>JAPQWS010000104.1:3750000-5000000 GCA_028651295.1 Catharanthus roseus | reverse complement strand
CTAACGGAGATAGATGAGCCACATTATATCTCAACTCTTCCCTTCTGACCAAAATCCATCCCATCTTGACTTTTCCTTTCGCCGAAGGCATGTGTGTGAAGCTTTCTTCCTTGCTTCAGGTCTCTAATTCTCCTACAGATGCCCAATCATTTCACAGTAATCACATATAAGTAGAGGCTTTCTAGGTTTGTATTTCTTGATCAAGTTTCTCTTTTCAGCTTGACCCAAGCTATCTTTGATAAAAACTTCTTCCAACTTGCCAAATATTGTGTAACTGCTTTCATATTGTGTGACATGCGTATCTATTGTGTAATTGAGATTTGTACCAGTGTAACCAAGTCCAGGTTTCCTTTCAGTTTGTCTTCCCACAGAGATTATTTCATCAAGTTTAGCCTTTAAAGTGTTCAATCTTGCTATCTTACCTTCAACAACGTTTACTCTCTTTGTTGCATCCTTGACCTGAGCCATTAGCTCATAATTTCTTTCTTCAAGAGCATTTTTTTGTTCCTGAGATCTTCTTTAGGCCGTCATTTAGATTTTGATGTAACTTCACAAGTCCAACCCACTTGGTGTACAGAAAGCTATACTTATCTTGTAGTTCCTCATAGGATACTTCTTCATCACTATAGATGGAATCATCGTCATTGTCATCTTTGTGATCATTGTGCATAGATGTATCTTCCAAATCCATTATCACATTAAATGACAGTGTCTCATTAGAATCAGTATCCTCTTCATCATCTTCAGAATTACTTTTCTTATCAGCATCACGTATAGTAGTATTCATGGATCTATTCTCCTTCAATGTGTTGGCACATTCTACCTAGATGTAACTATATCCCTTACATTATTGTATGCCTTTTTCTTTTTTGACCAGTGTCAAACTTTATTTTTATTGTGCTTCCTTCAGACTTAAACTCATTTGGGCATTTCCTATCCTTGTTGTCAGTCTTGAACCTCCCTTGATATTTGGATTTGTAGTACCCGAAAAAAAAAAATCAACTATAACCTGACACCATCCACCGCCTCAAACCATCCTTGGTCCTCAAGGATTTTTTTTCCTTTCTCCAAAGACAGTACCACCCTTATCCTCCTTCCATCTCTTCTATAAATATCTTCCCTCAATCTCTTCTATAAATAGGAAGGTATTGTCTCTTTTTTTTTCCCTCTTTGTGGCGTTTCTCTTTTTCTCACGGAAACATAGCAAAAGTAGGTAAGTTTCTTTCTTCTTTTCTTTATGCATTGTTTTTAGCTACTTAGATAAGTTAATTCCCTCTAATAATCCTATTTGATTAGATTGTTCTCCTTAAACTTCTCGTCTTTCAACATTTAATTTTCCCCAAATCTCTTAAAACTAAGTTATTAGTTTGGGTTTTTGTACTATAATTTTTATAGTAGTAAGTAATTTAGGATATTTATTTGGTTAATGTTAGGGAGTTTCCAAAGAGGTTTCAAGTTCGTAGTCGAATTGATTCTGCATTTCTCTTCGTCTTAAGGTAAGTAGAGGCTAGACCCTAACTCTGAAAATGTTTTATTTTATGATAATATGAAAGTATTTATTTTAAATATTATTTAATTAGATTGAACAAGTGAGTTTTGATTTTACATGAGTAATGACTGTGTTAAGTTTTGAAGAATTATTTTGAGCTCTACTTTGGAATTTTATTGTCCATTGTTTTACTTTGTATGATATATGAGTTTTGGAGAAAGTTTGATTTTGGAATATATAGACATATGAATACTTTTGAGAATTGGCTTTATAACAATTCTGAGTATTGAGTTTTTGTTGTCTGTGGATTAATCATGGGGGAACATGTTCTATCTATCTGTTATTTATTCTTGGATAAGGAAAAAAAGCCACACACATCTGATCTGGCCTACCTAGCGGGAGAGACAACCATGCGTGATATCACGTATCTAACCTATTATTACCCTCTGTACGGTCTTGAGCTCAATATTAAAGTTATAATCTAAAGAATATTATTTTGAAGACTGTTGAGAACGTTGTATGTATGATAATTGTTTAAGAAATGTTTGATTACGACTAAATATATTTTGGAAAATATGGTTTGAGAACTGTTTTTAGGGATGCTTGAAAATATAAATAATTATTTATTGGGAAACACGTTTGTGGATTTTATCGTTTAGTCCCTATTGTAAACATACTATTTTTAAGGTCAAGATTATTTTTGAACTTCCTAAAATTATGATTTTGCCCAAGAAATGATTTGAACTTCAAAGGACATTTTATTTGATTAAGTAAGAATAATTTGTAAACGTCTGTTCAATCCCAAACGTTAAAGTTTGTCATCTATCTGCTGAGTAGTTGTACTCACTCCTCTCTTTATTTTTAGTCCGTTCCCACCGAATGTGAGCACGGATTCGAAGACGTTTTGGAATAAGCTTGGGGAAAAAGGGGTCTAGAAGACTGTTTTAGATTTTCTATTATGTTGTCAATAGAACTCGAGTTGGTTTCAGCAGCCTAGATTTTGAAATACTGTCGAAAAAGGGTGGCACAAGTTGGGATACCTAAGGCATGACAAAATGATGATAAAATCTACAAAAGCCCTAGATAGAATTGGATGGACCTGAGCAAGTGTTAGATTTCAAAAATGGAGAACATCAGAGTTAGTCCGCCCATGGTAAAGAGGTTGAATCAACTAATGACCTTGAGAAATACTATAGAGAGATCTAAATTCCGCAAGGTGCTGTAAAGAAACGGAGTCAGCAGTATCAGCAGCCTTGGGTTCTATATCATCTGCAATGTTCTTTCTTGAAAATTTCACGAATCTAAGTTCGGAAGTAATATGACGATCAGATACCCAAGAGCATTGGGGGTGGAATAATAGTTTCAACCACAGAGAGAGAGAGAGAGAGAGAGAGAGAGAGAGAGAGAGAGAGAGAGAGTATCGGAAGCTCGCGGTACAAGGAGAAATAGCAACGATACCTGCACTGATGCCCGGATCAGATGACCTGAATAGTGTAGGAAGAACTAGGATTGTTGGAGGACACTATAAAGAGAAACAGGAGCATACAAATATAACAAGAAGAAACAAAGTTGAAGAAAGGGGATTAGGCTATTGAAAGGTGAAAAGAGAGATTTCGGGCAATGAAAAGATGAAAATGATAGCTATGCGCCTTTTAAAGGGGATGAAGCAGTGCATGACTCCCTAGGCAACAAGGCACGCAGCCTACAAAAAGATGAAATGTTGCATAGCTTGAGAGGTTAACAGGCCATCAAGGGGAGAGAGCAGATGATGGATAATGAGATAATTGGGCCTTGGCCTGCATGGCAAAAGGAAGTCAAAGGTTGGGCCAAAGCAAAAAATGCCCGAATCAGTAGGAGTTGTGTACTTCCAAAAGATAATATAGGTAGGGTCAAGCACGGAACTCGACCTGTAAGTCTTGATCCACGTCAGGAAGTAGTAATCTCACATCAAATGTGAATTATCAATAGTCAACAAGTGGTTCCACATAAAAAGTCTATCTCTCCTCATCTACTATTGAAATATTATCAAGTCATAAATGTTATTTATCCTAATTAAATACACTAACTTGTGGACCTAAAATTGATTTTAAGTATCAAAATACAAATATACCCCTATAAATTCTATAGCTGCTCGTCTTTCATCTTGCATACGAGACACGCAGCTACTTAACATTTATTTGTGGATATCACTCATTTATGAATTTGGTCATAACAGCAAAGTTTTCCATATTATTACCCTCTCTCTCTCTCTCTCACCCAAACCCAACCAACCTCTCTTTTGGTTCTTCAATTTCCGAGCACGGTAGTCCTCACACACTTCCTTACCTACCCCTCCTTATTCACCAAACCATTCGTCATTAATGAAATACGTGGCACCTTCTTTCCCATTTGTCCCTCTTTTTTCTTTTACCATTTCCATTTGGTCATCTCTTCTTATAGCTTCCCCCATTTCCTCTTTTCCCTCTCTCTCTCTCTCTAAATTCTGTCAAATTTTGATCAAAAAGGGTTGTTTGTAGAAGAAGAATCAGAAGTTTCAGAATGTTGTCTGTTGAAGCTCCTCATAACAAAGAATTATCATCATCAACAACAACTAATCCCAAACAGTCCTCATCCCATCATGAACTTCATATTTTCAGGTCAAAACTTCCTGAAATACCAATTTCCAATCATCTCCCTCTCCACACCTACTGTTTTGAGAAGTTCTCTGAATTTCCCGACCGGACTTGTCTGATCGTCGGAAGTAATGGCAAGACTTTTACCTTCGCCGAAACACATCTCATTTGCCGGAAAGTCGCCGCCGGCTTAACAACTCTCGGAATCAAACAAGGTGACGTCATCATGATTCTCCTGCAAAATTCAGCCGAATTCGTCTTTTCTTTCATGGGCGCTTCAATCATCGGCGCTGTAACAACTACTGCTAATCCGTTCTACACCAGTACGGAAATTTTCAAGCAATTTAAAGCATCTAAAGCGAAACTTATAATTACTCAGTCACATTACGTTCAAAAGTTACGCGATGCACCAGATGATTGCCCTAGACTTGGAGAGGAATTCCGCGTCATCACGGTGGATGAGCCTCCAAAAGATTGTTTACATTTTTCTGTACTTTCAGAAGGGAATGAAAATGAGGTGCCGTCAGTTACCATAAATCCTGACGATCCTGTGGCTTTACCATTCTCTTCTGGGACCACAGGTTTACCAAAAGGCGTGATCTTAACTCACAAGAGTCTCGTGACTAGTGTTGCTCAACAGGTGGACGGAGAAAACCCTAACCTATACTTGAAATCAGACGACGTAGTTCTCTGCGTTCTGCCATTGTTTCATATATATTCATTGAATTCGGTGCTTTTGTGCTCTTTAAGAGCTGGAGCGGCGGTGCTGTTGATGCAGAAGTTTGAGATAGGAACGCTGCTGGAGTTGATACAGAAGCATCGGGTATCGATGGCGGCGGTGGTGCCGCCGCTGGTATTGGCGTTGGCGAAGAATCCGACGGTAGATTCGTACGATTTGAGCTCAATACGAATGGTGTTGTCTGGGGCGGCCCCACTGGGAAAGGAGTTAGAAGAGGCACTACGTAGTAGAGTTCCTCAAGCAACTTTCGGTCAGGTATTTTATTACACGATTTTTTATTATTTTTTTTTTTTCTTTTCTAGGCGATTTTATGTTTTTGCTTGTGTCTTGATTATTCATTCTTTTGATTTTTCCGATATTCTCTTATTTTGTTTGGGTTTGGATTTTTCGAACGCAAAATCCAAAAGACAATGTCAAGGATTTTTTTGGAATCATTCGTATTAAAATGAGAATTTTTCTAATGTAAAGTCCGGAGACAAAATATTTAATGTGAATTGATTTTTTAATTAAATTAAAAATTTTCTTATCTAAGATGTGTTATGGTACATACAATGATTTTTCTTTTTATGATTCAATAATTTTTATTATATTTTATATTTTATAAATTTATTAAACTTAAATTCTAATACTATATGATATGTTTTCTTCAAAGGATTATATAATATTATTTTATCTATATTAAGTATTAACATGTTTAAATAAAACTTAGAATTAAAAGCACTATTTCTTACTTTTTCATGTACATGAAAAGAGAATGTGTTACTTAAGGGTTTAATCGATTAATATATTTTTTAGTATACATTTTTCAGAATAATAAATTTTAGTATATATTCATTTTTTATATATTTTTTTATAATAATTTTATTAATATAAATTTTATAAAAATAAAAAAATAAATCATAAATTTTAAAGAATAATTATTATTGAAAGAAGTAGAGGATAAAGTGGGTGTAGTTTTGTTGGGTGTGATGGGTCCGAAAAGAGAAAGCAGATGGTGTTGAAATTGGTGAAGGTAAAAATAGTTTGGGAATTTGTTATGGAGGAGTATTGTTATTTTAGTAGCGTTAAATTAATGAAAGTGATAGTAGTAGTAGTAGTAACATAGTGAGCCGTAGGTGTTAGTAGTAATAGTAGTAGTAGTAGTTCAATTCTTCGAAAAATTCTTTATATGCCATGGATTCTAAATTTCATTTATGTCTTTTTCTCAATGATTAAAAGAACAAAGGAAAGCAAAAAAAAAAAAAGTGACGGAAGGTAGAAAGAAGGTTTTAGGCCAACCACTCAAACTTACTATAAATGTTGTTAGGTAGGTGTATCAACCGTCTTCAATTCGATGCCAATTGTTGCTCTACTGCTAGGAAACAATGGTCGTGATTTAACTCTCTCTCTCTCCATCACAAATTGTTAAGAATCAAAGTTCTTTTTTTTTTTTTTTTTCTTGTTTATTTTGATTGCCACAGAGTTTAAATCACCAATACTTTCATTCCAGAGTTTTTTTCTTTTTTTAATATTTTCTTTTTTTTCTAGAAACTTATTAGTGTTTTGCCAATGTCTAATTTATAGATCTTCATACAGTTTTCTTTAGAAAAGAATGCACAGATACATTAATTACATTAGGAATTAGGAGTTCCTCAAAAAAATTAGGAATTAGAAGGATGAAGAGGGAATATTTTGATATGTATTCGATCTATATCTCTATTCATATATCATGTGATGTGATATGTATTAAATTATATTATCTTTTACTTTTGATTATGTGTTTTTCATAAAAATAATTAAAAGAGTAATGTAATTTAATATAACCATATAATATAAATTACATGCATAGCTGAATTTTCTAAATAAAGAAGTGGAGGGCAGTCATCGTGGTACGTGCTTTAAAATGAGCCACTGTTGGGCCTTTGACATTTCAGCCTACTTGTCCATTTTCATACTAATTATATAAGGAATTGCTAATAAATTTTCCTGTAGTTTTCTTCCCCATTCAGCCACATAGATTGTGGTGAAGAAGCAGACATTCAAATTTAATTTCAGAGGACCAAATTTATATATATTTAAATAATTTCAGAAAATACTAAAATCATAAATTCAAAAAAAATGTCCAAAACGTTAAACAAATATAAATACGGCCGTCACCTTCCTCCGCCCACTAGTATATTGGCTTAAGCCGTGAGTAGAATGATAGAAAAGGAAAGTTTGTCCTATTTCACTCCTTTTTTAAGTTAAGCCGTGAAATTCTTCTTTATGTTCACTCAGTTTTTACTCTTACTTAATAAGTTTAATAAGTTAATAAAATATGTAAATTATAGTGATAAGAGATCATTTAGAGAAATAAAAATTTTTACATTGTAATTATTAAGATGTAAATTTTCAATTTTATAATTCTAAAACTAATTGAGTTATGTTATATACAAGTAATTTAGTCATTTTTCTATAACCGTTGATAGTTCTTTTTTTGACAACAATAATTGATAGTACTTACCATAAAATATGTAGATGAAATAGTTTGGATAAAAAAATTATCATTTTCATGGTCCTATCTAATTTGAATGAAGATTAATTTAGATTATGCTTAGAGAACTCATAGTGTTAAAAAAATAATTAAGAAAAAAACTTTGATAGCCAATGAAACATTCGAAAATAGATTTGAATGAAAATTAATTTAGACTATGCTCAGGTACCTCGTAGTGTAAAAAAAATAATTAAGAAAAAATTATCATAGCCAATGAAACATTCGAGGAGGGTAGGTATGTTTTATGTAGATAAAATAATTAAATTGTTTGGGGAGGGAAGATGATAATTTTGAATGCAGGGTTATGGAATGACGGAAGCAGGGCCAGTGCTATCAATGTCAGCATCATTTGCAAAGCAGCCACTGTCATCTAAATCAGGTTCCTGCGGCACGGTGGTTAGGAATGCAGAGCTTAAAGTGGTTGATCCGGAAACCGGTTGCTCTCTCGGCCGGAATCAACCGGGAGAGATATGTATACGTGGACCTCAAATCATGAAAGGTTATCTAAATGATGCTGAGGCTACAGCCAGGACCATTGATGTTGATGGTTGGCTCCATACCGGCGATATTGGCTATGTTGACGATGATGACGAGGTTTTTATTGTCGATAGAGTCAAAGAACTCATCAAGTTCAAAGGCTTCCAGGTAAACTCCCCTCCCTCAGCTGGCCAATTCATTTTCTTCGGTATGGGAAGCACCCATAAATTATTGAAACAACAGTGGAAAAAATATTTTTTAAAAGAAAAAAAACAACAACAAGAACAACATCTAACACAAAGATTTAAATATTTTAGCCAACCAAAAAAAAAGACACGAAGACTTAAATGGTGAAAAAATAGTACGTGTCATTTATTTGCATTTGATGGATTAACTCTTTAATATTTATTTTCACCGTTAATAATCCTAACATATTTACATTCATTCTAAAGAATATAAATATGTTAGGAATTACTAATGCTGAAAAATAAAAGTTATGGACTGAGTTTGCTAAATGTAAATAAATTAGAAATTTTTAATATTAAAAATAAAAATTAGTAATTAAATTACTGAACGCAAATAAATTAATGACTAAATGAGCTATTTCTCATAAATGGATCGGATGAATGTTTCAATTAAGGATCAAATTATGTACTTTGGCTTACAAAATACACATTCTGGCAATATATAATTGCCACGCACGATTAATTTTAGAATAGGAGATTTGATTTGACTATAGGATAAGAAGAAGGAATGGAGAAATTTATTAATTTTGAAAAATATAATCCTAAGAAGTTGGAATTTGGGTTTGGGTTGGGGGTGGTTGTTGGATCAGGTACCGCCAGCAGAACTGGAGGCCCTTCTGGTGAGCCATCCGCTTGTTGCAGACGCAGCAGTTGTACCGTAAGTATTACTACTTCAAACAAACTCGTTAATAGAGAATTAATAATCCGATCGGCAGATCATACATCACTAATCATGGGGACCTGAAAATACAAAATTTGGTTGATGAATATTACAGGCAAAAAGATCAAGTGGCGGGAGAAGTACCTGTTGCATTTGTGGTTCGATCCAACGGCGTTGAACTCACTGAGGAAACTGTCAAAGATTTTATAGCCAAGCAGGTGAGATATCCGCGAATTTATTTTCTTAGGTTATATGCATATATGGTGGTTTGGTTTTTGCCTGGCCGGGAAGTGGTAACGATTTTGTGAAATGGAAGAACAGGTGGTTTTCTACAAGAGATTGCACAAGGTTTACTTTGTTCATGCGATTCCTAAGTCTCCATCTGGAAAGATTTTGAGGAAGGATCTCAGAGCCAAGCTCGCACTGGCATTGGCAGCACAAGCGTCCTAAGCAAGCTTAGCTACCTACAACTTTATTTATCATAATCTAAAATTTTCCTCCTATTTGTTTTCCTTTTGGAATCATTATTTATATGTTGCACCTCTGGTCATTTTCTTTCTTTAATTTGTATTTTGGTTTTAAAGAAATTTCCATTCATCCATTTAGTTGGTGTAAATTAATTGATCAGAATAATTATTCTGAATTCTTTCAAATGTATGTATAACCGTGTGTTTATTTTTTTAGTCTATAAATGTTTTTTAACTAATGGTCCCGGAAAGCATTCCCTATTCCCTATTTTACATCCAAGCATTAAAGCATCTCCAAACAACAGACTTTAATTTCTATCCCCGAATAAAAAATATACTTCATATAAAAGAAACATATATGGCAAGTATACTTCGTCAAGATAAATATAGATGGACATACTCCATATTTCAGTATCATTCTTTAATGAAATTCATTAAGACAATTATGTCAAAAAAAATAGTAAGACAATTATGTTCTTCTAGAACAACTCATTTATATGCTTTAGATACATGTTATCACAAATGTATATTTTTTCGTAAGTAATGTCGGACTTTTACAAAAAATTTTAGACAAGTCATAACGCTACTATAAGAGTCTTTGCTCTCGAGTTTTTTCTCCCTAATTAGGGTTTTGGGCTCTACCCTACTTTCCTTGGGAAGCTAAGGTTTTTTTAACCAAAATTCTCATAGCAATGGACCAGAAAACTTTGAAATGTTTACTGAGAGTTTGTTTAACTGAGGAGGAGGAAGAATCGACGCTGATGGAAGAGGAGGAAGCGTGTCAAGGTGTGGAGTAATGTCTTAGCAGTTGTTTGGGGCGAATTTATGACACAAAGGAGTTCCCGCATTGTGTGCTACAGATACTGCTAAAAAAAGTTTGAAAATTGAGTGTAATTAAAATTCGGGTGGATGTTGTTCAAATTTTTTTCCCCGAGTTGGAGGCTATGGAGAAGATCATTGACAACAAACTTCTAGCCCTTTAATGTTGGGAAAGGGTTAAGGAGTTCTTTGATACCTCTTTTGATCAGGTAGTCTTTTGGCTCTATGTTGGGGGCTACCTTTCACTAAAAATAAAAAAAAAGAAATTCCTTTTACTGACGGTTCTTATTGACGGACTCACGTCCATTAGTAAGTACCAACAGATTTCTAACGGTCAGATAAATTATTTACAAATTCAGTGAAAATTTTGTAGGGAACAATCGCGCCATAAAGTAACGAAAGGTACTAATAGAATCTGTCGTCAGTAACAAAAATTACCGATGGGAGTTAGGGACGGAATATGTGTCATCGGTAAGTTTTTAATGTGACCGATGATGTCGTTGGTAATTTATTTATGGTACTGATGGTCTTAATGACACAATGTCATCGTTAACATTTAAAATAAAATTACCTATGACAGTTTTGTCGGTGTTCCGTCGGTAACAAATGAATAAACATATGAAAAAACGGATTCAGTCTCCAGCTTCCCCAATTTCAATTTACCTCCTAAAAATTCTTCCCTAAATTTCTCTCCCCAACCCTCCCACCAACCACCGACGGAAATCTAATGCCAGCCAACCTTCTCGCCGCCCCACTGACGACATACAGAGTTGCTCTCTCTCTCTCTCTCTCTCTCTCTCTCTCTCTCTCTCTCTCTCATTCTGTATAAAATAGATGCATTTCAAGTACAAAACATTCAAATAATTCCAAATTTACAAATAAAATAGCAAAAAAATAGGTAATAGCCTATTACCAATAAGGAATGATCACCCATCACTCACGAGCAATGATTACCCATCACTCACGGGATAAGCATTACAATTCTAAATTTACAAATAAAATAGCAAAAAATAGGTAATTGCCCATTACCAATGAGCAGTGATCACCCATCACTCACAAGGAATGATTACTCACCACTCACGGGAAATTTCTTTTTTTTAAAATCAGCAGGACAGTCAAAGTTCTGGAACTCTATTGAAAAAGACAAAAATGGGGGAGCATGAATATAAAAATTAAAAAATTAGCGCCACCTGGTTCCGCCACTGCCTCCTCCTCTTCTTCTTCTCTCTCTCACTGAGTTGTAATGGAATAGCTGCTCACTGTCGGAAACTCGCTGCCGCTATTCACCAGAAAGTCGCCGTTGTTGTTTCATCTTCTTTGCTGCCGTGAGTTTAACCATTTTGTATGTTTTAGCCTTCTAACCTTCATCTTCTAGCCTTGTTGCTTCATCTTCTTTTGACAGTGGTAACTAAGCACTGCTTTGCTTAAATTTTTTAAATAATTTTTTATGCAAAAAAACTCTCTTGAATTTAAGCTTTTGCTTCATATTTTTGTTGTTTATATAAAGAACAGAAGCTCAAATAGATGAATATATTACTTTTCATTAGTGTCTATCATGTCAAATTAAAATATTAGTTTTTCACCTCCTAAATTATTATAATATGTGAAAATGTTATAAGAGCTTCTCGTTGTTGTAAGATGTTATAAGTTGATTCTTGTGAACCATTTTATTCAAGAAAATACTGTAATTAAGTTCTTTTTTTCTTTTACCTCTTTTACACTTGTGATATTTTTTAGCTACTAATTATAGGGTGAGTTTTGTTTCAATTTGAGCAGTACTTCATGGGTTTTTGATTTTTTCTTTGTATAGAAGGCAAAATGAGTGAGGTGTTGAAACTTGGACTATGAAAAACTATGTCATGAAGTCATGAGAGGGAGAAAAAGGTAATTTCAATTACATATTGTAGAAAATTTGAAGATGAGAAGTGAGAGAGAGAGAGAGAGAGAGAGAGAGAGAGATAGAGAGGACTAAAAGTGGTCGTTTAGTCACCTACCATAAGAAACATCACAGCTCTTCATCCATTCTCAGTGCTCTATCTCTCTTAAACTCTTTGTACTAGTTGTGAAATGTCATGTTCCTTCTTAATTTCTAAAGTGGAGACAAGTTCATTGTCCCCATGCCTCTTAGAAAACAAAGTTGTTTAAAACTTTTGAAAGATTCATTGCGAAAAAAAAAATCTATTGATTTATCTTACATGTAAGTTGATAACTTAAAAGTTGAGTGTTAGACATGTAATTTAAGATATTTTTGGAGAAAAATAATGAATAAAAAGAATCACGTATGTATAAACTTACAATTTCTATTTCAATGTGTGTAAAAATAACTTTAGGGGTGCAATTATACATAGTAACTCATAAATCCAAATATTAAAGTTTGGTAATATTGGTAAGAATCATTAACGACTCTTCTCGGCTTTGAAGAATTGCATTAATAAGTCATTGAAACTATGGACAAAAGTTTAAGAAGTAATTTATTAGGCTTTTTTTTTTTTTTAAGAATTTAAATAAATCAAAGTCCACTTTATTGGTAAGAATTGATAAACCAAAATGAATAATAGTATTAACAACAACGGAATTGAAAAAGAAACCATCTAACCAAGGAATCTGATGAAATCTTTCTTCTTAGTTATTTCAAAGTTTCAATGAGACCGTGTGTGCAATAAAGTCAGAACTAAATGAACCTTTCTTCTTGTTTCTTTACCACATAAGGTGTAATTTTATAGATACAAATATTTTATTTCCTTGCAGGGGTTTTTTGAGATATATATGATATTAAATGTTACTAGATAAACTTTAATGACTTCTTTCAAGGATAGTTAAGAATGATGTATTTTGAGAACTTTTCTCATTTTGATTCTCTATGATTACCTCAATATTATCTTATTATGCAATATTTGACAACTTATCTTATAAAAAGTGTAGATTTAAGATTAAATAATTTAAAGTACTTTAAGTTTACTACCTTAAGTTAAGTAGTTTAAGTTTAACTTTAAAATTTAATATTATTCTCTTTTTTTCTTATAGTTTTATTTGTGAGGATTTTTTCAGCAGTATTCTCCATCATATACGTGGTAGAAATATGTATTTAATTAGTTTAAATGTTTGACGGGGGAGTCCTGACTCTTTAATTTATATATGTAGTTTTACGGGGGAGCCCTAACTCTTTAATTTATATATATATATATATATATATATATAGTTTTATGGGAGAGTCTTGGCTTTTTAATTTATATATATAGTTTAGGGGGAGCCATAACTCTTTAATTTTGTATTTGATTGGGGTTTTTTGTTTGCTTGATGGCTTGTTTGCCTAGAAAATATTCATAATACAGGGGAAATTCTGCCAAAATTTATATCTTATAAAAAAAACTTAGATTTTTATGTAATAACTTACAGTAAAACTTAAAATGAACTGCATTTTAAACCTTATAATATTAAACAAACTAAGATTTCTTATAATCTTTAAGAAACCAAGATTTTGAAGTACGTCTAAGATTTAAAACTTTAGAATCGTAACCTAGAAGTTACGGAACTAACAAATCTTTCTCCTAATTATTCTTAGAAGCTATGGAAATATCAAACTGTAGTTGGATGTATAGAGGAAAAGAGTATCGTTTTACAAGTGAATTCATTCATGGTGAAATTGCTTTGTTCGTCATTGTCTTAATACGAATAATGGAAGTGAAAACAAGATGAGGTGTTCGTGTGCAAAGTGTAAAAATAAGAAGTTTATACCCGTCTATGGTGCAAAGGAACATATATTGCGGTGGGATTTTGTGTCTTTTTATCATAATTAGATAGCTCATGGTGAAAAAATATGGCCACATAATGAGGGACTTGTTTTTGTAGAACGTGCTGGTACAATTCGTTCAAATATTGGAATAGAAAGTTCATGCTCAATACCAATTGAAAGCAACTCATATCGTGAGATGATATTTGATACAGCCAGTCCGAACTTTTTCTCTTAGGAAAACACCAATTATGAGGAACCACCTAATCCTGAGGCACAAATGATTTTTAACATGTTAAAAGCGGTAGATGCATTGCTGGTTGAGGGAGAAAATGACATTCAGTTTTATCTACGATTGCGGAATTTCTGTACATTAACTCTGAGAACCAATGGATTCAAAAGTTATAAGATGATGTTTGTGCATACATCTTAGAAGCATTTGCCTCTAGGCAATAATGTAATTGAAGATTGGTACACGATGCAGAAATTGATATTCGACTACAAAGAATTGATATGTGTGTGTGAATGGATGTATGCTTTATTAGAAGGACTCTGAAAGAACGGAATATAAGTTTTGTGTCAATCACCGATATAAGATAAGTTGGAAGAAGAGAGGGAAGAAGAAGAAACCACATCCGAAGAGACCAGTGAAGACGATATTTTCCGTTAACTCCTAGACAGCAAAGATTGTGTATATGCCTCGAAAAGAACTGCCGAACACATTGAGATGGCATTCTGAAAGCTCACAGCAGCTAGATTTGATAAGTCATCCAGGGATGGAAAAGCTTGGAAGTATTTTGATAGGACTTACTCTCATTTTTCGGCAGAAATAAGGAATGTGGGATTTGGCCTGTGTACGGGTGGATTTTCACTTTTCGGAATGGTGGGAAAGGCATAATCTTCATGGCCAGTAATAGTAAATCCATACAACTTGCCGCCTTAGATATGTATGAAAAATGAGGTAACGTTCTTGACAGCTCTCAACCTGGATCCGAAAAATTCGGAAAACGACTTGGATGTTTATTTGCAACTGTTGATAGAAGAATTGAAACAGTTGTGGGATGTTAGGACCCTTACTTATGACATATTGAAGAAACAAAATGTAACGCTCTACTTGGTAGGCATCTTGGGCGACTTTGAGGGGACGATTCTCGTGAACACAGAAGTCAGGGTCTAACATAGTAAAATTTAAGAATTTATGGTGTGCACTTTTTAGCAATTTAAAATACTCGGTTGTCTCATATAAAGTTTAAAGAGGTGTTTTTTTATGGAAGGATTTTTATCTTTTATTATTAATATTATTACTATTATTTTTTTAATATTCATTAGATTATTATGGTTTGTTAAAAAAATAATTAAAAAAACCGCCACTTGTCTAGAGTGCTGTGCCACTTGCCATTATTGCATGGCCATGTTGGGTGGTGTATATATATATATATATATATGACTTGACGAGGGGAAAAATTTGCTAAAGTTTTTTTCTTCCTCCCCTCCTCTCAGCTTCCAGCAACATCAGGT
Organism: Catharanthus roseus; assembly: GCA_028651295.1. Taxonomy (NCBI): domain Eukaryota; kingdom Viridiplantae; phylum Streptophyta; class Magnoliopsida; order Gentianales; family Apocynaceae; genus Catharanthus; species Catharanthus roseus. Next base: position 4,984,731 of record JAPQWS010000104.1, on the reverse strand, counting down.
AAGGTTCCTTTTTATTTTTTTTCTTTCCTTTATTTCTTTCTTTTCCTTTTTCCTTCTGCCTTTCTTTCTTTTTTTCTTCTTCTTGTTGTTTTGTTAGTTTTGTCTTGCTCTTTCTTTTCTTTTTTTCTTTTTAGTCATTTTAGTAATTGTGTAATTTTGGTATGGTGTAGTATTATAAAGGCTTTAATGTTTACTAGTTAGTATATATGTATACACATACCTACTTATACATATATGTGTTGTTATAAGTTTTTTTTTAAGCTAGAAGTTGGAGTTAGCTTTATTTGTCTATTTACTTTGGTTAGTTATGTTTTAATTTATTTTTCTCCTCTTTGATGATGGGTTGTAGAGTTTGATTTTAGAGTCTTGAGATGAGGTATTTAGGGTATAACTTTGTTAAAGTTTAGTTAATTTTTGTTTTGGATTCTCTTATTTAATTCTATATAAATTTATTTATTTAATTTCCCTGGTATGATTATCTTATCTAAAATAACTTTAGCATACATAATTTTTGGTAGATGATTTTAGTGCATTTTTATATATTTCTAGTAAATATAACTTCTGCATATATATAGTTTATATATAATATATATATATATATATATGTTTGTGGTATACATAATTGTTGTGAATAATTTTAGTATATGTAGTTGGTATATATATTTTTAGTATATATGGGAATTTTTTTATATAAATAATTTTAGTAAATAAAGTCTTATATATATTTTAGTACATAACTTTGTATATATTTTTATATACATAACTTTTGTAAATAATTTTATTATTCACATATTTATACGTATTTTCAGTATAAATGATTTTTGAAAATGATTTTAACATTTATGGTTATATATATATATAATTTTTGTATACTTAACTTTTATGACTAATCTTGATATATATATACATAGTTTTTTTTTTTGTATATGGCGATAACATATATATAATTTTAATATCACTAGTGGGTTTGTGTTATTTTTAGTATAGATGAGTTAAGAAGTTTAGGCTCTTAGGATTAGTATATGTATAGAAATATCACAAGTTCATAGGGAGATATGTTTCTTTAATTTATTTTCGTTAGCAAATAAAAATATTGGGATTTATAATTAAGTGTTTTGTTGGTATGCTGCTTGTAGGATTAGAGCACTAGATCTGCATCCAAGTGAGTCCACAAACCCTATTTTCTACTATTACTTTCAAATATTACGGGCCTTGTAAAATGTGTTTCCTAAATCTGCTACAAAATATTTGCTACGTTCAGTATGTAACAATTTAGCATTTTTTTTTTTTAGAGATGTTCTCAAGAATGAGTTACCTATTTCTTAGAAAATGCATAGGAGCGGTGCTCCATATAGGCGTTGTCTTGTCAAATCGGTTTATAGTTGTTGTGAAGCAGAATTGGCTATACACAGGTTTTTTCTGTGAATATTTATATGTGGGAAATGTTCTAGTCTTGAAAAGCTACACTATTTTGACATGCATGAGTATAAATTTGGCATACATGTGTGAATTTGCATAAGCATGTGATGAACTGGCGGATGGGATTTTTGCTGAAAGTGTTCATGACCTGATTCTGACATGTCGGTTGAGCAAACGGCCTTTCTGTTTATAAATACATATGAAAATCCCATTTTGACTAGGGTTACAGTTATGATTATGATCATGTGTTCGGAAGCGTCAGAGGATTGCACTGTATGTGGCTAGTCCTCCGTACGAGGGCCTCTTCCGATGGCGTGGATGTTTCAGACTCGGGAGAGTGGATCCACTTGAAGAGGGGCGTAGACCGCGGAGGATGTGGCCCAATCAGTCTATGTAGACATTGAATCATGCTCTGCGGTGGGGTTCCACCACTTAGTAGAGAGTCAAGAGATTGGTTCCAGGGTAGACTTGGTAGGTGCCCTAGGAATCTGAAGCTTATTTTGACCAGCGATATGAGAGTGCGGTTGTTTGGTAACCGAGCGCTCGTATGGTCTGCTATTGACTACGAGATGCCAGAAATTGGTTTCGATGACCTCTTTTTGGGATTCGGACTTTGTCTGTGGGGTACAACTGTGGCATTGCATGTTTCTTTGAATTCGGGTGTAGAAGATGCGCTGAGGTATCTTGATTCGCTCAGACTTCCTAGTTTCACTCGAAACTCTCATGTCGGTTCAAGCATTAGTATTGTTAAAACAATATAAGAAAATGTTTTCTTATAACATTGCATGAATTGTTTTTGTGAGACTGCATCATCATTGTTTCAAAGAAATTACTAAGGCGTACATACACACGTAGACTCACTGAGCGTTCGCGCTCAAGTTTTTCATATCATATTCTCTCCTTAGATTAACTCAGGATAGACAGAGGCACGGTAAGCCACTGAAGTTTTAGGCATGGAGTTTTGGACCAAATTTCCCCGGAAGGACATGTATTTATGTTTTGTTTTTTTCTTACACTCGAGCCAATTGTAAAGTTTCTTTTTATTTTGTCGTGAGGTTTTGTTGATGTAAGATACTTATATTTTTGTATCAAAACGACCATAAGAAGTTTTCTTAAACCTCGTGTTTTTTAGCGTACTATAGGTATTTAGTTTACTTAGTTTTTTTCCGCTGCGTATTATATATAACTTCTAAGTGTTGCTCAGGGTTGGGCTCTCGTTTTGGAACTTATAGGTTAGTGCCGAAAGGCACGTAGATACCCTACTCAGCCGCAGTTGACCTAGTGGCAGAGTTGGGAGTATCACATAGAATTTCCAAATGGGGGTGACACTTCTTTGGACGGTTAGTGACTTCCTGACATATAGTATGTTGAGCAGTTGGAGTATAGCGAGGGCCTTGGCTTGTCTATATTGCATAGAACAGATACAGTCGTTTTGTTGAAAAAGGGGTGGAACAATCTTAGTTCGATTTCTATCAACGTTTCTTGCCACCGGATCATCAATTTAGACAAGATTTGAGGTCTTTCAAAAGGGTAGAGGCGAAGACCGGTCCGATGCTACCACGCCTTTTGGGAGAACGGATATGGGAAAGGGTCCAGGACTTTCCAAAAATCATTGAAACAGGAAAGGAATTGTGCAAGGAGGTAGTAGGAAGAAGGATCACAACTAGATAAGGAGTATATTTTGGATCTTTCTTATTGGCATAACATTTTAGTCCATCATAATATTGACTCATGAACAATGAGAAAAGTATGTTTGATAATGTCTTCAATACTATGATGGATGTGAAAAGGAAGTCAAAAGATAATATCAAAGCCGAACAAGACCTACGTTTGTATTGCAACCAACTGGACTTGTTGATGGAAGAGAGCAGTGGAGGTAAGTGTTCGAAGCCAACAACATGTTATAACTTGAGTAAGGAACAAAAGAAAATGGTGCTTGATTGGGTTAAAGAGTTGTAAATTCCAGATGGATATGCATCTAACTTGGTTAGGTGTGTTGATTATAAAGACATGAAGATGACCGGCATGAAAAGCCATGACTGTCATGCGTTCATGGAACGACTTATGCCCATCACCTTTAGAGAACTCCTTTCAACGAAGGTGTGGAGTTACTTGGCCGAGTTGAGTCTCTTTTGCCGAGACTTGTGTGTGCGGAAGATAAGTGAGTCTCATATGCGTGAATTAGAGGAAAGAATTTCCATTTTAATATAAAAGTTAGAAAGAATATTCCCTCTGGATTTTTTCAATGTCATGGAGCATTTGATTTTTCCTTTACCATACAAGGCGAGGGTATGCGATCTCGTCCAATATAAGTGGATGTACCCATTCGAGAGGTAACCTACGTAACTTTACTTAAATTTATCTATCAAACGTCATTTTAAATAAATTATGTAACTCATTCATTTATACTTGCAATAAATTAGGTACTTGCACCATATAAAGAAGACAGTAAAAAATAAGCAAGGATCGAGAGATCAATATGCAATGCTTACTTAATTGAGAGGCTGCAATATTTCTTTAGCTACAACTTTAAAGAAAGTGTACCTATACTGCACAAAAGAGGTCGACGAAATGATGATTTCAGCAATCCTCTTCATGACGATGAGGTTCTATCAATATACAATCAACAAGGAAGAAAATTCAGTGAAACGGAAAAAATATTCTTGGGAGATTGAGAATTAGAAGCAGTGAGGAACTATATCCTCCTTAATTGCAAGGATGTAGAACCTTACCTTCAATTAACATACACTTCACTAAATACATTTTTAATACACACAGACGCACATATTTATATATACATACATACATATATACATACATACATACATGCATACATATACACACCTACACACACACAGATATATATATCTTGTAGCCTTTAAATTTATAAAATGCAGGAAATACGAATTGGAATTGAGAAATGTCAATTCAAATATAACGGAAGATGAAATCCAAAAGAAAATAAGCTAGGGATAAGCAGAGTGATTTAGAATTGAAGTAAGTTAATCTCTTTGAACCTTATTAACCTTGTCAAATTCAACTAAGAAAGATTATTATATAACCTTATTAAATTTTTCAAATATGTTTTGGTGTATACAAATTCACAATTCCACGAAAGATTATAGGCAACTCCTAAAAAATCTGTCTTGGGTTCTTTCTGAAAAAGTTTAGACCTACCTGGTTATATTGTCAATAAGTTTTAGTTTCACACAAGAGATAAAGGGTGAGGAGGGAGAACCTTGTAATGATGGTGTGTGGGTGAAACCAAATTATTATGGCGTTCTAAAAGAAATAGTTGAGGTAGAGCTACCTAGAACACCAATCCAAAAGGTTGTGATGTCCAATTATGATTGGTTTGATTCTTCGGATTGAAGAGTGAGGATTCATCCTCAATATAAAGTTGTGGAGTTGCACAAAGACCGAAAATATGGATGATACGATCCTTTTGTTTTAGCTCATTAAGTAGAGGAAGTGCCATTACTTCCATATCCTGGCTCCAAAAGACCGGGGATCTATTGGGTTAGTGAAATGAAATCTCGAACCCGAGTAATAGATATTTCGATCCAAGATGACGCATTCCAAGAAAATATGGATGTTTACGAGGTTTTGACAGTAGATGTGATGATTGAAGATGTAGGATTTCTCGCCCATGAGTCTTATCGGAAGAGGTTGATATCAACATCGAAACATATTTCAAGGAATTACAAAATAATAAAACTGAGATAGAATGGGATTCCGACGAATATTTCGATGAAGATCCCGATGAAAATGCCAGTGATGATCCTGAGGAGGATTTTGATGAAGATCCCGACACATTGGACATTGTATAAGTAACTTTTATTATACTTATGCATGAATTATACTTATGTTTATTATACTTATATGATTATACTTATGTTTATGATACTTATATGATTATATTTATGTTTATTACACTTATGATTATATTTATATTTACTACACTTATATGATTTAACTAATTCATTTATGACCCTTATATGGCAAGTTCGATGGCTCGGGGTCGAAAGAGACAATATGCTGAGCATGCTAGCACGTCGTAGAGTCGGCAGGGACAAAGCCTATACAATGTCTTAGTCACTCACTCCTGCCCTGACAGAGAAGATGGGTCATTTCGAGGCTCCCATTGCATCTACTCTTACTACTACATAGCCGACCCCTCATGCATATCTTGAGACTGGTCCTCCGACTTGGAAGCCGGTTGCCATTGATACTAAGGAGTTATTAAGGTTGAATATTGATTAGTAAGTTCACCTTAATTTTTTATAGACTTGTCATTATTTAATTATAATATATACTAACATTATCTTTGTATAACAGACTATATCTGTCTTCGAGAGTCGCCTCTGCCATCTCAGCTACTATTCAGAAGCAATTTACGAGGCCTTACCTAGTTGGACGGTCCCGTCGAAGTTCTGAGATATGTGGTGGGAGAGTTTCATGTAAATAAATTTAATATATGATCCTTTTACATGTCTTTAGTTTTTTTTTTTACATGTCTTTATACTTATGTTTATATATTTATATGATTTAACGTCATATTCTATTCTAATCTTTTGAATTTTCATTAAATATAGAAAAGATGTGTTTGGGACCTGGCATTACCCATTGCCAAGATGAAGCAGCCATGGGAATCCAAGGTCAGCGCCCGATTGAAGGATTTGTTGGGCAATGCTTGGGGGTGCAAATAAAAGGCTCTCGTGGATTTAGGAGAGATTTTAGGCTGACTTGGTGAAGTATTGGGGTAGCCCTAAGTATAAAGCTCAGTTCGAACGAAATAAGAAGAACAAGAGTGAGAGCGGGGAGCCCGGAAGCACATAGGTTCCATATCCTTCACCGAGACGATCGCCAAGAGGGTAAAAATTTTATTTATTCATTCAACTAATAAATATAACAAAAAACATTATTTGTATTGTTGTTTTGCAGCAAAATGATTTTTCAGAGAGGTTCTCTAAGAGAAGTACTTGGAGGAGCTCCACAAGTATCATAAGGGGAGAAAAAGGGCCAGTATATGGATTTTATCTCCGCAGAGTTCTGGGTAAGTTTAGTGAACTTGTAACATAAGTTTATAATATTATATAATGTTTTATAACTTATAACTTTAAAGTTTATATAATGTTTTAAAGTTTATATAACTTATAACATTTTATATTTTCGAAGAGATTTCATAATATACGGAAGAAGGCCGAGGAGAAAGTTGCGGCTATGGGCTATGCCTAATGATCTCCACCTGATAACCACTATAGTTGGTGATAGAGTCGATTTTTAATACAAATAAATACCTTAAGTTTTAATTATTAGCCTTGGAAAATATTTTATTTATTTATTAGTCTAGTTATTATATTTAATTTATTTTATTTATCTTTGTGCAGATTTCTAAAAAAGAATGGAAAATAAAGATTCTATACTAAATTTGGTAAAGGGAAGAAAGAGTGCGCATGGTCATTGGGGAAGAGAAGATAAATAATAATAATAATAATAATAATAATAATAATAATAATAATAATAATAAAGCAGCATATTACATGCTACAGTATTTGAATCCTTTAAAGATTAGGATTAGAACTTTAGTAGAATCCTTTAAGGATTAGGATTTTAGTTGAATCCTTTAGGGATTAGGATTTTGCTTCTCTTTTGTCTATATATAGAAGAGCCATACAAGAAGGGTGAATGGAAGATTAAGAAAAAAAAGAGGAGAGCTGCGGGGGGAGACACGCAGCTGCCCGAGCTGCAACGAGAAAAAGAAAAGCAACCGCAAGACGACCACTATTTGAAGCAACAAATCTAAGGAGCAACAACGAAAAATTATTTGGAAGAAAAAGGCCATGATCTACAAATTGGTTCCTTCTTTCCTTTTAACCATGAACTAATTTTCTTTTTAGAATCTTGATGAAACCCTAGCCATGTGACTTTGATTTATTCTATTTTGGAAGATATATTATTTTATTTATGTGATTACATATCTTGGGATGTTCTTGGTTTGATGCAATTAATTCTTTGCGATTGTTCTTGTAGAATAATTTTTTGGGTCAATTGATATTTTTATCCATGCTTAATTCTTGTAGTCTTGAGTATGAGAGATATGTGATTTTTGTAAGTATATTGTGGATTTTATAATTGAATAGTTCATGCTAATTTTAGATGATTTATGTCATAGAATTGAATAGGTCATGCTAATGGTTAGATAGATTATGTCATGCATTTAAGCACAATATATTTCTTTAGTGAATCGAAGCTTGTAGCCTAGATTACCATATAAATATCTAATCTTTTCTCCTAAATAAAATTAAATCATTGTTATATAGGTTAGTGGTGGATTCAATGTTCTAAATCATCTTCTTTGGTTAAGCTCTTGTTACCTTTAATTTAGTTATTTTATTTATTAGTTTTAATTAATTTAGGAATAATTTTTATATAATAATCTTTGATTCTTTTTATAGAATTAATTTAAGAAGATAATAATTTAAGCAATTAAACATTTCTCTGTGGTTCGATACCCTGATCCTTCGGTATTATATTGATCTTGTGCACTTGCAAGTATTGGGTTTAAAACTTAGTTAGTAAAATCCCGATCAGTTGGTGGCATGAGCTGAGGACGTTTATATAGAGCTAGTTCAAAGATAGGTCATCTCCGGGGCGAGAGCAGACAGGCAACAGCTCTTATAGGATTGGCGCCAAGTTGTGCAAATACCGAGGAAAGGATGATGCAGAGGGTGGAGGCTGATATTTCCAGTGTCTTCGCTATCTTCGACAAGTACATGAGGCGATTTTTCAAGCAGAATCATTTAGCATACACTCCTCATCCACCAATAATGGACCTCATTAGAGATGCTATGGTTGTCATTCTCTCTACATCTTCATCAACTACAGCAACTGTAGAGTCGGAGGTTCCTGACCCTAAGGTGCTGGTTCCATCTTTCTCTGCTCCCCCCTCTATTGATGTCCCCGATGCGAGCACTATTGTCCCCGACCCTACTCATGGTGCCCCTCCATCCTCTAATGATGTTAGGCGGCCCGAGGATTTTTTATACCTTCAAAGAAGTTATATTATGTGGATTTTTATATATTTGATGTTTTATAAATGAGTTTTAGTTTGTCGATGTTTTAGTATTGAATGTTTTAGATTGTGTATACATATTTATATACTGCTGGTAGGTTTCTTGTATTTCAGGGAGTTAGGATTCGTTTTATAAATTATATATAAAAATTTAGTATTGACGAATAAGCCATCTTTACAAATTTTTTCTCAGTTTTTTTTTTTTGGCATCGGTCGGGTCGTCGGTACAACGTGCCGACAGTGGAAAATTTCTATCCTAGGTTCGTCGGTAAGAATTACTGATGGAGAAGTGTTATCAGGAATTGGCGAGGAAATAGGACCCAGCAAGTTAAGCAGTTTTGGCCGGTAATAACTATTGACGACGGATTAGTCGTCGTAACTCTTGTTATTAACGACAAATAGCCGACGGTTATCTTGTCGTCAGTAACGGTTCAATACTGATGGCATACCGACGAATCCTTCTGTCGGTATGTAGGTGTTTTTTTGTAGTATTTGGAGTGTTATACTAAAGAGGTCAAGCAGAAAGTTGCAAGCAGATTTGGTGCATGTGAGGAAATTCAAATTCTTGAAAGAACGAAAGAGGAGGATGAAAGTTTTTTTCGGATTCGAGATCAGTCTCTAAGGAGAGGGATAAAATGGATTGCTTTGGTACATGGTAAGATGTGGGGAGCGGTTAGGTATGAAACACTTCCACAAATTTTTTTCTTTTGTGGACATATTGGGCACACCCTAAAATATTGTTCACTTACCCTAGAGGATCTAAGTGGGGAGAAGAAAGAAAATCTAAGGTATGGGGAGTGGATGTCAGTGGATACTTAAGATCTCTTGTACTATGGAGGTTATTGTAGAGTAGGAGAAGGTGGGGAGAGGGTCTCAAGGGATAGGACATGTTTAAGAAGAGAGGTTTGAGGGAGGATTAGTGGGGATTGTGTCTGATCAAATTGCAAGGGGAAGTGGGAATAAACTAGCAGGAGATTTGGTGGTGAGGGAGTTAGGTGTAAACTAGGGGACGAGAAAGGAAGTGGTGAAGGGACACGAAAGTGGGACAGAGGGTTGAGGAAGGAGGTGATTATGCATAGTATGCATGGTAATAATATGGCCTTACATGAGGTAAGGGGTTATCCAGTGGCAAGAAGAAAAAGTATAAGAAAATTAATAGGGGAATGAAAGTGGAGAGAGTGGATGGTTATGGGGTTGATTCAGGGGGTAAGAAGAGGTTGGCTTTATACTTGGAAGACACGGAGCAGCAGGGGGGTAGTAAGAAAGTGAGACATGATCTTTCTTTATGTTTTCACGGTAAGGAACCAGAGACAGAGGTTGCAATGCAACCCCGCCTAGAAATATGAGTGTTTTATTTTGGAATTTCCAGGAGCTTGGAAACCCTCGTGCAATTCGAGCCCTGCGGGAGCTCATTATCAAAGAAGATCCCTTGATGGTGTTCTTGAGTGGGAACAAGGTGTGAGGTGGAACTTTTTACAGGATGAGACAAGAGATGGGTTTTCAAGGAGTTGTTTCGGTGGATTGTGAAGGAAAAGGGGGGGCTTGTCTATGTGGTGGAAGGAAGAGTTAGATGTGGCACTTCAAAGCTTCTCGAAGAGTCCTATAGATGTATGATTCATTATGGGATTGGTTCAAGAGCTTGTTTTACTACGGGCTTCTATGGAAATCCTAGAGTCGAAGATAGAAGAGACTTATGGCAGTTGTTAAGTCGGCTTGGTCATTGGAGGTGTTTGTCGTGGTTGTGTGGGGATGACTTCAATGAGATTCTCTTTGCCCATAAAAAGAGAGGATTACGAGATCGAAGTGATGCCTGAATGAAACTTTTTTGTGAAGCTTTGGAAGTAGCAAGTTCGATGGATGTGGGTTACTCAGGGAAGGATTTCACGTGGTATAATGGAAGGATTGAGCAGCAATGTGGAAAATATTGGATAGATTTGTAGCCAATGAGGAGCGGAGGACAATTTTCCCAATATGCAATTGTGCATGGCTTTGCTAGCTACTCTGACTATGAACCGATACTGGCAAAGCTAGAAGGAGATGGTGTTAAGAAACATATAAATATATAGGAGGCGAAAGATATCTTTTTGGTTTGAAACATTGAGGTTGCATGAAAATGAATGCATGGAACGCATGCTGCAACAATGGAGTGGGGTGAGGTGGTGGTACCTTTGCACAACCTAGTAAGCAGCTACATTCTCTAGCGGTTGATCTCCAGGGTAGGGCAGAAAAAAGTTTGGATTCTTGGAAGATAAAATAGAAAAATTAACTTTGGAGATGAAACTCATGCAGGAGGAAGGCAGAGAAGGTTTAGAGTTGCGTTTGGCATGCCATAACTTGGAGATTTTGCAGCAAAAGGAGGAGGAGTTTTAGAGAATTCGGTCTTGATCCAATTGGTTGGCATATATTGATAAAAGTACTAAATATTTCTATTACCATGCTAGACAACAAAAGAGAAAAAATTATATAAAGAGTCTACTCAATGATAATGGAAATAAGATTGATGATCCTGATTTCGTAAAGGATATAGCCATGGAATATTTTATTCAACTATTTCAGGCATCGACAACATCTAGAAGCATGGAATTGGTATTACATGGATTGTAATTCAGCCCTTTGATAGAAGAGAAATGCGTGGAGATTAATTCTCCATTTCATGCTGATGGAGTAAAAAATGCTCTATTCATGATGCATCCCCGAAGGCATTTGGTACAGACGGTTTTCATGCATCCTTCGATAAAAAATACTAGGACATAGTAGGAGGAGAGGTAACATCGTTGGCTCTTAAATTTCTTAATGGTGGGGGTTCTGTGGAAAGTATTAATCAGACATTTATTGTGCTTATTCCTAAAATTAAGAATATTGTGCGTGTGTCTAATTTTAGACCCATTAGTCTATGTAATGTTTTGTATAAAATCATTGCTAAGACGATAGCTAACAGACTCAACCGGTGTTACCTCATGTTAATATATATATCCCAGAGTGGCTTTGTCCCGGAAAAGCTCATCACTGATAATGCTATCATAGCATTTGAGACGTTCTAATGGATGCAAAAAGGAAGAAGTAGGGGAAATAAATTTATGAGGATGAAGTTAGATATGAGCAAGGCATATGATAGGGTTGACTGAGATTTTTTGAAATTGATGCTTGGCAAGCTAAATTTTCCATCCCACTTTACTGCTATTATTATGAATTGTGTTATGTCTGTCTCTTTTTAGGTACTTATGAATGGTTTTACCATGCAGTATTTTATAACAGAAAGGGGCCTACGCCAAGGTGATCTTTTGTTTTCATTTTTATTTTTCATCTATGCCAAAGTATTCTCTACCTTAATACGGAGGGTGATTGCAGACCAGCGATTAAAAGGATTAAGGATGGGGAAGGAGACGTCAGAGACCACACATTTATTTTTTACAGACGATAGTCTTCTCTTTATGAAGGCTAATTTTACCTTTAAGATGATATTCAAGGATTATGAGGATGTGTCTAGCTAGATGATCAACCTGTAAAAATCTTTTGTGTTCTTTGAGAAAGGAATAGAAGAGCCAATGGAGTTGGAAGTTTTAGAAAAGCTAGGGATGGTCAATGTGATGGAGGGGGTTAAATACTTAGAATCAATGTTGAAAAAATCGGATCGAACTGGCTGGTTCAACCGTCAAATCCGAAACCGATCACTTGTCCTGTCTGGTTCATAGAGAAAAGCATTACAGAATAGAATCGATCAAATTGATCAAAACCGATTGGTTCAACTGGTTCAACCGCAAACCAGTAATACTCGATTTTTTAGTTTTGATTTTTTTTTTTTTTTTGTAAAAAATGTAAAATCTACCTGTCTTACTCCTCCCACGTCTTCATCTTCAGCAGACATCCACTCATCCACTCAATTCCAAAATCTAATTCAACACTCACATCTAAATTTAATTTTACAATCTTATTAATTGATGTGGTGCTACCATCGTAACGACGCCAACCTGCCTTCTCATCCTTGTCGGGGCTTGACCTCATTGTTCCATCTGAATTGCCTAATCCTTTCAAGATAAAAAAATAGAACACGGAAGGAAAGAAGGAGAGACATGAATGTGAGGCGCGAACTACAAATTAAGGGTATTTTAATGGTAAATCTCACTAGAGAAATTGGCAGGACAAAGGAACGGGAAAAAAAAAAAAAAAAGCTTTGGTCCAACAAGAAGGATAGAAGGATAGAAGAAGGAAAAAAGGGAAAAAATCAAATTGTGGTTGTAGCTAGGTCAAACAAAGTGGAGAATAAGTAGAATTTGCACCATGTACTAATAAAATGAATTTCGGCCTTTCTTTGTAGGGAGAATTTAGGCCTTTTATTGCAAAAAGGTCTTTTCTATTTTTTTTAATAGAGGAGATCTAGGGATAGTAGTAGTAATATTTTTTAAAGAAAATAAAAAATAATATTAGAGAAATATTATATACAAATTATAATTTTTTTTAAAAAAGTTAAGTTGTAAACAAATTATCTAAAAAAAGTCATTTGTTTATTCAAAATATATTGATTTTTTAAAAGGTAAATAAACAATTCTTTTAAGTTCTCCTTACTAGTCAATAATACAAGATACCAACCTACTTTTAAATATTTTTATTTTTTAATTTTATAAATATTTGATATTCTTGAATTATTTTTTAATTATATTTAGTCCAAAATGATATGTATGTAAATGAATTATTTTTTTGATTACTATGCATGTTGAATTGGATGATATAATTTAACATGATATAAAAGACATCATAATTGGATGAAAAACCTTTGTTAAATTATTAATATATTTATAATTTTGTATATCCAGTTCAATCACTAGTTCAATTGGTTGGACTAATGAAACAACGAATCAATAGCTTGACCGGTTTGATCTTTGGTCCAATCTTTTTAACATTGCTTAGGATTACCTTACCTTGTGGGACGTTCGAAGAAACAAATATTCCAGTTTGTTAAGGATAGCGTGGCAAAGAATGTGCATGAGTGGAAAGAAAAATTGCTATCGCAGGTAGGAAAGGAGAGCTTGATTAAATTTGTTCTTTAAGCAATCCCCGCATATGTTATGCAATGCTTTCTCATTCCTAAAAGTATGTGTGATGAAATTAGGACGATATCCATAAATTTTGGTAGGGTCAGAATGATGAAGACAAGAGAATTTACCGGAAGAATTGGAGTTCTATGTGTAAACCTAAGACAATGGGAGGTTTGGATTTTAGGGAATTGAAATCTTTCAATTTTTCTTTACTAGCCCAGCCAGGGTGGAGGCTTCTAAAAAGTCCTACATCCCTTGTTTCTCAAGTTTTATGAGCTAAATATTAGGGCATAGAACGTTCATGGAGGCCAAGGTGGGGAGGGACATTTCATATATGTGGAGAACCATTTTGGAGGGTAAGGAATTGCTAAAGCAAGCTTTGAGGTGGAGGGTTGGGGATGATATAAAGGTGTATGCATGGAAGGATCGTTGGATCAAGGTCCCTTATGATTTTAAGGCTCCATGAGATGAAGGATTCAATTGATCAAGATATTAGGAGGTGGAAAGATGGGTTGCTCCAAAAGCTTGTTCTTGCCACATGATTTAGAGGAAATCAGAAAGATACCAATTAGTTTGTTATTGACAGAAGATGTCTTGATTTGGCATTATGGAAAATCAGTCAAGTTAATGGTCTGATCGTATGGGCATGAAATTCATGGCAAGAGTAGCTCTACCAGGGTGGGAGGAAGGGTTGACATCTACGAGTTCTCAGGAAATGTGGAATAGTTGTAGAGTGTTATAGCCCCTCCAAAAGTTAGGTTGCTTGTTTGGAAGATAACCAAACATATGTCATGATGTTCTTGAAACTAGAGCAATTTGAGGAAAAGAGTGGAGATAGAGGAGGTGTCATGGCAGAGGTGTAGCATGCCTATTGAAGACTATATGCATTTGTTCTTCTACTGGGCATGGGTGCAAAAGGTGTGAAAAAATGGCATGCGAATATCAAAGATGCCATGCAAGGGTTAGGGATTGTAAAATGTAGTGTGGAATTAGTTGCAAGTTTTGGATAGCAAAGAAAGGGAGGTTACCGAATTTCTCATTATTCTATAGCAAATTTGGAACGACCGAAATAAGCTTGTGTTTGAAAAATTTATTTAACCCAAGAGGAGCCTATCAGATTTGCGGAAAGCGATTGTGAGGAATGTTTTAACTCACACGTTGTGTTGCAAAGTACAAGAGTAGAGGGAAGAGTGGAAGGTCATTGGAAGCCATTGAAAGTTGGCGTATTTGCGTTAACTGTGGATGGTGCATTTAAGGGAGAGAAGGAAAGGGTGGGGGTGTTAATTCGAGATTATTGTAACACCTCATGCCGAAGTTCTTGTTGTGTGGAAGAGTATTGAGTTTGCTAAAGAGTTAGGCCTCCCCAACATTTAAGTTGAATCTGATTATGCTCCAATTGTGAGGAGGATTAAGGAGGCAAAGATGGATCTTTTCGCAATTGGGACATATTGTAAGCATAGTTCAAGAGGAATTCAAGAAAATCCCTATTGGAAGATAGCTTATTGGTGCAAACTTAATATTCCTCCTCATCTTTTAGTTAAAGACACTTGCTCTGTTAGCGATAGTGTAATATAGAGGGAAGAAATTTCGAACTTTGTATCTATAATTATTATGGTTGATTTTGATGCTATTTAATAATATCCACGATTTTCCTTTAAAAAAACTAATGGTGACGGAAAGCATTCTCTATTCCTTTTTTTTTTTTTTTTAATGTTTAAATGTCAAAGCATCTCCTAACAACAAAGATATAGGTCTTCGTTTTCAAGTTCTAATGTAATTTTTGTGAAGGAGAATTCTAATATATAATTTATACTGGGGGCTTCACAATTCTTTTTGTTATAAATAATATTTATTTTAACAAAATTTGAGATAGAAATATATAATAAAAGAGTGATGAAAAGTATCAACATATATTTAATTAACTGAATCAATAAGGAGTAAAAATGACATTTAATATAGAGAGAACTTATACAGATGAAGAGTAAAAATATTTTTTAATTATATTGATAATTTTGTCCCATATTAATCTACTTAATTGGATCAAAGTTGATTTCAAAACTTTTTTTATACTGAAAAATAACTCCATCCAAATACATCTTTAAGTATCCCATGTTGACCCCTTGTAAGTATAATATTTGAGTTAAACATGTTTTCTTAGAATGTAACAAATTTTATTAAGATTTTATATTTTAAAAGATTTGTTAGATTTAGGATATATAGTATATTTTATTTATAAATACATTAGACAAACTTTTATATAATATATATACACATAGGTTTGGATCCCTTGTAACACTTTGTGTACACTCTTTGTATCATTTTTTAATTTGATATATTTTATTAATAAAATTTAATAAATAAAAGATAAAGTTATATACAAAGTAGTATAAAAGATCCTGTTCCGTAAAAACACAATGATGTTTATTGAATTCCTTAGAGTCTTGATTATATAAATGAATAAGAGAGTACGTAGACTAAAATTAATATATCAAAAACCTTGTATGGTAGGAATGGTTCATACTATTTTAATAAAGTGGATCATATTTAATTAAAAGTATTTGAAAACCAAGATTAATTAATTACCTTTGAGTATGCATTACAATTTATCAAACTAGTTTCTTTTTCATTGCAATAAAGAAAAAACATCACAATCAAAATCATGTAATATTTTTAACAAAATTTAAAGCATGTAATTGATACAACACACTTCTATCATTTTTTTAATGAATATTTCTATCAATTAGATGCTTGTATTATTTCAAATATTAGAAATACTATAATAAAATAAAATAAAAGAAATTTTTTTTTTTAAAAAAAAAAGAAGATATAAAAAGAAAGCCAACAAAAGGACGGAAGGACCACTGTTTCCGGGTTTACAAATAAACCGGGTTAAACAGTTGAAGCGCAGACCCAAAATAAAAACCTCCTTTATTAAAAAGAAAAAAAAAAATCAGAAACCCTACATAAACCCTGAAACTTCCACCCCCAAACCTCCAAAACCCCAAAGCAAAGGCCAAATTATCAAATGGAATTGGAGGCTTAAGGCTACTCTTTTCTTGTTCATCAAGCCATTCCATTTCTTCAAATCCCTCCCTACTTCCTAAAATTCCTTCTTTCTATTGCCGTCATTCTTCACATTTGTGGGATTTGATAGAGAGAAACTGTAAAATATATAAGGGAGGAAAGTAATCATGGCAAAAACTTATGTGGCAGGGCTTCTATCAGCCCTAGCTTCTGCCAGTTTGGGTGTAGAACAAGCGTATTGTGATGGGCCTTTTAATTTTTCTCCTTTTTCTTCTTCTTCCACTTCTCCAGCAGCTTCCGGTGCTTCTCAAGCCGCTGCTACTGCGCCTGATTCCGCTGGAAAGAAATCACAGCTCCCAGCTCCGCAGCCGCCTCCAGAGCCACCTAGGGTTCGGAATGATAATCCTAGAACAACTGCGGCTGGCTTCGATCCTGAGGCTTTGGAGAGGGGTGCCAAGGCTTTGAGAGAGATTAGTAGCTCTTCCCAGGCCAAAAAGGTATTGAATTTATAGTCGATTTACGAGAAAATGTTAGACTTTGAAGTATTCGGGGCAATTTTGTTGCTAGTGTTCTGTGAATGACCGTTGCTTCTGGAAGTATTCAAAGATTAGTCATGCAATTCGCTTGATGTTATCATGTAGATTGCTTTCTTTTTGTTTGGAACAGATGCTTCTTTCTACTGTTGTAATTTGGAGAATTTCCAATCATGATGTGTTCTTTATGTAGGTCTTTGAGTTGATGAAAAAACAAGAAGAGACTAGGCAGACAGAGTTATCCACCAGAGTTGCTGAGTTTAAGGCATTACAAGCCCAAGCAGAAACAGTAAGATTCACAATATTGTATTTCCAGTGTTGTTGTGATTTCTAGTCTATTTACCTGTTCCGTTCTAGATCATTTGTCTATCTGGTCCTGGTTTGTAATTCTAAACTAGGGAGCTATGGCAGTATAATATTTTTCTTGGCCATCCCTTGTCCTTATGGGTTTATTGCAATAATGGACCAAATTTGCTTGTGACAAACTATTCTTCTTGTGTCTTCATCCAGTTGAAAGTACATGAAAAACGGTATAAAGGGGGGAAAATTGACTTTCTAGTCTTGCAGGAGAAGCAAAGGGTAGTTTATGATGAACAGAAAAAGCTAGCACAGCAACAAGCACAGATTAAGTCTCAGATGGCACGCTATGAGGATGAACTAGCAAGGAAGAGGATGCAGGCATGTGAATCTTTGAGTATTTGTTGTATGCTAGGCCTTCACTGCCATGGCAGTTTGTAATTTTTCCTAAGAAATGTGCAGGCAGAAAATGAACATCAGAGAGCCAGAAACCAGGAGTTAGTTAAGATGCAAGAAGAATCATCTATGAGGCAAGAAGCGGCAAGGCGAGCCACAGAAGAACAAATACAAGCACAACGTCGGCAAACGGAGCGGGAGAAGGCTGAGATAGAACGTGAGACTATCAGGGTGAGGGCTATGGCAGAAGCAGAGGGAAGAGCTCATGAAGCTAAGCTTGCTGAGGATGTCAATAGGAGAATGCTAGTAGAACAGGCAAACGCAGAAAGAGAGAAATGGGTTGCTGCCATAAACACAACTTTTGATCATATTGGAGGTATACCTTCTGCCTCAAAATTAATCTGTTCTTGGACCTGCTGTAAGATTAAGACAATGCTAATTCCCATGCTTTGTACAGTAACTGATGGAATTTAGCTGAATGCTTACCATACTTGCTGTAATTTAGGTGCTAAGTTTTTGTTTCGCAATAAGATTTTTAATGTTTGTTATTTTTGTAAAAGTGATGACAGATAAATGAGACTGTTCTGTTTATAATGAAAATTGTTGCTTTGGAGTTTCACTGTACCACTCATTTTGAATTGGTTTCTTTCTATGGGGGGATGAGGATGGAACCTGTGGAGTACATGTCTATGATAAAATTTCTAAGTTTTTGTTGATCCTTGGTTTGAGTTGCTGAGTTATTCCTGTGTGTTATATATTTTGTAGGGGGTTTGAGGGCTATATTGACAGATCAAAATAAGCTGGTTGTGGTTGTAGGAGGTGTAACAGCACTTGCTGCCGGGATCTACACAACCAGGTAGGAGAATTTCATTTAGTAATTAGATTTTCTCAAGTTCTCTGACATATGCTGCTGCCATTGTTATGAGAAACCAAATTAGTGTCTGACAAAAATGTAATTGGCTCTTTCTTGACTAAAATCTTTCAGTGCTGAGCCCTCACATGTCATGTAATATTTAAAAAAGGAAAAACAAGAATCAGGCTCATGTGCTGTTGCCTGCAGCATTTCTTGTAACAAAAATGGATAGAGAAATTGGTAATGAGGTGCGCTGTAGACTCGCATGATTGGAGGAATGGCACATCTATGCAGTTCGATATTTGTGTCTTCTTCCTTGGAGTTTATATGGATTGGCATCTACTTATGATCATATCGATTCATGTTTCACCAGCTATCAATTATTAGCTTCTTGTATAAAATATTAGTACCTTGGTCAGTTTTCTTCTGGGCATTTTCAACCATTTGAGATGTCGCCACTGCTAAATGCTGAGTTTTCAATCCGCAATGAATTCAAATGCTTCTTTCTCTATTACTGCCCTAACTTTGAGGACTTCGCAAAATGCAAATTGTACTTTTCTGGAAGTACATCATTCCCATAATTCTGATTGCAAGATTGCTTTTAGCCTTCTTATGGTATATTGTTTATAGTTCTGAACCGTGCCCATTCCCCTCCATAATTTCTCTTCTCTTATTTCAGTTCACTGTTATAACTATTGTATCTTTGATTTGAATGCAGAGAAGGGGCAAGAGTAATCTGGAGCTATATAGACAGAATACTAGGACAACCATCGCTGATCAGAGAATCGTCCAGGGGAAAATACCCTTGGTCAGGTTTTCTGTCACGTATCAAGAGCCCTCTGTCACGCAGTGCTGATAAAGGATCTACTTCTCAAAATGTAAGGGGGTTTGGTGATGTTATTTTGCACCCTTCTCTTCAAAAACGAATTCAGCAGTTGGCTAGTGCAACTGCAAACACAAAGTCACATCAGGCACCATTTCGAAATATGCTATTCTATGGTCCTCCAGGAACAGGGAAAACAATGGCTGCCAGAGAGCTTGCTCGCAAATCTGTATGTGACCTTAGCATTTTGCTATCTGTTGCATTTGCTGTTTATTGTTGATTGTTACTTGCTTGTTTTTAAAGTTATTGCTGTTTCTACATTTAAAAAAAGAACAAAGCCCTAGTGGAAAATGTAGAAGTTTGTTGCTCTGTCCTCTTACAATCATTTCATATGCTCTTAGGGCCTTGACTATGCTTTGATGACTGGAGGAGATGTTGCACCACTGGGCTCACAAGCTGTTACCAAAATACATCAGTTGTTCGACTGGGCCAAAAAATCAAAGAGGGGATTGCTGCTTTTCATTGATGAAGCCGATGCATTCTTGTGCGAGTAAGTTCATTTGCCTTCTATTTTGCATTCTTAGGAACATTAATGCTTAGCATGTGGAGAAGGGCAGCTTTCTTAGTGGCCAATTCTTGATGCTAACACCGGAGAGGAATTCATTTGACAAATGGCTGGGATAGTTAATGGTATTTTTAGGACTTTCTGAGGATTGTATGCAATCATTATGCGTCATTGGCTACATATATATCTCGGCTGCTATTTCTTATTAAGCAAACTCCTTCGCTACGCCGTATAAAATAGTTAATCCGCTGGCAGGTTCTTGTTATGTTTATTATCTTGTAGTGATCAACTGCTCATAAACTTTCAGGAGAAACAAAACATACATGAGTGAAGCCCAAAGAAGTGCTCTCAATGCCCTCCTATTTCGCACTGGTGACCAATCTAAGGACATTGTTCTTGCTCTGGCTACAAACCGGCCTGGGGATCTTGATTCTGCTGTGGCTGACCGTATAGATGAAGTGCTAGAGTTTCCTTTGCCTGGTGAAGATGAACGTTTCAAGATGCTCAAACTCTATTTAAATAAGTACATAGCACAAGCTGGAGAGAGGAAACCAGGGCTGTTCTCACATTTATTCCGCAAGCAACAGCAGAAGATTGAGATCAAAGGCCTAACAGATGACATTTTGAGGGAGGCTGCTGCAAAAACGGAGGGCTTCTCTGGAAGAGAGATAGCAAAGCTGATGGCAAGTGTTCAAGCTGCTGTCTATGGGAGTGAGAACTGCGTGTTGGATCCAACTCTGTTCCGGGAAGTGGTGGATTATAAAGTTGCTGAACATCAACAGAGAAGGAAACTAGCTGGTGAAGGTGGGGAGAATGCTTGATGGACATTTATCAACACATATTGACTTGATTTTTGATTTTTTTTTTGGGGGTAATTTGTTATAATTTATTTTCCCTCTATATTAGAGGGAATTTTGGCTTCTAACTTCAGTTTGTGAGCCTTTTGAGATCACGAGTCATCTACATCACTGATTTTTTGTTCTGTTGGGTTCATATATTGACATATAATATATAAGCAGAACAAATCTCCCGTTTGTTCTCAGGAGGAAGTAATCTTTCTTTCAAGGTAGATCACCCTAGAAATTAAATAAGGGTTTGGAGCCCTATATTATTTTCTAATTTATTTCTAATTTAGTACATTTTATTAATAAAATTTAATAAATAAAAGATAAACTTTTAAAGAAAAATATATTGTAAAAAGAAAAGTGATATATAGAATGATACACAAAGTATACAAATTATCCTAAGTTAATAAAATATCATAACAAAGTTGCTGATAAACAATGTAAACATCACGAATTGGTATACAGATGTAAATCATACCAAGTGCTGGCGAACAAATATGCCTAACATTATTTTTACTTCATCAAACATCATGTGTACTTGAAACTGCTGAGTACAGTCCAATACAGCAAAACAAAGAAAGATGGAGTATCAGTTGCTGGATACTCCTCGGGGACATAGCAACTAAAATCCACTCATTTAATGATGGTGGTGATCCTGAACATAGCGCAAACCGCAATACTTGCATACAGCTGGTGCCTCCAGATCAAGACATATGAACTCAATTGGGTGCCCCAGTGCAGGATTAGTGTCTGCATTTACACAGAAGGTTAGTTTAAAGGACTTCTTTCAACACTGGGTGTTCCTGATTCATGATTGATGACGCAAGACATTGGTGATTATGTTTTGTTACTACTTCACGAGGGCATATGAGATGTCAAGGCTTCTCTACTTGGTCTCAGAATTAACTTATCATTAGAATGAAACAAACTTACCGCCTTCACAAGCAACGATCCTCCCTTCAACCTTGATAGGTGGCACTTCATTGATCAGCTCCATTGGAGATTTTTTACTTGTATCCTAGAATAAGAACAAAACAACAATGAGAAAATGGAAACCATTTACTAAAATGGGACAAGAAGTTATAGCAGGGCATTTCATGATGCAGATCCAGCAAAAGAGGACCAGAGATAGATCAGCAGTGGAACCTTAAAAACAAATCCATTATCTACTTGGAACCAATGCTTGTTTAGCACTGAAAATATATTACTTAGTGAAAGTAAATAAGAAGGATATTTTGATAGATAATCACCAAACAGATTTTTGTTTCCATACTACTAACCAACTTAATCAGACTGCCTACTTTTCACCCTCAATTTCAGTTTCTTGCAACGATTAGAATATGAGTAAATATATCCATGATAAAATATCATTTCATTAAGTTCCTTGAACAGGATTGCTAAAATAATTATAGTCGGAAAAATTGATGCAACAAGAAGCACTTATCTTTTTTTGGGAGGGGTGGCCGGGAGGGAGAGAGTTTCTACTTTCAGTTTGTTTTAGAAAATACTTAAAAAGATTTAAGGTATCTCCCTAACTAAACCATGCGATACTCACATGTTGATTTGGGAAGCCTCCTCACTTTGTCTAAATGGATATCTCAAATTATGCATTGACTGGCAGAACCCTACTAGTACACCAATCAAAGAACACCTAGTCTATCTGTGAACACTTTTCAGCATAGGCACTTGCAAGATTAAGTCTAAGCTTGTGTAAAAGAGATTTGGTAAATCGGCAAGACAATTAAGTAACTAGTTAGGATTATGGCTTATGCAACATTTTAAGGATAGAATGTGAAGTATGTGCATGATCATACTTACATTGCTCGGCTTATATTGAAACGAACATGGTTACCTTGAGTATTCAATGAAATTCCTTGCATCACAAAAAAAATGTCCATGCAGACTATATACGTTTTACACACAATACAATGATGAATTTTAGACATTCCATAAACAGCAATAGATTTTAACATTTCATCTATCAGAATTAATTTGTTTTCTTCATTTCACTTGTCATCACTTGCCGCTTGAAACCTTCCGTTCACCTAATGATATTAATCTTTTTCCTCCTTGTTCAGTTAGGCAGATCATTATGGAACTGTTGAAAGCAAAACTAATCAAGGTTTAAGATTTCTAATATTTTTCAATACGTAAGAAATTCAAAGTTCTCAATAGCCAAATCCAATCAGTAGGTTAAAATTTGAACAAAAGACTTTCCCTTGTCTCCCCCTGCAATTTCATTTGAGTCCTTGTCAGCTGTATTGCACTCCATTCCTAAGTCTATCTAACAATCTTAACATTTCTAGAACCTGAATCTGACAAAAAAGCTTTTATCCAACCTTGATGTATAGCATCAAGAAATCCTGAAAATCCAAACACCAATACCGAAGATTCTCATAGAATTAAATCATTTAGATCTTTGCCGGACAAAAGAACAATTATATAGATGAATTTGTACATCTAAAGATATAATTACATCACCTGCATCCACTTAGCGGTGTGGGAGGTGATGACCTCACTGCTTACGGCGCCGCTTAGACTCCTGGTACTAGAACCAAAATTGGAGAATCCAGTTAGCTTTTGCAGGAGGGTTGTAGCCATAGCTGTGCCGTGATTTCTTCCAATTGCCGCCATTATTGCTTCCTCCTTTGTGCCCTAGACTGTAAAAATGTGCCAAACGGGGGAGAGAGTCTTCAACCGTACAAGTTAACGAGGAGAAGAGAAGAGCCAAAGACGGAGCACAAATTAGCTGGTTAACCAGCAGCTCGACTCATCGACGGCTCCAAGTCGGCTCAAGAGCTCTTTTTATTTTTATTGTTTCTTTTTTTTTTTTTTTCTCATTGAGATTTGTCTAAACTACAATTCAATACTTATATTTTGTATAAATTATAAATACACCCTTATCGTTTATATTTTCATAATCAATTAATCCTTACTACTACTTTCAACAAAAATTAATTAGAAAACAATGATTTTGTTATAATTAAAACCTTCCTAAAATACCATTTTACTTCTTTTGTTTATTATTATATTAAAACAATAATATTCTTTATTATGAAATTAGAACAAAAAAATTTAGCAAGGGTATTATGATATTAAAATGATATATTAAGAAAATATTAAACTTTTTTACTACCAAACCGTTATTTTTTTTTCTGAAATTAGTATAAGGATTGATTAGTCATGAATATATAAATAAAAAATAAGTATTTGTAATATACACAAGATATAGAGATGAAATAGTAATTTGGACAAATCTCAAAAGGAAAAAAGATAATTTACCATTTTTTATACAATTACAAATCGGCATAGGAGTTATTTTTGTATTAACCCCTTTGATTATTGAAATAATAATAATAATTCTAAGTTGCTCAAATTCTCCTTGTTCCTTTTAAATTCTATTATCTTTCTTTTTTTATTAGTAAACTTTCAAATTCTATTATCAAACACGAAATTTATATCAGCATAGCAGGATTAAAATAAGATTTTCGATTTTCTTGATTATTCTCTCGCTCTCTATTTCTCTGCCCTGTTCATCGGAGACATAGTTTTCATAAGATTTTGGCTTGCAGAGGCTTTATGGATTCCGATTTGCTCACTCAGTTCCGGTAGGTTTCTTTAAACCTAGAGACGAAACCATGCTTGACCTCTATAGACCCGGATGAGGAAGAGGGATGCAAAAATACTCCCTTTGTTGTATCATTCACCTCCACAAGAGAAACGAAAGTTCCGCAGTCCCTTATCTAGGAGCCCATGATCGTTGTGTGGGATTTTCCTCCTCCTAATCGAGCGGATCAAGCCAAATAGGTATAAAGTTTTTTTTTTTTCTTTCGAGGAGAAAGTCACGGAGGTTTTACAGAGAGGTCCATGGAAGTTTGACAATCATTTAGCAATGTCCGGTAGAGGTCAGCATCGGAAATACTCGACTCCAAGTTCTACTTTGCAAATTACACGATTTAGATTCATGATCTGGCGGAGTATGCTTTTACTCACTCGGTGGTGAACAGAATTGCCTTTTGTCTTGCCAGCAAATCTTTGGTACAAGTGAGGTTAAGGGGTAGAAAAAAGTTTTTTCAACTTAACGTGACACTTGACATCACAAAATTGTTTTACCGTTGGATTCCCATGTATTTTCCTTTACAAGGATTAGTGGATGTGAAGATTCGATATGAAAAACTTCTATACATTTGTTAAACGTGTGGACGAATAGGACATATGGCCAACATATGCTCCTCACCGCCATTAGAATCGAGTGGAAATGGGTCTCCTGTCTCTTTTGGGCCATATTTGTATGTCGATTTAAAGGGTTCGCGTATTATGGGTGATTTTGGTGGTACTGGAAAATTGGAGGTGAGCTTTTTTGATCGGGTTAAGAGCAAACATCTGGGGTGTGGTGTTTCGCTGGCTCTACCGAAAAATGCACAGGCACCTACACCAGTACCACCATATTTTCGGTCTTTGTGCAACTCCAATTTGCTTCTCCTCTACGCATTCGTCCAGTAGCTTTGGTACCTACACCAGCTAAACAGGGTCCTCGGTCCACCTCCACACCAGGTGGCAAACCAGGTCTGCATAGAGAGGCTAAGTGTCCGTTAGTGGATTATTCTTACTCAGACACTTGGACTCCAACTCTATTGGATCAGGCTGGAGGCACTTCCAATCAAATGGAGTAGCTCCAACAATTGGCTAACTCCTTGGGCCTCCTAAAGGTGCTTTTACCCTTGGAGCCCAATTTGCTTTTACACCTTTGGATCAGTCTACCTTGGCAGGTCCAACCCAACCACAAGAGCCCTATATTTCTGCCCCCTTACTGGCCCCTCAGAAGCCCGCGGTCAAAGTCTATGGGCGGCGCAAACCCCAACTTGCCAGCCCAAACGTATGGCTTCGTCGCCCCAATCTAAGAGTGCAGCCCACTGGGGAGGAAGGATCCACGTCTGGGTTTCCAAGTCCTGCCAAATGCAAACTTCCTCAGCAGCGATCTAGGTCGGCGTCTCCCCAGGTCCTGCGACATTCAATTGCTGAAGATGTTGGCCCTATGCCAATAGAGGTTATGTCGAAGGTCCGAAGTCTGGTTGGTACCTGCCCCACGGACTGTATCCTTCTCATAGTGGATTCAAGTACGATTCCTTTGGCTTTTTTTTTTTGTTCTGTCTGATTGGATGCCCTCCACACACTTACATTGCTATGCTTCCTACAGAAGGACATAACAGAGAGCCTCCAACCAGGCTCGCTCTGGTCCGAGTAGCCCACAACCAGTGAATTTGTCGAAAGACCGGGCCAAGCGGATTAAGATAACCCAAGCCGATATTTTATTTTATGATCCTAGGTGATGTATGAGAACCCATGTATCTCCCGGTACTTGCAGTTGCTCTCCTCTGGCCGGTCCCCGGAAAGGACCACTATTGCTCATTATCGGGCTATCCTGGAAGCGGACAGGGCCTCTCCTTCTAGCATCCACCGAAGTCCTGGGAGTTCTTCAGATAATCCTTCTGATGTACACAGGGTTTTGGTGGAGGCGAGGGCAACCGACCGAGGACCATGAATACGGTGAATAGAATTGTCGTGCATTGGGATTGCCTGCAACAATATCTGAGCTGAAATGCCTTATTCAACGTCATAATCCTTGTATAGTTTTGTTTGTGAACCTAAACTAGTAGCTAGTCGAGTATATAGTTTGAAGCTTGTTCTAGGTTTTGGTCAGACTTTTGCAATAGATATTAATAGGTATAGTGGTGGTTTGGCTATGTTTTGGAGTGATCATGTAAATATAAATTTTTTATCGTATTCGGATGGACATGTTGATATGTTATGTAATTTTAATGATAACTCGTCTTTGTGTTATGTAACCGGCTTTTATGGTAATTTGCACACTAGTGAACAGCATCACTCGTAGACTTTGTTACAACGTCTCGGAGAGCACCAACATCTCCCGTGGATTTGTTTTGGAGATTTTAACGAAATTTGGTATTCTTGGGAGAAAGTGAAGGGTAAGAACAGAAACCACCAACAAATGCATGCTTTCCGTCAAGCAGTGGATTCCATAAAGTTATTTGATTTAGGATTTACCGATCCATCATTTACATGGAGCAATGGGCAGTTGGGGCAAGAGTGGGTCATGAAACGACTTGATCGGATTTTTTTCAATTCTGCATGGAAATTGATTTTTTCAACGGGAGAAGTTTCGCATGGCATCTCTTCGTATTCAGACCATTTGCTCTTATATGTTGCATGGAACCCCAAACCCCACGGGACTCGATGTGCTGAGCATATATTTTATTTGAATCCTTATGGACAGAAGAAAAGGAATACTGGGAGTTGGTGGAGCAGGTGTGGTACCGACCGATTATAGACAGAACACAAGTAATCTCCCAATATCTGAATCACTTACATGATCTTCAAGGCAAGTTGCTGATCGTACCAAGTTTCAGAATCTACCAAAACAGATTCGCTCAACTGAAGCCCGAGTAAGACAGTCTTTTGATTCACAATCCCCTCATGATTTGTCTCAACAATATCGAATGCATTTACAGAAGTTGTATCATAAACAAGAACAGTATTGGGCGTCTCGATCGCGGGCATCCTGGTTATCTTTTGGAGATTTGAACACTGCTTATTTCTATCATCATGCATCACAGAGACGTCAGCGAAATTTTATTTATTCTCTCTTCGACTACAACGGGTATATGGAGCTCTATATGGTGACTCACTTCCGAGAGCGTTGTCATTTGACGCACTCCAAAGAACGACTACTAGACCTTGGGAATATCCCCATGGTTACATTATCAGCAGAAGATCAAGGATAACTATGCTTAGAGGTTACAGAGGCCGAAGTCAAACTGGCAGTACAGGATATGCATCCTACTAAAGGCACCAGGGCCTGATGGCTTCTCAGCGTAATTCTACCAAAATTTTTGTCTTTTATTGGTCTGTCGGTCCATGTGTTAGTTCGATCATTTATGAACCAGAAGATCTCACTAGAACAAATAAATTAGACTTTTATAACGCTTATTCCAAAAAGTACAAATCCACTGTTGGCTAGTGACTATAGACCAATAAGTTTATGCAATGTTATCTATAAGATTATAGCTAAGGTTCTTGTGAATCGGCTGAAACAGGTTCTGGGGGCAGTGATTAGAGCGGAACAGGCAGCTTTTATTCAGAGAAGACTGATTTCGGATAACATCATTCTGAGGTTTGAGGTATTTCATTAGTTACAACACCAAAGAAAAACTAAGTGGCAGCCTATGGCTATTAAATTGGATATTAGCAAGGCATATGACAGGGTGAAATGGGACTTTCTTGTGGCAATGATGAGGCAAATGCAATTCCCCGAATACTTTGTTACTCTTATCCTCTGATGTATTCAGTCCGTAGAGTTTCGAATTCTCTTGAATGGTCATCATTCACAGTCTTTTACGCCAACAAGAGGCATACAATAAGATGACCCACTATCTCCTTTTCTATTCCTTATATGTGTCGAAGGTTTTTCTGGTCTTATCCGGTCGTATGTGTTGCGAGGTATGTGGCAGGGGATCAAAATGGGAAGACGGGCTCTAATGCTTACTCATTTACTTTTTGCCGATGATAGCTTACTCTTTTTACAGGCATCTCCCGAGGGTGTGACAATGTTACAGAATATGTTAATACGTTATGAAGAGCTTTCGGGCCAACAGGTGAACCTTTATAAATTGGCTATTTACTTCGCCAAGGGGGTAGACAGGGATAGCCAAAGACAGCTGAGTATGCTCCTCAATGTTCAAATGATGGACATGACTCATGGCAAGTATTAGGGTCTTCCTTACCTAATCGGACGATCAAAGCAACAAGTTTTTCAATACTTCCAGGACCGTTTCATAAAAAAAGAAAAATGATGGAAGGAAAAGTTTTTGTCACAAGCAAGACGTGAGATTATGGTCAAGGTTGTCCTTCAAAGTATTCTAGTATACACTATGTCAGTACTTTTGATTCCAAATAAGGTATTACAACAAATTACGGCACATATACGCAATTTCTGGTGGGGGTCCGAAAGCAGGGAAAAGCGGCTATGATTTGGAAAAGCTGGAAGGCCTTATGTACTCCAAAGGACCAAGGAGGGATGGGTTTTCGGGACTTACAGGCTTCTAATATAGCTTTATTGGCAAAGCAAACATAGAAGATCATCACGAAACCCCACACATTTTTATCTTGAGTTCTTAAAGCTAAATATTTCCCACGCACAGACCCATGGAACTTACACGCAAGGACTGGGATCTCGTATGTATGGAGGAGTTTGTTGCATGGATTTCAACTAGTAAAACCTTGGGTGGAAGGATGGGTTATCTATTAATGTGTGGAAGGACCCTTGGCTCTCTAAACCATATCTTTTCAAACCCCAACTTTATAATCAATACTGGCAGAGAATCTTAGAGTGGCAGACCTTATTTCTTGGAAACCGATATAATGGAATACTCAAGTTTTACAATATTTTTTTTCTTAGCACATGATGTTCAGAGTATTCAAGAGATCCCACTTTGTCAGGATCCAGGCTCGGATATATAGATCTAGCATTACACGAATTCGGGTCAGTTTACAGTGGCATCAGCCAATATAGACTAGCTAGAGAGGGGAAACTACAGTAGAATATGTCAGAATCAGTATGGATTTCAATAGAAAGCCCTTTCGAACTGTTGGGTTCCGCCTCGTGTTAAAACTTGTGTTTGGCAATGATGCAATAAAGCCATCCCTACCAGAGCCGAATTGGCCCGTAGGTATTCTTACATCCCAACATGATAGTTACATGCTTGGTATGTTGCAATACACTGGAAACGAGATTGCACAAAAGGTTTGGAAAATTCTTAACTTGGATTTCAACTGGGCCTGGCAAAATGCGGCTTCTTATGCGGAGGTATGGACAAGATTGGTCATTCACAGAGATCTGTTTCCATCAGAATTTCTAGAGCAGGTGGAAGTAGTATGGTGGTTGTTATGGAAAACGAGGAATGATTATATTTTTTTGACAAAAACAAACTTCTGCTGAGGTCATCGTTACCCTGGCGTCTTCCATTCTTCAAGAGTTCTAGGTACAACGACCAAGTTTTAACACGAAGTTGACTCAGCATAGTTCGGAGGCGTCGGGGAAGATTAGGTGGCTACAGCCGAAACATGACCATTTCAAAATAAATGTAGATGTTGCGGTAGGTGGAGACCAAACAAAAATTTAGGTGGTGGCAAGAGATAGCCAGGGAATTATTATAGCAGTAATGGCAAAAAATCTTCCACGATGTTCTTCAGTCCTGGCTACGGAAGCACAAGCGGTGATTTAGGGATTGCACTTGGCAAGAAAATGTAATCTTTGCCTGGTGGAAATAGAAACTGATAGTCAACATGTTGTTTTGAAGGTCTTATCAACAAATGAGAATCGACCAGCGATAGGTGATTTCATATGGGCCATTCGAGACTCCTTAGGTAGGTTTCACCCTTAAGCAGTTGTGAGTTATGCGAACCGAAGAGCCAATGGTGGCAGACTGTTTGGCGATAATGGTCTCCCATCTATTAGCCCTGAAAATATGGATGCAAGGCGCTCTCTCCTCAGAATGGCTCGATCAAGAATGATGTCTCCTTTAATGTGTCTAGGTTTTATTTTTGTTTAGTGCAATGTAGGTTTAAGGGTAGTAGAGAAAGTTGGACTTTTACATATAGTTCAACTACTATGCACCCTGAAGAA
Source organism: Catharanthus roseus (assembly GCA_028651295.1). Lineage (NCBI taxonomy): Eukaryota > Viridiplantae > Streptophyta > Magnoliopsida > Gentianales > Apocynaceae > Catharanthus > Catharanthus roseus. Next base: position 4,954,165 of record JAPQWS010000104.1, on the reverse strand, counting down.
TGCCCTGATAGCTAATCACTTGACAAGTAAGGAGTAGAACGTCCAGATTTTCCCCACTATTCATCTGTTCCCCATCAGCATATCAAATAATACAAATTGATATAATTGAGAAGGAAAATCATAAAATCACACTTGATGGGCAAAAAAAGTAAAATCTAGTTTAGTTGAGTAATGTGCTACGACATTGAAAGTTCTACTAACATGATTAACTTTTGAAAAATAAACTAGATTACTACAATATGAAAACACAACTCTCTAGGATAGCCGAAACTAAAAAGTTGAAGAAGAAATCAAATGAATTAATGATATTACGTTTCATAGTGACATGTCTTATTTTTACCAGGAAACTATACAGTTTTGCTATACAAATCTCTAAAGTAAACCAAAGCCAGAAGTTGAGATTTTTCCAATAGTGAGAGAGCTCATTCAGAGAAACAGAAATTTCCAAGTTCATCAAAGCTCCATCTTCTGCGCAACAAGAACCAGGTCAAATCCCACCTATGCTATACATCTTCCTTCAAATCTTTAATCACAAATGTGTCAATTATACTCACAGTACTCCTATAGTAGTCCAACCCAGATCAGTCCACATGCATTACAGATACCAAAATGACCATCTCAAATCCATAAAGCAAATGAGCAGCTGCAATCGAGTCTTACCAGAGGCGAGTGAGCTTGTTGAACTGCATTTATGTCCTCCCAGCTACTCATTTATGTCCTCCCAGCATGCGCTTTCTGATACCAGAATATAATTAATTATCCCTCGTTGTCCTTAAGGAAATCGGATGACTGCCTGTGCAGTGACCACCTTCTGTTTGCTGAAGTTGCATATCTAGAGGCACAAAATCAGTAGCAAAAGCAATCAGGGAACTTTTGCATTAGATCCTACAACAAGGTTTTTGAGGAATGGAACTCCTTTACTCCTCATAGACTTCAAGAGTGTTTCAGCCTTCTGCTCCATGTGCACTGACTTGTATAGGTGTATAGCAGCACTCATTATAAACTTGTCAGGTTCCACCGACTTGCTAATCCTTTCGAAGAAAGAGATGCCTGCTTCTACATGTCCATGATTCAGGTAACCCCTAAGCATCGTCCTATTACACTCGAGGTCAGGAGTTAAACCAGCAGCAGTAATTTCCCGGTAAATTCTTTCAGCTTCAGTTATTAAACCTACCTTTGAGAAAGCCGATAATAAGACACTGAAATGACCACAAGAAATTGAAACCCCTTCCTTTTGCATCAAGGTAATGACCCTTTCTCCTTCTACATATTTTAATCCTTCTGTATAAGCTCGAATAAGAGCAAGATAGGTGAAGGAGTCGGGTAAACAACCATTTTTCTTTATGGTGTAGAATAGTTCCTCTGCTTCTTTGTAAAGCCCCATAGTTGCATACGCATTTATCATAACATTGCAACTAACCTGCAGAAAACAGCTAACCGGAAATAAGACTTTGGTTTACATAATTATTTTGGAAAAACTACCAGCAGTCTTAAGCAACTTCTCAGGTGAAAAAAATGCCACTCCAGAGAGTGTTTGAAAATGCATTGCTAAAATAAGTCCGAAGCAGGAATATAAATAGGGCACTATCAAAATGGGGATTTGTACTAGATTAACTTCTGACTGCAGTAAATAGATATTTCCTTTATCAAGTCTTATGGGGTACAAAAACATACCTTCCCGGGTTCAATACCTTCTTCTTGCATTTTGTTGAACAGAAATGATGCTTCCTGAGTTTTACCTGGGAATTAGTTGAAACAGTGACGTGAGATTGAGGACTCTAGGTGGCAAAGTACATACGAATGGAGGAAATGACAATTAGCCACTGGCGTCTACTAAGCAGCATCTAATGCCTATGTCAAAGCATGGACCTAACAAAGTAATCAACTCCTAAATCCTACAAACATGGTAAAATGTTTCCTAATATGAGATCGGAACTAAACAGAAAATTTTCAAATTCTGAAAAGATAGAATAACAAGAGCCCAGGAGTTGATATTCGAGTTCAATAAAGCATTGAAAATTCATTACCAGCCTTTCCTAGATAGCAAATCATATTAGTGTATGCCTTCTCATCTAAAGACAGGCCCTTGCTTTGAGCCATATTAAACATCTCCAAAGCTTTATCCAGGTTCCGACCCCGTCCATAAACACTGCATTTACGTGAAGAAAATTTTTCTAGGTTTTTGAAAAGTGCATAATTTGCTTGTTTAAAAATTAGTCAAATTTTAACCTGATCATGGTATTGTACGTATGAATTGATGGAGTAACATTCAGTGAAAGCATGCGTTCATAAATTCCAGCAGCAGCCCGTAATCTACCTGCAGCATTTCATGTCACTTTGAGTCAGACCTTAGAAGCCAATTAATCATTTTACCCAATAAAGGTGTGAAATAAACCTGCTTCTAGCATTGCCTTTATGAAAGTATTATACGCCACCGTATCAAGCTCCAAATCTGCATCGAAACACTTCCTAATAGCATCTTCTGCTTCTCTCTGTTTGCCTGAAAATATTTTAAGAAATATTTAGTAACTAGAAATAAAACTGTCAGCTCTACAAGATTACAGTATCTGAATTGCACTCTATTTATAATCTTTTTTTGTTCCAGCATGCATGAACAGCTGTTATTCATATAGATCAGAAGAAATTAATGCCTAATAAAACATTCTCAAATTCGAGAAGTCAATTTCTTCAAGGAAACACTTATCAGTGATATACTTTGGTACAAGATTAAATATACAATTTATGTCATGATGATTTTGAATCAACCGAAGGATCTCAGATTTTGAGTGTTCTACTGCTATTTTTTTAATACTCAAGATCCACATATGACAATAATAACGATGATTGAGAAGAACATGATCATTTTAGTTCATCATAAAAAACTGAAGTACTGGTATTATCCTAATGCGCTTATTAACCTGGATATAAGGATTTTGTTTAAGGAAGGATATAAGAAGTTTTATTCAGTTAAAAAAAAATTAAAATTAAAATTCAAAAAAGGTTTTAAAAAAAAAACTTGTACACTTGAGTTATAGACAGAAACTACTGCCTTCAAATTTAGATAATTTCTCAAAAAAATTGTAGTATTACCCGAAAGTGTGAAGTAATCAGATTTAAGAAACAGAGAACATGTTGAAAGAGACAGAATGTTAGCCAGGTTATATCATACAGGACTGTGAAACAAGATTCACAGGCACCAGTGAGGGAGTGACTATAAGGACCTAATTAATGCATGGATAGACAGCAAGATTCAGTTTTCAGTCCTTAGTAACCTGGATCTTTCACAACACAAATTCAGTTCCACATTTACATTCTTACCACAGTTAATCAATGCATTCACGAGCATGCTAATTGCAACAGGACCGAGATTGTGCCCTTGCTCAATCTTTTCTTTGAAAAACACGTATGCCTCCTGTTGCTTATTACATTTAATGTAAGCATCAACCATCGAATTGTACAAAATCGTAGAAGTTCCACAAGAAGCTACTACTTCCGCAAAGATCCTTTTAGCTTCTTTGAGCTTCTGTTGCTTCCCGTATGAACTAATTAAAGCTCCAGTTGCAGCAAATTCTGGTTTGTTACCTAGTGTGACCAATAGCTTATAAAGCAATTCAGCCTTTAACACATCACCTGCATGTAGAAATTGAAGTCAATTCCTGTAAACTACCACAAATATTGTCGTAACTTGAACTAAAAACCCTCTAGTTTGAAGCTCGACCAACTAAATCTGGAATGATATCATTGATCTATATAATAGTGAGGAGTTTCTTGCCTTCTTTGCTAAATTTTCTAATAAGCTGACTGGCCACTGACACACCATTTGAACTTTTGAGCAACAATGTAATGCTTTCCAAAGCATCTATACTGTTTTTATTTTCCAAAGAGAGTGCAATAGCCATCTCTAATGCTGAAAGGTCAGGAATGTCAAAGATCTCAGAAGAAACTTCAGTTTCTGCTTGTCTCCTTCCATTGATAGCTACTGATAATGTATGCAGAAAAGTGCTTTTCTCAAATAGCTTAGTAGAACTCAACACATCAATTAATTGCTTTGCATCCCTGAGCATTCCTGCCTTGAAATAAATCCGCATGACTGTCTTGAGGAGCTCCTCATTATATTCTACTTGCTCTTTCTGCATCTGTAGAATGCAATCCTGTGCCTTCTCCATCAAATCATTTTTCATATACAAATCGAGCATAATACTGCATGAACTGGAGTCCGCAGTTCCAGTCTTAGATAGAGCCCGAAATGTAACTTCAGCAGCAGCTAAATCTCCCTTCCTGGCATAACATTGCAATAAGACAATCAAAGCAAATCTGGAGAGCAATATGTTTTTAGATTTCATTTCCTCCATTAAGCCCAAAGCCTTCTCAACACTTCCAAAGTTGAGGTGGACCTGTGCCATTGTGGTATATGACTTCTCATCACTAAGAAGACCCAGTTTCTCAATCTCTTCAAAAGTCTTTTGTGCATCTTCATATAGGCCAAGTTTTCCATATATTCTAATAAGTAATCCATATATGACTTCATCTGGCTTGATGCCATACCTTTCCATTTCAGAGAAAAGAGAAAGTGCTTTGGAATAATCCCCACTTTTGTAGTATGACGTCAAAAGAGAAGCACATGTAAAATTGCTAGGAATTATTCTTCGTGATCTCATGTCCTCATAGAGCTCAAAGGCTTCGCTATAGCTGCCATTTTTTATGCTTAATGTGATGAGAAGGCTGTAGGTTGCCTCCTCAGGCACAAATCCCAAATTTATCATGTTTCGGAATGTCCTGGAAGCATCTTCAGCGAGACCTTCTTTCACAAATGAGCTGATGACAACTGTGTAAGTGAAATGATCCGGCACCACCTTGTCATCAATCATCTGCCTCCATATGTCTAAAACATTTCCATGCAAGGCTTTCTTCTGTAATGATGAAAGCATGAAATTGAAGACAGCAGTTGAAGGCACTACACCTCGTTCTCGGACAGCAGAGTGGAAGGACAGCATTGCCTTGTGCCGCCCCCATCTTGCATATGCACACAACATGGTTCCACAGGCAACTTCATCCGGTTCACACGCTGCTTCAAGCATCTCCAGGAAGATCTCCTCTGCAAGCTTGATCTTTCCAACTTGGCCATAAGCACGAAGAACTATTGTATACACAATAACACTAGGCCTGTAGCTTAACTGTTCAACCAGAAATCTAACATTACACCAGATTAATATACGATGGCCATATCCAAAAGACAACAAATACGAAATTAAAGGGAAAGAAAGCACTCGAAGCAGCTAAAACTAGAACAGGAATAACACTATCTTTTAAGTTTTAATCAACTAATCCAATCATTGGAACGTGGAATTTACCCAAAACATCAAACAATTCCAAAAGGGATCAACATGTTCACAGCACATAAGTAACATAATTAAGGTTAATAAAAGCTTAAACCAAATATAACCAGAAAAGTTCAAAGAATTCCACCTGCAATTTCATCCAAGAAAAAAAGTCTCTAACTTGCCTCCATCCCTTTTGTTCCTTCAACACAATACACATTTCCCTAAAAGTAAGCTTAGCAACAAAGGACCCCATCACTTCCCTCATGTCATATGAGCCTTCAGCCCTACCTGAAAGACTCCTGACTGTACGAATAGCAGCAATTACATGTTTTCCATACAAGTGCCCGTTTCTATCATCTTCCAAGTATCGAACCATCTGCTCAGGAGTCCTCTTAATCCACTTGGGAGTCTGAGCACGAGAGCCTTGATTACGCCTCAATGCGCTCAAGTATTGAGCTTTTGCTTTGATAATTCGACGTGCGTTGTCATCAGATAAGGGATTCTTTTGATTCTTGGATTTGGGTTTTGGTTTGTTCGGATTGTTGCCATCGCTGAGAGTCCAAGGGTCTGGGGTGACTGAGCACAAGAAGGTACCAGTTGGTTTCGATTTCGGGTTTCTTGAGGACCTTGAAGACTGGGTTTTTAAGGGCGTCGACAAGATAAATGAGGATTTTAGAACTTCCATTAGCTGATTTCCTTGGGTTCTGCTAAAATATGTAGAAGATGGTCTGTAAAATGAGGATGGATGGATTACGTTGTACCTCAGCTAGTAACTGATAAAGAAGACGGCTCCAATTCGTTTCAAATTTTATTTTATATTGTTATAATCTCCAAAATAATTTATTTTCCAAAACAAAATTCTAAATTTTATAACAATAAAATAAGACTATTTTTCTCTTAAACATTTGACTTTATAAAAAAAATTAATTACTCATATTTATGAATATGAAGGAGAAAATAAGTATCATAAATTATTATATAAAAGATTACACATAAGATATAATTTTAGGAATAACAACTTTAAAGGTCTATTTATATTAACAAAGAGGTGCCCTTTAGTTTGGGCATTTTATCAATTAAGTACCTTTTCTTTTGCAATTGACAATTGAAGGTCAATTTTGCCTTGCAAATTAAATAATTGTGCCAAAATGATTTAAATGATTAATTTGTCCCTCGAAATAATTGCACAATTTCAATTCTGCCCTCTTATTAACAAAACGAAAAAAATAAATTAAATTATGTTCTTCTTCTCCAATTCTCTTTACTCCTTGCAGACTACAACCCCGGTACTCTACTTTGCCCCTCTAATGGTGCTCTTGGGGTATTTTGGTGAAAGAGACTGCAATTCCTAAGTTCATCCTCACTTTGAAGATTAGATACTATTTCACAATCAATATCAAGAATTTGGTTTTTTTAGTTGATGCATTTATATGATATGTTCCCATTTATATATTTCAGGAGCAATTTTATAAATCTATAATTGAGAATGGAGTAATCAATAATAGCAATCTCGAACTATTCATTTTTGCTTCCAAGGTTAAAGTGGTGATTCCATTTTCAAAATCAAAGTATATAACCTCTGCATAATTGATTAGAGAATATGGCTTTTATATATTTATTTCTGGGGGTTTTGAGGGAATAGTGCCTATGAAAGAATTAAGAAACAAAAAAGAGAAAAGTATCATTATTCGGGGAAAAAAGTATTAGTAAGGGCAATACAAGAGGATAAAAAATGAGGAGAATAGGGTAGGCCGTTGTTGTAAAACGTTTATGACTATGGGGAGAGGAATGAGGAAAAGAAGAGAAAGTCCTGACTAGTAACTTGGTGAGGAGGGGAATAGAGGTCAGAAAAAAAAAAATGAAAGATTTTTTAAACAAAAGACAAATTTTATCCTCGAAATATGTGGGACCATGTATTTCTTGCCCAAATTATTTAGTTAATAGGTAAAAATTGACTCTTAATTGTCAATTATGAAAGAATAGTTACTTAATTGGAAAAACCTCAAATTAAAGGGTATCTTTTTTAAATTTAGAGGTAAAGTACTCGGTAATTTATACCATGTACTCGGTTACACCTAGTTAGGTGTACCTAATTAGTGAAACTACGTAGTTTTGATCAAATTTAGTATTTGTTTTCATAAAAAAAAAATTCACAATTAGAATTTGAAACTTACCCTTCCCACGTGCTTCTTCTTCTTCTTCGTGATATTTCTCCGGCATCAAGTGGCGGGATTCAGCATCAGCCATAAACAACTAGGCGGGACTTGAATATTCCCAAAAATAAGTGTAGTTTGAATTTAGTACCGAGAATTCAACGATCACTATCTCCTCATTGTCACCTAAATAAAGGATTAAGTAAAATGGAATTAGTTTAAGAATAAACAAGCAATATCATCATCATAGTAATAATTCAAACATCTCGCATGAATATATAGTGGTTTTTATGCGGACAAATTCCCAACCCTTACACTTGCTTATCCCTATGAATGATGGGATGGTTCAAGAGGACCAAAATCAATCAATTCCTCAGTGAGAACATTGATTTAATGGTATTTTGAGGAGTTGGTTTCACCATGTATATGTTATGATGCTGTTGTTGATCAGAATGGTCATGGGTCTCTTCTTCTTTGTTAGTGAGGCAAAGGAATATGGTAAAATAATTTAAGTCAGTCTTGGTGCTGTGAGAAAATCAAATTTTTGGACTTAAACTCATTATTTTCTTGAGTTACTCAATTACTTTTGAATTGGTTTAAAATTAGGCATTCGTATCTTTAAAACTAGGCATTTTCAGCTTTTTAACTTTAAAATTAGGCATTCCTAATTTTAAGAACTTGGCATTCTTAGCATTAAAATTAGATATTCCTAGTTTTTAAACTTTGATATTCCAAAGTTTTAAAACTAGAAATGCGTAGTTTTGGAACCAGGCATTCTTAGTTATAAAACTAGGCATTCCTAGTTTAAAAACTAGGCATTCCTAGTCCTAAAATTAGACATTCCTAAATTTCAAAACTAGATATTCCTAGCTTTACAAACTAGGCATTTCTAATTCTAAAACTACGCATTCGTAGCTTTGAAACTAGACATTCTCAGTGTAAAAAGTAGGCATTCGTAAGTTTTAAAACTATGAATGCATAGTTCTAAAACTAGGCATTATCAGCTATAAAATTTTAGACATTCCTAGCTTAAAAACTAGGCATTCCTAAATTTCAAAACTAGGCATTCCTAGTCTTAAAAACTAGGTATTTCTAATTATAAAACTAGGCATTCCTAGCTTTGAAACTCAGCATTTTCTGTGTAAAAAGTAGGCATGTGTAGGTTTTACAACTAGAAATGCATAGTTTTAGAATTAGGCATTGTTAGATATAAAATTAGGCATTCCTAAATTTCAAAATTAGACATTCCTAATTGTAAAAACTAGGCATTCCTAACTTTGAATCTCTGTATTCTTAGTGTAAAAAGTAGGTATTTGTAAGTTTTAAAACTAGAAATGTTTAGAACTAGGCATTCTTAGTAATAAAATTAGACATTCCTAGCTTAAAAAAACTATGCATTCTTTATTTTAAAACCAAGCTTTCCTAGTTTTAAAAACTAAGCATTGCTAACTTTGAAACTCGCATTCTCAGCGTAAAAAGTAAGTATTTATAAGTTTTAAAACCTAATAGTTCATAATCCAAGCAATTTTCATAAGTTTATATATTTAAAACATAGAAACCAGATCATAAAACATATAATATACAGTTTGCAACGCCGAAACACAAATATGAAACACAAATATGAAGCATAAAAAAAGTAAATATATACATATATAGGTATTCCAATTCTCTTGATAACAATAGTCTATAGGATAGATCGACATGCTTTTTGTAAGAACTTGCTCTACCAAAAGAGTTCATCTATGTTGGGTTTGTATGATCTTCGCGGAGGAATTGAATGCTATGTTCTTCCCCTTTTCTTGATTGATGGATTATTATAAATTATTTTTTTCTTGATTGTTTTTGAGATTTCTGAAATTTCAAATTGCAAGTTGGATGAATTTTTTAGAGAGAGGATGGTTTTAGGAGGAGAACCTGGCTAGGTGGAGACGCGTGAGATGCAATTGCCAAAAGGTGAGAGTGGATTTTAATTTGTGCTTAGACTTTAGTAAAACAGTATTGCTTTTGCATATGGGTGTGTATGAGCAAGTAGAGGATATAAAAGGACTGAAATTACTCTCACCCTTCACTTCAAGTTTGGTATTTTGTTATATTAACCCTGTGATTGAGATACTGCTACGACAGGATGACGTAGTAGCTTCATCATCGGCTGAGTTTTGTCATGGTCGCTGAAGAATGACTCAACGTTTCGACGTTATTGGCCGCTAATTTTTTTTTTTTTTATTTCACAGTTTCCTCGCGGAGATGAATTTCCGGCCAAGTGTTCTTGAGGGTAGTAGCAGTGAGGGACCAATTGGTTTTTTAGGCTAGTACAAATATAAACTTTGGTTTGAGTTTGAGCGGTACAGCAGCAGTAGCCAATATGTCTTCCTCTTTACATGATCCCCAGAATCAACCGACTCCTTCATTCACGAAAAAGGTCTACTTCCTTTTCGTCAATTCTTTTTTCTCAGTTTTTCTTTTTAATTTGTTATTATTCCGATGTTAATTTTTGATGATCTCGAACTCAGGTTGAAATTTGTCAGGGAGAAATTAATGATGCAGAAGTGCCTCTTTTGAATGGGGAACGCCGAACCGAAAATTACTCTGTGCTGGCAGCAATTCTTCCGTGAGTACTACTTGGAATTCCATTTTGATTATGTTAATATAATTCAAATTGAAAACTGCAATCCGAGTGATTTTCATCATGGTTAAACTTAGTCAGTCAGGCTTTTGGTTTTCTTGCAAACCAGTTTCCCCTTGGTGCCAGGATCATTCTAAGTACAGAAATTATCCAATTTATATGGATCTTGTATTAGGTTTCCATTCAAACTAAATGGAATAAATAAATGCTTTCCGACTCTGGAGTGGCTGTTCCAAGTCTTTTAAGGAGAATTTGATTTATATTAATGAGGATGAGACATAATGCTTTTCTGCATAAAAGAGTAGTCTTTTAAGTTTTAAGGGTGGGAGGCGCCCAAACTAGTTCCAGTTTTACCTGGTTTCTGCAATACTTCATCTGTGGTTCACAATGTAATATTACATTTGGTTAGCCAGATTCCCTTCATTTACCATTCCTGACTTAACAGCTTCCTTTCTGACTATCTTGAAGGTGTTTTTTTATCTGAACTTTCAATGCTTGCTTATATCCTAGTTTACATTCTCTTGCTCATAAGATGGAAATGATCGGCTACTAAATATGGGAATGTCAAAACACTTTGACTTTCAGGTTTCTCTTTCCGGCTTTTGGAGGACTTTTATACGGATATGATATTGGTGCCACATCCTGTGCCATAATCTCTATACAGGTTCAGAATTTTCATCTTCTGTCTCTCCTTTACCGAAAATGGCTGTTCTCTCTCCCCCCATTTCCATTGTAGTATTAACATACATAGTCCTTTGAAGCTAGGGGAAGAGTAGGATGATTTGGTGGGTTAAGATACTGTTTATTTGCCAATATGTTTCTCTCAGCGCAGCATTGAAGTCTGCTTGGAGATTGAGAGCTGTTCAGGAATTCAAAAAAGTCTCATTGGTGTTGAAAGCTGCCCTTTGGGATTTGTTGCTTTTTTACATTGTTATTGGCATCGGTTGGAGTCTTTAACCGGTTCCTGCAATTTTTTTGGATGTTATATGTTTTCCATATAAAAGAATTCCTTAAAGGAGAGTCTTAGAACTGAAGCTATGATTGTTCATGAGTATTCTATCCAAGTTTGGTGATAAGGAATCAAAAGGAAATATATCCAACTTTAAAATATTTTACTTTTGACATGGACATCTATGGATCTGGTTGGATGTCCTGCTGTTAGTTTTATTACTTGGCTTTATGGATCTGGTTGGATGTCCAGCTGTTGGTTTTGTTTCTTGTCTTTTACTTGTTAATGAAATGGTTTTTTAAGGCTTCAGTTAACTCCTTTCTGGTGTCAAGCAATTCCGGTTGAGTGGGATAGACTTTTAACTGAACTTCTCATGTATAGATCCTTTCCTCTTGTGCAGTCACCTGAATTGAGTGGGGTTTCATGGTATGGACTATCTTCGGTGGACATTGGTCTCATTGTAAGCCTATTGCTGCAACTTGCCAAATCTTTTTGTTTCTTTTTTGTGATTAAAGCTACGTTTATGTACTCCTCTTCAGCAAATATACAGAAGTTAACTCTATGGGCTACCTTCTGCCTATTGTAGACTAGTGGCTCATTGTATGGTGCACTGGTTGGCTCTCTCTTGGCTTTTAATATTGCGGACTTCCTAGGTTTGGACATTTTCTGTTTTTATTTTAATTTTTATGGTGGACATGCCATTCATAATGGGTCATAATGTATGTCGTTTTTGGAATCTAAGTTATTGAATCAATTGCAGGAAGAAGGAGGGAGTTGGTTTTTTCTGCATTGCTTTATATTTGTGGAGCTCTGGTGACGGCTCTGGCGCCTGTTTTTGCCGTTATGGTGGTTGGCAGGCTCATATATGGCCTAGGAATTGGACTTGTAAGTTTTGATTGGATTCTCTTTGCTGTCGCTTAATTCCAATATTTGAAGGTCTTCATGTATGTTGTAGTTTTGTTATTTTTACACCTGAAACACGTGCTTCTTTAGTAGAATCCCCAGAGTAACTAAAATGTTTTTCCATTTTTTAGAATTTCTTCAAAGATTGATACCTCTCTGGTTAATGCACGCTAGTATTTTTATTGATCCCTGTTGTTTTGTTTCTTTCACCCCATATATTCTAATAGGCAATGCATGCGGCTCCACTGTATATTGCTGAAACAGCTCCATGTCAGATACGAGGACTACTAATTTCTATGAAAGAGTTCTTTATAGTCATTGGAATGCTAGTAAGTATTGCTGGTTTGCTTGAGCACTTGTAAGGTGACTTGACTTCTGTTCAGGCTTATGATGTGCAGGATAGGGCTACAATTGAGTTGGCTTATTTTACAAAATTGTCTTATATCTTTAGACAGTTTGCCCAGGAAGCTGGGTGCTATTTTCCATGGTGCATGCTGAATACCTGAAACTTCTTGCAGATGGGTTATATTGTTGGTAGCCTTTTGGTCAATACAGTAGTTGGATGGCGCTATATGTATGGCATTAGTGTACCCGTTGCACTTATAATGGGAATTGGAATGTGGTGGTTACCTACATCACCCAGATGGATTCTTTTAAGAGCTATGCAAGGGAAGGGCAAAGTGCATGATTTAAGAGAAACTGCTATAAGTTGCTTACGCCGGCTTAGAGGTAGAGCGATTGGTGATTCAGCTTCTCAGCAAGTTGATGAAATGCTATCTGAGATTTCTCATCTAAGTGAAGAGAAAGAAGTCACAATAGCAGAGATGTTTCATGGTAAATGCTTGAAAGCTCTCACAATTGGTGCTGGGTTAGTTTTGTTCCAACAGGTATCTTCTGCTTGTAATAGTTCTCCATTCTGCTGTAGTAAGTGATGTATTTGAAAATTTTGTGCTCACATCTATTATTTTATTCATGGAAGATAACAGGCCAACCCAGTGTTCTATACTATGCTCCGACAATATTTCAGGTAAAGCTGTGGAAACGATAACTGTAAACACCACCTTCCCCAATTTTAGCTTTTCCTTGGACATGAAAGAAATTTCCTTTCCTGAATTCAAATTCTTACTACTTCTGATGCTCCTATATTGTCATATGATAGAGTGCAGGATTTTCTGCAGCCTCGGAGGCAACAACTGCCTCAATTTTCCTTGGATTGTTAAAGGTAGAGTTGTCTTGGAAAGAGTAATTCTTCTGCTCTCAAGAGACATAATAACTGTTTTCTTTTCCTACCTTACATTTGTGTTTCATGCTGTCTTGCAACTTTCACATATCTACTATTCTAATGCTTTCCCTGGAATTCAAAAAATGCACTCCCTCCCTGCCTTAAACTAAGTGCAAATTTAATCAGATTATAACTTTCATTCTTCATTCTATCATTTAGTACTTCTACACTTTCTGTGTTTCTGGGTGGTTTTTCAACCTGTAAACCTGTCTGCTTTTTTTGCTGAACTTACTTGACTCTGTAGGAGAAACATTCTATTCGTGGTCATGCTGATTCAAAGAATCTAATATATTCTAGTCCCAAGTCAACCTTGACTACTTATTATTTATGGTCAACTGCTTTAGGTTGTACCATACAGGCTTAAGAAACCAGGGCTTTACCTTAGGCTTGTGTTCCCTTCCTTCTATACAACTATACATTGTTCAACTTTGCTTTAGGTGGATACTGCTATACCACCCCTGCCCCCCCGCCCCCTAATTTTTGTCATCTAATCTGTCGATTTTCATTTTTATAGTTGATTATGACGGGAATTGCTGTACTCATTGTTGATAGAGTAGGAAGACGACCTCTGCTACTTACAGGTGTCTCTGGCATGGTGAGTTACTGTTTCTGGTGCTTCTATATGTTTTAATAAGTGTTACATATATTCTTTATGCTTTTAAGTGTGGTTCTCAGATGTATCGGCAATTCAGTCATTTAAACATCCTTATGCTTCTAAATAGCATTCTTAAATTTATACTATGTCACAGACAGTGTCACTCTTTCTCCTGGGATCATACTACAGTTTCTTCGATAATATACCAGCTGTGGCTGTTGTTGGGCTGCTAGTGTATGTTGGATGCTATCAGGTATAGTTTTGGTTTGCTTATTCTTTTTTTTTTATTATTAAAATCCAAGGGAGGAGAAAAAGGAAAAAGCAAATTTGTGTTAACTTTACTAATTGTTTGTATTGCAGTTATCATTTGGCCCTATTGGTTGGTTAATGATTTCTGAAGTTTTCCCACTACGTTCGAGAGGCCGAGGAATGAGCATAGCAGTTTTGGTTAACTTTGGTGCAAATGCGCTGGTGGCATTTGCATTTTCTCCTCTGAAGGTGCTCATAGTTGTAGTATTTTTCATTTTTCTAATTGCTGTTATCATCTAGTTGGAGCAAATTTCACTATTCCAAGAATGAAGTATGAATTTTGTTTCATGAAGCTTCATAAAAGTGTTAATTGGATTTGCAGGTGCTGCCGAATAAATCCGTTTCTAAATCATTTAAGCACTACAACAATTCACAAGCTGTCATGTTAGATTGATAGTATGCTACTTTTATACAATGTGCATCATTTCACATGCCGTGTTTAAAACATTCCGACTCATGCATTTGCAAATGGTTTGTCTTTCTTTGATTGTTATATAACTCTGGAACCTCCTTAGATAATGATGCTGCAATGCCCTCCCTGTTACCTCATGATTTGGGTGTATCTGTCGATGACTCTTTAAAACGTTAGGCATGCTTGTATCTACTGTGCTTCCTTTACTCCTTGTGCTCTTGGGTTGTACGTGGATCCTATAATTCTTAAATAATCCCTTGGCGTTTGTTGTCCTAAATGAGTTACTTGATTGCAAACCCACTGAGAGTTGAGAAGTACCTGACAAGTTGATGTTCTTTTGCCGTTGCAGGAATTGCTGGGAGCTGGAATCGTATTCTTCATCTTTGGAGGCATCGCAGTTTTATCACTCGCTTTCATCTTCTTTGTTATACCAGAAACCAAAGGGCTGACACTGGAGGAAATTGAGGTTAAAATCCTTTAGGATTTGTTCCATGTGTGCGGCTACGGCTTGTGGGTTTTTACATATTAGCAGATGATGAATTCCAGCACAGGAGTGATGAAGAACGACATAAAATACTATGAAGAAATTTTCTCGGAGATACAGAGTCTATACATACTGCTGCTTCTTATCTCAAGCCTTGTAAAAAAATTCTGTAGACATCACATTCCTGCGGCTGTTGATACATAGATAAGACAGATTGCTCCTCATTGTCAATTGTTTTTTTATTTAGGTTTTGTCTTATGTAATATAAGGTTTATTAATAAAATTACTTTAAAATGAGTATGGTAGAGTAAATGTGATGGAAGGTGCATTAGACAATTCATTCTGATGGGTGATTTTTGGATGTCTTCTCACATTCAGTACGGTCCTGATTGCACAATTTAATTGCAAATTCAAATGACCATGATTAATATACTTTTTACTCTCTAATCAAATCATATGAAATAAAAGATAGACTCTCATCTTGAAATAACCTTCTTCTATAAGAATGGCATAATTCAGTAATTGCAAATTGAAGGGAAAAATAAGAATGGCATAATTGAATAATTGCAGATCGAAAGGAAAAAGAAGGATTAAATTAAGTGATATCTGTTTGTTTGAACAACAAAAGGGATTATTTTCATTTAGATGTTGAAATGATAGTCTGAAGTAGTTTTTAATAAGTGTGTTGAGATATTTTTTGAGAGCTTAACAAAAATAACAGAGTTATGAAGTTAGTCAAGCAAAAATTTAATCTGTCGAAAGATATGACTTAAAGTACATAAATAATTGCTTGGGACAGCGTAAACTAAAACAATCTTCCATATAAAGGTCATGATTGAGTGTGGTTATGGAAAATGCAAAATTTATGTGTAAAAGCAATAGATAGATAATATGAAAGGCAGAAAACAGTTTATAAGTATGGATTTAGACATGAAGTTTAAGCTCTTAAATGCTTGATTAAATAAACATCCAAAATGCATTATTACAACAATGGACGGAGTAGATAAAGACTAAATCCACCAGCCCATCATCAATAAAGAACCCCAACAAGGGTCAATCTAGACACCAACATTGTTTATTTGAATTGGTTTTCATCATGTAAATTTCTCACTCTTTACTATTCCATTTCACAAGCAATGACTAAATAAAATCTATCCAATTCACATCCACTGCCCATTGAAGAAACAGCATACAGTATCTATACAAATTTACAAAAACTACTTCAATTTGTGGTCACACAAAGGGACCAAAGAATCTCAGTTTTGATTCATCCCTATAAAACAAAAACAAAAAAAAAAAAAAAAAAAAGCAAAATCTACACACTGATTTCTTGATTTCTGTTCAGATTCCTCATAGCTTCTTGTTATCCATACTTGATAATGAAGTCAATGCCGAGACAGATGGGATTTGGCTTCTCATTCTATGCACAATATCTGATGCCGATGGCCGAATAGTGGCCGAATCAGAAAGGCACATAGCAGCAAGAGAAGCCATAGCCACGACTTCTTCCAAGTCAAATCCAAATCCAAATACTCTATCATCATCATCAACAAGTTTAAGACGTGGATCCATCATTTCAACTACTTTTGATTCGTCTTTCAGCATTGGGCCGGCAATCGAAGTCAATCTCTCACCACTTTCAGAGCAAAATGCTTCCAATCCAGTGATGAGTTCCAAAACAATGACTCCAAAGCTGTAAACATCGTTCTTCTTTGAAGCTATCCCAGTTCTTAAATAGTGAGGATCTGTATAGCCAGGTGACCCCATAATCATTCTGTTAGCTCGGGATGATGATGATGGTGGTAGTACTGTTGAAGAAAATCCCATTTTTGCCGACCCAAAATCGCAGAGTTTACAGTTAAATTGATCGTCTAATAAGATGTTTGAAGCTTTGATGTCTCCATGGACTATTTGTAGTGGACATTTCTCGTGAAGGTATTCCATGGCCTGCGCTAATTGGTATGCTATGGCCATGCGATTTTTCCATGGCAGAACTGTAGTTGAATTTGAAGAATCTTCTCCTTGTTTATGGAGTTTTTCTTGTAAATTTCCATTGGGAACGTATTCAAACACGAGAACTCCTTCTTCTGAAAATCAATAACAGAAACCCATATTAATTCACTTTTAACACGAAAAGAAGAAGCAGAATTTGAGAAAAAAAATTTTAAAACAACCAATTACAGAGAGAAGAGGGATTCGAAGAGGTACCTCTGTCATCACAATATCCGAGGAACTTGACGATGTTATCATGTTGAAGGCCAAACAAAATCTCCATTTCCTGCTTATAAACCCGATTGAGGCGTTCGCTGCTGCTATGAATCTTAATCGCTCCTAGAGTTGAATCAGGGAATTGAGCCAAATAAACGGTACTAAAACCACCGGATCCAATCACAGAAGAGAAACTGGAGGTGAATCTTTCCATCTCACCCCAAGTAAATCTTCTTGGACAAACGTCTTTTTGCATACCAGCCTTATAATAGCCCTCATTTTCTCCGTGATTATCACGGTAGTTCCCACGGCCTTCTTCTTCATCGTCATGGGCAGCGACTCTTTCAGTCATCTGTTTACGCCTCAAATTGAACAATCTAAAACGAGGAAAGCAGGCCATGATAGCAAAAGTAAGTCCAGCGAAGAACAAAAACAGAGAAACACCGACAGCTACTGCAAGTTTAGGGTCAATAACAGAGTGATTATGATGCTTATGGGAAGAAGTACTACTACTAGTGTCAATTTCAAAGGGATTATTTAAAAGGGATGCCGGCGGTGGGACGGAAGCTACAGTACTAGTACTATTACTGGCGGTGGGTACAACAAGAGCCTGTTCTGAAGCAACGAGGAAGGAAGAAAGTGAAGCCCACAACAACAAAAACAATAATGAAAAAAAGTATGGAGAAAAAGAATGGATTAAGCCAAAATAAGACCACCCACAGACAAATCGACCGATTCTGTACTCGTGTGGAATTGAAATCTTTGGATTTGACTGAGTATTGAAATTAGATGAAGCCCCCATGGAAGGTAGCAGAATCCAACACGTTTTTAGATTCCGCTACCAGCAGAGAAGATCTCACAAGGCAAAAGGGGGCAGAAACCAACCAAGAAGGAACCAAAAAAAAAGAAAAGAAATCCCAGATAAACAAATCAATAAACAAATGGAAATTCAGTGTACTGAACTAAAAAGAAAACGAAGAGTGAAAGAAGGGATTATTAGTACAATAGATCTGGATGAAGATTAGTTCCCTTCCTGCCATTCACGCCATTTTACTTTTTTTCAAAGAAAAATGCACACAATGTTGTTGTCCATGTGTGGAAGGGATGGGGGCAGCGGAATTTGACTTGCTTTTTGAGGTTTGAGCCATCATTACGTCTTCTCCCGCTTCTTGAAAAAAAGAAAAAATTGGAGAGTTAAAATGGGCAAATCATCAACAAACCAAACCTTTGACGCTATTATTTTATGCTTCCTTGCCTCTGTTTTACATTAATACAGAGAATCGCCTCTTGTATTAGTTTAATCTCTTTGTCTCCCTTCCCCAAATATATAATGCACAAATATTTTCTTACGAGGGAGGGAAGGTAAGAGTGTGGATGTGCAAGATTCTCACCAAGTCCTGCTTTGGTTCGTGGGAGTTGAAGTCCAGGCAAACTTTTACTATGCGTATGCCAAGTATATTTATTTATATAGCCCGGACAAAACTATCTTTGATTAGAATGAAAAGTGGAAGGTAAATAGATTTTATTATGTATAATTTATGATTATATCTATTGTATAAAATTATAAATATTATATATATGTGGATGTGGTAGGATCGTAGGAGTTTAATTTAAAATAAATTTATATTAAACTAATTTTTAAAAGGATAAAATTAACTTTTAAGATCATTTACGTCTCAATCGGTCCGTTTTGATAGATGTTAATTTGCACACTTCACATTTACATCCCTTCCACTTTTATATTGCATCCAAACAACGTTTACATCCCCTCTTATTCTCCTCCCTAATCTCGCTCCAACCAAATTAAGGTTAAAAGATAATATAAAAGGTACTATTTCGATCGAGGATATAGGTCATTTTGAATTTTTTTCCTTTTTCTTTTGCTTAAAAGACTCAAAATATCAAAAAATATATACACATTACATAGGAACGAATGCAGAAGTTAGAGAATAGGCACTATTCATCTTTTCATATATCAAATGAGAAAAAGTTGAATAAAAATACCCTTATTTCTCCATTGTCAAGTTAGATAACAAAGGGCCGAATAAGATATGACCATTCAAATTTTCTTTTTTCACACATCTATCGACTTGCAAGGTTCTGATCCAGCCATTGCACCAAATTTGAGGCTGAGAAGAAACGCTCTTGATGTACCCTTGGAAGTAAAAACTTCCATACTCGTCTTATCATTGGACAATCTAACACCACATTAAGATTGTCTTCAACTAGGCTACCATATATAGCACAGTCCAAATTATCCCTTAATCCCCTCCTCTACAAATTCATATTGGTTTTTAAACTATCATGCCGAGCAGTCCATAGAAATAGAGGATATCTTTGCAGTCCACGGAACTTCCATATTTGCCACTAAGTTACCTCCAATTAACAAAATAAATGTAATTTTTTATGTAAGATATTCATTTTATCCTCAATAATTAATGAAATAGAAAGAGAGAAATTGGACTTAAAAAATAAATTAAAGATGATAGAATTAAAAAGTAGACAGTAAATACATATTGCAATGTGTAAAAATAACTTATAATTTTGACCATTTAATTTAGGCTAAAGTGACTTATATTTCCAACCAGAAGTAATATAACGTTTCGTGTGTTAGAATAATTTGTAAAAATTCTATTGTGGGACTAGTTCTTGACATAAACATTTTGAATCATAATATGTCATATTACAATGTTATTAATATATTGGTCATATTACATTAGGTTAATGTGGTCTCAATAGTTCATATCTTACCTATAAAATCAGATTTTTTTTATATATAAATTCTCTCTTATCTATATTATTTAAGTAATTATAATCTCCCCACTCTAAAATTTGGTAGCGATTAACTATGTGAGAGGAGGTTAAAGAAAACAGATTCCATCGTGTAAGGATTATAATTACTATCAAGTAAAGGGGAAAAAAAAAGACTAATGATCACCGAAATGAAATAATATATATGGTCTCATAAAAAGAAAAAGAAATAATACATATGATGAATTAAAATTATTAAAAACAAAAAATATAGAATTGAGTTGAAACAAGTAAATAACTTATAAAAAAATTTAGAGAAAAATAGTGGGTAAATTTTTGCATTTGATTCCACGAATGAAATTTGCTCATTCCCTTTCTACTATTCTTTTAAGGGATCCTCGTCGCCCCGCCATAGCAGGCAAGTTGCTCCCTCTGTCGTCACCGGAGAGTTCTTGACAAAGAGACGTTAGAATAAGTTGCTAAAATAAATGGAGGGACAAAGTAGCTCCACTGATAGGAAGAGGGTCGGGAAGAAGACGCTCGAGCGAAGCGAGAGGGAGGTATTAAATTAGCCCGTTTATTATAATTATGAAGAAAGACTGTGGGCAGCAGATGAAGACATTTTTTTGCCCCTTCAAAAGGCATGGTAGAGCTCGACAGAGTTTTTGGAATAGACTAGGGTTCTGTCCTTAAGATTTATATGAGAAAAGAATTCAAAACTTTTACCTCCGTACAAGTGTTGCGTACAAGTTTTGCCCAGGATAATTAGGAAGATCAAACCAATTTGAACCGCTCACATAACAGTAATGGTAACGTAAGAGTCGTAAGTTGGGGGACCGCCATAAAAGATTATTACTTTCACTCCTCTCTCTCTATCTATAGATAAAGAAATCTGCTGTGTGACCAACACTCTTAGAGTCCTTGCCTTAGTAGTAGGATCCTATCATAAACGCACTCAATTGAGTCTAGTCTAGTTCAAAAGCGAAGGAAGGCCCTAAGTCAGTTTATAGAAATAATAAATCTTATTCTTTTTAAAAAAGAAAGTGTTATGAAATTATTGTATTATGTGGATATCTATAAAAATACGCTTATGAAAATAAGATCATCCTATCATTATGACTATAATTTTCTCAATCATATTAAACGATAAAATTTTATCCTTACCTTAAGCTAGGCGTTTATCTCCTCCACTCCTTTGCCTATATATATAGGCAATTAATTATCTCTTGTAATATTGGTTTGGTAGATGAATAAAGATTATATATAATTCTGTCATTTTTTCCTTATTCTCCTTTCCTCTTTAGTTTATCTATTTTATTATATGTTGTTAGTCTGTATAAAAATTTTCAACAATTTTATAATAAAAAGAAATTTTTATGTGATTCGTTTCACTATATAAACTATAATATTCTTCGTTAATACTACTTTTTCATTATTGCATGTAAAATTTAAATTTTGAGGAAAGAATAATTAAATCGGCTGAATGCTTTTTTTATATGAAAAAAATTATTAAATACCACATTAGATATTATGACAAGTAAATAAACATGAATATAAATAAATTATAACAAGAAAAAAATAACAGAAAGATAATTAATTTATGAAATTCCTCCAAAAAAATTAATTTATGAAAGAAAGGGCGGAAATCAGAGTGAAATTAGTGCATTAGGTTTCGTACCAAAAAAAGAAAAATTTGTATTAAAGTTTGTAATAAAACCATTTCCAAACACGAAATACATCTAAAATCAAACATACTAAATATGAAAGGAAGGAGGATAATCCAACAAGGAATATAATTAGGATTTTACTGGACAGATCTCATGCCATTAAAAATTAGAAACAAAAGCAACAATATGTTCGGTACACTGAAATGATATGAAATGAAAATTTTTATTACTTAAAATTCTTTCTTATTCGGAATGGAATGAAATCATCTTTTCATTTCAATATTTGGAAGGAAATATAGAATAGAATAATGGTTTTTTTTTTTTGGTTTGTTTGAGAAAATTATTATTTTATATCAAAATAGAATGAAATTAGATATAATTAGACTTAAATGTCCTTCTAGTATAAAATGAACTTTTTATATCTTGATACATATTAAAACTCTAAAAATATTAAATATTTTATTAAAATATAAATATTCATATATAAGAATGAAAATAATCATAAAACAACTTATTTTAAATATCAAAATAAAAGAAAGCATAATATAAAAAAAAATTAATTAAGCATAATATATGTAATATATTGAGAGTATAATAGCTTAATATTTTTTAAAATGATTCTCATTTCTCTTGGAAAGACCTTTCTATAGCTTTTTCTTGGGATGTGTTTTTTTGGTGGAAAAATGATTCATATATCTAATTTGAATACCAAACACTAAAATAGTAAGAGAAGTAAAAAGTCATTTCATTAGCAAACATAGCAAAAGAGTTATGATTTGTTTCAACAAATGTAAGAGGGAGAAGAAATTATGTATTCCATCTCTTTTAATCTATGTGTACAATGTACAACCAGTAAGAAAATTGTTAAATCATCTTAATTGGACGATGATGAATGTATTAGATTGGCCTTCCGTAATAATATGAATTTATTTGAATTATGTCTCAATATTTATTTTAATTTTTAATTTTTATTTATAATCATGCATTTTTATTTTATTTTATAGACATGAACTATGTTCGACATTGCAAGTATAGCAATTTAAATATTTCACAATAGTATTCAACTCAATTTAACACATAGATTCAATAGAATAGTAAAAAATAACTAAATCATTTACATTATATTATAAAAATATGGAAAAATTACATCAAATGTTGTTATGAAATCATTAAATTGTTATAAATATTTAAAATATTTCATAATTAAAAAGAGATAAAATTAAAGTTCCTAAGTATACACAACTCAAATAAATATTCATGATCACAAATAAAAAATAAAAATAATTTAAAGCTATATATAACAAATTTCTGAATAGAAAAAATATGTTCTAACTACGGATTAAATTAAATGGATAATTACGTTTTCCTCCTTGAGGTTTATCCAAATTACTTTTTCATACCTCTATTTTGTATAAATTACAAATACATCTTTATTGTTTATACTTATTAGTTCCTACTACTGATTTTTATTTATAAAAAAATAATGATTATGTGGTAAAAAATTTAAAATCTTTTTTAACATATTAATTTGCAAGTTTACTTCTTACTTATTATCATATATTAAGATAATAATATCTTTCATTATAGAAATTAGACTAATTAAAAAAATTAGTAAGAGTATTATGTCTTTATATATAATAATAACAAGAAGTAAACTTGCAAAATGATATTGTAGAAGATCCTAAATTTTTTATTATATAATCATTATTTTTTGATAAAATTTTTTAATTAAAATTAGTAATAGAGATTGATAAGTTATGAAAATATAAAATAATAAGTATGTATTTATAATTTAAATAAAATAGAAGAATGAAATTATAATTTGGACAAATTTCAAAGAGAAAATATAATTAACCTTAAATTAAAATCGAGGGAGCATATTGAATGCAAAACCTTTCGGTTAGATGAGAACCTAACACTTTGTTTGATGAAGATTAAGGAATCTTTTTTTCTTTTGTGTTTGGAATTAAGGTAGGCCCTTTATAGTACTAAAATAATATATATATATATATATATATATACATAGAAACAATTTTAGTCCTCCGTCGGTGGGCTGTGTTTTTTTTTCTGGAATTGAATTTAAAACTAATTTTGCACTTGTGCTTATGGCCCTAATGAGGCAAACATTTATTTCCCTTTGTTTATATGTATGTACATTGCTTAGTTCAACACGAAACTTTTTATTCATAACTATACACAATTCCATTGCCATTTCATGGAAAACTAGTAGCTTTTTTGTTTGTGAGATCATCAAGTGTTTTAATCAAACTTGGTCATTGTGAGTGTGGGTGTTTCGGTACTCTCACATCTTAATTAGAGGTTTTGGATTTCGAGTTTTGAGATAGAAAAATCAATTTGGTCAATACTTATCTCTGCAAAGACTGACTCAATGTAAACGTGAATTAGTCAGTCTGGTCGTATTATGTATTGAAAAAAGCCTCTCATAATTGAAATTCTCAAGATATCATGTGTGGCAAAAAAAGAAAGATAATGAAATATTTTAGTAAATTCTACGTTGATGTGAGGTATCTTTAAATCGTATTATATATAGATTAATTTTTATTTAAGAGCGACAGAATTATAAAGATATTAAAATTCTATGATATTATAATTGTATTTTTAAAATATGAACTCTTAAGAAGAACAAGTCCTTTTCTTTTAAGGAAAAATAAAGACTTTATTTAATAGAATCGGCCATAAAAGCATAAGAAATAAAACGGAAAAATTTTTCAATCAAAACATGATATTTCCACTAGTTTTAGAACTTAATGTAGAAATAAAAAGGAGGGGGGGTTATATCTTTGTCATTTTAAGAAGAATATGTGTTAAAGGTCATAATTAAGTAAGCACATAATCCATTATTGTTATAAATAATAATAATAATAATGTGCAGGAAGTTAAGAATTATTGTGTGGGGAGTGGAAATGTCCTCTTCAAACAAGCATAGTCTATTAAGGATCACTAATCTTTGTGCTGAATATATTAAGGATCACTAATCAGACACTTGACATTTGACAATCCCACTTTAATGACTTCCCACTAAACTATGATTAGTCCCCCCCACCCAATAAAAAGATTAGAGGGTGATAAGATAAGATAAACGTGATGAAGGACAAAGATTATTAAGTCCAACTACTTTCTCGCCGTTAAGGAATTGACACTTACTAACGTTTAAATCCTCACTCATTTGTCCATGATTTTTTAGTGGCTTTGGCAATGGCTATATTATCACCTTTTCCTTTTGAATTAATAAAAATTGGAATAATTAATATAATTCTATTTAGTTTGTTTCAATTTCTTCAACAAATTATTTTACAATAATTTTAGTTTTAAGATTAATTTATTTTCAAAAAGATTAATTTATATCATTATTATTTGGTGATATCCGACATTAAATACGTTATTCATTCGAATTACCCACCAAAATTATTAATATTCACTTTCTTACAAAGTATATCTCCATAAACTATTAACTAACATGCTTCTATTTTCTTAATTGAATTAGAGAAATTTATAATAAAAAAGTCAGAAGTTAATGATGTAATTTATAACTATAACTTATACGGATCATACATGTAAAAATTTGATAAATTGTAATAGGACTAAACTTTTTAAACAAGGATAATAAACTAAAGAAAAATAGGAATTTATGTCAAAATAAAATTGAATAATTTTGAGACTGTTTACCTATTTTTCTTGAATAAAATAATACACATCCACATTGGTATAATGCATCTTATATTATACTCTAATAAATCTATTTAATAGTAATTTTCTTACTCCCCTAGACTTAATCTAAAATTATATTTTTATTTTATAAAATTTGTTAGTAAACTTATTATAAAAAAGAGTGTAACAAAGAAAGTGTATTAGAATATTTGACCGAGTAACACCAATCGATTGCGATGGTCAAGTATATTTCTAATACACTCATTTTATAATAGTTTTAAGGTGTTAAATGAAATCTACTCTTTAGTGGGTGCAACCATTTCCTCCTCATTCTTCCCATTCCTCCTTCTCTCTCTACAATAACTCTTCCAAATATTTTCTCAAAATGTCCCAAAAGAATCTTTTTCAAATTTTAAAAAATAAATAAATTTACAATGAATTGTCATAATATAATTTTAGATATGAATTTTCATGTATTTTCCTTCATTTTTATCTATTAATTTCTTCAAAAAAATTGGCCCCAAAAACTAATTCATTTATGCCACAAAAATGGAATCCCCTTGCTAGCAACTAGGGGACTTTCGCTCTTCCTCTGGTGATTGCTAGGTTGATTTAATTCGGTTTCCTGATCAGCAATCAAGCAGTTCAATTCGATCATTTGGTTTGATATTAGGACAGTTCAATTTTTTTAGTGTTTTTTAGTTATTTGCTTTATTAACTTATGTTACTTATTTAGTTGTTTACTTCACTTATGTTAGTTATTTAATTAGTTTTTTAATTTAATGTGTAGTCTGTATGCCTATTATGTTTTATATTTTTAATCTTATATTTTTTTGGACATTTTTAGAGAATATTTGGAAGAGTTATTATAGATTGAGAAAGAGGAATGGGAAGCCCGCATGGACATAGATCAGTTAGTTTTGGACTGCAGAGTTGACACTAAAGTATAAAGTTTAAATGTTAGTAGTGGCAGTGTGGGAATTTCAACCTCCCCAATGTGGGGGGTGGTTCCTTGTGCGTATTCCACCTGGGCGTTGGACAGTCTGATAGGGACTCTGAAGGCAAGGAATTTCACCTTGGGACCGAAAAAGAGGAATGGGAAGAATGAAGAGGAAGTAATTGTATCTATTAAAAGTAAGTTTTATTTAATAATTCTTAATTTTATTAATATAAATTCTATATACTAAAATAAAAAGATAAAAGATTAATACTAACGAAAGTGCGTGGGAGAGTTTATTAGAAGATCTGAGTAGTAAGAAAAGGAGAAAAGAAAAAAAAAAAGAGAAAAAAGGAGGATTGACTGACGGGTAAAGGCAAGCCGTGTCGTCATTATCGCCGACCCGGGTTCAGTGAAGGCGATTAGGGTTTACGATTTCAGCGTTGCAGTGCGCATAGTAAATTGGTTTGCTGAGGGAGAGAGTGAAGAGGAGGCAGGTATCAGATTACAATGGCGAAATTCAACGTTATACAGAAGGGAAGGAGAGCTGCCATTGCAGAACGGAAGAGAGAGAAACATGGAGATCCTCTCTCTAAAAAGCTTAAACAGAAGCAGCAGCCTCAATCTATGTCCGGCAAGCGCAAGCGCAAGCTCTTCAAGAAGTGGCGCAAGGTCTCTCCCTCTCTCCCTCCCTTTTCGTTTTCCTGAATTTTTTTCCATTTTTTTCTTGATTATGCAGAATACTCAATTTAAGGAATTTTGATATACAAACAAACAGGAGCAAAAAGAAGCCCTAGCTAAGGGTTTAATTACTATGGAAGATGTAGAGATGGCCGTTGCTGATGGTATTATGATTTTCGTTTCCTCCAATTTCAATTGTTTCCCTTGGTTTCCTGTTTATTATGATTATTATTTTTTTTTTTCAATTTCTATTGAGTGTACTAGTTTTCTGGTGTTGAAGTTAAGCTTGTCATCAATACAGGGACTTCTCAAGATGCAAATAATAAGGCTCCTACAAAATTCCACATGAAGAGGAGTTCTAAAGTTAAAGTAAAGCAACTTAAAAAGAAGAATAAAGGTGAAGTTCCCCTTCTTTATTTTTAATGATTCTCTATCAGTCACTGATGAGACAACCATTCTTTTGTCTGAGGCCTGTTTGGTTTGTAAAAATTTGTATGATAGTTGCAAAAAACACTTGTTATTGGTAGCCTTGTGATGATAGCAATTTTAATATCATGTGATGCAGGAAAGAACAAGAGAAAATCAAAAGAAGCAGGAGGAGGAGCTGCAGTTTCTTCAACTGATGCCATGGAGATGGAGGAGGAATAAATGGTTCTTGACAGAACAGAATAGATGCCACCGGGCATTAGCAATTTTGAGCTTTTTAAATTTCTCCTGTTAAACGTTTTGCTTTGATATCAATGGAATCTTATTTATCTAATCTCTTCCCCACACCATATCATCAAATAGCATTTTCAAGTGTTTGTAACATTTCTTGTAATATTTCATTCGAATGTTATAAGTGTTACACAAGATGACGTTATAAGTGTTACACAAGATGTTATAATGAATTTGAGCCGATTATTACAGGATTGATGTGAATAGGTTCTTATTTGGGACAATTCCCTCTTGAATACGCTATCAAACATGGAAGATCTATGTAACTTTATAAACCAACATTTGAATCTAAATACAAGATCAACACACCCTGTCATTGAGGTAAGCCACCATCTCTTGCAAAAAAACGTACAAATCAAGCAGCCTTTAATGAAAGCGTCCAATTTTGTATTCAAGAGTAAGAAAATTTACACAAGACTAAAAGCTAAGCTAAATGTTTGGAAGTGAGACATGGTTATTGATTCTTTGAACCTTTCAGGAAACAGAGCTGATGGTGGATAACTCTCATCTCCTAAACATGCCTGAACTCTGAAGAGTTCTGTAATAGTCTGCAATAATGGGAGAAGTCTTGATAATCTCCCATATCTTAGCAGAATTCTTCAGCCAGTCGCGTTCAGAGACCGTTCTTGAAAATGATGGGCTACTCATGGATAGAACCTGTAAAATACACAGCATATATAAGTTTCTCGTTATTCTCATCATATTTTAAATACCTTCAGAGAATATATAGTGCTGCATTTGCAAAAGACAACAACAGCCAACACACCTGATCCCTTAATCTCCAAAGTGCAGATATATAACTCTCATACAGAGGCTTTGGAGAATCATCTCTACTTTTAGATGGTATCAGGAACAACTTTGGTAATGCAGAATCAAGATCATTGTTTTGTGTGCTTGGAGTCATAGCAGGGCAGCACTTCTCCTCTGTTGGATTTTGATGGTCCTTTGATCTCATAAATGTTGAGGAGCTAAAATATCGGCCAAGTGCTTTCTTCAGTTGCATACTACTTTGCAGAGTAATATCTTGGGTGCGCAATCTATATTAAGGAAAAATAGAGATCGGTCTATCATTTCACTTGACCACCTTGACACAGGTCAAGAAAAAACATGAAAAAAAAAAAAAATGCAAAGAGGGTCAGCAGAATGAGAGGTTGACCCTTTTCAGTGTAGGGAGCAAGTTGACTACTGATTGCCTCATTCATACTCAGCAGAATTCAAGGTATGTCAACATATAAAAATGCACAAGTTCAAATTGAAGTTTTCGCATATGCATCTCTACAGCATGATCATCTTCAAGAAATTCAAATGCAAGAAAAGTTAGTAATCAGTTGTAAAGCTAACTCACTTTGTATGCACAAATATTGGAGATGCCATGTACTCTTTTCCAGCTTCTATAATCGTATCTTTCTTTTCTTTTACAGGGGTCAGACCAGCACCCTGTGAGTGAGTAAGCGTTACAGAAGATGGATCAGGTATACCATGCTTTAACAGGTCCACCTGAATCACATAAACAACTTTGTGAGGAGCTATTTAATATCATATCAGAATTACCCATTGGACAAAACAAATGAAGTATGTCGCACATCGGCATCCAAAAGACAAGGGATTGACAAATTATCCAAAAACCTCTTGTATCAAGATATGCAAAAAGGAAAGCCCACTAGCCAGGGAGAGCAGAATGATTGACAAGGCTGTGCAACTGTAATGTTAACTTTCAATGACCCATTGTAGGACAATTTCCAGCAGGAATAAATCACCCAAGTGACTAACCTAGCATCCTAATTCTTCTACTTGAAATATGAGCTATGTACATTATCTAGCTACTCCATCCACTACCACGCGTCTGGTATAAGAGTATGGAGCCCTTAGAACTTCAAAAATAGAGAAGAGAAAGAAATGAATACCGTTGACATCAGCTGCCACATGCCAACATCATGAACTCCCTCTGATACCACCAACATTATATGACAAATGGATGCAAGAAGAACGCCAAGCTAGAAAAATTCCTTGCAACACCGAGGAAAAGGAAAATCTCCTTAGATATTTTTGTTTTCTTCTTGGTATAACCAAGAATTGGTATAAAAATAACTTCACTTGGCAGTTACCTGGATGTTCATCAGTTCATAAGCCAACTCAGCTGACATGGATTCACCGTTAATTACAGAGATAGTGGATGAACCATCAGGTTTTATGATCTCTGACAAGATCGAAGAACTGAATACAGGCTGTAATAATTAAAAAAAATTATTTAATAACTGTGGAAATACCATATATAAACTCCACCAAATTCTCAGTTGCATTAAAGGACTTAAAGTTGTAATATACAAGAGAGACTTGGACTATCCTGCAATGTCAATATATTACATATATGTTGCATAACCTTCAATGTCAGACCTCCTCTCTCAGAAGGAGGATGCTATTACAAAGTTGGTGTTTTAAGAAAATAAAGAAACGACAGCAAAAAAAGCATGTCATCAACAGACTCAACTAGCAGAAAGCAAGAAATGAGCATTAAACGTTTTCCCATTTTTAAAGATGTACTAACTGAGGATAGAAATGGAGCTTCATAAATTTGTCATGCAGTTTAAAGAAATAGAAAATTCTGAAAGAAACACCAAGAACAAAAAAAAGTTAACTTCGGAGTCATTGTTCCCTGAGAACTGACAACTGCAGGACCAGATTTTCGGCCAACGTCACCTTCTTTATCTCCATGCATAATGCCCTCTCCCTCTCAAATTTACTTTTGAGCTATACTATTAGATGTCTGTAACTACAAGACCCTTTTTCAACACATTAAGCAGATCATGAAATTAATTGCTTTGAAGTTATCAATTCAATATGGCGGAGGAGTTGCAGATAGAAGATTCTATTTCAGTAACTTTCTGGGCATGAAATTGCTCAGAAGGCTAGTAACTAGTAAGGTTTAGAGGCCTATGCAATCAAAGCACTCTTGAACATCCATGCTTGTAGCGTGCCATACCCCCAAGTTTCACATGACAATTAAAGTATCCTGCTTTTCCCTGCCTGTAGGCGATTGCACAAATTTGTTACCTGCCTGATTGACTATTGTTCCCATTTAGGCATCCGAGTCTTTTTCTTGAGACTCATTTTAGTCTCAAGCAGGGGAACTTGCTATTTTCCCCAAGTTCATAGTTCATACTCCTCAAGATAACATCCTAGTATGATTAACGCCAAGAGAAAAGTTACATAATACTAAGTAGAGAACCTGGGTATCGAGAAGTATAATCCGTTCAGAGGAAATTCGAGGTTCTATGCCAACAGTGCAGTGCTTTGCCATGGCTCTTGTTTCTTGTGATAGAATTGGAAATGGAGGAAGCATCCCTGCAATGTCCCATTCAGTCAAATTTTTCGTTCAAAGGATTTTCCACATTGCTTTTCCACTAGTTCATTAAAAGAACAATCAAGCAATTCATCATATACACAGTACACTGTTGTTCGAGAAACTGAGCACAGAAAAGTAGTAGATACCAGGCGAGGTGGCATCAAATCCATATATTTCGTTCATTATTGTGGACTTGCCCACGCCAGGCGGACCAATCACACCCACCACCGTAAAATCGGTATTGTCTGTCAGAAACTGCGGCGAGCAAAAAAAAAAATTTACTAATTTAATTAGAAATGGGAAAAAAACTAAAAATGAGAGAGTAAGAGCAGGGTTACGGGGAGGAATCGATCGGTTTGAAAATCCCAGGACTCAGAGAGTAGGTTCAGTGATCCGATAGAAGAAAGGCGAGAGCGAAGTGCGGCAGTGGAATCATCTTCGGCACCTCCTCCACCAGCTCCACGGTGGAATTTACCGGCAGCAACCAAACCGGGCTTGGCTAATAGGATCTTAGGAGCAGCTTGGTGAGAAGCCGGCGAGGAAGCCGAAGAGGCACTTCCTCCACTTCCCGCCATTGATGATTACGATGATGATGATTATAGGGTTTTTGACTTGTATGGATTAGCCCTGCGTTTCTGAAAAGGATGTCCAGAGAACATACTAGCGAATTACTTTTCAAAAATCTGAAACGCCCGTTGTAATGCGTCCTATCCAAGGAAAGATATTTTAGGGACTAATTCGTTATTTCCTCTTCTAGAAAGAAAGAAAAAATAGTTCGATTAGTTCCAAAAGTGTAAACATTTGGCTGAGTTTTCCAAAGCCAGTGTTACAATTTGATGATTGCAATAAATGATTTGTTACAGAGAAATGAAAGTATAAGAGAGAAAAAAGGTAAGATACATGTGATTACAGAATTTTAAAAGATATAACTAAATCAATAGGAATGTATTTAGATATTTGCCATGTATATATTCATTTCATAATACTCTCCCTTGGATGGAACGTGTCTGGATATACATCACGTACATATTAATTTCATAATTCTCCCTATTGGATGTCCATCATATAAAAAATATGCTTTGAAAAATGTCCAGAGAAGGA
The DNA here is from genome assembly GCA_028651295.1 of Catharanthus roseus. Classification (NCBI taxonomy): domain Eukaryota; kingdom Viridiplantae; phylum Streptophyta; class Magnoliopsida; order Gentianales; family Apocynaceae; genus Catharanthus; species Catharanthus roseus. Next base: position 4,922,060 of record JAPQWS010000104.1, on the reverse strand, counting down.
AAAAAAAGTATACTATTCATTTATGTTTTATATATTCCAAGGTTTAAAACATTATTATACCAATGCATTTATGTCTTAATGAATAAATCTTCGAGATTATCTATCACATTTGATCCATATTATTGCAGGTAATATATCCACGTAAAACATTTTATAAATGGATAAATAAATTCATCTTCAAGATTCGATTTGTAAATAAAAAAAAAAAAAACTTATAAACAAAAGGTCGATCATGATTTATAAGACTTATGTCCTAATGGGACATGTATAGAATATCCACGAATTCAATTTTGTAACTTTTCTGGAATTAACAAAATATTATGTTTGCAACTTTAGCAAATAAAATAATTTATAAAACTTCTAGTTTATGAATACTTGTATATAGATATTACATTTTATAATTTTAATTTTCTCTTCCTAATGTGGAGAATATTAAAAAAATCACTAAAACAATGATGCTATATGTTTCAGGAACAATTCACTTACATACTTCAGGTATGCCTATTGAATCCTTCAAAAATTTTATATAAATTCTTAGAGTTTAGTGCGCTAATAACTAAACTCAATGCACTACTATTAATATTATTTCTTCCTTCAATATTGTTAGGACTTTATAAAGAATCATATATCATAACTTATACAAGTTCGCTCTTTATTTATTAATTCTTATTCTTTTGGGATTACACTTTAAGTGTATAATTATTTTTAGGAATACATATACACTTCAAGTATACTTAAAAATTGTTTGAACTTTTCATATTTTCTAATGCGAACTTTGTATTCTATTTTGGTCAAATATCTATAATATACTAGAATCTCGAGTCTACAGACTTTAATCAAGATCCTCATTCCAATCATAAATGCACAAAATTATCGTCGACGCTTGTGCTATTATATGGTTCTATCTATTTATATCATGATATGATACAATGATATCTCATAATTGTTATAACTTTAAGTACCTGAATTTCTTCTAGAAATAATAATAAAGTTATGTCATGGAAAATTCCGTTAGAATTTTCATCTCATCGACTTAATCACATAAGACCATATTAAATTATTGCTCTTTTATATATGCGAGAAATTTGTTGGAACCAATTTATTTTACCACATTTTGAATGTGTCTCAAAATCATAAATAGTGGTAGATTTTCTTCGAAGACATTAAATTATAGGAGCATTTCATGTCGGATTTTCTTTTATCAATAAATATGGCTGGTTATTGATCCTTTGAACTTTTGATTCAAATTATCTTTATATGAGGATCAAAATGAGACACATAACTGGGTATTAATCCGACTATATAATTTTCTCCTCTTTTCAATACCCATCTTAAAATACGTTATGATGGAATAATATATTTATATATAGCGCATATATAAATATTAGATGAAAAATATTTGGTTCCTCACCATAAAACAATTATAATGAGGAGAACTCAAAATAATATGTTGGCGAAATACGAATAAATACGACAAAATACACATCAATATTCAACGCACTTATGGTTGTATAAAATCATTTAGTAAGTTTATGAACATGTTCTGCAGGAATGTTCAATATTATACAAATATTATAACATCATCAAAACCATTAGGACAAACGGTAATACTAGGTAGCACAAAATTGTGCTAAAAAATTGAGGATCAATGAACAAACTTGGTAAATTGTCAAAACTATCCCCATATATTTTGGAGGGAAAAGCAACCGAAATAGATACAGTAAATTCCCTCCATTCTCTATCCTACTTTCTTGTCTGCTGGCCTGAAATGGCATTTTTTCAATTTCAATGCAAATGCTACTCCATTTGAGACATGAGTAGTTTGGAATATTGGAATTGGAATTAACATTACAAAATGGGGGATTATAAATTGGAGGACTTAGAAAGAGTTCAGAAAATAAACCTTCACTGGAATACCATTTGGGAAGAAGCCATTAAAGGCTAAGGTTGCAGCTCCAAGCTTGAATAAACCTTCATTCAAGGAGTATTTCAGTTGAAGTCTCAATCATTCAACTTGAGAAAAAACCTTCATTGACAATAAGTTTCCTAGTTTCCAACAGAAAGCATTGTAGGCTGCAGTTGTAGCTCCAAGTTTGAGCCGAAGTCCTACTTTCCAGAAGCCATTGTTGTAGGCTAAACTGTTTTAAAACAGCAACGACATTGATGCAAGTGAAAATATATTAAAATCTTGAGCAACAACAGTCATGAGGTTTACAAAATGAATACAGATTGTGTACTTAACTTATCAGAAACAGAGTCTACGTATAGGCAATAAGCATCAATATAGTGAAGAAGCGTACAATATATTTATTGAAAATGAACTAGGAGATCAGGTTACATTTATTGACGAACTAAGAGATGAGATTTCAGATGCAATTCGTATAGAAAATAACTTAGAAGATGACGAAGAACAAATGGCTGAAGTTGAAGTACTTCAGCCACAAGACGTATAAGAACCAAAAGTAGGGGTATTCTATAATGATATTGATGAGCTTTTTTAAGCATATTTGAGATTTGCAAGAAACAAGGGGTTTTGTGTAGCCAAAAGTTCTGCTTCTAAGGGCACTGGTTCTATTAGAAAGTACCAAACAATAAGCTGTGGTAGAGGGAGGAAATCAACTGCCAAGAAACATACAAAATGGATAAATTGTTCAGCTCGATTAAGTGCAATTTTAAGAGAGAATAGCATGTGGCAGGTGTCCAAGATTATTCAATAACATAACCATGATTTGGAGCCTTCTATGTCTAGGTTTATACGTGCTCATAGAAGTGTAAATCCAAGTGTTAAACGGAAGCTAGAAGAAAACGATATGGCAGGGATTAGGCCAAGCAAGAGTGTAAGGGCTTTGGAAGTACAAGCCGGAGGCCTGATATGTTGGATTGTCTTGTAAGAGATTGCAGGAATTATATTGAAAGTGTTAGAAGGTTGAACATTGGTGCTAGAGATGCTAATTGCATAAACCAGATGTTCTTGAGAATGCAAGAAAAGAATCGTGAATTTTTCCATCTTATTCACATTGATGATGAAGGGAGGTTAGAGAATGTATTTTGGGTGCACCCTAGAAGTATTATTGCGTATGAAGAATTCAATGATGTTGTAAGTGTTGATTCTACCTATCTTGTTAATAGATACAAAATGCAATTTGTCAGTATGGTTGGAGTTAATCATCATGGTCATTCTATATTGTTCTGCACTTATTTCACATGAAAACACATCGATATATAAATAGTTTTTTAGTACTTGGCTTAGAGCAATGGGTGGTCAATTTCCCACTGCTATAATAACTGATCAATGTAAGAGCATTGGAAATACAATTAAAGAGGTAATGCCAAATACAATTAGGAGGTATTACACTTGGCATATTCTTTGTAAAATTCCTGAGAAGTTTAGGGGTTTGAGAGATTATGACAAAGCAAAAATTTAGTTCAAAGTAGTTGTTTATGACAGTTTATCTAAAGAAATGTTTGAAAGTAATTGGAATCAATTTGTAGCTAATCCTGGGATGCAGTCTAATCAATGGTTGAGAAAGTTATACAATTATAGAGAGCTTTGGGTTCCTATATATGTGAATCATATATTTTGGGTAGGAATGTCGTCAACACAGAGAAGTGATAGCATGCATGTATTCTTTGGTGGTTATGTACATGCCAGCAACACATTGAAACAATTTGTTGGAAGTTTTTTTTTTTTCAGATTTCAAGTCCAAGAACACTGTGGTGAAGTGTTATTCATGTATGAATGGGAGAAACAATTCCAGGAATCATACACCAATGATATTTTTCAAAAGTTTCAAGCAGAAATTAGAAGGATATCGTATTGCTATCCGAAAACCGATTATGATGAAGTAGAAGATGGACTTGTAGAGGTAGGATTTGATGAAGCAGGATTTGAAAAGATTAAGATACTAGAAAAATCTTTGATTAATGATTGGTATGTGAAGGAATTTGTGGACGATGTTCTATACAAAGAAGATGTCGGTTTTCTAAAATGCAATTGTAGAAGTTTTGAATCAAGAGGATTATTGTGTGCACATATATTGGTAGTTGCAAATATGAAAGATGTGGGAAGATTTCATGAAAGATGCGTTATTCGAAGATGGAGGAAAGATGTACATAGAAGACATGCAGGAATTTTTTTTTTTATGAAGGATATCCTCACATGATTGCTGAGTTTGAGAAGTACAAAGACCTTGAGAAGAGGTTTATTGAAGTTGCAGACGTAGCACTGTGAAGCGAAGCAAGGCTCTTGAAATTCAAACAAATCCTTGACTCATGCAAAAATGATTTATTAAAATGCAATCAAGTTGAAAGCACTGCGCATATTGATTCAGAAGGTGTAAATGAATCCATGGAAAGGAAGCAAGGCTAGTATTGATCCTAATGTGACTATCCCTCGGTGGAGACCACGGGCACACCATCTAAAGGTTAACAATGAACCAGGTCGTAGAAATGTTCAAAGACGTGCTGCTAATAATCCTCAACAACAGAGGAGAGCAAATTCTAGAAGGGTACGGCTAAATGACTACTTATGATTTCTATTGTGCATTATCTTGTTTGTCATGTTTCTAACTATATATTGTGGCAGGTTTCTCAAGATGCATCTCAAAGTGGTTCAGGAAGGGGAGTTAACAGAAATGGAGTAAATTTTAATGAAGAGATTACTAAAGTTAGGGAATTTGATCTGAATTTAGGGGCAAAATTTTCATTAAGTTTGCTGTAGTTCTCTGCTTCTTGTATTTTATGCAGTTAATTTTAGAGGTAGAACTTATATTAAGTTTGTTGTAGTTTCTATGTAAAGTCTGGTGTTGGTCTTCTACATGTCCAGTACCGATCTTCTTCTTTCAGTCTTGATGTGTTGTTTTACACTTTTTGCCGGATAAAATATCCATTATCCTTCTAACATCAAAATAATGTTATAGTGAGTCTTTTATACACGTTTATGCTCTAAAACATATATATAAATCCTTTTTTTTTCACAAAGTCAAGAGTAAAAATGTAGAAAACATAGATAAATCTATGATTTATCACATGTAATACACCAAAAATCTTCAGAAGTAACGGTTGTCCAAAAATCACAAGTAAGCGAAAATTTTACTATAGATAGATTCAAAATTGCAACAAGTACGTTTGTTTTCTTCCTGAAAAGTCTTAAGAATTTCCCTCATAAGTGAAGTTCTAGGAAATCCCCTATAAGCTGGTTGAATTGAAACTTGTACTAATCTTACAAATGGATGACTAGGAGGTAATGATAAAGGAAGTCTATCAACTGCCATCTACCTAACTATTTCTCTAACTCACTATCATATTTAAAAGTTGTCATTTGTTATTTTCGGAAGCACTAACCGAAAGTTGTATTTGTCTAGTTAAATTTACAAAATGAGAAGGATGAGCATGATGTATATGTCTTTTAAATGTATCGGTGCCACCACCGGTCTTATATGTGAAATCTATTTTACAAAGCTTACATCTAACTTGATCATTTATCTTATAAAAAACACTCCAAACAATAGATCTTTTTCTTCTACTACTACCACTATGTGCAATATCGAAAGGAGGAAGCATCTTATTTTCTTCATTTTGTTGTTCATTTTCAATACGAAAGTCTACGGTGTGGGAGGATGCATGTCTTGAAGATGAAATCATAATAATAATTAATAATAAACTGAAAAAATTTAATAATTAAATAAATCAAGTAAACAAATAATTATTTAACCTAAATAAGGAAATTCTAATAAATAAAGTAAACAAATAAATATTAAAAAATTAAATAAATATATTATAATAAATAAAGTAAAAAAATAATCATTTAAAACTAATAAAGTTCCAAAATATAATTAATAAACAAATTAACGTAAATTAAGATAAATAAAGCAAACTATCAATAATGAAGCTGAAAGTCCGAAGCAGAATTGAAGAAACTTTAATTTTTCCTGAATTTTCTTCGATTCCTTTCTTCCTCCGAATTTTGAGCAAACAGAAAACCTCCAAAAAATTTGATTCTTGAGAGCTGATAGAGTTTAGAGAGATATAAGGAGTTTAAGAGAAGATAGAAGAGAGAACGAGTGAACTTTTGTGTGAGGAATGAAATGAATTGGTTTAAGGGGTATTTATAGTAGAAAAAAGTTTTAAAAAAATTGTAATAAATAAAAAATTTTGGTCGATTTAAAAAAAATAAAATTAATTATTGGATCTAATATGGACCGTTGGATCTCAACAGTCAAACCGTCTGAACCGTTAAAATCAAACGGCCAGATCATCTGGATTGTTGATCTCCAACCCTTATGTTCAAAATCTTTTTATTTTTGTTTTTCTTGTATTTGGCCCACAGGCTAGATTGCGATCTTGGTTCTGGGTTTGGTCGATTCGCCAACTGGTTAAGTTTTTATGGGCTGGGTCGACGCAACCTACACTTTGATGAGTATATTGAACTATCGTTCTGCCATACTAGACTTTCTATTGATGTGGTTTGGGTAGGGCCTGGGCCGCAGTTCACAAAATGAAAGCTCAATACGGACAGCTACCTTGTGGGCTGGGCCAGGCCTAGTGGTACGGCCGGTCTCTGGCCAAGATAGGCCGGTTCAGGCGGGTTCGCTGGCCAGTCTGGCCCAATGGCCATCCCTAAGGACCACCAAGTCCAAATGGATTTTAGCACCGAATATTCATATTCGATATATAGTTTCTTCTCGGAATATGAAAAGTCAAAAACTAAAATTTTAACAAAATTTGTATGGAAATAGAAATATTTGATAGAGAGCTTACCTTAACCTCCAAATAATCCAAAACATAGATTCATCTAATACTTGAAAACCAAAGTCTTTATAAGGACTTGCAAAACATTTGATACAACTTCTATAACTCTTGGTAGAGACTCGTACTGATAATTTGTTATAAAATTGTTAAATTCTTAAGTAGAATAGCTTTATATAAATTACAAATATAAACTAGGAAAAGAAAAGGGTGTAGAGACATAAGAGAAGTAGAAGAGAAGTGTAGAGAATAATAAAAATCTTCTTATTACTCGTTTACAAGGTCCTTCGAGTCCTATTTATAGGCACTAAAAGTAGAAGATAGGAAGGAAGGGAGTTAAATTCTAACCTTTACATGCATAGGTGATGACTAATCCATCTTTATCTATTAGGGACAAGACAATTATTCTATATAAGCCATCTTTTATATGGATATCCTAATTATGGACATCCATTTATAATAATTTCATAGCAACATATTCAAAATTTTAAAAAAATAAAACAACATACTTTAAAAAAAAACAATATATTTATTTAAAAAGTTAAAAACATAACATATTCATAACTAAAAAAAGAAAATTCAGCCCAACCGGTGGAAAGTAGGTTGCAAATTTTTTTATTTATCTTAAAATCGATATTTTCTTTAACAAAATCTTCAAAATAGTCCAGATTTTACTTAAATTTATTCAAGAACTTAAAGAACACTTTGAATTTGTTGAGAGAGGTAAAAGAAAACTATTGTAGAGAGAAAATGAATGAGGGAAAATGAAGTTTATTTTGAAAATTTTCGCACATATTTTACTAACCCAATATACATGTGGGGTTAGAAAATAAGTACTAGTAGTAGGTCCCAAAAAATGGATCAATCTAGGGCATTCTCAAGAGATCTCAGCTAGTGGTTTTTAATATGTAAGACCAGACGTCTGGTGGGAATTAGGAACTCTAAGAACAAGAGATTTTGCATTTTGATACTAAAAATCAGTGACTACAATAAAAAATTTATCTTGAAAAGTCTCTATCGCTCTTTAGACATCTTTTAATTTTAGTACTCCCTCCAGCTTGTTCTACTTATTAAATTCTATTAATTTTCATTTTTTTAACTTATCACATAGTGAAAACAATAAAACATTTAATGAATTTTTTACATTATATTTTCCCACTAAAAACAAATTTAAACCTTTAGCCAAGACATCCTAGTGCGAAAAAACAGGATGATGCCAATGTGATAACTAATAATATACTGGTGGTATAGAGGGGATATTAAACTTGAGGAGGAGTAGGACCGGCGAATGTAAGGATAGGAAGCACTCATATGAGTCACGCAATTCCTTTAAGAGGCAGTATCAAGCTGCGTAAATATTATAGAACAAACCAAAATGGATAAAACGTCCCCTCTGAACTTAGCTGCAAATACAGGAGAAGAATTCAATTCGGGAGGTGTAACCATTCATACATTTATTCAATTCAACATCAAAAAGAGATGAGAAAAAGTACTTGAGCAAATTCTGCCAGATTTAGCCAAACTTAGCATGTAATGAGGATGATGAGGAGTACTATCAAAGCCAAAAGGCCAATTACATTAAATACCTAAGTGATTACTTAAGATATTCTTCCACAGTTTCAGATAGAGAAATTATTGGAAAACAGAACAGACTACCCACACCCACCCTTCCAGCTTCAATTGAATTTAAACCTGATATCCAATAAGGTGGAAGGAACTCAGGCCTTTTCAGTGGGTTGCCATGATTGGTACCTTGTCCAGTCCCTCTGACCTGGGTTCAGAGAGTGTCCCTTGGAGTGATAGATGTACTGGTCACCTTCCCCGGACAAGTTCTCTTTGTGTTCAATACCATATCTCTTTGGTTTCAGCAACAGAAGCTGCATATGCACATTTTAAATTAACATTTGCACCTTCTTCCGAAAAATAATAATAAATATTAGCATTTCCACCGCGAAAGTACCGAAAAGTAACCAGGGATAAAGACCCACCTCATCTCCTGTGTGATCAGTTATAAAATGCAGCCAACCATGCCATTCTGGTGGGACCTGGGAAGCATTGTAGCGATCCTTTGACGCATATTCCACCCATCGATGTCTTCCTACAAAAACATGAGAATGTATTCATTCGTTTATCTGGCTTTTTGCTTTATATTATAGAAAGAAACTAGAATGAGGGGACAGGGTTCAATCAAAATACCAAGTCATAATGAAAACATACAACTGCTGCTGTAATTACAGGTTTACAGAAGCACATCGAGTGAAAAGCTCTCATTCAGAGTTGAAACTTGCATAAAAAAGTAAAAGAATTTTAATCATGGTAAGCAACATATTCTGGAAATCTTCAAGTTGGGCTTCCAGGAAGTCAATTCTCGTGTTACTATATTAGGCATACAGGTTCTGAGATAAGAATGTTTAGCAAATCTGCCCACAACCAATACTTCCCAAACTAGAACTACACAAAACTCTGGTAAGGAGTTGATCGGCTTGATATTTTCATGATATTATTACCTTCAGGATTCCATGGTTAAATGGAAACCAGGATTCTTAAATATGAAACAAACAAAAAAAAAGTTTCAGGTGGCTTTACAGTACTTGTGGTCAATTAGAGCATATGCGTGTTCTGATTCAATAAAGCTAATGCCAAAGCTTGGCACATGCACATGTACTTGCATGCTACATCATTTTGCATTTCAGTATTTATTAGGTTTAAATCACTGCCTCCAACCAAAATGAAGTGTGAAGAGACTCTCTAGAACAGAATGACAAGATTCTCTTGACAAGCAAACACAAAGTGAAGGATAACAACACATTCTCAAGTCTAATTCGGAAAGATCTACAATTGCCTTAAGAGTACTATTTAGATTACTAAGAATAAAATAATGTTTCGTTGTCATGTACACTCCTCATAACATCTCAATTAATCAGTAAAAGCAACTTGTAAGCGTTTGTCTGGATTTTCAGCGTGGTAGAGAAATGTGTGAAAATGAAGGTGTCAAATAAACAAGAGAAAATAAACTCATAGCACAATTTAAGAGAGATTATACAGAAAAGGAAGTGGCAAGCAGCACAAACCATATTGCGTGTCACCAAGTTTTTCATAGTACTTATTGCCAAATTTATCAACACCAACTATGGTTGCGCCAATGTTATGAATCTTAGTTTGCCTAAATACGAGAAAACAAGCAAAAGTTAGATGCCAGCTGGTAGAAAGGAGAATTATCAGTATGGAATCAATATCAACAATGAATAAATCAAAGTCAATGAGCTATTTAAACAAGAATTCTAGAAATATATTTATTCACTTAAACAAAAGATAAATAAAACTCATGAAGAAGACATTGCCATGTCTTGTCAAGTGATCCTCAGTGCTTGACTTACACATAAAATGAGAAATACCAGAAAAGCATTAAAAAAAGTCGTAAAAGGAGAGTATTATCAATTTCTGAGGCATGTTCTTGGACTTCAGACCTATTTCTCAACTTTGCTTGTAGCAAATGCTAGCAGTTACTAGAAGCAGCCATAAAGTCCAGCTCAAGTTGCTAACATGTGCAAATTATAACATCAACGAACTCCATGTTCTCCAATTCCAAATAAAATCTTTTAAATAAAAGTCACAAGGCAGAATAAACAATTGCACCTATTGGCTGCAGATTTCTGAACAACTAATATCCTTTCCTTAAAAAAGATTACAAAATAAAAATCTCCTTCCCGCATCTTTTTTCTCCGTGGAGTCCAAGCTGTTCAAGTTAAATACATGAATAGTTTAACACTACTTCTGATTGAAGATTCCTAGTATGGAAGAGCATGTTTAACACTGCTCTAGCACCAGCACTCTATTTTTTAAGGAGAAAGATCATTCATTCTTCCAATACAAAGTTAAGAATTTAACGCAATGGTCCTTTTGAGAAAACATAACTTTCTGAGCCGACCCTAGACAAAAGTGTGGAACAATAATTTTAGAAAAAATAAGAAATGCAAGAAAGAAAATGATGCACCATCAAGAAGGTAAGTTAAAACTACATAAATCCTGGAAGTCCAGTAATTTTTTCCCTGTTTTCTTTGATATAATGACTCAGATTTCACCATCAGTTTAGCCATTAGCCCTATGCTAGGCTCTTCATCACTAGGAAATTCAAAGCACCAGCAACAAAACCAGTACCCACACGTACAATTTAATTGTTCCACCTTCTTGGACACTCTAATTATAACAATATATGAAGCTCATTACCCATCGTCATGACAATTAACAAGAAGCCCCTCCTTTGACAAATCACAGTCCCTTTACTACAATATTCTTCAAGCTTCTACTAAGTAGCCTAGCAAGTAAAGCCAAGATCACAGGTCAATACATTTCAATTTCCTTTCCTAACACTTAGAACAACTAAGTTCAAGGGCAAAGGTCTGGTTACAAAACTGAAAGTAACCTGAATCCAGGTTTTACCAATGAGCCCTTATTCCAGTTTCGGAGTCAGAAAAACACAACTGCTCAGCATGTTTCCCCTCGAACTCGTGTTTACTTTCACTTGAAACAACATGACTTTGAGTTTATATCAATACAATTTCGTAATGGTCACATCAAAGAATGTTGCCCTTCGACCTCGTGTTTACTTTCACTTGAAACAACATGACTTTGAGTTTATATCAATACTGGTTCTTTTTCCCCCCAAGTTTAGCATGTTCAGATTCCTTTTGTCGACCAGCTCTCAACTTTCTTCTAGATTTTCTTTTTTTTTTGGGTTCACTAACAGATTTGTCAGGACAAGGTACCCTACTACCCTATGCCTGCCACGTAATACTCAGTTAAAATTTGCAGCTGCTAGAATATCAACGTTTATCAAATAGTGCAAATAGACAGCCAAATTACTCATACACAAACCGTTAGCCACTTATATTCAGAATGAGCTTGCGCAAAAATCTTTCCATTAACTAAAGGTCTATCTTGTGGTGCAGCTTAAGAAATACTTACAGAAGATTCCCATCAAATATGCAATTCCTGTAGAAATAGAGAACAGAAATACATAATTAGTTGTATGATAATAATCATATTAGCTCAGAGAGCATGAGCCAGTGAAATATGTCAAATACAAATCAGCTAAACTCTAATTTGCACAATAAGGAACCAAAACTGGTCGTTTAAAGCTTAGTGTAAGCATAATTAACCATTGAGAAACTCTCATTCGTCCTAATTCCTAAAGCCTATCAAGTAGGCTATGTTCGTTCGGAAAAGACAGCAGCAAGAGATAACTAATACACTGAATTACAAATGTAAACTTTCACAGGAAAAAACAAACTAGTTTTTGGTGCTTTAACAAAACATATTCACATATAAATTCATATACGGATTTCGTTTAATCCTCTTCCAGAATGAATTGAGCGAAAACATATAACAACCTTGCTATTGCAGCGATTAAAGTGTTACTGATCCGATGTGAATGCAATTAGGTTATTTTATTTAGGTATGAGACTGAAATTTCAAATCAAATTTGTGATTGAATGAGCGAACGGTGAATTGTATTAACAGAAATACATGAATTCACATAAAAACAATAAAACGTACAAATATCCTTCATCTCTGAGCTCCCTCGCAAAGTTTCCTAAGCCTTTTTCCTTGATGCTCCTGAGAACGCTTCTGACTAGAGATGCCATTTCCGACTTTCAGTGTGGCTCGTCTCTGTCCTTCCTCCTACTGTTCTGCTCGTGCGTTTTCATCTTACTCAGTTCATCTTTAAGATTTCTCAGGCCCATAGAAGATAGGACCCAGAGGCTCTTGATTGGGCCTGATAGACCAAACATGCATGGGCAATAATAGCGGTTTCATGGGCTGGACTGCTACGGATTTGGCATTCTTTTTTTTCATTTTTTTTTTAATTCCCAATAATTAATATTCAGTTCATGGATGCAGCTAATGGCAAGTATCTGGCCTTTCTATCTGATTGGAAGATCTGAATCACGTATTTTAGTATCGGCAAGATTCGCATTATCAATAAAGTCAAGGGATGGAAGGAAAAATTCTTATCCCAAGCTGACCGAGAAATCATGATCAAGGTGTTTTGCATTCCTATGTATACAATGTTAGTCTTTCTGGTGCCGGGGATAATTCAACATATTAAGGCACAAATTCGTAACTTTTGGTGGGGATTAGGAAAGAATGGGCAGTCGGGTATGATTTGGAGGGGATGGAAACACTTATGTTGTCCGAAGGATCAAGGTGGAATAGGATTCCAAGATTTACATGCCTTCAACCTAGCCCAGCTTGCAAAACAAGCATGGAAGGTGATTACAAAACCCAGGTCACTTTTATCCCCAAGTGTTAAAGGCCAAATATTTCCTTATGGAGCTGCAGCAAAGATGGGGATCTCGTATATTTGGAGAAGTCTACTACAAGGCTTCCAATTGGTAAGACATGGTCTCCGTTGGTGAGTAGGAGATGAGTTATCTATCAATGCATAGCAGGATCCCTAAACTGTATCTCTTTAAACCCTTACATTATAATCAGTATTTGGCATAAAATCTAAGAGTGGTGGATTTGATTTCTCCGAAGTTGAGACGATAGAATACTCAGGTATTGCAATATTTTTTCTTATTGCATGAGGTAGAGGATTATCCAAGATATTTCACTTTGCCAGCATCTAGGCCGTGATACATGGATCTGGCATTACACAAAGTTTGGTTAGTTTATTATAGCATAGGCATATTCCAAATAAGAGAATGAAAGAGCCCAGCACCATGATGCCCTATCAACATCTGAAGGTCGACATGGATTTCAATGAAAAGGCATACAGAATTTTCGGGTCCCACCTAGGTAAACAACTGTGTTTGGCACTAGTGTAATAAAGTTATTCCAACTAGAGTCGAGCTGGCTCGCAGCATGTTCTTACACCCCAACACGACATTACTTGTTCAAAATGTCATAGGGAAACAGAAACAGATTTTTATCTTCTTTTTCAGTGTGAGACTGTACAAAAGGTATGGAAATCTCTAGATATGAATCTCAGGTGGACCTGGCAAGAAGCTATATTGTCTGCTGAGGTATAGATGACACTGGTCATTCATAAAGATAGTATTCTGTCAGAGTTCTTAGAGAAGGTTGCCGTGATTTGGTGGCAATTATGGAAAACTAGGAATGACCTCATTTTCCAATAGTGCCAAGCCACAGTCAATGACATTGTCACCTCAATGATCTCAGTTTTTTAGGAATTTTGGGCGCACCACCCAAATCACAATGTCAGAGCTTTCTACAAGCATCACAACACAAGCCAGATGAGAGCCTAAACATTAAGTGGCAACCGCCAGCACATGGCCGCATCAAATAAATGTGGACGCTTCGGTTTGAAAAAATGACACAGGGATTGGAGTGGTAGCTAGAGATAATAACGGAAACTCTTGGCTGCTTTAGCTCAAACTCTTCCCTTCCGTTCTAGTAATAGAAGCGCAGGCAAGAATCCAAGGCTTATATCTAGCTTACCAATGTAGCTTTTTCCCAGTAGTGGTTGAAACCAATAACCAACAGTTGTGCCAAAAAGTACGGTCAGGACGAGCAGGCCTGTTGGGGATTTTATTCAGGCCATTTGCGACTCTCTCAACTAGTTTTGATCCTATGGTACAATAATACGTTCATAGAAATGCCAATGCTGTAGTAAATATATTAGCAACTATGGGTTCTCACGTGCTATCCCCGAAACTTTGAATGCATGATTTCCTAGTTAACCTCCATTGCACTATCAGTATATAAAGAGTATGGGATGATTGTGAGGTTTTGGTTTTGTTTTCCTTTTACTTTGCATGTTGTGTGGACGTTTAGGTTTATTGGTATAAGGTCTAAAAAAATTGAACCATAACACATAATCCAACTATTACGGGCTCTGTTAATTGCCCGGCTAATGGGTTTATTGTTAGACCAGCATAATAGCGTTAGAGTTCCCTGATATTCATATGTACCCCAGTGTTTTATGTGCTTATCCTAAATAAAATTGTGCCTTTAAAAAAAATATTTTAACCATCAATGCACAAATTATATGTTGCACTTGAGTGCACCTTGCAATGTGCACTCCGTGTATTGAAACACCGAGTTAAAATATAAAATCGAGTGAAACGACACCGTCTTACTTAAAAGGAGAATTTATAGGGTTCTATCCTCTCACGCGCCTTCTTATTCTTCGACGTGACTTCTCCATTTTCTTTTCTTCGTTTCTTCTTCTTCACTGTCACCATTTATTTCTTTTTCTACAAGAACAGTTTTTACAACAGCAACAGATTTCAACGGCAGTAGTAGTTCTCTTCTCGGGTTTTATCATCGACGATATCAATATTTTAGTTATTTATTTTTATTTTTACATAATATTTTATTATTTTTGAAGGTATTGTGTGAGGTAAATCAATAGAGGATTGTGAAAAAATTGTTATTTTGGAGGAGATGATGAGGGAAAATTATGGAGAAATATGAGGAGGAATATTTTGTTTTTTCTCTGTAAGTGATATTTTTTCTTTGTTAAAGTTATATGTCACCGGAGTTACGGAACTCCATTTTTCCACGGTTAATGTTCACAAGAATATAACTATAATTCCATTTTTCAATCGCTAATGTTCTACACTGGCAGTGGCAGTTTTGTGTTTCATATTATTTGATATTTTTTTATCTTATTCAGTGTATTGTGTGGAGAATCATGGGAAAATTATTATTGAAGAAGATGATGAGAAATCTTTGGTTTTTCTTGTATAATTGATGTTTTTTGTGTGTTAAAGTTATAGGTCACTGAACATTTTCAATAACTAATGTTTCACAGGAATATAACTATAATTCAATTTTTCAATTGCTAATGTTCCGCAATGGCAGTAGTGGTTTTGTGTTTTATATGATTTGATATTTGTTTTATTTATTCGATGTATTATATATAGAAAATCATGGAAAAATCGTTATTGGAGAAAATGAGGAGGAAGATTTAGTTTTTTCTGTGTAATTGATGTCATTTATGCGTGTTAAATATATATGTCACGAAGTTAAAGGAGTTTCATTTTTTAATTGATAACGTTCCGTGAGAATATAACCATATTCCATTTTTCAACTACTAATGTTCCACAATGTATTATATTAATATCAATACTTTTTTTTTTTTTTTTGTTAAAACCATGATCAATACTTATTTCAGAGTCAAACATTATATTCTCATGAGAATATAATTCATGCTTTATGATTGGAATCCAGAAAGAAAAAATACGAAAATACGTGGAATATTAATAGAAAATTATGCAATATTAGAACATCACAAATGGAATATTAATGCATAACTTGTGGAACCTGTACATGTGTGTCACTCGCTTTTGTTGCTACTTGGATAATTTTTTGCGTTTCCTTACTCAAGTGCAATGTATAATGACTACTTTTAATGATTAATCGAACTTTTTTAATCCTTAACTATTTTAGGTTCTTCCTTTTTAATTCTAGTGTGCCTACTCTTTTTTTTCCTGAATGAATAGGTTATCCATTTATATGAAATTGTCCTAAGTCATTAGAATCAAAATAATTTTCAAACTTCTTCTCTAACAAGGAGAAAAGTAGATAGATTAGGCCAATCCAATAACTACTAAATAATAAATTAAAAAGTTACATAAGTTAACAGATCTAAATTCATACCTTAAGTGGGTAGAAGATATTGATATTAGTAAAATAAATAAATACATCATAATCTTTATCATTGCATCTTCGAACCACATTGGTATAAGAAACTCAAATTCTCCATTTTCCCTATAAATTAGTGGTTTTAAAAAACCATGGACGAATCAACTATTTTGAAAAATACATCAGAAATATGCAGAAACTTGACGAGGGGCCCAAATCAAGTTTGGATAAGCAAACAACTAAAAGAATGAGGTAGAGAAAACTCCGATTTGAATAGATCAAAAGTAGATCTTGCTTTTAGGTCTTGAATCTTGAAGATTGTGTCAAGAAAAGTTTATTGTGATTTGTAGACAAAAAGATGATGTGAAAACAAAAAGAAAACATCAAAAAGGAGAATCTGGCCACCAACCAAAGCCTTTGATCAGATCTAACCAAAGTAATGGAAGAAGACTCGACTGAAAATATAGAGAGTAGGAGAGAATAAGAGAGAGAAAAAGAATGGGAGAGAGAGAGAGAGAGAGAGAGAGAGAGAGAGAGAGATCCATTAACAAATTTTCCTAGTGTGCCTACTTCAACATTTTTCAAACTCTAGCTTCCACCATATCAACGGGTCCGGATAGTTATACAAAACTTGGAGCATTTTAGGAGATCATTTTTGTGAGGCCATTCTGGAATTTTTCTTTATAGGGAATCTCCTCAAACAGATTAACCATTATATTATCTCTCTTATTCCCAAAAATGGGCAGACAACTTCAGTAGGAGATTTTAGGCCTATTTTGTATTGCAATTCCTTTTATAAGGTCATCACCAAACTGTTGGCGGACAAATTAAGTAATATACTTCAATACCTTATTGATAAAGCACGATCATCTTTGTTAAAGGGAGATGTATAGTTGAAAACATCCACTTAGCCAAAGAATTTTATGAGCGGCTACAGTAGAAAAAGGACTTCGCCAAAGTATACCTCGAAGATTGATATCAGGAAAGCATACAACATTATCTCTTAGGATTTCTTGGAGAAGGTTCTCACGGCCCTCCACTTTCCGTCTATTTTTGTTAAATGGGTCATGGCATGTGTTTCATCACCTTCTTACTCACTAAAGGTGAATAGTGAAATGTTTGGGTTCTTTAAGGGGTAGCGAGGGTTAAGACAAGGAGACCCTATATCTCTTATTCTCTTTGTCATCTGTATGGAGTACTTATCTAGATGTTTGAATTGTGCTACATGGAATGATGGGTTTAACTTCCATGCTAAATGTGAGAAACTCAAGGTGTCCCACCTAACTTTTGCCGATGACCTTATGATCTTCACTAGGGATGACTTCCTCTCTGTCGAAATTGTATCTGATATTCTACAGGAGTTCGGGGCAACATCTGGCCTACATGCAAACAACTGAAGTCTAGTATCTTCTTGGCAAGAGTGGAGGAAAGTAGAATCATTGAATATACTGGCTTCACTCTAGGTAGTATGCCTTTCTGTTACCTGGGCATTCCCTTATTTGGTGTCTACCTAAAGGTTGTTGATTATGGTCCGCTTCCAGACAAGGTTGCTAAGACTCTACTTGCATGGTCCGGCCTCAACCTTTCATATGCAGGGAAGTTGGCAGTTATAAGTTCTATGGTGCAGGGAATCAAGGCCTTCTGGCTTGGAATTATCCCAATTTCACTTCGGTGTTGGATAGAATCACAAGTTTGTGCCGACGCTTCTTGTGGGACAATAATCATGCAAAGGTGGCTTGGCACACGATGTGCCTAAGAAAATAGCAGGGCAGTTTGGGTTTGAGGGACACCAAAAGATGGAATGAGGCTCTTCTTGCAAGAACCTTATGGAACATACACTTGAAGAAAGACACGGTATGGTGTTGATAGGTACATCTCTACTACATCAAGACTGGCTCTATATGGACTGCCTTCCCAAGAGGGACTTCCCCCAATTATTCAAGTGCTCGCTCACTATCTATGACAAACTTGTTGAGTCCCATATTTCAGACAGATGCTGCTAGGGCTGTAAACGGGTCCAGACCCTAAGAGTACTCCGAGACTCAGACCAGTACCCTTATAGTGAAACTTGGACCTGACCCAGACCCATACCCTCCAGGTATAAAATTTCTGGACCCAGACCCGACCCTCCAGGGTCCAAGGTAGGGTCTGGGTATACCCGTACCCGTATAATATTTTTCTTATTTTTTTTTCCTGTTAAACAAAAATATATAAAACAATGTATAATCCTAAACGATGTATAATCCCTCCAGGGTCCTGTGAACTATTGGGTGGTTGAGTTTGGCCCATACAACCTTGGCGTGTCTCCCTGTTCTTGCTAATGCCTTTAAAAGCGTGTTTGGATCAACTTTTCCACAAACTCTTACTTGTCTTCTACTTGAATCGATGTCCACAGAATACACACCTATTGCCATTACAACAAATTATCATTACTTTGAAGCAAATTCACAAATAAAAAACAAAACTAAGAATTTGTCCACGAGAAGCCATAAGAGTACCAATTATGGAGCTTAGAACTTCCAGCACCTGCATCTTGTATGCTTGGCAATCCACATTCATACTCAATATACAAGTCAGGATCATTCATATTGTAAAAAAGAAAATAAAATAATCTTAAAAACTCTTTAAATTCCATAACGAAAAAAACCTGAATCACCAATTAAATCAATGATTAAATATATAAAAGGTTAGAAGAAAAGTTTAGTGCATCTGCATAGGAATCCATGGCTAGGAATGAAGATTTTGTTCTTGGAGGGAGACAGTTGCTGCAAAAAGGGATCAAAGGCAACAAAAAAAGATTGATACTGAATTTATAGACGATACTTTTCACAATCTGTCTGTTAAATTTGGCAACAAAATCAATCTATCATATCCATAATATAATATATATATATAATATAATATATATATAAATATATATTATTTTATTAATACGGGTATATGGGTAAACAAGTCTGGACATCATTATACCCTGCCTAGAACCATATAAAAAAAATAAATACGGGTACGGGTTCGGGTCCGCAGGCATAAAATTTAAACCTCACCCGCTAAAAACGGGTATAAACTCGTGCGGGTACGGGTAAGACCCTCCCCGTTTACAACCCTAGATGCAGCCATAGACAGGATTTCTTTATGGAATATTGGAGGCGGTTTCAATACCTTGGCTTATGATGCTTTGAGACTGCAGGGACAAAGGCAACCTTGGACCAGAACTGTGTGGAACCCGACGATCCCTCCAAAATGTCTTTCGTTTTTTGGCATGCGGTGTTGGAGAGAGTGCCTACAATAAACCGCCTATTATTCTTGGGAACGGATAGATTATGCAAGCTGTGTAACCAGAATTAAGAAGACCTTCCACACTTGTTCTTTGCATGCTCGTTTACTGCGGATGTCTGGGAGAACATCAAGAGATGGGCGGGGCTTCAGAGGTCCATGACTACTATCAGAAGTAGACTTAAATGGCTCATAAAGGAAAGTCGGGGGGTCGTCTTGGAATGTAATTTGAGGAAGCTATGTTTTACTGCTACTTTGTACTATTTATGAAAATGTAGGAACAAAGTTGTATTCGAACAGTATATTCCTAATAGTGCCTATATTGTTAGCAAGATCAAAATACAAGTATACAAGGTTATTTATGCCTTGTATTCCCATATTTTGACCTGATGCTTGTGACTTATTTTGTTCTTAGGGGAGGGCAGCTTCTGTCAAAGCTAACTAGATCTATGTAAAGCTTGCGTGCTGTGGGTATGCCCGCGAATATTTATAAACTCTCTTTTTTATCTTTATACGCATTTACATTTAGATAAATAAAAAAAAAAAGTCAACAATGGTAAGAATTTACGACAATCTCATTTATTTTAAAAAATAATAATATATTCCATATTACGAAAATGCCCCAAAGATCAAGTAGTAATTAATACTTTGCCTCATTTGTTTATACGATTGAGGACTTAATTTAAATAGGATTTTAAATATTAACTACATATTTGATATTGTTTAATACAATTCAAAAGGTTTACAATTTTACTTATAAATTGGATTTATATAAGAGACTTTTTTTAATGCTCTTATTAGAGTAGCTTAGAGGTTGAAAGTCCAATTCTTATATTTTGAAGATTGTTGTCTGTATTTTATAAGGTGATACCCTTGTACTAAAAAAAACGGTTAGTCCAAAAACCCCTAAAGTTAGTGGATTTAGCAAATTAAGATATTGAATTTTATTTTTTGACAGATAATCTCTCAATCTTCTCTTAACATTAAAAAAATGTACAAATATAAACCTATAATTCATATAATACCTTTTATTGGATAAAACAATTTGAGAAATATAAGTTCAAACTATTAATCAAGGTCATAATTATTCAAGAAAACTGAATAATTATATTCTTGTTTGACAAACTTTTAACTTTGAGGAAATTATTTAAAGGGTTTTTCTCTATTGAAGGGTACTTTAGAAATTAGATATTTATTTTCATAATTTTTTAATAGTGAAAAAAAGTTGGGGATTATTTGTGCAAAAAAGAAGTTCATAGTCTTAGTTGACTAAAATCTTAACTTTGGAATTTTTTGGACTTGATAAAAAAATATTTTTTCTTTTATTAACCATTTATTTATTTTTATTTTTATTATATACGTGTAAAGTAATTTGATTTAAAACATAAGGCTCCACTTGTTATTCTTAATCTCACCTGTTATTTTAAAAAAAAAAAATTAACTTTTAAAAGAAAAAACATTTCACTAGCAATCTTGATAAGCATAAGTCATATATATATATATATTGATAAATAGAGTATTTATACTCATAATCACTTATTTTTTTTAGATAAATATTGTGTTAAAAGCAGTCGTTAATATGTAATACATCATCACCAAAGGTATATCCATGACTACACAAGAAAACAAGAACGGTCATAGTCGATCTCAAAAAATAAGCGGCAACTAACTTAACAAGGTTATGTAAAGATTAATGTTGATGTTTCGGTGTGCAAGAACCACACATGAATTAGAGTTGTAGCTAGAGATACGCACGGAAATATTTTAGCGATCATGACTCAAAATCTTTCGAGGTATGCTCACCGGTAACAATGGAAGCAAAGACAATAATTCATACTCTATATATGACCTACCAATGTAGTCTTTCTCGTGTGGTGATCGAAACCGATGACCAACAAGTATGTTGAAAGGTTCGGTTAGGCCGTGATGATCGATCGTCTGCAGGAGACTTTATTCAGACGATTCACGACACGCTCAATTCATTTTCTTTTTATCATACTTTAATACAATATATTAATAGAAATGTCAATACTGTTGTAAATAGCTTGGCGTCTATAAACTTCCATTTATTTGCCATTGCATGATTTTCCCTCATTAGCTAAGTTTCATTATACTCTCAAACATGTGCAGTTCGGTTTTGAAAAAAAAAAAAAATTACCAGAGGTATACAAGTTCTCCTATTTAAGGAAAAAAGGTAGTACACCCGTATGGAGACTGACTGCCAATGATTTAGGGTATACGTGTAAAAGTTTTATTGGCTATTACACTCGCCGGTGACGCGAAAATACTCGTACCTGAAAACGGACCTGCCTCCTCGTGCGATTAATCCTCTCTTCTTCCTCGCGTAGACCTCTGCAACCTCAGCCAATTTGATTCGCTTCAAATTTTCCGTTTCTTCCTTCGAATTGAGACTTCAGAGGGCACAGTTTGCTTATAATCACATCCCATTCGCTGTAATTTAACACTAAGTAGAAGAGACGAGAACGGCCATAAGGTAAATATACGTCCTGTGATTCACATACACATATCTTCGATTTGGATGGCTGTATAATCACTGCATTATAACTCTAGGGTATTTGTTTTAGGCTTTTGATCTGTTCTTTAATTTGAATTCTTTGCTAAGATTGACAATATCTATCCGGTCTGCTGTTTTATTTTATTATTTGATTCCTTGTTTTGCACTGATTGTTCAAAGCTTCGGTTTCAGTCATCAAAATTTACGGGGTTTAATTTCTGTTAATTCGAAGGAATATGTGTATCTATGATATTTTGTTTGGGAATTGAAGCAAATTTCACCAAAAGTGGGGATTTTGAGAAATTTTAGCTGGAATTGATTGTTTAATATGTTATTTTATCTCAGGCATTTTTCAAAATGATGAAGCTGCAAACATACGCCGCGCTCAGTCTTATGGCAACCCTTGCTGTTGTTTATCATGCTTTTAATAGCAGAGGTCAATTTTATCCTGCAATGGTTTATCTATCCACCTCAAAGATCAGTTTGGTTCTTCTGCTCAACATGGGCCTAGTCATAATGTGTATTATGTGGCAGCTAACCAAGAAAATCTTCCTTGGTTCTCTAAGAGAAGCTGAGGTGGAGAGGCTCAACGAGCAGTCTTGGCGGGAAGTTATGGAAATTCTATTTGCCATCACTATTTTCCGCCAGGACTTTTCTGTTACATTTCTTGCAATGGTTACTGCACTTTTGTTGATTAAGGCTTTGCATTGGTTGGCTCAGAAACGGGTTGAGTACATCGAAACCACTCCAACTGTACCTATCTTGTCCCATGTCCGGATCGTATCTTTTTTGGGCTTCCTCCTCCTCATAGACAGTCTATTCTTGTACAATTCTGTTAAGTATTTGATACAAACAAAACAGGCCTCAGTTTCTCTCTTCTTTTCCTTTGAGTAAGTACTGAATCACTGCTCCTCCTTATAACTATAAATCGTAAGTGAGCATTGCGATGCCAAAATCTCCAACTTCTAACTGCAATTGTTGCTTGAATAATTCTTTCTCAGGTACATGATACTGGTCACTACAACAGTATCTACTTTTATCAAGTATGTGTTTTACGTGAGCGACATGCTTATGGAAGGTCAATGGGAAAGAAAGGCTGTTTACACCTTTTACTTGGAACTCATTCGGGACTTACTCCACTTGTCCATGTACCTATGCTTCTTCCTTGTAATTTTTGTGTAAGTAGCTTCTCTGAGATATTTATGCATTTCTTAGCATCAGATCTCCCGTGCTTGCCATTCATGGTTGCTCTACTATGAAACATGAATCTGTGCCTCTTCTTAAACATGTCAGTTTCTGTGCATTTTGTGACTTTTTTAGTTCAGTGAGGTACAGCTTCTGATCATCAAATTTCAAGTTTGTTTCTTCGACTTTTTGGATTATGTGTACAGTTCGTCATAGTATTGTGGCATATACTTACAGCAACTAATATGTGCTAGATATCTTGATATTGTTGTTTAACTGCTCTAATACTCGTCTATCAATTTTTAGGCTTTTTAGCATTCTACTCATATGGTGTTTATAAGTGCTTTGTTGATTTTACGTTTAAATGCACATATAATGATTATCTTCTACTTTTCACGTTTTGGTTGAAGTATAAATAGAGGTAGGGAAGGTCTTCTTGGAGCTTTCACATATATAGACATGATTAAATGTTATTATGATTTTGATCATTTTGGTTTTGGATCCAATGGGATATAGTGCACTATGTAATTTCACATCTAGCTTAGTTAAGAGGTTTGTAAGTTGGAAATATTTGTACGAAATGAAGTTTAAACATTCATTATTTGCTGTGTATCTTTACAATCCTTGTATCGTTAACTGTTATGATTAACAACTTATGCAAAGTTACTTAAATCCATGGTCCTGATGGTTTTGCTCTTATGGCTAATTTATTTCTGAAAGGAACACAGTCCATTTCAGCTTGAAGGATTTCAATTCTAAGTTAATTTTCCCTTGTTTGAGAATAAGTATTTCTTCTATGAAGGCTGGACCCTAAGGATAATTTGTAATTTTCCGTTTTGGTTTTTATTTTGCTTTTGCTGATAGATAACTTCTTCTGTACATGGATGAATTGTTGGACAAGATTCTTCAAACGACTGAAAGCTATTAGTGTATTCTTAGGCTTTTATTTGTAGGAGTCTCAGGTTTTGGTATAATTTTTTGTGGTTTCTTTTTAATTTTCTTTGATATCTCTAGGAACTATGGTGTGCCTCTGCACTTGATCCGGGAGCTTTATGAGACATTCCGTAACTTCAAGATTCGAGTTGCAGACTACATCCGTTATCGGAAGATCACTTCAAATATGAATGATCGTTTTCCAGATGCAACACCCGAAGAGCTCAATTCGTACGTTGAACATTGAATTATGCATTTGAATGATGACTTTCTTTAGTATATTCTGTCATCGTATTAATAATATGTTTCTTTTGCACATGCAGTAGCGATGTAACATGCATCATTTGTCGTGAGGAGATGACTACAGCTAAGAAACTTCTTTGTGGGCATCTTTTTCATGTACATTGCCTCCGGTCATGGTTAGAAAGGCAACATACTTGTCCTACTTGCAGAGCCCTTGTTGTGCCCCCAGAAAATGGGACAACTTCTGTTGGATCACAGGCTGCTGGTCAAGGACAAGGTGAACAATTTTTTTTTATTTGCAGTTTATCTGCTGGTTCCTTATATTTCTGCGGATGTTTCATTAATGTGATTTCAATAGAAAGTAAATGATGCTTTCTTGCACCATTATTTTGTAACATATGCCCGTTACATAGCTTCTGCTTAATTTTATATTTGCCTCCTCCCCTCCCCCCCCCCAAATATTCAGATCCTAGTTCCGCCACCGGTTGCACCATATATTATGTCATGTTGGTTTGTTGCAACCTCCATTGGTAATGGGTTAATAATTTGGTGGGAAACAGGGCCAAGCAACACTGGTACATCTTCTAATGGTGCTTCTGGTGATGGACTGGCAAATGGTAATATCAACCACCATCAGGCAAGGGTTCAAGCTGCTGCTGCTGCTGCTGCAGTATATGGGAAATCTTTTGTTTATCCTTCAGCAAATATGGCGATGTGGTATTCCCTTCTCATTTCTGAATTATGAATCTTATATCCCTATTTCCTGGTCTCATCAGAATAACCCCTTCCCCAAGATTCGCACATAAAGAAAGAGCATGTTGGATATAGTAAAAGTTGGGCCGCTATGTAAGTTGTTTATTATTATTTCCGTGGATAAAGAAAATTATGTAATACTTGTCAAGCAATCAGCTTCGGTACTTAAGCACACTTGTTTTCAGAGGAGGAGATAGTATTTGGTAACGTTACAGCCTAACTAGTGTAGGATGGACTACTGGAAGGGGTTCACAGAGATCTGTTCATTAGATTGATAGAGAAAGATAACTTATAAACTGTATAAAATATCAATAAGAGGACTTCTAATAATTGTGAATACTTAGATAGTTTCTTGGTAGTAGAATAAAAAGACAACATTAAAGAAAAAAAAGGTTCGAAAAAGCTGACCTAGTAGAATAGGCATGCTATTGTACAAATGGTAAATGTAGAGGGTGATAAAGGTCTATATTCTTCAGGTCACCTGGATATCCTCAAACATACAGACCTGTGGGGTCTACTAGTGTCAATTCTGGGGGAGAACAAGGTTCTTCTGGACAATCTCAACTACATCAGTTTGGCAATATGACCTTTCAGCTTCCCCAGTTGGGACAGATTCCCCCATTTGCTTATATGCCCTTCCAGGTAGCTGGTGCCAATTTTCCCTCTGGAGAAAGGTTGGGCAACAATTCAATTACCCCAGAGTCTCAAGTGGAGGCTGAAAAGAAATTTCTTGAGAACCAAATTCAGGTACCTGACACCGCTCTGCTATGTTTCCTTCATTTTCCTGTGTGACCTAATTTTCTAATGTCTTGTATGCTTTTATGTGGTAATAACTAAGCATGTTAAGTTTAGAATTGGGAGCTCTAGATGAATTTGATTCTTTAAACCTTCTTACTACACGGGCAGCCTACATCCATTACTTCTATAATTAAGGTCACAAGTATAGAGTCCCTTACTGATGTGAAAAGTTCTGATGTAGAGAAATATAGTAATTAGTATCTACCTGTCCACAAAAAAGATATGGAAAACCATTAGCTCATTTTTATGTCTGAATAATTAATCAGTTCCAATTGAGGATTGAGAACCATCTTCCTAAATTTGTAAAGCTCCATTTTACAATTCTCAGCATATGGTATGGACTTCACTTGTAATATGTGCGAGGCTTCTTATTGCGGTGATTCCATTTAACTTTGAGCATATCTGACTTTTAACCAATTGAATTGAATGAGATTTTCATGAATAGTTATGTTGTGTCATTCTGAGCCTACTTTGTTCTTGATTTTATCTTTTTTGTATACATCCACTCAGTTCATTTGAGAGGAAGACTATCCTGTAGGTCTGTGTGTTCCAGGAGAAATAATTTATTTAGTCTCAAGAAGATTTTACTATTTCCATCTCAACAGGCTTTGCAGAGCCAGCTGGAGCTTCTGCAGAAGCTATACACTCAGAGAAATGTAGAAACAGAAGTAGCATCTGATTCAAAGGGGAAGGCGGTTTCATCTTCATCTGCGTCCATTTCAGATTGTAGTCAATCCGAGAAGACAGAAGATTCATCAAGTTGATAGTTTTTTGTCCAAATCATCATTATAGGTATATCACAAGAGCAAGGAAATGAATATGGAACGATACGGGGTCTGAAATTTCATGTTGAATTTAACTCGGATCATATTGACATGAGTAGTAGCTCAAAATTTAGCTTGGATCATTTTGACATGAGAAGCTCAAAATTAGTCTTCCCTAAGAAATCTATTGCAATAGAAAAAGTTGCAGAACATTAGATAATGTGATGAGAATCCATGTAAGGGTGTATGTTGGTGTAGTATTAAGCCATTTCGTTGTCCCCGAATCTGAGATTATATCGTCTTTGTACAGATGTTTTGTTTGATAATTGTCAAATTTTTTTTTTATTTTGTTTCAGCTCGTTTTTATTCTCAGGTGAAGGTTAAAGCTAATAAATGGAAGTGGATAGATTTGGAAATTCATTTCTGCAGCAATAAAACTTGTCAAAAGAGTTTATTACATGAACTACCGAAGAGGAGAAATTTGGCTCATAACATA
This sequence comes from Catharanthus roseus, assembly GCA_028651295.1. Taxonomy (NCBI): domain Eukaryota; kingdom Viridiplantae; phylum Streptophyta; class Magnoliopsida; order Gentianales; family Apocynaceae; genus Catharanthus; species Catharanthus roseus. The sequence continues at coordinate 4,894,738 of JAPQWS010000104.1, read as the reverse complement.
CGGGAGTTGAGAGTTATATATATATATATATATATATATATATAAGGCAGTTGCTCTTTGCTGAAAACAACTCTTCTGATTTGTTTAAATGACCATGTTGCAACCATTGCGATTGATTTGAATAGCTTTTAGCCAAAGCTGCCAACTTTTAGGTGTCTACCTTCTGTGAACGAACGTAAGCCCAGTACGTATCCTCTTATAATATTTCGTGTTTAGATAAAAAGAAAGAAACTCTTTTGGAGAGTGAGGCACAGAGAGGGCAACGTTGAAAAAAAAAATTAATACATCGTAGTACATTCATTTATTTATAATTTAATAAGTTTAAAAATTAAAATAAATGGTCATTAAAATATGAAGACGCTAAAATGTAGAAGATTTTCGGCTTAGAGTGGCAAAATTCTGGTTTTTTTCTTTATTTAGCCTATTTTAAACAAATGAGTACTAAATAGGTCTAGAATTTTTTTTTATTCTTGAAGAGGCCATAACGCACGGTCATTGTGCGTTATCAAATGAGATAATGCACAATTAATGAGATAACGCACAATTGTTGTGCGTTATAGCTAATCACGGGCTTAATCTGCGGTATTGTGCGTTATAGCTAATCACGGGCTTAATCCGCGGTAAGTGCTGAGGTGGATGATTACGCACAACTATTGTGCGTTATCTTGTTTACGTTGATTAGGAAGAAATAATTTTTAAAGTATTTGGAAAACTTTAAACATGAATAACTTTGCGATCGGATGTCCGTTTCACGCGTATGACCACTCGTTTTTATGGTTCTCGTAAAGAGGAACACAATGGCATGGTCAAAAAAGTGATCCGGATGCGTTTCAGGGCAAAAAAATCGTTTCGTACAGTCGAAAACTTTGATGGGGCATAACTTTGCGCTCGGACGTCCGATTGAGGCGATTCTTGTGGGCATTTCGGTTATTTTTTTGAGACCTATGCATGGGAAACATCCTTAAGTAAGTCATATTTTCCTTTTAATTTACGTTTTTGTAATTTTTTAATATTTTCTCTCTTGTTAACTAAAAAATTATGGCACTAATTTAAAAATTAGACAAATGAGCAGTTTCATTTTTGCTTTAATTAAAAATTCAAATAATTGAAGTAGTTAAATATTGAAATACGTAAGTAAGTAAGTTATTGTTAAATAAAATCTCGTGCACTTGTTAAATATAATTTGATGGTGGTCTAGTGGTAAGTCTTATGTGTTATTCCTCATGAGGTCAAGGGTTCAGAAAAAAAAAAAAAAAGAAAAGAAAAGAAAAGATAATGTGACAGATAACGCACTTAATTAATAACACACCACTTGAGTAGCATGTTAAAAGAAAGGGACTTTTTTAAGAAAAAAGCCCAAAAAATAACATATTCATCCACTAAAATTTTAAAAAGTTAAATAAAAAAATTATTAAAAAAATCGGATAGGCTGACTTTCAGCCAGGCTAGCCAAGCCAAAATCTCCAATATTTTCGGCTTCACCAGAATTTGGGTTCATGGAGTCGAAAATATTGAAGATTTTCAACTCATTTAGCTGAAAGTTCATCTATCCGCTTTCTTAAAAAAATATATATTTTGTAACTTTTATTTTAAAATCGATAATTTCTTAAAAAATATTAAAAATCATCCAATCCATGTTTTACTTCAAATTCTTGAAGAAGTTTTTAAAGAGAAGTAGAGAATTTCTAGCGTTGAAGGAAAATGAGATTTTTAGAAGTTTTTGACACCTAAGTTTTAGATTCTGGTGCATATTTAAAACTGAGGTAGAAAGAAATTATGAGTTTAACAGTATCCAAGTTGTACACTGTAATCTTTCATCAATCTCTGAAAAGAAAAAAAACATATAAGGAGCGGCATCATGCAGGAAGCTTCAACTTGGTATTATTGTTCCAGCTGGGGGGCACAAGAAAAGCAACAAGTTTATTATTAGAAACTTTACTGTTGCTAATTGGAGTGACAAGAGAGAAAATAACAACGTCCTCCTTGCTAACAGATAGCAGAGCACAAAGTATACAAAAACAAAACACAGGACGCCACAACACAAGCACAGCTCTATCTGATATATAAAGAAAGACCACACATGGATTTTCACTTTCTTCAATATCCCTAATACTCGTTTGAACAAGTACCAATACAGGTTAAAGGTCATGGCTGTAGGATTATTTACCTCTTGATGTAATAATAGAAGAAGTCAGCATAAAGAGCAGTTTGAACCAATCCTGATATCCAAGCTGCAGATTGAGTTAACACAATAAAGTCAGCTTTCCTTGAGAAAGAAGATGACAAGGAATAAAAGATACTAGTCTCTAGTCAGGGTAATCATACTGGTGGTGAAACTAATTATAGTGTGGTGTAGGTTGTATAAATAGCTCGATATAATAGTAAAACCATGAATCCCTTCAAAGACAGAAGAACTTACGAATCCAGCGGTACTTGTGATTTTCCAAGAAGAAACGATACATCCAATTGAGGAGATATAGAGCTCTGTAAGCACTGGAGAAAATTGGCAATGAAAGATTCAGACATCTATGGAGATGATCATTTTCGTCATTGGAATCATAGCAAACAAACCATAGATAACTTGTAGAAATGTCTTCTTTAAAATCACATAAACAAAAAGAACCCATTAAGGAGTGATACAAAGGACAGTTATAAAAAAGACAGCCGACCTTATGTTGGAAGAATGATGTTATAGAATATACAACTCTCATCCCCTTTTCTTAACATGGGAGATAATACGAAAGCTATTCAACAACAAGGGGGTAAAAGGGAAATCTGTAAATATCCTAATAAGTCTCTGTTTAAGTCAATCATGAAGCAGAACTACTGAAAATTATTCGCGGCTCTCTCATCATAGTGCAAATGAAAAGTTAAAGATGATACAAATATGATCAAGGACGTACCCAAGAAGAAAGACATAGTTTCCTGTTAGGTTGTCAATGTTCCTATACCGCTGCAGCAGTATCAGCTGAGGCAAAATGGCTACTGCTTCAAGATAAAGGGAGAAGGTCCACATTACCTAACATAAAGAAAATTGTCGGAAAGTCCAAATCAAGGAAAAAAAAAGCTCCACCCCCTAGCAAACTATTTAGGCATGATTCATCAAAAGAGAATTAGAGAAAGATAGAAGCTCAAAAGGCAGAATCAGGAACACACAATGAGATGAAATTTGTTTTATGAGTAACATAATTTGATCTGTTTCAGATGTTAGTTAGTATCTAAATAACAAAATAAAACACAGCATTACCAAACATCGATCAGGTCGAACGAGTATGAAATATGAGAAGATCTTTCAGTGAAGGAAGTAATGAGGATATTCCTACCTCCATAAAAGTAAATGAACGGTGAACGAGAAGAGCCAGCATCAAGCAAGGAGGAATCAGAAAGTAGTGCCGGAAAGTATCTTCGTCTTTGTTGTAAGTTTGCTTTACAAGTTTATGGAACTTCATGTGGCAAACAATGCAAATTGAAGTTCCAATAAACACCAGCTTCATTAGTGTGTTATAAAGGGAGACATACCTTGAAAATAAATTAAGATATCGAGTTACAAATACTATAACATACAGTTCTTGAGTCTTCAGTGAAATTCCTGGTACAAATAAAGATAATTTCAAGCCCAGAGCGGTCATAGACTAGTCAATTCAGAACAGTTTAATGGGGGGATTAGAAAGTATTCCGACTCCGACCTTAACATGACAGAACAGGTTTCTGCAAATAAAGATGACTGACTGTAAATCTATCTTCTGGTTTTTAGAGGAGGATTATACATCAAATTTTCCCCAATTTCACCAATTAACAGATATCCCAGACCAGCAACAAGAGTTTCTATCCAGTATGGGCTACAGGAAGAATCAGTTCTATCTTCTTTTCTCGATCAAAAGTAAAAAATCCACTTGTACCAAGCATGAAAAGAGAAAATCATTACCCTAACTAACTTTTCATCCTTTCATCAACACTAATAGTATCCTTTTAATTTTCTACCTAGTTTAAAGTAACCCATATTAATAATAAGAAAAACCAGAAACAGATCAAGAATCAAAGTACATCCCTACTTAGAACAACAAAAAAAGAGGAGAAAATGGGCAAAGAAAGATCAAAATTTCACTGAGTTAAGGGTAATTACGAATTATACCAGAACAGGATTTAGTGGTTCGAATTTTGAGCAGAAGAACTATGATACTGAGCAGGTGGGTCATATCCCCAGCTAGCCTAAACACATTCATGGTGAACTCTCTCTTGCTTCTTTCTCCTCTGTTCCTACTTCTTCTTCTTCCCTGAGCTATCACAATTGCAGAGACCGTTTGCAAAATTTGGGACGCGAACGGAGCTGGATGAACAAGATGAGTTTCGAAAGTTCAGCAGAGTTGCCGAAACGGAAGACGTCAAGATTTATTAAACACTGTAAAAACTGCCCCTCTATTACGTCAAATTAGAAGTGGGCCAAGTCATTCATTGTGGGGCATGAGTATCTCGTTGTCAATGGATCGTGAACTTTTGTCCCTCTCCACTCTCCTCTCCTCTCCTCTGTAAGAGAAAATCAGAATTTCATGATTAATCATCAGTCAGTAAAACGGTTCAAGCCCCCCAAACTCCTAGCGGCTGGCTGGCTAGGACTAGGAGGAGTATTTACTTTTACTTTATTTTTTCTTTCTTTTTTTTTTTAAAGTAATTTTTCTTTCTTTTTTTTTTTTTTTTTTGATAAATAATGAAACCAAGTATTTACTTTACTTTCACTTTCAAGTGTTTCCTTAGGAGTTGCTTTCAAAGTAGTAAATATGTAGGATAGGGTAGATTTTTATATGGGTTAATTATGTTTTCTACATTGAGATTTGTTTAAAATACTATTTCATTCATTGATTTTTTTATATATTATAATATTTATAATTTGTTAATCTTTGTTATTAATTTTGATAAACAATTTATCAAAAAATAATAATTTAGTCAAAAAAAATTTAAAATTTTTCTTAATATCATTTGCGTGTCTGACTCTTATTTACTAGTACCATACGTTAACAATATAATAACCTTACTAAAATTTTATTATTAATTTAATTTTCATAATGAAATATATTATTTTCTTAATATATAATAATAAATAATAAGTAATCTTGTAAATGATACTCTAAGGATATTTTAAACTTTTTACTACAGAATTATTATTTTTTTATTAATTTATTTATTGAAATTAGTTGTAGTGATTAATTAGTTTTAAAAATATAAACGATAATGATGTACTTATAATTTATACAAAATAAAGAGATAAAATTATAATTTAAACAAACCTCAAACAAAAAATGTAAATACCTCTTTTTATATATACAACTACACTAAATTTTATTTTTACACTTTTCACTTCAAAGGTAGATATATGTAAAATAAAATTAAAATTCGTATTAGTGTGTTAAGTTTTAAATTGATCTCATTATTGATGTGGTTCCAAAGTGTTGATAGGATACTAATATCATTGAGTAAATTATTGTCCAATCTTTAAATATATACGTAAATGAATTATTACATTTTTATATGGGTTAGAAATACAAAAAAACATTTAAATTATATTGAAAGGGATAAATAAAAAAAGTTTAATTTCTCTATGTATAACAAAATTTATTATTATATTTATTAATTCATTTCAACTTTTCATAAATAATTATTGCGTGATAAAATTTCATATGTAAAATTGACTTACTTATATATTAGTATATTATATATTAGTATATTAGAATAACCATCGTTAAGTTATTTGAGACTTGAAAATAAAAATAAAAAGAAAAGTTGAAAATGAAACTAATATAGCATTTAATTTGATACACGAATTGAATTGACGAATATGCAACCTTAAATTTAGGGTATCTTTTAGTGGGATAAATTTGATGGCAATTGATATCACTTTGTTACCATTAAAATTATTTTTGCATTTAATAGTCCACTTCTCCTTTTCAGCTTCCGCTCAATTAGAATAGGATTATGTCATTCCTTACATTGACTTTTTGTTATGTGAATTTTGTTACTTATATTTATATGTTAATTAATTATACTTATGTCTAATATTTATTTCACTCATTGCATTTTTGTTTTTATTTGCATATATAATATCTAATGTTATAATTTGTAAAAATAAAAAGTGCAATACAATTTTTTTTAAAATAAAAATACAATATGAAAGAAATCTCATAAAAGATGAACAAGTAGACATATTAGAAATTAATTTATGTATACAAATTATTTGTGAAATTTATATATGTCCTTAAATGTTGCATTACTCCTATAATATAAGGAAAAAAACAAAATATGTAATTATGTTATGCCACAAAAAAAAAAAAAAATTTCATATGTGACTTTTGAGAAGCAAATTAGTATAATTTAGTTGCTTATATTTTTTAAACATGTATCATGTGAAAATAAAACAGTATATGCATATAATTATTAGCGTGTCATTTATGATACTATATAAACTTTATCTAAAATAAAAATACATTTGTGCTCTAAAATGGTTGAAGATAAATAATAAAATAACTAGCATCATAAAAAAGAGTGGTAACATATTTATTTAAACTTAGATTTAAAGTACAGATAAAAGAAAAAACTTATAATTCACTTTAATGAATTTTTATTTAAAGTAAAAAGAGTACAAGATATTTATAAAAATAGTAATTTTTATTCGTAGATAACAATCTAAAATACATAAGTCTTTTGAAGTAAACATATGCCACTACAAGAAACATAGAATATAGCAACAGGATTTTGTGATCAACTTTTGTTGTCGTTAATGTTGCGACCGAGTTGTGACGACATCGCGACGAAGTTAACCGTTTGGAAATTTTGCAACGGATATGCGACGATAGATGATAGAATAGAGACCGAATAGTGGCGGTCACATGTTTAAAAAAATTGCGATAGTGGTCTATTGCAAATTGGTCGCACGTTGATGTAGATTAGGCCAAACGGGACCTGCTTCTCCCCCTCAATTATGAATTCATCCCTCCTTCCTCCTCCCTCTTTCTCAAACGCCCACGGCCACCTTCGACCGCCACCATCCCCCCGACCCCTCTACTTATGTCGGAACGACCACCACCTTCGACTACCGCTTATTTGCCTCTGACCAGTCTGACCAATGAGCAGCAAGTCACAAGTATGTTATTTTTTCATTCTCCTCTTTTTTATTAACTTTTTTTTTCTGTGTATACACGTGTTTTACTTGTTTTGGTGTTCTTGCAAGCAAAGTTTGTGCTTCACCTTTTTAACTCATTTGATTATATTTTACACTCATACATGTTTGTTACCTTTTCCTTAAAATTGACAAATCATAAGTTTATATTCTCCTCTAGTGTTTGCAGAACCTTCAAGTTCTCATATGTTGCTATCTGATTGCATTTCTTACATTTTTTAAGTAATCCACTTTGTTTTGGGGCAGGAAACTTGTATGATCTAGAACTGTTGCAATGTTGATAGGATGCTAAAATAGATGGAATAATTTCAAGAATTTTTAACACAGATATGTACCTACAATTATTTGATATTTTTTCTGAAAATATGATAGAAGAATTTGATTGAGAATACAAGCTACAACTGGAATATCACTAATTAATTATGTCTACTTTCTTGTATGATAATAAGAGTGAGAATGGCCTCCTCCAGATTTTCTTATATGATAATCCTCTTTTATATATCTAAAGAGGTAAGTGTAATTCCTTTCTAAAGCCATGATTTCTGATTTGCTCTCTTAAAAATATATGGGAGTTGAAACTTAAAGAAAATTGGTATGTCCAAATATTCTTCTCTTATTGAGCAGGGATGAAAATCAATAAATATAAGGTTCTTATTGTGATTACAATTATGATGTCCTATGATGTTCTTCTTAGATCCATCTCAGTTATCCTATTAAAATTTTAGATAATAGTTTTAAACAATTTTTTATAATACATGCTAAAGTATATTAAAACTTTGAAGTACTTTTACTTGTGTTTAATTATTAGTTTTTGTTAATTACTTATTTATGGGGGAGCTCGAACTCTTTAATGTTCAATTATTTATGGGAGAGCCCCGACTTTTTAAAATTGTATATGTTGCATTTGAGTGGCTTGTAAAACATGGAAAAAGTCCAAATTATAGTAGAGACTGTTAAAATTTGTTCAAATCTTAGAGAATGATACCTAGATGTCTAAGTATCGTTATAAGTCATCAAAAGCAAAAAATAGAAGTGTTTGTGCTTCTATTCTTCTGTCGTTACTTCTAAGTTAAATCAAAAGTAGAAGTCTTTGTTCTTCTAGTTTTGAATGTTTCGTATGTATCAAAATTGAAAAAATAGAAGTGTTTGTACTTCTATTCTCTCTTTACTTCTAAGTTAAATCAAAAGTAGAAATCTTTGTTCTTCTATTGGACGAACATTTCATTCTTGAGCGTTTCATGTGTATTTGTACTATCTTTCTTCACTTCCTTCTTATTTTAAACATGTGTCTTCGCTTCCTTCTTATCCTGAATAAGATTAATCTTTTTCCTCCTATTCATTTGAATGTAGAAAAGTTATGGAGTAGGACAGAAGTTAGATGTATAGGAGATGTGTGCCCAAGGTTAGGGGACTTGGTAGAAAATTTGTGAATGGGGTATATCGATTTATATATTGGTGTCTTTTCAACAAATCAAGGCAAGAAACATGGGATAAGGTGTCCGTGCGTTAAGTGCAAAAATAGGAAGTAATAACTGTGGTTGATTTGAAGCTGCATTTGTTTAAATGGGGGTTTATGCCTGATTATCGTAATTGGACATGCTTTGGAGAAGCGGTGAGGGAAATTAATGTGAGAACGAATATGAGTACTGTAAGGGAAACAAGTTCGAGTAGAACTAGAGAAAGTAGCACGTATCGTGAGATGATATTTGATGATGCTGGATCGAGCTTCGACCCCAATTTGTCCAACTATACTTATGATGAAGCACCTAATCTGGAGGTACAAAAATTCTATGAAATGTTAAAATCAGTAGATACACCATTATATGAAGGGTGTACATGGAGTACACCGTTATCTGCGACTGCGGAGTTGTTGAACATTAAATCTGAGAACAACTGGTTTGAAAAGTCGTTTGATCAGGTAGCGCAATACGTTGCCGGTTCAGAAGATTGATGTATGTCTTCACGAGTGCATGCTTTATTGGAAAGACGACTGTGATATCCTCAACCCTGTCACTAGGTCAACTACGGCTGAGTAGGGTATATGCGTGCCTCTCGACACTAAACTATAAGACTCAAAACAATAGCACAACCCCCGAGGCAACACTTAGAAGTATATATACGTAATAAGTAGCGGAAAAATTAAACAAACTGAACATTAGTGGGGCACTCAAGACACAAGGTTCAAGAAAACTTCGTATGATCATTATAATTAGGGCTGTAAATGGAACGGGTCTTACCCGTACTGTGAGGGTCTATACTCGTTTTTAGCGGGTAAGGTTTAAATTTTATACCCGCGGACTTGTACTCGTACCTGTACCCGTATTAATTATGTTATATGGGTCTGGGCAGGGTATGATGATGCCCAGACCCGTATACCTGTATTAATAAAATAATAATATATATTTATATATTATATTATATTAATATATAATTTATAAATTTTTATATTATTTATATATATATTATATTATATTAATACCCATTGATGTGAGCTTTTTATCTTTAGCTATATATTCATAATTATCTCTATTTTATATACACTTGTAATATATACTCACTTCTATAGTTCTTTTGTAGGAGACAAATAGTATCAAGCGGTATCCAAAATCCAAATGCTTGATTAATATATTGTATTGAAATAGAACTTTTGTTCTTATTGAATTAATGTACTTTGAAGATTTTGTGTGTATTTGAATTTTTAATCATTTGAATTAGAGATGTTAAATGATTGTGTTTGTTAAACGAAATGTTCAGAAGATTATGTTAATCATGTTAAATTTTTTATTTTTGGGTTATACATTATTTTATATATTTTTGTTTAATAGGAAAAAAAATAGAAAAATATCATACGAGTACGGGTACACGCAGACCCTATCCTGGACCCTGGAGAGTCGGATCTAGGTCTAGAAATTTTATATCGGGAAGGTATGGGTCCGGGTCTAGGTCCAAGTTTCATTACAAGGGTATGAGTCTGGGTCTGGGTTTTATCTGAGGATATGGACCCTTTACAGCCCTAATTATAATACAAGGACATAAATACTTTACAACGGCTCGAGCATAAAAAAAACACATGTTCTTTCCGAGAGTGACCCGATCTCACATCTCCAGGCATACTACTTCAGCGGCTTGCTGCGCCTCTGACCGTCCTGAGTTAATGTGGGAAAAATATGATATGGAAAAACTGGAGCGAACGGTCAGTGAATCCACGTGTGTGTGCACTTTAGTGATTTCTTTAAAACAATGATGATATAGTTTCACGAAAACAGTTCATGCAATGTCATAAGAAAACATTTTTCTTTTGCTGCTTTAAAACACTGATGCTTGAACCTACATGAGGGTTTCGATCGCAGTTGGGAAGTCTGAGAGAATCAAGATACATCAACGCAGCTTCTATACCCGAATTTAAAAGAGCATGTAATGCAACAGTAGGACTCCACAGACAAATTTCGGATCCTGTAACATAACGAGGTCATCGGAACTAAGTTTCGGCATCTCGCAGTCAATACCAGCCAAACACCATACGAGCACTTGATTTTCATAACAACTGCAATCTCTATATTATTGGCCAAAGTAGACTACAGATTCCTGAAGCACCTACCAGGTCTGCCCTGAGACTAACCTTAGTTTCAAGCCCTTCCTGAGTCTCCACAAGGCGGCTGACCCACCGCAGAGCATGATGCGATGTCCATGTAGACCGATTGAGCCAAACCCTCCACGATATTACGCCCCTCTTCAAGTGGATCCACTTTCCCAAGTCTGAAACCGTCCACATCGTCGGAAGAGGCCCTAGTACAGAGGACTAGACACGTACAATGCAATATTTTGACGCTTCCGAATACATGATCATAACCAGAACTGTAACCCTAATCGGAATGGGGTTTTCATATATATATATATATATATATATTTATAAACCTAAAGGCCACTTGCCGGGTCGTCGGAATAGAATTAGGTCAAAAGTATTTTGGATTAGCAAAAATCCCCATCCGTCAGTCATCACATGCTTATGCAAATTTCACAATTATGCCAATGTTATATCTATATTCATGCATGTCAAAACATGTGACTTTTCAAGGGTAGAGCATTTTCCAACATATAAATATTTCCAGAAAACCTGTATACAACCAAATTCCGTTTCACAACAATAATAATATGTTTTGAAAAGACAACACCTATATGGAGCACCGCTCCTATGCATTTTCTAAGGTACATCTATACATTGTGTTAAACATCTCCTAAAACATGCTAAGTTATATCGTTCCAAAAGCAGTAAATATTTTGTAACAGATTTAGAAAACATACTTATATGGCCCGTAATATTTGTAATAACGTAATAAAATGGGATTTGTGGACTTACCTGGATGCAGAACTGGTGCTATAATCTTACAAATATAGGAATAAGAATACTTAATATTAAATTAAGTACCAAACAAACAATTCTACTCCCTAACTAATATCGAGATCCTATGGAATAAACTTAGGATATATATATATATTTCCCAAAGCATATCCAAAATCTTATAGTCTCAAGAATCTTTAATTTGAGCACTTACTTGAAGTGCCTAACTTGCCTAAAATATAAAACTAGAAATTAATCTCACAATTAACTATATACTAAAATCCATTAAAACATTTAAACCCTAAAAAACAAACTTATACTATATATATGTAATCTACACTAAAGAGAGAAAAAAAGAACAAATTACTTACCTTAGAAGACTAATGCATGGCTGCTCCGTTTCTTTTTTGGTTGCCAAACAAATCATCAAATAATAAAAAAGAAATAGAGGAAGTGATATATTTATATGGGTTAATGGCGGTTAGTGCCAAGAGATGAAAAAAAAGAAGAAATATGGTGGTGATGACGGGTGGAATGTGAATGTGGCGGAAATTCCTTAAGCTTTAAGTTTTTTTTTTTTTTTACTCTTATTCCTAAGTATCTCAAAAATACCACTAAGTATAAAAAATACTATACTTCACTACATCGGATCCCAAACTCTATTTTCATAACTCCCAAAATTTAAAGTCATGCGAGAAGCTTATTGGGTATGGCGAGTGTAAGTTTTGTGGTTGTGAAGGGTACAAAAAAGAAAAAGAAAACTAAGGATAATAGACGAAAAGAGATACCTCAGAAGAAGATGTATTACTTCCCCATAATTCTTGGGTTGCAAAGGTTGTATGCATCAAATGAACTGCCAAGCATATGAGATGGCATTCAGAGAGCAAGCAACAAGCCAATATGATGAGCTATCCTAGGGAGGGGGAAATATGGAAACACTTTGACAGGACACATTCTGCTTTTTTCGTTGAATTGAGGAATGTTAGCCTTAGTTTTTATATGGATGGTTTTTCTCCTTTTGGAATGTTTAGGAAACAATACTCTTCTTGGCCGGTTATTGTGACTCTTTATAGCTTGCCTCTATAGATGTGCTTGAAAAAAGAAGTTATATTTTTTACTGTCATTATTCCGGGTCCACATAATCCGAAAAGCAAATAAGATGTCTATTTGCAATCGTTAATTGAAGAGTTGATGAATTTGTGGGAGGTTAGAGCCCTTACATATGATATATCCAAGAGATAGAACTTCAACATGCGAGCTGCCCTTCTTTGGACGATTAATGACTTTCCTGCATATGGAATGTTGAGTGGTTGGAGTACTGCAAGGACACTAGTATGTCTGTATTGTATGGAACAAACAAAGTCGTTTGGACTAATTAGTGGAAGAAAACAATCTTGGTTTGATTGCCATCGATGTTTCTTACCACCATGTCATCCATTCAGCAGAGATATAAGGTCTTTTAAAGCGTAAGGGTGAAGATCATTCGCCTTTGCCACTGTGCCTTTCGGGTGAACAAATGTGGAAAATAGTTCGTGAGTTGTCAAAATTACAGAAAGCGGCACCAAGCTCAGTAGGGGCTGGTAGAGGTAAATATCACAATTGGATGAGAAAAGAGCATATTTTGGGATCTTCCCATTGGTGTACTCTCCTTGTTCGTCACAACATTGACGGAATGCACAGTGAGAAAAATATTTTTGATAATATGTTCAACACTGTAATGGATGTGAAAGGCAAGACGAAGCATAATATCAAGGCTAGAGAAGGCCTTTGTAGGTATTGTAACCGAACAGATTTGACTATCAGTGATGGAGCAAGGGGAAAGGTTCAAATCCAAAAGCATGTTACTCGTTAACAAATGAACACCGAAAGTGTGTTCTTGAGTGGGTGAAGGATTTGAAATGATCGGACGATTATGCTTTTATCTTGGCAAGGTGTATGGATTTGAAATAACTGAGGATGTTCGGGATGAAAAGTCATGATTGTCATGTGTTTCATGGTGCGATTAATACCAATTGCATTTAGAGAGATCCTCCCTCCAAAGGTTTGGAGTGTATTGGCCAAGTTGAGCCTTTTCTACCACAACTTGTGTGCATTGAAGATAAGTGAGACACATAGACGCCAATTGGAAATGAGCACCCCAATTTTGATATGCAATTTGGAAATGATATTTCTTCCCGGCTTCTTTGATGTAATGGAACATTAATTTGATAATTCATTTACCATACGAGGCTAGAGTTTGTGGTCCTGTTCAATACAGGTGGATGTATCCATTTGAGAAGTGAGAGAAATAGGGTTCTTGTCCTTAATCTTAATTAATTTTTTTTTCTATTGAAATATACACTTTTTAAGTATTTGAACCACCTTAAGAAGAATACCAAGAATAAATCTCAGGTGGAAGGCTTAATATGTAACACATACTTAGTTGAAGATGCAGAGACATTCTTTAGCTACTACTTCGAACTAAATGTCGAAACTAGAAGTAGAGCTATTGGATGTAATGATGATAGTGAGTAGCTTATAGATCAAGACATGTCCGTTGTTTCAATTTGCAAAGCATCGAGAAGAGCATATTGCGACCGACGTCTATTGCATTCCCGTCATAGTGTGACCATTCGTGACGGGGCATACCGTCGCCATTTGGTAGTTTTTTTTGTTTTTTTTTTTTTGTTGTAGTGTACACCAATTGAATACATGTGATGGAAATGTTCTTAGATAGGGTTTGGTTTTGAGACTTTGCATTTCGAAAAAATAGAATAGTTTGTAAGAAGAGATATAGGTCCCAAAACTGAAATTTGAGATTTTGAAAGTATTCAATATCACCTATTTGTTAACAAAAAAACACAAAATGGCCAAATTTGAGGCAAATTATATCATCAACACGAAGGTAACTAAATTATAATTTCTAAAATTGCATGTAAAAATGTATTAACTCCATTTTGCTGCTGTTACACGTGACTTGACAAAATCAAATCGAAGAGTACGCCATTGACAAAGACAAACAAACCAACATATACGTCCAAAAGATCAATTATTAAAGACTTTTGTCAAATAGTAGTAACAATATTTAGATGAATAATTTTAGTGGATCTTTAGCAATAATGCATTTCACCCACTAATTCCATCACCACCTCTTTACCATCGGTTGTAGCAAACCCTTAATAACATTACCAAGAAGTGGCACAATCTCAATAACCAAATTATAGTACACAAGGCATTTTTTCTCAATTTCGTATACCTTAATCACATCCACTATAATAGTTGGCTCTTAAATTAAGTTTGACGGTAAGCATTGAGCCTATAAATCTATATCCAAGTTTGATTGGCAAAATCAAAAAGGAAATATTGCAGAGATTTGAGGGACAAATTATAAGAGTATATTGATAAGATAATGATAAAATGAAAAATACATAGTTATCATACGAAAACTTGAACTACTCGGCGATTTTTAAATTTACAAAAGAAAAGTTCAGATGAATATTTCCTTTCTCTCACAAACAAAGTAAAAATTCTTATAAGAATCATCGTATACCAGTGATAGAAAAGAACAGGATCGTCTCTTTTTGAGGTAAGAAAACTTTCAAATGAACATAAAAATTTCCATCAAATATAAATATTTTAGAAAGGAAACAAATAAAAAGAAATGGTACCACAAGGTAAGAAAACAAGATAATAAAGTGCAATGTTTTCTAAAAAAAAAAAAAACAATATAGCATTTAATTTTATACAAGAACAGAATCGATGTATATTGAATTTTATGGTATTTTTTAGAATAAGATTATGCTATTCCTATAGTTGGCTTTTGTTAAGTGAATATAGCTACTTATGTTTATATATTAATTAATTATGCATATAATTAAATCCGGTCTAATATTTACTTTGTTCATTGTATATACAATATCATACATTATTACTAACAATAAATAATCTTCTAAAATTGTATAAAAATAAAGAGTGCAATACAATTGGCTTCTCATAAAAGATAAACAAGTAGACACACGTTAGAAATTAATTTATGTATACTAATTATTAGTGGAGTTATAAATGGGAAGAAAAAAAAGTGTCCGTCCCTCTTATTATCTTTTAAATAGAATAAAAACTAAAATATGTAGTTATATCGAGCGATAAAAAAAGAAAAAATGTATCATATATCCTATGAAAAGAAAAAGTATATGCATCATTATCATCATGTCATTTATAAATACTATAAAAGTTTTATCCAAAATAAATAAATTCGTGTTCTAAGATGGTTTAAGATAAATAATGAGATAACCAAAAGCATTGTGACAATATGTATTTAAACTTATATTAAAGTACATATTAAAAATGCAAAATTTATAATTTCGTTTTAATGAATTTTCATTTAAAGTTAAATATCTATTAAGACATTTATAAAAAAAAACGCTATTTTCTATTTATAAAGGAAACAATTCAAAGTGCTCAATTCATTTAAACTAAACATATACAAATGTATATACGTGAATGTAAAAGATTTTAAATTTGTTAACAAAAAATAGAGTGGCTAAACTTAAGCCAAATTATTGTTTTTGCCTTGAAAGATATAACTTGAGGCAAATTATATATTCAACTCAACTGTTACTAAATTCTACGTTTTAAAATTACATATAAAATGTATTAAAATCTATTTTACAATTACATATGACTTGTTAAGATAAATGTCAATAATACGTGACACATGACGTGTTGAAATTAATATTGAAGAGTAAATCGTTGTCAAATACAAACAAATAACCATATACGTCAAAAAATCAATCATTAAAGACTTTCATTTATATAACAGTAACAACCATCAGATCAATAATTATAGTGAACCTTTAGCTATAACGCCTCTGACTTACTAATTTCATCACCACCCATTTACCAAATTTTATAGCAAACGCCTTAATGACACTACCAAGAAGTCACAGAGTTTCAATAACCAAATTAGAATACATAAAGTATATTTTCTTAATTTTGCCCGATTTAATTACATCCACTGACTCCTATATTAAATTTGGGTATACACTACCAATGTAAATCCAAGTTTAATTGGCAAAATCAACAACGAAATATTGTAAAGATTGCGAGAGACAAATTAGAAAAAAATATTGATAAGATAATGATAACATGAAAAAACATGCAACAAACAATGGTGAAATTCATAAAAAAGTTTAAAAAATTATTCAAATAAATATTTTCTTTCTATCACTAACAAAGTAATTGAAATAAGAATCATGTTTACCAACAAGAGGAATAGGAAAATAAAATTTTCATCAATTATAAATATTAAATATTTCATGAAGGGAAAAAAAAGTAACACAAGGAAAAACCAAGATAAGGAGATTGCAATATTTCCTTAAAAAAAAAAAAGTGCCATAAAAAGGGGAAGCAGTAATGCTTAGATGGAGTTCGTAATAGTAATACTACTAGTTATACCATAAGGGGGGCGGCCAATTGGAGGTTAGCTTAAAGTTGAGGCTAACCCCGACAGAAAGCGTAACCGTATATTCTAGACCCCCCGCCCTCCCCTCTGCCCCCACACGAAACAAGTACTCTTATTTTCTTCACTTCGATCCCAACCCCAGCAAAACTCAAACTTCTATATAAAAACCTCAAAAACAAGAAAAGCGCCTCTTTGCTTTCTCTCTTTATCAATTCATCATCAAGGGCCCCCTCTCTCTCTAAAAAGTTTCAAGTTTCAACAGGGAGCGAGCGGGACAACATTAGTACATTCAAGCATTGATTGGCAGGGCATAGTCTCTGAAGGAAGAACGTTTGATTTTGCCCCTTTTGATTTTTTCTTCTGCTATCTCTGTTTGTAAGGTAATAATAATTTAAAAAGAAAATGAAAAAAAGGGGGAAAAAGAAAGAAAACGTCATCAGTCTCTGTTGAGAGACTTCTTCTCAAACCGTATAAAAGAGGAGGGAAGAGGGGCTAAACAATTTCAAAGTCCGTCTTTTTCTCGAGTCTCTCTGCTTCAATCTGAAGCTGTCTTTTTTATTTTTTGCTCTCTTTCTTGAACAAACCGTTTCTCTATTAATTTTATTTTAATCTCTTTCTCTCTCTGTATATATATCGGCGCCTTCGCCTGATACTAGGGTTTCTTCCGTACAGAGTTCCTGACTAGGGTTTTTGGAGTGAACTCTGACAAGTTTAATTTTTAGGGTTTTTGTTTTTTTGTTTGGGTTTTCTCAGTTTTTGATCTCTCTATGGCGGCGGAGAAGCTGAGGGATTTGAGCCAGCCGATGGATGTGGCCTTGCTCGACGCCACTGTGGCTGCTTTCTATGGCACCGGATCTAAAGAAGAGGTTAGAACGCGTAAAATTTAATGAACCCCCTCACACTCACTTCCATTGCCTTTTTTACTCTTTTCAGAGTGTAGTTCTTCTTTTTTAATTTGTTTTGAGTTTGTCAGTTGGCTTCTAGTAATTCCTATGATGTGTTTTGTGCGGCTGGGGCACGCACGTTTGTTGCAAATATACTGGAAGAACTCTGGTGAATTTTTGAAATTTTGTAGTCTTTTAATACTCTGGAGAAGCCTGGGAACTTAGTGAAATGGTAGGCCTTAGTTCGAGGAGTTTGCGGCTGAGGCACGAAAGTTGGATGCAAATGTAATGGAAGAAATCTGGTGAATTTTTGAAATTTTGTGGTCATTTAATACTCTCGGAGAAGCTTGGGAACTTAGTGGAATTGTAGGCCTTAGTTCGAGGAGTAAAATCTCTGGGTTCTGGGAAAATCTAAACTTTTTGCCTTTAGCTTTGGCAAATTTTGTTGTTATTATTTTGGTTGACCTGGCAGAGTTGGCTAAATAACTGAAACTACTACTCAATGTTGACTCTTTAGGCTCACATGCTAGGTCTCATTATCAGCACTCAAAATGCAGAAGCATCTGAATAACCAAATCCAACTTTAATAATGTAGGAGTTGCCTCGCAATAGAGCAAGCCTTATGAATGGACACCCGCTGATTCTTGTAAACTCAAAGTTTCCAATAATGTCTGCTACTACTTATGGCACTTTTTATAGTGGAACATTTTTAGATTTCGAGGATTTATGTAGAATTTATGGGCTCTTTGGTTTGGTTTTTTTTTAAATGTTCCTTTCCTAGTTCTGAAATCAATTCTGTCTGGTAATAATTCTTGAAGTCTATCTACCAGCAAATGCAAAATTGCTAAGATTTTGTTGTTAGTCGTCTGTTCTCAATGTTAGACTGCTGTGAGTGAGTAGAAAGGAAAAAAGGGTAAATGCTACTGGGGTAGTTGACCAAGTAAATCATAATGAGTGGACCCCCGCTATTAGTGATCATTATATTTGTAACCGAATGGATTAGCAGGCGGTTTATCTTAAATTTCCTGTTTTGATGCCTACATTGGTTTTGGACTGACATGCATCTCATTGTAACATACTTGTGTGTGCAATATACTGCTCCATGCACCATTACTTGTTGTTTTCCCCAACCTTTCTCCATCATCCATCCCCTTCCCCTACCCTCCCAAGAAGGGAAAAAGGAAAAGGAGAAAAAAAACCTTCTGGAAATTAGTAGCTCACTGTTAAAAGTTAAATTATTTAACTATCACGACCTGTTCCCTATATGTATCTCTATAATTTTGGGTAATCATGAAATTGGGAAAGGACTACCATTAAGGGTTGCATAAAGTACATAGATTGTGATTTCCTTTCGCCTCTGCGAGTCGTATACCTCATGTTATCTTGTAATCTTGCGTCAAATGGCATATTAAAAGTCCTCTGGTGTTGTCTGGTATCTAGCTGTAGTGAAAGAGAACCATGGAGCACTTGTTCTGCTCTAACTTTCTTTCCAATTGCGAGACTGGTGTGAAATGCAGATTAAGGACATTTCATCTAAACACGACTTAGTTAAATGAAGCTGAAGCATAATGTAGAGCCTAGAGGGGTGGAATGAAGGAAAATATTGACATATATTATTTGGGGAAGGTGAAGAGGGGGGGGGAGATATACGTGTCCTATTCTAGGTCTTTCTATTTAATTGCCAGGCTTGTCCTCTTTGTGATAATTGGTGGCTATGGTGACACTAAATTTAAGCTGTTACTTCTTTTACATTGCGGAAAGTAGATTCTGGCTCATGGTAGATCCTTGCTGTGGTTAGAGTTTTTTTCTGCCAGAATGATGTAATGCCCCTGATTTCCTGTTAATTTTATTTGCTTTCCATTTTTATGAAACTTGGTGCTAAGCCGCCTACATCTCTAGGAGGGGATCATTTTTTCTTATTGTTGCTTCTATGCTTTATGATTGCTGTAGAGGGCTGCTGCAGATCATATATTGCGGGAATTGCAAAATAATCCAGACATGTGGCTTCAAGTTGTTCACATTCTGTCAAATACTCAGAACCTGAATACCAAATTTTTCGCTTTGCAGGTCAGTTATGAATATTTAGAAGTTAATAGATGTTAATTTTCCCGTGTTGTTGTCTGTGTTCAACCTCTATTTTAATTGAGTTCCGATTCAGTTTTACCACAATCATTTGACTTATTATGGCTTTATTCAGATTCAAGTACCTGGTCATTTGGTGATTTTCTCTTGTTTTTTAAATGTCATGATGATGTAATGCTTTTGATTGAAGAAACATCTAGTTGGTGGATTTTTGAATTGCTGGCCTGAAGGGTGGTGGGTGCAGAGAGATTGTGCTGCTCTTGCTGCTTATGTACTGATTACCTATTTTCCTTATTCTTTGTTATGCATATTGGGCTCGGACTGAGCACCTGTACTTACCTCAAAATACTCTCCAATCTTGTAGCGTATGTATGAGATTTTTTATGTTAATTCTGTCATCACACTTAGGAAAAGTATGATTTCGTGTTAGACTGAACAATCGTTGTTGTTTGTTCAATTGCCAAGTCCATTGGCTTTGGGAGAGATTAACTTATCTCTGTGGAAAAATGACAATTAAAATGCCTTGCGTTTTGCATTGAGCCCTTTGTTTTCCCTCCACACACCCCAACAACCCCCTCTCCTACCCCCCAAGAAAAAACCTGCAAATTTAAGACTTTTTGATCTTTATCTTTTTTCTCAGTTTTAGGAAACTTATTTGTTTTCTAAAGTGTATTTTTAATTGAGTGTGTGGTAATGGTTTATTTCGATGCCCGGTTATAAACAGATGAGTGCTCATGGAGATTCCTTGTGCAGGTTCTAGAAGGTGTTATTAAATACAGATGGAATGCATTGCCTGTTGAACAAAGAGATGGGATGAAAAATTATATCTCTGATGTTATTGTAAAGGTAATTGTATAGATCTTGTGCTTGGGGTTCTTTACTGTTTTCAATTTTTGTATATGCCTCTTGTTGATTTTTCAAAGTGTGTCTAATGCTATATGTTTGCTGATATAATTTTTACTCAGCTTTCAAGTGATGAAGTCTCTTTCCGTCGTGAGAGACTTTATGTCAATAAACTGAATATAATTCTAGTCCAGGTAATTTTTTCCTGCTTCACAAAACCGATCTTATTTTGGTTTAAAAATTATTTGATGTTTTTAGCTCTTTTGGTATATTAGTATTAGTATGGATTTCACGGAATTTTAAAGTAGATCTTGATGGCATGCCTATGTAAATTTACAGATTCTGAAGCATGAATGGCCAGCCAGGTGGCGAAGTTTCATTCCTGATCTAGTTGCTGCAGCAAAAACAAGTGAAACTATTTGTGAGAATTGCATGGCTATATTAAAAGTGAGTTGATTGCTGATTTCTCTATGTTTGACATGCATTTATTAAATGAGGTGGTTAACACTGGAAATTCATTGACAGCTTTTAAGTGAAGAGGTGTTTGATTTCTCAAGGGGTGAAATGACTCAACAGAAGATTAAAGAGCTTAAAGAATCATTGAACAGGTAGATTATCTTAAACTTGTTTTCTTGCAGGCTATGGCTCTCTTCACTGTTCATCTATATGGACGATAGTCAGGTTTAAAACAGTAACCTTCCTTGGCTGATTGATGCACATGGTTAATTGTCTAAATTCACATCTGGGACACTTTTGTATTTGTTAATGACATATGAGAGTGTCTTTAAATGATTCAGTAAGAACAGAAACTTCCAAAACATATTAAAGTACTAGCTTTGGTTATGTACTTTTCTGCGTAGCCTTTTATCCGTTTATGTGAATTTAGTAACATCTTCATTATTAGTCCTCAATTGTGACTGTATCAACGGTTCTTATTTAATATCTTCCTTGGTTTATTTTTGAAGTAGTTATTCTTAATCAGCAGTTCCTAGGGGGTTCTACGTTAAGCTCTAACTCTTAGTTTCTTGTTTAGGCAAGTTTATTTTGACTGTTTCCGATTTGTTATCTTACCATAATCTGTTTTGCTTTTTTCAGTGAATTCCAACTCATTCATGAGCTGTGCTTGTATGTACTATCGGCATCCCAAAGAACCGAGCTTGTCAGGGCTACACTGGCCACACTACATGCTTTTCTTTCGTGGATTCCCCTTGGATATATTTTTGAATCACCACTGGTTTGTACTTTTTTTCTTCTGGCTTAAAGTGGAGAGCTTGAATGTTGATTTTTTGGAATTGTTCTGTATTTTGTTCATTTTTGTTGTTCATGTCCTTGGTGCAAATTTTTTTATTCCCTTGCTCTTTCTTTTGGGTCCTTATTGTGTGTTCATAAATGGCAGCTGGAAACTCTCCTTAAATTCTTTCCCATTCCAGCTTATCGAAATCTCACCCTCCAATGCTTGACTGAGGTAAAATTTCTCTTTCACTTGCTGGGTAAATTTCCTGGTAGTGCCTGGTTATGGTTCGTCATGTGGAAATTATGATGTATTCAGGTTGCGGCTCTTAATTTTGGGGATTTCTATAACATGCAATATGTGAAGATGTACACTATATTCATGGTGCAATTACAGGTTTGTTTTACAAATCTAAAGAGTTCTTGCTAATGAACACAAGAGCTATTGAAGTGACACAAAGTATTGCAATTTGTTTGTGCAAATATTATAATTTTAACTGTGACAATTATTGGTTGACTTGTGCATTCTCTGCTCTGATTTTTATTTATTTTTTTAAACTTTCTAGAGCATTCTCCCGCTAAGTACAAATATTCCCGAAGCCTATGCTAATGGTAGCAGTGAGGAGCAGGTAATTGTGGATATTGTATCTCCTTATCTTGGTTTTGAATAAAGCCTATTTACTTGCTGATGTAATGGACGTTTAACTGCCTTTCTTTTCAGGCGTTTATCCAGAATCTTGCATTGTTT
Source organism: Catharanthus roseus (assembly GCA_028651295.1). NCBI lineage: Eukaryota > Viridiplantae > Streptophyta > Magnoliopsida > Gentianales > Apocynaceae > Catharanthus > Catharanthus roseus. The sequence goes on along the minus strand of JAPQWS010000104.1, from coordinate 4,872,004 downwards.
TTCACTTCATTCTTTAAGGCAAGTATCTTGTACATATTTGATTGGGTCATTCTTGTGTCAATGACTTCTCTCAATACTTTTCCTTTCTATGTTAATGAGGAAGCTATTGATTTGTTCCAGTAAGTTTAGAGGAATACTTTGTACCTAATTGTTAGTTGGAAGATTAGGAAACTCTGCAAAATGTAACAGGGACGGGTTAAAATGGCTTAACAAATTTTTAACAATGAGCTCTTTGTTTAACTTGATCTGGTGTGCCAGAATTGAAAATCACCTAATATTCTTTATCAATTTGTTTATTACCCTTAATTATTGCATACCTTGAAAGTCTAATTGCGTTTTTGTGGGATAAGTAATGAGTGAGCATAATTCTAATGTAAATATTTTCAGTCTCATATCCGAGTCTTGGAGACTAGCCAAGAGAACATCAATGCGCTGTTAATGGGCCTTGAGTATCTCATTAATATCTCATATGTGGATGACACTGAAGTTTTTAAGGTATGTTTACTGCCTATTAACAACTTCAGCAATGTCCAGGGTTTCTTTTACATTCTCTTCTGTTTGATTAACAGGTTTGCTTGGATTATTGGAACTCACTAGTCTTGGAGTTGTTTGAGGCACACCATAATATGGACAATCCTACAGCAACTGTTAATTTGATGGGACTGCAGGTTAATAGATTGTCTTTCTTCTTTTTCTCCCCCAATAGATGCTTCTCAAATTCTGTTGGATCACTGTCCCTTTTTTGGTATGTGCAGATGCCGATGATTCCAGGGGTGGTTGACGGCCTTGGTTCACAGCTTATGCAGAGGAGGCAACTTTATGCTGAGCCAATGTCAAAGTTAAGATTACTTATGATCTCTCGCATGGCAAAGCCTGAAGAAGTTCTGATTGTTGAAGATGAGAACGGCAACATTGTTCGTGAGACTATGAAGGATAATGATGTCCTTGTTCAGTACAAGGTATTCTGCTTCGTTAGGAGATTCCAATTTTCTCTTTTCTTTGCTCATTCGTGTTTGCATTGCTGAATGAATTGGACACAGATCTCCAGAAACCGTATTGTGTTTGTTGATTTATAAATGCTCTTCTGGTCACAATTGGACCTACTTACAGAACAACTTTCTGAGACAAATCCTTTAGTTCTATGTATTTAATGTACGTTCTTCAACTCTTATGTAAGTGGGCAGGTTTGTCTTTTCGAAGTCTTCACCGGAAATGAAATACTGAGTAAATCTTAGGCTCACAACCTGAAATAAACAGCCGGAAAATTCCAATGCATCACATTAAGTTGTCAACAGTGAGTTTTTAGTTGTCAGAATGACTTGGCTCAGGCGAATGTTTCAGCCTGAGAAATCAGTCAAGGCTTGTACTTGACCTTCTGCCTTGGGATCTCCAGTTTCTTGATCAGTTTTAGGATGCCTCGCGAACTAGAAATTAATCCTTCTCCTATCAATAATATTGTCCAAGGGCAAAGGAAAATGGATATCACCTTCCCGATTTGTAGCCGCAACACCCTGTGGTCTATTTTGTAAAAGAGAACAAACCAGAGAAGTAATTTGTGTGGCCTAATCTCTTGGCTCCTGCTGAATTGAGAAAGAATTTCTCCCCTCCTTTTGGAGGAAAACTCTACAGCTCTTGTGCTTTGTAGTTTGAGTTTGTTAACTTTTCTTAATTTTGCAGATCATGAGAGAAACACTGATCTACTTGTCGCATCTTGATCATGAAGATACTGAAAAACAGGTATTCTTTATATAGCATCTTGTTCTAGTTTGAACATTGTTTACTTCCACAAATGGATTGTTATTGATATCTTAGGAATGTGACAATATGGGTGATTGCTTGAATCCTCTGAGCTATAGTTTCCTTTCCTGTATCAACTAATCAAGTTTGCCTTTTCTACTAGAGGCTAATATTCATGCAATTTCTTTTTTGGTCACTGTAACAACTAGTGAGTACAAATGTAATATACATGTTTTCATGTGCTCCTGAGAAGTTTATAGCATCTGTTTAAGAGTTTCCAGTATGGATGTCAAGTTTATGGTGGTGCTTCTTGTGTTTGAAACCTGCATCTCATGTACATTTTATCCTTTCTTAAGATCACATGAATTTGACATTTGCAATACCAGTTAGGTCTGTAATCTCATAATTTTGTTAATGCATGTTATTCATACTTGACAGTCAGCCACTCAAAAACTGTATTTTAGATCATTCTGTTTGCTGGTACTTGTTAGTGTTATTTGATATGTGGGTGACATATTTGGCGATGCTTTTAGTTGTTTGCAACGGAGTTGATCTTCTGCTGATATCGTCTACCTCCAATTTTCTTCCAATTTCATTTCTTGTCCTGCGTATACTTATGAGTATACTACATCTTCCTGGTGAATAATTTATATATTGATTAGTTTCATTTGCGCTGTTCTAACGAACTTTGTGTTGCTTTTCTGCAGATGTTGAAGAAGTTAAGCAAACAATTGAATGGTGAGGACTGGACATGGAACAACCTTAATACATTATGCTGGGCAATTGGATCTATATCTGGATCCATGGTGGAGGAACAGGTTTATATTTTTTTACACCTATTTTCTTCAGATTTTTAAATAATGTAATTCCTGTCAATCATTTGCCCTTCTGCATTTGCTACAATGTTTTTAGTGGAGTTTGCTGTTTGATCCTCTTTCCTATTTATCTTGTGCTGTTATGCATATTTACATTATTTGCTATGGTCTTCTCTTCTTCTATATTGTTCTTCAGAATTTAAGTGAAATTTGCCGTTTTGTATGTATGTCCAAACAATGTTGCTGAGAGATACCACTAGGCTTATTTAAGTTAAAATGCTGTAATTTTCTTTACTGTCCTCTCTGAACTGGCAATCTTTTAAAAATATTTTTGTGCTTGGCTTCTTTTAAGAATTATTATTATTATTATTTAATAAAAAAATCTCCATCTTTATACCATGCTCCTTCCCTGTTAACACATGCAGGAAACTTTGTCATCCAGAGCCCTAAAACTCATGATGTTTCCACTTGAACAGTCTACTGCTTTCGATCATTTGCTATCCCATCTTTTGGATCCTTAATTCTGCTTCTGTGATACTTAGATGGTCTTGAAAGTTCTGTTGTTTTCATCCCATCAGAAGACTTCTGATGTTTTGAAAGTTTTGTGATACTTCTGTTGTTTTCATGCTTGCCAAAAAGCTTCCCTTTTCTCTTATCATCATTCCTTCCATTGTTTAAGTGAGAATTACTTTTCTTTAACTGATCCATGCGGTATTTTCTCAATATTTCTCCTTGCATTGACCTGTTTTCAGGAAAATAGATTTCTTGTGATGGTGATTCGGGATTTGTTGAATCTTTGTGAAATTACGAAAGGCAAAGACAACAAAGCAGTTATTGCCAGTAACATAATGTGAGACTTCGGAACTTGTCTTTAACTATTCTATTTGTGGCTTCCTTTCCTGTGCTATTGAGTGTGATGTCACGTCTTTAACTATTCTATTTGTGGCTTCCTTCCCTGTGCTATCGAGTGTGATGTCTGTGACAATGTACAATGCATTTGATGATCAGCCATAGGCATGTGGCTCATATAATAATAAGCTTGGCTTAATCTATGTGATTGTTGAATGTGTAGGTACGTGGTTGGTCAGTATCCAAGATTCCTAAGAGCTCACTGGAAGTTCTTGAAAACTGTTGTCAATAAGTTGTTTGAGTTCATGCACGAAACTCATCCTGGAGTTCAGGTTTGTTTATGCAATCCCTGTGTTTGCATGTTTCTGTAATTTTATCTAGGTTTAAATCTTATATTTTGGTACCTTCAATCCCTGTACCTTTTTATTCTATGGAGTAACTTTCCATCTATCAGGAGCCTACTGGTTTAGGCTACAGGAAACTTATTGCTGTTTCTGTTTGTTTACTTTGAACAGGACATGGCCTGTGACACTTTCCTGAAAATTGTTCAGAAGTGTAAGCGTAAATTTGTCATTGTGCAGGTAGATATCTTGTTATTTTTTTCAAATAAACTTTTTGAGGATGTCCATTTTAATCACTTCCATTGAGGAAGGCAAGAATAGATATGCTATTTGTGCTTCATGTGTTTCTCTTCCCTTTTTCAGCTTGGTGAAAATGAGCCGTTTGTTTCAGAATTGTTGACTACACTTCCAACTACCATTGTTGATCTTGAGCCACATCAGATCCATACATTTTATGAATCTGTAAGTACATGTGGATTACAAGTGATAGACTCGAAACATAATTCTGTAATGCTTTTTTCTAAGCTGCTAATGAATTCTGAATTTGTTGAGATGTAATTAATTTCTATTGATTACCTCTTTTAAGGTTGGCCACATGATTCAAGCAGAACCTGATCCCCAGAAGAGGGACGAATATTTGCAGCGGCTAATGGAGCTTCCTAATCAGGCAGGATTCTGTGGTTTAGGCAGTACAATGGATTACTTCTTATTAAGCTTTATATGTTTCAATTTATCAAACTATAAGTTTGTGATTTTCGACTGCAAAGTATTTAAAGCTTGGTAGTTCGTGTCTGATGACGAGCTTTCCGTTGCAGAAATGGAGTGAAATTATTGGACAAGCTCGTCAGAGTGTTGATTTCTTGAAAGATCAAGATGTTATAAGGGCAGTGCTAAACATATTGCAGGTTTGATTTATTAAGTAGTCTTTTCAATTTATCATGAGTGAAACTGTAGCCCTTTGGCTTTGATAAGAATTCTTTCTTCTCGGCAATGGTCTGCCAACATATCTTCTTTCTACACACGCACACGTCTGTCTGTGTCTGTCTCCCTGTTTCTAGTATTGGCAGATTGTCAATCACTCTATTCATTTGTGAGGTCTAAATTTTGTTGTATACTGTTACACTCTCGTATGTTTTGGTTCGATCGTGTCATAATTTGTTCTGTTTGCCTTCAGATTTACCTTCATTCCTTTTTAACTTTTTTTAATGCAATTTTGGTACTCATGCTATAAACCTGGTAGTAGAATTTTGTACACCATTATTGTGAGTCTTGTAAATTCTCTAGAATTTCTACAATCTTGTATTTTTGCCTTTTGTCATACATGCACTTCATCTTGATTAAAAACCTGATCTTTCTCTGAAACTTTTGTTTATTGCAGACAAACACTAGTGTAGCCACTGCTCTAGGAACATATTTCTTGTCGCAGATTTCTCTAATCTTTCTGGACATGCTCAATGTGTATAGGTACATCTAGTTGACTTGTCATATTTTACCATCAATTATCTTGCTTGTAAATTCTATGTTTCAGGTTTGCTAAATTTTCTCTGCTTTTAGTGTGTAATTCACTGACATTTAAAGCATGCAACAGAATGTATAGTGAGCTTATATCAACCAGTATTGCCCAAGGAGGACCGTATGCCTCTAGGACATCCATTGTGAAACTTCTGCGGTATGTTTAACTATGGAGTTTGGTTCCTTTGTATACACTGCAAATTTTTATTTAATATTGTTACTGCAGGTCGGTAAAGAGGGAGACTCTTAAACTTATTGAGACCTTTTTGGACAAGGCTGAAGATCAACCACAGATAGGGAAGCAGTTTGTTCCTCCAATGATGGACCCGATTCTTGGTGACTATGCCAGGAACTTGCCTGATGCTAGAGAATCAGAAGTTCTTTCTCTGTTTGCAACAATCATCAACAAGTATGGTTTGATGCCTTCCCTTTCCTTATTTTATTTTATTTTTAATGGGAGTGGGGTAGGGGTATGTTTTTTGGCTATTTAATTGCTTAATGTAACATGTAACTGCTTTATCTATGTTCGAATATTATGATGGGTTTGCCTTGTGCATTGGTGACAGTATGTCTGTCTGGCCTGTCAGTTTGAGTGCTGTCCCTTTTGAATACATCTGAATCTCACTGTATAACCAGTACCACATTTTCATTTGCACATGGGCTCTCTGTTTTATAGGTATAAGGGTGCTATGATAGATGATGTTCCCCGCATATTTGAAGCTGTGTTCCAGTGTACGCTTGAGGTTAGTGAAATTGGGCTGCTTATTATGCAATGGTGAAGAAGTGCTCACGTCCATATCTATTCTCATGAATTTTCATGTGCATTTTTCTACGATTAACATGTTTATCTTTAACAATCATGATACTTGCATACGCATGCCCACTACCTTTGATATGGACTATGCATGACATTGTCTCTTCTCATTATATACCTGCTTCATTGCTTCTGAACCCAGGAAGTATGTGGAATCTCCAAATTCCTCCTATTCTGATAATTGTTATTTTCCTTAAATTGCTGGCTGCTCTTCTGTTTTCTGGTTCCGAGACAAATGGTTCCCACCTTGCATCCATCTTGTATTAGGATCTATTTCTTTTTATCAATTTCTGTATTTTGGGATGGTCAGTGTGTATCTAATACAGAAAGTTGCTACTGAATGATACGACAGTCTCTCTCTCTCTCTCTCTCTCTCTCTCTCTCTCTCACACACACACACACACACACACACACAACACACACACAAGAAAGAAAGAAAAAGAGAAATTGTGTCTGATTCTTTCTTTTAGACCTGATCATTTTATCTGATGTTTCTATTTTGTGCTGATTGATAGATGATTACAAAGAATTTTGAAGATTATCCTGAGCATCGCCTCAAGTTCTTTTCGTTGCTTCGTGCTATTGCTACACACTGCTTTCCTGCTTTGATTCGGTTGTCAAGTGAGGTTTGTCCAATGCACATTTGTAATTGTCCTTTCGCTTGAAAGAAAGTCTAGTTTTAATGTTTTCTTTTTTATATATATTTCAGTGATTTGTTTCTTTACCTTGACATTCTGTAATTTTTGCATCAGCAACTTAAACTTGTGATGGATTCCATCATTTGGGCTTTCCGTCATACAGAAAGAAATATTGCTGAAACTGGGCTCAACCTTTTGTTAGAGATGCTCAAGAATTTCCAGGTTAGCTTTTAAATTTTTTTTTTCTATTGATTGTCTTTCTTACATTATTACTCTTTATTGAATTGTTCTCATGTTTTACTTGGCAGTCTCCTGAGTTCTGTAATCAGTTCTACAGGCCATACTTTTTGACGATTGAGCAAGAAATCTTTGCTGTTTTGACGGACACATTTCACAAACCAGGGTTCAAATTACATGTTTTGGTGCTGCAGCATTTGTTCTGCTTGGTAATGACTGGGCCTTCAATTTCTGCCTCTTTTATTGGTCGGCTTCTCTTAACAGTTTGTGGTGACAACTTCAGGTGGAGTCTGGTTTGCTGACCGAGCCATTGTGGGATGCTGCAACAGTTCCATACCCATATCCCAATAATGGGATGTTTGTTCGTGAGTACACAATTAAGCTTTTGAGTACATCCTTCCCCAACATGACAACGACTGAGGTGTGTTTATCAGTAAACGCATGTAACAGTGAATTATTTAGTGCTTTGATTCATGTGACTTTAAAGTTTTGTGTTATCTTTTAGGTTACTCAATTTGTGAATGGGCTTTTCGAGTCAAGAGCTGACCTTCCAACATTCAAAAACCACATAAGAGACTTCCTTGTGCAATCGAAAGAATTTTCAGCTCAGGTATAATTAGTTTCCTCCATGATGTTGTTGCTTTTCAGCCCTGCGAAGGCTTAATTGTCACACGTTTATGCAGGACAACAAGGATCTCTATGCCGAGGAAGCTGCTCTTCAGAGAGAAAGAGAGAGACAACGAATGCTGTCCATTCCCGGGCTCATTGCACCCAATGAGATACAAGATGAGATGGTGGATTCATAGATAATGACATATTGTGGCTGTGGGAAATTCTTTTTTTAAAAAAAAAAATTTTTTTTTTCCCCTTTGTGGTTTTGATCCTATATAGCATAAGTCTAATATCTTGGAGGCCATACAGGCAGGCAGAGTGAAACCCGCATTTCCCATTTTTAACCATGTTGCGATTTTTTCTCTTGTTTTAAAAAAAGCCTTTAGGTTATTGAAGGGGGGTCTCCAGGTAAGAAGGCTATGGTGCTGCTAGTTGGCATTGGGTGGGGTGGTGGTGTAGAGTAATCTAGAGATATTCTAATTTAGAATAGGAAATGCCATTGTATGAAGGAATTGGTTTTAGACAATTGTAATTGATGATGAGGAAAGGGGCTTTTTAAAACTATGGCTGGAGACGACTTGATTGAGCTTTTAGCCAGCCACCGTTGGCAATTTTAAATAGGTGTAATATATTAAGAGAGACAGTTGTGCAGTATTTTACATTTTGTGCAGCAGAGCAGAATGAATTAATGATTAAAACCGATTTGTATTTTGACATTGACAGAGAGATTGATTTTTATTTTTTTTTTTAACCCTAAATGTTGCTTTTGGTTCTACTTGTGTTTTTTTGGGTTGATGAGTAAGAAGTTTGAGGTAAGAACTGATTAATTTTGATGGTGGAGAAGTTTAGATGGACCTTAGTTTACAAGGTTGAAGGATGTTGTAATTTTCATTTACCCATCGAGTCTGATTCATTGATTGATTATGTTTAATAGTTATGCATCGAATCACTGTTACAGTATTAGATTTGAATCACTTAGGATTGTTGCCGAGAGAGAGAGAGAGAGAGAGAACTAAATGGGATGGTTATAGTCTAGTCTAATATTGGGACCCATTTTAGACATGTATGTATACCCCACCCACCCCCCATTTATAGAACCATTGTAAGCAACCTTAGAGATGAAACTAATGGTATATACCACATTCGAACACTGTTTCCCGTACTATTACTTTTTCCCTTCTTGTAATAGACTTTCTTTTTCTTTTATTAAGGGGTTATTCTCTATTGCTTCTGCTTTTTTTAAACAACTTCAAAAAGATTATTTTAAAAAAATTTATTTTGACACTATTAATTTTAACAACATAAATAAGCAAAAGTAATTTAAAAAAAAACATGCTTAAGATAACTTTTCAAAAATGACATTTTTAGATTATTTTAAACTAACAGAAGATATAATAAACAATCGAAAAAAAGTTAAAAATAGCTTATAGGTTAAAGTAAATTAAGAATTGCTTATTATAAGTAATGTAGAATTGGATTGGAAACGTACGTTTGAAGGTTCTCGGACTACTCCTACGCGGCTGGCAATAGGGAGGTGGTGAGATAGAGCCCATTGGGACGCGTAATACTCGGAGCGTAGTTCTATAGGAATTTGCCTCTTCGCCTCTTGCATTGCCAGTAGCCTTTGTATTTCGTTCATTGGATGAAATGACTCTTTAAATAGGTATCGGTTTGTAGTGACTCGACTGAAAGGAATAGATTAAAGGGAATGAAGTGGATCGGGGGATCAGTTTTAACTCTTTTAATACCGCAAATCTATCGTGCATTCCCTGGGTATACCATGCTAGGTATACCCTGAGGTAAAACTGTGTTGTTCTATTTATATTGTTAAAAATGTCAAAATTAGTAGGATTTTTCAGTTCATTCGCCTCTCTCGTTCTCTAATGTCTACTGCGCTGTATTTCCTTTTTCTTTATTCCTTTCTTCATTCATCATCTTTTTTCTACTAGAAGTTTTGAGAGATCTATGATCAAATCACCATTGCCTCTTTATTTTTTATTTCTCGAAAGAACGATTTTCACAGTTGTAGTAGTAAAATTCTAACACGCTGCAGCAGGTTCCAATGAAGTAGCAATGTCAGTTTCCATCTTGTTTGATTGGGGACAACATCTTTCAAATATTATGCTTTTAATTATATAAAGTAAATATGTGTAGGAATGTAGAAAACTCATTATTGGAGGGAATGAGGAGGAAGAATCAGTTTTCTTGTGTAATTGATGTTTTTTCTAGTTGTTAATGTTATATATTATTGGAGTTCCATATTTCAATTGTTTAAGTTAAATAGTTCTATAATTGTAGATCATGATTATATACGTTACAATTCGTCAAATATTAAGTTTTATATTTTATATTTTCAGTATATGTGGGTGATAAAATTGTGTTGTAGAGAAGAGATGGAGGAAGAATCATTTTTTATATGGTTTTTCCTAGTTAATGTGACATGTTATTGGAGTTCCATGAGATGTTTTATATTTTTTACATGTAACATGCATTTTATTTACATGGGATCAAATATTAATACATAACATATGAAACATCAATACTATTTCTATGGAACCCTAATACAGAACCCACGAAAAATGAAGTATATCCTTGTAAAACATTAATGCATAAGTGATGGAACATCAATACTATTTCCATAAAATTTTAAAACAGAATCCTTGAAACTTTAATACTATTTCCATGGACACTAACACATGACCATGGAACATGAATTATATTTCCATGGAAGACTCACACAAAAACCATAGAATCTTAGAACCCATAAAATATGAATACTAATTTTCATGGAACACATAATCTGTGGAATATCAATGCCATTTATGGAACATATAACCCATGAACATCAATAGAATTACGATTCAATCTGAACACATAAACCATGAAACACTAATATTATTTTTATGGAACATATAACCCATGAAATATTAATATTATTTTTATAGAATATATAACCAATGAAACATCACTAGCATTTTTTGATGAAATCAGAATACAGAAACTGTAGAACATTAATACCATCTTTTATGGAATATATAATTCATAAAATATCAATACTATTTTTCAGCATATGTGGGTGATAAACTTATACTACTAGTTTTGCCTAACACATAATAATGTAGAGCATCATTACAACAAAACAAATTTAGTAGAAAACTCATGAAAACCTTCATATAACTGATGGAGCATACAATGTATTTTCATGGAACATTAACATATATCCAAGTAACATTAATACATAACTTATAGAACAGTTCACGCGCGTGCGCATCACTTACTTTCGCTGCGATTTAAATAATCTTTTTTACTTTTTTAATGTTTTAATGGGACAATATCATTTAAACTTGAATATACTATACAAGTTATACTCGGGGTCCACTGTTTTAATACACTCATCGTTGAAATTTCTATTGTATTTCCTTTGGAGGTTAATAAAACTAACTCGGAAATCTTAAAATTCAATGCCAAAAAATTCATTTTTTCCCATAAACTTTCTCTCTCTAACTCCAAACTCAAATCTTTCACATTCAACACAAATTGAAGATAGATATGGATGATTTTGAAGATTTTTTGCACGAAACTATTGATTTCGTCCATTTGGGAACGATATGAGTTTGCAACTGATACGAGTTTCTCCTAAATAGGCAAAATTAACAATTTCGCCCATTTGGGAGAAACTCATGTCAGTGGCGTTTTTTTTTAAAAAAAATTTTAAATGTTATTTTTATGCTTTTTATAATTTTTTTAATTACATAAGACGAATTATTAATTTGTTTCATATTATATTTTAATGTAACAGACTCCTGCAGATTCGAGTACGTTTAGAAAATTTTTAGAACCGAAAGAATATGGTGGATTAGGGGCATTTATTTACAACTATTCGATTATTTAATTCGAAAATAGAATGGTGGATGGGCAAAAGAAACTGCGATGAAAGTGAATATATATTTGGGTATCACTCGATATTTGGCATCAAGAACTTCCGATCATCGACAGTATATTACATTGGCTTACGAGCGTGGAGGTGTAAAGAAAACGAAAACGAAGCTGAGAGTTGATGAAGAAGAAGAAGAAGTTTCCATAAAATAACGGGGTACTTATGAAACTAAAAAGTGTGATTGCCCCTTTAAATTAAAAGGTGAGCAAATGACTACGAGTGAAAAAAGATAGTTATTCGTACACGATGGGAGGCACAACCATGTAATAAGTGTCTATCATCACGGTCACGCTCAGGTTACAAAACTTATGGGGATGCAACTGAAACAGATCGAGCAATTTGGGAAGAGTCATATGTCACCTCGTAATATGTTACGATTTTTTTCAAGAACAAAATCTGAATTGTACTATGTGATATATCGCATTACATTTAATAGGTTATTATAATATTTTAAGATTGTGTTTAGGATTTAATAATATGATTTATATGATTTATACAGTGCACAGACTATATACAATGTCCCTCCAAAGATAAAGAAGAAAAGGATGTACGGATGCAACACTGTAGAGGAAGTGTTTTGTTTAAGTGCTCAATGGGATTATAAGATCTACTACATAAATTGTGACGGGAGCGACGTTCTCAGTAATATTGTTATTGCACACCCGACATCGATTCAAATGATGAGGACGTGGCTATATGTACTGATAATTGATACGACATATAAAACAAACAAATAAGTTATTTTAAAATATTTCGTTAAGTAGAGATGTGAATATTAAATATATATTAATTGTTTAAATTAAAATATTAATATTATTTTAAAGGGTATTGTGATTGTTTAATTAATATTTATAATAAATTAATAACATTTATGTTGAATTAGTTAATTTTTTATTAACTTATATTGGGGTATTTTTAATATCTTAGTATATCCTTTAATTTATGTTTAGTTTTATCTTTTTAGGATTGAGGTTGATTTCCTATATAAAACTATTTTAAAATTATTATTATTTAATTAATATTTAAATGAATTAGTTCATATTTATTACTTTAGTTTAAATTTAATAATGAAGTATTTAAATTTGTATTTTATTACTTATGTACAATATGCCATTGTTGGAGGCCGTCGGGATGACTTTAACAGATAAGAACTTTATTGTAGCAACTGCATTGGCAGAATGAGCAAGCTACAACGTATAGATGTGTGCTTGAACCGATTAAGCACTTATATTTTACTTCAGCAGTGTCAAAAGAGAATGATGAAGATACTGATGCACATGAACCAGTAGTGATTATTACGGATAGGGAAAGTGGTTTGATGCTTGTGATCGAGGAGGTAGTTCAATAGATCTTACTACATGCTATGTAAAAGACACATTGATCAAAATGTCTTGCAAAATTAACTGAGATGATTAAAAAGGAAGATGTGGCATCACAGTTTATAAATGACACATGGCACAAATTTTTTAATAAAATCAATGAGGTGGAGTACTATAAAAGATTGGATAATTTGAAGAAGTGGCATAAAATGCGAATTTCTTGCATTACTTGTTTAATACTTGGTTAAATTCTCTTGTTAATAAGTTTGTTAGAGTTTGGACAAGTAATGTATTGCATTTTGGGGTAGAGACCACCAACCAAGTTGAGAGTGAACATTCAATTTTGAAGCAGTGGTTTTCAACATGCCATGGTGATTTGGACACAGTGTTCTTTATTGATTTTGTGATTGAAGGTCAAATTTTTGAGATTAAGAAGTCATTGGAGTATTCCAAGCTTAAAGAAAAGTATAAATCCAAGAGTAATCCGATATTAAAAAATATAACTAACAATTAATCATATGGCAGTGCAGAAGATTTGGTTTAAATTAAAGAAAGCTCCAGAGATCATTGGTGATCCGAAGAATAAGTGCGGACACTATTTGAGGACATCGCACGGACTCCCATGTTCATGTATGATTACACGGTACAAACACTTCCTCCCTATTATTTGTCCGATATTTACTGTTTTGGGACGATCCATCTTCTCAAAAGAAGAACATGGATGCTGAGATGCGTGATCTTGTATTTCTTTTAGATAAGATCAGTACATGACCCATATCTAAAGTAAAGGAGATGCGTCGTCTAGCGAAAGAGGTTTTATGTCTGGTTTTACCCTCAGATCTGGTATGCTGTTGACATCTGCCCCTGAAGTTACAATTACCAAAGGGCAACTGCAACTTCAATATACCTTGTTCCCGCATATTAAAAAACAATTGCATAAAATATTAAATAATTAGATTAAAAATAATTGTGAAATTGAGCAATAATAAATGTAAAATTTACCTGTTCCCGCCATATAGAACCAGCAACATGCCCACTTATCAGGTCTTTTTTGTCGAAACACAATAAACTTACTCATCATAAATCTAAAATTTGTGGTCAATCATTTATCTTTCTCCGGTCCTGGCCAATGTCCAGATGAAGACGCAGGGGCTACAGATATAGGTCGTCCTCATCACCATCACTTTCGCCATCATTGATGTCAACATCATCTGGCTGTATAATCAGTCATGCTATAAGATGAGTCGATCGGGACTCCTGAAACAATCTGCTTGAAAAAAGCAGCCCCAACTACTCCCCTGTACCCCTAATCTCATTTAATGGTGCCTAGAATTTAGTTATGAACAATACAGGATCCTAGTCAAATATATGGGGATCAACAAAAGAACCAGGTGCATACATTTCATAAGATGTATGTGGTGGCTGAAAAGATGCAGGTATATGGTGTTGTAAGGTATCAGAGTATATGGATCGTGTGATAGTAGGACGCGTCCTAGTCGATATAGGAAGTGATTGGGTAGAAGACCCTGATGCACCAAGCTCATAATATATCCCAGGTACAAGTGGGTCAAAAGTAATAGGGCTGTTAGAGATACTATGACGACCCTTCACACCATGAGATGAATGAAGTAGTGACTGTACGCCCCTGAACTTTGAACTAAATTTGCTCAGCCTTGCAGAATTGTTTATAGAATTTCTCTTGACCTAGCGAAATTATTAATTTCACTAAGTTGGGCAAAATTCAGCCCAATTTTAGCTAATTTTTTAAAAATTTTAAACCAATAATATTTTAAATAAATAAGTATAAATTTATATAGAAAAGTAAAGTGAGGAAATTTTTGATAAGAGAATGAATTGCATTTGATCATATAAAAAAAGGACTTGCGACTTTCTAAGAGCCGAAACGAAAAAATCAACACTAGTCTGCTTTTCCTTACGCACCAAGAAAAGATTAAAGAAAGCAAACGCAACCTCTTCCTCGGGGACATCCCCCACACCCCCCCCACCCCACCCCACCATTACCCGACCCCTTAAAATTTCATTCTTCTTCCATTGTTGTCAGTGTTGCATTTCTTCTCCTTCATCTTCCAATCCTGAATTATACTGGAAAAAGCAGGAGCTTCTTTCTCTTCGATCCTTCTTTAATTTCTACATTTTCCTCTTTATTATTCTCAATATCTGACCATTTCCGCTACTATTGTTGTTCTTCTGCCTCTCTCCCTTGTGATCGAAATACGAAGAAAAGAGAGAAAGAGGGAGAACGGGTAGGGCAGTGCGCGATGGGCCAAACCTTTCGGAAGCTCTTCGATACCTTCTTCGGCAACACTGAGATGAGGGTAACAGATACGAAATCCCCCTCCTCCTTCCCCAACTTCTTATTTTCCCTTTTTTGGGTTCAATTTTCAAGCTACTTTTTCAAATACATATACTATCTACGTTTTTTTAGCTCCAATTTACTTTGCTTGTTGCTAGTGATCCCATGGAATTCTGCTGGAGCTAAACCCTTGCATAATAGCGCTCTAATTTCTTTGTTATAGTTTAACGGTTACGGGCTACTTATTTTTAGTTGCTACCTGCTTTGTAAGGCCGAGTTCGCTTGGGTTTGTCGATATATCTTGGTAATTGTTGTTTGTTTGAGGAATAGATCAATGGGTTTGTGGTATATATCCTGCGCTAGCCATATTTTTCTGGGTGAAAGTCTGTTCTTGGTTAGTGATCTGAAATAAGATATTGCTATTCAGCTTCTATTTTGTAAGTCGAAGATTCACTCTTTGATGACCATTATTAGCTATTAGAAAACTGTTCTCCCTATATTCTGCTCTTTAACACTGATTAGTTTCTTCTGGCATCAGTTTGAACCTATGATCAACCCGGCTTAAGTTAGTTGCATTTTACTTATCGTAGATGGTGTCCCATGTAATTGATTTGCATAAGAGAAGCAGAAGCCTATCTTTCGTTGTTATATTCAAAGCTTTAATGAATTTTTCATAGCATTGACCCTGTGACTAATGAGAATGACTAAAATGAAAAGAAGGTTAAAAGAGCTTTAATTTCTTGTTCTTATTGTTTCACACACTTCCTTCTGCTTAACTGGGGAAGTATCATTGTTACTTCAAATTTGTTGTAGCCGAAAATGTAGTTATTTTCCTTTGGTTAGAGACATTAGTGCCGGTTGAATATCGCACTTCTAGATTGATATGTTGATCAGATATTATGCTAATGAACCACTGTTTTCACATCTTTTGAGCATATACCTTCTTAGTGCATTTATTTGCTGTTGTAGATTTTGCAACAACTAGTCAAGAGGAAGTCATGTTCAGTTTTGGTTCAAATAAGCACATAATTTAACCTTTTCTCCTGAAACCTCTGTGGTACTGTTTCTACATAATGAACCGATATCTTTGTTTCCCGTCTATGATCCTTTTATGCTTTACGAATTCCCTTGCCATGCAATTATATAGATGTCATTTACATTGTTATTTCTGGACATCACTTACAATTATTTGAATCATCTTCAATTTCTTCTTCTTACTTTGACTGCGTAGGTTGTGATGCTTGGTCTGGATGCAGCTGGAAAAACTACTATTTTATACAAGCTGCATATAGGAGAAGTTTTGTCTACTGTTCCTACTATTGGTAGGTTATTTTGATTGACAAAGTATCTCATTTTGCTCATACTAGATTAGATTTTAAACCCGCAATTAATGAAGAAGGTATATCAATATTATGGTGACTTTGTAAATTACTTGGAATTATGTTGTAAATGATCTCATCTATGGGAAGTTAAAATATTTTATGTTAGTGAAATTGATGCTTAACTAAGATACATATGTTTGTTTCTTCTTTTTCTTTAACATGCAAGAGACTTGCATAGCTACCACGTTATGATAATATCAAAAGGTCAGCATTCTGAAATTTTCCTAATTAAGGTTTGGGCTTCCAACTTTAGACAGTAGGGATGACTTTAAACTGGTTAGTGGCATATCGTGAGAGACAGTATCAGTTTTTTGTTTCTGTTTCTGTTAGAGCACTTTTGAAAGATTTATCTCCAAACTGATTGAGCTCTGAAGATTAACTTTCAAGAGCTTGTGGAATATTATTGGACATTCTTTGTAATTAGTCATTTGGAATTGCGTTCCAGTTGTAATTTACTGCACTCATCTCCATTTTCCTAGTTTATAATGTGTTTGTATGCATACATGATTTCTTCATGGTTCTGCATGGAGCTACAAACTGATGTAGTTTTATTATACAGGTTTCAATGTGGAGAAGGTTCAGTACAAAAATGTGATTTTCACAGTGTGGGATGTGGGCGGGCAAGAGAAGCTAAGACCACTGTGGAGACATTATTTTAATAATACAGATGGGCTGGTAATAAAGTCTTTGCCACTTTTTTGTGTGATGCAGTCTATTTACTTCTCCTCTTTGCTTTATTCTAATTCTATTCCTCTCGACCTCTGGAAACATCTGATCATTGGCATGGATAAGCTGAAATGGTTTCTTTTGGCATTCCTTTATTTATTGCACATAGATCTACGTGGTTGACTCTTTAGACCGAGAGAGAATTGGAAAGGCAAAGGCAGAATTTCAGGTTATGTATCTA
Source organism: Catharanthus roseus (assembly GCA_028651295.1). Lineage (NCBI taxonomy): Eukaryota > Viridiplantae > Streptophyta > Magnoliopsida > Gentianales > Apocynaceae > Catharanthus > Catharanthus roseus. The sequence goes on along the minus strand of JAPQWS010000104.1, from coordinate 4,854,590 downwards.
TTTACTTGTCTTCTTTGGTGAAGTTCTTCTGAGCTAGCTTCCCCTCTTGACCTTCTTCTCGTTTTCAGGCAATCATCAAAGATCCATTTATGCTGAATGCTGTCATCTTGGTCTTTGCAAACAAGCAGGACATGGTATGCTGTTAGTCCATCTAAGTGATGGCTACTTCTTTCTAAAGTAGAGGGAAATTGTCATAAAGAAAGTTAAAATTCATGTCTGTGTGTTTTCTCCTGGTTTGTTGCCTAGAGCACAAAAGATCTTCTAGACCCTATAGAAGCTAAGTGCTGAAGGTGCTGGGGAGGATTGTGTAATTTCTTATTCAAGGTTTCCCTACTGGGAGAAAAAAGAAGATGTGATATCACTGGCCTGTATATTCACGGATTAAGACATCCAACGCCAATATGAATCTTGAAATTTTTTGGCATCTTTCTTATCTTGCTTCAGGAGATTTTTTTGAACCATGAAAGTTATTTTTAGATAACAATTCCCCGCTGAATGGTCCTCAACCTTAAAACTATTTAATGATTTATAATTATGTTAAAGTTGGATGTAAGATGCCTGTTGCTATAAAGCTTAGGACGCCCTGGATGCTTTGCCTGCTCTCTTTATTGTCACCATTACATTGAGACTTATCTTGTAATCCATACATTATAATAAGGTTTAGGCATCATTTTCATATGGTAAGTGGCTTAGTTCTTTTTATTTTTCTCCTGTAGTCCATGCTCTTCCCGATTCTGATAAAACTTGTGTACCAGGTCACTATGCAGATCCCTAACCTTTCAGTAGTAGCTGCTTCATTTTTGCTGATGATTTTGCTAATGGCTTTGCTGGTTTTCCATTTTCCTTTGCTTTCAGAAAGGAGCGATGACTCCAATGGAGGTATGTGAAGGCCTGGGCCTTTATGATCTTAAGAACAGAAAATGGCATATACAGGGGACTTGTGCTCTTAAAGGGGATGGTCTTTATGAGGGCTTGGACTGGCTAGCCAGCACATTGAAGGAACATAGGGCTGCTGGATTCTCTTCTGTGGGAACTTCAACCTTCTGATCATCCACAGGTTCAAACTTGTCCTCCCGAGCCTGATTTTTGCAAAAAAGTTGAGGAATTGCATACTTTGCTGATTTATCTCTTTCTACTTATGACACAGCTTTCCCTTGACAGATTAAGCTACAGAGATACCGCTGTCTATAATTTGGGGAGACGACAAGAAGCTTCTCTTCCCTGACTGTATTTGAGAAGTCAATTAAGTACTTAGGGTGCTTATATTCCTGGCCTTGATTGAACTTTGTAGAGAATCTAGATAAAGATAACACGCCGGGGATAAATCTTTGAGATATCCCGTAAAATGTCACATTTGGGTGTTGTGTGTTGTAAAGAGATATCTAAGTAGTTATTTTGCTTTGTCTTGTTCATCTATGTGGTTTTGTTTTTGGTTTCTCTCAGTATTTATTATGAGGAAAACATCAAGTCACTGTTCCCCCATGCATGTTATCTGGGATGGATATGAAAAGCATTACCAAATGGTCAGTGGATCCTTAGATATCATTAAAATGGTATATCATTTTGTTTAAGAATTTTCATCCCAAGTTTTATGCACGTGAATTATATTTGTGAGAGAAATGAAAATTTTTGTACAGGTTTAAAAGGCATCAATTCAAAACAATCAGTTAGCACTAGTAAGTAACATTAGCCCCATCAATCAAGATATGGCAAGTGGAGACTATTAATTAGTGTTTGGGTATTAAGAGATAGGGAATTGATAAATCCATAGCAAAAATTTAACTCCATTGGATTTCAAATTTATCCTTATTAAATAATTGGTACGAGAGGTGCAAACACCATCCTTCTTCTCGGAATCTTTTTGACAATATTTCTTGGTTTAGTATTTTCTGAATTCTGATTGGGAATCTTTCTGTCTTCATCTTTGAAGGCAGAAAGAGAAGCCCCCTACTTCTGTGAATTTTTATTTCATTTTGTTTAGAATGAGAATAGATAAGGAATATTTAGTAAGGGTATTATGGAGATTAAAAAAAGATAGATTAGATTTAGAATCAAGGCCCTGAATATATCAGTTGTCTAAAAAATATTGTCCACTTAATTACCACAATTTTAGCTTATTCTGATCATCTTGTTACTAAAAGCTCGCGATTCTAGATATTCATGCGAAAAATGTTTCACAAGAAAAATATTATATACATCTATGCGGAAAATATTTCATAAGAAAAATATTGTGCTTCCTCCATTTCAAAATAAGGGTTTTTTTAAAGAAATTTCTTTTGTTTCATTATAAGTGTCTTTTTACAATTTTCAATAGCATTTATTATATTTTTTCTAATTTTATCTCTCTCTCTCTCTCTCTCTCTCTCTCTCCCCTTATTTTTTCTCCTCTCTCTATTTCTTTATATTTCATTCTATATTTATGAGGATATAGTAGTAAAATATTTCATTGATTTTAAAACCCTTAATATATGTGCCAAGAGTTGAAAGCACTCTATTTTGAAACGGAGGGAATGTTTATTTTATTCAGCAAATGAAAACTTTGTTTACCTTAAAAAGAAAAGAATGAACGACAATATTATTGGGTAATTTATACCATATACTTAGGCATACCATGTATGGTGTGTCTAGTTAGTAAATTACGTAGTTTTTATCAAGATTTAGAATTTTATTCCAATTAAAACTACTCTCACAATCTCTTTCTTCACGTGCCTCTTACAGACTAAAAAAAAGGAAAATCATCATCTTCTACGATCTTCCTGGCCTCTCACGATCTCTACAATCTCTCCTCACCCGATCTCTGCAAGTTGTTATCATCTTCCCTAATTACCGCAATCTCTCCGAGCTACGTTTATCTTCCCCGATCATCTTTCTTGATCGCCTGCAATTGTTTTTTTATGGAGAATTGTGAAAAAAATTCTATTGCCCAATCACTGTGATCTATCCGACCTGCGATCATCTTTCCTGATCACCTGCAATTGTTTTTTGATGGAGAATTTTAAAAAAAATCCTGTTGCGTCATCAACAGAAACCGTGTTGATGTAGACAATATAGATTGTGTTGTTTTCAACTCTTCTGTGGGAGATAATGGTGTTTTGATGCTTCCAAAATCCGTGGAGGAAGAAGTTTCACATAAGGACATTGCTTTTTGGTTTTCTTTTATTATTTCATACTTTTTGTATTGCTGTTAAGTAGGGGTGTCTTATTTTATAACGTGGAGTGCCTACTTTTATAACTAATATTGCCTATTTCTAAGTGTCTATCTCTACTACTATAAGAGTGTGAAAGAGGGTCATACCTTTTGGGTTTCTTACTTTTTAAAACTACCTAAAATGCCTTTTAGCTAGATCAATTATAAATTTTAAGTATAAGAAAATATTGTTATTTTAAAGATTTTTTGGTGTAACTAAATTACATAGTACTCATAAAGTTAAGTGGAGGGTTTTGAACAATAAATGCATAGGATACATAATGGAAATCTAATTACATGGAGGAGTTTAAAGAATTTGTTAAGTAGATAGTTATTTGAAAGTTACAAAAGAGATAATAAAAATTACATGATCTAAATAAAGTTAGATAAAAAGATAATAAAATCCATGATATTTGTAAGTAAAAGAAAGAGTTAAAGAGAATTTGTTAATTAGATTAATTATTTAAAAGTTACATTAAAGATAACAAAAATTAAATGAGGTAAATAAAATTATATACAAGGATATAAAAATTTCATGAAGTTTGTAAGTAAAGAAATAGTGAATTTTGGAGAGTTAAAATATCTTATTTTTCAAAACATAAATTTAAAAATATTAAACAAGTTAAAATTCAAGGAAAATAAATAATTAATAAAAATATAAGAATAACTAATTAAAGTTACCTTAATTTTGGAGGAGGATAAAAATTATATGAATAAAGATTAACTTAGAAAAATTATTCATAAAAGTATTTAAATAAAGAAGTAAACAATTATTTGGGTTAAGTCCAAAAAAGCGCATGAACTTAAGGGCTTGTGTCAATTAGACGCCTGGACTTTTGATTGTGATAATTAGATGTTTCTCAATTTTGAATTAGGGACAATTGTAAATTGGTTAATTTTAAAACCACAAAAAATTTTGACACTATTATCAATTAAGTAAAAAACTTTTATTTTTTATAATTAAATATTTAATTTACGGTTTGGCTTAATTCTTTTTAATAGTTATGAGTTATTTATGATACCTTTTCGATTGTTGTGACATAATAATCTAAAAGAAAATTATTATAAGATCATATTTAAATAATTTCACTAATCATAGATAAAAAATATTATTAGTTAAATTGTTCTAATTTTTTTATAATTATGATTAATAATCCAAAAAAACAACTTTTTTGGGAGAGAGAGATATTTTAATTTTTTAAAAAATAAATTTTAATTCATTTTATGTCATAAGAATAAAAAAAAGTATAACAAATAATTCATATAACTATTAAACGGAATTAAACTAAATCATAAATAAAGGATTCAATATTAAAAAATAAAGTTTATTTACTTAATTGATGATAGTTTCAAATTTTAAGTGCGTGCTTAATTGATATAAGTTCACACGCTTTTTTAGACTTAACCCCAATTATTTATTTAGGGGTTAGTAATTGCATAAAAGATAATAAAAATTACATAAAGAAAGTAATAAATTGAAATTATTTATAAATACATTTAATAAAAGGAAGAAAGGAATTTTTTAAGACACTTTTAACATTAAAAAAACAATTTTATTTTACATACTTTGTTACGTGCGAATGCACGTGCATCTTACTAGTATTTACAAATAAGGGGACCTTCAAATTTTTTGTTTTGTTTTTATGTGTAGATGTTTTATGTTGGTTTTAGTTTATATATATATATATATATATATTTCTCTTGTGTTTTAAACCTCAGATTTCTTTGAATATAGTTGATGAGTGTTTCATGATAATTTAGGATTGCGTGAAACTTTTGAGGATAGATGTGCCTATTTTTACAATTGAAAGTAGCTATTTTTATAACTGCGAGTGCCTACTTTTATAATTGGGAGTGCCTATGTTTAAAGCTATGCGGAGCCTTTAAATTTTCTGTTTTGTTCGATATGTGGTTATTATTTTTTTTTTTGTTGAATTTAATGTGTTGTTTTATGTGTTTTAACCCTCATATTTATGTTGAGTATATTGGGAGAGTGTTTTATGATAATTTAATATGTCGTAGAATTTCTGTTGATAGGGGTGCCTATTTTCACAATAGAAAATGCCTAGTTTTATGACTGTGATGCCTACTTTTATAACTGACAGTGTCTATGTTTACAACTAAGAGGATGTTCTATTTTTCTGTTTTGTTTGACATGCAGAGGCTTTTTGTTGGATTTCATTTGTTTTTTTTATGTGTTTTAACCATCATTTATCTATTTAATGCAGCTGCTATGAAAATCTGTAATAAAGATTCGTTAATGGAACTATTTGACATCCGATGAAGATGCATTTCAGTTATATAATGATTATATATTCAAATTGGGGTTTAGTATTCGTAAAGACAAGAAAAGGTTAAAGGTAGGGAGAATATAATGTAAGGAAGAAGAGCATAGTTGAGATAAGGTGAAGGAAGAATGCATTATTGTATGCTTCAAGGACTAAAACGGCGGTTCAATTGTCTATGACCAATAAGCGTTAGGGAAGACTATGAATGCCCAAGTAGTGAATGTCAATTTAGTTTAGAAATATTTAGTTATAGTGATGTGGAACCATCAAATACATTTCAACCATTCATAAATTTTATGTAGATGTATAATTTCATTCCTTTAAGCGTTTGTATGACAAACTTTGTTTTTTTTTTTTTTTGGTGTTTTTTTATGTTATATTTGTGTCAAATATTTTTAGAAAGCGTGTTGTGATAATTTAACTCCTCATCTAATTTCTGTAAGCAGAGGTGCCTATTTTCTTAACTAGGTGTGCCTATTTGTAAAACTAAGTGTGTCTCTTTCTCTGTTCTATCTTGTTCAAGTGACATTTTTTGTATATGTAGATGATTTTGTTGAGTTGATTTATTTTCTTTTATGGGCTCCTTTAGTGTTTTCATATGTGATGGGTGTTCCAATATGGTGGGAAGGTATTTCGTGATACTTTAATACTACATCAAACTTTTGTACTCAGGGGTACCTGTTTTCATGCCTACGAGTATTTTTATTTCATGCCTATGAGTGCCTGTTTTATTAATTGGAAGTGCCTTCATTATTCTGTTGTTCAAGTAGCATTTTTTCTATTTGTTGGTGACTTTGTTGAGTTTTATCATTGGATTTTATGGCCATTTTTACGTTTTTTAGATGTGATATGTGAGTTCTAATATAGTTTGGAGTGGCTCGTGATAATTTAACGCTTCCTCCAATTTCTGTAAGTAGGAATGCCCATTTTTAAAAGTAGGAGTACCTACTTTCTTGAATAGGAGTGCTTAGTTTTATAATTAGGAATGCATATAATGTTCTGTTTGTTCAAGTGTCATTTTCCTATATGAAGATATATTTGATGACTTTTATTATTGGATTTTATGGTCATTTTTGTGTTTTTATACGTGATATGTGTTGCAATATAGTTGGTAATGTTTCATGATACTTGAACTAAGTGTGCCTACTTATACAACTAAATGCGCTTATTTTTATAACTACGAGTGCATACTTTTATAACTGATAATGCCTACTTTTATAATTGTGAGTGTCTACTTTTGTAACTGAAAGTGCTTACTGTGAGTGCCTATTTTTCATAACTAATGATGATTATGATATAAAATATGAAAAATGGGTGACTATAAGTAGGTGTGCTTACTTTTAAAACTTGCAGTGCCTACTTTAGAATTAAGTGTGGCTACGTTTATAATTGTGAGTGCCTACTTTTATAACTAAGAGTGCCTACTTTTATAATTGTGAGTGCCTACTTTTATAACTGAAAATGCCTACTTTTATAACTTTGAGTACCTACTTCTAGAATTGTGAATGTATACTTTTAGAACTGTGAGTGTCTACTTTTAAAACTAAGTGTGCCTACTTTTATAACTGTGAGTGCCTACTTTTATAATTGAAAATACATACTTTTAGAATTGTGAGTACCTACTTTTAGAACTAAGTGTGCCTACTTTTATAACTGTGAGTGCCTACTTTTATAACTTAGGGTGCCCACTTTTATAATTGAAAGTGCCTATTTTTATAATTATAGGTGCCTAATTTTATAAGTGGGAGTCAACATTAGGTTGATGTACAAGCTTTCTCTCCAAATTATTTAACAAATAATATATACTAAATGATGCCCAGATCCAGAGTGTAGTTTCTCCTTTAAATTGAGCATGTTCTCGACACCCTTGATCTTTCTTCTCCAAACCGAAACATCAACCATAGAATATCCAATAAAACAATATTCATCCACATTATATTCGTTTTCGTCAAATCTAAATCCCCAATTCTTTACTCATAAAAAAAGAAAAAAAATCCCCAATTCTTCACATCTTCCTCATTTTCCTCCAACGCCAGGGATGGCTAGTGGGTTGGGACTGCGGGTCTGGGCTGTCTACAGTTCACCAACCAGCTCGCTGGGCCAGCGTGTGGTTCTGGCGATCCTGAGTCGGTCTAGGCTACGATTTTGGTTTGATAGGCCTAGCTCGAACCGCCTAAGGGGACTGAACCAGGAGGGCCAATCCCGGGCTCGGTATTTTTTTTAAAATTTTTTTTAACTAACTTAATATTAAAAAACTTGAATATAAGTAAATAACATATAAATAAAATAATTTATATAAATAATAAAATTAACTTAAATAATACATAATAGAAAGTTGCCTAATATAATACTTACTAATACATGAAAATAAACGATACATAAAAAGCAAACAAGTAACTAAATAGTAAATAGATAAACATAGCATACATACTAAACTTAACCACACTAAATAACTTAACCCAGTCTTGGAGAAGTTCCGAGTGCTATTAGAGGTGGCGATGGTGGCAGTTATTGAAGAAAATTCTGTAGTTCTTCTCTGTGCATTAAGTTTAAGTGTCGGGATAAAGTACTCATGCATCTTTCGGGTCCGTGGAAAAAAATAACACCACAAATGTGACAAATTGCTCTTCTATCATAGTTGTCAATTTTTATCACATGCATCGTTTAACTTTTTGACCACTTTAAAGATGTCATTTTTTTTTTTTTTTTTTAAATGTAGATTTTTTTTATAAGTTTAGAAAATTTAAATTATTTTTATGAATTTTATTTAAACTTAAGGTTTTTTACTAAGTTTAGAAAACTTAAATTAACTTTTTTAGGGATTTAGAAAATATAAAGTATTTCTTTTAGTTAGAAAACTTAAATAAGTTTATAAAACTTAAGAGTTAAAAAAAAAAATTAGGAAAGCCAACTTGAAGTGGTGGGGGGTTTGGCATGTACCTCTACTAGTTTTATTAATAATAAAATAAAAATTACATGGGAAGGAGACTTAGAGCCTAAATCTCCCAAAAAAAATTACAATTTAAAATATAATAAAGTAATCATATACTATCTAAGTCCTAACTATTACCATTAAAAAAAAATTAATACCAGATTGAACGTTTGTTTCATCTTCTTCGTCAGATCCTATATCTACATTCGACTCATCAATATGCAGCCGGACAATCCTGTCTTCTTAAACATACCAATCGGCTGGACACGTAAGAGTCTCTTAATGTATTATGGACATCCGACTCCTAGTTTTGTCTACGACGATCGTTGGAGAATGCAATTTTAGAAGCCACTATAGAGACATGTCCTCTTAGGATATCACGAGTGATCCTAGATAGTATAGGATATTATGACGAATTGGTCTTCCACCATCCAAGTATGTCGAAATTATCTAAATGATGCTCAACCCGAGGGGTGTATTCGTATATAGAGAACTCAATTAGAGTTGTTCTCGTAGATGATGAACTCGGGTGCATAGACCATATATATCTATCATATATATATATATATATCCATATCCTCCTCCTTGACTTGAAGAAGATTGCATCTCTCCATATTGTGAATGACTTCTACTTGTACTCGAACTCCATAGTTCACTTTGTCTTGAGATCGAATAAGTTTTTCAAAGTTTGTGATGCATCTTTTTTTATTTTGTTGGCATTTCTCTAGAGAGTAAATAATGAATTAAAGCGAGTATCTAAACATGAGTAAAAAAAATGAATTAAACATTCAAAACCCTCACTTTCAAAATGAGGGTCTAAAATCAAAGTAACACAATATATGACAGGAAAATTTTCGTCATACTTTTTTAAAAAAAGTTTCCATATCAAACATTATAAGACCATATATGACATGTAGTCTAAATTCTCTAAAAACACTTGCAACTTTTATCATTGTGAGAAGAATGTGATGAGTAGTGGTGTAGTATTGTCCAGATAAAAGTTCAATTGGTGTGCAAAAGTTTTTAAAAAAAAGAACAAGTAACTACAACTTCATCTAAAACATTTGAATCAAGTGGTTCACCATTTGCTAGTGTAAATTCAATAAGTTGTTATTTATAATGAAAACAAGTTTGTAACATATCTAAAGTTGAGTTCTATCTTATAGTAACATTGTCTCCAAAACTTTATAAGGTACTTTTTGTTTTATACAAAGTGATTTAAAATGTTCTCGTCTAGGAACGAAAAATCTAACAAACTTTATAATGTCTCTAATCGTATTTGTAACATATTTAATATGTGATAATCGTCTTTACACACAAATTCAAAATATGGCATGCACATAAAATATGAAATAACTTTCATCTAAAATTGGTCTAGAATTATTGTTTAAAATTGATACTGAAGAATCATTATTTGAAACGTTATCAAACGAAATGGAAAAAAATTTTGTTATCAATTCTATAATCACAGCATGTTTGAGTAATATTTCGTGCTATATTTGCACCAACATGTGGAAATTCAAAATTTTAAAAACCAATTATTTTTTTATTTAAATGCTAATTTTCATCCACCCAATGACATGTAATACACAAAAAATCTTCAGAAGTAACAACTGTCCAAAAATCACAAGTAAGCAAAAATTTGCTAGGACTAGATTAAAAAATTGCATCAAGTACATTTGTTTCTTCCTAAAAATGTCTTAAGAATTTCTCTCCTAAGTGAAGTTCTAGGAAAAAACCGTATAAGCCTGTTGAAGTGCAACTTGTACTAATCTTACAAATGGAGGAATAGAAGGTAATGATAAATAAAATCTACCAATTGCCACCCACCTAACTATTTCTCTTTTTACTAACTCACTATCATATTAAAAGTTGTCATTTCATTTCCAAAAGCACTAGTTTAAAGTTGTCCGTTGTCTAGTTAAATCTACAAAATGAGAAGGGTGGGCTGCTGTATATGTCATTTAATTGTAACGGTACTACCATCGATCTTATGTGCGAAATTCGTTTTACAAAGCTTACATGTAGCTTGATTATTTATCTTATAAAAAACACTCCAAACAATATTTTTTTTTTTTACTACCACTACTACTAGGTTGGTACTGAAAGGAGGCACCTCATTTCTTCATTTTTTTTGTTCGTTTTTATTATCAAAGTCCACGGTATGGGAGGATGCATGTCTTGAAGATGAATCTATAATAATAATAATAATAATTAATAATAAAGTGAACAAATTTAATAACTAAATAAATCAAGTAAATAAATATTATTTAAAACTAAAGAAAAAAATTGTAATAAATAAAGTAAAAAGATAAGTATTAAGAAATTAAATAAATATATTATAGTAAATAAAGTAAACAAGTAATTATTTAAAAGTAATAAAGTTCCAAGATATAATTAATAAACAAATTAACGTAAATTAAGGTAAAGAAAGCAAACTATCAATGATGAACCCGGAATGATAAAGAATAATTGAAGAAGCTTTGATTGTCTGCAGAATTTTTTTCAATTCCTTCCTCCGACTTTTGAACAAATGGAAACTGTTATCCAGAAAAGCAAGAATAGCTACAAAAAAGCTAAGAAAACCAGAAATTACGTATATGATCCTGAAACTGGTACAGGATATCGTTCAATCGTCGGTACCTATAGGTTAGAAGGGTTGTACCTGGGGTGATGCGCACAAGAACGAGCATTCACACAAGACAAGAAGGCAAGGATTGGCATTTCTCATGGGAGGAACAAAAAACTCAGCTCATGGGGGTGTCGCCAAGGGATGCCGTAGGTCATCCTAACCGGTGTCCGAATTGAAGTCGGACCGGTTCAACATTCTTAGTCGGGACTTTCCTCAAAAAATATTTGATTCTTGAGAGTTGATAGAGTTTAGAGAGATATAAGGAGTTTAAAAGAAGATAGAAGAGAGAATGAGTGATTTTTGGCGTGAGAAATAAATTGGTTTAGGGGCATTTATAGTTACCAAAAAAAATCTGGTCGATTTTAAAAAAAAAATTAAAAAAATGGACGTTAGATCTCAATGGTCAAATGGTGATTAACGGTCAAACTATCTGAACTGTTGAGATCAAACGGCTAGATCATCTGGCCGTTGATCTCCAACGGTCGCGAAGCAGGGGATAAAACCCTCCAATGGTCAAAAAGTCTTCAAAATGTTTTTTTTTTTTGTTTTTTTGCAATTGGACTGCGGTCTTGGTTCTGGTTCGATTCTGCGAGCTTGATGTGGGTGGTCCAAGCTAGGACCACTCACAAAATCAAAGCTCAGTATGAGCCGCTTCCTTAGGACTGTTCACTTGTGGGTTGGGCTGGTCCTGGAAGGTTCGGGTCTCTCCCGAGCCGAGACGGGCTGGTCCAGACAGGTTCGCGGGCCATCCTGACCCATTGGTCGTCCCTATCCAATGCCACTCAAATATTCAAATTCGTTTGGAAAAAAAAATGGCGACCAATACAATGATGAGCTGTGGTGTTGCTGCATTTGTCAATCTATTCTTTCCTTTCTGTAAATCGAAATCAATAACAAATCAGAAGTGTATTGCATTTCAAGTTCAATAACAAATCAGGATGAACTATATTGGATTTAACCTCGGATATTTAGGTCCTTTTGAATTAGAATAAATTGCTTCCCAAATTCCAGAACTAGAAGAAGAAAAATGAAAGAAAAATCAAATTAAGAACTATTGATCAAACAAGAGAAGAGGAAAATCGAAGAAAATTGCAGAATCGCATGAGTTTTGGAAAGAAAGAATCGTGCGAGGATTTTATTTATCCTTGGGGTGTGAGGTTCAGTCTCCTAAAGTGAGAATGTGCTTATTTTTTAACTTAATTATGGACGAAATGAAATTACATAGTTTTACTAACTAGGTATATGAGGTATATGGTATAACAAATCATATTATTGCGTCCTTAAGTTAAAATCAAATGCATGTTTGAATCCGAAACGATAATGCGTTAAGTAGTCTTCGAAAGCCCACCAAACGAACTTGTGGGTCCCATTGTTTACCTCTCTCTCTCTCTCTCTCTCTCTCTCTCTCTCTCTCTCTCTCTCTCTCTCTCTCTCTCTCTCTCTTCTTGGTACCCAATAAATAAAACCGAAAAATCAGGACCATTGGATTCCGACCACACATTTAACTGTAAGTAAACTGTTGCGTTAGCTTTAGATTCTTTTCGTTTGATTTTTGGGAGAATTCCTTCCGTGATTCCTTTTCATGTTCTGATTCAACAACTACTTTTGGAGGAGGAGGAATGCATTCATGTCCATCCTCTGCGATGTTGGGAAACAAGACCAATTTGTTTTTGCGTAGAAACCCATATCTTCTTTTCAAGTCATCCAATTTCAGTCTTCGTAATAATAATTCCACTAAATTTAGATGCATAATCCATCGATTTGTCCCCAAATTCACTGTGGCATCGTCACTCAGTTCCGTCTTCAGCTCCGCCAACGCTATTGCCTCCTCAGCCGTCGCTGGCTCCTCTTCCGCCCATGCAGCTGTCACCTCCGCGATCACCCAGGTGGCGGTCACAGCTGTTGCCATAGCATCTGGAGCATGTCTCTCCACTAAGGTTGATTTTTTGTGGCCCAAAGTGGACGAGCAACCTGGTAAAATTCATCTTTTGTTTCCCCTGTTTTTTCCTATTCTTCTGATTTATAATGATTAACACTTTTGTACTAAGGAAATGACTTGAAATTCTGTTAAACTTGGTTATAAAGTAAGGATTTTTCTGTTTGATAAGTGAAATTGAACTCTCTGTATCCCCACTTACTTCTTTGATGCTGCAGGTTTGCTTGTGCTAGATGGAGTAGATGTCACAGGCCATCCCATATTTAACGATGCAAAGGTTTACCATCTCAACTGCACCTGTTGATGTTGGATAAAGTCATTTGCTGTCATAGTGACACTAAGACTTTGCTTTGTGAAGGCAGGTGCAAAAAGCAATTGCTTTTGCTAAGAAAGCTCACAAAGGCCAGCTCCGGAAGACTGGAGACCCTTACTTAACACACTGTATTCACACAGGAAAAATCATAGCCATGTTGGTTCCCTCAACTGGAAAGAGGGTACTGCTTTAGTCTCTGTCAAGTGGTTACAAAATTTAACAGGGCCTTTTGCTTCTATTATCTCTATACTTCTGGAAATTGAAGCTTTAGAAAATGAAACCCAAAAGTGTCACCTTCTTGCTAATACTTTTTCTCTGTTAGTTGTTGAGAAACATTATTTTTGCAGGCTGTTGATACAGTTGTTGCCGGGATCCTCCATGATGTGGTTGATGATACCGGTCAAAGATTGGACAGCATAGAGAGCGAGTTTGATAACGAGGTAGCAAAGTTGGTAGCTGGAGTATCTAAACTTAGTTACATAAATCAGGTAAAGTGAGTGGTAGAATAGTGCCAACAGATCTTATACATGCTCCACTCACAGAGTGGTGAAAAAATTTCGTATTTGATAATAACTAGTACAACCAATATACCCGGGTTCCCTTTTTGTATTGTTTAAATACAATTTCTCAGATGAGTCTTTGCTATGCAGCTGTTGCGAAGACATCGCAGACTAAATGTTAATCAGGCCACACTTAGCGATGAAGAGGTATGTGCTGATCAACATCCAAGTTAATTGATAATCTGCTGGGTTCCTACTTGCAATGGTAGAGAATCGACATAATGTTGAAGAGTGTTTGTCCTTTAGTAATTCAGAAATAATCTCATTTCTCTTCCTCTTTCTTTTTGCTTGAAAGGAAAATAGAAGTAAGTTTGGAAGCCTTCCAATGACTGACACATGAAATGATGTGTAAATCCAATTGTTGTTTCATGGACAGATATTGATCATGTGAATTAAAACTAGTTAGACAATTTGGTGGGGCAACTGCTGAGTACTACAAAATTTTATCCTTGACCAGACCTTTTTCTGTACATCATAATTCATATTACTGTTTAAACGATCAGATGAGTGAAATGATTCAGACTAAATTATAGACATATGACTCATGGCATTAGAGGAAGCTGAGGGTCTGAGCAAATTTTGTGTTTCATTACTTGATCCAGTTTATTTCATTTTCAAAACCCAGTTTTACAATTGATTTTCATCTTTAAAATAATCTTCTTTTGTTTAGCTAAAAAGCACCTGATAAATGATGCATTTGTCCCGAACAAGTTATTTGCCAACTATCCACAGCTATAAACTTGTGTTTTCTTATGGTTTCTTCATCTTTGCTTTAGGCAAATAATATACGAGTGATGCTGCTGGGCATGGTTGATGATCCACGTGTGGTTCTTATAAAGCTTGCAGATCGCCTTCATAACATGAGAACCATGTACTGTGGAAGTTTACTGCATATCTGCATGTTTTAGACTGCTGCACATGTGTGCCATACATTATTTTTACAATGTTGTGAAATTTTTATCATCTTCACTTCAAGAGTATTTTTACTTCATATCACCGTTTTTCATTCTTTTGCTCTCCAAATGTTCAGAAATCAACCTATTGTGTTCCGAGGGTTCTATAAAAGTGGACCATATTTTCTATTAGCTTATCAAATTTTCTTGCAGATATGCTCTGCCAGCAGCCAAAGCCCAAGCTGTTGCACAGGAAACATTAGCTATTTGGTGTTCACTTGCGTCCCGATTAGGCCTTTGGGCCCTGAAAGCTGAACTAGAAGATCTTTGTTTTGCGGTTCTTCAGGTATGCTTATAATCCTTAGTCCTACTTATCACCAATGTATTTCTTGGTAAAGAAGGCAACATGGTAGGGGGCGTTATTGATTTTGAGTATCTGACCATCCATGGTTACCTTTTTGCAGCCTCATGTATTTTGCTGCATGCGCGCTGATCTGGCTTCCATGTGGAGCCCCACCAACAAGACAGGCAGTCTAAGGAGACTTTCTGCAAAAACCAGCAATATGGAACAACAGAATGGAAAGAACTCAATATCTGAGTATGAAAAGTCTGCAGATGTTGATGACAGTGACTTGAATATGGAGGTAAATATTTTTTGCATTTGCATCTTCATATCATTAATCTGTATATAGTTTAACAGTAGAAATTCCATTTTTCAAATAGGATAAGATCTCAATGTATTTACATGTTGGTGTCCAAAATCTTACCTCACAGTGCAGTAACTCCTTCCATTACAGTGCACCTCTCAGCTTATAAAGTAAATATTCTTGTTCCAAATCCAATTTGATGTTTTCTATTTTCATATTCTACTGCACATTTGTAACTTTACAAGCCGATGAACTTTCTCTTCAGGCTACTCCCTTTAATGATGTTCTCTTTCTCCTCTTGTTTTCCCACCCACAGCACCAAAACCGTTAGCCTTTTAGTTTGCAATTAACCATTCATGAATCACTTAATTGAGTGATTTGTCATTATGAAATTTGTAGGTTCTTTTGCAAGCTGTACTTCCATTTGATATCCTACTAGATAGAAAAAAGCGAATTGAATTTCTCAACAACCTGGGCAGAAGTTCTGAGGCACTAACAAAGCCGAAGGTTGTCAGTGATGCTGCCATTGCTTTGGCATCTCTAGTAGTTTGTGAGGAAGCACTTGAACGTGAACTTCTTATTTCTACTTCGTACGTTCATCTTATCCGTCATCTGAATTAATGTACTTTCATTTGTCCTAATAAGCTGCATGTCTTCACTTCTTTTCTTTTCTATCCCATTCCTTGCAGTTATGTCCCAGGCATGGAAGTAACTCTGTCTGGTCGCCTAAAGAGCTTGTATAGCATTTATAGTAAGGTATTATGAAATTCATGTGTTCATTTTAAGGGATAACTCATGAAAGTGCATATAAGACATAGATACTGAACCCTCTAGTGTTGTTAAGCTTGCGATTAAGTCACTCCAGATGATTAGCATGTGATTAGTGTGTTAAAGCATGGAACATTTTCAGCATTGCTTTATTTGGTTTAGGCATTGTTCTGCATTGACTGTTTTCAGTCAGTTACCACAAGCAAATATTGGAATTTCTTAGGTCGAGATATGATATGGTAACTCTCTTGGTTTGTTGTGTGTTCTTTTAATTGTTATCTTCTCCTGTGCAACTTTTCTCTTGTTTTACAGTTTACCAGTTTTAAAATTATCAACCTAATTGGTTTCCAGAGAAGCTTATTTCGGCTCTGACTGTCTCAGATGAAAAGGAAAGATGTTGATATAACTAAAGTATATGATACTCGAGCATTGAGAGTGATTATTGGAGATAAGAATGGAAAATTGCACGGTCAAGCAGTTCAAAGTTGTTACAATCTTCTCGACATTGTGCACAGGTGAATCAATTTTTTTTTCTTTTTTGGGTGGAACAGTCTTGTTTTGAAGCTGGGGCAGTGTGGGGAGGGAGGGAGTAGAGCACCTATTGGTAGTTAAGAAAGAGCACATGAAAAATTCCTTGTTTAAGTGAATTTTCTTGCTTTAGTGCTTATGGAGAACAACAATTACTTTCTTTCTATGCAGACTTTGGACCCCTATTGATGGCGAGTTTGATGATTATATTGTCAACCCAAAACGAAGTGGTTACCAGGTCTGTTCCTACCCTTCTTTTATGTCACCATGCATAAATTTCTGATGTGATGCATGTAATTCCACCATACTCTTATTTATTGATTGCCCTCTGAATTTCATCTCTCTTCCTGGTTGCAGTCTCTGCACACTGCTGTACAAGGTCCTGACAACTCACCTCTGGAAGTTCAAATAAGAACTCAGGTATTGCGTCATTCCAGATATTCCAAACTCAAAAGTTCTTTTTATTATCATGTAAGTAAATTTCTTCTAGGTGTAGTTTTTGGTTGTGCTGAATATAGCAGTGATGTTTAACTTTTAGAGGATGCACGAGTATGCTGAGCATGGACTAGCAGCACATTGGCTTTACAAAGAAACTGAAATCAAAGGCATTATGGCTGATGCAGAATTAATGGCACCTTCATATCTTTCCAAAGAAATGAATGACCAAGTCTCTGTTGAAGATGAATCATTTCAGAAGTGTAATTCTTTAAAAGCTGGACATCCAGTCCTAAGAGTAGAAGCAGGCCATTTGCTTGCCGCTGTCATCGTCAGGTACTTTTTCCCCGAATTATTTCTGAGAAATGAAACTGTATCCTTTGCTAAGTAGTGCAAAGCCTTGCAATCCAGGGTAAATGAAGATGGAAGAGAATTGCTCGTTGCTGTAAGCTTTGGTCTAGCAGCTTCTGAAGCAGTAGCTGACAGAAGGTCTTCATACCAAATAAAACGGTGGGAAGCCTATGCAAGATTATACAAAAAGGTATGGAGTCTTAGCCCTTGTTTGCTTCTTGAAGTTAATCTTGATTAACAAATGGGCAAAGCAGATGGTATATGGTATTTAATTACTTCAATATTTCTGTTTGGCAGGTACTTCTAGGCTTGAAATTCAACAAATTTGTTGGTATTCATTAGTTTGTTGGATGCTTTTGAATGATTTCTTCCTATTGACTGCCCAATTCAACTCCAGGTGTCTGATGAATGGTGGTTTGAACCGGGACATGGTGATTGGTGTACTTGCCTGGAAAAGTATACACTTTGTCGAGATGGTATGTACCACAAGGTATGTGAACCTTTTTATTGTTTTTTCCAACGGGCGTAGTTTCCTTACTATAACTTGTAAAGATACTCTACTCTAAAGATTTCCTGGGAAGAATACTATTTACTGTGTCTTTATGCTATGCAGCAAGACCAGTTTCAGCGTTTGTTGCCGACATTCATCCAAATAATTGAGCTCACAGAACAGGAGGAAAGTGAATACTGGACTGTGGTATCTGCTGTATTTGAAGGCCAAGCAGTTTCTTCTGTTATATCTGATTTAAGTTTCCAGGATAGGCAAAGCTTTTACTCTTCTAATTCAACTTTGATGAACACAGGGATCAACAATAAGGTACTTTCTAATAACATCTCATCTATTTATTTTACTCTCTTGATTATATCTTTTCAACACTGTTTTAGTTTCGGAGCACTTGGCTTTTGCAATTTTCTCAATTTTCTACCTATCGTGCTGGGCTATAGAATAATGGAATTGAATTAAGCCAGACTTTTCAGCGCTTTATGCACGTACTTTTTACTCGTTTAGCACATTGCTTCTCTGTTTCCAGCCAAATATGAATACTTCACTCCTGTTGAGTGGAAAAAGGAAAGGAAAAGTCGTCATTCAGTTAAATTTTGGTTATTAAATGTTTTCTTTACTGCTTCCGCACTTATCGCCTAAACTGATACACGGAATTTCAAATTATAGCTATGTCAAAACCATAGTAGAGTGGTTATTTACAGAGAACAACCAGGGGTTTGTTCCTTGTAAACCTTCCAATACCGCTACTGCAAGTAATTGTTGAGAGAATAACTTTAAGTGTCTCTCTATTTCATGTTATATTACGTTAAAATGTTTCTCCTGTAACTTGTTTCGATCTCTTGTGTACTTTGGAACAGGTACTTTTACTCCGAACAATGCTTCAATGGGAAGAGCAGCTGCGTACTGAAGCAATTCTCAAGCAACAATCAAAATACGATTCTAAATCATCGCGGGCTAGCTCATCTGGTTCTCTTGGCGAGGTAGTTATTATATGTTGGCCTCTTGGTGAAATGATGAGGTTGCAAACGGGTAGCACAGCAGCTGATGCTGCCAGAAGAGTAGGACTTGAAGGAAAGCTGGTTTCTGTAAATGGTCAACTTGTGGTTCCTAACACACAGCTGAAAGATGGTGATGTTGTAGAAGTCAGAATATGAATATAATTGGTGTATAATAGGCCTTTTTCTTTTTCTTTTTTTTTCCCCCCCTTATTTTCCAGTAATTATGGAATGTCTGAAAGTAGTTTTTTCTGGAATTTAGAGGAAGATATATCTCATCAAACATCTCCCCCTTTGTAATATATGATTTGATGACTCTGAATTGTACACGCTTATGCACAGTATTGGACCTTTTCTTTTGTTTGGTTGAATAAGTACTTGTATTAGGAAAAATAGCTTCGGGTCCTGAAACTATTTTAGTTTCTAATTAAGAATTTTCAAACTTTAATTTTAGATAGTGTAACCTCTTAACTATTTTATATCATCCTAAAGTACTCTGGCATCTCACATGGCAGGAATCTGGCTAGATTATCTTTATGTACCCACTACATGTATAAATTTTAAGAGGTAAAAACGTCCGTCCACCTCTCCTCCCTCAATTTCCAAAATTTTACTTCCCCTTTCCCCCTCATTCCACTTTTCTACCGCTAATCCTTTTCTCGTTCTTGTAAAAGGCCAAAGTTTTTACCACTAAAACTTTCCCTACTCCTCTATTGAAGCAAGTTGCTGCGTATCAAGAAATCCTTAGAATGCATACCAGGGAAGCACATCACTCTTTCAAACTATTACTCTTCGAAAATCGTAGTTTTAGAAGTGTAATGGTAAAAATTTTTGTTTGGGTTAACTTTTAAGAATTTAAACTCTACTTTGTCTGGAATTGTTGTTTAAAAGTGTAACTTGGGTTTTCATTTTTGGAAAATACGCTATAAGCATTTGTAGTATAGTGTTTTTTTAAATGTAGTGCCTCTCATATTTTGTTGATTATATTATGTTATTTTTTGGATAAAAATAGGTTCTTTAGTGGGGTTTTCACAATGAAAATACACCATGGAGGGAAATTGGTTGAAACTTTGGTGTATAATCAATACATAGGGGATAAAGTAGACTATTATGATTGGTGTGTTACTTGGAAGGTGTCCATTGTAATGTTGGATAAAATAGCACTTGCTTTAAATTACGGGTTAAATATAAGGTATTATTACATTGACCTAAGTGTTGATGGACCACTTGGCTAGTTTTTTTGAGTGACGCTTATGTGTTCAAGATGTATGAAATAGCAGAAAGAAGATATGAAATTGAGATATTCTTTAAACATGAACCTAGTCCACCAAGTGTAAACCCATATAAAGCTAGTCTTGAACAAGTTGGTCCATTAAAACTTCCATGGAAGGATGAAGTTCCTACTGAACATGTTACTACAAAACTCACAAGGATCAAACATGTTGTGAAGTCTAGGTCTAGAACACCGAAAAAAAATGTGGGTGCTAAGCAATTCAAAAGTGGAAAGTGTAAAGCTAAACTTAGACGTTTTTATGATGAGGATAAAGAAGAAAGTGAGGATGGGGAAGCAGAAGGTGCTCAAAGGGATTTTGAGGATTCTGAATATGAAAAGAGTGATAATAATGAATTGTTGTGGACTGACTGTATTGAGGATTTGGTTGCGAAGGACGTTTGAAGGGTTTGAGAAAAATTTGAATGATGATTTGAGAACTAGTGAAGAAATTGAAGATGCTCTAACAGAACTGAAAGTTCGTACTTAGGTCTTATCGTGCAATGTGAATAAAATTATGTGTGAGTGTTATATAAAGTAGTTAGTGTGACAAGAGTAATAAAACACGACACATAACACAACAAATTGGTAATGCAGTTTGGCCTAAGCTTACGTCTGCGGGATCCCGCTCAGAAAAATAATCCTCTATAAACCGATAGCACAGTATAAGCAACACCTATCTCATAAATACATCTAGTGTTTTCCTAGTAGAAAGTGCAAACTTCCTTTACACACTGCACAACTGAAATCCCTTCAACTCTTCAAAGCTCCCCTTGAAATGTGGCTGCTTTGGCTTGAACTCCCTTTAGTCCTTCAAAAATGTTGAAACTGCAATCAGATCTTCTTGATACACACAGATTTAGTTTCTTTGTTTAAAAGTACTTCTCTAACTAATTAGATACACAAGAATTTTTATCCTTATTATATATTCAACGCTTAAGAAAGTAGGAGTCTTGAGATCTTTACATGATATGCAGCAGATATTCCACATCTTCAAAATCTCTAAAACAATGCCAATACAATCTTCAAATGGTCCCATGTATGTTGTTGTGTGTTGACCTTAGTTCACACTCAATCGACCCACACAACACGAACGTGTGGCCACACACCTGATGTGACAAGATTCTACAAACTCCCTATTTGACATTGTTTTTGAACAAATACACAACAACACAATGATCATACAATAAGTATAGAGTTGTCTAAACTAAAAGGTCTTCAAGCTTTAAGATGATCATAGTGAATAAACCAAAGTAAGGACCAGAAATCCAAAGAACCAGAAAACCATACTAGTCTTAAGCATGAAGAGATATAATGCTAGAAAAACCAAAAAGATAACCCAGAATAATCAAAATCCAGGAGATTTAAAACTAATCCCATCAACCAAAGCATTTAATGACACCCAGACCAAAACAAATAAGACACCAAATATTCAAGGCCATACAGGCCATCAACTATATCAACAACTATATCAACAAAAATATCCAAATATTCACCAAAAGACCACACAAGGATAGACATTCAAATGGAAAGAACTTAAGGAATTACCAAATGAGCAAACTGGACCAGTAACAATAACTCTCCCACATGCCGTTGTTTCCCCAACTCCCCCTTTTGCTTTAAAAGCATGCCTCGAGAGAACTTGTCTTTAAGCTTCTGAACATCAGGTTGAAGTTGAATTACAGTTGCCATACTTGTAGTCAGCTGCTGCCCCATCTGATCAAGTCTACTAAAGGACTCAGAGGGCTCTATGCTAGTTGGAGGAGAAGGTGAGGGAAGCCTGACTGTTGGACTACTCTGACTTGATTGTGTCCCAGGCTGCTCCTTCTTGCCTGATTTGAGCCTTGTAGGTCTACTGGCCCCTGGCACTGAGTGTGTTGGAGATGGAGGAGCTATGCCAGAAATCTTGGGCATAACCATCACATCCAATTTTCTGACCCAAGTATCCGTCAGAAAAAAAGATCCTTGCATCCAAAAATGAAATCAGAGATCAAACAAGGAGAGAGTAGAACAACTTGTCTATTCTTTTTCTGGTCCAAATGCCTTAAAGTATTATTGAAGATGATTGTGTACAGATTAAACTTCATTTTTGTGGCAAAGGCATACAACAATAGGGCTCTTTCCTTCAATATTGCAGTCACGTTGGCAATAGGGATGCAATTGCCACAACATACCCTGTAATAAAGTACCCAATATTCTGGTAAGAGCTGTACTGATTGAAGTCTATTGTTATTTGGCCACTGTGCCTCATCATCTTCTGTGAGTACCTTTGCAACTTCATCAAGATAAAAGTCACCATCCAGCCCAGTCCCTTCAATGTTGGCAGAATATGGACAATTTAGAAAATTAGCAATGTTGGCAGGAGAGAAGGTAATGACTTGACCTCTCACATATACTTGGCCCACAGCAGGACTGGTGGGATCATCAATATCAGTAGTAAGATTGACGTAGAATTCTCTGACCAAACTTCCATTATATTCCTCTGGAAACACAGCCATTTCCAAACACCCCAACCCGTTCAACAAATCTAAAGCATTCTACAATTGCAGTCTTTTGGCTCACCTTTTTCTTAGCCATAATGGACTTCCCCTCAAAGTCACTCATCTTGCCCTATGCCTACTTGGTGTAGAAATGTTTGTTGAGGTTACTCTTGGCTTTCGCGAATGCTGAAGCAGGTGCTTTTTCTTTGGCCTTCATTGAAGCAGGGCTAAGACCAGCTTGAGCTTTGGAGGAGGATCTTGTTCTCTCTCATTCCAGGGGTGACCTTGGTCACTTCCACTTTTCATTCAGACTCATTCATAACATCCTCTTTATCCTCTAGTGCCTCCTTTACAATCTCCTCAATAGGCACATTTACTGGAATTTCTTCATTGAAAGGAGGCAAAATGGCTAGCGAGACAAACTCATCATGAAAGTGATGCAAAATGTTGATATTAGGGGTAAAAATTCAATGCCTAAATTCACAACCACAGGCAAAGAAACAATATTCTCCATGAAAAAATGAGGAATGTGATCATGTATCATTAGACGAAAATCAAATTCAACAACAACAGGAACTTGTAGAGCATTTGCAAAAAAAGATACTCTAGTGCCAGCAAGGCACAATCTACACAATATGATAAAAACAGCAGGCTCTACTAGATAACTACCATTGTATGGATGGCCATATAGGATGCTGCAGCGCTTGAAGAACCTGGAGATGCATATGGGGCCGTCAGAGGTATTATTTCTTTGTGCTCTAAAATCAGGTGTCTTCGTGGACGCAGAGGTTGCTCGCCTACCATGATCTGAACGTCTAAAGAGTCTAAGGCAGATTTCATCAACTTCATGTTAGATCTTTGGACTTAATTCATGTGCACGTGTATTTATATAGCATTTGGACATGTAGACGTACATGTATTGCTTAATTTAATTATGTGTTTGTTATTATATATATTTTGAGACCCAGTTAAGGTAATCTATATTTATATAGGTGGGTCTATCATCTTAATAGAAGTGTGAGGTCTTTTTATAAATGTGTAGAAACCTAGGGATTGTATTACAAAACTATGATGGACAATTTAGCAAATATATCTATATATTAGGGTTATGGTCCCTGATTGCATGTATGCTTAGATCATTATCCACCTCTAAAAGTCCCCATCTCTTTGAGGAAATCAGGTTGTGTACGTAACAATAAGAAGATTCAAACCCAATCTTCAAATCAATCAATTGCCATGGATCAAGGTACACGTTTCGATTCTTTATTCTAAATAATCTATTGAGTAAGGTTAATTCTTGGGTTTTATTTATTTAGTTCCATCAATGGTATCAGAGCCTCCTTACATAAAAAATTGTTTAGATTCTTGATTTTTAGTTGATTTTCAGAAATTGATTTTAAGAAGGAAAAAAATTTTTTTTTATCCATCTTGATTCGGCTCCTCAATATTAATTTGATGATGATAGGTTTCCGCCATCTATTCATTTATGTTCTTCGGATTTCTGATCCAATTTCCTTTCATCTTGATTTGGCTTCTCAATATTAATTTGATAAAGATCGGTTTCCTCGCAGTTTCGTTTCTATTCTTCGAATTTAAACAAAAAAAAAGAAAAAATTGCTTGGCATCCCGGTTTTCTTTTTCGGAACCGTTTGAAGTTTTCATACAAAGACCATATATGGTTTGGTGTTTTACATTTTTTGTGCTCCTTTTCTTTGACAGCATATCTATGCATGCATATGTTATTATTATTATTTATTATATTCTATTGATATGGATATTGAAGCGTTCATGATCCTCTATTATGCAATTTTTTTTTTATTGTTGTGGAGGTCAGACGTTTTGATTCTCGGAATATAGTTTTTCTAAAAAAAAAAGAAAAATTATTTTCTTTAATCTTTTATTTAATTGGATCCAAGAAAAAAAAATTTAAAGTTTTTTTTTTGTTTTTTTTATATACTTGGATAATCTCTGTGAAGGTTTTATTGGTTCAGTTTTTATATGTCGTCATTTATATGTCGATATACATGTGATTATTTACATATTATATGTGATTCTTGTATATTTCATAATTTATTTGTTAATCCTGAATTTTGATACTTACATAATATTGAAAAATATGTAATTAAAGTTTTTTTTATTCATAACAACTTAAGTTGCTCTAACGAGCATGTCTATTAGCTTTATATTGATTGGTGGAAGTGGCATCCTACCAAAGTAGGCTCTCCCATGAAAATCTTTCGATATTAAACTATTTAGATGTCGTGTTTTGTATTTCTTATGCGGGTAGCAATCGGCCCAAAGGAAGATTGTTATTGTCAGACTGAGAATTACAATCACATGTGGTGATGAACATGTAATAGTTATTAAGTGTCCATAGTAAGTATTAAGTTGGCCCAAAGGAAGGCTTGATACTTGACTAGATTTTACTATTAATGCTCGATTACTACATAAAGAAAATCACTTGCAAGCTAACTCTTTGTCCAAAGACTATACTTGGTGTTGCACTGATATCTTGTAGTTGGATTTGTTATGAATATAGCCCATGAATTGTTAAAGTTTTATATATATGAGTGAGTTTTATTTTTATTTTTGTTATATTATGTTTTCTATTACAGTTACTGGTATCTCTGTTGCTCAATTATCTGCTAATTTGAGTAATATTCCGCCATTAAATGGTACCAATTTTAAAGCTTGGAAACATAAGGTTGTAATTCATTTGGATTGTCTAGATCTGGACTTGGCCATTAGGGAGCCACGACCAGCTGAGCTAACGGATACTAGTACCTCTGAACAACGGAGGGAAATGGCTCAGTGGGAATGGTCAAATAGGTTAAGTCTAATGATCATGAAGAGTACAATTCTAGAGACTTTTCTTGCTAAGTGACAGATGAGAATAATGCAATTAAGTTTCTCGAACAATTGGAACAAAGCTTTATAAAAAGCGAAAAGGCAGAGATTATTACGCAATTGCGTAAACTCACTGCCATAAGGTATAATGGTTCGGGAAACATTAGGGAATAAATTCTCGAGATGTCTCATATTATATCAAAACTTAAGACACTAAAGTTGGATCTTCCTGATGATCTGCTGGTGTACCTCATTTTGATGTCACTTCCTCCTCAATTTGGCCAGTTTGAGGTGAGTTACAACTGTCAAAAGGACAAATGGACAGTCAATGAACTCATCTCACATTTAGTGAAAGAAGAAGAGAGAATGAGACAACATAAGGTCGAGAGTTTTAATCTCACTTTCTCAAAAGGTAAGAAGAAAAGAAAGGGCAAAACGACTGCGGATACATCAGCGAAGAAAAAACATAAGGAACAGTCGAAAGACATAAATTATTTTTTCTACAAAGATCCCTCTCATGTTAAGAAGGAATGCCCCAAGTATCACGCATGTGCGTGAAGAAAGGTATGCCTCTAACTTTTGTCTGTTCAGAGGTTATTTTAGTTTCGGTGCCAAGATATACTTGGTGGTTAGATTCCGCTGCCACTACTCACATAAGTATATCTATGCAGGGTTGTCAGAGTTACCGCCAACCAAGGGATGATGAAAGATTCATCTATAAGGGAGATGGCAGTACGACAGAAGTTCAAGCTATAGGCACTTTTAAATTATCATTAAAGACTGGTTTATTTTTAGAATTAAAAGAGACATTCGTTGTACCGTCATTTAGACGGAATTTAGTTTCTATTCCTGTTTTGGACAAAGAAGGTTTTTTCTATTTATTTGGTAATAGACAGTGTCGCCTCTATTTTGATTCTAAATTGTTGGGAACTGGTTTTTTATATCCTCGTGATAATTTATATGAGCTTGAGACTACTTCTTCTAATGAATCCTTGCATGTAAGTACACGTGGTACCAAACGAAAATTAACTAATGAGAACTCCTATTCATTATGGCGCAAAAGATTAGGTCATATCTCCAAAAGGAGAATTGACAAACTTGTGTCTGAAGGAATTCTCGAAACACTTGACACTTCGGATAATACAATATGTGTCAAGTGTATTAAAGGTAAATTAACAGACAAGAAAAGAGTAGGTGCCGAGAGAGCTAAAGATGTTTAAGAACTAATACATACGGATATATATGGACCATTCTCTGTGGCTTCTTGGAATGGTCAATAGTACTTTATAACGTTTATAGACGATTACTCTCGTTATAGTTACCTATATTTGATATATGAGAAATCAGAGGCCTTGGATAAGTTCAAAGCATTTAAAGCTGAAGTTGAAAATCAACTAGGCAAAAGGATTAAATGCATCAGATCTGACCGTGGAGGTGAATATTACGACAGAAATGATGGTTCAGGTGAACAACGTCCAGGGCTATTCACCAAATTCTTAGAAGAGTGTGGGATCGTCCCTCAATATACTATGTCGGGGTCACCTAGCAAGAATGGAGTTGCTGAGAGATGAAATAGAACCCTTAAGGACATGGTAAGAAGTATGATTTGTCATACTAATTTACCAGAATTACTTTGGGGGGATGCACTTAAGACTACAGTCTATATAATCAATAGAGTTCTAACTAAAGCAACAACAAAAACCCCATATGAGTTGTGGACAGGTAGGAAACCTGTCTTAAGATATTTAAGGGTATGGGGATGTCCAACTGAGGCAAGGCCTTATAGGCCTAATGAGAAGAAATTGGATGAAAGAACAGTTAGTTGCTATTTTGTTGGATATTCTGAACGGTCACGGGGTTACAAGTTTTATAATTCCCAAAATAGAACATTTTTTGAGAAGGTAAATGCCCGGTTATTTGAGGATATTGAGGTTGGGAGGGAAGATAAGGCAAGAAACTTTGTTTTTGATGAGAACTCAGTTCTCGTTCCTAGTGTTGTTCTTGAACATGTGTAGGTTCTCGTACATGATCTTGTTCAAGGACAAAATTCAGTACAAGACAATGTTGTGCTTCCTCATAATATAGATCAACAGGCTTTGCCTAAAATTGATCATCCGGTCTCTCCTCAACCTTTTGTTTCTATGGAGCAACCTCAACAACCTCAAGAACCAGTGCCCTTAAGAAGATCCATTCGAGAAAGAAGAAGCACAATTTCAGATGATTATGTTGTGTATCTTAATGAGCATATGGAAAATATTGACTCGGCAGAAGATGATCCAATCACCTTTTGTCAAGCCATTGAAAGCTCAAACGCTCGTAAATGGATAGATGCCATGGGTGAAGAAATTCAATCTATGAAAGACAATGACGTGTGGGATCTCGTTTGTTTGCCAGAAGGTGTGAAACCAATTGGTTGTAAATGGGGTTTTAAAACCAAAAGGGGTTCACAAGGCAATGTGGAGAGATATAAAGCGCATCTAGTTGCTAAGGGATTCACTCAAAAGGAAGGCATTGACTACAAAGAGACTTTCTCTCCTGTTTCCTCGAAAGACTCTTTTAGAATAATTATGGCACTAGTGACACATTTTTATCTTGAGTTACATCAGATGGATGTCAAAACAGTTTTTCTCAATGGGAACATTGATGAGACAATTTATATGGTACAACCTGAAGGTTTAGAATCCAAAAATTCTGAACAATTGGTTTGTAAACTTAAGAAATCCATCTATGGGCTCAAACAAGCCTCTCATCAGTGGTACTATAAATTTCACAATGTGATATTATCTTTTGGTTTTGATGTAAATGTTTTGGATGATCGTGTGTATCACAAGTTCTGTAAAAATAAGTACATTTTTCTAGTACTTTATGTGGATGACATCTTGCTTGCTAGTAACGATGTAGGGTTAATGCATGAAACTAAGAAATTTCTCTCGAAGTAATTTGAGATGAAAGATCTTGGTGAAGCATTTTTTGTATTAGGAATCCAAATTCATCGAAATCGTTCTCGAGGAATTCTTGGATTATCACAAAAGGGATACATCGAGAAGGTATTACAGCAATTTGGAATGCAAGATTGTAAACCACTTGATACTCCGGTGGCCAAAGGAGATAAGTTTAATCTCAAACAGTGTCCTAATAATGACTTTGAATCCAAGCAAATGGAAGGTATTCCTTATGATTCAGTATTTGGAAGCCTTATGTATGCACAAGTCTGCACTCGTCCAAACCTTGCATTCATAGTTGGTATGCTGGGCAGATATTTGAGTAATCCGGGTCCTGCACATTGGGTAGCAGCCAAGCGGGTCATGAGGTATTTGCAGAAAACAAAACATTATATGCTCACTTATAGAAAGTCGGATAAACTTGAGATCGTTGGGTATTCAGATTTCGACTTAGGTGGATGTCAAGATAGCATGAGATCTAGATCAGGATATATTTTTCTGCTATCTGAAGGGGCGGTATCATGGAAAAGTGTCAAACAGACACTCATTGCCTCTTCAAATATGGAGGCATAATTTGTAGCAGGTTTTGAGGCATCAAATCAAGCTATTTGGCTACGTAATTTCATTACAGGACTGCGTGTGGTTGACAATATTGAGAGACCACTTAAAGTATTTTGTGATAGCAAAGCTGCAGTCTACTTTTCTAACAATAATAGGAGCTCAACAAAATCTAAGTATATAGACCTCAAGTTTCTAGTTGTAAGAGAGCGAGTTCAGAATGGTATAATCAGTATTGAGCTTATTGGGTCAGGCTCCATGCTTGTGGATCCATTAACTAAAGCATTGACACCGAAGGTCTTTATAGAACATACTACCTATATGGGTGTTGTATCTTTAGATGGTGTCTAAATTCAGTGGGAGTCTGTATATATATTTATGCTCATACTTTATTTATTTATTATTTTTAATGTAATAATAATTTTCTACCATTCGCTCATTAAGACTATATTGTTGAGTTGTTCATTTCCTATTTATATGTTAAAGTGATCTCAATTATGTTGGACCAGTTGGAAATAGGCATGCATAGATTACATTCACATGAAATTTCCATGCTACACATCCACACTCAACTCAGGTCATTTAGTTGAATTAATGCATGTGACCAGTGATGGGTTTAACTGTTCTTTTAATGCAGTGAAAGTCCCTTTGATCAGTGTATTAATAAAATTAATGGACAGAGTTGGTTTAAGATGACAAATTAAAGTGTGCTAACTACTACAGTGACAATCAGTCATGTGCATGCGTATTTATATAGCATTTGGACTTGTAGACGTACATGTATTGCTTAATTTAATTATGTGTTATTTATTATATATATATATATTGAGACCCAATTAAGGTAGTCTATGTTTATATAGGTGTGTCTGTCATCTTAATAAAAGTGTGGGTCTTTTTATAAATGTGTAGAAACCTAGGGATTGTATTGTAAAACTATGATGGGCTATTTAGCAAATACATCTATATATTAGGGTTATGGTCCCTGATTGCACGTATGCTTAGATCATTAGCCACCTCTAAAAGTCCCCACCTCTTTGAGGAAATCAGGCTGCGTACGTAACAATCAGAAGATTCAAACCCAATCTTCAAATCAATCAATTGCCATGGATCAAGGTACACGTTTCGATTCTTTATTCTAAATAATCTATTGAGGAAGGTTAATTCTTGGGTTTTATTTATTTAGTTCCATCACTTCAAACACAGAAATCTGATGAGAATCAAAGAATGAAGAAACCCTAGTCCAAGGGGAGTGAGAAGCAGAGAGAAACCAAAGGCTCCTTGTTCAAAAATGCCGAAATAATAAAAAGTGAATCATCTTCTGCATGATTTGATTGAAAAGGTAAATCCTTTTTTCCAAGGAGTTGAGTCGATAGACATTGTTTTTCAGTCATGTAAGCTGTAGCTGCAACTCTGTGAGTGAGATGTCACATCACACATGAGAAAAACCATATCACTAGAAGACCATATAAAGAAGACCATAAGAACACCACATGAATAAAATCATAATGTAACATTCCCTAGATGGTAAGAGTGAGGACATCCTGTGAGGTTGATAGAAGTCACACTCATGTACCAACAACAAAGACTATATGAGAATAATATCGCATAGGATGATAAGAATAGCATGCTGCAATGGGTCTATACAGAGAAAACCATGATGTGATGACAGCTGCAACAATCTAGATCATTAGTGTGAGGGCATCTTGAGGACAATGCTCTCACTCCACATACCTATTTTAACACAAGAAATACATTGTTACTACAATGTTAAACAAGTTTTCATGCCCTATTCTAATACACATATTTACAAGGCCTGACAGAGTTCTTCAAATCTCATATCTCCAGGGACTTTGTAAGGATGTTTGCCAACTTCTTCTGTGTGCTAACATACTTGATAAGTCTAATTTTACCTTCTTAAGCATTGTCTTCTTTTTATCAGTTTTTGTGTTGAAATGTTCCCAAAATAGAGTTATTTGATCCCGTTTATTCTCTTATTATTGTAGGTATCTTCAGAATAATGATATGTTTAAAGCAAGCCAAAACAAAGGACTTAGGATCGAAAAATGAAGAAAAAAGGAGAAGAAATACAAAATTGAGAAAAACTGGAAGATTTGCATTATCTGGATCCGGATAGGCACTTTCCGGATCTGAAAAGTGTGACCAAGTTGTAGAAATTTGTTCCAGAGAGCTTCCGGATCTGGAAAGCTCAGCTTTCCTGATCCGGATAGTCGCGCACAGGGGGTGATTTGCAATGTTTAGAACTTTTCCTTTTTGCACTTTGATTCCTTCCCTGTTTGTAAATTAATTCCAAACCTTTTTAGAAAGGGATTAGAGTAATTTTAGAGTAAGATTTGGAGATTTTTCTTCTATATAGACCCCTTTAAACACATTAATTCATTAGTTTTTAGGTCTTAGTTTCGGTTCTATATTTTTTATAAGAAGACCCAATTCGAGAATTTATTCAAGCAATTCGAAAGACGAGTTTGAACAATTGCCGGGATCATTGATCTTCAATCTTTTCTCCTAAGCTCCTCTAAAGTTATTCTTTATCATAAATTTGTCTATGAGTTTATGTTCTAGAATAATGCTTATCAGCTAATTTTATTTGTGTTTAAATGAGGATGAACCCTAGAATTCTTTGTTAATGTCTTACATGAATTTCTTGTTTAATTATTTAATTCTTGTTCGGTTGTTATTCAATTGTTGTTTACCGAATTTCTAGAGATTGATAATTCCACAAGATTAATTGGAATTAAGTAATGAAAATTAATCTAGGGCATAAATTGAATAATAGAAATTAGTAATTGAGTAGACATACTTGTTACAGTTCTTAGGTCACTAATTAATCGCTATAATCTATAATTCGTTCATAATCAGGTTAGGGTTAGAAGACATTCTTCTCTAAATGGTTAAGTTGAATAGGAGGGTATTTGCCTGGTCATAGGGTTTATTCGATTTTTTAGTGAAATCTAACCAATGAGTTTTAATAATTAATTACAACGATTTTCTAATTAAAATTAACTTAAGGTTCTAGGGGGATTCTTTCATTTAAACACTCTTTTTTTTTTTTTTTTTACAAACTTGCTTTTAAAACCTTTTGTTTGCTGTCTTAGTTTAATTATCTCTTAATTGTTTCTTAGTTTTAAAATCTTTTTCAAAAGTTTTATTTAATTAAACAATAGAGACATAGTAAGTACTAGTGCTTGGCCGTCCCGAGAGTTCGTGATGAGTTTTTAGAAATTTGCTCAATCTTTAAACTGCCTAATGTTAGTGACGATGCTATTAGATTGCGCCTTTGTCCGTTTTCTTTGAAGGATAAGGCTAAACATTGGTTATATATACGTGAGAGAGTAGGTACATGGGCGAAGATATCTAGGGAATTTCTAAAAAATACTTTCCTATGGGTAAACTTACAAGGTTAAGGAGAGAAATAAATACTTTTTCCCAACAAAATAGTGAACAATTTCATGAGAGTTGGGAGAGATTTAACGAACTTCTTCGTAGTTGCCCTCACCATGAAGTTCCTAAATGGCAACAAATACAAAGTTTTTATTCAGGATTAGATGAGAGAAATCGCCAAATCGTTGATTCCTTTTGTGGGGGTACCTTTCTTCATAAAACTATAGATGAGACGTGAGATTTATTTGAAAATTTGAGTGATAATTCACAATAACACGCCATGTCCTCACGTGTAGGCACGTCTAAACAAATAGGAAATAAAGTAGGAATGTATGAAGTTTCTCAAAATATTGATCTTTCTTTGAAAGTTGATGCTTTATCTAAAAAGTTTGACCAATTGTTAGCTTTGAATACATTGCCTACTAATTCTCTTAATGTGCAAGGTGTTTGTGCAATTTGCTCTAGTCCTTCCCATGCTATCTATGATTATCCTAGTGCTTCACTATTTCCAGAATTTGTGCAGGAACAAGTCAATGCAACTCAAGGATTTCATAGACAGAACGACCCATATTCAAACACATAAAATCCCAGCTGGAGAAATCATCCTAATTTCTCGTGGAGGCAACAAGGAGGGAAAGGTCAATTAGACCAGCAACAATATCAGCAGAACAAACAACTTGGTATGACTGCTCCCCTGGTTTCCAATCTCAAAAGTATGTACCTCCTTACCCTCCTCAAAGTTGAAACTCTATTTTTGAAGAAAAAGCCTTATTTGCTTTGAAAGGTTTAGAATCAATGACACAAATTCTGAACTCATATACTCAATCTATTGCTAAGTTAGAAACTCAAATTGGGCAACTAGCTAATGCAATAAGTAGAAGAGATAAAGATAAGCTTCCTAGTCATCCAATAAAAAACCCTAGAGCTAATTATCATGAGCAAGCTAAAGCTGTAATTACTCTTAGAAATGGGAAGTTGGTAGATAATAAAGTAGGGGAACCTATTAAAGATGGTAAGTTAAATGAAAACGAAACCGAGAGAATTGATATGGGGACTAAAATTGAAAGGAAGATAGAGAAGGAACTAGTTTCTTCCTCTAATTCTATGACTCTAGAATCAACTCCTATTTCTTCATATAAGCCAAAGGATCCTTATCCGCAAGCTTTATTGCCACCCCCACATCTTAGACAGGATAATAAAGGGGAGGATATTTTAGAAACTCTCAAACAAGTTAAAATTAATCTTCCACTTTTAGAGGTCATTAAGCAAGTCCCATCTTATATAAAATTTCTTACAGACGTGTACTTTTAAAAGAAAATCTAAAAGCAATGTTTCTAAGAAAATATTTCTAACTGAACAGGTGAGCTCTATTTTGCAATATAACACTCCACCTAAATATAAAGATCCTGGTGTCCCTACTATCTCATGTCTTATTAGTAATCATAAAATAGATAAGGCGCTCCTAGATTTAGGTTCTAGTGTTAATTTGATTCCATACTCTGTTTATAAAGAGTTAGGATTAGGGGAATTACAACCAACTGACATGACCTTACAATTAGATGATAAGTCAAGGTACCTAAAGGAAGGATAGATGATGTTCTAGTTCAAATTGGTAAGGTGTCTTCTCTGTAAACTTTGTAGTGCTAGATATAGAACCTGGTAGATCCTGGAATAATCATATCCCCATTATTCTAGGCCGTCCTTTCTTAGCTACTGCTGATGCCACTATTAATTGTAGAACTGAGGTTATGGATATCTCTGTGATGAATATGAGGATTAGATTGAATATTTTTAAAGCTTCTTCACAAGCTTTTATGGAAGACTATTATGATTATTATTTGATAGATGTAATTGATGAATTAATTGAAGACACTCTACCTCTAATGTGTTCAAAAGAATATACTTTTATTAAGGAAAAAAACCTACTGTGCACTGAGGATGTTAATTCTAATTTTGCATGCACTGCTCTATTAGAAAAATCTTCTTGTTTTGTGAATCATGAGCCTAATATGAGAGAAATAGATCTTGGCTGAATGCAAAAGAATTAGGGAGTCTGGTTGAAGACTTTAAATTTAGCGCTTTTGGGAGGCAACCCAAATTTATATATATTTTATAATCACATAAATAATATAATAAATCTCCCAAAATAAAATAAACCAAAGTCACATGGCTAAGGTTTCATTAAGATTCTAAAAAGAAAGTTAGTTTATGGTTAAAGGAAAAGAATGAACCAATTTATTGAAGAAGATCATGGCTTTCTCCTGCTCTCCTTTTAAAGATGCTTCACAAGCAGCTTTCCTTATTTTTCTTGGCTTCCACTTTCCTATTCTTCTTCAATTTCTTTTCCTTTTTCTATTGTGATTCCCCTTTCTCTTTCCTCTTTTTTTTTTTTTTTTTTCGACTCTCCTCTTCCTAAGCAGCCCGCTCCTTTTATTTTTTTTTCTTTTTGTTGCCATGGGCTCCTCTAATTCTTCTTGACCGTGGGTATGCTTGTGGGCTTCTCTTGCTTATGGTTTCTTTCCCTTTATCATCAAAATAAATTAAATTAAATATAATAATTATGTTTAATAACTAAATAAAATATTTCTTAAAAACTAATAATTAAAACTTAAGGTGTTTATTTATACCAAAAATCAACTCTATCAGTTCGACAATCCGAGGACTTTCCTTGCCATATTACACCGATATGTACGCTTGTCTAAAAGTGAAATTTTAATAGGCCAGTAATTGCACAACAAGTTTTTGGTGTCGTTGCCGGGGACGGAAACATTAGGAACACTATTAATTTACTTATTTAATTGTTTGTGTTTTATTTATTTTCATTTGTTTTTATTCCTCTATTTGATTGTGGCTTTTTTTGGATTTTCTTTGCTCTTCTATTTTTCTTCTAAATTCACCAATTTCGTAATTGTTTTGTTGTAGGTACTTTTTTTACTAGTTTATGCCCCATTGACAAAGGGGTGAATAAGTTTAATTTGATTCGGAAACTGAGAGAACACTTCGGAAAGCCTGCCGCGCTATCAATCTCAATACGGCAGACAAAACGACGTTAGTGGTTCTAGACAAGAAAGAAGAGGAGGCCCTAAGAGATCCAACACTGTCACCACCAATGGCGGAATGTACGATGGCAGACTCTACTAGGTCATCCATCAGTGCGACGATGCAAAGTATAAAAAGACCGGCAGTGGATTCCAACAATTTCGAGATTAAGTCCAAAATAATTCAAATGGTACAAAACAATGTACAATTCAATAGGCTACTGGATGAAGATCTCAACACACACATCACCAATTTCTTGGAGGTGTGTGATACTTTCAAGATCAACGAGCATCGAATGATGCAATAAAACTTCGTCTATTCCCGTTCTCCTTAAGGGATAAGGCAAAATCATGTCTCAAATCAATACCTCCGGGGTCCATTACAACGTGGGAATCTTTAGCGGAAAAATTTCCTGGAAGATACTTTCCTTTAGGCTGCACCGCAAAATTGAGGAATGAAATCCTCTCATTCCAACAAGCCGATGGAGAAAGTCTCTACGAAGCTTGAGAAGGTGGAAGGAATTGATAAGGAAATGTCTTCATCATGGTTCAGATTTGGGGATCCAAATCCAATCATTTATCAACGGTGTTAGCTTTGGAGCTAAGTAACTTATAGACAATTTTGTTGGTGGTTTTACTGATAGCAAGACGTCCCAACAAGTATATGAATTGATCGAGCGAATCTATTTAAACAGTTATACTTGGAGGGGCCCAAGACCAGGGGAAAAAATGACGGGAGTACGTAGCTTTGACACACTAACACATTTGGAGTTAAGGTTGGGTGCCATGATAGATATAAAATTTGAAAAATTAAATATGGCATCAATGAGGCCACAACAAGCAAAATTTTTTTATTTCTATAATGGGGGCACCCAAATCATGAGTGCCCTAGTATGGACACTCCGGTGGAACAAGTAGATTATATCCAAGGAAATAGGCAAGTGAATAATCCTTATTCCAATACCTATAACCCTGGATGGTGCAACCACCCGAATTTTTCTTGGAGCAATCAAGGGCAACAAAGACCTCAAAATCCTCCGAGATTTCAAAATTGCAGACTAATACAACCATTGCTCTTCAATGCACCTCTTTCAAATTCACTACCTAGATCCAACTTGGAGAATCTTTTGAGTAAGTTCATGAATGCAACCATTGGTAGGATGCAAAATCAAGAGGCTTTCATTCGAAACTTAGAAATTCAAATTGGTCAACTTTTAAAAATTATCTCGGAAAGAGCACATGATTCCCTTCCAAGCAACACAGAACCAAATCCAAGTGAACATGCCAAAGCAATAACTTTGAGAAGTGGCAAGGAATTAGAAGTTCCTACTCTTATGACGATTTTAAAAGAAAAAGATTTAAAGGAGAAGGAACCCGAAGACGAAAGTGTTGAAGAAAAAGTTGAAGAAGGACATGATGGAAAAGTAGAAAAGAAGGAAGTCCAAAAGTAAAGTCCATCACCTTATAGACCTTCCGTGCCATATCCTCAACACCTTCTTAAAGCAAAGAAAAAAGAACAGTATAGTAAGTTTTTAAATTTGTTTAAACAATTGCATATCAATATTCCATTTGTTGAAGCTCTGACACAAATGCCAAAATATGCCAAGTTTCTAAAGAACATGCTTTCCAAGAAAAAGAAGCTTGAACATATCTCATTGGTGACTTTGAATAAGGAATGCTCGGCCATTTTGAAGAACAAGGAGAAATTTCCAAAAAAGCTAAAGGACCCAAGGAGTTTTACTATTCATTATACTATTGGTACTTTATTTGTTAGTAGGGCCTTAGCTGACTTAGGTGCTGGCGTTAATCTTTTACCTTATAAAGTTCTCAAAAAGTTAGGTCTAGGAGAACCTAACCCTACTAGGATGAGTATACATTATCAGACCGAACTATTAAATATTCCAAGGGTATTATAGAGGATGTCCTTCTTCAAATAGAAAACTTTATCTTTCCCGTAGATTTCGTGGTTATGGACATGGAGGAAGATAACGAAGTCCCTCTAATTTTAGGTCGCCCTTTCCTTAATACTGCTAGAGCTATAATTGATTGTTGGGATGGGAAGTTAACCCTTAGGTTAGGAGAGGATGAGGTAGTCCTTAAACTACCTAAAGCTAAACGTCATACCTTAGACCATAATGATACTTGCTTTATAGTAAATTTAATATATCCTCATGTATCTTATCATATGCAGGAAATAATAAACGATGATCCATTGCTTATAGCACTCCAGGGCAATGACGGAAAAGAGGTGGATGACGAGTTGGTACAAAAAGTGGTGGCAAAATTAGATGACGCAAAAATCGAGGATAAGGATGTGAAAAGTGAAATTTACAAGCTCCACCT
Source organism: Catharanthus roseus (assembly GCA_028651295.1). Classification (NCBI taxonomy): domain Eukaryota; kingdom Viridiplantae; phylum Streptophyta; class Magnoliopsida; order Gentianales; family Apocynaceae; genus Catharanthus; species Catharanthus roseus. The sequence continues at coordinate 4,816,743 of JAPQWS010000104.1, read as the reverse complement.
CGCCCCTCATTATCAATAGAAGAACCTCTGGAGTTAGAATTAAAGGCATTGCCGAACATTTGGAGTATGTATTCTTAGGGAACAATTCTACCCTTCCAGTCATCATCTCCTCCAAGCTAAGTAGACAACAAAAACAAGAGTTACTAAGGACCTTAAAAAAACATAAGAAAGGCTGTAGCTTGGAAAATAGCCGACATTCAAGGTATTAGTCCCTTGTTTTCTACACACAAAATCTTGCTTGAGGAAGAGATTAAACCTGTAATTCAACCTAAATAGAGATTGACTGCACATCTGCAAGAGGTGGTGAAAAAAGAGGTAATCAAACTACTTGATGCTGGAATTATTTATCCAATTCCCAATAGTATTTGGGTAAGTGCTATCCAAGTATTGCCAAAAAAAAGGTGGTATGAGGATCGTTCCCAATGAAAAGGAAGAGTTAATTCCAATGAGAGTCATTACGGTTGGAGATGCAGCTAGAAAGGATCACTTCCCTCTACCCTTCATTGACCAAATTTTAGAAGGACTTGCGGGCCATGAAGTTTATTATTTTCTTGATGGTTTTTTAGGTTATTGATGTGTCTTAAATGAAATGGGATGGGAATCCTAAGGCTACAGCTGCAAGACAAGTAGACCTTAACACTATAGGAATGGGTTCACCCAAGTGTCGATCTTCTCGTGGATAGCAAGATTCAACTACTCAACTGTTGTTTTCATGTTTAGTCTTAAAAGTGTGGTAGAAATGATCGTGAGCTAACAAAACAATAAACATAAGTATCAACTCGCAAACGTAGAAACAGATATATAAAATGAAAGTTTGATCTCGGGATCCCCCTAACCTTGTTACTACTTCAATTAACTAGAATTAAAGAGAATTGTAGTTGCCTAAGTGAATGGGTTCATCGCACTCGTTATTGGGCCATCCCTATTTCTAGGTGAAATCCTCTCTATTCTTTATAACTTTTAGACGAGAATCTCTTTTCTCCCTAAGAAGTTATGAATGCACTAAATCAGGTGATTAAGGACCTAAAAGTGCATTAACTATCTCTAGTTTAATATCCAATTAATCCCCAAATTGAAAGCCCTCGGGTGTTCTTCATTTTCCAATTCCAAACATCTATGTGATTAATTCAAGTTCATGACACTCAAATTGCACAGAAATAACCAATTGAAGGGCAATTCAATCAAAAGTAACATTCAATTTCATTAATTGCAAATCAATTTCATAATTCCCAAAAGTTAGGGTTCAACCCTTAATGCAAACAATCTAATTACTTATAAATATAATTAAAACTAATAGAGAAGGGAAAGAAAGGCTAGGAGTAGAATTCGAAGCCGAATTACGTTCCAGAATCATGCCCGAGCTCGTCTCTCGAATTGCTCCCACGAAGCATGGATCCATTGTTTTGATCTTTGATTCCACTTGTAATCTTTCAACTATTGTTCTCTAATCTAAATTCTAGCTAATTGAGGTGAGAATTAGGGGAAATTTCTCACATAAAATCGCCCCAATCCGCCTCCTAAAGACCTATCTATGCCACTCTAAACGAAAGAAGGAATAATGAAGAAAAAACTTTGAAAAATAACTAAGTACCAGAGACAGTAGATCAGTACCTACCGTGCACGGTAGGTCTCTGTTCCCAGTTTACCTTGTGATGTTCGGCACCTACCGGCGGAGATAGGGTGGCCTACTGTTGGCGCTAGGTTGCTGCCTGTACCGTTTTGCGTCGGTTTTCGTCGTTTTGACTCTATTTCAAGCTGTTTTCATTCGTTCTTCGTTGTACTTTATTTAGCAAGTACCTACAACACAAATGGAAGATATTAGACTTAATTATATACTTTATACCTTAAATCACTAAAAAAAAGATGAAATTAGTGTACAAAATAATAGCCAAAATAACCGCTATCAGTTAATTTCAAATTCCCATTGCACCCAAGGACCAAGAAAAGACGACATTCACTTGCCCCTATGGTACCTTCGCTTATAGGTGAATGCCTTTCGATTTGTGTAACGGCCACGCTACTTTTCAACTTTGCATGATAGCTATTTTTGAGGGTTTGATAGGGGATATAATGGAAGTCTTTATGGATAATTTTTCCATCTTAGGAAATTCTTTTGATATTTTCTTGCATAATCTTGAAAAAGTTTTACAAAGATGTGAGGATACTTACTTGGTTTTAAATTAGGAAAAGTGTCACTTTATGGTTCAGGAGGGCATAGTCTTAGGTCATAAGATTTCAAACATGGCATTGAGGTAGATAGGGCAAAGATAGAAACCATTGAGAGACTACCTCCCCAATATCTGCAAAGGGGGTGAGGAGTTTCTTAGGTCATGCGGGTTTCTATAGAAGGTTCATTCAAGATTTTTCAAAAATTTCCAAACCTCTTACAACTTTGCTTGAAAAAGATGCAGCCTTTATTTTTTATGATAATTGTTTACATGCCTTTGAAGTTTTACAACATATACTGACTAACTCTCCTATTTTGGTGACTCCTGATTGGTCCCTTCCTTTTGAGCTAATGTGTGATGCTAGTGATTATAACATAGGTGCCGTACTAGGTCAAAGAAAGAGTAAGCACTTTTAACCAATCTATTATGCAAGCAAAACTCTTATGGATGCACAAGCCAATTACAGTACAACGGAGAAAGAATTACTTTCCGTAGTGTTTGCTTTTCATAAATTCCACCCTTAACTTATTCTTTCTAAAGTTATTGTTTACACGGACCACTCCGTTCTAAAGTAATTTTTAGCTAAGATTGATGCAAAACCTAGACTTATTTGTTGGGCACTTTTGTTGCAAGAATTCAACTTAGGAATAAGAGATAAAAAAGGCGCAAAAAAACTTGACATCCGATCATCTTTCTTGCCTAGAAAATCCTTGCATAGAACCCTTGAAGGACGAAAGCATAAACGACATATTCCCAAATGAATTCCTTCTTTTCTGAAATGTAATTAAAGATGATTCTCCTTGGTTTGCGGATATTGCTAATTACCTTATGTCTAATGTTGTTCCAGCAGGCAAAACTAAGCAACAACTCCGGAAATTCTTCAAAGATCTCAAATATTATTTTTGGGAAGATCCATGCTTGTTTCGTCAATGCAGCGACCAAATGCTCTGGAGATATGTAGCACTACTGGACATAGAGGATATTTTACGCCATTGTCATGAAGGACCCATTGGAGGACATTACCAAGCAGACAACACAACCCATAAGGTATAGAGGCTGGTTTTTATTGGCCAACAATCTTCATGGACGCAAAAAAGTATGTCATGACTTGTGATAAATGCCAGAGAACAGGTAATATCTCTAAACGCCATGAAATGCCTCTTACTATTTTTCAAAATTGTGAGATATTTGATCGTTGGGGAATTGATTTCATTGGGACCTTTTCCAAGTTCTTTTGGCAATAAATATGTTTTGGTAGCCGTCAAGTATGTCTCTAGATGGGTTGAGGCTCAAGTTCTACCCACTAATGATGCCAGAGTCGTTGTTAAATTCTTAAAAATATTATTTAATCATTTTGGTATTTCTAGAGTCATCATAAGTGATAGAGGGATACACTTTTGTAATCAACTAATGGAAAAAGTTCTTAGACGTCTAGGGGTCACACATAAGATGTCTACATCTTATCACCCTCAAACTAACCGCCAAGTAGAGGTCGTTAACCGTGAGATTAAAAGAATATTGGAGAAAACCATGAAAAGGTCTAGGAAAAATTGGAGTGTTAAGCTAGACGACACTCTTTGGGCATATAGGCCCGCTTATAAAACTCCGATTGGCTTTTCCCCATTTCATCTTTTGTACGGAAAATCATGTCACTTTCAGTTTGCTATGATCAAGTTTGGGCAGTTCAATCTCATAAGGATTGTTGAAAGTTCAACAAGTTTCCTCTTCTAGAGCAAAGTGGAGTGTTTCTCAACGATCTCTTGAGAGTTCAATCTCATAAGGATTGTTGAAAGTTCAACAAGTTTCCTCTTCTAGAGCAAAGTGGAAAGTGTTTCTCAACGATCTCTTGAGAATTTCTGTACCAGGCCTATGGTTGAGAGTGAAGTTGACTTTGATTCTGAAGAATGGACAGTGGTGAAACACCGAAAAGATGGCAAACAAAAGTGAGCAAATGGCAAACCAATTAAACAAAATAAATTGGTAAAGAGAAATTCGGCTCAGAACAAATTTGCCGCTTCCAAAATAGCCGAGTTTAAAGATGGAACTCATTCCAATAATCGGCAACCAATTACTTAGGAGAATTATTTTCGAAAGGCTTGTTGAATGAATCTGAGGTTGTATCTTGTTTTGCTATTCACTGTGAAGAGGAATCTCCTCTGCTAGATGACAAGCATGAAAAAAATATGGTTGCACAAAAGTCTGTAAAATGTATGGCCACAATCAAATTCAATGATGACGATCTATTGCTAGGTTCAAAGCCTCATAATAGACCTTTGTTTGTGTCTGGTTAAGTATGTGAAAAGAAGGTGAATAGAATATTGTTGGATGGAGGTTCTGCTGTCAATATTCTTCCTATGCGGATGTTGAAAGAATTGGAAATTGCTACAGAAGAAATGCCACAAAGCCACCTCATGATACAAGGTTTCAATCAAGGGGGCCAAAGAGCACTTAACACAATCCGTTTGGACTTGCTGATTGATGAAATGAAATCCAGTGTCCTTTTGCATGTTGTTGATATCAAACTTTCATACAACATTCTTCTAGGGAGGCCGTGGATTCATGGCAATGGAATTGTGACATCTACACTTCATCAATGCTTCAAGTATTCTTGCAATGGAGTCATAAGAAAGATCGTTAATGATGAAATGCCTTTTACTGAAGCAGATACCCACATTGCAGATATTAAACATATTTATAAAGTAAAAGTGTAACCTTCGCAGGAAAGCAAGTGTCATCAACCTTGGAAGCTCAAAGTTCAAAAGACACTTCGTAAAATAAAAATTCAAGTGATGACAAAGGAAAGTCGACCAAGTTGATGCAAGAGGATTCTCCTATTCTGCGATATATCCCTAAATCATTAAGGAAAAGTGGTCAATCTGTTTTAGTTGAAATGGACGGGTTTGAAGCCGTCAAACCAATTATCAAGCCTATTTGTGAAAGGATTTGAAGGTGGAGCATGGCACATGGCCTTTTTAGAAGAACTGAGAAAGGATTTGATCCCAATGCATACAAACTTCTGGCCAAAGCTGGATATGATCCTCAAAGCTCGAATACTTTAGGTAGGCTCATTCCTGAAGTAATTTGTTCAAAAGTGCATGGCTTGAATCAAACTAAGAGAATGTTGAAAGAAAATGGACATTCTATGGAAAGCTCGCGTGCTGGGTTGGGATGTAAACCATCTTCTCCTGTACTAATCAAATAAAAATTGCAAACGATCATTATATCTCTGTAGAAGATGAAGATTCAAAGGTGAACCCAAGGTTTGTTTTCAATCGACTAGGGAATAAAAATCCTCGTGACTCGGTGTTTAAGCGTTTGGGGGCTAAGACAAACAAGATGTTAAGAAAGCCTTCTTTCAAAAAACATGGATTTTCAAGGAAATCCTCATTGAAAGAAGGATTGGAATGACTCCGTGTTTGGATGATGGTGCAAATAACTACCGCAGCATAATTCCTTCTAGAATGAGGAGGGAAACTACATTTCTTGTGAGTTGCGATAGTGTGTTGAAAGCCAAATTATACACTATTGTGGAGACAAGGCCAAAGGAAGAAGATGAAGAAAGTGTAGGGTCATCCAACTTTGTTACATTTTTGCATGGTACCACTCCTCGTCCTATTTCTCGACAAACTATTTCGCTTGTTAGGGAAATTGAAAGATTGATCAGAGTTGGTTATATTCAAAGGGATGAAAATATTTCTGTGGAAAATATCTAATGGAAAATAGAAGAACTCGAAGGGTTGTCCGTTTGGTGTGGATAATTCAACAAGTAATCCTGCAAGAAGAGAAAATGAGTAGGATGATGAATAACTTGTCACTTCTAATCATATTATCATTCTCAATCCAGAAAATTGTGAAGAAGAAGATGCTCCTCCTAAACTTGAAGAAGGCATTAAAAGAACTATAGATGACTTGCGCAGTGAAGATGATAAACGCTCAATCTACATAAGTTCACTTTTGATGCCAAAAGAAGAAAAATCATATGTTCAACTTCTACATGAGTTCAAGGATGTCTTTGTTTGGACATACAAAGAAATGCTAGGATTAGATCCAAAAGTAGTTGTCCATCACTTCGCTGTAAAAAGAAGTGTTTCGACCAATAAAGCAAGCTTAAAGGTGTTTTCGTCCTGAATTGATTCTTCAAATTGAATATAATGTCAATAAATTAATTGAGACTAGGTTTATTCGTGAGGTCAAATATTCAATATGGATATCCAGCATTGTGCTTGCATGCAAGAAAAATGGACAATCCAGCTTGTGTTGACTTTAGGGATTTGAATAATGTGTGCCCAAAGGATGACTTTCCTCTTCCAGTTACTGAAATTATGGTTGATATTGTTATTGTTCATGAAGCTTTGAGTTTCATGGATAGATCTTCTAGCTACAATCAAATACGCATGGCTCCAAAGGATGAAGAATTGACAGCCTTCCGCACACCTAAAGGTATTTAATGTTATAAAGTAATGCCATTTGGTTTGAAAAATGCAGGTGCGACATATCAACAAGCAATGCAAAGGATTTTTGATGACATGCTCCATAAAATTGTTGAGTGTTATGTTGATGATTTAGTGGTGAAGTCATGAAATGAGAAGACTATTTGGACCATTTAATGAAGGTTCTTGAACGGCTTCGCCGTTATCAATTAAAGATGAATCCTTTGAAATGTGCATTTGGAGTTACCTCGGGAAAGTTTCTAGGCTTCATTTTCTGTAAATCTGGCATCAAAATTGACCAAGCTAAAATTGATGCCATCATAAAAATGTCAAAGCCTCGAATTGTGAATGAGGTAAGAAGTTTACAAGGAAGGTTAGCTTATCTGCGGCGATTCATTTCAAATCTTCCAGGAAGATGTCAACCATTCACTCATTTGATGAGAAAAGGAGTACTTTTCGAGTGGGATGATGCATGTAGTAATGCATTTAAAAGTATCAAGATTTATCTTACAAGAGCTCCAATTTTAGTTGCACCTATACATGAAAAGCCTTTGCTTTTATACATTGCTACACAAGAATGTTCTGTGGGAGCCTTACTTGCTCAAGAAAATGAAAAAAGGAAAATACTTTACATTACCTGAGCAGGATGATGACTCCCAATGAAGTTAAGTATTTGCCGATTGAGAAGTTATGCTTTGCTCTAACTTTTTCAATGGAAAAGTTGAAGCATTATTTTGAAGCATGCATGGTGAATCTAATCTCCAAAGAAAATCTAATCAATTATGTGATGACAAAGGCTGTCTTGTCTGATCGTCTAGCAAGGTGGTATTTACAACTCTAACAATTTAAAATTGTATATATTCCTCAAAAGGCTATCAAGGGATAAGTATTCACTGACTTTTTAGCTGAACGCACTCTATTGGTAGAATGGGGGAGTTGACTGCTGATTTACCGATGAATATATGTTTTTAATTGAAATATTACCTCCATGGAAGATGTATTTTGATGGTGCTGCACACAAGATGGAGCTGGTGCAGGAGTCTTGTTCATCATATCTGAGGGTGATATCTTGCCATATTCATTCACCTTGATTGAAAAGTGCTCAAGTAACATGGCTGAATATCAAGCACTCATTCTTGGATTAGAAATGACTGTGGACATGAAGAAGTTTCACCTTAGGATCTATGGAGATTCAAAGTTGGTTGTCAACCAAATTCTTGACCTTTATGATGTGAAGAAACCTGAATTGCTTCCTTATTGTAAATATGCCAAATCAATGATGGGCTAATTGGGAGATGTGGAAATAGAACACGTCCCGCGAAATGAAAATAAACAAGCGGACGCATTGGCGAAGCTCGCATCTACTTTGTGCTTCTCAAATCCGAACACAAATCTCAATTTGCCAAAGTTGGGTCATTTTGCCATTATTTGAAGATAATGACGAAACGAACTGAAAATGAAAGATAAGATTGGCGTCATCAATAATTTATTATTTATGCTATGGCAGTTTAACTAAAGAGCCGCGAAAAAAGAGCGATGTGCGAAGACGTTCTCCAAAATTTTTTTATTACAAGCATATACTTTATCAGAGATTGTTGGAAGGTGTTCTTTTGTGTTGCTTAAGAGATGAAGAAACTATGCAAGCATTAGAAGAAGCACATTCTAGAATTTGTGGAGCTCATCAGTTAGGCCAAAGCTTCACTTTCACATCAAAAGAATGGGATATTATTGGCTTACAATGGTAGAGGATTGCATGGATTATGTTCGTCGATGTCAAGCTTGTCAAGTTTATGCAAATTATACTCATCAACCACCAGAACCATTATGTCCTTCTATTGCATCTTGGCCATTTGACGCATGGGGACTTGATATACTGTGACTTTTGCCAAAATCTTCTGGCAGACATGTCTTCATATTGGCGGCAACAGATTACTTCTCTATATGGGCTGAAGAAGTTGCATTAAAGGAATTCAAGAAGGAAAATGTGGTCAACTTCATTCGTTGTAATATTATATTCCGTTATGGAATTCCGAGATATATTATCATTGATAATAGCAAGCTTTTTCGCAATGGTTCAATGACTAAACTTTGCGAAAAATTTGACTTCAAGTAGTATCATTCTTCTATGTATTATGCTACTGCAAACGGTATGGCGGAAGCATTTAACAAAACTTTTTGCAACTTATTGAAGAAATTCATTGATAAATCTAAGAGAGATTGGCATCACAAAATTGAAGAAGTATTGTGGGCTTACCGCACTACATTTCGGACTCCTACACAAGCTACAGCGTATGCTTTGGTCTATGGTGTTGAAGCAGTTCTTCCACTTGAGCGCCAAATTCCTTTTTTGAGAATTGTTGTTCAAGAAGAGCTCATAGAGGAATAAAATGCTCGTCTTCTCCTTGAAAAGTTGGAGGCCCTTGAGAAAATATTGGAAACTCAACAGTGTTTGGAATATTATCATGTTCGACTTTCTAAAACATTTAACAAGAAAGTTCGTCCTCAATCCTTCCAAGTTGGCGATATGGTGCTTGTTGTTTAAAGGCCAATTATCTTTCCTCAGAAAATAAAGAAGTTTTCACCAAAGTGGAACGATCCATATGTTGTCTAAGAAGTTTATACAAATGGTGCATATAAACTTGTTGATAAAGATAGATTAACAGTTGGTCCTATTAATGGAAAGTTCTTGAAATGTTACTGTGCATGACAAAAAAAAAAAAAAAGGAAGAGCTTATGGCTCAAGAAAAAAATCAAAATATAAAGAAGACCCACCAAAGATGTTGTATGTGGATAAACTGCTAAAACATCCCAACAAGTCCAAGTAGGTAAAAATAGATGCTCCTAGCCCGCATGAGCTTAAAACTGTGAATGGCTACCACCAAAGGTATTGTACGTGTTTAAACTGCTAAAACATTTCAACAAGTCCAAGTTGGTAAAAATGGATACTCCTACGTGCAAGAGTATAAACTGTGAATGGTAAACTCCTAAAAATCGTTCATTCGATTTGAACTACGTTTGACTTGATTCCCTTTTGGGATACGTAGGCAACTTTTAAGTTCAATCATACCAATCCAAAAGCTATCTTTCTTTGTTTTGACTCTTAAAATAAATGAAAATGAGTTAGAAATAAAAATAGATAAAGCAGGGAAAGATAATAAAAGAAGAACTCATGTATTAGATAAAAAGAACTTATCAAATGTATTTTTTCTTAAGATAATACTGGAATTGAAATCAAATAACAATTCTGTAGTTTATCAATTCCTGTCTACTTGATGCTAAAATCTCTCTTGAAGCTTCTAAATTCTTCACACTTCTTCAGATTGGAAAGGGGCATTCTCAATTGCAGTAACTTCTTTCTTTGACCATGATTCTCTATGCACTTTCTTCAATTCCTCTTCATATCGTCGATAGATGCACAAACTTCTTGCTTGCATTCCTCCAACATGTCGAGTTCCTTTTGAAGCTTATTCCGTTTATCTTCGATGGAACTAAGCTCCACTTGAGGATCATCTAAACTTGATGTTAGGACTTATCTTTTGAAGCAATATCTTTAAGTTGCCTATTCACTTCAGAAAGGGATCGTCATCAAAACTCCCAGCTTTCTCAAACAAAGAAATCAGCAATTTTTCCAAAGAAGCTGCAGCATCGGCATTCACTTTCTTCATCTCTGCTAGGATCATGTCACATTCAACTTCAATGGAAGATATAGATTTAATTGAAGTTCGCAAAAGCCTGTCAGCAATTCTATGCCACAAGAGTTGAAGATATTGATTTTGACACTCTAATCACATCAACTCCATGGAATTGTGAAATAGCAACAGGAGGTTGTTTTTCCAAAACTTTCCCTCTCCCAAAAGTTAAAGGCAATAGATTTGGTGCTTGTTGTCTAACAGGTACTACGACAGGCTCACTAATAGACGAAGGAACAAAATCTGGACTCTGGGCTGTGTCTTCATTTCACCCAAATTGATGTGAGTAGGTAAAATCATGTGCCTTCATCACCAAAGGGGGCAACTTCTTCAAGATTGTGAGAGATTTCAAGCGTCTTCAACTAAAATATTTGAATTTAGTGTAAGCATTTGATGAAAAGCAAAAATATGTTTTCAAAAAAAAAAAGAAAGAAAGACTTACATGAATAACCACATCTCGAGGTGACATGTCTGAACTAGGAACACCTTCTAAAAGTCCTCCTGATCATAGAATTAGAGCTTTAGAAGTCTTCTTCCTTTTAGAAGGGCATCGATTACAATGATGATCTCCATAAGCATTAGCGTTGCTAGATTGGGAGCCAGTGGCCATGATAGTTGGATTGGATACTTTGGGCGGAGGATTAGCTTAAGGAATTGTCAATGCCGAAGTCTTTTCAGGTGCTTTAGATGAACTACCAACTCCAATAGCAGGTAGAGTTCTTGTAGAATTTGGAAGCTTAACCTTGACTACCTTTGAATTTTCATAAGTCCTCGAACTCTACCAAGTATGGTATTTTTGTTGTAGAAAGTAGATTTGAGCTTCGCCGAAAGAACCACTTTTGACTTGGTATCCAGGAGTGTAGATGATTCCCATAATTGCAAAACATTCTCAAAAGTTTGGGAATAAGACTTGCTTCTAAAATTACCAGGAATATCTTGACGAAATCCAAACTACCTACAAAACCGATGAGGATTGTAGGGTTGTATTCTGTAAACATTACTTTGGCGATAAGTCAAAAAGTTGGAGCGGAGACTAATAAATAATCAGTCCAAGTCAGTGATAAGCTCCTATCATCAATTAAAGTTCGCTCTTCTTCTTTAGACATGATATTGCAAGTAATGAATGATGGATTGATATTTCGAAGATTTTTTGCTTCAGAAGTGCTGAAATATCTAGCCATATTTTCTCCATGAAACCTTATCATCTTAGCTCCAGATAAGTATTGATCATGTGTGTGATGGGTGTTGAAGTATCAAGCGATCCATGCATACACAAAGTGAATTGGAAGCACAGCTCGGCATGTCTTCAAAGATTATGAATTCACTATCATGTTTAAACTATGGTAGATGCTTGCCAAAACAGGGATAACAAGAGCAGATTTTGTGCATGAAGCCATCAAACTTGTAACTTTAAACACACATGCACGGATGTAACCAATCTCTTTTCAGGAAGAAGAAATTTACAGATCCAACATGAGAGAAATGCTGCCAAGTATGTTTCTTTCCTCAACTTATCTAAGACGTCAAGAGTGATGAATGGTTCCTCAACTCCAATATATTTCGAGGGGCGGAATTCTCGGTCCATGGTTGTTGGATTGCAAGTTGTCTTTGGTTTTCCTGATGTCCTCTTCCTATTTTGCCTTAAAATGAGAGATGTATATATTTTTTGCCGTTTGAACCAAAGTCGCGTCCAAGTTTCAAAGGAAAGGGTATGCAGGTCACCTCCAATAAGTCTGGCGAGTGCAAAGAATAAGAATTTACAACTTAGAGGAATTCCTTTTATCATCTGCACCAAGAAGTTCTTTGGCAGAAGGAACAACTTCATCAAAGAAAGCTCCATCAATTGGAAGACCACCAGGAGATCTCAAGTCCCAAATTGAAATGGATAATTTTCCTTGAGAAGTATGAAGAATATTCCTAAATAGACACCAAAGTTCACAAAAGGTGCACATAACATTGCAACAACGATTGTAAGTGAACAAGAAAACATAAACGCGTCATAAATTCTTGACTCGAAAAGCAAGTCCTTGTACTTTGCAAGAATATCTTCTAACTACTCCTAATAGTTTGTTATGTAAGAAGTTTTGCAAAGTCGGAAGAAGGAGCATTCTAATAAGTCTTGTTAGCATTGCAATGAGCAAAGGGAAGGTAGAACTTGTTGAAACTTGACTTGTTGTCATGAGTCGAAGACATCAATTTGTTGTACTCGTCGAGTCCATTCGGATAACTTAAGGTCAACCACTTCCATGTAGAATATGAAGACAATTGAGTAAGATGAGAATTTACTTCAAGAGGAGTTGGGTTAATACACGATGCTCACTCCATGCAGGATAAACTTCCAAAGACAAAGGCCTTGTGCGAGATCCTCTTTGAATATCAAATATGAAGATATATTGATGTGGCTTATCATAGTCTTTAATCTTCATTTTAAACAAATGGAAATTTTCTGCAAATCAAAGAAAAAAGAAAGAAAATTAATGCAAGAAATCAATAAAACAAAATCTCCTAGTAAAATTTTAGTTACCAAGTAAGGATTAGCCCTTTGAAATATTGAAGGTTTCCAAAGAGGTCACCAAGGTCTCTCCAAAGAGGTCCGCCAAGGTCTCTAAGAAGAAGTCTGCCAAGGTCTCCACAAAGAGGTTCGCCAAGTTCTCTAAGTGGTCCACCAAGGTCTCAAGAGGTCTATCAAGTTCTCTAAGAGGTCCGCCTGGCCCACGAAGTAAAGTCCACCACAGGCCTGAAATTGAAGTCTGGCCCATGAAGTAAAGTCCATCACATGTTTAAAATAAAAGCCTGGCTCACAAAGCTAAGTCCACCACAGGCTTGAAATTAAAGTCTGGCCCACAAAACTAAGTCCACAACAGGCTTGAAATAAAATCCTGACCTACGAAGCTAAATCCACCACAGACTTAAAATTGAAATGGCTCACGAAACATGTCCAAAGACTTGGAATTGAAAAAAATAAAAATCAATGAATCTTTTCATGCAAGTCAAATTTGTTGAGTTGTTTTTCAAGGAAAAGCAGCAAAAGTAAAGAATTTTGGGATTATATTGATTACATGCATACAGAAATTGCATGACAATTTCCCATAGCAAAATTAGAGTTACGAATTGCACGTGATATTCTGACCAAAACAAATTGCATGTGATATTTGAAAAAAATGAACAAAATTGTTAGTTGAGAGGCTCCAAATAGTTGGGGACTGAAAAAAAATGTGAGATTGTTAGAAGTACAATATGCCATTAGTGGGGTTGAAAAAAAGGAGTGAATATTAATTTTTTTTTTTTGACGTAGTGTAATAATCAATACCATGAAGTTTTCACATCTAATAATTAATTATCATATTATGATTAAAAATGAGTATTGTTTTTAAAGGATGAAATCAAAGGGAAGATTGAATTATGAAGGTATTACCTATAGAAATCAAATACTAGCTTCAAAGGACAAGATGCGGCAATCTTTTGGAGAAGGTGAACTCTGTTGGTGAAGACTTGATTTGGTATAATTCTTATTGAAACATACTTGAAGACGGGTGTGATTTGCTCTTCTTTTAGGAAAAAAAGGAATGAGGATAAGAAATCAATTAGTTAATTTGGTGAGGATGTCTAAAAGATTAATTTTGATTAAATTCGGGTAATTCAAGTCAATTGGCAATTATGATAAATTAAAAAGGGAGCCAATTGGCAATAAAGCCTCGCACCCTCAGTTGTATATAATAGAAGGGGACAGAGTCTTTGTTATCTACTTTGCATGAAGATTCTAATGAAATTGGTTGAAGATTTACTTAGTAAAGCCTCACGTAATATTCTTGTTACGAAATGGATCTGGTGATCAGCCATGTTTAAATCACAAACCTCATATTTACTATTACAAATGCAACGGGAAAATAAAAAAAAGAAATCAAATTCTATTATACAAATCGGATGAACAACTCAAAAACGGATCTTCAAATCGAATGAGGAGGCCGGAAATTGGAAGACCAATTTTCCTCCAAAACAAAGGGTACCTCCAAAAATGAACGCGAAAAATGGACGACCAGTTTTAAGTATAAAAGAGGGAACAGAGATATTCGGACGATAAAATCGGACGAAGAAGGCAAAAACCAGAAGACCGGTTTTTACTATAACACTGATTCTCCGAGCAAAACCCTATGAACAATGGATGAGCCTCACACAAGAAGAAATCTAAACTCTCCCTCTCGATTCTCTCCTTCAAAAGCCACCTAAACACGCAGTCAACCAACAATGGCTACTAGCGGCGGCATCGAAGGAATTCACAGAGAACAAGCATCAATAGAAGAAGAAAAAGAAGAAGAAGAAGAAGAAGAAGAAGAAGAGAGAAAAGAAACAAAAGAAGGCTGCTCCACAGAGTTGGTGTCACCAATAGTGAGGAAGAGAGTATTTATAGAAGAAAAACAAGTCACCTAGGGTGGACTTATTCAAAGCAGCCAAGTTACCTGCGAAGACTCATTCAAAATTGGGCTGTTGTCAGCCCAGCCCACCAGGCATCTTGGATCACAAATAAAACTCAATCCTCTTTTAGTTGTGAGGCCCAATACATCTCATCATAGGGTCAAAAAATCGAGCTGAAAAAGAATAAAAAGGTGTGCACAATTAGCCCAACAGGCCTACAAACTCTACCTTGCACAAATTTTTAGGTAACTTCGCATCCAAGATAGTTAACCTGTATCAATTTGAAGAAGGTCCCTACACATAGCAAACTTATCAGTTGTCACAACTTTAGTACCAAAATCAGCAGGATTATCTTTAGTACTAATTTTATCCATATTAACTATACTATTTGAAACATTTTCACTAATAAAATGATACTTAACATCTATGTGCTTAGTTCTTTCATGATAGACAGGATTTTTTACACAACTTTGACTATCAGTAAATATGATGGCTTTAGAATGCAAAAGATGCCACTAAGATAAAAGTCTGAAGCCAAATAGTTTCTTTAATTGCCTCTGTGGCAGCAATATATTCAACCTCCGTAGTCGAAAGAGAGAGTACAGGTTGTAGTTGAGATTTCCAAGATACACAATTACCAGCAAGGGTAAAGAAAAAAGATGTGGTAGACTTTCTACCTTCTTTATCACCTACAAAATCATAATCCACATAACCAACCAATTCAAATTGTTCAGTCCAATTATGATCATGCAAGCCTCTATCAATCGTCCCATTAATATACCTCAGCAACCATTTAAGGGCGGCCCAATGATCCCTACCTGGGTTAGACATAAAACGGATCAAAAGGCTTATAAAATAAGCAATATCAGGACGAGAAGAGATCGTGAAATACATGACCGATCCTATAGCCATTCTATAAGGGATATTGGTCATGTCTTTCTTTTCATTTTTAGTTTTGGGACAGTTTTTGAAAAGAAGCTGAAAATGACTCACAAGAGGAGTACAAATAGGCTTACCCAAATACATGGAGAATTTCAAAACAATTTTTTGCAAGAAGGATTTATGGGATATAAACAAAGAGTGGTCAGCTCTATCCCTATCAATGTTCATGCCTAGGATTCTAGAGGCAGAACCTAAATCATTCATCTCAAACACTAATTTCAACAATGATTTCAAATGCACAATCTTATCTATATGCTTGCAAGCAATAAGCATATCATCAACATAAAGCAGCAAATAAATGGCATTATCAACAGTATCACCACAAAAATACAAGCAACTATCATAATTGCTTTTAACAAAACTAGCTTTAAGCATAAAAGAATCAAACCTTTTATACCACTGTAAAGCCCATACAAGGACTTCTTCAACAGACAAGCCATATGCTTCTACTTTTTACCTTAAAACCAGGTGGATGGCATATGTAAATGGTTTCATCAAGTTCACCATGTAAAAAGGCACTTTTTACTTCTACTATTCAAGCTCAATATCAAAGAAGGCAACAATAGCAAGCATAATTCTAATTGTTTTATACTTAACAACGGGAGAAAGGATCTCATTAAAATCAATACCTTCAACTTGAGAAAAACCTTTTGCAACCAATCTAACTTTGAACCGTGGAGGTTCATTAACAGATTCAGGTTCTTTAACTTTGAAAATCCATTTACAATCAATCAGTTTTGTTTAGGTGGTCTAGGAATAAGCACCCAAGTTTTGCTCTTATGCAAAGACGACATCTCTTCATTCATAGCATACGTCCACAAAGAGTGATTAGGACTCTTTAAAACATCAGAAAAACATATAGGTTCTTTCTCTTCAACAAAAGATGCAGCAGCAAAAGTATAAGAAACAACGTATGAAAATCCATGCCTAGTGGGTTCTTTAGTCACTCTTCTAACCCTATCTCTAGACAGTTGGTAGTCTCTAAGGGCTAATGCTTATGCTTATGCTTCTGGATGATCCTTATCATCAACAGAATTATCTAGTGCGAGTACATCCGTTTCGGGTACACTATCTGGGTTTACCGACTCCTCATTGGTTTTGGGTTCTAGTTCAGGTTCTAGTGTATGCTATTGTGGGGTTTCGGAGGTGCCCTCCACCTCCATAGGAATGTTTCCAACTATGGGTATTTTGGTAGAGCTTTCGGGATTGGTTTCAGTTTTAAGGCAGGACATGTCCACCTCGTTAAAGGTTACGTCTCTACTCACGACTACTCTCACACCCGATTCACCTTTGAGCCACACTCTGTAACCCTTCACCCTACTAGAATAGTCTATAAACACTTCCTTCTTAGACCTAAGGTCTACATTTCCTTCCCTTTGATGTGCAAAAGCAACACATCCAAACACTCTAAGTTTGGACAGGTTTGGTGGTTGGCCGGTCCATAATTCTATGGGAGTTTGAAGTTTATGGCAGTGGAAGGAGACTTATTAATAAGGTACACTGGTGTACTAACAGCCTCTCCCCCAAAAGGTTTAGGAACCCCAAATGACACCATGAGACACCTAACTTTGTCCATAATGGTTCAGTTCATCCTCTCAGCTACCCCGTTTTGTTGAGGGTTATGCCTAACAGTTCTATGATGCATAATATCATGCAATGCACACAAATTATTAAATTTCTTGTTATAAAATTCCAAACTATTATCTATTTTTATAACCTTTAGTTTATTTCCTGTTCGATTTTTGGCAAAACGTTTCCACTCATTAAACTTTTCAAAAGTTTGATCTTTGGTTTTTCAAAAGAAACACCCAAACATGCCGAGAAAAGTCATCAATAATAAAGAGGAAATAAACATTGCCACCAAAAGTGGGACCTTTTCTGGACTCCATAAATCAAAGTACACATAGTCAAGAACAGCAGTGGATTTATGTGTGCCCGTGGAAAAACTGAGTTTGTGTTGTTTTGCCAAGAATACAATGATCACAAAAATCTAAATAAGTAATTTTATTATCATTCAAAAGATTTTGTTTGTGTAAATAATGCAAACCCTTTTCACTAATGTGGCTAATGCACCGATGCCACAACATCGTCTTTTCACGAATTGTTTTAGAAAATAATGCAGATGATTCACAAATGATTTTTCCAAGTAAAAGGTACAAACTATTTTCTTAAAACCTTTGAGTATAACTAGAGATCCTTTACAAACAAGTAAAATCCCACTTTCAGATTTATAAGAATAACCATTTGTATCAAAAACGCCAAGAGAGATAAATTCCGCCTAAGATTAGGCACACACCTCACCTCGGTTAATTTTCTAGTCATACCATCATGTATTTTTACAAAAACATTTCAAATTTCCTTGACATCACAAGCCTTATTGTTTTCCATAAAAACTTTTCCATGATCAATGGTTTTAAAATTAGAAAACTAATACTTGTTTGGAGTTATATGAAAAGTGCAAATTAGAATCAAGAATCCACTCATTAGAAACTTTAGAGGTAGATGGGGAAGGGGACACACATAAAACCTCAGAAAATATATAATTACCATCTAGTTTTTGTCGGTTTTATCTTTCCCGTTACTTTGTTTACGTTGTTTCTCATCTTTGATTCGTTTAAAACACTTATTTTTCATATTACCATCTTTGCCACAGTAAAAATACTTCAATCTGTTCTTATCTCGAGATTTAGACCTCCCTTTACTTTTAGAACGGTGACTAGAAGGTTCTCTCAGACTCAGGCAAAGCATTCAACAGAATAACAACAATGTTTTCATCAGAAATATTTTCCCCAACATTTTGGAGTTCTAAAACAATTTTAGTTCTTTTAAATAGATTTTGTTTGACAAGGACTTTCCCAAATAAATTTTTTCAAGTTTTGTCCAGATTTCATAAGCATTGTCTGTTTCATCAATTTCTCTTACAACATTATCTTTCAAATATAAGGTGAGACAGCTACGTGCATCACCACTTTTTCAGCTAGATTTCTCTTGTCCAAGATTTCGGATACTTGTCAGAGTACAAATAGTGGGTGCAATTTTGTTTTGGACTAAGGCAAGCTTGGGTTTTAGTTTTTTAAAGAAAAATCACAAAAATTTTAATATTCATAGAACTCAACAGTTCCCGTGAGTCTGGAAAGAAACGAGAGAGGTTTCGGATGAAGCCGCATCGATGGAGGAATGCAACAGACACCAGAAAGATCATTTCTTCTGGCTCTGATAACACTGTTACGAAATGGATCTGGTGATCAGCCATGTATAAATTACAAACCTCCTATTTACTATTACAAATGCAGCGGAAAAACAAAAGAAAAGAAATCCAATTTTCCTCCAAAACAAAGGGTACCCGCAAAAACGGACGACCAACACAAAAACCAGACGACCGGTTTTAAGTATAAAAGATAGAACAAAGATATTCGGACGATAAAATCAAACGAAGAAGGCAAAAACTAGATTATCGATTTTTGCTGTAACACTGATTCTCTGAGCAAAACCCTCAAAATAATTGATGAGCTTCACACAAAGAAATCTAAACTCTTATTCTCGGTTCTCTCCTTCACAAGCCACCCAAGCACGTAGTCAACCAACAATGACTACTAACGGCGACTAGAACAAGCAACAGTAGAAGAACAAAAATATATGCATGGTTGACCCAACAGGCCTACAATTCTACAAGTGTTGGAAACATTTGATATATACAAAGTGGCTCTAGAATGCATATACTAAATGGCTACATAAATGTTAAATCATTTTCATGAGGTGTATGCGTAGGGCCTATATTTAGTGAAATAAACTATCGTTTCTCTCAAAACGTAGAACATGTATAAAGGAATGATGGGTCAAACATAGTCAAGAATTTATCAAGAAATGATACCTATTATGGTGATCTTCTGTTGCTGTCTTCAAAAAGTTGCAAAGTAGCGAATTCTCTCTATCTATCTATCTCTCTCTCTCGGACAGAGCAGGCGAAGTTTTACAGAGTCTTGTGTCTTTTGTAAAGAAAGTGACAGCTGGGGATTCCAAGTCAATTGTGATTCTAAAGTTTTATGCCAGCAAATTGAAGTTGAATAAGATTGGAAAGCTAATTTTTCTCTTCAAGTTTTACTTGGCCGAGGTTGAGTATATCTGGTGAAATTTAACTCCCAACTCAATCTTGGTAATCATGATCATCATGTCTATCTGAGGTAGGGAAGTGCGAATCCATGTGTGACTTCTACTTGGAAATTTGTTTAATTCAAAAAAAGAAAAAAATCAGGACAGGAGAAAGTGGAAAGTGACCTAGAGTTTTATGAGATGATCAGAAAGATATTGGGAGTTGGTGCATGGAAGGGAAGTTGACATGGAGAAGGGAGTCCCATTAATTTCCCGTGCAATCGAATGTCGTATAATAGAGCTTTGATACGTTGGTCAGTGGGAATTTGAGATGATGAAGACAAGAAGAATATTCATCTGAATATTCATCTTCATGTGAGAATTGATTGGTACATAATATAATATGATCTCCTATTCTGATATCTTCTCCTATTTACCCAAGTTATTTAAGGAAAATAAGATTTACTCCAATCAGTGCTTCATATTGAAGAGTTTAATTACAATTTGAATTTTTTGAATTTCATCATTATCACGTAAAAAAACTTCTGATAAATTCAAAGACAACCACTTCCTATATTTCTATTCAATCAAGATACTTTAAAAAAAAAAAATCGATTGAAGGAGGGAGGTCCGTTAATCAGCATGCAAGCCCAAACAAATTTAATTTGTTCATTAAATTGGGATCTTAGCCCCCAAAATTAATAATAATGATGATGATGTGGGCTTTGGGTTAAATTGGTAAGGGTCTCCAAGACATAATTCTTAGTCTAATTTAATTTAAATATTGACAGTTATCTACTCAAAAATACGTTAAAGCTCGTAAAAAATCTCAAGAGGCAATTTATAAGAATAGAAAATTTACAACTTAAATTCTTAATGTTTTATTAGAATTCCATTTCAATTCAAATATTCTTGGCCAGTAAAAAAAAATGGACAAATGGCAAGATTGAAAAGCTCTAACCAATGAGTGGTCCAACAAATGAGATTGTGTTATGTCATCCGAAGCAAAAGATTTGGCCAATCAATAAACTCCAAATCATGAATATTTATTTCATAAATATTAAAAATAATTAAGTCTCACCCTCCTCAAGTTTTGCCTATAAATAGAAAGCAAAGAGCTAAGAGAAAGGACACAAAAAAATTCCATCAAGTAGGAGTGCCTTCAAAGCAGAACTAGCTTTCGATTTCAACACTAAAAATTCCTTCAAATAAGAGGAAGTTCTTCGTCAACTCCAAAATCAAATATTGTAACTGTTTTAAATATTATTTGTTACTAGATTTCTTTTATTTGCTTTAATTATTTTACATACAAGAATTCTTTATAAATAATATTAAAAGATCCATTCTCACCAATATCGTCCCCCAAATCTCCAATCTCCAAGGCCGGAAGTCTAATTGACTCATATTCCTGTCTTCCTGTCTTCTTTTATTATTCCAACTAAAATCACTTTTATTCATATATAAATATACATATAATACCATCCTAAACCATACTAATTGTATAATCCTTCTCTTTACACACACAACCTGGTGATGACATCATATAGTTCCAGCGCCAGCAAGTTGGAATTTCTTATTTTTTTCCAGTAATCAAAAGAAATGAGCAGTAGGAATGAGTAGCTTTTGAAAATTTCGGAAAGATATCGCACCTTTTTGTTAACTCACAATTCATCAAAACTTTTTCGTTAACTCCATCAGATGCGACACTAGAGGAAGGAAGGAGAAGAAGATGGAGGAGGTGGAATAAGGGTACTGAGACCGACAGAGGTGCGGAAAGAGAAGAAGAAGAAGAAGAAGAAGAAGAAAGAGATGGGGAAGAATGAAGTGGGCATTGGAGAGTGGAAAATCAGATTATCTATCTAGCTGCCACGGAAGAAGGAGGAGATTCTGATTTATATTTTCAAAAAAGGATGCCTGTCTTCTTCTTCCCTTATGTCTACCTTCCGACAATCATTAAGCAAAACCATGTCCCTCCCTTATTGTATTGATTGCTTGATTTGTTATAATGCACTTTGTCCTCCTCATAATGACTTGTGCGAAAAACAGACAGAGGATGACTTCTTGAGTGACTGAGTTTGAATTATTATTATTATTATTACATATGTCAAAAGGGATGAAAAAGAAAAGAAACTAACTAGCCCATGTCCCAAAATAGAGAAGAAAATGAACTTTCTGGACATAAAACTAGTGTATAGTTATGGAATTAAAAAAAATCATCATATTTTGTTTAAGTGGTTCGTCACAATGAGTGAGATACATCCACAGACACCACCACCGACTTCTATAGAAGAAAATATACATATCTTATGCTACAAAGGCAGGCAAGTCTTCTTCTTCAAGTACAAAATAACCATAACAGGGTTGTGTCAAAGATGCCTCTGACTATACCGGCCATTTTCAGCATTGCCTGTGAATTTCATTCAGCGAATGCGGTTCAGGTTAGCAAATGGCTCTGAGGTTGTTTTGGCAGCAGGTTTAGCAACTTCAGGAGTGCCAAAAACATTCCAGAACCTCAAAGTCTCATCCCCTGCTGCAGAGGCAACTGTACATCCGTCAGGACTCTGAGCCATATAGAGAACTCTGGATGTGTGGCCTGTGAGCTCTGCAATCTTCACCATTGAAGGGTATTTCCAAAGAGTAAGCTGATTCTGTGTAAAACCATGAGAGCTAAGCAGTTCCCGTTCATTCTTGTTCCACAACAGAGCACAAACTTGTGAGCCCGTGTCAACCGAGTTCAAGCAGGCACCGGTGTGAGTATTCCAGAACTTAATGCATCTGTCACCACCTCCTCCACCTGAAGCCAGCAAGTTACCCTGGAAAGGACACCAGGCAAGAGCTTTGACTGCAGCTGTGTGCTCTTCAAGCCGGTGAAGCCACTGTGTTGGTGCATTAGAGGAGGCCATTGATCTGTCCCATATATGGAGAAGATTATCATTTCCACCGCTGGCTAACTGTTGGCCAGAGGCAGACCACTTCAAGCCACAAACTTCCTGCTGATGCCCCCTGTAAGTCTCAACTATGTGTGATCTAACTCTCACGTCATTGTTGATTATTTGAGCATCCATTCCTCCGGTAGTTAAAATGTGACCGTTCCAATCCATTGAACCAACTCGTGATTGATGGCCGCCTCTCAAAGTTCTTAACTGCAAGAATCATTGAGGGTATAATACAGTTAAACAAAACATACTTTTTCTTGAAAGATTAACTCAATACCCCAAAAGGGGAAAAAAGAGTAGAAAAACAAACCAGTCTATTTGCTGTGGAGTCCCATAGCTGGATCTCAGAATTATTCAAACCAACAGCGATGTGTCGTCCATCAGGAGCCCACCTCACACTTGTCACAGGGCCATTTTCTTCATCAATTGTTACAAGCTCAGAGGTGGCACCACTGGATGCATCCCACAAGTATACAGTACTTCCAAGAGCAATTGAGAGAACATTGCGGCTGCCCCAGTCTAACAGATTCAGATAATAGTCGTCTACAATATCAGGAGCATCTAATGTCCTCTCGGAAGTCTGCATAAGTATATAGAAATTGTTAAAAACCAAAACTTACATCAATTGTATTATTGCTGCATAACATCAAGCAAAAAATAGGACTGAACCCACCTGAGGAATGTATCGTCGTGGCTTTGTGGGCTTGGACTGGACAGCACTGGTGGTGAACTCACTGGGGATTGCTTCCACTGCAACTGGTGGCTTGTTCCTGAAAGCTAGGATTCTGGTCCTGTTCATGTTGAATGTTTCTGCAAGCTGCTTCCTATATGCCTCCCTGGAAGGAGAGCTAGTAGCTGGATTTTCCTTACCTTTTTTCCCATCTGTTACCATGTAACGTGCATAATCAAAGTCCATTGCAGATCGATTGGGTATGAACCGATCCAACTGCAGATGTTCAAGAGACATGATATCATTAAGATGCAATCCCCATAAGAAATCAGATCAAATAATCAATTGAAAAAACAAATTAGACACTAAAATTGATCAATTTAGATCCAACCTAAACACGAATGTACACTTATCCCAATTAATCATGACAGAATACGAATAAAGCAACCAAATTTGCAAAACCAAGATTAATGAAGACTTACATTATCCCGAGAATTTTTCCTCTGAAGAAATTGTTCCTGCAGAGGGCAACGAGATTTAGTCTTGCTTGCAGAAGAGGAGGAAGAAGAGTTTTGTACTGATCCTGCATCCATTACGTTATCACAGACACAAAAAGAAAAACAAGATGTGTATCTTTGAATGTGCAAATGTAGCAATTAAATGTACTAACTATATAGAAACGATTAAGAACAAAAGAAAATAACAGATGAACACAAAAGAGAAAAAAAAACCCTGCAAAACAAGAATTCAAGTTAAAGAGCAACAGAGATTAAAGAAACAATTAAGAAACAGAGAATCGGTGAGAGATAAACAAATTGAAGGTCGCTTTGCGGTTCGAGACTTAATAGGACCCCGGTGCAGTGGCCTGTGTGCCCTAGACGAGAGAGAGAGAGAGAGAGAGAGAGAGTGAGTGATGGCGATTGAATATGAGTGAGCTTCAGGACGTTGAACGGAGGGGTTTATATATGTTGTATAGAGGAATTGGGTTTCAACGAACGGCGGAGTCGATCTCTAGGGTTTGCAGTGGGGCAACGGCTATTATACTTCAAAGAGCCGTTGTAACTTGTTTGGCCGAAATTGCCCTCTTCCGGTGGGGGATTTCCGCATTGCAGCTGGGGTGTATTTTGGGGAATTAGATAGAGGACAACCGCTGTAACCTTCCCTTGCCGCCACCGTTGGCAATTTTATAAGCCAAAACAAAGAAAATTCCCCCTTTAAAAAAAGAAAATTCATCCAAACCCACCCCCCCCTAAACCCATTAGTTGTGCAATTTGATTTTCACACCCCAAAAATAAAAAGTTGTGCAATTTGATCAGATAGTGGAAAAATAAAGATGAATTGAATCATAAAAAAATAGATAAATTAGCTATTCGGGTCCAAAAGTTATTTTTGCTTTTTGATTTTCAGCCAAAAACTTTTTTTTTGTATTTTTTGTAATAAAAATAATTTATAACCTTACAATTTAGATAAGTCAAGATGAAATTCATCCACGAATGTTACACCATTCTTAAGCTTTTTTTTTTTTTTTTTGGGGCTAAAGAAGCACTTAACCATTCAAAGAAAACTTCTGAGTAAGAGTAGGAGGTACATCAGAAGTGCCACCACTGTCAAAGATAACAAAAGGGGGATATAGGATATCCTAGACCAATGGGCGAGCTACTAGATTACAGTTCCTATTAGCAAAGTTTATCTTCAAAGTCTTATTTGAGTTTAGAAGATTTAAGGTCTTATCTGTGATGGGTTTACCATACCAATTTCCATGGCTTTGAAACCATTATTAAGCAACTGAATGACACTCATGCAGTCTCCTTTAGTCAGCTCCAAGATGGCTGCATGCAATCAAGGGCCTCGGCCACGTCTTCATAGCCTTCCTGTATATTTTCTTCCGTCTTTAATAATACAGGCACTAAGGGTGATTGTTTCCAAATTGTTTCCTTTGAGGCTCTATGTTTGAACCTTCTCCCAATTCTTTTTCTGTCTACTATGGGAGATTGACCATATCTTTCTCCATCAAATCCACTCTAAAGTTTTTTAACATATGCTCTTAATTATCCTCCACTAGGAGTGGTGAGTCATTATCTTGATCAAGGAGAAATAGAATCCATCTCCTAATATCATAATGTGCAAAGTTAGACATAAGCAATTGCCAAGAAGAATTGAACCACAGTGCTACTGACAATGGGCATAAAGTAGTATTGTATGATGGTTATGTAATTGAGATGTAACATTGCTTCATATATTCATTCTTCTCCAAAAACCAGTTGTCAAACTTGTGTTGGATAAGTGTTCGGAAAGCATCGGGTCTATGGGGCTTATTATATATACATTTACCCACCCAGATTTGAAATAAAAGCCCAATTGTTCTCATAGCTCAACCTAAAACCCAATCCACCAGCTTCCTTTGGATCCCAGGCCTATGCCTTGAGATAAAGGTGTCTATCAGCACCAACCCCCCCCACAAAAGAAGTCTCTCATTGATGCATGCATCCAGTTCCACTTAGGGAGTAAAAAACACTACATAAGGATGTTGGGGTATGCGGCTAGCTAGTAAAGTTTTCAGTAGGAAAACTTGTAGGAATTTTCTGATGTCTTCATTATTCAACAATGATATTGGTACAAAACCTGCCTAAAATATCTTACAGTTACAACACTCTTATTAGGATCCTAACCACCTAACCTCCTAACACTCCCCTGAAGTTGGAGCATGTAGATTACAAATGCCCAACTTGTCAATTAATCTTTGAAACTGCGGAAGATGTAGTGCCTTGATAAGAATATCAGCCGACTGAGAAGCATTGGGAATATAGGCCGGAGTAATTAATCCTTCCTGAAACGCATCCCGAATAAAGTGGCAGTCAATCTCGATGTGCTTGGTCCGTTCGTGGAAGACATGATTAGCAGCGACATAAATAACAGTCTAACTGTCACAGTGAAGAGGAATAACACCACAGACTGGAATATGGAATTCGGCGAGAAGCTTACGGAGCCATTTCAATTCACACAGCATCATAGCCATGGACCGATATTCGGCCTCAGCAGAAGACCGGGACACAGTGTGTTACTTTTTAGTCTTCCAGGAAAGTGGCGAAGATCCTAAAGAGATTAAATAACCTGTGAGGGAACGACGTGTGAGAGGACAGCTCGCCTAATCGAAATCACAATAAGCAATCAAACGGAGTGGAGAATGAGCTTTAAGCAGAATGCCCTGTCCCGGTGTATCCTTAAGAAAACGAATGACACGGAGAGCGGCATCCCAGTTTCCTGGCGCGGATGCTGCATAAACTGAGCTAAGATATGTACAGTGTAAGCAAGGTCCAGCCGAGTAATGGATAAATAAATGAGCTTGCCAATGAGACAACAATAGCGATAGGGCTGAAGAAGAAAATCACCGAAGCCTTAACTAAATGATGGTTTGGTTCGATGGGAGTAGACACCGGTTTGGCGCCAAGAAGACTAACTTCAGAAATAAGCTCCAAGGCATACTGCAAAGATAAAATCCAGTGGGGCTCCAAGTGACCTCAATACCCAGGAAATATTTAAGATTTCCCAAATCTTTCATATGAAAACAAGAACCCAAATAGGACTTAAAACGAGCGATGCAAGCGGAGTCATTCCTAGAAATTAATAAATCATATATTAAAATACAGAGAAAGACAGTATGTCGTCGGAATGTAAATAAAGAATAATATGCATAAGATTGTGCGAACCCGCACTAGCGTGGTGAGGATGTTAGTTTCGAGAACCAACAACGGGGTGCCTGGGGAGCTTCATATAGACCTCTTCAGTCAGATCGCTATGTAAAAACGCATTGTGAACATCCAGTTGATGAACTTCCCACTTGCGCGCGGCTACGATCGAAAGCAACGTCCGGACAGTCACTATTTTGGTCACAGGAGCAAATGTTTTTGTGTAATCTACACCCTCTCTGGTAAGATAAAATATAACTGGATTCTAGACAGTGGATGTTCTTACCATATGACAGGCAGGAGAGTCTTCTTGTCAAAAATTCGACCTCACATCCATATACTGTTACACTTCCGAATGGTTCTAAAACTACTGGAATGGAAATAGGATCCGTGTGTCTACACTTTGTACTTAAAATTAATGATGTTCTGCATATTTCCCAACTTCGCTGCAATCTGCTTTCTCTTTCTCAACTTTTCAAAACCAATAATTGTGTTGTCATAATTAATAACGGTGTGTTGATGTTACAAGACCGTACTACGGGGATACCGATTGGAGCGGGTGAAGAGAGAGATGGGATATACTACTTCAGGTCCATTCCGGTAAATTCAAGTGTTGCTCATACAGTTCGTTGTTCTGATGTTGGTGGATTATGGCATAAAAGAATAGGTCATCCATCTAAGTCTGTTCTTAAGAAGTTTTTAGGACACCTCCTTAAATCCGATTATTTTGACAAATGTTCCATTTGTTTGCGTACTAAGAAGATCCGTGATTTATTTCCGGTTAGTTTAAATAATGCTACTACACCTTTTGATTTGATACATTGTGACTTGTGAAGCCCTTATAAAATTGCGTCTTCCTGTGGAGCCCATTATTTTTTATTTCTTCAACTTTGCAAAATCCGCGTAGGACATGGTAGTTTGCAGATTAGGCACAATAGTATTTAATATGCACGAACCGACCATAGTATTAATTTTCTACTAATCTTCTTCCTCTGCAGTTTCTGACTCCGATTTTGGTATTTGTCCTTCTACAAATCTGAGCTTTTTCGTAGCTCGTAGTGCCAATCTCATGACTTTAACTCATTCATCATAATTATCCTCCCTGAGTTGTACTTGTGTATTTATGAGATGTAGGTTGTCTGATGATGCAAGAGAATAAGCATCCTTTCGAAGATGTTCATTGACATAATCGTCATTATCAGACGTTGATGTGTTAACTACTCTCTGTGTATTCATGTTGTGTTTTTCTTTCAAAGAAAGAAAAAAAACTTATATTTTCTTCTTTTAGTTTTCTGTTAAATCCTTTCTTGGATACTGTAAAGTTTTGGTAAGAAAACTTACATGAATTTTCTGACGTCTTCATTATTCAAAAATGATATTTGTACAAAACAGTGATTTACATATGAAGAAAACTAACTACAGAAACTACTGCCTAAAATATCTTAAATATCTTACAATTACAACACCCTTATCAGGATCCTAACCTCCTAATAACTAGCCTGGGATAAATATCTCTGCTTCCAACCAGATAATTTATTCTCCATTTTTTCCATCACTTGCATGAAGGTCTAATAAGGCCGTCGATTCCAACTCCTCTTTATTTCTTGCTGTCTCCACTTTTGTATAGGGAATATGATGTCCTTTCCAACCCTGCCGCTCTTTCTCTAGCTTCTCTGCTTCATCTGCTACCGATTGCCTTGGGGAGGACGTCAAGGTGTGGGTGGCTCGTGTGGTGGAGACATATCTCATTTAGCAACAAGAAGAAAACTAGTTTTAAACAAGCCTAAAAGATAGAGAGATATGCCAAAAGCTGATAAAAAAAAGTACCTTCAAGCACTGCCTGTGTACTATAGGCAATCTATCAAAGTTGTGGCATCTGGTTTTGCAATGGCCTCAAAGTTCCATCATGAGAGATTTCTTTTATGCAAATCATCACTTGAGAGTTTTCCAGGCAGGAAAGATCAAATCAATGAAGGACAAAAATGAGATTTAATGCCTTCATTGTCATATATTTGCATAATATGGAAGAATAATCCAACATTCCTGTGAAACACTGCCAAACAAGGAAAAAGTGCCTTTAGATTATAGGAAAAAACTAAAATTATTACCATCACGGAATACGCACTTAGCAAAAAAAACATGATGGAATATGCAAGAGCTAAATTTCCGGTGCACAAAATATCAAGCAAATAAGAAAATTACCCTGGACAAAGCTTATCGGAAACCAAATTTAACAGAAGCAGAAATTTATAGACAGGAGAAGTATGCACATTGCTCCAAAGACCACAACCGGCATAATATAAAACATACATGATAGGGAACCTCCATGGTAGCAAAAACAACTATCCTAGAGCAACGCAAAGAAACAAATTTAACCACAACTGTGGCAACTGAATCCAGCGAAGCAAAAAGAAAAAGGCATGAGTTGGAAACCTGCAGCAGGGAAACAGAATGAGCAGAAGTTGGAATATAGATATAGGACAGTCAGATGCATATTGATAGCCCCAAAAGATGCCAAAAACTGAGCCTTCTTCAATCACGCAAATTATTAAGCAACGCCGTGAAGCAAAAGGTTACAGAAAAGTCTGAAATAAATGGATAAAAAATAATCCAAGTTCCGCTGACAACTATTTTTCCCCCACGTAATTCAGCAAAGTATACGGTCAATATAAGAGAGTACAAGGGTCATTCATTACATAGCCACCCATCAGAATTCAGAAAAGAGTCTTAAGTACACCATAGATGGAAGTATGTGAGAATAGCATTTCAATAACGCGCCCAAAAAAACAAAAAAGTAGTATAGAAGTGCGGAACTAGTAAGTGACTTTAGGAAATCCAATTGAATGAAGAAAAAACTATAGCAATACACTGCCTTTTGCATTGTAGATAGATTGATCTCAATCACCTATTTACGAAACAGAAGAAGAAACTTAAATCATCTTACCTGGTTCAAGCTTGTTTACCTTTGATCACCTACTGCATGGTTTTGCTCATATGTTGAACTTTCACAACTTCAAATTTAGCGGATGGATCTTTTGATAATTTACTCTTAACTCCAAAGCACGTGGATTTTGCCCAATTTTTAAGCACAATATAAACTTGTGAGGAAAATCTTTTTCCAGATGAAATCAGCGAAAAGATTTTCTAGGTCTACAGAGCAATCAGCCTAATGACTCTTCAAAACATGGAGGATTAAGGTAACTGCAGCTAAAATTTTGAAGGACCTACCAATACACAAAGAAGAAAATATACACAATTTCCAGGATCCTACTCCTAGCATGTGGGTAATATGACCAAATTGTTGTATCTTGACAACATAAAAAAGAGAAAGGACTTCTATCCAGATTATTGGTTTTTCAGGAAATAATAACTAGATTCCTAATGTAGAGGAGGTTTGGCTAGCACAAGAAGAGCCCAAGAATGGTGTCCAGCAAAGGAACAAAGGATGATCTATAAAATGACTTCAGAATATGGAGAGAGTCTGGTATTTTGTAGCCAAAACTAGCACTACTAATACTCATTCTTAAATACCATCTGTAAAACTGGAAGAGAAGTGTTTTATGAAAAAAGAAAGATACATTCATTTCAGTTATTCCTGAAGATGAAAAGAGAGGATTGGTTGGTACAAAGAAGAAAATCTAAAGAATTTCCAGGGTCCTAATCCTAGAATCTAACAGATGGAAAAATTGTTTTATTTTGACAACATACAAGGAAAAATGGCTACAAATACAACAGAAGGAATTAAATGCAGAAATCATCTTTGGTTTTTGAATTACAGGCAAAGAAAACTGGATCCATAACTTAAGAGGCTCATACTAGGACAATAAGAGGCCAAGAAACTTCTGGCAAATGAACAACTCTATTTTGTAGAAGGAACCAGTAATACTCAAATTTCACGAGGTAAAGGCTGCAACTGAACTGTTGTGGAATGGGAGAACTTTGGGGGTAGAGCCATAAGAGGTTTATCTTCACTCATCTTCTGCACTGCCATTCCCAAGGCAAATCCTAGAACGCGCCCAACTGGAACAGCAACAGCATTGCCTATTTGACTGTATCTGTGAAGGCAACGAAAAAGAGTCAAATAAAATAATTCAATTGAATTAATACAATTTATTATTATAATCAAATAATATAATTCAATACAATTGAATAAAGTGAAGCATATCACATTAAGTTACAGATTATTAGCAACTGCATCTTATTTATTAACATAGTGTTTACAGTACATGCAGCAAGTGATGAGCTCATATCTTTCCAGTTTATTTCATGGTAAAGATGCAACTTTCTTGTTGCATCCACAGAAATGCCAAATATTCATTGCCACGGATAATTTCAATGGGCATAACGTCACAAGCTCCAGATTATCTTGAAAACAATGCCAGCTCAAAGAAAACACTTCAAACAAGAATAATCAAGTTTCCTTGATATTCCATTTTTCTTCCTCATGTATTAATTTTCTAGCATTTTCCCCCCTTTTTTCCATTTCTTGAGGAAGAGAGGAGCGTAAACTGTTAATGTTATCCTAAGAACTGCACTTTCTGCCAAGTCACTTCAAGGATTCAAGCATTCCAACATCTTTATAACTTAAAGCTTCCACCTTTTTCAATTACAATTAGAGAAATAAAACAAATAAAGAAGTGTACAGATATACCTTTCTTTCACGGTACCATAAAACCTATAGTAGTCATGGAAACCTTGCAGTCTCCCACACTCACGGATTGTAAGGACCCTATCTTGCTCAGGATGTAAAATGGTCTGGACAAGAGAACATTTCACTAAAATAAGCCTAAATCTTGTTGACTCAATATAATGGAAAAAAAGTTGCACGAGATGGAAAATAAAAAAGAACCCGAAGGTGAGGATCTGGTTTGCAGAAGACGGTTGGTACAGTCTCATCCCACCATAATCGTCCAAATGGCCTGTGTATTAACATTAAGAGGCAAAACCTTAAAATCTATAAAATCATGACAGAAAAATATTAAAAGAATATTCCAGACAACATATGCATACTTTGCTGATGTTCCACCGCGGAAATTAATTGCATAATCAGGTACCTAACCAACACAATAACAAGAAGAGCACAAATGTCAAACACAAAAGTATGGAAACATTTGTGTTTTAAAACAAAACAAGTAATGCATATTA
Organism: Catharanthus roseus; assembly: GCA_028651295.1. Taxonomy (NCBI): domain Eukaryota; kingdom Viridiplantae; phylum Streptophyta; class Magnoliopsida; order Gentianales; family Apocynaceae; genus Catharanthus; species Catharanthus roseus. The sequence continues at coordinate 4,784,575 of JAPQWS010000104.1, read as the reverse complement.
TGAATAAAAGGGAGTGAAAATTGAATTAATTAGCCAGTCAAATAACAAATGAGAACAGAAGTTAGCAAGGAAACAAGCGAAGCAAAATTGAGCAGAGGATGAAATCGGAAAGTGCTCTTTTTTCTGTATGCAGATTACCTTCTTGTTCGTCATAACAAATTCAGAAACATCTATAATATACACTTTAATAACCATAAGCAATTGCATCTAGAAGGAAATACTTCGCATGTGGTCATTTCCTACTCTATAGTTTACAGTTAGTTAACAAATTTTCAAGTTCATACAACTCTCATAAGTTCCGTAGAAGCTTAAGCTATTTTAGATACTTCGGAGAACTTTACCCATGGCTTTCCACATGGCATCAGAGATTGTTCTTCAGTTCGCCGAACCACATTGTCACGTCCAATAACAATACCAGGGAGGTCTCTAAAATTTGCTCCCTATAACAAGGAAATACAGGAAAATAATGAGTCAAAAGAAAGGAAAAGCATCTGCATGATCATTAATATACCAACCTTTCTTTTTGGTATTTGACAAACCCGCATATAATCAGGCTCGCCCAAAGGATAAGGTCGATGATCATACAGCAGATGAGTTTTTTGGGTAGTTGCTCCCTTAGAAGCAAAACCTTGCATATCTTGAGACAAAAAACTTAGTTCAGACCAATAGCCCTAGGCACAGATCACAGTAAGAAATTTGGCACATTACTAAAGCATGTTCTAGTAAATGACAAAATATGATAAAAGAAAATAGCCCAGTAAGAAACATTGATTCAAGGGTCACAACTCATAGGTTCTATCACTGGGCAAACAGAAAGAACGATAGCTAGCATGCAGACAAATCATGCCAAGCAAGCGCTAACAAAATAATAACTAATCAGCCAACTTTAAAAGGGATAAGGTTCTAACTCAATATTGACAAGGCCTCTTTGACTAAGGCTGCGATTGGATAATATGTCAAATCTCAAATTTCAGTTTTTGGGGCCCACTTTTCCACTCACAAACCATTCAAATTTTACGAAGCCCAAGACAAAAGTATCAAAACCAAACTCTATCCAAGTACACCCTAACTCTGGACTGGGGATATTTCTGCTTTGTGTTTCTGCTTGAAAAAGTTACTATTGTAACTTCAGCAACATGAAGAAAATCAAATGGATAGGGAAACAGTTTTCCAGAGAGAGAGAGAGAGAGAGAGGATAGAAACCATCAGATATAGATAGAAAATAGCATAAGCCCCATTGAAACCCCATGCTTAGCGTAGTCTGAGAATTCTTTGGGATATAGCTCCTAAGCATAAACCGGTGTAGCTAATGTAATTTGAAAAGCATTTAATATGCTTCGGGTGTTGGAAATACTTGTTTTTCTTGTGCTTTTGTTACCATCAGTATCCCAAGGGGTTCATATTCTAGCAAAATAATACATTTGAAGAGCATCTAATTCTCCCACTAGTGATATACAAGTCTCGTAAGAAGCTATGGGCGGAAGCTTCATCTGGCCTTTTTAGAAGAAAGATTAATTAAATGCGCCAATCTCTAGTGGTGGTGGGACCAACCCTCACAAAAGCACGAATAGGGTTAATAAGAAAGAAACACACACACTCTCTCTCTCTCTCTCTCTCTCTCCTCCCAACCCCGCCCCAAAAACCTCATAAAAGAATGCAAGAAGATGAAATTTTGGCATCACATAGAAGTATTAGAGCCATAATATAGCAAAAACACTCCATCAAAGTATAATGCCATAACATTTGGGCCGAAACACTTGATAACTCATTGGAAATCCTCACCAGATAGGATATAACATTATGAGAATTCCTACACTAGATAAGTGATAAATATCTTAGGCATAGTTTTCCCCTTATCAAAATCTTTGCATCCTAGCCAAGCATATACAAACACTAATAATATACCATACTGGGTTGTGCACATCTAGTGCAAAAACAGTCGTTCCTCTTGGAGACTTGGACACCAAATTGTGAATGCACAGGCTGCCTGCAATCCAAAAGCAGTTTCAATCCCTAGAGGATTAAAATGCTTAAACAAACTCTATGAGCCACAATATGCCACCCAAATAATACTTACATGTTACATGTACCCCATTACTATAGTGGAACACCTACATCATGTGAGACATACAATTTCACAAAATTAGCTAAACCCGTAGTGGAACACCCACTATATACCTAAGAATTGCAATCCTAAATCCGTAGTGGAACACCCACATAACACGAAATGTGGTATTTGACCCGATAAGCTTCGTGCTTTGTTCCCTAAAGGTGCCCCGTATCTAGGCCAGTTCTTCCATTAACTTGAATATCTCCTTGAGTATTTTAAGTTCTTAAATAATTGAATCTTGATCAACAAACACCTGCCAAATGGCTGTAAACCAAAATAAACCACAACCGAGTATATATCTAATACCATATTCATTTCACTTAGCATTTAGTCAGTATTAATATCACACTCGTTATTACTTAATGAAAGTGCGAATGCTCTGTGCAGTCATGCAAATACAAGAACTCCTAGAGAATGATGTTGTACTACCACATTCAGCGGCTCGAATGTACTTTTGGAACTCGGTTTGTGGCTCCATTGTGTATGACATCTTCTCACGAACTTCAGTATTTGACACCTTGAAGTAGAGATCATGTAAGAATACAACCATGTTCAAAAAGGATATCAAGCTTTTCTGAGGTTTACAGCTATCTATTGATTGTCTATGGTAGTAAGCTAATCAAACCAGACAAAACAAAGATATCTCTCATCCTTTTTTTTTATCTTTTTGGGGGGGCGGGGCGCCGGGTCCAGAAGGGGGGGGGGAATGTTCATAGTTTGGCCATAATGCCATGGAATAGAACAAAGGCCCAGGGTTTACCCCAAAAAAATAAATTAACTATTTATCCAATGACTTTAGAAACTTACAGGAGGAAGATCAGAAATAGCATCAGCGAGAACAACTGCTTTCTCTAGTTCCTGAGATTGTCCTTCATCATAAGCAACAACATTACGCTGCCATTTGAAAGTCAGTTAGCCACATATGTACACATATCAATCCTAAGATATCACAAGATATGCTAAAGACCTCAAATTCACCAGGAAATCCATAATGAAGGACCACATCATGAGTTGGAAGTGGAAATTGGGGCAACATCTGTACAAAAGAAAAAGTGAAGTTTAGTCAGATGAAACAGTCTGATATACAGAAATGGCTCTGGTGCTTGACAGTCAGCAGTTATTTCTTAGTTATTACCATTTTCAACACCCAAAAATAGATATACATAGCTAGACCTACATGATAGAATAGGGCATGATCTATTTTGTCCTTGCCAATTTTCAAATCCAATTCCAGTTTTGTATTACATGCCTAACTAGTTTGTATGTAGCCTTGCTGTGAGTTTTATTATGCTTACTATAGACTGCATATTGGTAGGCATCAAAGGGAATAAAAGGGATAGAAAGGGCACATAATGGTTTTCTTTCTTAAATCATTTGAAGGAGTGACTCCATTAGACTAATAAACGAACCAAGATCAGCCAAAAAAATGTGAAAAGCTGATTCAATTAACTTCAGCTTGAACTTGGATTAGAGTTCAAGAGAAGTTCATTGCCTCATTCCATACAAACTTCATTAATCTCAAGTTTGGCTAGAAAAGAACTTTCCTTTGTATTTATTTTTTTGTTTCAGAATTTTTGTAGTATACCTTTTCTAAGTCTATAACTACCCTCAACTTCCCCTCAACTTTCAAATAGGAAAGAGTTTTAGGCCCATTTTCATTAACTAAGAATAAGCTTGTTTGATCTTGTCTCTAGGAAAAGCTGTTTTCAAATATTTTCTTACGTTTTTTAGTTGGGAAATTGGCTCAAAATGCCACTAAAGAAAGGTCAAATTTCTATTTCTGCCACTAAACTAAATTTTTCACTCTTTTTGCCATTGAACAATTTCGAGTCGAATGCAATGTTATGCAAATGCAGTAACACTTGCCTCAAATGGATGAGCCCCCCATAAGAAAACTCGTAAGCGGAATTGAGGAAGCCCATAACAACCAGCAGCCATTATTCCCAGTCTTGCTTGGTAATTCATTTGAACTAATCGACTTAGCGCATATCTTCCCAAACAACCATTGGCAAACCGTAAAATATCAATGACATTTTCCATTAATATGAATTTTGGCCTCAAGAACTTGATGATGTCCATGAAGATTATGACTTGACGATTTCTTTCATCATCTAAAGGAGAATCAACATTCCGAAATCGGTTATAGCCACTTATTCCTTGACATGGAGGACCACCACAAATGACATCGACATCTCCCTAAAAGTTGCCAATAAAAAAATGGAGAAATGTTTAAAGAAACTATATTTCAAGCAATAGGGGACGAAAATTGAGTCTACTTCTACAAGATTAAGAAATGAATTTAAATTAAACATGTTACTGCTGCTCTTACTATTGACTAGTGACTAACCAAATAAAATAAACTTACCGGCCGGGGCAACAATTTTGCCTTCATCCCTTTCATGACAAAATCTCTAATCCGCTCTTGACATTTGCTAAAGGAAAAAAAAATTCATCGAAATACAAGGTTAAAATAAATGGTTAAGGAATAACAATCAAGAAGAAACTTTGCACCACATTAGATAAAATGTACCTCAAGGCCTCAATTGGCTCCCATGTGTCCTCACTAGGACCATATCCAGCCCAACGCACCTAGGGAAAAGTTATAGCAATAATCACATGAAGTGAATGTACCTTATTCAGATAAATCAGTAATTACTGTATGTAGTACTCTGATTTAGACTGTTACTTGCATACTAAAAGTACAGAAAAACTGTTATACAGCAGAAAAGGGTAAGGATAAAAAACCTAAACGTGCTAGGTCATTGTGTGAAATGACTGAAAATTTGAAGGACAATCCAAGGACTGATACACTATGACAAAGAGAAACAACCTCAAATTAGTGTGATAATTCACATTTTCACTTTTGTCCTTGCATATGCCACATCAGTCACTAAACCCACTTATTTTTAAGTATTGTCACAATTTCTTGAAAATTACAATGCAAATAAAAATATTTCTGCCACTTCCCCTACTTTCCGAATAGCTTCCCAAACAAAAAATACTCTTCAGGCTTACTCTTTTAATCTACATCTTCTTTCAATTAATCCTGCACTTTTTCTGATGGGGAACCCATTTTCCACTTTGAAATGTCACAAAATTAAAGTTTGATTCCAAAAATTTTTTCGAATAATAATTCACAACTTTTGGTGCTAAACACTTCAGAACACTATCTTAAATATAAAAATACTAAAGTTCAGTCTCTAGATACCCAGAGGGGGTCCTTGAATTGGGATGAAAAATTATTATTATAAGTTATCCGAGTACTTTACTAGGTGATCATGTTGAACATTAGAAGTCCACATGGGACTTCTGTGGTTGACCAAGATAGTAAGGGATCAGGTAACTATTGAACAAAGCTATGATATTTTACTATTTTAAGCAGCTGGTATCACTAAGTTAATATATGTTGGTTATTCATTAGTTTGATTTAAGAGAAACAAATTTGGAAAGGAAAACCCAATTGGGTGCAGAAAATGTTTAGAATGTATCCAATCACTCATCAATCAACTTGATAGAGGTGGAATTTCAACAATGCTAAAGTTTAACTCTGGCTCAAACCTGGAACTGCACGAACTGTTGTTAATACGGATACCTGAAATTTAAGCCCACATTTTCCTGTTCCAACAGGATCGCCGTAACATATGTCCACAAGGCTCTCAACTTGATATTCTTTATCTCTCTTCTTATCATCAGTTTTAGCCTTTGTGTCCTTGTCATCTGCTCTTGTAACCCGAGGTCGTTCTTCGATATGTAACTTTTGAGCATGTCTTTTACAAAGTTTGTCCCATTCCTTCAATAGGTCAAGAAACTCCTCCGCTGATTCATTCCTAATCTACATGCAACTATGAACTATTAGTGCCTAAAATCTTCAAAATAGAACAATGGAATTTGATGGATGAAACAGAATAAATAACAACCTGTGCCTGTGGATCGTTTAACCTCAAGCTTTCACAAGCTGATTTACTGATGTCAACGGCCCATTTCTTCGGAAAAAAGTAAAATTAGTTTTTTTATCTAGATGAATTACAAAAGCTAGTGGTAGCAAGCAAAAAAATGATGCACTACAGAATGCGAACCAATATATGTTGTCAATTACCGTTACTAAATCCACTCCAGCAACTTTAGCCCCAAGGCACAACCCTGTTGACATGGCTCCACACCCTGAATATATATCCAACAATGATAGTTCCGTTTTGCAGGGTGTGTTTCTGGATGTACTCTCAACATTAGATTTCGTAGCATTTTCATGGTTCGGGATACCTGAAGAAAATAAAAATAAGACAGTAGTATAATATTCCTTGTCTGGATCAATCAATATGCCAAATAAGTACTCTCCTAGGATTCACATACAATATTCACATGACCTTGATCAAGATAATAGTGAGAAAATTAGAGAAAAAAAGGGAGAAAACATAGATAACAATCATTATAGGTCATGGATAAGATCATTGGACACAAAAGGAATGTAAATTGTAGAACTTCTCAATTCTTGCATTGGGACAATTATCTTAGTAGTTGAAAATTTGAAATTTGAAGACAATTCAGTTTTGAAACAAGGATGAACTACATTCCAGAGCTTGAAACATTTCGGTGAAAGAGAAGAAATTTTATTAGAAAAGAAAGTACAAGAAAGATGATAACAGATACTGAAGACAACAAAGGAAAAATTGCATACAGATGCTTTCTGGTTCTCATTGCAGCATCCATAGAAACACTAAATGCTACAGCAAAACCAAAGTGAAGAGGAGAAGAGGATAACCCTGTCTCACTATAGTAACCTTAAAATCTTCTGATGTTTAAGGTTGTATAGGATACCAAGTGATACTGCTGCATAGGACAACAAGAGGGAAGAATGGATAACTAAAAGATGCACTAAAACAAAGCCTCTTATTTAAATTTTCTGTTTCAAAACTCAATTAGTATGCAAGAGCAAGGATCTCATTAAAGCCCATTTAGCATGAGTTTGTGAGAAATAGGTCCTTATTCACGGATGCACAAGACATTCTCTGCATGTTTCTGCATTTTAGCAACTTACGTACTACGTATGTTTCACAGAGATTTATATTGGTTAAAGCTCATTCAAGATTATGCTACGTGAACTTGGTTGATTTGGTGAAGTTTGAGACACTAAACATATAACTTCTTACTGCTGGTCTAATTGGTGCCAAATATAACCTATTCATCCCCTACTCGCATACATAACAGGCATAATAAATTATTTTGGCACAATGCCAGCTTACAAGTTTCAATTGTACTAAATGTTGAGAAATCCACTGAATATTTCATGTCGTAATAAAAATCGCAAGGTGGAACTTTTAACCTTACCTGTCAAAAACATCAAAACCTTAAATAAGACTAGTGCAATAGGGAAAAGTAAAAGATCGGTCCATCAATCTTTTAGATAGAGAAATATCGAGTGTAAAAAATAAAAGTACAGATATATGAGCTTACACTTGGAGTGATTTGCACAACTTGAACTTTAGAAACAATGCAATCCAATAAATTATCATTCATCAATGTTGAATAGAACAAACGCTTCTTGTCATGAGAACTTGCCTCATCTTGAATTACCTAGCCAATGGAAATTAGCCACAAGTAGAAATACAATTGTGAAAAAAGGTACAGGAAATAATATAATTACTGTGTCTCCTGCTCTGAAGAACCATTGAACCCTGAAATAACTTTCCCCATCCATTGTCTCAAAAAATTCTAATATCTTTCCAACATAATTCGGACCTCCTTTTTCACCCTGAAGGACAAAATTGAAATGACAAAAATGATCTTAGGACAATTTGCAAAATCGAGAAAAGCAAAAGCTAAAGAAAATTTGCATTATATCTAGCATAAGCCTAGAAAATTTGTTGCCTTTATCGCCAAGCCATGTTAATGCATGTTCATTAGCTTTCAAATTCTAGAGTGATACAACACCATTATCCATTCAAGCATTAAGTTTAAACAACGCAATTGTAAATGATTTCTTAACAAGTATACATAACCTCATGTTATGGTTAGCAAAACATGTCAAACATTACTAGCAATTTTTAGTTTCAAGTCATCCAAAGTACGCAAGCATGCAACTCAGATCCCTTTGCAATAAGCTAAAACCATATACAAAGTTTAGCATCCATGACAAACAGAACTTACATTGAAACTTGTTACAGGATATTGCATGGAATTCCCCAAATCTCATTCCAAATCCATATTTCTAGCACTACAACAATAAACCATGAATATGTATTTTTCTTTGTCTTTCTTTCTAATGAATTTTTAGTTCATATTTATACATAAAACTAATATTATTAATGCCATAAATTTTCTAGGTATTTCATTTGATTAATCATCTAAATTACAATATTCATCAATAGATATTACTAAATAGACATAGGCCTTAAATTACACATCCTCAGAAACATACACTAGCCCACTGGAAATGCACCCAGAGACAGCATATAATCTTGTGCTGGAAATTTTTCTGCTCTTAATTCACCAAAGAAATGGGATCCGATGGTAACATCTTAGAAAAATGAAATGTTTTGTTACTTTGCCATGTCCACATCCTGTATTCTGACCGATGGTAGTCAAGCTTATTTTTCAGAACTTAAGATAAAGGAATCCAGAAATCCTCCACTTAATTTTCTGGTAGAACAAAGCCTTAACCATTTATACACAAAGTTGTGCAAGCTAGTTACTTGAGATGAAAAGACAACTTGTTAAAGGAAAATGTTGACTTTTCAAGCTCCCATCTCTTCTTTTTTGTTGGTGATAGGACAGATGAAGTTTTTTCCAACAGATTGTGGGAGCCTTTACTTTGAACTTTTCTCAGAATGCTTTGCAAAATAGATCAACTTCCAATCCCTTATCTTGGGATTGGTTAGGTACAACACAGAATACTCAGAGTAACTTCAAAGAAATGTCAGGACTGGTCAATTAAATCCATAAACAGATTTAGGATACATCAAGTAAGTAAGAGCACAATGTGTCACTTCTTCAGAGTTCTTCTTCCTATGATAACTGTGGCCAAAGGAACTTCCTTTTTCAACATACATAAAGAGGGATTTATCTGGAGCAGTGAACTAGCGGACTCCTATTCAAAAGGAATGCTTGGGGAGATACGAATATTTTCATGAAGCTGTGTCAGATGGATAGATCAATATGTAACTTTCCATCAGTATATGAGCCAACTCGGGGAATTTTCATATTCAGAAATAATATTCATATTCTGCAAGCAATGGCTCTTTCCCGTTTGCTCTTGGTCTCTCCCCCATGCACCCCCCCCCCCCCCCCTTTCTTATTTTCATCAATATTTTTTTGTTAATATCACTTGTAACTGTAAAGAAATAGATTAAACTTTTACTTCTTATTTCTGTTCTCTTTAAAGTAAACGCATTTCCAATATAAATTTGATAAAGTAGAAATGTTTAATTCCAGTAAAACAAAGACAGGACGAATTCAGAAAAAAACATCTGAAAAATAAGCAGCACATAAAATTTCATACACATTGCCAATGAATATCAAAGAACATGGAACAGAACTTGCCTTCACATAAGCACAATCACCAATTTTAAAGACACACTTCAGAACTTCAGCTTGAGAATAATGGCACTTTACATTTAAAACCAGTTCATCATCGTCGCTATCATCAGCACTGCAAAAGATAATACGATTGAAAAGACATTGAAAGTTAAATCAGAACAATGCCAAAGTAAGTTTCAAATGTACTCAATTGTACGAAAGTGAGCTTGTACTTGTATAAGCATCTAAAACTAACTCATACCTTGATGCGTGACCCTTATTTGATTGAACCTGCAAAATCGAAGGAATCAAGGAGGGAGAAAAGAGAAAAATACTTAGCAATAGAAATACTCAATTCACCAACAAACAGACAAAAGATTCCTTATTTCTCATTGATTACTAAATTTGACGTCGAAACTGAACTGGAAACAGAATTTGAAATCAAAATAGAGATAGAGAGTTGTCCCCGTTTCTGGTAGAAAATGCAAAAACAATAAAGAAAGCATACGTGCAACATCATAATCAAACCTTCTTCTCTTCGTAGCGCCATGGCCATCGGCTCCGAGCCTCGTCAATTGGGACGGGATCACCAATAAAGAAAGACACCTTGCTCTTGTTTCCGCTCTTTGGCTTTTTTGTTACCGGTAATTTCTCTGCTGAGCCATCTTGTCTCGCGGAATTCAACCTTTTACCACTCTTTTCTGCATTGTTCTCAATTAACCTTGGCGATCTTCTTGAAGAAGTCTGTAGCAAAGCTGGCTGCTTCTTTTTTATTTCCTCCCCCAATTCATTTGCTATCGCGGAATTCCCCTTTCTACCGGAGCTGCCAGTATTGTAATTTACGAACCTTGGTGATCGTCTCGAATGCAATGATGTCTGCTCAGACGATGGAGCTTCGGCAGCAGAGTGTTGAGACTTGCTGTTTTGCTTACTTGTCACTGAAATTCCAGCCGACCCATTGCACTTCTGTAAATTCCCCGACATCTGGTCGCTTTGGACGAGTCTTGGGGATTTCCTCACGGAAGTCTCGGCCGACATTGGCGTGGATTTTTTACCTGAAGTCAATCTGGTTTTGGAATCAGATGATTCAGTTGAAGAGTTTTTCTTTTGGGCCAACCCCAAATTAGGAGAAGGAGACAACGGCGACTTCGCCAACCTAGGAGAGATAGAAAATGGCGACTTCGCCAGCCTGGGTGAGAATCGTCGTCGATGACCTCCTTCCGCCATTGTTGAGAATTTTTTTGAGGAAATGTAGGGCACTACTAAATAACTACTATAAAAAGGACATGCCAGGAAGGAAGATGAAAAAGGCATGAAAAATATCGAAAATCAGATAAGGGCAGTTAGGTAAATTCACCAGGGAAAAAATTTGGAAAATGGCAGAGCACAGAAAAGGATGACACTTTTGGCGGGAATTTTCGAGTGTCCATTCATAATATATGAAATGCTCAACTGTAGTAAGTTTGAACTGGGGAGAATATTACCCCCCCAAAAAGATAACAAGAAAACTGACAAGTGGAAAATGTGACAGCTGTGATAAACTTGAAGAGCATCTGGCGTGAGTCCGAGTTGGGTGAATCTTCCGTTTTTTTTCTTTTTTTTTTTTTTAGGGAGTCAGATGAGATGAGCCTCCCCAATGGGGTTTCATTTCATGTCTTTATTTATTTATTTATTTATTTTAAAATACCAAATTATTTTGATTTCTAATGTTTTATATAAATATTATTATGTGAATTACACATGATTTTTTATAAAAATATTAAATACACATAACACTATTCTTATTTGCTAATCAATTATCTCGTTTTGGATGAAAATGTATATATATCATGTATATAGTTTCATTCATATTTTACTTGTATAATTCTAGTATCATTTTATAAAGATAGTATTATGCTTATTTTACCTTTTTATAAATAAATTGTGTGTATTTATATGATGATTTCTGTTTAAAGATATTATAAACTTTTGCATTTTGGTATTTTAAGGCGGTCATAAATAATTGAGTGGCATAAGTAGCAATAGAAAAAAATATATTCCAAATTGACAAAATATAAAAAGGTGAAAAAAATTATCCTATTTAGTACCCCAAATAATTTAGATTTCACTTTTTATGCTCCTCAATTCTGATTTTGACCTTCTTGATCCTCAAATAATTTACATTCATTATTTTTTTGTCCTTTTTGAACAAATATACCCCTGCAAAAGAAATTCAAACTTTTTTATACTAGAATATCATAGGTAATTTTAAATTTTCACAATAATAATATTAGAAAAAAAACCCAAAAGCCAACATTACTTCACCCACCCTTCTTCTTCTTCTACGACCCCTTCGGTGGCTCCCCTCCCCACTCCTTCTCTATCTCTATAAAATAGGCAAGAGTATTAAGGACGGGCAAGTGTTGATTACATGAGTGTGATATGTTTCGAAATTGTAAATTCATCACTCTAAATATCTGTAGTGTCTTTAAGATATTCATTTATTTTGATGTAACAAGGACAGTTAAATGGTAAGCCATCAGCAGTAATAGCAAATGGACCCAACTAATCCATGCAAATTTGGGATCGCCCCAATTAATTTAGCCTTAGACGGCCGTGGCAAGAGATGCCGATCCATGCCGAGCTAAGTTTTCTTGGTCCCAGGATTGACTCGAGCTTGATATCGGGTTTGGACCAAGACCGACCCATGAGCTAGAATAAGACCGTTGGGCCAAGTTAGGCCCCCAACTCGGCCTGACTTCCTGGCCCATTTCCAATGCCTAGCCCCAGCAGGCCCACGAGTCACGTTAATAAGTTTCTAAGTAAACACTGTTATCACTAGCATTACCATCAATCACCGAATGTACATACGAGCGCAAAACCAGCTGTGACATTTTTCAAATTGAATGTCTCAATTCTTTCAATTTCATTTTTCATGCTACTATCTATATAGAACACTAGTACCAGAAAAAGGTACATTTCTTTTTCCTGGTTAAAAGAAGGTACATAATATTCACTAATCATACTGGATTTATACAAGGACTTCAAAAAAGCTCTCAAAGGAACTTCTGCAAAAGCTCAGACGAAGCCAACCATGCAACAGTAAGAGACAGGACTTCCAAAAAATATTCATGATTTTGGCTATGAAGATTATTGATATCCTAAAGATTTACATTTAGCCTATATATATAACCTATCACTGTATATATATATATATATATTGCCTCAAAGACTAGTTTCTTATTATGCATGGCGACCGATCAATTCCTCTCGCAATCTACTGAATACAAGTTTAACTGGAATACAAGCTACAGCAGTAGGCACAGACTCCGGTTTTATAAGCCCATTCACTTTATAGTTGTTTCCACTGATACTATTAGGATCACTACTTGGTTTCTGGTGTGAGGATATGGAAGAAAGGGTCCTTATCTTTTGATTAGAAGAAGATAGACTTACTTTCTTTACTGGCTTTCTTGAGGATTTTCGGTCTCCTGGAAGGTGGCCAATTTGCTTTGATTTCCCAGCAGAACCTTTTCTTCCATCCCCACACTGAAGATGATGATGCTTGGGACCCTCTTCGTACGAGAGATCTGGGCGAGGGAATCGAGTATTTGCTGTTCTTCGTGCAGTCTTCCACATAGGTGGGAGATTAGTGTCGTTGTCCAATATGTCAGGGTACCAATCATCTGCTTCGGCAAGAAGAGATTCAGATGAACCACTTTCAAGAGCTTCGATTTGGATGGGGTGCCCTACTATAGCCTGTCCATTTACCTTGCTCATCAATGATATCATAGGGACATGATGCTCTCTCTGATAGCTTGATTGGACTTTCAAATCTACATCTATCAACATGATCTTGCCACTATTGCGATGATGGCTGAACAATATGGGATCAAAGTACTCAACTGAGTCCTCCCAGTATCCCTTGCTTGCAGGCTGATCATTCCAATCCCAATGCTCCAACTGCATTCTTCTGGAGGCAACATCATCCGGACCTCTAGCTCCATACACAGCCATTCGGGGACTAAAGTCCTTTTCAAGCAAATAAGTTTCCTTGCGTCTGTCAGTGCCCAATTTTATGGTTGCTGTTTCATCAGTGTATGCTCTCGGAAAAGTTCTGTTTGTTCCATCAGGAAGCCTTTTTGAAAGACTTCGATTATTTCTCTTCCCTTTCTGTTTCCATCTCGATACACCTCCACTAGTTGACGCAAGGTCATTTTGGAAGGGATGAGACATCTCATCAGTATGTGCTGAGTCATCAACTTCTTCACCACTTAAGTTCCCATATTCTGGCCGAGCATCAGATCGTGCAGGATACTTTGGTTCTAACTCAATAGATGCTGCACCTTCTGCATTATAACAAGACAAAGCCTGTTAAAAAGCAATCCAAAAGGGTGAATGAAACATGTTAGCATGTAGTGGGTAGAAGGGGGTGAGATGGGTACTTAATTATATATTTTCTTCCATCTCAAATTGAAAGTCCACATTTCTATTTTTGCTTTTCCAAAATAAAATATCCACCTCTCCAAAATAAACCTATCTTCAATCTAAACTTCACCATTGGCCTCAAGTAAAAGAAAATTATGGACATTAGGTTCGTATCACACATTAGATTCCCAGAATTATTATCAAATGTAAGGTGGAACACATGGACGATCAATACACACTCTATTGTACGGGGAATACATGGATGGTCAATACACACTATTTTCTGTCAAGTCAAATATGAATATTATATTTGAGAGACAGCATTATCTCGTAAATGTGATGTCAAGATGAATAGATTAAAATCAAGCAACTATCTTAAAGCACCCATACTTTAAACTGCAGAATACGCCCAGGGAGCTAATGTCTAATGTAAAGGCTGTTTCCAGTAGTTGGAGTTGGCTTGGTAGCACGATTGGTAGTAGGGTTACTATACCAAATCGAGGAAAAATCTGAATACTAGACATGACCTCAAAATAACAGAGGGCAAGAACGGTTAGCTGAAACTGACAGAATGAGGAATTGAGATTAGTTTGGCTAAAGGAGCAAAAGTGTTGGGATAATCAATGCTTTCATACCAATTAGCACAATAGCAACAAAATCCCTAAACCTATAAATCCATAGACACATTAAAGAAAGTAAAACGGCTATCTCACATGTATCCAGATTAACAATGTGGTACCTGAAAGTGAAGCCAGATCATCTGAATCTGATTCCAGAGAATCAGTCCCAGAAGAATCGGTTTCAGTATCTTCAGTAGAGCCAATAGTGTTCTCTTCAAATGAATCTGCAGGTTGTATACGGTTACTCTCTTCAAAATTGATGTTTAACGTTTCTGTCTGAGAAGGATGAGATTTTTTGTCATACAAAGCATCTGGAGACTCAGACGTAAGGTAAGTGTATCGGCTCCTTTTTGCAGGAAATGCTACACCATGCTGCTCCTCCTCTGACACACTACCGTCAGGCTGTGAGACAGAATCTGGAAATTTGGAACTATTTTGAAGTACTTGAACGAGAGGGCGATGCCTATTGCGCCTCTTTGCAGGGGAATCCTCAGCCCAATTTTCATGTAATACTTTCGATGAATTTTCACAAGTCCCATCAAATGTTACTTCTGTGTTAATACCAGTCTCAAGAATGCCTTGACAGCCATCATCAAATGAGGGCTTTTGAACACATTCTGGAGGCTCCAAAGAGGAAGTCCTTGTATTTGAAGGTGCATTTGCTGCAGTTCCAAGTCCAAAGTCTTGCAAACCTCTCATTCTGGGAAGTACACCAGAATTTTCATCATGCATGCTTGGTTGATTTCCTTCCTTGACTGCCCCTGAGCACAGATCCTGATCCTCAGTCTTATCTTTGAGGGACAAATAAAGACTACTCTGATCTTGTTGACTTTTGAGATGTAACTGTTTTCTGTTTTCAGATTCTGTTTTCTCTGAGCAGAACAGTTCGTTTTTCACACCATATGCTGACTTGTTGCTCTCACCATTAGAAGAATGATCTTCTTTCCCATATTTCTTCTCTAACATTTGCCTCTCAAGTTCAATAGCATGAAGTATTGCATCTTCCCGACGTGCATACTTCTCTCTCTTCTTTGGAGGCATACCTTGGGAAGCTTCAGCTCTCTCAATACAATCATCAAATTCTCCACATCGAAATGCCTTCACACGCTTTGACTTCTCTAAGTTGTACCAGTCACTGGTGGGAAAAATTTTCATAAGCAAAAGTATCTGAGAGAAGATAAATCTTTGGCAGGTAAATCATTGCCTGAGCATGGATATGTAAAACAGAGTACTTGATGGTCTGTAGGATGAAAGTATGTATGAAGGCATGGGCAGCCGCAATCAATTTATAAAAAAAGGTCTAGTTTTCAAATTTAAACAACATAAACTATATCCGGAAGAAAGTTAGCAACTTGGATATTGCAAACATACAAGAACAATCCCAGTGAATAGAAAGTGTCTAATTCCTCACTAAGAAAGCATCGTTAAAAACACAGACCCTTTTCTAAAAATAAAATAAAAAAACCTCTTTTAACTATCTTTTGAGTTTTCATTTCCTCATGCAACTATGTTAGAGCTTAAGACATCTCAGGACTAGGAAAAGGAAAATCCTAATGATTTTTCCAATAACTTGATATTTCCTAAAGTACATAGTCTATATCAGAATCTATCCATAATGGATCGGAACAAAAAAGCAATATGTTAACCCAGGAGGAAGAAGTAAATAGAAGAAAAGGAAATAGCTTTAGATAGTCATATGTGGTAAAACTACAATATAGGCTACAAAACCATAAATGGCTCTGAAATCTATCCGTTTTCAGTAAGAATCTCAAAACATAATTAAAAACTTGACATTTTAACATTATCTCCCTTCCATTATCACAATCATTGATTTATATAACTATTTTCATAGCTTAATTATATTATCTGGGAGAACAGCTACAACCCATATTAGGTAAACTCAACCAGAATGCCAATACTTCCCTACCTCCAGAATGAAGTACTTAGGTCCAAAATACTTCACAAGCTATTGGAAAACAGAATACAATAATAAAGTGTCGCAATTTTGACACATCTACTTTTAACAATTAAGCAGGTGGCAAGAATCAAGCACGAAGAGATTAATTCCCTCCCAAGATTTCTACCCCTGTTGTTCCCATTAACCACAAAGTCTTACCATCCATACCTCAGATTACAACACCAGTTCTGAGGACTCTCTCTATAGGTGATTGTTTAAACTGTTACAGCATACTATCAATCACATTTATTAGAAGTTTTTGGTAAACAAGGATACTTAAATTAAGGATAACGCACCAATGCTTAATTAAGCTGCTTCTACCTTTTTTCTGAAAATTCCCACAGCTGTTAAAAAGTGCAAATAGATACCATCATAAGTAACTCTCAGAGTGACCATGGAATAACCAATGGTAATAACAGAGAAGCAACTAACTAAGCAGATTCTTATACCCAAGTCGTAGAGTGTTAGGCAGAAATACCAAAAATAAAACAGAATTGGAGCTCAAGAAGAACTTACACGCTAGCGTCTTCCCTTCCAAGAAGTTTTACAGGAGTTCCAGAACGGGGGGACATTACATGAGAAGCAGACAGCTCATCAGCGCCGAGTATTTTACCAGGCCACCATGATCCATTCCGTCTTCGCACCCAAACTATACTACCAACACCGCAATCAACCGGTCCTGCTCCAGATTCCGGACTTCCCATCAGTCTTCCGTCTTCCTGTATACAAACTATTCAAAGTATCTATCCGTCTGTAATAATAATCTCTATATATTTTTTGCTTTCTCTTTGTACAAAATCTCGGAACAAATTCTTTACTCCCCCAGTTACTCCTCCTAATTGTACACTATATCTATAATCTCCCTATGAACAAAACATCACTAAACAATTGAAACAAAAGTTACAGAGTAAACACCAGAAGGGGGGAAAATGCACGATCAGAAAAAAACTAATATTTGACTTTAGTTGGTCAGCCCCCAGAAAAGAAGATAGAGAAATTGTAATACATACACGGAATTTGAAGAAGCCCACATTGGAAGAATATAATCGGAGAAGTAATTAGGGTTAGGGTTAGGGCTTCCATCAGATTTGGGACAATTTCATATTGAGGGATTTCGATTAAAATTGCATATAGAAAACAGATTCAGAAATTGAACGCACGTGTTTCTTTCAATACCGGCCGGACTCAATAGTTATACTACTATTCTATTACAGCACAGGAGCAAAAAAATGGTTGTCTGAATTTTGGATTTGACTCACAGAGATTAACGATGATGGATGTGGAAATCTAACGGAGTCTTTTGTGTCTTCCCATCCCAAGTACGCCAACGCGTCGTGCACTTCCTCGCCCGGTTCGGGGGGCGCATTTTAGCTCCACGCGTTGAGGCGGGTGCATTTTCTTCGTAAATATGCAATTCTTTTTTTTGGTTGATAAAGACAACTCGGTAATTTATAAACATAACTCGAAAAATTTTAAAATTTTCATTTTTCCTCCTCTCACTTTCTCTTACTACACTCATTTTCTCTAACATCTCTCTAGAATTACAAACTTCAATCTCAGATCTTAAAAGATCCGACCGTTCAAATTGAAAAAAATGTTAATTCTTCAATCTATTCTCTTTTATTTACAATGTTACTGTTTTAGATCGTTGAAATATTTATTAAAAAAGGAAAAAATCGAAATGTAAAAAAAAATTTCGGCAGCACTTTCGACCGGCGCCGGAAGTTCTCCAGCACTTTTGCCACGACAGTCGAAAGTGCCGCCGAATTTTTTTTATTATTTTTTTATTTTTTTATTTTTAATCTCAGATTTAGAAAGATTTGACCGTCCAAATTGAAAAAAAAAAAGAAAAAAGTTAGTTCTTCAATCTATTCTCTTTTATTTATAATGTTACCGTTTTGGATAATTGAAATATCTGTTAAAAAAGGAAAAATCGAAATTTAAAAAAAAAAAAATCTGGCGGCACTTTCGGCCGTCGCCGGCGACCGAAAGTTCTCTGGCACTTTCGCCAGCGACGGCAAAGTGCTGCCGAAATTTTTTTTATTTTTTTTAAAATATTCACTTCATCGATTCTTATTTTATCTTAAGAATTATCAGTATCTATTATTTCACGGGGCTACTATTTCTTTCGTTCAATTATCATTCATCACTAATATTATTCTTTAATAATAGTTATTAATTTGTAAATCATACCACCTTAGAATTATATCCTAAAACTAAGGCCAAGAATAACATAACAATAATTTCAAATTAAGATACAAACAGTTTAACAATTACATTACACATTTTCTTATTAAACTCATAATCATGAAGCAAACAATTTTAAGCTAGTTACATTACTCTAAGTGGACAACATTATATAACATTATCAGAGATATTTATTATTACTTTAGTATTGTTCACTTTATCGATTATTATCCTATTTAATTTCCGTTATTTTTTTCATTTCATAATGTTCACAAATCTATATTCACATTAACAATTAAAAATGGGTATCACATAAAATATGTTAAACAACTAGTCACACACATTCTACATATACAAACTAGTCACAAACACTTAAATTACATATACAAAATTAATTAAATAATCAAATATACTGTGAACAAAAAATTTAAACATCTAAACCCTAAAAAAAAGATTTTCAAAAATTAAAAAAATTAAAAAATTATAATAAATTAAAATAAATTAACAAAAAAATTAAAAAAATTTAAAAAAGTTAAAAATTTAAAATTTTAAAAAATTAAAAAAAATTCGGCAGCACTTTCGGCTGTCGCTGGCGAAAGTGCCGGAGAACTTTCGGTCGCCGGCGATGGCCGAAAGTGCCGCTAGAATTTTTTTTTTTTAATTTCGATTTTTTCCTTTTTTAACAGATATTTCAACGATCCAAAACGGTAACATTGTAAATAAAAGAGAATATATTGAAGAACTAACTTTTTTTTTCAATTTGGACGGTCGGTTCTTCCTAGATCTGCGATTAAAAAAAAATTCGGCGGCACTTTCAGCCGTCACCGGCGAAAGTGCCGGAGAACTTCTGGTGGCCAGAAATTTTTTTTTTTTTAAATTTTGATTTTTTTTCCTTTTTTAACAAATATTTAGACGATCTAAAACGGTAACATTGTAAATAAAAGAAAATAGATTGAAGAACTAACTTTTTTTTCAATTTGGACGGTCGGATCTTCCAAGATCTGAGATTGAAGTTTGTAATCTTAGAATGATGTGAGAGAGAATGAGTGTAGTGAGAGAAAGTGAGAGGAGGGAAATGAAATTTTTGAAATTTTTCGAGTTATCCTTATAGATTATAGAGTTGCCTTTATCGGTCCCCTTGTTTTCTCGGTAAAGAGTACTAGTATTTTTCGTCCCAATAGACCAATTGTCTCAATTAATTTATCTTTTATTTTGTTTTAATATATCTAACAATAAATTCTTGCTGAACGTTTTTTTTCTTTTTTATAAACTTTTTATTTTAAAATAAAAGTCTTTCTTTTTAAAAAAAATAAAATAATATATATACTAAAAAAATCATGCTATGCACGCGTCGATTATTTTATTAATGGATATTTCTATATAATAAATGTTTAGTGAAGTACGGCAACATGCTAAATCAAATGTTGATTTATAAATTAAATAAAATATTTTGAGAGATTTTGGTTGCTTTTCATAAATTAAGAGTTGAAAATAAGATTAAGATTCAACTTCGTGCAAATGGGAATGTATGAAGTGTTTGAGAAGTCCTCATTACCTCAATTTGAAATTCCATCTTTTAAAAAAACGTGTTATATATTTAAAAATTAAGAAATTAATATTTAATTAGTATTTTTTTAACTCAACCGCTATAATTTTATAATTGGAGGCCATTTAAATTTTATCATAATCACTAAAATAGCAGTACAAAAAGTTTGCTTACTGATCCTTTAGATATTTTTGAGCTAAGATAAAAATTATTAAATGATCATGCTTTATTCATTTGGGTTGATTTTTATTTCAAAAAAAAAGTATGAAAAAATTCATGAAAATCGAATTGCTTGCAAAAGAAAATGTGAGAATTGGGCAAAAATTATTTTTTTGAGTTAAAAATAAATTCAAATAGAACATAATCTTGATTTCTCTATATTTAATCTACCATCCAATCTCTAAAAAGATGAAAATTCTACCAACCAATTCTTTAATTTCTATAATGAATAAGAGAGCAATAAGAAGAAAAGAAAGAGATAACACAACACATTAACTAACATTAACCAACCAAAACTCCTAAATCAATACTACATCTCCTCCGTAGTGCACTTGATGCAGTAATGCCCATTTCCAAAATCTTTTGTCGTCCATCGGATGAAAAACATACTATCTTTTCACCACAAAAGGGAAAGGAACGAAATGTTAAATGAAAGATATGGCAACATTTTAAGGATAAAAGGATTTTTTTTAATTAAAAACCTTTTTAAAAAATAAATTTATTGTAATGTATTGGTGAATTAAAACATCTGCTGCCAATAATTACCATATTTTCTATAATATACCTTGCTTATCCCAAAATATTTAGTTTTTTTTTCTGGGATCTTAAAATATTTAGTGAATTGACATAACATTCAAGAAAAGTAAAATATTTGTTATTGATTATTTAAAATACCTACAAATACAAATATAGAGAAAAAAAGTATTAGAAAGATAATATAAAACATAATTTAAAAAAATTAAAGAAATAATAATTTCTTAATCTCATATTAATTTCGGTTTTAAGTACCCTTCATTGGTTCATTGTACCTCTCCATACAAAAATAATTATTTTTAAAATTCATAAAGTTTTTAAAAAAAAAAAAAAATAAATTTCAAGGAACAGAAAAGGCATTAAAAAAACTCGAAATTCATTGTCAAAATTCGGTTTTTTTTCTGGGTTGGGCCCAAATTTTAGAAATTGATACTGAAGAAGCCCATTTTTTTTTAATTCTGAAATCGGTTATAACGTAAAATGATTGTGCGTTATCATATCAGATAATTACGCCTTCTTCACTAATCAGCCGATGTGGCTGACAACGCACAACGATTGTGCGTTATGATTAGGCAATAACGTACACTCGTTGTGCGTTATCAGCCAAGTAATTTTTTTTTTAATGATTTTTTTTTATTTTTAATGAAAATTTCTTTTGGGAAAACTTATAATTGTATAATTTTTTTAAATTTTTAAAATTTTTTAATGAAATTTTTTTTTGTTTTTAATGAAAATTTCTTTTGGGAAAACTTATAATTGTATAATTTTTTTTAATGAAAATTTCTTTTGAGAAAACTTATAATTGTATAATTTTTTTAAAAAGACTGTATTTATTATATTTAACTTATTTTAAGTGTATTTATGATGATAATATCTATATTGTTTTCTTGAAAAATATATTTAACTTTTAACCATTTTATCTCAAGTTATTTGAAGGAGTAATACTAAAGATATTGTAAAAATTTAGAGCAATAATGTAGTAATTAGAAGAAATTGAAAAAAAAATTTCATTAATAGAAACATGTTTTATTATAACAATTTCAAGAAAATGTCAAACTTATACATTACTCGGTCCGAAATTATTACAATTTTGTTTATTATGTCCCGGCATACGACATCTGTCACATCTTGGGGAAGAATCCGGATTTATATAATCTATTTCCCCACTTACCCATTTCCTACTCCGTTCATTTTTCATGTTTGGAGGATAAAATGTTAAATTAAAAGGAACATCCCTCCAAAAGTTCACACTAAAGACCGGATGAAAATTCGTTTGGTAAGTTCTTTTGTACGTTTGTCGCGAATGTATCTCTGGCACATAAGTATCTGTTCTTGACCCATTTTCTCTACACACTACAAGAACATGAGAACAAGGCAATATATATGTTTGCCATTTTCCGCAACTACATGATTTATTATTTAGCCGCAGTGTAAGACGTTGTTGCTCGTACCAGAAACTTGGATTGAAGATTTGATCATGCATATTCCCTCTCGCGGATTGTAAGTTGTAACTTTGTGTTCTCTTGATTTTATTTCAATGTGCAAGAACTTGTCAAAAATTCGAGTTGGAAATGCATGCACACAATTTTCAGCATCTTCACGGTGTTGGTGAAAGTACTTAACTAGTTTGTTGAATATTAGTTCAACTAGGGCTTTTAAAGGTAGAACCCTAGCTGTCTTCAACACATTGTTAAGTACTTCAGAAATGTTGGTTGTCATGATACCGTGTCTGTGACTGCCATCATACAACAGTGTCCATTTCTCTGGGTCCAACTTCATCAAGTAAATGTAAGCATCAACATTTATTTCTTGAATCTCTTTAATTACACAGTCAAATTTCCATTGTTTTGTTTCTATTCCTGCCTGCCACATCAAGCTTTTTAGGTTTGAGTTCTTAAAAGTCTTGTTGAAATTTGCTCGAATGTGGCGTAAACAAAACCAGTGAACTGAAAATGGTGGTTGCCAAAAATGTTGATTTTGAATAGCAGAGAAAATACCTTTGTGGCGATAAAAAATGAGACATACGTGGTGATATTTGACAATGTATTCTCGCAAGTTTTTAAGGAACCAATTCCAACTCTCGGAGGATTCCTTATCAAAAATTGCAAAAGCAAGTGGGAACAAGTGATTATTTGCATCCCATGTACTTGCAATTAACAGCACGCCCTTGTATGGTCCCCTTAAGTGTGTTCCATCCACAGAAATCACCGGCCAACAATATAGAAATCTGTTTATACATGGCGAGAAACACCAAAAAAACAAAATTGAAAACATAATTAAGGGGACTACTTGTTCTGTGATGCAAAATTCATATATAGTCCCCGAGTTTAAATTCTGTACAGCTTGTAAGTATTTAGGTAAAATATTGAAGGTTGTATCCCAGCTACCAAAAACCCTCTCGATGGCAAACTGTCGAGCATACCATGCCCGCTTGTAAGTACAACCCATTTGAAACAATACCTGCACTTCTTGAATGATGTTCGACACAGGTATCTCAGGATCGTTGGCAACTAGGTGTGATATAGACATTGGTATAAATTTTGAAGACAAGTTTCTGTGCTTGTTTTGTTCAATCTGTACATGGCATGTATATTCTCTTACAAATCTGGTTATTTCCCACCGATTATGCGTGACTTTCTTTTTTATACGGATGTACCATGAACAGTAATTATCGTCACTGTGATGGTAATATCTTGGGGGTCCATGTATCAATCTTACTTTTCAAAACTCGGTATTCACATCCCACACTGATAGAGTACTTACAAACCGTACTTATTGTCTGCACTTTGTCAACGAATCTCATGCCTAATTGTATGTTAGTCATGGAATCATTTCAATCGAGTAATCAGACGGTACCAGATTCTACAAGGTCATCTATAAGAGAACCCGAGCCCATATCTAGGAATGCTCCAGAATGTGTATAGTCATACCTAGCGCTGTTGAACCATTGGCTGCTCTCCCATTGTTGCACTATGTTTTTGGTTACCGGGTTGACAGGATTTACAGGGTTTAGGAGAGTTTGGAACTCTCCTTCTTCTGGGTCATTGTCATTATCCGATTCAGATTGACTAGAAACGACATCATCTCCATCCGATCCGTCAACCTCATCGTTATTGTTATTGACGGTACTGTACGACATAGACGGTTTATCAGAAACCATCTGTGTTATCGCCGTAATATGTTCTGGCAAAGATGTTGTATTTCTGTCGTGTGTATTTGGAATATTTTGTTGCTGAATATGCTCGAATTCAACAAGAATATGAATCCCTTCCTTCGCTAGGTGGGTGGAATAGTCCATAGATAATGCATTTCCTCATTATTGTTCATGCTATATAAATTAAAGTAAAACATACGATGCACTTCGTAGTATGAAGGCACCCTCATTTTCATTCGAACATTTTAGAGACTGGGATCCATATCTCAGTATTTTAAAATGTTTTTACCAATTCGGCATTTAAAATCATTCGGTTTGTTGGCAATGTCCAACTTTTTCAAATTGTTCCAGTAAAATAGGGACTGTATGAATCCCTTGCAATTTTAGAATCCCAAAATAGCATCACTGTAACAGGGTTGATTGCTTCCATTTTAAAATGATTTAACTGTAAGTGTTTAGGGAGGATGAAATATGAAGATATTAAGAACTTTGGGAATTGAAAAAGAATGAATGGAT
The DNA here is from genome assembly GCA_028651295.1 of Catharanthus roseus. Lineage (NCBI taxonomy): Eukaryota > Viridiplantae > Streptophyta > Magnoliopsida > Gentianales > Apocynaceae > Catharanthus > Catharanthus roseus. Next base: position 4,759,813 of record JAPQWS010000104.1, on the reverse strand, counting down.
TGTTAAGGGAGATAAGTTGGATATGTTGTAAGTGTTTTGTAGATGTAGAGAAGAATGAATGAATGTATTTATAAGGTTTCAATGGTTTAGAAGGCAGAGAGTGAATTGTACTAGGATGAGTGCAAAGTGACTCGGAAGCTGACATCAAACCCAAACTAAAAGAAGGTATATCTAAGTTTGGGCTGTCAAATGGGTCAACAGTCGGTTGTCCACCTCCAGATCCCTCACCCCTCTCCACCTCTACATGCTCGGGGTCGACATGTTCGTGCCTGTGTGGAAAAGGCGGTACAGGAGGGCGTCCACCACCTGCTCCACAACCAGGTTGTCTGCGAGCGCCTCTCTTAACTCCACGAGCACCCCGGTCCGGTACGTGCTCCCGGAGACGGCGATGCGACGGTTGAACAGGGAACGTCTGCTGGATATCGTGTTGTGATGGAGTGCAGCCCAAGGTACCACCGATAGAGACCATGCATCTCCGAATAATCTTCTTCGCGAACACGGCCATCTGTGAAGGATCTTCAGGTGGTCGCTGTATCACCACTGAAGCCACATCATCCACCTCATGCAACATGGAAGTCTAAACAAAATAAATAAATAAATAAAACCCTAAATAAATAAATTAACAAATTAAACCGTTAGAATTAAACATAAATAACTTAAATGCATAAGAATATTTTTAAAAAATAATATTTATTTGGAGAACTTACCATCATCCGTCTGTCCACACTGGCAAGCTGATCTCCATGCGAACGGGTATCACGGTTAGCTAGATTGCCGATGTAAACCCGCGTGTGATACCCCTATACCATCTGATGTACTCGTCACTGGGGTATGACAACACCTCAGCATCTATGGCAGGGCCATCCCTAACGCAAAGTCGCCACTGGTACCAAGCCTCGATGTGACTAGCATGCTGTGTCCCCCAGTATGTGTGATCATTTTCGTTTTTTTAAGGGTTTATTGTTACAAAGTTTACAGTTTTATGGTTTAATGTTTAAAATATTAAGATTTTAAGTCAAGAGGGATTACTGTTACAACGTTGATAATTTCATGGTTTAATGTTCAAAATATCAATTTTAAGGTTCTTGGGGTTTATTAGGGTTTACTGTTACAGAGTTTTTAGTTTTATTTTTTAATGTTTCAAAAATCAATTTTAAGGGTTTTTAAAGTTTTTATAATATACCCTGTAGAATTTTAATATTATGATTTTGGCTTTTTCAGGTTTACTGTTAAAAAGTTTATAGTTTTACAGTTTAATGTTTGATGTAAAATTTTGGATTTTAATAATAGATTTTTAAGTTTTCTATTATTTAAAGTTTAGAATTTTTAAGTTTTTTAAGGTTACTTATAGTATATTTTATAAGTATTTTACTACTTCATAAATTCACTATTACGGTTTTAGAGTTTAAATAAAAGTATTAATTACTAAACTATAAATTTTCAAGTATCGGTTCTACTATTTACAAAAAAAATAACATATGAGAAAAATACCAAATTACAGGTTCCCATATTTTCTACTCAAAAATTTATACGAAATATGCAAAATAATTATCTAAATAATTAAAAAAATTCAAATAATCATAAAGTAAGGTAAAAAATTAAACCCTAATTATCTAAATAAATTCATGAAAATAATTCATCACACTAAGATCACTTTTGAAAAGCAAAAAATGATTAAATACATAAAATTAACAAATTTGTACAAATTTATTAATAACAACAATTTAAAACATAAATCCAAACCCCACTTTCACAAAAAATAAATGTAAAATTTTGGATTTTAATAATAGATTTTTAACTTTTCTATTATTTAAAGTTCAGAATTTTTAAGTTTTTTAAGGTTACTTATATTATATTTTATAAGTAAGTATTTTACTACTTCGTAAATTCACTATTACGGTTTTAGAGTTTAAATAAAAGTATTAATTACTAAACTATAAAGTTTCAAGTATTGGTTCTACTATTTACAAAAAAAAAAAAAATTAACAATAATAATAACATATGAGAAAAATACCAAATTACAAGTTCCCATATTTTCTACTAAAAAATTTATACGAAATATGCAAAATAATTATTTAAATAATTAAAAAAATTCAAATAATCATAAAGTAAGGTAAAAAATTAAACCATAATTATCTAAATAAATTCATGAAAATAATTCATCACACTAAGATCACTTTTTAAATGCAAAAAATAATTATATACATAAAATTAACAAATTTATACAAATTTATTAATAACAACAATTTAAAACATAAATCCAAACCCCACTTTCACAAAAAATGAATGTAAAATTTTGGATTTTAATAATAGATTTTTAAGTTTTCTATTATTTAAAGTTTAGAATTTTTAAGTTTTCTAAGGTTACTTATAGTATATTTTATAAGTAAGTATTTTACTACTTCGTAAATTCACTATTACGGTTTTAGAGTTTAAATAAAAGTATTAATTACTAAACTATAAATTTCCAAGTCTCAGTTCTACTATTTACAAAAAAAAAAAAAAAATGAGAAAAATACCAAATTAAAGGATCCCATCTTTTCTACTCCAAAATTTATACAAAATATGCAAAATAATTATCTAAATAATTAAAAAAAATTCAAATAATCATAAAGTAAGGTAAAAAATTACACCCTAATTATCCAAATAAATTCATGAAAATAGTACATCACCCTAAGATCATTTTTTAAATGCAAAAAATAATTATATACATAAAATTATTAAATTTGTACAAATTTATTAATAACAACAATTTTAAACATAAATCAAAACCCCACTTTCACAAAAAATGAATTAATTCAAATTAACAAATAAAATTCATAAAAATGATTAACAAACAACAAATAACAAACCCAAACACACAATAATTAAACTTAATAAATAATACACTAAAAAATTTAAATAACTAAAAACTTACCAAAAATTAAAAATGCAGCTCTAGTCTACCATTTTCCACTCCGAATCTTTAATAACCTTCGTACTAGAAAGTCTCGCAGATTCAAACTTGAACTTCAAATATTAACTAATTTTTAACATTAAATTTTGAAATAAAATACAAAAGTATTAGAAGAAGAGAAGTCAAAGTATAATAAGAAGTAAGAAAATAAAAGGAAGAGGAAAACAACTTACTGAGCGGTAGCGGCGACGGAGGAGGCTGCAAATTTTTTCAGGCGGCAATAAAAAAGAAGGAAGTAACGAGAAAGAAAGGAAGAAGGCGAGAAAGCAGAAAAATTGAGGCGGAGGAAAGAGAGAGAAAATTTGAGGCTGAAAAAATAAAGGAAGAAGAAATAAGAAAGAAAAAGAAAAGGGAAATAAGGAAGGGGGCAGCTTGGGTGGCTAGGGTTTATAACGTAATAACGCACAATGGCTGTGCGTTATCGCCACATAAGCGCCAGATCGGAGCCACATTAGTTTTTAACGCAATTAGCGCGACTTAAGCCGCGTGATTAGGGATAACGCACAAATCACCTAAAATAACGCACAATGACTGTGCGTTATGGCCTGTTCCAGAATTTAAAAAAAAATAGGCCTCTTTAGTATCCATTTCTAAAATCTGGGTCCAACCCAGAAAAAAACCTCAAAATTCATAAAAATTTTCTTAGATAAAAATTTTAAAGAACGGAAAAATAGAAAAAATGAACAAACTTAAAATTTCCATAGTTTCCATGATAAAAACAATCAATAAAAGCATGAAGTTAAATTTCAATAAATGAAGTGCATTTGTATACATACCAAATTATCTAACAACTTATCAATTGTCATCTTTCATTCGAATTTTGGTGGTTCGGTTGCATGCATTAGGAAAAGCAACACTCTGCATCAAAAGAACAATAAAAACATCCAAAAGAATAAATAGACGCAAATGATAAAATAGTGAAGCAATTGATTAGAATAATTTTGGTGTTGCAGATTCGGTTTGAACCGCTATTTGCAGTGGAATCAAGAGAAATATGAATAATTATCAACGAAACAAAAGTTACCTTCTTGTGATGGTAGAAGAAGGAAGGTATGTGGAGATATTTTTTTTTTTAGAATTTTAAATGGAAACTAGATCATGTGAGGATATGATAGGTAAGAAGATAAAATTGAAAAAAAAAATATAATAAATGTTTGTTGATAATTATGAAACACTTTGAGACAAAGTGATTATATCGGGGAGAGGAATGTGTTCGAAATAAGAATCTCTATCCTGACAAGAGTACTTATACCAATGAACTTCTATAAGCTTATCAAGTTGCTCAACTAATTTAGAATCTTAAAACTAATGGTCCATTTGAATATATATTTTTCTCAATTTTTATAAAAGGTACTACCAAATTGAGAATGTGCGGAGTCCAATGCAAACAAAAAAAAATAAAAATAAAAAAAAAAATAAAAAGTTTTTTCACAATCCTCAACCCCCTAAAACCGCTTATATTTCTAATCGGAGCTAGTATCTAAGTACACTAATTTTTCTAGTCAGAGTTATTTAATACACTATAATATACTTTTAAGTATACTTCATAATAGTAATTTTTCCTTTAATATTTATCTAGAGAGTTTAAGATTTATATTTTATTTTATTATAAGATTAATTAATTAATTATTATAAAAGTGGAATACCAGTAGAAGAAATGTATTAAACAATCTGACTATAAATTTTCAATAAAAAATACGTGAATGATAAAAATAGTTAACGTATGTAAAAAGTTGTAGGTTAGTGGTATAAGTATTTCTTACTATAACCAGTCTGTAGGTCTTGAATTCAAATCATATTCTTCTCGAGGTATTAAAAAAAAGAAAAAAACCAGTTGAAGTTTATTTTTTTAAAGAAGTATAATTTAGGGTCCACTTGGATTGGATTTAAGAATAAAAAATACAGAGATTTTTTATTAAAAGGGAACATGCTTTTTTGACCGCCGTGGTATGAGATTGCTGGGCCCACTCCTTCCGGGATAGAAAAACTATTTATAGATAGCCGTCTCCTCCTCAAGCTACGCCTGAAGTGGTCAGAGACCCTCAAGTAGCCAAGCGCCGCCCGAGGCCAAGTTTTTTTATTGAAAGTAATGCAGGATAAATGTATAAAAAGTGAATTATTGTATGAGATGAAGAAGCCCAAAGTAATAAGAAAAATAAAAGAATTGAATTTTTTTAAATTGAATTCAAGCAGACCCTTAGTAGTATTATTTAGTGTTTATCTTTTTTTTTCTCCAGCTGGAAAGTGATCGGATTTGTATTAATTCAAATAAAAAATATTTACAAAGTGGTGTTTACAGCACTGAGAAGGTCATCGACTCTCCCCCAAATATGTCTAGCAAGAGCATATGCAACTAATTCCTGACTAGTTCTACCAAAAAAGAGAGCTATTTCTATATTTCCATATGCAATTTACAACATCTTTATATACATATACTTCCATTCCTTCTGCTGAATGTCGCTTTCCCAAGAGCTTTGAATGTTCTTTTGGAACCAACTTTCACATTCAGTATGGGAATAAAAGCTCTTCAAACAATTTGGATGAATCAAGTAGCTCCAAACCTGTTTAGCCCAAGGACAACCACGTATAGCATGCAGTACTGTCTCTTCCACTTGCCCACATATCTCACACGTACTAGAGACTAGGACTCCTCTTGCAAAAAGAAAACTCCTACTTGGTAGTCTATTACGGACCACAAACCACAAAAAGAAGAATTACCTGAGTGGCCTCTTGAATCTCCAAATCTCAGCCTATACAGGTAACACATTTGATTCATCAAAACCACACAGTGCTTAGTAATGCTAATCGAATGCTGAATTTTCCATTTTCTGACCTCTTCCGAAGCAATTGATCCCAATTGTTATCATCTGGGTGTATGCATACTTCACAAAGTAATAACATAACATTCTCTGGCATCCATTAATTGAGCACATCCACATTCCAAGAGCAAGTTTCCGTCATCCAATAGTTTACACATGACTTGTGGAGCTCCTGCATTGGCGGTTAGTTCACAGTTTGCAATATAAGGGGCTCTTCTAAATTCCATCTTTCCAAGCAAAAAATATTCTCCTTGCCATTCCCAACCTACAAAAGTTATAATCGGAAACTAAACCTTTCCAACTATAAGAAATAGGTCTATTTTTTTTCGCTTAACCAACTTTCCCTATATTTCCATATTTAGACTACAAACTATGAGCCCAAAAAGCATCTTTCTCCTTGTAAAATCTACAAGCTAGTTTTGTGAGAAAAGACTTGTTGGTTTCTTTCAGTCACCTCAGTCTAAGACCTCCCAACTTCTTCAGTTGACACACTTCATAACATGCTACTGTATGTAGCCGTCTCTTACGCAGTTCCTCCTCCCAAAAGAAACGTTTGTTGATACGCTCTAATTCTTCTATAATCATTACTGGAAATTTCATGATCTTCATTGAATAATAGGGTATTGTAAAGGTAGTTGTCTGAATTAGGAGTAGCTTTGCTGCTTTAGACAGTACCCTAGACTTCCAACCACACAACCTTTTCTGGACTTTTTCAACTACAAAGCTGAAAGTCTTCACCCTTACTATACCATGGAGAATTGGCAGTCCCAAGTATTTGACCAAGTTCGAGGATAGTGGAATCCTAAATTTTCTACGGAGGGACCGAGCTATATGCCTAGGAGTATTGGGTGATACAAAGAGCTTCGATTTAGCTGTACTTATCTTTTGTCCAGAGTAGCTACAGAATTTTGAGAGCAACCTTTCCATTAATTTTGCTTGTTGTACCGAAGCTTCACAGAATAATACGATGTTGTCAGCGAAGAGAAAATGGGATATCACTGGACCTCTTGATGCACGAATCCCTTTCCATTCCTTTTGTTCCACAACAAGCTGAATTTTCTGATTCATGATTTCCATGCACAAAACAAACAGGTATGGCAAAAGTTGATCCCCCGTCGGAGTCCATACTAGGTTGAAAATGTTCTAGAGTTTTCCCATTCCAGATGATGGATAGGAATTTAGTGGTGATGGAAAACATAATTATTTTAATCAGAGGATCCTCAAAGCCTACTAATCTCAGAACTTTCTCCAAAAATTGCCAACTTATCTAGTCATATGCCTTTTCAAGTCGAGCTGTACTTATCTTTTGTCCAAAGTAGCTACAGAATTCTAAGAAAAACCTTTCCTTAACTCTTGCTTGTTGTACAAAAACTTCATCAGAATAATATGATGTCGTTGGCGTAGAAAAGATGGGATATCACTGGACCACCTCTTAGTGCACGAATCCTTTTCCACTCCTTTTGTTCCACGATGAGTTGAATATTCTTTCAGGATTTTCGTGCAGAAAACAAATAGATATGGCAAAAGTGAATCCCCCTATTGGAGTCCCTTACTAGGTTAAAAATGTTCTAGAGTTTCCTCGTTCCAGATGATGGATAGGAATCAGAGGATCCTCAAAGCCTACTGATCTCAAAAATTTCCCCAAAAATTGCTAACTTATTCAGTCATAGTCCTTTTCCAAGTCAATCTTAACTGCAATGCACCCCCTTTCACGCTTTCTTTCTTCTTATAGAGTGAATTTCCTCCTGAGCTAGAATAATGTTGTCTGAAGCATGCCTACCAGGTATAAAGCTCCACTGCTATTCACTAGTGAGTTTCGGCATCAAGTTTCAACCTGTTACTGATGACTTTAGTGACAATCTTGACAAGCACATTACTCGAAGCTATGGCATAAACCGTGATATGTTAGAGGGGGGGTTCTTTCGGAACAAGGGAGATTAGTGAGTGATTTAGTGTCCGATCAAACTTGCCCCTTCTAAAAGCTAATCTCACAAATTGGCATTATGAGTCTCTAACAAAGTGCAATACCTCTGATAAAATAAGAGAAGTCTATCTAGGCCTGCTGCTTTTAACACTCCCATATGATGCATTGCTGTTTTGATTTCATGAGTGGATATCTGTCAGCGTAAGGATCTGAGCTCCCTCATATATAATGTCAGAAATTTCCACCCACTCGGATCTGCCACGCTTAGTGTCTCAACTTCATATATGAAAAAATTTGGTATTTTGTTCTCCTTTAGTGTGCCATTATTCTCTTGATCTCTGCAACCAGTAAGTCTTTTCAAATCGAAATATATCTTTATATTCACTAATCAGATCATCCTCCAAATTTTCCAAGTATTGAAATTTCCTATTGGCCAAAGCAATTTTTATACCTCGGAGTCTAGCAAGACATCTTCTCTTCTTTCTTGGCATAGAGTCCAGAACCTCCTTCTTCCACCAATGAGCCCGGTGTATGTGTGCCCTTCCCATGATTGTTTTACTAGGTCCCTAAAATCCTCTATGGTAAACCAATCTACTTCTACCTTAAACCCTCTGTCCCCCCTGTTACATCTCTTCTTTCTTGGTATATAGTCCAGAACCTTCTTCTTCCACCAATGAGCATGTTGTGTGAAGGCCATCATGGTTTGGAGAATATTGTATGTGTGCCCTTCCCATGATTTTTTAACTAGGTCCTTGAAATCCTCTCTGGTAAACCAAGCTGCTTCAACCTTAAAGCTTATATTCCCTCCTGTTTCGCATTAGGCTTGGTTTACAGTTGACAAGTATCGGATGGTGGTCAGAGTCTAGTCCATGGTAGGTGCTGAATGAAGCATCTAGTACTTTCAATATCTATTTTTGGTTGCACCATGCATGGTCAACTCATTCTCGGATTTTAGCCTTGCCTTTTCTGCTATTTGTCCATGTGAACAATGGTTTAGTATTCCCCAAATCCAACATATCATATGTATCTAATGCTTCCCATAAGTCTTGTCCTTTCCACCAACTCATTGGCTGCCCCTCCTTTTATCTTGGTAGGAAAGGGGCTGATTTACATCATCCACTATAAGCTATGAGGCCTTAATAACTATGTCAAGTTTTACCAAGTATCTCCACAGGGTCTTCCTAATCACCATATTTGGCGAGGCATCGATAGGTAATAATACCCATCCACTGCATTCCTTTTGAGAATAAGCAAAACCATCATTTGTTCATTAATAACGGAGACTTGAATCTATAGGTGATTAGAGTTCAAAGAAACCCAGATTACCCAGCATATCTATTTGCTTCGGACGTAGCCACTGAATCAAAATAAGAATTTTGCAAAATATCTAGTGCCAACCTACTAACGCTCCTAGTTTCAACCAAAATCAAAATTCAGGGGTTCTGTAAATGAATTAGGTCCAACAGACTCCTAAGAAACTCATCCGAAGAGACACTTCTGCAATTCCAAAATATAAGTTTGCAATCCATATATACATATATACACACAAAGAGTGTTAGGGAGTAGGAGGGTGTTAGGGAGTAATACCTCCTCCTGGGTCTGTAGAAATTCCCGAGTTGGAACTTTGATCCGCCAGCACCGAATCGAGTGGTTTAGCCTTGAGGTTTTGGACATTTTTTTTAGGAGTAGGTTGGGGGTACTGGAAGACAGGGCGTGGGTAGGCACTTGTGCTTGTTGGCCCCCCTTCTTCCCCTCCCCCCGTTTGGATTCGGTTACAGTACTGAGCTGATACGACCCTTTTCCTAGCCCAAATATCTGTTCGAATCTATCTTCTTTAGTACTTTTCTGTTACGGTCCAAACTATAGGTGGTCCACTGTCACTTGGGCCAGCCTTTTTCCCTTAGCACTCCCCATTTGTATGGTTTGGTATGCTTGCTATTGGACCCTTTGGATACATGGGCTGGGCTTGAATACACTACAAATTTCTCTGGGCCAGAGAAGGCCCGGATTGTGGTAGTCAACACTTGAACATCGATACGTTGTTCCTCTTCCTCCTCCATGTCAGCGAGTAAGTTGAACCTGGACCCTTCTAATTGAGGCCTACTTTGAGTGAAGTACTAGCCACGTAGCTAGGTCTAGAGTCTTGTCCCCAAGATCTGTCACCAGTCTGTTCCCCTGTGGCATCTGCTCGCTTACCAGAGTTACATGACCTTTTTGTCTGGTTGTCCTAGTCACCACCGTTTTGCCTTCTCCCGTTGTACTGTCGGCCACTGCCATTCCACCTACCCTCCTGCCGATGGTCTACCAAGCTTAAACTGCTTAGGCAAAACATTGAAGTCACATAGGGGTCATCTGGTGTTGGTTTCACTATCGGTTTTCCTGGTTCCACAGCGGATTTTCCCACCTTTGCCAGTGGTTCACTCGAATTTGGTTCTGCCGGAGTTTTTAGAGCAATGGCTTTAGGACAATTTTCTTTGCTATATCCGTACTTAATATAGATAATATAAAAGCCTTTTTCTCCACCTTAAGGTAACCAAGTAAACTGATATAAGGTACCAATGACTTTCTCAAATTAATTTGGATACGTATTTGAGCAAAGCGGCCTTCGGAGACTGCCATTGTTGTTTTATCCACTTTCACGGCTCTTCCCACCTTATTTCCGAGTTGCATTAGCACCTTCTCATGGAAGAGTTCCACTGAAATTTCACGGAAGCGTACCCATGCCATGGTTGAAGTGATAACATCCGTCGATGGTTAAAAATTTGGTTCACCACCGGGAGACGGTAAGATAATGCCCCATCACTATCCAAGGACCTTCCTCTAGCACATGTAAGTAATCCCTTCTGTCGTAGAACTGGACAATGGCATACCCATGCTCCAAATCCATTATTTCACAGCCATATCTAACTTCCAAAGCTCTTTCCATCTTTGCTAATCGATCGGTCAAGGACTTTCACAATGAGGGCTCTTCTCCAAGGAGCCCATAGTTGTATTTCTCTTAGGATAGCTCCAAGAACGGCCAAGGCGGACTCGCCGCTGCATCAGTGGGAGTTTCAAATTCGTAGATCTCTTCAACATCAAACATTTCCTAGTCCGTGTCTTCATCATCCTCCATATTCAATGAGGATCTGTCTTCTCCATCACAGACTGTATCCACAAAACATTTGCTTCCTCATGCATTACGTTCTTTCTCTGTATTCGGTGGGGCTTCCGTTTCTATTTGTTCGGTCTCGAAGTCATGCTCAGAGTCGGTAGATAAGGTTGAGTCAGTGGACATCCGCTGTTTGTTCTGTTTCGAGCCCTTCACTTGTAGAGAGATAGTATTTCGAGAGAAATTACCTCGAGAGAGACCGCCCTCATCTTGAAGCACGGTAGCACGTGCCAGTGAAAGAAGATAACAAGTATCGAGAGAGAAATTTTAGAGGGAAAAAATTCACTATAATTTTAGATATGGGGCGATGTTTATCTATTTTGAATTTAATAAGAAAGAATGGGCGAAGGCATTAAGGACGTCTATTTTGGTCTCGTAAAAGTTGCCAAGAAAAAAATCCTACTGGTAGCCTGTTCCACTTTTGGATTTAGTTGGGCCTGAGATCCAAAAGAGGTCTCTTATTGGGTCACAGAGCTTTCAGTGGGCCGACAACTACAGACACGAAGACGTCAAACTTAACGTCGTTAACATCGTCGTCCTCTGAATTCTGATTGACCCTGCTTTATTCCGGTTTGGTCTGTGGCAGTTTCCCTTCCTTTCTCAGGTTTTCTTCTGTCTATTCTCTCCTCATAGAAGTACGCAGCGATTCATTATCAGCTAAATTCAATCATATCTGCACATACTTTTTGGATTATATGGTACTTTTTTTGTAATCTAGGGTTCGTTTTGAACATTCTGGCGAATTTTAATTTTTTTCCCTTCCTTTTAGTACATCCTTTTGCAGTTGCTTGTCTTGTTTTGGACTCTGGGTACCGCTAGGAAAAACTGTTATTCTTTTCGAAAAATTTCAAGTTTGAAGGAGAGGCGGAACTGAGATGATATCAGAAAGGGAGATTTTCTAGAGATTAACGTGTTGAAGTTTCTTTTTTAGTCCTTCAACTTATGTTAAGTTAGTTTTAGTGGTAATGTTCGGATTCTAATGTTGAACTAGTGGTACTTATTGCTGTATGTTTAAGCTATTAGTTGCAGTTTCATTGAACTCTACTCAGATTTCTTGTTACTGCAGTGCAGCTAGAGCACCTGATGGATACAGAAGCTGCTGAAAATTCCCAGAATGCACTTCCTAATTCAAATGTTGTAGACCAGAACCATGATAATTCTGTTCCTGAAATTTCAAATCACCGGTAGTTTTTTTTTTTTTGTTAATTGACGTCAAACTTTTTTGTTCTGATATGTGCTCAATTTGGACAAGGAGGATGAAATTTCTCGTCTATCTGAAGATTAAGCAAGCTGTTCTCATTGTGCGATCATTAAATAGGCAAATGTGCCAGTGTAAATTGTAATAGTTTGAGTATCATATTATGAATTTAGTTTGTCTACTTATTGTGTTTGTTTTGGTTTACAAAAGTTAGAAGTAGTAAATAGAATAATATTGTTGAATCATCTATAAGGAATCAAATAAAGGAACATACACAGATAAATATAACAACTTTCCTGATTAGAAGTTGAACTTAGGATGAGATTTAATGTGGATTCTTTTCTTATTTCTTATTCTTAAACTTTTATGGCAATACCCACATTCAAAATTATCCTCTATGCCCAAATACATATTATATTTCCATTTTTCTTGACCATGTGATGTTTTTGGACATAGTGCGCTTGAACTGCAGCACGAGATTCCTGCAGAAGAAGTAAGAGGCATATTGGAAGCAATTGCAGCCACCGGGAAGTTTTGGTATGGTTTTGCGTAAATGTGCATTCATTTGATTTTAATTATTATTTCTTTATGTGCTAATATCAAACTTTATTTACCAGAACCTTGTTATTCCACTTTACTAGTAACTTTATGGTTTGATGAATGGTGTTACATTAGTAAGCACATTATTCAGAGTGAAGGGTAAATGTCATAGCCGTGGAGGTGGCATTGTGCATTTAGCTAGAGTGTGCATGTTTCCTAATTGGTTTAGCACTGGTTTTTTCAAAATTTTTTGGGTTAATTCCAAAAATTACCCTTAAGTTTGGACGATTGACAATTTAATACCACATCTTCAACAATGTCAATTGGGTGACAATTTGGTTGGCGGCCAATTTATTTGGCTGGAAATAACGTGGGTCCACAACTGATTTATTGATATAAATTCTACTCCATGAGATAATATGGAATTGCAACCCATCTACTTATATTCACTGTTTTCTATATTGCGGTTGGAGAGCAAAGTTGAGGCATGACATTCAGGATGGAACACTAATGTTGTTCACATTTCATCTCAGGCATGACTGGCATAAATTGAAGTGTATGCTATCTTTTCGTCTCAATCAGGTAAGGATTAGAGCTAAGCATAGCTGAAGTATATGACAGGACTAAATGGTTTGTTCTAGACTATGTTGTTACTTATCCAACCTAGGCCAGGGCCTATTTTGATAACTTTTCCAATCTCTATTATGAAGGTACTTGCTGAGTACCCGGAGGCAAAAATGACTAATGAAGAACAAATTTCTTCTTTAGGAGAGACCTTCATGGAGTTGGTGAAAAGGTTGGATGATGGTATTTCCACAGTCATGTACCTTGCGGTTTCCTTTGTCTGGCTTTGATAATGTGGATTTCCACTAATTTGATACTGTGTTGCAATTGGATTAAATCCTGCTTGGCTAGTAGTTCTTTCTGCCATCAGGTCTCGATTTATTTGATGGACAGCAGAAAGGAGAAAAGGTTTACTTTTGTGTCGCTTAACTGAAGGGTAGAATTGTAGTTATAGAAGCAAGTGATGTTTGTAAAGTTTGGTTCAGTTGCATCTGATGATTAACCTACCCTAATAGTCATGATACCAATAACTATCCTATGTGTTGCTTTTGGGATATTTTGCTGAAGTATCTCCTGGTCTCCTTTTAATCCTTTGGAATTATGGAAAAGTGGCTTCTCTGATGGATTTATATTATCAAAAGCAATTTTGGATTTCTTTATTCCATTGAATTCTTCTTGCAAGAAAAAAATGAGGACGTCTGGCTAATGGCAGGCCTTTTTTATGTGTGTATTAAGGTTTATTGATGTATCCTTTATGTTTGCTGAGAATTATTGACCTCCTTGAGTATAAAACTGGAGTTTATAGAAGGGAAGACGGCCATAAAAGTCCAAGCTTGCATATGTTGCAAGAAAGAAATATAACAGTAAGATATATTCTCTAGTTATTCAAGATTCCCATGTCTGAGAGTATGGGCAATAATCATAGTTGTAATTATTTTTTATCTTTTACGATTTTTTTTCTAAATGCGAACATGGAAAGCTTTCCAATGTACCATTTTTTTACTTTTGCATTTATGGTTATTCCGTGTTCATAATCTTTGATCTGGACTGCTTTTTATAGCTGAGTTGTGTATTTTCTTTTATCATTTCTGCATAATTGAGATGTTTAACATATGAGAGCACTACCCTTTTTGCAGCTCTTAAAAACTTTATTGAAGGGCCTCCATTTACATTACAGAGGCTTTGTGAGGTAAAATTATGTTATCTCAATTTGAAGATTGAATTCTTACATTCTCCTCTGTTCTTTTCTCCCATTGTGAGACCTTTACGCTGTCAAGCTTCTCAAAGTAGTTAGCCTTGTTACCTGGGATATGTGTAGTACCTAAACCTACCACTCAGATTGTTTGGACTAACAGAAATTTAAACTATTTTAGCAACCATTGTTGTCAGTCTACTTAACTGAATGACTCTAATTCTAATTTTCCTGCATCTGTTTCTGAAATCTGATTCCAAGCAGATTCTGTTGGAAGCACAAAGTATATATCCAAATTTGTCGAAGCTTGCTTTGGCTTTGGAAAAGGTATAGTTACAACATCTTGTGGATTTTTCTTTAAGTAATTTTCTGAAGTTTATTCTTGATAACATGTGTTTCCCTGTGTTTTAATTATCAATTTTCTGCCTAATATCTCCTTCCCCCGGGTATTCTCTTTGGGAATGTTTAAGTACCTTGACTCTTAGGCCTTGCTGAAAAAACATTGTTTGACAAACTCCTGCCTCTGGGCATTGCCGAATGGCTCTCTTTATGATGTATGAGTGGATGTACATTTGAGTGGATACAAGGGGACAGGGTGGACCTTCTTTAATGAGAAGGCTCGTTCTTTTTCCCCGTTTTTAGTACATTTTATGATCCACTGCTTCTTTTCTACAAGAATTACATCTTAACATAATCAAATTATACTGTCTTGGAGCCTTGGAGGTCATATCCTTAAAGCTTGCAAGCAGCACACAAGTATGTTTATAATCCGCACTCTTTCAAATGCTGATGTGCAATATCTTTTACTGGGAAATATATGTTTATAGAAAGTTTTCGCATTTTCTTTCTAACTTTTATGCAGTCTGTTTAAAAACTTTAGTTCTTTTGACAGAATCTGTTTGTGACATCAATGTTGACCATCTCTTGTAATCCATATCCGCTTTCACCACAACCAAGACTAACAACAGTGGAAAGAGAGAATGAAACACCCAGGCTGCATTCCACATTGCTTGAAAATGGTGTCGAACCTGTGGCAGGAGATCGGGATGAGATAATGACTGAAGTGGAGGAGGCTACTGTTGATGATGATATGACAATTGATATGGAAACAATTGAAGAAATAGTTAGATCATCAGAGACAAATTCTTCAGCACCTGGTGGTGCTTCATGATCTCCGACAGCCTATCTTGCTCTCTGTAATGAACCTTTGCAAAGTCAATTACCTCTGAGAGTCCTTGAGCTGTCTATTTTTGCAACCGTGTAGGGAACCTCTGCAGATGATTGAACATACGATGACCTTGGGGATTGAACATGAATCAGTGGAGTTTATATTTTGTTGGTTGTATTATGGTAATGTCATCGGATCATGAAAACTCTTTTTCTCATCAGTTAGATTCGAGTTTTGGTCTTTGAAAAGTGCTAAAACATTGGAGGTGTTTTGGTCTGTGCATCAAGTTTAATAACTTATTGATTGTTCAAATGTTCAACCCATTATGACTACGGAGACCAGGGGGCATGGCGCTAGAAATGGAGATGGTATCTATTTTTGCTGTTTTACACGTCCTAAAATGAATGAACAGTTTTAGAATCCAGTTTTGGGATTCCCAACCTAATAGCATTAAATTGCCAAGTAAAAATTTGTTGCATTAATGTTTTGAACAAGTCCTGACTATTCCAGTTCAAAATCTTTTGAGAATGAATATTTCCCAACAGCATTAAATCGGCAAGTAACATTTATTGCTTTACTATTTCAAATCGAAACCTCTTAGTACATGAGGATCCAAGTAAGGGGAATGCTCAGGCAAACTTATACAATTTACACTCCAAGAATGTATCCCACTGAATCACTAATATCCCACTATATGAACAGCCAAAATTGCTGCTTTATCGTTTGAGAATCAATATCAATAGTCATTTAACATCGCTGTACATTTCTTGAACACTTTTGCTTCTTTAGAATAAGCATTTACTACACATAGATAGAGGGGGCAAGGAAAGAGGGAATACAAATATTTTTGCCAGCAGCAACAGCAGCTTCCTAGATAGAAGTGGGAAGGGCTATAATAGCATAGCCACATTCTACTACTCTCAAGTTTCTGCAGCTTTGTTGACAATGACAGAAGCATAATTGGAAATTGTTGATTCTGGTGATTGCCTAAGCCGTTTGATTACAGAAAATAGCTCGGATGATCGAAGGAAGTTTCGGCAAGGAGGATGTGCACACATCTTGGCCAAAGAGAAGAGGGCTATCTTCAAAGGTGACTCTGTTATGGCATCTCTCCTGGTGGGATTCAGAGCTACCATTGCGCAATCAGCTACCAACTTCAGTAAGGCCTGAGACATAAATTAGGCTTCTTTAGCAAAATGTGAGAGCAAATAGGGACAAATTCATTAACACTGAAAGATAATCTAAGCAATTCGTTAGCTTGGAGCAGTGTGTAAGAGCACTGGAAATGACTGGGCACCATAAACATCCAGGAGAGTTAGAAGTCAAATTCTGCAGCGTTCCCTAAGACAAATCCGAATTAGTCATACCATATATCCCTGAATATAGGGTATATCTAGGAGGTATCCAAAAAAAGATAATCTAAGCTCCTTAGAGAAAGAAGGAGAGAGAATCGCAATTAAATCAATAGATGAAGAATAGAAATGGCTACCAACTAAAATGATTTACAGAATAGAAAATATTGACAGAATTAACTTCAAACCTGCATGGCTCCTTTGGAGACGATATCCTCGCAAAGCCTGTCGGAGTTGCGAACAAGATTGCTGAGTGCACCTGCAGCATTTGCTTTTGTTTTATCCTCCTCGGCTGAAAGCAAAACATTGGCAAGCTGTGGGATGGATCTCCGGAGCTCCTCGTATAATAAGTCATTATGATAAGCTGCATTTCCAATCTAGAAGTGGGAACTTATGCTCATCAGTCAAAACTGCCTGAATTAGCAGAATGATGAATCATACTTGGGGGATAAAAATCAACCATGTACAAGAATCTTACAGCAAAGCATGCAAATTTTCGTGTTCTCTTGTCAGAATCAGCACATCGGTCAATTAGGAGACTGATGATATTATGTTTTGCCTACAAAATAGAATTAATAAAATTGGCAAACCTCACATATTATTAACTTTAAAGCCATTTCAGAGAAACATTTGAGTATAACAAGAGTATATTACTTATGTGTGCCATTACCAGTAGGCTGTAGAAGTAAGAGCTATGCCGACACATGTTTCCTATGGCACTACATGCCTTTGCACGCAGATTTGCATCTTCATGTGTAAGAAACTCTTTCAAGATACTCCAGATATCAGCCCCATTTATGTGCTCATAGAAAGCCTGCATTCCAGTTGGGTCAGATTTAACCATGAAAATTTGAGAAGTCTTTTATTCGAATAAAACAAGCTTCTTCATATGCAGCAAAATGGCACAATGCATTAACACTGGTTATTTAGAGTATCGGGATATTGCATAAGCAGAAATAACAGTTTCAAAAGTAGATGTGACTTAGGAGAACAGCATTACACTATGGAAGGGATTAGTGCACTTGTTATTCATGTAAGATTCATAGGAAATCATCCAAAGCAATTTGCCCGACAGTGTTGCATTAATTGAAGCCAATTTTCAATGTAGATCCGTGAGAATTTGAATGAGTTTAGACATAACCTTGTCCATGCGAGCCAAATCTGATATAATCATGAGAACATCAAGAATGACTTCTCTCGGGCATGGATTACAAAGCAATCTTCTCACTCTACTTGGATCCAACAAACCTGCTTTGAGAAGCTGAACTGCAAGAGGACGATGGCTTGCCATTTTAGCAAGAAATGCAACTGGCTTTGCAACATCTTTCAACTCCATGTGCTCCAAGCATTGTAAGATGATGCCAGGAACAGATACCTGAGGGTAAAAAAACCTTAGTACTAAGAAGCAATCACAAACAAACAGGATTCTTTCATAAGTACACTGGAAGAATGGATAATAGCACTTTAGCCAAATCTAAGAACGAATTATGAATTTGTGGTGAATACACTCTTTTGGCAAAGATGGCAACAACATTGGAAAGGAAAAGGAAGGTGAGATTGTGTTATGGAAATAAAGAAACAGGAACGCCAACAAATAAGGTGTGGCTATCATTTATGATATCTCATTGTTGCACATTCCAGGAGAAATACACATCAGAATCCAAAACATGACAAAAGAATAAATGAAATAGGAAGAAATAAAGAGAAATCAAAGGTTGTATATCCAGTGAGGCCTCCGTTAAGATTAAAAGATATAGTGTCTTTCAGAGAAACAAAGGAAGATATGCAGACTTCACCTCCAGGTGTTGAATATACTTTCCGATATTTGCCTCTATTGCTTTCACTATATCTTTGTCTTCAGCACATACTCTCCCGCCAGGTGAACCAACATTAAGGAGGAATCCACTGTTAACTGAAGCAGTGGCAACCGGGAGACCAGGTGCATTCTGTACTGCTACAAGAGGAAATGCTAAAAGGTCTACTACAACATTTATCAAATCTTTGACCCCATCCTTTCCTCCACCAGGCCCATTCCAACACCTAACAAGCTTGAGATGGGTGGCAGATATCAACTCAGAGAAGGACTTGATGTGTTCTGGTCTCAGCAAAATTTGACGGAAAACTGATGCTCCACCAGTAAGGCATTGACAAATTGAAGAAACCGTCCACACAACACCAATAGGTGAAAGGCCAATATGATCATCTGAACATTCTGATCTTTGACAAGAGCTATCTGAAGCTTTATTTGACAACAAGTCAGTAAGAAGTTGGGGGATACCACTAGCACACAATTGTTGTACAGCTAGTGGCCCTCCCCACTTCAATCGAGCATCCAATAAACCAACACAGCCATCTCGGAGGCCATGCCAATATGAGAGGTTGCCACTAGTTGCACCAAACTTTGCTGTGTTTTCTTCATTAGAGGGACCTTTCAGATGGTCACAAATTGTAGCAGTCCGTGGTATCAAAGGTACAGCAATCTCTGAAACTGTGGTTTCAACAGAAACTCCAGTTTCTAGGCTTAGAATGGATGCAAGAGCAAGCATTGCAGATGCACGAGAAGGTGGAAAGCATGATTGGATCCTTTCATCAGAAGATAAATGGTGTGCAAGGAGAGAGAGACGAGAAAGCTGCTTTTTTGAAGAGGATGTAAGCATGAACAATGCAGAATTTCTTCCAGATAACTTCAAACATTGAGCAACTGCAGCAACCAAAAGACAGGAATGCTGTACTAAGATGCATAGTTCAGTCAATCTGGATTTTGAGTCAACTGCTTCTCCTCCTTGGGTTTCTTTAATTGAAGAAGCACAAAAAGATAACACGGAGAATATCTGTGAAATAATAGTATTGTCTCCTCCCCCGCTAACAACTGTGGTAACAGGAAGAGAACTAGGAAGGCCACAAAGAATACTGGCAATAGCTCCAGTATTCAAGCAACACCTCAGGAGGAGCTGTAAAAAGAGAAGGGAATGTTTCTTACTATTTTCAATTGCAGAAAAAAGAAAATATTCTCAATTAAGCAATGCAAAATATGCACAATTCCATGAATCAGAAACATCAGATATGAATAATTGCTGCAAATGCTTTTAGAGTTTTACAAAATTTTGCATACAAGTTAATTTATTTGAGAAAAGCAGTTTTATCTGGCTCTAGGCCATATATACATTTGACTCAAAATTTGGTTGCTTTGGCGTTCCCTGTATCAACTGGTGAACAATAGGTGATCTAAGCTGAAGACCAACTATATACCAATAAATGGGAAAAGATTTTACTTCTTAAATAAAGGACTCAAACATGTGAAATTATCAAGTGTCACATCACATTATGATTTGTTTTGGATCTTCAAAGGCAAAAGGCCAAAAGCATTGTTAGTAGATAAATTGTCATGTTAATAAAAAGAAACAATTATGCACCTGCACTCCAGCATTGAGAGTAGCCTCAAAGCGTTGATGAAGACAATAGTAGACAGAAACTTGCATAGCTTGAGACCTGAGAAATGCTTTGGTAACTCCGTCAACAATCTTTGCTGAATCTGGAAGAGGAGACACTGTACCATGATTGCTGGAAATTTCAAGGCAAAGGGTAGGGCGTTGCCGCACTGCACTTAGGGGAAATGGACGACTGTTTTCTTTCAGAGAGAAAACCTCAAAAACATCAATTAGTGACCAAATAGCCCTGCAAACTTCACAAGCAGCCCGCAAAAAATTTGAAGAACCTGACTTCAAACTTGTGCCTGATGTTGCCAAGGACAAGCACAAAATATCCGCCAAACCTGATGTTTTAGTATGGTCCAAGATTTGTTTAAGAGTCTCATATAAAATAGGAGGACCAGATAATGGTGTAGGAGCTGAAGTAGTTGCAAATGCTTTTAGAGCCTGTGCGACTAATGATAACATGACTGTAATGCAAGCTGTAGACTCATAAAGGACTCTACCAGATGCCTCATCTAGGCTTCTGACGACCTGTAAATGCAATCATATGAGAGGTGAAGACATATTTACACAATTTACATGTGTTTACATATAAACCAGCAGCAGATCAACCTCTACAATGAAACCAACCTGTGAGTAAAGTTCAAGTAATGTTTTCCAGTTCTTGAAATATGAACTTCCAACACTTCCATCAGAATTATCTAACAATCTTTTAATGATTGAGAAGCTCTGCATCAAAATTAAGACTTGAATCAGCAGCAAAAATTTTATGATATTTTCCAGAAAAAGACAGCTGATCTGTCAATATCCCAAATGCAATGGTGCTATTGGAGTTCTTTAGAATCTATTCCATTGAAAAGGCCTACTTTAATCAAAGTACTTTGTCCTAGACATTTTTAAACTGGCACAAATATCAAAGGCCACATGGAAAGCTTCTTGAAGAACTGAAAGGCGATTACCTTTGGAATTAACTCATTGCTGTCTGATGATTTGAGTTTAACCGTAGTTGATGTAAAACTAAGAAGCTCAGACAAAATCTCTTCAGAAACTCTGCTTGAAGTAATAGCCCCAGCAGCAACTATGTTTGAAAGAATTCGGAGTGACTGGTTCAGAATAATATTGTCTTGATCCCTGGGCAAATGGTAGAAAACTAAATCCAACCGATAATGCTTACATGTAGTAAGTAGGAACCATTCCCAGAATAAAAGTAAAATAACTTAATTACTTGCAACGGGGCACCGCTTCTCAGTTGGGAGAATATTTTAAAAAACAGATAATATATGTCAACAGAATCGGCATTTCTGATATGAAGATTTTATCAACACCCATTACACAGCTAATATAAACTATAAAGCACAGATACAGCTGAATTATTCTGAGATTCCAGGCGGCTAACAGATGAAATATGAAAATAGATCCAATAATTACGAAACAGTTAGCTGCCAAATTACATCCACCAATATAAAACAACAAAAATAGCAAGCAATTTGGACTTCTAAAACTAAGCCTCTAGCAGATAATTAGAGAAATATGAATCAGTTGGCTCTTGATTAGCTAACATTGATTACCTAGAAGAATGTCTAGATTCATTGCACCAATTTTTGATCGGGGTCAAGAGAACTGATAATGCTTTGTTGTCTTCACCAATTTTTTTGGCGCCTTTAATTGTCCGGGAGTTGTTCTCCAGTCTGTCCAACTCCTCACAACCTGATCAAAGTATATGACTTATAATTTGCAGCATCATATCACTGATAACATTTTAGGGAAGGCAATTTTGAGAAGCTATATGAGTATTTTTTTTTACAAGAAAGCAAAAATAAAGAGACAAATATATCTGAATATGTTTCAAAGTACGAACATAAAAAAGACAAGAACAACCTGTAACAGAATCTATACCAGAAATTCATCTGGAGCAACATGGAGTGTCCTGCAGCATTTTCTTGTTCAACTACTTATTTTGCAGGATACGTTGTTGGACTAGATGGAGTATCTTGCAGGAATTTTTTGTTCGAACTACTCCTTTGGAAGGATACTTTTATGGACACATAAATTTCCAAAATAATAATTCAAATTCTTGCATCATAGAGCAAAGGGCTGATATGTTCCAGAGGAGGCATTTGAACACAGACGTGGAATACAAAGAAACAAATAGATGGATAACAATATATTTCTATGTGAAGCCTTGTTTACCTGACTTCACAGCATCTGCGGGACTGGAAAAGCCAGGAAATTCCTCCCTTGCTGAAATATCGACTGTAAATGCATTAGCATTTTTGCAAGAAGCATCAGGCTGGAGGCCCCGAACATGTCCATCTTGAGCAGTATCTGGTGAATGGTTTTTGCCATTGAGCAGACCGTTTATGAGAAGTTTACAAGAATTAAAAAATTTAATACTAAAGGCCTTACTCTTGGGACTTGCGGCTGTCAAACCTGTTGGTATTTGAATCTTGCCATGGTTCTTCAGGCCTGCATCATGCAATCTTGCAGCAGCAGGACCCTGATAATTAAGAAGCATTTCAATGCATGTAACTGAAAATAACAATTTTCCTAACTACTTGTATCTGCAGAAAAGCAACTACCTGACTGTCCATATCATCAAGAGTTTCTTTAACAAATGGATGTTCAAGAAGAGCAGGCCAGGTCAGTCTGTTTTGTGGGACCTGTTGGCAATTTCATCAGAAAACTAAGCTACCAAACAAAATCAAAACGGAAGCAGTATATAAAGCAAAATTCAGTCTTCATCAAACACAACCTTGTTGAGCAACCCCTTTAGGAAACCTTTAAAATTTGGGCTCATGTTGTCAGGATATTTAACTGGATCCTGAGATAGTAATTAAACAAACTTTGACTCAATACATAAAAATGTACGTAGTCATAATAGATGTAAGAATTCACTTCATGTACCTTAATGATATGCCGGATGAGTGCATATACTGAATTGGTGTAAAATGGAGGTTGACCAACAAACAATTCGTATCTGAATTATAGGCAGACACATAACAGAAGACATTACACCAATGTTATACGTCCAAAAGCAAGTCACTGTCATTTAAGAACCTAGTCTATGAAGGAAAGTCAAATGCCAGACGTTAATATTTGGAACTCCTATGTGATTTTTCATTTCTCTTTTTTTCGGTTTTATTGGTAATGCATAAATATCACATACAGAATGACTCCAAGAGACCACAAATCCGCAGTGTGGTTGTAAGGTTGTTCTCTCACAAGTTCTGGAGCCATGTACAGTGGAGTACCTGAGATAAATTCAGAAGAAAGTAAAATGAAGAACATTCAAGCAGAAATTCTGAACTTACATCAATCAGCCATTGAACTCACCTTTTATGGACCTCAAAACAACAGTGTTGGTGGACATGGCACGAGCAAATCCAAAATCACAAAGCTATCAAGTGGCAGAAAGACGATGGGAAATGATTAGAGTCGGACAGATGGTTGCTAATGAAAAACGCTAATCTTACATGCTTGTAACAAAGAGAATGGCAAAAAGGAAAGAAAAACTTGACATGCATAAGCAATCAATAAGAACAAAACATTTGTCGGCCAAGTAACAGGAGTCAGCACAGATAATGTTCTACATTGAGATTATCATCCATTCCGTTGATGCTTTAAGTTCAGTTACAACTCATACAAAGAAAATGTTCTGTGTAACTAAAATTACTGTTACATAAATTTTCTGGAAAGTCATCACTCTATGTTGTTGTTTTAGATTGATTTTGACCATTTGTGTACTTTTGAAGTCTTATCTATTATTAAAAGATGTGAAGATTATTGTAATATTTTTCATTCCAAGGGTACATCATCCTCAAAAGGAATTGATACTACAATTACATAAGAAGAACAATCAACAAATCCCCAGGGTAATAAATGATCCATCAGAAAAAAAAAGAAAAGAAAAAGCAATAAATGAGCCGTCATGAATAAACAAAGTAATTGTTAGACACATAAACTAAATTTCTATACAACTAACCTTGATGATGGACCCAGAACTAATGAGGATATTTTGGGGTTTCATGTCACGGTGGATTATGCGATTTGAGTGTAAATAATGTAGAGCCCTTACCTGAAAGTTGTTTTACAGTAAGAATAAGGAGAAGTTGAAAGTGAACAGGAAAATGAAACAACAAAAAAAAAAAGAGATAATTATTAGTATACACTAGTTTATCCTATACAATGAAACTGCTTTGAAGGAGACTGAAGTGAAGACTAATGAGATCAAATACCAATTGTTTTGCAATTGCTTGAACTTGTTCTTCAGGAAGGCACTTATCATCTTCAAGAATTTCGAATAGTTCACCCTGCAAAAGGGAAAGTCATCTTAGCTCGATATGCATCTTTCACTCACCACATTTATCCTTCAAGTGACTTGTAAGTAAGAGGCCAATTACATTATATGCCAGGAATATGTTTGCATCCTATGGAAGTTGGGGCAGTTGAATTACCTGAGCAAATTCTGTGACAACACAAAACTCTTGAGGGCTTTCAAAAGAGTCTAGCATTCCTATTATATTTTCATGCTTCAACTTTCTCAGTATCTGCAAAAGTGAAACTTCTTATACAAGTCAATTCAGAATCTCAATTCTATATTGAAGTCATTTTATATTCTAGTAAGCAACCTAAAAGGCCAATTTATGTTAAAAAAATGCACCATAATTCAAATATATTTTGTTTGGAGTTACCTCAATCTCCTGCCTTAAATTGTGGATGTCCTTCTCGCTCTTCCCATGTTTTGGAATGAATTTCATTGCAACAGTCTGCCAATCGATTCCAACATTAGGCAGCAGGACAAAGAGAAACAGAACTAGCAAAACTCCTAGAGAAGTGAGACTATAATCTACCTGGCCAGTAAACTTGCGCCTTCCTTTATACACTTTCCCGAAGGAGCCTTCACCTACGAGCTCTATCACGTGATAGTTCTCGAAACTCATCTTGGAATGTCGAAAACCAAAAGTTTTTGCCCAAGAAAAATATCTATCTGCAGGCCAAGTTTACCATTTAGAAATCCGCGAAAACTTCCAGGTTAAAGACAAACTAATCACCTAAAACTTCTTAATTTACACAGTAATTACTGAAAATAAAGAAACATTAAGCAAACTGTGAAAGAATAACTTACAGTAGATAAGTAGGATATTATTGAAACAAAAAACTCATTGTTTTACTCAGATCCAAATCCTTCAATTATTCCATCTAAAAGGAACAAAGAGGGAGTGTATATTTATAAAAAAATAAACATCTCCAGTTCCAATCAATGAAACTCAACGTCATCTTTACCATCAAAATAAACTTATTTTAGAAAAAAAATCATAGTTTACCTGGACTGGTTATGCATAATAAACCAAACTGCAGCTAAATCCACATGCAAATTGTCTACTGGCATCAAAATAAAAAGAAAAAAATAAAATCAGAGATGTAGAGAAAGGAAATTACCGAAGTATGAGGGACAAATTCAAATGGCGAAAACCAAAAGCAGTCGGAGAAAGAGGAGAACGCTTCAACCTCTAAATAAGGCAATTTTAACAAAGAAGCACCTTGAGATTATGAGCGTCCAGTCCAATAGTAGAAATTGAACAGGAGCAAGCAAGACAACACAGAAAATCAAATCTGGTGGGAGAGTGAGTGCGTCCCAGAGAAAGCGAAAAGGCTGTTTAGGATTTGAAATGTTGGGGCCGAAAATTTTCCCGCCCTCCGGGCCTCGGCTGCCATACATATAGCACAGGCACAAGTTTTAATTTGAAAAA
Organism: Catharanthus roseus; assembly: GCA_028651295.1. NCBI lineage: Eukaryota > Viridiplantae > Streptophyta > Magnoliopsida > Gentianales > Apocynaceae > Catharanthus > Catharanthus roseus. The sequence goes on along the minus strand of JAPQWS010000104.1, from coordinate 4,733,768 downwards.
TGACAAAAAAGGAAGTCAGGTATTGGGCCTAATTCCTAATTCTCCTGCCCCACTTTTGTACCTAAAAAAGTTGACAAATAAAAAAGAAGAATACTGTTATTTATTTGTCTTTCTCAGTTTCTTTTCTTCTTTTTCCGATTTTTAATATCATTGGCCCCAACAAAATCAGAATTATTGATTTTTTTTGTTTTTTTTGCTCAGTAGAATGGTTGATTTTATAAATTTTGACATCATAGGTAAAGTCTTACTTAAAAATTGTATTATTATCAAGAAAAATCATTTATTATCAAAAAAAAAAAAAAAAGAAAAAAATGAAGAATGATAATGTCCCTGGATTGGTTACTTTATTTCGTAAAAGTTATAATACTTTGCTTAAAATATTTTTAAACTTTACCTTTTATAAATTTTTACATTAATTATTTTTGGACTGCTAAAATTATTTTTCTGACTAATTTTGTGATAGTATGCGTTCTAAATCGTTACAAAATTAGTTGAAATGACAGTTTTAGTAGCACGAAAATAATTATAGTATAAAAAGTTTAAAAATATTTTAAGTCGCTCGTGAACAGCGTGGAGATATTTATAACTTTTACCAATTTTTATTTATTGATATTTGAATTTGTCGTTATTTGAATTTTTGCATTCCTTGTGATAGAAATGAAATGCAAGTTTGAAATTTTAAGAAAATGTAATGTACGGGTTTGCTTATTTCTTTTTTTGAAATTTTAAGAAAAATAATATAAGTTTTAGATTGAAAATGCACCCTAAATGTTCTGTACTTTTATAAGCTGATATAGAAGAACATTATCTCATAAATTTGAAAATTTTATGTTATTTTAATGCACTCAGGAAAATAGCCTCCTAGATCTTTAAACTATTTTGGTTTTTAATTAAGAATCCTCAAATTTTAATTACAGTCAGCGTAAACCCTTAACTATTTTATATCAGCCTGTAAAATCCTTCACGACAGAATCCTGCCAAATTTACTTATGTGCCTAGCACGCGAATGACTGTTGAGGAGTAAAAATGTCCGTACAACCCCTCTTCCCTCCTTCAACGGTAATAAACCCACTTCTCGTTAGCATGTCAAACGGGCCAAACCGGATCGGATCGGACCGGCCCGCATCCAGCCCGCACCTAAACAGTCCAGTCCGGTCCGGGCTTGTTTTTGACGGGCCTAAATTAAGAGAATCCATATCCGTTCGCAGCCAGCCCGCGGGCTTTGCTCTTTTTTTTTTTGGGCTAATTTTCTGATTTTTTTAAAATCTTGCCTATTAACTATAATAATATACATTAATCCTAATCAATCAAAATATAGAAAAACCAACATAAAAAAATTAATAAGTAACAATAATCATCCAACAAAACAAATTAATAATTATTTAACAAAAAGTAAATACGAAAAATTAAACACCAACTTCTTCTTCTTCATCATTTCATCTTGAGGACTCATCTTCAACTTGATTACATCCTCTCCTCATCATTTTTACCTATAAGACGCAAAATATAGATTATATAGTAAATAAAAAAATTAATAAATAATATTCATAAATGAAATGAAGAAAAAGTTGTACTTACTCTCTAAATATCATTTCATTGATATCAAAGCAAACTTTTACATGACGTGAAATGCTAGATGTTCCATATTTTCCTCCTGCAATATACACCTTCCCACAACGAACACATTCAACCCTAGGTTCTCCATCTTTACCAACAATATCAAGCCTTCTGGTATGAATCCATACATTTGACTTATAGGATTTTTTCGCTTTCTTTAAAGATTGTGCAGCATTTGATTGATCACATTTATCACTAATATCATCAACAACATTTTTATCCATCTTCTGCAATGGATAAAATGTTTATAATTCATGATTTGAAGCACTTACTAACTAATCAGATGATAACGAATTGGTGATGAATGATGATAAAGATTATAAACAGGAAGCACTCGCTGAGAGGTAGAAGAATCTAAACTAGGGATCATGGACCAACGCCTCTTGTCATTCTATATTCTATCTTCAGCTGGTTTCCTAGGAAGGGAGGCTATGCAAATTCTTTTTGGAACCATCCTCAAGGATAAAGTATTTATACTAGTAAATAATGATTACGTGATCCAATGACACGACTCCTTAATGTAGATATTTGTACTTGATATATTAAATAAGAAGTTTAAAGTTTAAATCATTTAGACAACGATTTAATACCAATCTTGTACTATTGTTGAGAATCTTATGCCTTTCAATCTCTTTTGAATTAGTCAATTACTCCCAAATTACTCCCAAATGCTAAATTAGAAAAAAAAATTGTATCTATGCAGATTATCATCATCATCCTCATAACACCTTAAAAGGTTCATAGTCCAAACCCTAACTCTTGAACATTAGCTCTCGAAGAAGAATCGGACTCGTGAATCGCTTAAAATCTAACCCAAACTCCTAACTACGAATTAAATTCTACAAGTACTCCATAAATCGAATATGAATTAATTATTCAATTCAGGATAGTATATTCCTAAATAACGGACACCTCGAACAAGTATTAAAACAAAAGTTCCAAGATTTACAAAGCATTCCCAAGAAGAGATATCCACTGCTTTTGTTATCCTTTTCAAAGGAAGCCCAGATAAGATCAAATCAGACCAAACATTAAAAACAGCAACAGTAGTGGAACGAGGAATAATGGAGGGATTAACCTTAGATTAACCTTTAATACTTATATTAACCTTTAAAATCCAATTAAAAAACCTACCCTCCCTTTTCCTTCGCAGTTCGCACAGCTACTGTTGCTGCTGCCGTGCCGCCACCATCCACCGCTGTTTCCGCCGCACACAGTCGGAGTCGCCGCTGCCGAGCCAGAGAAGGGAGAGATGTGAGACTGAGAAAGTCGAAGAGTGAGAGGGAGGGAGAGAGATGCGAAAGAAAATGAATTACAGTGATTACTGTGTTTTCGACACCTTACAGTGATTAGAAGAGAGGAGCACGGTGGTGGTTAATGGCGGAGGCGAGGCGGCCTGAAATGAAAGACATGGGGGCTCGTTTGTGAGAGAGGGGAGGAGGCTGCGAAAGTTCAAGACAAGAGAGAAGAGAAGAGTATAGGGTTTAGAAAGACATTATTTTCATTTAAGTCCCTAAGAAAATAAATAACTTAAATTAGGTCCTAAAATAATTCATATAATATAGATACAAACGGGCCAGCCCGCGAACCGGACCGGACCGGCCAGTAAAAACCCGCATAAAAAATGGTCTGGTCCGGTCCGGGCTCATTTTTTATGGGCCTAAATTTTAAAAACCATATCCGTCCATATCGTGGACGGTCCGGGCCAGCCCGCGGGCTTGAGCCCATTTTGACAGTGCTACTTCTCGTTCTTCCCCATTGGCCCATTGTAATAAAAGCCTTAATTTTTCACTTTATTCTTCAAATTTTCCCCAGAAACTTAACCTTTTCACCTGTGTTCTTTCTCGATGTCTATCTGCATCTTCATTTGTCAGTTGAAGAATGTTTGGAACTCCAATGAAGAAAAGACAAGACTATTATCATATGAAAGTGTGAACTCAGCATTGAAGTGCTTTTGTGAAAAACTAAGTGTTGTGAGAACTTCATGGACAAAAGGTAACCCAGGTAGGCGGTTCTCAACAATGTTCTTAAAATCAGACTAGAGATTGAACTGGTCAAGTCATTGGTTCACGGGTTCACTGGTTCACACTAGTTGAACCAGTGATCGTACAAGATTATATGTATATATATTGTGAAACCCCCAATCCCTCTAGATCACATGCGGCTGAGTAAGGTACCAAAATGCCTCTCGGCACTAAACTACAAATATCCAATCTAATTCATAACCTGAAGAAACACTTATAAACATATACAAGTATACGCAGCAGAAAACTGGATCAAGATTGCACAACTATTACATAAGTTTGAGGAAGCCTTTTTATACAAAACTAACATAAGAAATATTTTACAAAACCAAAATCATTTCAAACTGTTCGGGCATAAGAAATACATAACACTTTTCCCCAAAATAACCAAACACGATACATCTTGGTCCCAAAGACTCTATGCAAAATACTATTGTAGCTTACTACACCACCTTGTCCCGAATCATCTAAAAAATATGACTTTTAAAGACGTGAGCAAAAACGCTCAGTAAGTCCACGTAAGTGTGTACTTTTATGCTTTTATAAAAATAATGATGTAATTTTATAAAACAGTTCATGCAATGTCAAGAGAAAATAGTTTCTTGACTACTTTAAAAGTGTTGATACATAAACCTATATGAGGCTTCAATTATAAAGTTTGAGTGAATGAAGATACATCAGTGCACTTCTATACCCAAGTATCAACGTCATGTTATACAAAAGTTGGGCTCTACGGACAAGATTCGGAACCTATAACGAGGCCATCAGAAGCAAGTTTCGGCATCCCATAGTTAATACCAGTCAAATACCATATGAGTGCTTAGTTTCCATAACAACTGTTCTCTCCAAGTACATATAACCAGACTATAGATCATGGTGCACCTACCATGTCCGCTTGAGTCCAACCTTAGTTTTGAACCCCTCCTGACTCTCCATTAGGTGGTCATCCAACCGTAGAGCATGATGCGATGTTTGACGCAATTGGTTGCGCCAAACCCTCTACGCTACTACACCCCTTTCCAAGTAGATCCACCCTCCAGAGTTTGTAACCGTCCACGTCATTGGAAGAGGCACTAGTACGGGGGACTATCCACATACAATGCAATCCTCTAACGCTTCCGAACACATAATAATATCTAGAACTTTACTCTTGGTAGGAATGTGGTTTTCACATATATATATATATATATATATATTTACAAATCAAAAGGCCACTTACTCACGTCCAAACATATTCAAGTCATAGACATTTTAGAATAGCAAAATTTCCATCCGCCAGTCAACTCATGCGTATGTAGGTTTTAAAAGTATGCAAGTTTATGTTCATGTATATCAGACCATGCAACTAGACAACAATAAAACATTTCTAACTCATAAAATTCCAAGAAAACATGTGTACTATAATACTTCCTTTCAAAACAATAATAACTATTTTCAAAATAATAATAATTCTTTTCAAAATAGAAACCCCCCTATACGAAGCACCGCTCCTATGTATTTCTAAGGTATAAGTTAAACATGTTGTGGTGAACATCTCTAATTTAAAATTTAATAAAATATTATATGCCCCAAAAGTAGTAAACATATTATATAAATTTTAGCTGGACAACATATCGAAAAATATAGTCATTTACAAAAACACTTGTAGCACCGTTAAAATATTTAGGTTGGGCTTTGGACTTGTCTGAGTATAGAACTGGTGCTAGATCCTACGAATAAGGTAACAAACATATTACTTAAGAATTACAACATTTTTATTTCCTAACAGATATAATTATCTCCTTACAATCTTACGATATATCTACACATATACTAGCTCCTAAAGAAGTCCCAAAATTTTATAACCTTAAAAATCTTTAATTTGGACACTTATTCGAATCGATTAAATTGCTTAAAATAAAATTAAAAATAACTCCAAAAATTAAATCATACATTAAAAATTCATTTAGTTTATTTAAATCTTTGAGAGAAAAAATAATTAAGAATTTTTTTTAGAGTAGTACAAACTTTGAAGATAAATAAGAGAGAGAGAGAGAGAGAGAGAGAGAGAGAGAGAGAGAGAGAGAGAGAGAGAAAAAGAGGAATTTACTTGATGATTTAAACTATTTTAGTTTGGTTGAAGAAGAAGTAGTGGTTTGATTCGTGATTTAAATCTTGTAGTTTATAAGAGAAAGAGACCTAAAATCACAAGAATTTTGCTAAGAAGAAGAAAAATGCTTACCTTAGTCTCTTAAGCCCACATAGAGAAAGCAAAAATGAGGAAACAAAGAAAAGAACTAAAACTATATATATACATAGGCAAGAATAGAGGCAAGAATAGCTAGGATGGGGTGAGTGGGTTTTTATGGTTTTGACATGTATTGGGGACTAAGGCTGATAAGTGTTGGGATAAAGGTGCCAACTTTCACTCTCATGAAAATGCCACCAATAAATTACTTATTAATATTAGAGCTAAAAGTCCTCATATTTATCTTATCTTAAACTTTATTCTGCTAAAAATAAAATGCCTAGATTATTTGTTATCCCATCACAAATACTTGTCTTAATAAAATTTTACTATCCTTCCTAAAAATATATAAAATTACCGTTCTGTTCCAAACACTTTATTCCACTAAGACAGACCCCAAACTCTATATTCGTAACTACAACACTTATGGGTTATGTGTGAGGTGCTCACGAGGTAGGGTGTTACATTCTACTCTCCTTAAAAAAATTTTGTTCTCGAAATTCAAAATCATATACATGTAAGCTCCGGGTACTTCTTCTTTATGTACTCCTCAGTCTTCTAAGTTGCCTCTTCGATTCCATAATGTCTCCATACAACTTTACACATTGGGATCTGCCTCCTGCGTAACTCCTTTGCGCTTCGTTCTACGATCACACAGTTGGTTTTTCTACGTATATCAATTCGACTCTTAATTCTAATGTATCATCATTTAGAACATGATCAGGTGCTGGATGGTACTTCATTAATTGGGACAAATGAAACATGTCATGTATACCCACTAGCTCTCTTGGTAAAGCTAACTGATACGCCACCTTATCAATTTTATCAACGACTTCAAACAGTCTAATATATCCGAGACTTAACTTCCCTCCTCTTGGGTATCTAAGTTTCTCTCGATGAGGTGTAAGTTTCAAGAAAACTTTATCTCCCGCAGTAAACTCCAAATTCCTCCTCTGATTTTCAACATAGCTTTTTTCTAGACTCTTTGCTGCTCGAAGGTGATCGTGAATTATCTTACTTGTTTCTGCATCTCTTCTAATTCTGGCATCAGGTTTATCTATTTTCAATGAGATCGAATTCCAACTTTATCTCAATATAGTGGCGTTCTGTACATTTACCATAAAATGCCTCAAATAGTGCCATTCCTATCGAGGAGTGATAGCTATTATTGTAAGCAAGCTCTGCACAAGTAAGATTGTCAACCCACTTGTTCCCAAAAATCTAAAGCGCAAGTTTGAAAAATATCTCCATGGTCTGAACCGTTCTCTAAGACTGCCCATCGGTTTGGGAGTTTGTTGTAGTGCTATAACTTAGATTGGTCCCTACAGTCGATTGAAACTTGGGCCAAAACTTCGAAGTGAACCTTGAATCTTGGTCCAATACAATATCAACAGACACCCCATGAAGTCGTACTATCTCTTCTACGTAGATTTGCACTAACTTATCTAAGGGTCTGTCAGATTAATGGTGATAAAGTGTTTGACCTTCGTTAATCGATCAACTATCACCTAGATAGTAGTATCCTTATATCCATTTGTTCAGGGCAATCTAGTAACAAACTCCATAGTTACATGATCCTATTTTCATTTTGGGACAGGTAACGATTATACTAGTTTTGTTGTCTTCTGATGCCCCACTTTGACAGGTAGCAAGCTGCCACATACTTCGCAATATCTCCCTTCATCCCACTATTCTTTTACACCCTCCTCAAAAGAGGGTCACTTCCTTTTCAGGGAGAGCTAATGCTTGTTGGGTATTTTGGTTTGACACCGCTTCACACCTAAAAAGAAGGTAGCTGTGTCTGAGTTAAACTTTGGCAAGCACATTCAGGAGCTCTTCATCAAGCCACTCCCTTGTCTCAACTACCCAGCAGAGATCACCTACTCAATATTTCTAGATTCGACACCTACCAGCTCGCTGACACTCTTATTGAGCCCGCCTTAAGATGAAGGGAAGCTTAAGTACCGAACAAAAGAAGAAAGAAATTCATCTGAATCTACTGAACTAAAGGTTGGTAAGGGGGAAAGTGTTCCATAGGCCAGTCTAATTGTCGCACTGGGCGAAAGTAATAGTGGAAGGGAAAGGACACGAACCTGAGCCAAAGCTTTCTTATCTAGTAAGGGGCTTCGGCGCTTAATGGCATGAAAAAACTTTCCTCTCTGCATCAAGACAAGATTACTTGATTTAATGCGACGGATTAGTCGACATTTTTCACAAATTTTATGAACATAACTCCACCAAAACTTTTTCTTTATTTCCTTAAACATCTTATTCTTACCAGGATACATAATATACTTACTCCTGTGTGCCTCTTCTAGTACTTTATGCTTTAGTTTGGTTTCATCAGTTACACAAAACCGATTCTGAAAGTACAAGCTCCCCTCAGTTTTTAACGTAAAAAAATCCATCAACTTTTCGGCTTCTATACGATTCTTAAATTCCTGGAATCCCATGCTATTCTTTTGGGCATTTTCAATATCTTGTTGCAAAATAGATGTTAAGGTGAGACTTGATATTAGCTTTTTCTGGATGGAAGTGCATTGGGCATCGGTAATCTTCCAGTAGCTCCATCCAACGACATTGCCTCATATTTAAATCTTTTTGAGAAAAAAAGTACTTCAAATTTTTATGGTCAGTAAAGATCCCATATTTTTCCCCAATAAGTAATATCGCCACTTTTTTAGTGCAAATACTATAGCTTCCAGCTCCAAATCATGCGGTGGATAATTATGTTCATGATGCTTAAATTTCCTTGAAATATAAGTCACAACCTTTCTATCTTGCATCAATACTGCTCCTACGCCTTCCTTTTCCTGAGGCATCTGTGTATAGAGCAAATTCCTCACTCAGATTGGGTCATATCAAAGCTGGTGTTGAAGTTAGTTGATGCTTTAGTTGTTGGAAGCTTCTCTCATATTTTCCCGTCAATTTAACTCGATTGCTTTGCTGGTCAGTTGTGTTAAAGGTCTAGCAATCCCAGCAAAGTCTTTTATGAGTCTTCGATAATGCCTCGCCATACCCAAGAAGCTACGTACCTCTGTGGGCATTTTAGATTGAGCCTAATGAGTCTCTGCCTCTACCTTTGCTGGATCTACTGATATTCCTTCCTGAGTAATCACATGTACCAAGAAAGTCACTTGCCCCATCCAAAATTCACATTTCCTGAACTTGGCATACATGCCTAGTCTAATCTACTTTGTTTATGCCTAAGGTTGATTTATTCTTGATTAACTCTTGATCTGGTTAACGGTGGAATACCCAAGAATAAGCTAGACTTAATGTCTTGCAGTAAAGCTCCTAGCCTAATAAACTAATCGTATCTTTATGTGATTTTAATTATCAAAACTGTATATACCTCTATGGACTTTCCCTAACTTACCTTTCCTACTTATTAGAAACCGCACAAAGAAACCAAATCTATCTCTTGTCAGTTTTATGATGTGTTATTATTTTTCTGATCCAATTAAATCTAGTACCACTCGGTCACTAGAAACAATTTATGAACACAATAATTGGTCAGAAAATCGCAAGCATTAAGAACAAATAATAACAATTAACCAAGAATAAGATGAAAGATTAAATCTTTAAATAAATGACAACAACTATTGCATAAAAGTTTCGACCTTCAAAGGAAGCTTTAGTCACAAAAGATTTAGCTACTCATACTAAACAAATAAATAAAAAGAAGGTTTAGAAGAAGCCTGAGAGCTGTCCCCGAATCTGTCTTTCGAGTCTTCAGTAAGAAGATGTGTAAAATATTTTGTACCAATCGTATCCTAAGCTCCTCTATTTAAATAGAGGGTACAAGTTTAAAAAAAACGTTCCAAAAGTGAAAAAAGAAATTACCTAAACTAAAACTCTAAAATTACTTAAGAAAAAATTCTTAAAAAAAATTAAGAAAACTGGCCACCTCGATTTCGGCATTGGGTTAACTTAGCTCAAATCCTGGGTTCGGTATTGAGGCTGTGAAAACCTTCTAGAACTAGTATTATTTAAATATGGCGTGGTTTTTGGATGGTCTGGTGCTGGGTTTTCTTTGTAAAAAATTCACCATGGAATTCATTATAACTTGAGAAAGTGTTAGCACCCTTCCCAATAAACATTTGCAGTTTCTTTAAATTCAAACCCTATGTGCACATGCCACTTGTTCTTTTTTTTTTTCTTCTTCTTTTGCTTTTACTTCTTTCTTTCTTTGATTTTTGCACTTAAGTCCTTGATGTTTTACTTTCTCTTTAGTTTAGTCCTGAAAATTTAACAATGTATAAAGAGAGCTATTTTTTCTTATTTTAACCCAAAATAGACTAGAATTTATATAAAAAGAAATACTAAATTAAGGCAAAACTAGTGAAGATATCAATATATCAATAGACAAGAATATCATCAATAAAAATTACCACAAACTTATCCAAGTAAGGATGGAAAATCCTATGCATCAAGTCCATAAACGTCGCTGGTACATTGGTTAATCCAAATGGCATAACAACAAACTCATAATGCTCGTATTGTATGTTGAAAGCTGTCATTAGAATATCTTTTTTCCTGATTCCTACTTGATAGTATCCTTGTCTTAAATCTAATTTGGAATAGCATCTTACTTCTAGGAGTTGATGAAACAGCTCACCATTAAGCATTACAAAAGACGGGCATTTACCGACGGTAGTCACTGACAGAAACCAAATCCGTTGGATATTTTCAACGACGCATCGACAAAAATAAGAGAACGACGGATGATTTTTCAATTAAGTGAAAACTTTTGGAGGGTGAACGTGCACCAGAAAACAACGGGAAGTACCGAAGAAAATTTTCATCGATACGTAAAGGTACTGCAGGCACTTAAGGATAGGTTTTTGTCCGATGGTAACTTAATTTTGTTACCATCGATCATACTGATGCCCTCAACCGTCGCTAACTTTTAAATATTAGTTATCGATGGTCCAACATCAGTGTGTCATCAGTAACAAGTCCCAGAATTACAAATAAAATCGAGAGAAACCTCCCCTTTCATTCCTCCCCTAAATCAAGTTCACCCTTCCTCCCTCCCCCATCCATGCGAGAATCTGACACCATTCACCGACGATCATCGTCTCCTGGTGCCATTGCCAATCGCCGATGCCATTAGCGCTAGTAAGTCCCTCTCTCTCTCTCTCTCTCTCTCTCTCTCTCTCTCTCTCTCTCTCTCTCTCCCTTGTTCTTCTTCTTCTTCTTATTTTCTTTTTCTTCTTTTTCCAGCTATTGGAGTTTACTGCCACCGTCATCGTCGTCTTCATTGTTACCTCTTTTGTCGGGATTCAGGACTATCTTCAACAGAAACATCTTGAAGGTATAATTTGTTTTTTTGTGGATTTAATATATGTGATAATTATAAGATTTTAGAGAAGAAAATTGGGAAACTTTTGTACTTGAATGAGATGTGTTGTTGTTTGTTAGTGCATTTCTAAGGCACTGCTATATTTTTGCTAGGAAACATATAATAGAGCAAAATTTTTTCTTTGATTCAGCAATTTTTTTCTGAATGATTGATGGTGCATATAGTAGTAGAGAAGCTCACTTGGTAAATGTTATTTTGTTTTTCTTGCAAATTATAGGAAATTATTGTCCTTTGAGCTACTTGCAAAGCTAAAAGAATATCAAGTATATATGTTCTAATCAGTTTGATAAGTATTGTATCGCATTATATTTTCAATACTAGTTGATAGTTTTAGTATTCAAATAGACATGTACTTTCTTGTGGCAAAGGTAGTAGTCAATAGTAAAAGTACTTTTTATCAAGCTAAAAGTTTAAGTTCTAATCACATATCCCTCCTTCAATGTATAAAAAAATATATGTAAAAAAGACATGTACTTTCTTCTAGTTTTGTTAAGTTGTTAAAATGTAGAAAAAATTCTTATTAGAAACTCAATTTGTCAATGAAGATATTAACCACTTAAATCATATTAAATCAAATCAACAATGTGATTAATATTTAGTGTGGTTCATGTGATCTTTACTTATAAAAATAAATTATTAAGATATAAATCATATATGGTTGATGATGTAAAAAATGAGCAAGACTTTTTTTCAACTAAAAAGTTGTTTTTTTTTTTTTGTGGTAAAAAGTAAGTATTTATGTTTCTACTACATTGTTAGCGTTATAGTCTTAAGATTATATGAAATGGGATGCGTATAGTCTTAAGAATAATGCTATACGGATAAAGTTTGATTCAATTATATCTAAGTATGACAAATGTCAAATTACAAGTAGTACTAAACCTCGTGCAAAAAGTAGAAAGGAAAAATGGGCTTTTTTACAAGAGAAGAAACTCCTCCTAATTTCTGATTCTTTGCTCCTCCTTCAAGTGGAAATCAAAACAATTTTGCAATGTGAAGTGGGTTTATTCTGATAGAAGTATTCCTCCATGATAAATTAAAGCTTTGAGTAAATAAAGTATCACTAAGAAGCCTAACTATTACACCTTCAAAATGTATTACACAACTCATCCCTATCCTTTTTGATTGATAAGATAAGATGTTGTGAAAAGGTTCTAACTAATGATTCATATGAAAGGATATATTTAAGTTTGAGTTATGGTCTCATGTGGTGAGAGTTGATGTCAAATGATTAAGTATTTGGAAAAATGTTTTTTGGATGAAGTTGATTCAATTAATTAAATCAAAAGATGGTAAAGTCTTTGCCTTTTGAATATTGGCCTCTTTATTGAACATTGTCACAGATATATAATTTAATCACCTTCTATTTTTAGTGTTGGGATTGAACTTGACCCCATGAAGAAAAAACCAACAAGTACAATAATATAACAAAATATCTTTTCTCTCAGTAAATATAGGAATTTCACTTACTAAGAAAAGAAAGTATACAATTTCAAGAATGTCAAGATGCTAGTATAGCATTCCTCACAAGCTCAAAATTACATATATTACGGAAACCTTCTTCCTCTCTTCTTACTTGAAAGACAATAAGTGAGTAAAATGTAATACTTTTTCAAATTATCTTTTAAATTTTGAGTTCAAGTATACTAAATTTTTTTTTTCTTATAGTTTTGTTCGTGAGGATTTTAGTGACATATTCTCCATCATATACACATTAGAGGCACGTGTTTAATTAGTTTAAATTTTATTTTACGGGGGAGCTCTAACTTTTTAAAGTTTTACAGGGGAGCCTTGACTCTTCAAAGCTTTATCGAGGAGCCCTGACACTTATTATCCAACTAATATTTCATATTGTAATCGAAATTTCATGAGCTACAATAGAAGGTTTAGGGTTGAGCTCCAACTGATGGCCACTAGCTAGTGCTTGAGTAGCTATTGGTTATATGGAGTTGCTTCGAAGGTAGCTCATCTCAGAACTGAGAGCAGTTGGCCGCAGCTTGTCACCTTCCTGTTTGGATACGGAGTAGAGGATCATGAGGAGGGTCGAGACTGTTGTTTCTGTGGTGAGTCTGTGCTGCTTTTGACGAGCACATGAGGCGGTTTGCGGAGTAGAACCACTTGTTATACACCTCTATGCCACCAATGATGGACATCTCAGAGCTGCTATGGCTGTCGTTCCATCGTCGACATCTTCATCGAAAACAACAGCAGCGTGGACTCATACACGAGGATATCTTTCTCGACTCCCCTCTTTATTGATGCCTCGGGCACCAACATTGTTGATCCCCCCCTCCCCCCCTCTGCCTTCTAGTGAAGTTAGGGGTCCTGAGGATGTTTGATACTTGTACATTTTATGTTTCTTTGATGTTTTATATATGTATTTTAGTTTGTGGATGTTTTATGGGTTCTATGTTTTGTGTATAAACATAAGTTTATGAATATATACTGCTGCTATTGGATTTTTTTGCATTTTAGAGAGTTTCGGGTCCGTTTTACAAAATAATATATATATATAAAATTATCGACAGGCCGGCCATGGCAAACAATTTTTTAAAAGTCAGTTATTGACAGATGTCTTCGTCGGAAACTATCGTCACTAATATCTACCAATGGTTTTTTCTTCCGTTGGTACGTTCATGGGCATTTAATACCGACAGAACGCTTGTGTCAACTAGTGAAATCCCATGGAACAAAAAAACTTCGGATGGAAAAAAGAGAATTATCAACGGCTAGCCCTTGGTAATTTTTGTTATCTACAAGAACTGCCCAATGGTATTTCAACTATCAGTAATAACATAGTACCTTCGGGTCTCCAAGTGCATTTCTGAATGGCATTTTGCAAGAGGAAGCATATATTAAACAACCCAAGGGATTCGTCAATTCAAAGCATCCAGATTATGTGTACGAACTGAAGAAAGCGCTGTATGATTTGAAACAAGCTCCAAGGGCATGGTATGAGAGATTAACTAATTGCTTACTTGATAGAGGATACAAGAGAGGAGGTGCAGATAAAACTATGTTCTTCAAGAAGACAGCACAACGTGTGCTAATTGCATAAGTCTATGTGAATGATATTGTGTTTGACTCAATTTCAAAGGAACTTAAAAATGATTTCATTACATTGATGAAAACTAAGTTTGAGATGAGTATGGTTAGTGAATTGACCTTTTTTCTAGCCTTGCAGATCAAACAGATGAAGGAAGGAACATTTCTATCACAAGCAAAGTATGCTCAGAATCTTGTTAAGAAATTTGGCTTGGAAAATGGAAAAATGGTGAGAACACCCATGAGTACCACACTTAAGATCTCCAAAGATGAAAAAGGGAAGAGTGTAGATTAACATGAATATCGAAGTATGATTGAAGGATTGTTTTACCTGGCAGCTAGTCATCCTAACATAACAGTGTTGGGGTGTGTGCAATATATCTAGTTGATCCCGAAGAGTCACACAAGAAAGGGGTGAAGCGTGTACTGAGATATGTGAGTGGCACAACCATTCATGGTATCTTCTACAGCAAAGATAACATAATACATCTTGTGGGATATGGTGATGTTGATTGGGAAGGAAATTATGATAATAGAAAAAGCACATCAGGATCAGGAGGGTGCTTCTATGTTGGAAACAACCTAGTGTCATGGCATAGCAAGAAGAAAAATTGTATCTCACTCTCAATAGCTGAAGCAGAGTACATTGTTACAGGGTGCTGGTGCACAAATTGTTGCGAATGAAACAAATGTTGAATGACTATAAGATAGTGCAGAATAAATTGGTTATATATTGTGATAACTCCGGCCCTATTAACATCACAAAGAACCCTCTGCAGCACAGCAAAACTAAAAACATCGACATCAGACATAATTTCATTAGGGAATCGGTGGAGCAAGGTGTTGTGGATTTGGAATATTGTTGTGTGGTTACTATCCTATTAAAATACCACGTTTAGGCAAGCGTAACTTCAGTGTAATATGGCAAGGAAAGTCCTCGAATTATCAAACTCTCAGGATGGCCAAGCACTGGTACTTACTATGTTCTTCTACTGCTTAATTAAATAAAACTTTTGAAAAATATTTTAAAACTAAGAAACAGTTAAAAGATAATTAAACTAAGAAAGCAAATAAAAGGTTTTAAAAGCAAGTTTGTAAAAAGAGTGTTTAAATTTAGAATCTCCCTAGAACCTTAAGTTAATTTTAATTAGAAATCGTTGTAATTAATTATTAAAACTCGTTAATTGAATCTCACTTAAAAATCGGATAAACCCGATATCTAGGCAAATTCCCTCCTATTCAACTTAATAGTTTAGAGAAGAATGTCTTCTAAACCTAACTCGATTATGAACTAATTATAGATTATAATGATTAATTAATGACCTAAGAACCGTAACAAGTATGTCTACTCAATTACCAATTCCTGTTATTCAATTTACGCCCTAGATTAATTTTCCTTTGCCAATTCTAATTAATCTTGCGAAATTACCAATCTCCAAAAAATGGATAAACAAACAGAACAATTGAAAAATAACTGAACAAGAATTAAATAATTAAAACAAGAAATTCATATAAAGCATTAACAAAGAATTCTACGGTTCATCCCCATTTAAACACAAATAAAATTAGTTGATAAACATTATTCTAGAACATAAAATCCTAGAAAAATTTGTGAAAAAGAATAAGTTAGAGGAGCTTAGGAGAAAAGATTGAAGATCCACGATCCCGGTGATTGCTCAAACTCGTCTTTCAAATTGCTTGAATAAATTCTTGAATCAGGTCTTCTTATAAAAATATAGAACTGAAACTAAGATCTAAGCTAATGAATTAATGTGTTTAAAGGGGTTTATATAGGAGAAAAATCTCCAAATCCTACTCTAAAATTATTCTAATCCCTTTCTAAAAAGGTTCAGAATTAAATTACAAAAAGGAAAGGAATCAAAGTGCAAAAAGAAAAAGTTCTAAAAATTACAAATCAGCCCCTGTGCACGACTATCCGATGAGCTTTCGGATCCGGAAGCTCCTGGAACAAATTTCCACAACTCAGCCACACTTTCTGGATCTGGATGGTGCAATTCTTCCAGCTTTCTCGATGTTGTGTTTCTTCTCCGTTTTTCTTCGTTTTGGCTTGCTTTCAACATATCTTCATTCTGAAGGTACCCACAACAATAAGAGAAGAAATGGGATAAAAATAACTCTATTTTGTAAACATTTCAACACAAAAATCGATAAAAACTACAATGGTTAAAAAGATAAAATTAGACTTATCAAACTGCCCCACACTTAGCTTTGGTCATCCTCAAGCAAAAGGCTAAAAGCAAACAATAACAAGAAAAACAAAAACTAACTAGCCACTTTCATAGGTCTCACGATTGCACTTAGCACTTGCAACAAGCCCTTTAAACCCCTAAGTTCCCAAAGAGGACAAGTAAGGTTTCGTGAGGATTTGTAGACAATATACCCATAAATCACACAATAAACACTAAGAATTTTATAAAACAAACTTTACAAAAGAAAATAAGACCATAAAAGAACAAAGAAACGTCACTTTCAAAACATAACTAAGAGTTATAAAAATCGCTAAAACTCAACAAAGCATAACTCATAGACTAGCCATCATATCAAACATTCTGTTTTAGCACAAGCGAATCAACCTTGTGTGTTGTGTGTGTGCAAAATTAATGTTTAGTTTAAAAAATATGCAAGAAGAATTTCAAGAAATTAACTATATGATTTTTACTTTATCAAGCTATACTCTATATACTTAACTTTTCCAACACCCTCTACTCCAAGTACTAGCTAAAGTCATCCACGGATTAGGTAGAACTTTAAAGCTTGTAACATTAGGTTTGGGACATATGTGGTTATCAAACGAAGGTAAAATTGAAAAAGATAAAACAGAATATGAGCTAATGCAACGGAAAGGGAAACAAACTCAAAGTTATCTATAACTTTTAAGTCATTTTCACTCAAGTATCTCAAAACACTTTATCTCTCTTTCATCGCTCACAATCCCATGAAACTATATAACTCATCAATCACTCAAAAGTCAAGGAAGTGTATGTGTGAGAAGAAGGGAATACAAGGCATTGAGAGATAAAATGCTTAATAGAATCTTTCTTTTGAACTCATTCTTTTTCTCTCTTTTTTGTTTTCTTTTTTTCTTTCTTTTCATTCTCTTTTCTTCTTTTTTCACTATTTTTTTCACCTTCCTCATTTTTCCCCTCTTTTTCCACAAATGATTGATAGATACAAGCTTTCTTACAAGGGATTTCTCATATTTTTTTCATTAAACATCTCATTCTCTTGGTACTTTTTCTTCTCGTTTGATTGCTTTCTCACAAAAATTTCGAAATACCCATTTCCTCTCAAAAATTTCTTTCTCACTTTTTTCCCCACACTTATTTGTGAAGCTCACTCAAACCGACTCAAAGGTATAGAACCATTAGCTCATCAATTGAGGTTCTATATTTAAACGTGGGTCTAAAAACAAAGAAAAGAAGAGAGCGAATCCCTTGGCATAAATCTCAAGAATAGGTACTAAGGATTAAAAGTTAAAAGGGTAGGCAAGAAAGGCTCAAGCGGATCAAAGAAGGCCTAAGACCATCATCTCCGGGGTTAACAAAAACTAGAATCTTAGTTTCAAGGTGTGAAAAAACAAGTTCTAGAGTAATGCTTTAAAAATTAATCAAGTAAGACAATTTCACAAGATTCTTAAAGCATAATTTCTACTTCTAAAAACCAAGCGTAGTGCGTAAAACCCATTGATTCACAAAGCATAAACAAAAGAGAGATATGAGGTTAACTATGTATTATGCTTATTTAAAGTTTTAACAAGTTAAATGCACCTCTCTTAATGTTGTTCTAGTGACAAAAAGAAAAAGGAAAATCCTTTTGGTTTTTTTCTTAAAAACGATTATTTACAAAAACTAACTTTAAAAGAAAACAATTTTTGAGACGTTTCAAAATTTTTTGATGTTTTGGTATTTTTATAAAAACAAACACTTAAAAAATAAAAACTTAAAATACTAAAACAACTAAAATCCCCCCACACTTAGAATCACATTGTCCTCAATGTGGGGAAAATAAAACTAAAACTAAGAGAGACAAAAAAAAAAAAATTAAAAACGAAAAGAAAAACATATAAAACACAGAAAGTAACAAAATTAGAAAATAACACATAAACACAAAAAAACAAAAGTGAGTAGGGAGAGATAAAACTCCCTAAAGGTTCGACCGCTCTCACCACCAGCACCCCCGCTCGGGGTTTCACTAGGAGAGAGAAGCCAATAAATTTGGGATAACAACACCTGTTGTTGGGCATGCTCTCGTCTTGTTGATCCAAGCGCGATAAAATGGTGGTGAGTCCCATTTGGAGTTCGGCTATGGATTCCCGAAGGGAAGGATCGGACTCTTCTTCCTCTTTATCACTGTCCTCATTCTCATGCTCATCGTCATTCTCCTCTTCCATGAACTCTTTTCCACATGCCAATGGATCATTTGGTCTTTTTTGCTTTGTAAAATCAAAGGTCTCCTTAGCACCCTTATTTTGCCTTAACTCCACCATCAACAACCATTTTTCTCTTTTTCATCATATTCAAATCTAGCTCGTGCAAGAGTGGATCCAGATATGAGGTCACCATTATCTGTACGCCCTACTTGTTCCCCTAAAAATTCCACCTCAAAGTGGTGCAAAATGTCAGTGATAAGAAAAGGGTAACCAAGCACACGATCGCTCTTGTTCGTAGAGATGATATCGTGCATAACATGAATAATTACCAAAGCCAAAGAGAAAGGGAAAGTTGAAAGCAGTTTATTGATGATTAAAATGTCAATGGCTCTGAGTTCATTGAAACTTTTCCTAGACCTATTGGCAAGATTAGACCCAACAAGATGTGTTACAGCCTTTAACTGAGGGATGAGGTCTATGGAATTCCAAATACTGCACGTGGTGCCAAAATTTGGTCTATGACGAATGCCTATCCTATCGCATGCGGAGTTATGATTTTGCATATCATCCCTATAGATAATTCTAGAGGTAGAATCGAATGTTATGCTAGGGCTAGAATTTAGGATTTGTGCAATTCGGAGAAGAGGGCCCTCTCAAAGTGGATTCTAACTCCTTTTACGCTGGTAGTAATGAAGATGGCATTTTTGTTTGGCTTTTGTGACATGTTAGTATAAAACTCCCTAATGAGGTCGGGGTATAAATTATGCGCCTATGGATCATGGTATCCCATCCCAACCCATAGAAAAGAGGAGAAATATTTAACTGGCTACCAAAAAATGCCTCAATGATTTGCTCCAGTTCTATTCTACTCTTTTTCTATTTTTCATACCAGTTTATTAGCCTTATCTGTAATTCATGCGGGAAAAGATGGAATAGGAGGGTCATGCTTGTGAGAATCAGGCTCTGTTATTCGGGCTCGTTTGGAAGAAGCAGAAGCTGTGGTTTTACGAGGTATGGTGATGTAAAGGGAAGATAGGTCAATACCAACAAAACAATGTCAACGATACAAGTAAGCCAAAGAAGCAATGACAACAATCAATGAGTGTAGCCCGTGTGCGGAGTGTACAGAGAAAACAAATACAAAATAGGTTGCGCACCTAAAAGAGAGAATTAAGCAAAAATTAGTAGACACAATATAACACGATAACACAGAATTCAAAGCAATACAACTCAAGTTGTGCCCCCGATAATAAAATATAGATAATTAAATAGATACGGGCATTAAAGCAAGCCTATCCTTGGTTCATATGAAAAAGAACTGTCACTGGAGTGCAAAATCTGGGTTGTTGTCGTTCTGTGGGTCGTTGGAATGAGTTTGTTACTTTTGCTGCTGCTACGGGTACCGGAGTACCGAGATAGACCTGAGAAAAAGAAAATAAAGAGTTGAACGGGGGTAAAAGGAAAAAGAATGAGAAGAATAACTGGAGGAGAGGAAGAGGAAGAGAGGAATGAGGACGATGGTGATAGATGGTGGTTTGTAGTGAGGAAGAAGAGAGTAGTCAGGGAGGGGGAAGGAATTGAAAGGTGGCAACGAAACCAAGTTTGATCGTGAAAGAGGAGGAATTGTATGAGAGAAATTAGGGTTTTGAAAGGAGGTTTTTTTAGAGGAAATTAGGGAAATTGGCTGGAATTAGGAAAGATTTTAGCTGAAAGTCGCACCGACCCACGATCAGCCCCGACCCGGATCCATCAGAGACTCGATAACCCACTTGAAATTTTACTTTTCGGATATGGATAATGGAGCTTTTCGGATCCAGATGCCTTCTGGACAAGTTTCTTATTTGCTCGTCACGCTTTCCATTTCTGGAAAGGAGCTTTCCGATTTCGAAAGGTATTCTATACAGTTCTAGAAGCTTTCTAGAAAAAATTTTCTGATGTTGGGTATGTTTTCTGGTTCTAGAACTAGAAAGCTCTGCTACAGGCTGCCCTTGTTTTGTTGGCTGTTTTCGTCCGGTTTCTCCACATCGTTAACCTGTACATAGAGTAAGAAGTTTATTAATCACATAAGGGTGTAGTTCCTCACTCTCATACTCATGCTCGAATACTCATAAGAAAAAAAATAATGAAAGGAAGACAAAAAGTGAATGAAAAAGATAAATTTAAATTGATACAATTACATATGCAACAAACCGTTTTGGCGCCCTTATTTTGCATATGAAGGGTCATCTCAACTTTTGGAAGTTTGTTCAGCCCTTCACCAAAATAAGGTTTCAATCGGTGTCCGTTTCCTTTAAATGTTCCCAGTTTAGGGTGAGTTACTTTAACCACTCCATAAGGATAAACCTTATGGATGAAAAAATGGTCCCAACCATCTCGACTTAAGTTTTCCAAGAAAGAGTTGGAGTCGAGAGTTGTATAGAAGAACAGCCTCACCTTCTTTACTAGGTTCTTGTCGTGCCATTCATTTTACCTTTTTTTGTATATGGATGAATGTTCGTATGCCTCTAATCTCTATTCATCCATCTCATTCAATTGTAGTAACCTTTGCTTTCTTGTATGAATAGAATCAAAGCTCACAAGTCGCATTTCCTAATAAGCTTTATGATCTACTTCGACAATTAGGGATAGAATGAGATTGCTTCAACATTGTGGATTGGAGAGATCAATGTCTTATGCTTGTTTGATTTGCAGACACTTCATTTTCCGCCAATAAAATTCGTCTCTTACGGGCCAATTCCATGATTCTGTCCTTGAAGATAAAAATATTTTTCAATGGGATGACTAAGAAGAAGATGATACTTGCAATAGTTTGGATCCTTAGTCTTTCCCACTTCTTCTGGACGTTTTAATTCAGGCAAATCAATCTTTCCTACCTTTAATATTTCATCAAACATTTTTGGAACATCTGAATCTAGAAAAGGATACACTTTTCCTTGCATATCTTTCAAGGTTACCTTCTTTCTTACACCATCTTGAATAGTGTCTACTTTCTCTGTAAGCTTTTTACTAACTTTTGTAGAAAACATAACAGGTATGACAATCGTTGCACTGGATTCCTTAGCCATCGAAGAATATTTGTTGACTTTCTTATGTCTTGCTTCTCCTTCTTACGTGGCTCTAAAACTGGAATACTTTGGTCTCCATGTGCTTTGAGACTTAGTTCCATGTCATATGCACAAGTGGCTAATTCTTCAAAAGTCCTTGGCTGAATTCCTTTGAGAATGTATTGGAGACACCAATCCATACCCTGAATGCACATCTCAATTGCAGATCTTTCGCAGAGTCTATCTCTGTAATCCAAACTTAAGCTTCTCCACTGATTGATGTAATCGATCACAGGTTCATCTTTCCATTATTTTGTAAGGCTCAATTCTAGCATACATATAATTCGACGAGTGCTATAGAAGAAATTTAGGAATTCAATTCCAAGTTGCTTCCAGCTATCAATAGATCCTAAAGCAAGATCGGTGTACCAGTCAAATGCATTCTCTTTTAGGGAGTGAACAAATTGCTTGACTAGGAGATTGCCATCAGTTCCTGTATTATTGCAAGTTTCAACAAAATATATAACATGCTACTTGGGATTTCCTTTGCCCTCGAATTGCTGCATCTTGGGAGGTTGATATCCTATTGGAATTTTGAGATTATCAATTATTTTGGTGTAGGGCTTCACATATGCAAAGGAAAACTTAGTAGTTCCTTCATTCTTGTGATTGATCGTCCCCATAATGAAGTCCTTCAATTAATCTATCGGAATCGACCCATCAGAGGAGACTTGGATGTTGTGAGCCTCCTTTGCTGATCCAGAACCTTCTCCAGTTGCAATGTGTTGTTTAGAAACCTTACCAGATCTCGAATTGTTTGAGTCTTTGGGTTGTTTTGGAGCAGCATTGTTCGTTTTTTCAAAATTATCAAATCGATTGAGCAATTGCCATATCCTGTTGATGGCAATGTTTTGCAAGCCCTTCCACCAGTTTTGTCAGATTTGCTATTTGCTTTTTGACTGAAGAAACATCTGCCATCATGGCAAGTATAGCTGAAGAAGTTGCAGATGAAGCCTCAAAATAAGATATGTTTGACTTCAAAAACTGTTGAACAAACAAAGTAGAGTTGTTAATCTCCTCCTCCTCCTCCTCATGGTTTGAATCAGTCTATATCTAGGAATGAGAGAGTCTTGTTTATCGTTGTCTGAATATCTCCTTCTGCCTCCAGAGAAGAAGTGCTTTTAAAGACTAGATTTGTGTATCTGAGAATAGGGCTATCAATAGAGTGTTCCTGCAAATTTTGCAAGAGCTCTTGTCGTACTTCTTATGATCAGAACACTGTAGCTAACTGGCGCAGTCAGCGCGGTTTTCACCCCAACAGATGAAGCCTTTGAAGAAGTAGCCTTTGAGGTGATGTTAGTTAAAGCCGTTATGATGTTTGTTGTACTTGAACAGAAAAGATAAGGGCAAACATGGTCCCACTGGGCATGCCACAAATTTGTTTACAAAGAATTCTTGCCTGCAAAATAATAAAGCAAACAAAAGAAATCTAGTACAAATAATATTTATAAAATTTAAAGCGATTACAATCTTTGAAAATTCTCGTCGAGAGAATAAAGTCCGCTAATTCTTCTCTTTAAAAACTTGTTCCGAGGGCTTCGCAGCTTGATCTCGGAGTTGTTGAAGAATTTCCTCTTTTACTTTATCGAAGAAGAACTTGAAGAAATTTCTAGCCTTGAAATCGAAAGCCAGTCTTGCTTCTTAGGCTTTTGGAAATTGAGAATGCTTTAGAGCTTCTGCACTTCTACTTGATGGAATTTTTTTTTGTCCTTTCTCTTAGCTTTTGGCCTTCTATTTATAGGCAAAACTTGAGAAGGGTAAGACTTAATTTTAAATTTTGAATATTTATTTCTAATATATATGAAATAAATATTCATGAGTTGAAGTTTATTGATTGGCCAAGTCTTTTGCTTCGCATGACGTGGCACAATCTCATTTGTTGGACCACTCCTTGAGTTTTCATTGGCTATAGTCTTCCAATCTTGCCACTTGTCTATTTTTTTTATTGGCCAAGAATATTTGAATTGAAATGAAATTCCAATAAAACATTAGAGATTTAATTTGTAAATGTTCTATTCTTACAACTATATTTGGCCTTTTTTTTAAAAAAAGTCACTAAAGTGGCCGAAATTTTTTTTAATTTAAAGTATTTTATGTTTTTATCACTTATTGCAAATTTTACTCTTGAAGTAAAAGAATTTATTAAAAAGTACCTAAAAGAAATTCAAAGAAGAAATATCATTAACATAAACCCTAAAATATTACAATACTTTGAAAAAAAGAAACTTATACATGACTTGAACTGGAGTTATTACAAGTCTTTCTATTGTGTCCGGGCATTCGGCATCTGTTACAATATGAACAATCAGTAGGGTCGAAAATAGGGTACAAGGTTTCGGGGAGAAATGGATTATCGATATTCTATCCTCCAAATATGAACAATATGTATTTCGATAATCCATTTCTCCCCGAAACCTTTTACCCTAATTTTGACCCCGTTGATTATTCATATTTGGATGACAGAATGTTAAATTGTAAGAGGCATCTCTCCAAATGTCCTCATGGACAACCAGATAAAAATTTGATTGGTATGTTCGTCTGTAAGTTTCCTGCGAATATAGGCTCGGCATGAAAGCATCAGGTCTTGTACCATTATCCTTATAGACTGCAAGAGCATGAGAACAAGGCAATGTATATTCGTGCCATTTGCCACAAAAGCATGATTTTTCATTCATTTTTAAAGTATAAACATTGTTGCCACGACCATGAAGCCGTATCGGAGATTTAACCATGTATATACCAACTCGTGAGTTATACGTGTAACTATATGGTCTCTTGATTTTAATTCAATCCGAAGAAACTTGTCAAAAACTCTTGTTGGAAATGGATGCATGCAGTTTTGGGCCTCCTGACAGTGCTGGTTGAAGTACTTAACAAGTTTGCTGAATATTAATTCAACTAGAGTTTTTAATGGTAAGACCCTAACTTTTTTCCAGACAATGTTAAGTGCTTCCGAAATGTTGGTTGTCATCATTCCATGCCGGTGCCCACCATTATGCAGGAGTGTCCAAGGGTACATTGACTAATTAATTATAAGCTTCTATATTTCATCGCTTAGCCTCGATTCCGGCCTACCACATCAAAATTTTTAATTCGTTGTTCTTAAGGGTTTTGATGAAATTTGCCAAAATATCTCGTAGAAAAAATCTATGCTCTGCAAATGGAGGTTACCACCGAACTTAATTTTGCGTAGCAGATAAAATCCCTTTGTAGCGATTGGATATTAAAAAACATGCCGATCCTTGACTACATTTTCTCATAGAAGATTGAAGAACCAATTCCAACTTTTGGACAACTCTTTATCTACAATTGCAAATGCTAGGAGGAACAAATGGTTATTCGCATCCCATGTGCTTGCAATTAATAGTGAGCCCTTATATAATCTCCGAAGATGAGTGCCATCCACATAAATCACCGGTCGACCATTTTCAAATCCATTTATACAAGGCTCGAAATACCAAAAAAGAAATTTGAAAACATAATCCAGGAGAATGCTCGTTCTGTGATGCAACCACTCGTACACAGTTCAAGGGTTTGAATCTTTCGTTGCTTGGAGATATTTAGGTAGAATTGAAAAGGTTGTGTCCTAGCTGCCGAACACCCTTTCCATTGTAAACTTTCGAGCATACCATGCCCTCTTGTACGTACAACCTTTCTGAAGTAATATTTGGACTTTTTGGATCACGTTTGAGACAAGGATCTCAAGAACGTTGGCAACAAGATGCGATATAAACTTTGAAGTCATATTTTGATGCTTGTTTTAATAATTTGAACAAGGCATGTATGTTCTTTGGTGAATCTAGTTATTTCCCAACCATGGGTTGCTTTCTCCTTTATTTCAGATATACCATTGACAAAAATTAGAGTTGCTTGTATGATAACATTTTGCTGTCCATTGATCCCTCTTATTTTTAAAAACTCTAAACTTTCATCCTATCTGAATAGACCACTTTTTAACTACATTAATTGCTTAGGTTTTGTCAACGAACCTCATTCCTAATTGAAGATCAGTCATTGCATCATTCCAGTCTAGCACCCTGATAGTTCCGGATTCGATGAGATCATCTATCTACTTTCCCGAGCCCATATCTAGAAAGGCTCCAGATGATGTATAATCATACGGTGCATTACTGAACCATTAACTACTTTGTCATTGATTTACTGCAGCTGAAACTAGAGCGTTTAGGGGAGTGCTAATGTCATCTCCTTCATTATTATCACCATTGTTATCATCAGATGCATTTGATACATCATAATCTGTATCAGCGTCGTCCTCATCATCCTCTTGTATGTTTGGGTACAACATTGACGATTCATCAAAAACCATTTGCATTATTGTCGTGACATGTTGACGAACATTTGAATGAGGCACATGCTCTGATACATGAATTTACTGAACATTTGAACATGTCTGTGACTGGATCGATTCAAATTCAATTGGAACGTGAAGGCCTTCCTTAGATATATTAGGTCTAATAGTACAAAGGTAAGGCATCTCATCATTATTGTTCATACTGTACAAAGTATGATTAAACATTTGATACTCTTCATAAAATGAAGGCATTATCATTGTCATTCGAACATGCCACTATTTGGATCTATTCTTCGATGCTTAAAATTTTTTTTAACAAGTTGATCATGTGTTGCCATTCGGGTAAACGTCCATGTTTTCTTTGCCGCTCAGGTGAAATAAGGACCAAAGGCATCTCTGGCGTGCTCCGAATCCCAAAATAATACTACTCTAACATGGTGAGTAGTATCCATGTTCATTATTTGTAATGAATGAAGTGAATGTATTAAAAGTTCGAAGGTGGTGAAGAAAAGAAAAATGATTCAAAGTTCTTGTGTGATGAGAAATTGGGTGATTTTCAATCCGTATATATATATATATAGGCATATAAATATTTTGGCATTTTTTCATTAAGCTTATCCAAATTAAAAGCTTCACATGGCGTGTCGGATTTTCATTCAAAAGCATTCAATTCCGTCAATTTTTTTCGAGTTATCAAATAAAGAGATAAAAAGCTTCACATGGGGTTGTTGGATTTGAATTCAAAAGCATCCAAATCCAACTATTTTTCCGTGTTATCAAATAAAGTGATTAAATACTTCACATAGAGTTGTCGGATTTGAACTCAAAAGCATTCAAATCTGACAATTTTGGCGTTTTTTGATACTACTTATCCGAATTAAAAGTATTCACATGGACATGATGCAAAACTCAAAATGTTTACTAATACAAAGAAATAATATACAAAATATAACAAAGCATCATAAATAATATACAAAATGTTTCAAACTCTAAACCCTAAGGATAATCAGATGGAGATGTCTTAGTCTTAACAAGGTGTCCAAAACCAAGTCGCTGTGTTGGTATAACCTCAGCTGCTGGCTCATCACCATGCTCCTCTGAATCGGAGGAAGATATCCTAGATATAGGCATATGAGGTACAGATAAACTTGTTACACTCAGAGGTGGAGGTGGTCCAAATGACACCCTACTGCACTCGGAGGTGGCAGTGCATATGACATACCTCCTACACTCGGAGGTGGTAGAATATATGACGTAGCTCCACCAAGACTATCGAAAGGGTCATATGGTGCATAAGTTCCGGGATCTGTCCGTTCCCATCCTCCATGATTAAAGGCAGCGCCGGAGGAGGAGGGGCTGGAGAACATCCTCCACGACCCCATCTCGGGGTACTCTACGCTGATCCCTCTTCATTCCACAAGCACCATGCTCGGGCACAGGCTCCCAAGAATGACAACGTGATGGTTGTAACATCTGCTAAACAGCATATGCTGAGATGGGGTGCAACCCAAAGTGCCACCAATAGAAACCATGCAATGATGAATGACAGTCTGAACTTTCCTCATAACACTAACATACCACGTCGGACAATGGTGGTCCCTCTAATACCTCTGTAGTCATGTCATCTACCTCCTGCAGCATAGATGTCTAAAAAAAGTATTTAGGAAAAAATTTTAAAGAAATAATATACACAAAAAGATATAAAATAATATTTAATTACCATCATTCGTTTGTCGACCCCAGCTGGCTGGTATCCATATGTCCAAGTATCACGATGAGTTAGATTGCTAATGTAGACTCATGTGATATCCCGATACCATCTAATGTAATCATCTTGGGGTGATGATAGCTGTTCCATGGGTAACAGTGGCCCATCCTGAATGCAATGTCTCCAATTATGCCAGACTTCCATATGAGTAGCATGCTCCATCGACCAATATGTGTGATCATTTCCTTTGAGCTGTAATCGATGCAGATCTAGAAGAGTATCACAAGCAGAAAGTGTAAGTTGATCCCTCCCGAACTGTCTCATCACATGGCCTGGATGGTGATACTTCGCTATCTCGTAACATATCAGAAGTATCTCTGCCCGCCACAAATTAGATGGCACTAGACCATGCTCGGGATATGGTATCCAGACAAACTGTAGAACAAATTTAAATATTAAAATAATAATCACATTTAAAATATAATAAAAAAATGAAAATATAATTTAAAGTCTTATCGGTCGGATGTCATAAAACCAAAATGTCAACACTGAAGATCAGTAAGACATGTCTCACGATCCCCACCCATATCAAGCTAAACCTATGCTCATGTTGTCTTGTCAATACATTATGGTTTATGGGCCTTGGATTTACATATGCTGGGACTTCCTCCATCTACATTGTATCACAAGGTTTTAGAATTAAGGTATAGTATTATACACTTTCTAAATTTAAATCTTTACGGTTTTATAATTTAAAGTAAAATATTTTTTATCATTACAAACTTCATAAAAAAATATTTTTTATCATTACAAACTTCATAAATTTTAGGGTTTAGGGTGTTAGAGTTTAAGATTTTAGGATTAAGTTTAGTATTACACACTTTCTAAGATTTAGGGTTTTATCCTAAACATGTTTTAGGGTTTAGAGTTTTAGACTTTAGGGTTTAGGTTTTAGGGTTTAGGATTTAAGGTTTAAGATTTAATGTTTTACGCTTCATATTTTTTAACATTACGTACCCTAAAGTGATTTTATTATAACTTTTGAGGGCTATAATAGCCATTTTCTCTATATTAAAACATAATAATGAACATTCAATTTAGAGGAAAATGTATATAACTTCCAGTCTCTTATAACTGATTATTGTCTCATAAGCTCTTGATTTGGGTAATACAAAATATTTTTTTTATTACACATTTTATCAAGTTTAGGGTTTATAGTTTTTGAGATTAGGATTTCTGGGTTTAAGGTTTATAGTTTTAGAGAAGGTTGTATTCTATTTTTTTTTTTCTAACCAAAAAATCGAAACAAAACAGTCTTATTGGAATATACATTCATACGAAATGAACATAATAATATAAATACTTACAAATATTCACAAAAAATAAACAATTAGGGTTTAGGACAAATACAAAATAAATTATAGAACACATTTCATCTGAGCAAAATTTCCAATAGTAATTAAAAATTATTAAAAACTCATTTCATCAAATTACATTTCCAATAGAAAAAACACAACAAGATTAAATTCAATATTGGTCAAATATGCACAAATTTGTCAAGAACAACAAAGCAATGACAATATAACCCTAAAACCCACCTCTAGAAAAATAAAATACAAGAAATTGAGAAAGAACCCTATATAATTCATCAAGAATATCCACAATCATAGGAATTGGCATTTGCATATGGATAATAGAAATCAACACAGAGTAAAGATTAAAAGCAGTGAAAGGTAAAACTTGAAAGGAGAAAAAGAAATTTACCGTATGAATCGAAGGGTCTAAATAAATTGGGATCAAATGTTGTTCTCTGGTATCAACTTTGGTTGGATTTTGGAGCTTCCTCTTCCGTCATCTTCTTTCAATTTTGAATAATGTCCAAATTAATTTCGGCTACTTTAGTTCGAAGCAAGGACAAGAAGAGAAGCAGAAGAAATAGAGAAGAAGAGAAGGAAGCAAGGAGGAGCGGCGGAGCAATGGCTGCAAAATTTTTGAAGGAGGAAGAAGACCACGGTGGTTTCGAACATTTAACATTCTGGATACTGATAACGCACATGTAAGTATAACACATACTCTAGATGCATCATTACTACTGATAACGCTTACGCTAGATGCGTTATCATCCACCTCAACAGCCACACCGCCATGTCATGCCACGCCAACAGCTACATCATTAATATTTCATAATTACGATTTTTTTAATTACTGTTTAGGGTTAACGCACACGTTATATGCGTTATTATTAAAGATAATACACACAACGTGTGCGTTATGACCACAGTAAGATTTTTTGAAAAAGACCCGGCCACTTAGTGGCTTTTTTTCCAAACAAGGCCGATAGGGTATAAACCCTGAGAATGGTGTTTTGCAGGCTGCAGCAGTACTGCATGAAAGGAGGAGATGATGATAGGGAGGACGAAATCTCCGCTAAAAGCAGGGATTTGTCCTGTCTCATCCTGAATGGGATGGAGATTTCTAGACTTTAATTGGGGTTGGACGGGGATGGGACAGCAAAAGTGGGGATGAAACGGGGATGGGATTTTATTTTGTCCCGTCTCGTCCCATCCCTATCACGTCCCGCCCCGTCCCATCCTAAACCTATTCATCGCGACCCATCCTCGTTCTAGTCGCGTCCTAATCCTGTTAATATAAATATTTAATTCCTTTAATAGTATTATTACTTTACCTATTTCATAATACAAATAATTTTTCCAAAACTTTTCTAATTAACAATATAATTATTTGCATTTAAATGAGATTAAAATTTCACATGTTCTTGTAGGGCTAAGTAGAGATTTTTAGTCCCATTTCCTCGTGGGACTAAACGAGAATTTTTTGTCCCGTGGATGGACGGGGATGGGATTGATTTTATCCCTATCGGGAGAGGAACGTGGATCCCCAACAAAATTTTACATCGAACGGGACGGGAATTAGATATGATATAAAGTAGCGGGTCGGGGATGAGATTCTTCTGTCCTATTCCGTCTCGATTGCCATCCCTAGATGATGGAGGAAAAAAATGTTAGTAGTAGTTTTGTGTTTTCTTTTTTTTTTTTGGATTTATGAAAATATTTATTTTTTTAGTATTGAGTTTTCTTTTTATTTAAGGGGTAATTTGGTCATTTAATTCTTCCAATCTAATTGATTTTATTAAAAATTTAAGTTTGTCATTCAATTGTCAAAGCCAAAAAAGAAGGGGTACTAGATTGTCAAAATACCAAATTAAAGAGTACTTTATCGACATTAACCCTATATTTAAGTTTATTTGTTATAGACTTTTGCTATTTTACCATTGCAGTCGATGGGAACCTTATTTCTTCCTTTCACTTTCTCTCTCTAACTCAATAATTTTCTCCAACTTCTCTTTAAAAGTCTAACTAAAACTAATGATTGAAATAATTTGAGTTAATGTAGATAAAAATATTGAAAAACATCAATTTGAGATTAAAAAATATTTTACAAATTAAATTTTTTAAAAAAATAAAAAAAGTATACAATTGAGTGCGCTGCCCTGTACATTTTGTAAGGGCGCCAGATGGTTCATCCAGTTGTGTACCTTTCTTTAAGAAAATAAAAATAAAACTTGTGTGCAATTTTTTTTAATTTTAATTTTTTAAATGTTTTTCATATTAAAATTTCAATTGTTTATGTCTATATTATTGTTCATGTTATCTAAAATGGTTAATTCTAAAATACCCCCATCAGTGGGAGCATATAAACACTTTGCCCCGAAATTGAAAAATAGACAGTTTACCCCCATAATATGTAAATTACCTAAAATATCATTTTATGTAAGTCATGTTTTGTTACAAAAAAAAGCCCCCCAAAGTTTGATATAAAAGTGTTTTAATTGATAATTTAATTTATACTTATAGTTCATTAACAAGTACACTCATAAAATTTTTAATAATGCCTTTGTAATGTATATTTTTTAAAGATTGATTATTTAGCTTTAAATTTTGATTATTTAAGAAAAATTAGCATCGTTATTTTAAATTTAATTCAATAAAACATAAAATATTTGGAAAGTAAAGTACTAAATAATAGGCAAGTATCTAATTTTGTTTCTTTACCGTAAATACTATTAATTTAAATTTACCTTTTCTTTTTCCTTATGGTCAAGTTTCTTAAAGTTAAATAAACTATATTGAGAGAATATATACTAAAATTTTATATAAATATTTTTTAATAATATTTTTTAATTTATATTCTTTAAAACAATTATTTAATTGAAAACAGAAGTATTTTATTTTATAAAATAAATAACTTGTTAGAATTTTTTGTATTAATTTAGTGTAATAAATTAATAATATTTACTAATGTAAGGAAAAAATTAGATTTCTATGTATTATTTTAGTACTTTACTTTCAAATATTTCATTTTTTCATTGAATTAAATTTGAAATTACCTTACTAAATTTTTTTTGAAATAATTAATTTTTTTAAGTTAAATAATAAATCTTTAAACAGCATAGACTAAAAAAATATTATCAAGAATTTTGTAAAAGTACTTTGTAACAAACTTTAATTATAAATTAAGTTATGAACTCAAATAATTTTATAGCAAATTAAAAAGATTATTTTACAATAAATCATAACTTTTCATATTTTATGCATTTTATATATTAATATTTCGGAGGGTAAACTTTTTTGCAATCAACCCTATTATCTAAAAATACTTCAAATCAGTCAATTGGTATTAGTGTACTAAACACGAATGGAAGACAAGCATACAAGACAACCTATAAATGTATAAATTTTAATTTTCTAAGAATTTCATGTTCCTTCTCTGTTTTCGTTTTCTCCATCAAAATCCATGAAACAACCAAACAGGATATAATAATTGGTGTCATTAGACCTTGTTTGGTTTATGGCAAATGAGTAAGACAAAACAATAGTATCAATCTTTAAAACAGACTTACAATATTCATCAAGATTACAATTGTTTTCTGATATTGGGATCATCTGTGTGTTGGAAAAAACTTTTCCCTAAAGAGGAAAAGAAACCCTCATTATACAAAAACCACACAGCCTCCTACAACTCTACACCTACAACAAGACATGCAATGCTATGACTTCCACAGAAGAAAAAAGAAGAAGAAGAAGAAGCCCTTAGCCCCATCCATCTCATGCCCCTTGCCGTCTCATGTAGGTATCTTCATGCACAAAAACTGGAGCAGCAGCTTGAGAGCCTTGTTGAGGAGGAAATTGGGGTTGAGCCATTGCAATACCACCTTGAACTTGCGCACCAGATCCACCCCATGAATCATTTATACTTTTGGCTGAAGTCAAGGTGGCATAGTATATTAATCCAAGAACAACACTGGCAAGTGACAATACGGCAGCTCCAGCAAAAACTCCAGGCTTTACAACATAGCAGTAGTAGTAGCTAAAATACATGTTCTCCTCCCCGTGCTGATCGTTAAGAGCTGCACCAGTTAGCAGAAGAAGAAATGCTACAACAAACGTGAACCTGAAAAATGATGAACAATGTCTTTCACATTGAGAAACAAATGAAAAAATGACATATAAGCAATTCAAAGAAGGGAATGGTCTCATTCATTCATATGAAAAAACAGTCGGTTCTAACAACAGTTCTAGTTTCTAGATCCAATGTTGATTGGGATATTCTATCTGAAACAGTCCATTCTAATCATTGGACGAACACAATCATTTTTAGGGAAAGAGGGAAATTTAATAAAACATCTGAACTCAACAAGGAAATAGAGTCCACAAATGTTGAAGATGCTAAAGTGAAAGCAACAAGGATGACAATATAGAAGGATAGAGAACTCAACAGTATTGAAGGCGGCCAAATGGAAACATTGTTAGCAATGCTAGGAAAGACTGACAAAGCTGTTATATATTGTTCCAAGTAGTCAATTCCTTTTCCATTTAGAACAGCATTTTAGTCTTAAGCATTGTTCTTCATCGTTCATACAGAAGAGCCAGAAAGATAAAGTTTATATAAAAAGTTCAGACCAAGAGTAAAATGCAGTATCTATATTTATACAAAAAGAAGCCATTGCAATCCCCATTTTAACAAAGAGTAAAATGCGATATCTATATTTATCTAAAAAGTTCAGACCAAGATGTAGAATGAACCATCTAAAGAGGTATGTCCATGAACCACATGCTTTCGGGATTTAGACATACCATCAACCTAAGTTGGCATTTATGTGTTATAGCTAATTAACTAAAATAGTTAGATATTACATGTGAGAATAGAAGTGAAGCAAATTACCATGAAACGATAAAGCAGATAAGAGCTAGTCTCCAATTAGAGTTTCCTTGATGTGGACCTCTTTTGCAACAAATACACCCAGTAGCAACATTGATGATGATTTGAGCAATCATAAGAGCAACAGCTGAAGTCAACCCAAGGCCCAAAGCGGGGCTTCTAGGGTATACACAAACATCAGGAGAGGGAAACTGAACCTGAGATCCCTGCATAAGTAATTAAGATTTTCTCAATAACAGCATAGAGCATAAATGACGTTCTTTGGAAACCCAACTATATCAGAATGAAGTATAACTGTAGAAAACGCAATACATACAGTTAGTCACAGAATGTTCCAGCCACAAGAACTAACATGGAATGGAGTAGTCAGAGTTTCTGCAGTAGGCTAAATTCAAATGTCAAGAAACTAATATGTTAGATGAGCACTAAGAAAAGGGGTGGCATGGGGGGGGGGATGGGATCAGGGATCTTGCACATTTAGAAGTTGGAGCCACCTCAAGCTTGAAATTTGTTTATTTGAGCTCCTTCTCTAAAGGTCGGCATGCCAACACCCCAAGAACAAGGCTGGCAAGGTACATGTCAAGTGAGCATACAGGGAACTCCCAAACCAACTTAGTTGTTTCCAACTCTAGAACAACAATATGTCCTGAGAAGGCCAAGGCAAACAAGATCTTCAATTAGCAAATACAGGCATAGAGGTGCTGCATAAGACAATTATGTTATCTTGTTTGATCCTAGGCACATCATTCAAGGGTATTTGAAGTTCAAATCCCACTATCTTAGTGGCACTATACCATCTAAAAGATATGCAAAGCTAAATGTTGCAGAACTGAAACTAAAGTATAATAGGTCCATGGGAAACATGTTGCAAGCGTTGCTTCACTTTAGCTGCCTAGTGGCATCAGTCAGTTGTTCATAACTACCATAGCATGAACTAGATAAGAGGTGAAACGAGGAGATTTCCCAAGGGCTAAAGTCCCTTGAGACAGTTTCAGTTTTTAAATGGAGATTCAACGAATATTAAGAAAAAGAAAGGCGACTAAACTGTCAACCAAAGGAGAATGACGGATCAAAAGCGGCATCTCTCAGATGAGTAGCAGACACCTCAAACATAGGGACAATAATGTTATCCATAAGCATGGATGCTGCAGCCAGAAAATAAAATCTAACTATAAGCAAGAAAACTGCTTCAATCTTTGAAAGGCCCTTTTTTTGTTTATTATTTCAAACAGTGACACAAAATCAATAACTGAAAATCAAGAATATATGTTTCTCTAGTATAAGCCATAAGTTCTAGACAGGAGCGCCAAAAAAGATACCACCTATTGGAACAAAAAAAATGAAGCAAAGTTATCACTAGTAAATACAAATGGACCCTTAAACTTCAGCATCCACCAGACCTCTGACAAAAATTGGGCAATAAATTAAAAAAGCCATATAACCCAGAGAGGAAGATTAACTTGCATATGGAAAAGGTCATTGGAAATTAACCCATATCGAAAATCCTATTAAAACATCGTCCAACCTTAAAAAGTTTCAAACTTTGAAAATCTTATTCCAATTTCAAGCCCATCAATTCTGAATCGACAAAGACAGAAATACAAAGGCATCCAAACAAAAATCATCCTTTCTTTATTAAATGATTAGTTACCTTTATCCTCTTGGCCTCAGCAGCGAATCCAGCAGCAGCAGATATCAGCCCTAGAAGTCCCACAACAAAGCAAATAACTATCACTTTCCTCTCCATTTTATTTAACTCTTACCCTTAACCCCTCTTACCCTTCCTGCTCTAGAACAGAAATCCCGAAAAATTCTTGCCTTTCTTTGAACCCCCTGCCTCTTAAAATATCCCAACTGAAATTGATCAAGATTTCCCGAGAGAGAGAGAGAGAGTAGGAAGCAACAATTAACGAGAGAGAGAGAGAGAGAGTTGTGAAGGTGAAGTAATCATAAAGGAAGGAGCTTTGTGCAGTGAACAACTCTTAGAGCACGAGAATACCACTAGGAGTACAACAAATCCAAAAAATGGTACAATGATTTCTCATTTCTTCTATTTTTGGACCAAATATGACTCTCTCTGACTCTGTCTGTGCCTGTTCCAGTTGTCATGGAGAGGGCATAAATGGAAATAAAGGAAGCGTCCTTTTGAAAATTCACTTTTTATCTGGTCCTCTATAAATAGGATAATTGTACAAGAACCTCCCCCTACATGTCAAAATATATTTTGAGGAAAATTCCAAGAAAAAAAATGAGAGGATGTAGGAAATGGAGAAAAAAAAAATCCTATCTCAATAATTATTCCTACCTCTTTTCTAGAGTACATCTAATATTTACCTTACATTTATATTCAATAAATCTATGATCATATTTGTGGAGTAATATTAATATATAATTAATTTATAACATTTTAAATTATATTGTATATTATACATTATCAATATTTTATATTGATTCTGAAATAATTAATTAGTGTTATTTGTAATTTATGCCATGATAATTTTAGCGTTTAAAGCAGAATCTAGATTTCTTTTTGCTTTTTTCATATATTTGGGAAGGAAATTCCTCCCAAAAAATATTTTTAAGAAGATATGTGACTTTGATTTTTTTATAATGCTTTTCCTTTTTTATACAATAGAAAAAAGAAAATGCATTTTGAACCCAAGACGCCCATCTTCATCAATCTA
Organism: Catharanthus roseus; assembly: GCA_028651295.1. Classification (NCBI taxonomy): domain Eukaryota; kingdom Viridiplantae; phylum Streptophyta; class Magnoliopsida; order Gentianales; family Apocynaceae; genus Catharanthus; species Catharanthus roseus. The sequence continues at coordinate 4,697,049 of JAPQWS010000104.1, read as the reverse complement.
GTGAGGAAACTTATCGTTGTTTGCATAATCAAATATTCGGAATGTGATGTTGTTTATAGTCAGATGAAATTTGAAATAGTTGGAAGGATCTTGATTTTCATCAGGCTTTAATCAAAGTAAAAACCTTAATAAATAAATTTCAGTATTTTTTTGGGAATAAATTTCAATGATTAGTCCAACTTCCACTATTACTATAATGTTTCCTTTACTTTTTAGTTGTTATATTTCAAACATCACACTATTTAAAATTGTACAATTTTAAATATTTTTTCAGGTTAATTCCATTTTAGTATCCTTTTGTTTGGCAATTTGACAATTTAGTACCACTTGTTTGTTGATTGACAATTAAGTGATCAAATTAGAATTCCAACGAAACTAATTTTGCAGGGAATATTTTGGCCTCTTATCATGTGTGATTTTTTTACTGTTTAGAGAGATTTACACATAAAAACCCATTTTTTTTTTTTGAAAATTTAGTACCACTTGCTTGTTGATTGTTAATTGGCCAAATTAAAATTCTGGTCAAATCAATTTTTCTGAAAATATTGTGACATACTATTAAGTGTGACCTTTTTACTATATGAAAATTCATCGCTTTTCTTCTTGTCAGCTAGGAAGAAATAGAAATTTATATTGAAATCTTTACAAACGGACAAAAATTCTAAAATTCTGATACTAAACAAGTGGTACTAAATTGTCAAATGACCAAACAAAAAGATACTAAAATGAAAATCAACAAATAAATGGTACTAAATTATCAAATGACAAAAAAAAAGTACTAAAATGAAATTAACCCTATTTTTTCGTGTGAACTAGAATACCCCTCAAACTTTACTCTCTTATTATTATAAATATGTTAAAATTCATTTTTCATTAAAGTGTAAGAAAAATGTTCATTAAATATCGCATTATTTTCACAATGTAATAAATAAAAAAACATGAGAATTGTACTTGGATAGGGTTTGGTTTTGAGATTTTGTAAAAGTAAATTTGTTTGTGAGAGAAGATATAGATTCAAAAATAAAATTCAAGATTTGAAATGATATCCAATATCATCCAAAAATATGATAAGTGAAAAAAAAAGAAAAAGAAAAAGAAACATAGAGGGTGTATATAACAACACTTAAATTTATACAGTGAACTTCAGCAGAGTCTGAATAAGGATCCAAAGCCAAAGCCCACCCACCAGACCCAGTAGTTGGGGAGGTTGTATCTACCCAAAACCTACAAAAAGAATTGAAATAAAGAAGAGAAAAGTGGCACTTCTTCATTAATAGTAGTAATAATAATAATATGGTTCCTCAGAAACCTCTATTGCCACAAGAAGCATTACGATCATCTTGATTCTACTATGATGATCCACGAGAAGCATCATCATTTCTATATTTCATATTCTAAAAGTTGAAATTGCCTACTCTTTTGAGAGGAATCTTGACTCTCAGCTCTCATAGATGGATGATATACAAAAGAAAAGGGAAGAGGAAGGGGGGTGTGGTTTGGTGGTATGGGGAATTGACAAAAGAATGTGACAGGAAACTTCTTTTTGGCTTATTGAAGTCCATAAACCAACAAAGCTCCAACTCCACCAATACCGGCAATAAGGCCAATGATAACACCAATTGGAGGAAGCCCTCCTCCTATTGCTTTTCCTGTGTTAACATCATATCTTGCAAACCTCTTCTTAGGCGCTATGCACTGTGGACATGCATAATCTTCCGGCTGCACAATAATATCAAACATACATATATATTATTAATTTGAGCCATATCAAATGGACTACATCACCACTTATGGACAGAACTATTCTTACTCTAGACTACAGAGTTGTTGCATCATGCAAGTAATAATGCAGAGTTAATGGGCATTGGAAGGTATGTATAGAGATGAAAACCTGCCTTCCCCAGGAGAAAAAAAGAAAAGGGATGAAAACTTGCCTGTTCTTCAAAAGGTTTCTGCAAAGTGTATATGTATCCACAATCAAGGCATATGTGAGTTGCTCGCGCCTGAAAGCATTGCATTCGTCAATATTTGCAGTCTTAAATTATCAAAGACACAAAAAGAAAACAAGATAAAAGAAGCTTATTATAGGAAAGCCAGCCTTACCTTCTGAGCCTCTGTTAATTTGCGACCAAAGCGAGGAGGTGCAGGACGCTTTGGCAATCTTTTGACATCCACATCAACACCTCTGCACAAAAAAATATAGCTCTGAACATGTTCAGCTATTAAGGGATAGTTGAGACAGTCCACATGTTGCATTTGTACGGAAAATTATGTGTCCAAATTCTGATAACCCTCTATTCCTTGTTGATATCATAGGCTTTTCCAGTTATTTCCGTTAGCCAATTGCTCAAAAATCGGCATGTTTTTGTGTTGTAGTTATCGAGCTAACAATTTAGCTATCTATCAAAGTAAAAAGAGTTGTCTTTGGAGATTCATAAAATAAAGATAAACAAGTTTCTGGAATTCGATTCAAACATGAATTTAACGAAGTAGAAACAAGAAAAGCTTGCCTGCTAACTACAAAATAAACGGAATCCGGCTTTGCCTGGATTGCAGTTTTTGTAAAACCTAGCTTATCAGCAGGCCAAAGTTCATCCCCAAAGAAGCTGCTTGTGTACAGGACCTGGTCTCCTGCCCTAAGCCCAGCTTTGGCAGCATTCCCACCATTCTCTACAGCCTGGTTACAAATTTCCCCAACTAATTTCCATCAAAATCAGAGAAACAATGCTACATAAGGCTATTACCAAGATAGGCATTTAGAAACTTACAGTGATGACCACACCACCTCCTGACTTTTGGCCCAAGGTCAGACCCAGTGGCTTGTCCACTTCAAACTCAATGTTCTTAGAAGCAGCGGTTCTTGCTGTGATCTCAAGGCCCCTTCTTACATTGCTATAACTGCTGCCATTCTCAACCAAGAAAAAATTCGAGACGCCTCTTTTGGCATCTTGAATGGAGAGCCCTTGAAAACTCGATTTCTGCATAGCATGGGTAAAAAAAAAAAAAAAAAATTAAACGAATTTCTAGGACGAAAAGAATAAGTTTTACAATTAGACATTTTATTAAATATATACCGGGCAGTAAGGATTGATGAGCTTTGAAGATGGATTTGAATTAGTTTTGATGGAGTAATTCCTTGAATAGGCAGCAGAGAAAGATGAAGAGGGACCTGCTACGACGGTGGATGACATGTTTGCTCAGCTCAGCCGCACGGGAGTTAATGTGGGTGGTTTGGCTGTTGTTGAACCCTGAAGTGGAAGTTTGTGTCCGTGGGATGCTGCTGATAGTTAATGTTTGTGAGCTGCGATCAACAGAAGAGACTCATCATGGGGCGTGGCGTTGTTGCTGGCTTCAATTCAGCTTCGTGGATGAGAATAGACCACTACATAAGTTCACTTTGGAACAGTGGAATTAGATATGGATATACCATGACAGCCACACGCCTCTGTGGCCCATCCATCCAATCCCATGGGAGGCAACTGGGAAGCTTTTCGGGGCTCTAAAACATCTCAACCCGCTTAAGTTCTTGCAGGACTGCTGGACTGGTACTAGTTTCTCAAATCAAGGCCAGCTTCAAACAAGCGGGCCTAGTGAATAATCATGTTAACCAAATTCCATTTCTAACTTACGCATAAGATGCCTCATCCAGAGCCCATCATTATTTTTCAATGTGTGTATCAGCCCAATTCTAAGGATGTTTCCACTAACCTGAACCCAACTATTAGAAAGGTTAAAATAGGAATCTAAAAATAATGAAAATATTGTTCCATATACTTTTGCTTGAGAAAAATTAGCAAAAAAACATAAAAATAAAAAACCCAAAAGGCACAAGATAAGATGATCACTAGATACACCTGTCTAGATAATTGTTTGCTTATTTACATCTACACAACTCCACAAGCATGCTTTTGCCAGGATTTTATATGCCAAAAAGTTGGATGCTATTTCTTACAATAAAAATATGACTCCAGAAGTTCCTCCATACTAATTATACAGGAAAAGGAGAAAGTAGAGCGGGGAAAAGGCGACATGCTTCACGTTTGATGAAAAATATATATATATATATATATAATTAGATGATGAAGACAGTCTAGTGTGAGTGTGAAGGATTCTTTTAGGCATGGAAATTGCTGGCACAGAGAAAAAGGGAAATTAAGATCCATCCATCCCCAAATTATTATGGAAAGGCATCTATGTTGAACCTTATCATTGAAAATATGCTGATCTAATAGTAATAATAGTCCCCTTTTCTTTTTCCTTTTCTTTTTCTTTTATCATTTCCAAGCACCAATTTTAGTAGATAGTCAAATGTAAGATTACCCTTTAGCCAAAAATAAAAAATAAAAAAAAATTGTAAGATCCCCTTCTCCACAATAAAAAGAAAAACATAATTTGTACCGTTATTTATGATTTTTTACTTTCATTAAACCTGTTTTAAAATATAACTACTAAAGCAGTTAACTTTCTTTTTTTTTATTCCTAAAGGAACCATAATGCACAATGATTGTACGTTATAAATTTAGATAACGCACAATCATTGTACGTTATTAATAATAACAAACTTAATAGGGCCGCTAATCTTATTTAATAACGTGGCGAGCACCTGGCGACGAGGTGACTGGGTTTGGTGTTGAGGTGGATAATAACGCACAATGATTACTCATTATAACAACTGAGAACGCATTGTCGCTATGCGTTATTACTGATTATAATGCACAATCGGTGTGCCTTATAATGTTATGAGAAATGCTCCACCCTAGCCGCAGCTCCCATGTCTTTCTTATTTCCCTTCACCATTTCAGTGCAGTCTTTCTCATTTCCCTTCACCATTTTATCGCCGCTGCTCCTCTCATTTTCCTTCTTCGATTTCACACCACCATTTCTTTCATCTTCAGTCGCCATTGCCAAGCAGTTATATTTGCCGCCGCTACTCCTGATTTCAGAACAAGGTATACCTCCTTCCTCATTCTCTTGTTCTCTTCCTCTTCTTCAATTCCTCTACTACTTGTTATTTGTATTTTTCAATTTTTTTACAATTTAAAATTTCCATCTTTCCTTTTATTTATGATTTTACAGTAAAAAATTCTCAAATCTGTTCAATTTCTAAAAACCAAGTTTGGGTTGCCGGCACATCCCTTGGAGTACGAAGGCTTTTAGAGTTTTGGAGTGGAGAATGGTGGAGAAAGCATTACCAAATAACCAAATAAAGCTAAATTAAATTTATTCAAATTTTCGGGTAAATTTTCTTATGTTTTTAATTGTTTTAATTTTTTTGTGTACTATGTTTTAATTTTTATTATTGTTTATTTGAAAATTATTATTTCTTGTGGTTTGTGAATTATTTTTATGAATTTTATTTTGATATTTTTAGGGTTTTAATTTTGTAAATGTGGATTTAGGATTTATGTTTAGAGTTGTTGTTATTGAATTTTATTTGGATTATTGATCAATTTTTTGTAGTTTATTTTTCTAGTTAGGGTTTTTATGATTACGTTAGAGTTGCTATTGGTAAATTTGTGTATATTTTGATTATGCTATTGATCTATTTGTTTTTATTGGAAATGTGATATGTTGAAATGTTTGGGTTTGATTATGCTATTATATAATTTATTTTTGTTTTTGTCATAAATCATGATTGTTTATTTTTTGTAAAATATTGCTAGCATGTTTATATTGTTCCATTAATTTCAAATAATCTTTTATTGTTAGCATTTATATAATTTTATGTTAATATGGTTTAAGTTTATGGAGACTTTTACTTAAAAAAAAAAAGATTGAGATACGGTTTAGGCTGATTCGTAAAACCCTAAAACCCTATATCGAATTCATAAACCCTAAACCCCAAAATCCTATATTGATTTCATAAACCGTAAAACCCTAAAACCCTAATATTGAATTTCTAAATTGTGTACCCTAAACTATAAAATATTGCATTTATATGATTAAAACCCTAAAGGGTGTACAATATAAAATATAGCATTTACATGATTAAATCTCTAAACCCTAAACCCTAAAACCCTAATATTAAAATCCTAATATTAAAATCCTAAACCTTGAAATCATAAACCCTAAATTATATCTCACAACATTCATGTGATTAATATTCTAAAATTCTAATATGAAAATCTTAAACCGTAAAGCATGACAACTAATATTGATATGTCAAACACTAAATCCTAAAACTCTAAATCTTTTTAATTCTAAACCATAAAGCCCAAACCATGAACATTTCAAATTGTTGTCCAACTTCACAACTTTAAATTTTGTACTTGAAGTTGTAAACCCGTGAAGATTTAAACTTTGAAAGTGTAATAACACATCACTTAAACATTGGAATTCTAAAAACCCTAAAACCCTAATGTAGATGGAATTATATTATGAGGATTTATACGTAATTCAAAATTTTTTATTGTTAATTCTAAAATCATGAACATTTAAATTTAGAAAGTGTATACCTGAAATTGTAAACAATGTACATGGAAGAAGACCCAGCACATGTATATCGGAGTCCCCGATGTTTTGACGAGGCAACACGAGCATAGGCCTGGGTTGATATGGAACGGGGATGTGTATTACTGATCTTCAATGTAGATGTTTCGGATGCGGTCTATTTCAGTCTTACAATACAGCTCCCCGTAGGTTGGTTGATATATTGATAGGACAGGTTTAGGGGCAATTTTCATATGTGGTTATATTGGTCTCGATCACGTACTTATAGCCGCGTTAGTTGAGCATTGAAGGCCTGAGACTCACACATTTCACATGACGTGTAGTGAGGTCACGGTCACTCTACAGGATGTGCAAGTGTTGTGGGGTTTACAAATAGAGGGATTGCCTGTTATAAGTCCTAGTTGGAGTGTACACGAGAAATAGTATTGGATTGAGATGATCGAGAGACTTATTGGTGTACAGTTGTCTCTCATTTACTTTTCCGGGTATAAGGTTAAGAAGGAACCTCTAGAGGTCTAGATCTTGAGAGAGTTTACCAATTCAGAGACCGATGATGACCTCATCTTGCGTGCCAGTAGATTTATTTTTTACTTCTTGGAGGTCATATGCTCCCTGATTTCTTGGGCAGTTTGGTTCATGTCCGCTACCTCAGTTTGTTAGAGGATTTTGCGGCCACCAGTACTTATAGCTAGGGTAGTTGTGTAATGGGGTTTTTATACAGGCATTTGTGCACGGCAGCTTTAGGAGGTGCACGATAGATAGGGGGAGCCCTAGTCTTACTACAGATTTGGGCACGGTCACGTATTTTGTATTGCTAACCTTAGCTACTCCGACGTGTTCAAGACGACCCTCTTGCTCCACTTGGTGTGATGTGGTGCACATCGTTTGACTGCAGCTAGCTGCCTACTCACACCCTAATTACGTACAGAGACCAGTTAGATTTCATGTCATCCGATCATGTTTCGCTTTAAAATCATTTGTATTACGTGTAAACCCTAAAATTTTTTATATAATTTTTTAAGAATTTTGAATTTTGTTAAACAATTTGTATAGCTACCCTATCATGACCGTGGTCTGGTTCTATCTAACCTGTGGTGGGTAGAGATTCTACTTATATGCTATGAGATAGTGGAATATCACTCGTGATCAGCATATACCGGCCTTATGTGATATTCGGCTTGATCTAAATCGGATACAACTTAGAGGAAATGATCACACATGTTGGGGTATGCATCATACTAGCCATATAGAGGTCTAGGGTCAGTAGCGACAGCATATTAGGAATGACCCTGTCTTGGCAGTTGAGGATTTATCATCCCCCAGGGACGATTACATTAGATGGTTTCGGGATATCACGCGAGTGTACATCAGAAATCCAACAAATCGTGATACTCATACAGTTGGATACTAGCCTGCTGGGTCGATAGACGAATGACGGTACATTTTTTTTTTCAACTTGATTTTCATTAGTTATATTCACTTATATTTGATACATAACATTTTCTTTTTCTTATTTAGACTTCCATGCTGCAGGAGGTAGATGACATGGCTACAGGGATGATACAGGGAGCACCATCATCTTCGACACAGATTGCTAGTATTGCCAAGAAAGTCCAGACTATCATCCCTAGGTGCATAGTTTCTATTGGCGGCACTTTGGGTTACACTTCATCTGAGCATGATATTCAGCAAACATTTCCAATGTAGCCCTCGCGTCGCCATCCCCGGGAACCCGTATTAGAGCGTGGTGCTCGTAGAGTTAAGAGGGGTGCTCGTAGATTGCCAGGTGAGGGGCACGTTGAGACCTTGCTCCTGTCCCTCCTCATCCGGGCAGAAGAGGACATGTAAACCCCAGACATGGCGGAGAGAGAGAGGTGAGGGATTTGGAGGACGTGGATGTGGAGATATAGGGTCTTCTGCTCATAGTGACACGTTTGACAGCCGAGATCCAGATATGCCATCTTTTAGTTTGGGTTTGATGCTACCTGTCCAGTCACATCCAGGTGGATTGGGAACATCGTATGCACCTCCCCTCTGGGTTTAGGGTTTTTTTCATTTCGGTCACCTCACCCTCCGGGTTTAGGGTTTTCATCATTTCATACACCTCCTCCTCCGGCACAGTGAATTCATCATTTCAGGCACCTCCTCCTCTGGGGATGGTGGTTTCATCTACATCGCACATGCCTATATCATATGCATCTTCATCCGATTCAGATGAGCAGACGGATGATGCGACACCGGCACTGCAGCTTGGATTTGGTAATCGTGTTGGGAAAAATACTATCAGGTTCATGCCATCCAACTGGCCCTAGTGTTTTCTATTTTAGGATTTTTCATCTTTTTATGTTTTGTAAATTATATCTAACTTTAGAGTTTTTAGTTTTAGTTAATTAGGGTTTATTTTGTTTAAGTTGTACATTTGTTTTATGCAATGAAATTATTTATACTACTTTAGTGTGTACATTTTATGTATTTAGGAATTCATTTATTTAACTTTAGAACCTTTCATTTTATATATTCAAGGTTTTTTTGTAAGTTGTACCTTCATTTTTTGTATGTGATGAAATTATTTATTTAAGATTAGGGTTATATTTTTCCGTAATTAGGTTTTTTTTTTTTTTTTGAAATTAGGTTTTCTTTTTTTCTTTTTTTAAATTAGGGTTTCATTTCTTTCTCCATAGTTAGGGTTTCATTTTTTAAAACATTAGGGTTTTCATTTTCCATAATTAAGGTTTCATTTTTTAAACATTAGGGTTTTCATTTTCCGTAATTAAGGTTTCATTTCTTTAACATTAGGGTTTTCATTTTTCATATTTAGGGTTTCTCTTTTTTTAACATTAGGGTTTTAATTTTTCATAATTAGGGTTTAGGGTTTCATTTTTAAACATTAGGGTTTTCATTTTACATAATTAGGGTTTAGGGTTTCATTTTTTAAATATTAGGGTTTTCATTTTCCATAATTAGGGTTAGGGTTTTAGGGTTTAGGCATATTTTTTTTTCTGTCTTGTTATGTCATCACATGTCAATGTCGGTGATAATTCAAAACCCCTTGTCCTTTTTTTTTTGTGTTGTCACCTCAATTTATTGACCTGTTTTGTAAACTTTAAAATGACTCCCAACACACCCATGTGGACTCTTTATCTCGGCAATAATTCAAGACCCACCCTCAACATTATTTTGTTGTCATGTCAATTTATTTAGTGTTTTGTAAACTTTAACATGATACCCGACATGCCCATGTGGGCCGTTGACTCGGCAATAATTCAAGACCCCTCCTCATTTCTTTTGTGTTGTCATGTCAATTTATTTTTTTCAAAACTTTTATATGCTTCCCTACATGCCCATGTGGGTGAAAGTGACAACTCGGAGAAAATCTTGTCAAATTCAAATGACTTCTTCCCGACATGCCCATGTGGGTGAAAGTGACAATTCGGAATTAATAATTCACTAGTTTTGTCTTCCTTCTGACAGGCCCATATGGGTTATGTTGAATTATTGATAAGTACATCAGGTAGATAAATGGACATGTCATAAATAAAGCCGTTATTAAATACAGCAAGACCCCCATATATATGTACATCCTAACCCAAACTTCAGCCATCACAATTTCAACCCTTCTACTTTCATTCCTTTTCAATTTCTAAATTCCTTAACTTCACAACTTCACATCTACATCCACTACAATCAATTTGACATGGACGCAATCCACCCAGTTAGAGTTTTATTATTTTGGGATTCAGAGATTGCAAGAGATATGTATGGTCCCTATTTCACTGGAATGGTGCAGAAAAGTTAGACATTGCCGATGAACTGAATGATATCACATACCGAACTGGTAAGAAAAATATTAAAATATCAAGAAATGGATCCCAATCTTTGGAGCGTTTGAATGAAGATGAGGGGGCTTTCATTCTACGAAAAGCATTGTATGTTTTACTTTAATTTATTCAGGATGAACAACGATAATGAAATACGCTATCTTTGGACCATTGCACCCAACTTAGCGAAGGAAGGGATTCATATACTCATTGAATTCATTCAGATCCAACGATAGAATGTTTCAATTACACATGACATAAATACAATAAACATGACAGAGCATGACAATAACACAGATGGTTTCTGATGAACAGTCTATGTTGTACCCAACTGTTAATGACGACGACGATGAAATTGACCATTCAAACGAAGATTATGTCATATCTAATCAATCTGAATCAGACGATAACAATGACGCAGAGGAAGAAGAGTTGCAAACTCCTATAAACCCTGTCACTGAAAACAGAGTGACTCAATTGGAGAGTAGCCAGTGGTTCAGCAGCAGCAAGTATGACTAAACACAGTCTGGAGCATTCCTAGATATAGGCTCAGGTTCTCCTATAGATGACCTTGTCAAATCTGGTACCCTAAGGTTACTCGATTGGAACGATTCCATGGCTAATATTCAGTTAGGCATGAGATTTGTTGACGAAGTGCAAGCAATAAGTGTGGTTCGGAAGTGATCGATCAGTGTTGGCCGTGAATATAGAGTTTTGAAAAGTAAAAGTGATTTCAATGAATCGCAAAATGTTACCATCACAGTGATTCTAATTATTGTTCATAGTACATTTGCATAAAAAAAAAAAAGCAAAGGGTCATTGGGAAATAAACGGATTCGTCAAAGACCACACATGCCTTATACAAATTCAACAAAAACAAGCACCGAAACATGTCATCAAAATTTATTTCAATGTCAATATCGAACCTAGTTGCCAATGTTCCAGAGATACCTGTGTCAAACGTCATCCAAGAAGTGTATGTATTATTTCAAACGGGTTGTGCGTACAAACGGGCATGGTATGCTCGAAAATTTACGATAGAGAGGGTTTTTGGTAGCTGGGAGACAACTTTTAATATTTTACCAAAATATTTACAAGCTATACAGGATTCAAACCTGTGAACTGTCTACGAGTTTTTGCATAAGAAGACGAGCAATCCCCCTAACTATGTTTTGAAATTTGTTTTATGGTGTTTCCCGCCTTATATAGACAAATTTCAATATTGTCGGCCGGTAATTTCTGTAGGTGGAACACACCTACGAGGACCATACAAGGGCGTACTGTTAATTCCAAGTACGTGTGATGCCAATAATTATTTGTTCCTACTTGCTTTTGCAATTGTTGATAAGGAATTGTTTGAAAGTTGGAATTGATTCCTAAAAAATCTATGAGATTATGTTGTTAAATATTGCCACGTATGTCTTATTTCCGATCGCTACAAAGGAATTTTATCTGCTATTCAAAATCAATCTTTGTGGTAACCTCCATTTGCAGTTTACCGGTTTTATTTACGCCACATTCAAGCAAATTTCAACAAGACCTTCAAGGACAGAGAATAAAAAGCTTGATGAAGCAGGCCGGAACAGAATCGAAGCAGTGGAAATTCGACCTTGTTATGCAAGAAATTCAAGATAGAAATGTGGATGCTTACTTTTACTTGGTGAAGATTGACCCAGAGAAATGGACATTGTTGCATGATAGCGGGCACATGACAACTAATATTTCTGAAGCATTTAACAGTGTGTTGAAGAAAGCTAGGGTCTTACCTTTTAAATCCCTGGTTGAACTAATATTCAACAAACTAGTTAGGTACTTTCACCAACACCGTGAAGAGGCGCAAAATTGCATGCATCCATTTCCAACCCGAATATTTGACAAGTTCCTGCGGATTGAATCAAAATCAAGAAAACACAAAGTTATAATTTACAATCTACGGAAAGGAATATACATGGTTAGATCTCCGATCCGGGTTGCTAGTACCAGCAATAACGTATATACATTGCGAATGAATAATAAATCATGTAATTGCGGAAAATGGCAAACATATACATTGCCTTGTTCTCATACTCTTCCAGTTTGTAGAGAAAATGGTACGAGAGCAGATACTTATGTGCCAGATATATATTCGCGAGAAACGTACAGAAGATCATACCAAGCGAATTTTCATCCGGTCTTGAATGAGAACTTTTGGAGGGATGTTCCTTATAATTTAACATTTTATCCTCTAAACATAAACAATGAACGGGGTAGGAAACAAGGCACGCGATTTCAAGGGGCATGGATTATAGAAATTCGGATTCTCTCCCAAGATGTGGCAGATGCCGCATGTCGGGACATAATTAAAAAAATATAATAACCCGGTTCAAGCAATGTATAAGTTTGTTTTCTTGAAAGTGTTGTAATAAAACAGGGTTTCTATTAATGAAAATTTTCTTTGAATTTCTTCTAACTACTACTTCATTGCTCTAAATTTTGACAGTAAAATTTACAATATCTTTATTATTACTTCTTCATATTCTTTTTCATAAAATGGTTACAAGTTAAACATATTTTCTTTAAAAACGGTTATAAATATTATCATAAAAAACTCACAAAAATAAGTTAAATAACATAATAAAGTCTTTTTAAATAAATTATATAACTATAAGTTTTGAAAAAAATATAAAGAAATTTTGAGTTCTTAAAAAAATTTTAAAAATTTTTAAAAAATGATGTGGTAGATAACGCATGATTGTTGTACGTTATCCTCTACATCGGCGGATTAAGTTAGAAAATTGAGAATAATTGATAACGCACAGTGGTTGTACGTTATCATTTATAATGACGCACAACCACTGTGCGTTATGGCCACATTCTGGATAAAAAAAAATTTGTGGCCAATTTAATGGCCTTTTTTGAAAACATGGCTAATAAAAGAAAAAAACCATTATTTATACTACTTGGGGCTTTAGAGATATTTTTTTTGTTTTTACGTATGCACTTATAATTATTGACAACATTTTATGTAATATTTATTATAATATTTTTTATAAGTCTATTTTTTCATATGCTTTATCGTTTTCTTGTAAAATTTGTTGTTAAGTTTTATTAATAAAATATTGTATAATTAGAAATATTATAAAAAGAATGTTAACAAAAAGTCTATCAGAAACTAATATGTATATTTGTTTTCTTTATACATGATAGGAATATGATAGAAATAGGAATAAGATGTGGTTTGATTGCAAAACTTTTAACTTTATACACTATTTATTTAATAAATAAAAGTGTGCTAATTAACTGGTAATTATTTTAGGCGAACGCATGAGCTATTCATTATTGAAAATTTCTTGCTTTTTGATGGATTCTTGCTATCGGCAATCTTGAACCTGTACAGAGAAGAAATAAGGTGGGGCTTTACATCTGTTTCACCTTCGATGGTTAAATCAGTACAAGACCAAAAAATAATGAGGGAAGGAAATAAAGCAAGAATATTTGTAATAATAGTGATGATGTCGTAGAAACATCATAAAGTGTGTGATATCCCAAATAGGGATCAAAGTCAGAGAGAAGAGAGAGAGCTGAAGAGATCCTTATAAGTGCGTGATGCTACTAATTTATAGAAGAGTAGGTCCCCAACAGAGTTGTAGATTTCCCATGTGGGATTCAATATTGCACTATTTGCCCTCCTTATAGGGATGGGTAAATCCATTCCCATGATATTCCTTTCGAAAAGATATATGGAATTATGTCAATTTTCTGCAAGTTCTTTCCAAAAAAAATTATGCATCAGAGTGTAATTTGAGGGTCAAAATATTAAATTTTAACACAAATGATAGATTTTATTAAGTGTGAGGCTCGCAAGCAATGAAGCACAAGTGGTGATACAAGCTTGAGGCTCAATTAATGATGTAAGTGGTTCCCGTAAATATATGGGTGGTTCCCAAAAGGTACGGTTATTCCCGTAAAAGTTTTAGTTGTTCCCACAAGGAATTCATTTTCCTTAAATTTACTTCAAAACTTGGAGTGTAATAAAAGTATTATAACTTTTAAAGGTTGTAAATGAATTGCAAAATATGAAAGTATATAAAATGATTGAGAGAGTTAAATTAATAAATTTACTTCCCTTGTTTTGAATCACTTAAGAGAGATGGAACATGGATGATTTCACATTAATACACACAGTACTCCCCCTTGAAAATAAATATGTAACGCTTTACAAATTTCGGGTCACATTTCCAGTGTTAAAAATTCTTACAATGCACTTTATCGGGTAACACTGTTTGTTCCTGAGATGCAAAGAAAAATGATTTTAAAATTATAAAAATATAAAGTATAGATAAACTCCCAATTGTGAGGGTTTGATATCTGGGTAGTGGCATTAATCAAATCCCAAACATTGTAAGGATAATAGACATAATTCCCAAGTGTAATGGAGGATCAAGTATCTAATTTGAGAGCTCTTGTCCTTGGAACATTATGGATTCTTTATGACCTCATATTCTTATGAGATTACAATTCTTGCAAGGTAGCCACTCTTGACTGCTTGGAATCTCGGAAGAGAACCCTGGTTGAACTGGAGTCATAAGAAGAAAATATTGATTGTGAAGACATCTTGAGAAGTCCCTGCTAAGAAAAAGTTGAGAATAAAATCCTGACATTTGAGAATGATCCCGTTTAAAAAGCCTGAGCAATGTCTTGACAATATATAATAAGGGAGATTATGATTCATCCCGATAGAATAATTCTCGATAAGAAAGTCCCCTTAAAAGAATATAAATGATTCTGATTAGATGATTCCGAAAAGTATCTTTGTAATGGATAATAAGATAAATAAGGTCCTTGATAGTAAATATAATAAAATTTCAAATTGGGAGTTAGAATTCCCGATGAGGTGAAATGGGTATAACAACCCAACATGTTGAGAATTGGAAATCTCGATCAGATGCAGCTCCAACATACCCACATCAGGAATTGAAGATCCCGATCAAGTATACTGGTATAAGAAACCAAATGTTGAGATTTGTTTGTGACTCTGAGCAATTTGAAGACTCCCCTAAAGTTTTACAGAGACGACGGTATCGATAGTGGAAGCGGCAGGAATCTGGCGAAGTCGATTGATGGCAGAGAAGCCCGAGCATAATCATCTTCAGTACCAACAATAAATGCAATTGAAGGCAAACACTTTCTTGTCAAAGTGAAGAAAATTTCCCGATAGAGGTCAGTAGAGAAAAGAAAAATGTGATCAAAGTATTCAAGTAAAGAAGAGGGATTCTTCAATAATCCCGATCATTTTAGGTAGAAGATGGAATGGGTATTTAGTCCCAATCTCAAAAGTGATAGAGGAATTAGAAGAAATGGAGGAAGTCTTCCATGAAGTTGGGATAAATAACTTTAATTATGTGAATCATAACAAATGGGTCTGTTAAGTGCTAATTTACAAGCTTACGGTAACATAAAATAATGGAAGAATTCATCAGCAAAGAAGAAAATTAAAAGGGTCTCTTTGTTGAGGAAAAAAGGGAAGAAACTAGAGAAGCAAAGTTAGATTTTCTCTTGATATCATCTTTCCCGATAGTGGAAGTAATGGGGTGCTGAAGATGAAATGGAGGAATGAATAATTTTTAGAAAGAAAAGATTGAATGGTTGGAGCATTAAGCTGTGAATCTCTATGCGTAAACTTGTATCAAGCTTAGAAACTCATCATCTATGAACAGTGGCTGGGACAAAAATTGTGTCCACTAAGTCCCCTTTATTTTTCCCATTAGTGTATTGCAGCTGTCAAAGAAGAGGAGAAGAATTAAATGAATTGGAATAATTGTTGCAATCTTCTTTCCCGATTCTTAAAATCCTGATCATAAAAGATTAATTATGAAGAGAGGAATCAAAATTTGACTTGTTGGATAACTTCATTTCTTGCCAAAATTTGATACCCCTCTATATCAATAGCCGGGGAATTCCATTGACGTCAAACCCACTTCAAGCAGACATCAAGCAAAATCATAATCCAAACTCCGATAGCCAAACGGGTTGAGTGGAAATCCACCTAAACAGGAAAAGGTGCACAAATGATTCTTTAGCCCAAGCAATACACCATCAATTTAATCAAAATAAAAAGGATAAATCCATTCATCTGAAGTGGATATTAGGATTTAATAGTATAAGTACTTGATTTGCACTAAGGAGCCGTGAACATAAATGGTTAGAAGGATTTAGGGATCTTTCGGTACTAGGTAGAAAGAAGAAGAATTAGAGTAACTCAATTACTCTAATAGAGGATTGATTGGGCAATTAGATGATCAATCAGGTGTGGTTGTGAGTGGTTTAAAAACAGTGGGTGCCATTTGATGGGTTCTTGCTATCGTAGATCTTGAACTTGCACAGAGAAGAAACAAGGTGGGGCTTTACCTCTGTTTCACCTCCCATGCTTAAGTCAGTATAAGACCCAAAAATAAGAGAGAGGAAAGGAAATAAAACAAGAATTTTTATAATAGTGATGATGTCATAGAGAAATCGTAAAGTGTATGATACCCTAAATGGGGATCAAAATGAGAGAGAAGAGAGAGAGAGAGAGCTGAAGAGATCCTTATAAGTGAATGATGATACCAATTTATAGGAGAGCAAGTCCCCAAGAAAGTTGTAGATTTTCCATGCGAGATTCAATATTGCACTATTTGGCCTCCTTATAGAGATGGGTAAAGCCATTCCCATCACTTTTGATCATTGTAGAGAGTATCAATAATAAATACGCGGTAAAATAAAATAAATATGCGAAAATTTTCATTTGAAAATAAAACATTTCTCTCTCTACTTAGCTTCTCTCTTCCTTCAAATTGAATTCAAACTAAGATCTACTCAAATCCAACCATTAAATTTTAAAAAAATGGTTAGTACTTCAATCTATAATCATTTATTTACGTAAAAAAAAGGATTTTTGGGTCAAACGCTAGGCCAGGCGTAGACCGAGCTAGTTCTATGCTAGCCTACGCAGATCCTCAAGGGATTGCAGCTAGGCTGGGGCCAGAACTAGCTGGGTTTGCGCTGGTAGCTTTTACTCCAAAAATCAATTTTTTTATAAATGTTATTTATATTGTATATTAGTTGTTTTAATTGTTTTGGTCATTTTTAATGGTAGATTAATGTTTATAATAATTATGAAATGGCCAAATTAATTTACGTTAAACATGCCATTAAGTGTTATTTATTATGTTATTAGTTTTCATGTTTAACTCATGATTTAAAGTATTTAATATTCTTTTAGATATTAAAAAATATTTAATTAACTTAACATTTAGAGATTTTTAATACAAATAGAGATTTAGAGATTTAACTAAGTTAAGCATTTAGACATTTGAATTATTAAAAATAGAGATTAAATAAAATTTATAGATCAAATAATAATTAAATATGTAGACATTTGAAATATATTAAAGATAGAGATTAAATAAAATTTATAGATTAAATAATAATTAAAGTTAACTAATAAAGATTAAATTATTTAAGAATTGAATACTTAAGTAGATATATACATAATTATGTACGGTTATTCTGAAATTCCTTTAGATGGATTGTGAGCATTAGAGACGTCGAAGAGACAATGATTTAGGGCCTATTATAGACACAAGCGATCGTACTCATAGTTGTACTATCAAAACTTCATCCCGGTTATTGAGGAGGGATAGGCATAGTACTTCTGACATACCTACCACTCCTGCCCTTGTTGGCCTTGGGATAGATCATTATGTACCAGGATCTTCGACACATCCACCTCCTATTCCTATTAGGATGCGTATGCCTCATGACCCTTTCACACCATTACCATATCAGCCATTTTTATCTTTACAACCTCTACCCTACCAATCATTCTCATAGCATCTAATGGTCAGTCATGAGGGTAAAGATGCACATTTGGGGGATTCTTTTGTAGACGATCTTACGAGAGGGTCTCGTCATCCATCCCATACAACCATCAGAGCTATTATCACATATTTGTAGGAGTTGCTTCTGCTTCCTATAAGAATAGTGATGCCTCAGTTCAGTTAAGGAGAGATGAGGGTCGTGAGGCCTCAGTTCAAATAGGGGAAGCAAAGGGTCGTAAGGCCTCAGTTTAGATAGGGGGAGATGTATGGATTCAAGGTGATGCAATAGATATTTAGATAGATATGTAGGAGGGAGGTGAGGATGAGGGAGATGAGGAGGAGAGAGATGAGGTGATGGCTGAGAGTGAGGTTACTACGTCAGCATCGAGTTGTAGGCCAAGTAGGGAGAAAGTGCCAATGGCTGGTTTTACGGCTGCAACGAAAAATGCGGTGAGAATTGTTAGGGGGCCCCAGTCTACAAATGTCGGGAAGTCTAATCCTTCAACTGAGCCTATTGATTCCTCGAGGAGTGGAAAGAAGAAGGCAAAGGTCCAGATTTTGGGAGCAGAGAGTACCCGCCCGGGAGGTCCACAAGATCTTGATATCATTCGATCATACGTGGAGACATAAACGCAGCTATATGGAGCGGACAGGTAAATATTATATTTATAATACATATGATTTACTTATGAATCGGTAAATGTGTTTTGTAATTTTTTCATACTCATGTAACAACTTATCTAATTATATTTTTGTAATTATATATATGTAGGAGCGGCTTGTGTTGAAGATTCATTAACACCACAATGCACTTACGTTATGGACACCGAGTAGCGATTTTCTGAGGCAGGTTAGTGGCCTCAGGAGTTGTACATCTGTAGTACTGTATGTTCCAGCACTCACATTCATTACTTTTGAGTGCATTTGTCGAGAGGGGGTAGCTAGACACCAACTCTTTTAAAATATCATTCGGAAAGATGACGGTTATACTTCACGACGTTGATTTGATACTCGTCATACTGACGTACGGCGATGCTGTTTACACGGAGTTTAGTCGAGATGAGATCGTAAAGATACTGAGCATGCACTTTGGTAGGGCTTGAGGCTCTACTAATGATACTTCGCCTGGGATTCCGACAAATATTTCAGTTGCTAGTGATAGTAGTCAACTTAGCACGAAGATTAGATCAGCAACCTATGTCCTTTCTGTTGTCGGGAACTCACTGTTCACCAACAAGAGCGGTCTAAATATAGTAGATTACAGGCTATGATCGATTGTGAAGAATCGCCATGGGTGTCGTAGGATGGCATGGGAGCTGCGACATTGGTATGGCTGTATGGGAATAGGAATCTGGGTCAAGCATCACGATCGACATCGAGAGAATTCGGAAGCTGTTGCTCATTGTTAGAGGTATTTATGTCTTATTCCATTTGTTAAAATCTATTAATTAGAGTATTTAATTAATTACACTTTCATTTTTCCTTTCTTTCATATTTATGTCGTATCTATTAGAAATGTTTATTTAATTATGTTATAGGCATGGATATATTTTCCCATGTTTGTCCAGTATTAAGACCTGAAGTAGTTGTATAAAGACCGTATATACAAATGTTTGATATGGTTGGTCCCAAAGCTGGAGGTGTTCAATTACAGGACTATTGGATGCGGTTGAATGTCATGTCCACTTATAAGGTACGTTGGACACCATATCTGCTTCAGGAGATAAATGACGTACAGTTTAGCATGTATCACAACCTTTTATCCTTCTTCGATATTGTTGAGCCTTACATGCTCGAGAGATTTTTAAGGCAGTTCGAGTGGCAACAAGATATTCCAATCAGTAGTGTGATTAGGCCGATCACTACTTGTCGCCTGGCTATGGGCAAGATTTACTTTGTGTGGCGTACCTTTGTAGTGGCCTATTGGGAGCAGGCGATCAATCGTTGTGTGGATGTTGATATTATGAGGATAATTTCTATGCCACCAAGCACTTGCACTTCGCATTACATGGTGTGGTATCGACGTCACACCCTCTGATACAGAGTCCCGAGAGATTACCTGACGATGTTGACTTCCTATTACCAGCTCAACCACATCCTGCCGTTGTGATGGACATGTTGGATCATTTTGTTCCTGATGAGGATATTGATGATGTGTTGAATTGTGAGGCAGTATGAGGAGTTTCGTCATTAGACTTTCATTTATGTTATTTGTATTTTCTTTTATATCATGTTTCTTTTAGTATCACCGTTATTTCGTTATTGTGACTTTTTCTGTCATTGTTTGTTTTAAATGTGTTTTGTTTTGTAATTCATTGCATTTCAGCGTAATAGAATATTAATAAAAAATGTTCATAACATCTAAAATCCAAAAGAAATACATAAATTATGATCAATTGATAACTATTGTTGGGGTAGGATCTATGCCACCAAATAATCCAACGTATAGCTATGGCTTATTGTGCAACTTCTTCCAGAAGCCTACGTAAGTCGTACCATTGGTGTTCAGCTCCATTTAAGAAGTACAATACAACTCTGAACCCATAGTTACCATCTCTATCCACATCTATCCACCTTTCTATGAACAGGTAAACAATACCATGAAAGGCAAATGGATATGAGAACTCACACGTAGACGAATCCGCAATAGCTGATAGCCCGGAACTCCGTTCCCCCACTAAGGTCCCTACCTCCACTACCAGGATCACGTGGCCGCCTCCTTCTCCCCCAAGATCCAGATCCTAATCCTCTCCTCCATCTAGAATCTGATCTGTTGGATTTCTTTATTTTCTCAACTACAATAGCGATGTGCTGCCAGTGTTATTTGTCCCTTTTTGTAGAATCTGTCTTCCACCAATCTTTAGTGATGATTGTGGCTGGAGCAATCGACTCTAGATCAGTAGGATCTGAAGAAACAATAGGATGTAATATGTTTTTCACATACCATTGCAACTCCATAACCTGTTAAAAAAAATAATGTAAACAATTTAACTACATAAGTATACAATATATTTTTATTTAATTCATTGAACTAGTACATTTAATGTACTAACATAGTGATGTGTTTTAAAATCAATGGGGTAAACTACTAAACTAGAGTAATAGACAAATGGACCTATCACTATAGTAATCGAGCTATACCCAAATGTTGAATCTCGAGGAATGATAAAGGCTCAAATACTAATTGCTCTTTATAATGTTTACCCTAAAGAATGAATCGAAAGAAATGATTAAAATACTAAAACGAGTTTATAACTAAAGTAAACAAAAATGAGAAATTCAATATTTTAAAATATTAATAAAGAAAGAGTTTGGATGTTAGAATCTCCATAATCCTTGTTACTAGTTCAATTTGGAAAACTTATAGAAAACGATGTTGAATTACAGAGTTGGGTCCTCACAACTAATTGGGCAATCCCTATCCCTAGGCGAAAGCCACCCTACTCATTAACCCTTAGAGGAGAATCTATTCTCTCTCTAATCAATTACGAGTGCATTAATTAATAGGCGATTAAGGGACCTAAAAGTACAATTTCATATCTCTAATCTATTGCCCCTATTAATCCTCAATTGGTTGCCTTAGAATGTTATTCCTTTTTCAATTCTGAACACTTTCACAATAAATCTAATCTCGCGACAATTAAATTGCAACAACACAATTGGAAGAAAACTCAATTGAAAACAAATATCGACTTCAGTAATCAATCCAAAATTATAATAATCAAGTATTAGGGCAATCCTCATCCAACCATAAAAAATCTATGCGCTAAAAATTGTACTAAAACTAAAATTAAACATTGAAATTGAGAGAAAAGAAAGGAAAAGAAAGCTTAGGAGAAAGTTAAAGCCGAAATTGCGATCCCGAATGTCTGTCGAGCTCGTCTCTCGAGTCGCCCAATTGAAGCCCGAAATTGCACCTTTTGATCTTCAACTCTTGATCTCTAAGTATTCAATTGCAGTTTTTATACCGATTTCCTACCTAATTGAGGATGAATTTTGGAAATTTTCTAGCTTAGGTTCGCCTCTAATCATCTCCTCAAGCCCTAATAGCACAACTCCCTAATTATCAATGAAAAATTACATTCAATAGAGTTAAAAATACATTAAAACTGCTATATCGGGGACCTACCATCTATGGTAGGGTTCAGTCTCCTTTCTCTTTTGTCATCGGAACCTACCGTCAAGGGGAGGGTTAGCTTACCATCTTTGGTAGGGTTCTGTCCATAATCTACTTGTGGTTCTAGGAACTACTTTGATAGTAGGTTGGCCTACCTTAGGCAGTAGGTCTTCTTCATTGGAGTAGTTAGCTTCGCTTTTGTCGTTTTTCATTCCGTTTTCGACCGTTTTTGTTTTCTTTCGTCTTTTTCTCCTTTTGGAAGCACGAAGTACCTAAGATAAGAATAAAGGGTATTAGTTTAAAGTATGGATTTTATATATTAAAAACGTCGTAAAATGATAAAAATAACACATAAAAATATAGACAATATAGCGCATATCACATAGTAACCAAAAAAAACTCACAAACCTGTGATGGGGGTCTAGTGCTGAACTCCTGTAGAATAATCGTCAATTTGCACAAGGGAGGCTGTTTGAATGTCTAATCTAATGCCCTCATAAATTATCAGGGTTAGCTATGATCTTTGGGGCTTCATTATATCTGTGGTCATAACCATCATTGTCAAATGATTCACATTGTAGCAAAAGTTTTATAACACTAGATTTAATTTTACATTATTCTTCTCCTTCATTTAGGAATGTTCCAACCTTGTCTTAATTTGAGCAATATGTCCCTTAATCAAATCGTCAATCTTCAAGAATACATTATCTAAATCACCATGGCATGTTTCCAGCCATGCCTTCAATACATGGTGTCCGCTCTGAACCCGATTCGTTGTCTCTGACCTGAAGTGTAAAATCTAGCCCGTTCAAACCCCCACGAATTTGTGGGGATACGTATTTAACCACTCATCAAACAAGTATCCAAAAAAGCAGGCAGCTTACGCCTCTTGGTCTTCAAAATTTCCAATTTCTCATTTAACTCTTCAATAGTATTTAAGTCAATTAATTGTCGACAAGTCGTATTTACGAACAACTCGGCTGTTTCTCTGAATTTAATCATCAGATTTAACTTTCCTTCGATATTTTTGGCAATATGTCTCCTGCACAACATGTGGTAAGAATTATCAAACACTATAGAGATTATGGCATCAAACTTGTCTCCTTGTCCGTCATAATAATTACAAGTCCTTCAGTTTTGATATATAATTTCTTAATTTGCTCATGCACAAACTGATAAGTTTCATCTTGTTCATTCTGAATGAATGCAATAGCTACGATGAAATTTTTACTCGTAGGAATCATCCTGATAGCCTCAAGTAATGGCATTCTGTACCTAATTAATATAATAAGGTTTTTATAATAAAAAATAAATACATATTATAAATACGAACTCAACTAAAACAATATCTAAAAAATCAACTAATGTACTAACACAAAAAGCAAACTAAAGAACAAACATAACAATATACGTATAATTATGAACAATATATTTTTTAAAACTCCTATAACTATACTGATTTATTTTAAATAATATTAACATCTTAACATAAAAAATAAATTGATAACATACTAAAAAACAACTAACAATAAAAAAAAATCTAAAAAATCAACTAACATAAAAAACCAATTAAAAAAAAACATAACAATATATGTATAATTATAAACGTTAAAATTTTATAGGAACTCACTTGTTTGTTTTGTACGTCGAGTCCATTATAAGTACATACGGCCGTGTTTTCATCATAGCAATGGATAGTGGGTGGTGCGCCACGACAATATACTTAGGACGTTTGTATCATCACAGTTTCTCCAATAACATATATATTCTTTTTTCTGAACAATGATATCGTACTTCTTCTACTATGCTACGCCCACTCATCCTTTCCCTCTTCATCTTGGTACGTGTATTATAAACAATCTAAGCACTGCAAAAAAATTATATGAATTGAATAATTAAAATGATAAAAAACTATATAAATGATATAAAATTATATAAATCATAAATAATTAAAGTAAACATACCTAACTGGACAATCTCGACCATTTTCTTGGCAATAGACCAATATATTCTGAGATTCCATATTAGCCTTGGTCAATTCTGCAATCACCTTTATCTGTTCCTCCATCATCCTCAAGACTTGAGGATGCTTGTAATGATAGGCACCTATCTGACGGTTGTGCCTACCATATTGTACTGTTAATTTCTAGTGTCCTCCAATAGGCGATTGCCCTCCTTTTAATTGAAATGGGCAATTATACTTCTTTGTTCCATAAGAGCCCTTACGCTTTATAAGAACTGCTTTTTCTTCTTCTTCTTTTCTTCGTAAACTATTTTTTTCCCTTCCTTTTCCATGTTTGCAACCCAGAGTATAATATGACGACGATTAATAGTAGTTTTTCATTGAAACTGGATAACAATGATATATGTATGAACTTCCATTGCTTTTGTTTCTGCCCATTTAACCAAATCTTTTTTTGGTTCAAATAATTCATTTGTCTCATACAAATAAAGATGCTCTACATAATCTTTCGGTTCTGTAAATTCCTCAAATATACCCAGATCTAAACCTAGCTGTTATACAATAATAATATATATAAAAAAATCAATAACTCTAATAAATTAAGTAAATTAAACAATTACGTATGAAATAAATAAGTCAAACAATTAATTATAAACTAAACAAATTAAACACTAATAAATGATATTATAATACAAAATTAACTAAAAGACTAAAAAACTAACCATTAATATAACTATTTATAATTTAGGGTTGTAAATATAAACTAAATATTTAATAATAATATTATAAATATAAACTAAATAACAATATTTGTAATTTAAAAAACTATTTATAAACGCTAACATTCACATTAATAACTCACTTTATCATACAAAATTACCTAAAAAGGAAATTAACTAAAGAACTAAAAAACTAATAATCAATACCCTAATATAAATATTCATAATTTAACAATACAAATATAAAATAAATAATTTAACAATAATAATATACTAAATATAAACTAAATAAATAAATATATAATTAAAAAAAATCAAATTTGGATGAAAAGCTAGGCCAGGCACAGGAAGGGGGTTGCCTGCGCCTAGCCCAGCTATGAGTAGTCCTCTTCCTGCATCTGGCCCAACTTTTCGTCCAAAATTTGATTTTTTTCACATTTTATAACGATTTTTACCTGAATTGATGTTTTCTTCTACAAAATTTTCATAATTTCCAAAATTATCCAATTTTTCTTTTAAATCTTCAAGATTCTTCAAAAGGTGTAGAGAGAGAAAGTTGGGGGAGGGAAATGATTTTTATTTGAATTTTTCGTGTGTTTCTTTTATTTCACTGCCCGTTTATTATCGATACCCATTGTACATGTAAGCCCGGGGCATCATCTTTTTTATCAGTGTAGCGTTGCCTATTTGAAGTGCTTCCATGCTAGCGCAATAGTTGTTTATCTTGCCATGACACTTGGCTTTAGGGCCACTCTCGGTCCTCCCCATAACAAATGCTATTGCCATCCACAAATACTAAGTCAAATAGTAGCATGAGAAAAACATGGGCATAGGTACAATTGTGGATGGGAATTTTTTATTATGAACTTGGTTCATATATATGTTCTAATTTATAGATTATGTGACCAATATTAAGTCATATCACTCTTTAGATTGTTCTTATCCCCATCATTAGAGGCATAATAAACAATAGAAGGTGATATAGGTAGCTTAATATAGGGCACCAGGTCTATGAGTGAGAATATTGACTTTATCCATAACATAATTTTCCATGTGATTAAAACACGACTTATTTGAATAACCTCTTGACCTACCAATTGTAGAAGTAGGATTTTTGGCTAGCAAGAAGCACTTGTATTGCCGTACATATCTTTGGATATTTCCATATCCTACAAATTGTTGTAATCCCGAATATTGTGTAGTTTGATAATTGTATAGTTTTCATATTTGGTTTCCTAGTTGTATTATGTTTCCTAATATTTATCTAGGATAGGGGCTAGAATAGAGCTGATATGTATCAGTATATATTGTGCTTTTTTGACTATTCAATATAAGAAAACATCAACTGTTTTCCCCACTAGAAACTTTCATGGTATCAGAACCTCTATCTTATTTCTCCCAATGAGTAAAGACAAGAAAGATACAGGTAATTTTGTCAACAATAAGGTCGAAGAAACCCTAGAAGAAACTGTTGTTTGAAGGATGCATACTATGTAGCATCTCAGATGGTTCCAGACTTATCATAGCAATATTTCAATTGGAGGAGAATAATAAAGATAACAATTATGCATAATGGGTAAAAGCCGTACGTCTGGCTTTGCATTCAAAGAAGAAACTAGAGTTTATCGATGGATTAATTCCGACACCAGAAAACAATCAAGAAAAGAAGAGGAATGGTGGGAGATAAATACTCTCGTCAATTCCTAGATTCTTAACATTATCGAATACTCTCTTCGATCTTCTGTGAACTATGGGCCGAAAATTGAAAGAACGCTTCTTAGTTGGAAACGGACCAAGAAAATACGAATTGAAGGCCGCTTTAGCAAATTTCAAATAAGGGAAAGATTCTGTAAATGTATACTACTCGTGTTTGAAGAAAATCTGGGATGAGTTGGATAATTATGCTCAATTACCTTTTACCACCAATGATGAAATTTTGTCAATCATCACAAAGGAGAAGAGAAGTTTTTTCAATTCCTAATGGGATTGAATGACACAATTTAGTTGCATGTTTTTCATCTAGCCCAATTGCCATGTGTCCAATGCAGGAGGAAGAAGCTACCACAGTCCAGGCACTGAGCTCAATTCTAGCTGCATTTGTCTGTGGCCCATCTGATCAGATGGCACTTTGGGAAATTGGTTCTACGGATTCCTCTTCTATCTCTGTGTCGATTCGGCCAGAAACAAGAAAAAGTACTAAAATAAAGAATATTCCAACCAAATTAAAGGATTATGATTGCAATACTATTTTGCTTCTTCTAAAATAACTTATTCTTCTCCTGGTCGTTTTTCCTTCTTCAGATCTCTCAGGTAAGTCCCTCTATCCAATAATATATTTTGTGAATTATGAAAAATTTTCTCCTTCACATTGGCATTTTCTAGCCTCTATCATTGCGAAAATTGAACTTACTCGATATTATAAAATTGCGACTCATCCTATATGGCACAATGCTAAGCGACAATAAATTGCCGCTTTGGAGAAAAATGAGACTTGGACTCTCACTTCTTTGCCTACTAGGAAACGTGCTCTCGGCTGTAGTGGATTTATCGAATCAAGCATAAAGCGGATGGAACCATCGCACATTACAGAGCTCATATGGTGATTCTTGGCAATACTCAGACTAAGGAGATTGATTTTACAAAGACCTTTGCTCCTGTTGCGAAAATGGTCACTGTTTACACATTGCTATCCGTTGCTTCCACTTAAAATTGGAATGTTCATCAGATGGATGTGCATATTGCTTTCCTCCATATGGTCTTAGTGGAGGAAGTATATATATGCGACCTCCCCCCCGCACATCATTTCTTGGCCAAGTCTGTCGTTTGCAGAAATCCTTGTACAGTCTTCCCCAGGCGCCTAGGTGTTGGTTCTCCAAACTGTTCACCACCCTACGTAAGTGTGGTTTCACTCAATCATATGCTGACTATTCTTTGTTCACTTATTCGCAGAATAATATCTTTCTCTGTGTACTTTTTTACGTAAATGATTTATTGGTCACTGGAAATTCCTTAGATTCCATTACCAAGTCAAGGAATATTTGAGTTCCTGTTTTCACATGAAGGACCTAGGCCCTCTCAATTATTTTTTTAGGGATTGAAGTTGCCTGCAATTTCTCGGGCCTATATTTATGTCAACAAAAATATACCTTGAAAATCATTTCTGAGACTAGGATGATGGGAGCTAAACCGACATCTACTTCTTAGGAACCAAATCATCAGTTGGCTAAAGCTTCTGGACCTTTCTTTGCCACACCAGATGGCTATCGCTGATTCATTGGCAAGTTGATTTATCTCACTCTCACCCGTCTTGAGCTCGTGTATATGGTCCATATTCTTGCATAGTTTAAGCAGAAGCCCAGAACGATATATTGGGAAGCTGTGGTTTGAGTTGTGCGATATCTTAAGGGCTGTCCTGGTTGCGGTATTTTGCTTCGTTCAGATTCGCTTATGTTGTTAAAAGCTTAATGTGACTTTGATTTGGCCTCTTGCCCAATTACTTTGCGATCTATTATTGGGTATTTTTTTTATTTAAGAGGTTCTCCGATCTCTTGGAAAACGAAAAAGCAATGCACTATCTCTCGTTCTTCTGCTTAAGCTGAGTATCAATCTATGGCCATGAATTTGTGTGAATTGAAATGGCTTTCACGTTTACTCCATGACCTTCAAGTCAAAATCACTTGCCCGATTCTTTTTCATACCAATCCTGTGTTCCATGAACGTGCCAAACACATTGAAATTGATTCCCACTTCGTTAGGGAGGCATTTCAAGCTAGTTTTATCTCTTCGAGTTGTCTCTGCTGTGAGCTTCAGCCCTTCGATCTTCTCATCAAAGCTCTACATTTCATTTAGTTTCACTCTTTAGCTCGCAAGTTTTAGTTTCACTCTTCAGCTCGCAAGTTGGGCATTTACGATCTTCATGCTTCAACTTAAGGGAGAATATTGGCGGACATATTTTTTGATATTTCCATATCCTATAGATTATTATAATCCCTGATATTGTGTTATTTGATAATTGTACAAATTTTATATTTAGTTTCCTAGTTGTATTAGATTTCCAAATATTTAGCTAGGTTAGTGGCTAGAATTTAGCTAATATGTATCCGTATATATTGTACTTTTCTGACTATTTAAAATAAGAAAACACCCATTCTTTTCCTCGTTGGAAACTTTCAACTTAAATAATACAATTCAAGTGTATCGTCTTCTTTCTCATTTCGAGGAAAAAGTGTGAAAGGAAAAGGATCTTTTAGTGTAAGTCATAAACTCATCCAGCAAGCAAACAAGCGACCCTTGAGGGAGCGATAAACATAGTAGAGATTCTCGACGAATTGTCTGCTTGCTGGATTAGGCAGTCTTTCTTATTTTCATAAGTAGAGTATGATTCATACAAGTGTTAACTACATGGATCATGTGTGGTTTAATTTGGTTCAAGATGTCATATCTTTACCTATAAATCGAATCTTTGACATTTTTTTTTAGATTTATGAGAAATTGAGACACAGCTAGAAAAATAAGTATAATGAAAACAAATTTCTTTTTTTTTTTGTTTTTTTTTTGGGCCGAATATAATTAAAAATCTCTAGGAGATTCAAAAAAGAAAAATGATGAGATGTGTAGAGGCAAATCACATGACCCGCTCACTACACAATGCTCATACCAAAGAGGCGGAGGAGGCTCCATTTGCTTTAATACTAGCCAGTTCAAATCGTATATAATATCTTCTGTAGAACTCTCTATAACATTCTTAATATAGAGTATTTTATTAATAAAATTTACAAACAAGAAGTAAATCCTAAAGGAAAAAGTTAAACCCTAATGGAAAAATATAAAAAGGAATGTTAAAGGAGATGTTACAAAGAATGTTAGAGATGATACTAAATGATTATTAGTTGTCCTAACATTTTTATTTTAGTAGTTGTCCTAACAATTCACCATCTACTATATCATCCAAGATCATCTGTAACATCTCATGTAGTATTTTCTTTTATAATATATTTTTCTTTTTGGGATTATCTTTCCCCTTAGGGTTTATCTTTTATTTAGTAAGTTTTTATTAATATAATATACCAAATTAGGAATGTTACAAATAGCGTTATACGAGATGTTACAGATGATCCGAAGCAGAAGTTGTTATACCATGGGCCTGGGACACCTGGTTG
This sequence comes from Catharanthus roseus, assembly GCA_028651295.1. Taxonomy (NCBI): domain Eukaryota; kingdom Viridiplantae; phylum Streptophyta; class Magnoliopsida; order Gentianales; family Apocynaceae; genus Catharanthus; species Catharanthus roseus. The sequence goes on along the minus strand of JAPQWS010000104.1, from coordinate 4,666,985 downwards.
TGTGCCCCATCCAAAAACAACGCAGTTTAATTAACCAAGGAAATTGACCAAAAAAAAAAAAAAAACCTTCCCGTGCATAAATTATACACGCCATTTTGACAAACACTTTCGTTCCCTCCCAAAAACCCTTGGGAGAAGCAATTTTCAAGACGAGTTCCAGGTGATTTTTCATCAAATTTCACGTCTCAATAACCAATTTCATAAGTTTTCTTTGTTCCACACTTCGATTCTACACTAAATCCTGCATCTTTGTGAACAAAAATCATAAAAGATGAATTCTTCAAGCAACACAGAAAGTTCTTCAAACAAAAGAGGAACATCTTCAAGCAACAGTGGCGACAAGTAAATTTAACTTGGAAAATGTAGTTTTCAACCAAAAAAAACACTACAACAAAATATTTTATATTGTATTTCAGTCATCACAGAAGGTTTTTATTTCATATATTTGTATTTGATCATATTATTGCGTTTTTGTGCCTGATTGGGTGTTTTGAAATTTGACATTGATATCTTTTTTGTGTTTTATTGTCCATTAAGTGGGTAGAGTGACCAAATAACTATTGATTCCCTATTGCATGTTCATATCTATTGAATTTTCTCACATGCCTATTCATATTATGTGCTCTTATATGTAACAATAACTGTTTTTTGTGATTTGCTGTAAAATATTTAAGTGTGTAAAATATTTACCTGTATGCCACACATTGTAAGCACATATAGTTGTAAAATTAGGCACATACAATCATAAAATAAGGCACTCCATATTAAAAGTAGGCACTTGCAATTATAAAAATAGGCACTCCTACTCACACTAACCATTTGGATGTCTCCTAACAGTAACCGCATAGAAGAATAGTGAACAAAAGCTCGATATGATTCACTAGCGTCACATAGAGACGTACAAAGGTCAAAAGATAGTAGGCCGCTAGAATGCATTGCTGAAAGAGACAGAAAAACGTAAAACTCAAACAATCGTTGAGAGCCAAGTTTATGTACACTATAATCATGTATGAGATCACTATTGCGAGAGAAAGAGAGAGAGAGAGAGAGAGAGAGAGAGAGAGAGAGAGAGAGAGAGAGAGAGAGAGGGTATACAACTTACAACATCAGAGTACTACAAGAGAGACATTATGTGAGATCATGTAAAATACAATTAGTATATTATTAATATATATCTATAGTTTTTTGTGCTTATATAATCTTGTACTTGTCTTTAATAAGCTAACACACACAACAGTGAATGACACACTGAGTATTAAATCCAGGCACTCTTTGTTATAAAAGTAGGTACTGCTACTTATAAAAGTAGGCACACCTAACTATGGAAGTTGACATCATGCTAAAGTATCGCGAAACACATTCCCCACTCGTATTAGAACACCTTTAACGTATAAAGCCCAAAAATGACCATGAAAATCCAACAGTACAAGTAAGCAACCATGTGCATATGTAAAAAATGCCACTTGAATAACACATAATATTGAAGGTACGCATAGTTATAAAAGTAGTGCGCACTCAGTTATAAAAGTAGGTAGTTCCAATTATAAAAGTAGGCACACCTATTTACAGAAGTTTGACGTCATGTTAAAGTATCAAGACACTCCTTCACACCATATTGGAACACCCTTAAGGTATAAAAACACAAAGGGGGTACCATAAATCCAATAATACAACTAAAAAAATATCTACATATACAAAAAAAATGTTACTTGAATAACAAGTAACAGATAAAAGGCATACTTAGCTATAAAATTAAGCACACTTAGCTACAAAATTAGGCATATGTAATTATAAAAGTAGGCATCCTTGTTTACAGAAATTAGCAACAATTTAAACTATCACACACTTTCCAAAAAACAGTTGTCACACATATAACATAAAAAATCACAAATAAAAATTGTACCGAACAAAGTCTTCAGGTAATGAAACTATAAAATTTATATAAACCTTGTGAATGTCTACAACATACTTGAAGATTCCACATCACTAGAGTTAAAAATTCCTAAAATAAGCTGATTCACTACTTAGAGCATTTACAACCCTTCCCAAAGCTTCATTGTTCATGGACCATTGGACAGTTGTTTTAATTCTTGAAGCATGCATTAAAACACTCTTCCTCTTCTCTTTTGCTTGGTTACACTTTATCTCGAAAATACTCTTCTTCCTTACATTACGTTGTACGTTTGGACGCTTTCCAACTGGATCTTCAATATTAGAAGATCCACCTTCATTCTCTAAATTATCAATATAACAAGGTCCACTTAAGTAATAATCTTATCCTTCATTGTTCCACTAGTAATAAACATAGGCATTATCAGTTATAAAAGTAGGAACACATAGTTTTAAAAGTAGACACTCTCAGTTATAAAAGTAGGCACAATTAACTACTAAAATTCAAATACATAATATAGTATAATGAAACAACCCTAAGCTATATTAAAATTAATATAAGTTTAAAAACACAAAAAATATTTACATAAAACCAACAAAAAACATCTAAAATATAAGAAACAAAACAGAAAAATTGAAAGTTCCAATGATTATAAACATATGGGCATTGTTACTTATAAAAGTAGGCACTCTTAATTATAAAAGTAGGCACGATTGACTACTGAAGTTCAATTACATAATAAAATATAACAAAACAACCCTCAGTCATATGAAAAGTAATATAAGATTGAAGGCACAAAGAACCTTTACATGAAAACCAACAAAAAAATCTAAAATATAGAAACAAACAGAAAAGTTGAATGCTCCATTGGTTATAAACATAAGCATTGTTACTTGTCAATGTAGGCACACTCAGTTACAGAAGTAGGCACACTCAGTTACAAAAGTTGGCAGACTCATTTATAAAAGTAAGCATACCTAACTATTCAAATTCAAATACATGAAAAAAATATAATGAAACTACCCCCACCAATACTAAAAGTAATATAAAGTTGAAAGTACAAAGAACCTTTACATAAAAACCAACAAAAAATATCTAAACTGTAGAAACAAAACAAAAAATTGAACATTCCATTGGTTATAAACATAAGCATTGTTACTTATCAATGTAGGCACACTCAGTTATAAAGCCAAGCACATATATCTACTGAAGTTCAAATTCATAATAAAATGTAATGAAACAAGTCCCAAGCATATTAAAGTAAAATAAGGTTGAAAACACAAAAAAAAAAAAAAATTACATAAAAACTAACAAAACATATATAAATATTGAAAGAAAACATAAAAGTTGAAAATTCCAGTAGTTATAACCATAGGTACACCTAGTTATAAAACTAGGCACACTTTGTTATAAAATTAGGCACACATATATACATCAATACAGATATCACAAAAACAAAAACGAACGGGAAAAAACAATGTCTTACGTGAAACTCTTTCCTCTAGTGATTCTGAAAGCACCAAAAGACCATCTTCATACAAAGAAGGGTTGAAAACATCACAATTAGATTCTCCATATCAATAGATGACACAACAATCATTTTGCACAATTCTTCATCAAAAAGCAATTGCACATAATCTATTGCAGAACGCTGTTGAAAAATTAACGAATCATGATAAAGATTGACATGCCGGTGATAGAGGAAATTTGATCGCACAGATCGTGACAGGCAAAGATCGTGGGAAAAGGGGAAGAAGAAAATCAAATTCCTTTACAGACAAAAAGCACGTGAGTGGGAAAAAAAGAACAGTTTTAATTAGAATTAAATTGTAAAACTTACTCAAAACTACGTAGTTTGACTAATTGGGTACATCTAACTACCTGTGCCTGGGTCCATAGTATAATTTTCCTAGAACAACTACTATGTAGTTGTCCCATTTGATACACTAAATCTTTTCAAATCTTAGTGTGAGTTTTTAATTTAGTAATTCATTGTTAAAAAAATTATGAGAAATTGATTAAAAAAAAAATACCCATGTATAATTTAGGTTTTACCACTTGAAAACATTATTTATTTCATTAGTCACTTCTTCTTAACATTATTTATTTCATTAGTCACTTGAAAACATTAATTTTTTATGAAAGCCACAAATGCCCTAATTTGGCGGTTAAAGGTGGTTTTTGGCCTATTTCTTTCACATGAAGCTTAAATATCATTTTTAGTAAGAGTAAAATCGTCTAACCACCAATATAAGTGCTAACCCATACCTAGAATGAATCAAATTGCTTAACAATTATTCTGGTTGATTTTCATGAGCCGGGTTATTTTCGATCTATCTCAGTTGCTGGTTGGCGCTTGGATTAGTGTATGAACCATTTACCTTGTCAAAAACAACATGTGAGCATCATGTGACATAAATTGATCAAAAACTACCAATAGCCGTTGTATAATGGTATTTTTGGCCCTTATAAAAAATTATTGGGTAGAATTGGCTAACGAAATAAATAATGTCCTCGAGTGGCAGAACATAAATTATATATGGATGTTTTTTGTTAGTTTCTCAAGAATTGTTTATCAAGTTAAATGTCTTGAATTTGAATTAAATTTTAATTTATAAGAAGGTTAATATGATTTTTTTGAGAAATAAAAAATAGTACATGAATTTTTTACTATAATATCTTTTCTGTTATGAAATTTGTTGACGCAATGTCGTCAGTACAATAGAATAATCGATATAAAATATAAAATATAAAGAAAGCGAGAATATAAGGAGAAAGAATACATAGAGAAGAAAAGAAGACAGAGAAGAGTAGAGAGAAAAGTAGAGAACTTTTATTGATTTCTCTCTGAGATATGTTTATAACTAAAGGCCAAGGGCCCTATTTATAATGCTTAGGGGATACAAGAGATAGAGATGTAATAGAAGGCTCAATCACGCCAAAGAAACAACTGACAAGAAAGAAAAAAGAAAGTTTAGTTTGCACATGACCTCAGGCCGTCTTTCTTCCCAACCTGTATAGATTCTATCATAACTAAGATATAATTAAAATTCTATCACCTATCTCTTCACAATATCTATCTCTGCAGAATATTTATCTCTTCAGGATTTCCATATCTTTAGAATATCTATCTCTTCAGGAGATAAACTTTAAACTTTATATCAGATATTATTATCTCTTATGGACATCCACAAATATTATTTAATTCCTAACACTCCCCTTGGATTTCTATTACATAGAGAACATGCCTCATTAAAATCATACTAGATTCCAGTGGGAAAAAAACTTTACTGAAGGAAAAAGAGTACATCATTCTCTATGTTAAATATTACTCCCTCTTGTGAGAGACAATTACTTGAGATAGATGTATTCATGAATGTCTCAAGCATTATTCTCAGTAATGTCTTAGAGGATAAATCTTCCAGATTGTCATAATATCGAATTTGCTGCACATCATTACCGTATCTCTTCTGGACATAATGTACAAATACACATATATTATCTCTTTTATTATATTCTCAAACTTTATAATCATCCAACAATGTAATTGGAATTTAATGTAAGAGGACATTATATAGAATATAATAATTTATTCATCTTCATCACACGCATCTTAGCTAGTCATCATAATCAATTATTTATTCAACATAATTTAAAGAAGTGGTTGCTATTTTTGTTTATATACACAATATTATAGTGTATGTCAATGCATGAAGTCATTTATGTGGATCATGTAAAAAATCAATATCTTATGTAACCATCTCTTAATGAGTTGGATTATTTTTCAAAATTTGAGATAATCATTTGAAGGAGATATCAAACAATAAGTTCAATAATATATCCCTAAGTCATTAGTTGGAGAAGAACCATAATAGCCATATAGTTGTATGAAACAAGTATAATCATGTACTAATTTGCATAACATGGTGCTTCAGGATCAATTGGCTCTTCAATATCATTTTACAAAATATCTTTATCGATATCTAATGACTTAATGACTTGAAGTAGTAACGGCCATATCAATGTAGAACATTTTTAGAATTTTCAATTTTTTCTTGATTTCAGTACTCTTGATCATCATACTTACCTTTGTTTATTCTTCTGGAATAACATTTGCTCATATAATCCTCTTCTTTTAGAGGATATATATCTTTATAATCAAGAAGTGTATCACGCTTCAAATGTTCATCAAACTTATGAGATTTGTAGTCCTTCCAAGACATCCATCCAAATAGTAGTATATTTTAGAAAGTCTTATAAATTTGACAAAAGTACATAAAATACTTAAATTCGCAACTATTTGCAAATGCCCAAATCTTGTGAACTTCTAGTTCACTTATGCTTGTGGGTAGATGATATTCTCATATGATATCATTCTTCTATTGCTGTTTTTCTCCCCCTTATGTGGGGTACACGGTTTATCAAAGTGTTAATTAGCAAATTTCACAATAAAAATATCTTTTAACAAAATAATATATATGGCGAGTAATATTAACCAAGACGAGTAATGTTTCCTCATACATGGACATACACGATCTTCTTATCATGTTCAATGATGATTCACTAAGACTTAGTTACATTATGTTATTGGATAACAGTTTACTTACATACTTCAGGCATACTATATCCATCAAGGATTTCATATAAATATATTATCAAATGATAATTTAGATAAATGTATATCAATTGTCTCGTGCATCATTATGAAGAATAATTATATTCTACACAAAAAATATCTCTTCGTAAGTAATGCTAGACTTTTACGAAGAATTTTAGAAAAATTATAATCAATACTTATTTCATTGTTTGCATATTATAAATAAATATTCATAACTATCCTTCTAGGATTGCACTTCAAATGTATAATTCCTTCAGGGAATTATGTACACTTTATGTGTACTTGTTGTCCAGACTAACTTTCTGTGATACCCCCAACCCCTTTACTAGGTTAACTGCGGCTAAGTAGGATATCAGGTGCCTCTCTGCACTAAATTACAAGCTTCAAAACTAAACCAAAACTCTAAATAACGTTTAGAAACATATACATATACTACTTAGCAGAAACAGAATAAATTGAATACAGAAAAGGTGAACACTACAAAAGATTCAAGGTTCCTAATTTTTAGCATTTCTAATACAGGAAATACTTTACAAAACCAAAACAAAGGTTTCAAACTGGTCGAGCATAAAAAGTACAAATATCTTTCCCAAAACGACTACATACAACATGTTCTTACCCCAAAACTTCATGCAAAATACTCTAACAGCTTACTGTGTTGTTTCTCATCCCAAGTCATTCGGAAACATGACATGTAAAAACGTAAGCGTGAACTCTTAGTGAATCCATATGAGTGTGTGCTTCTGTACTTTTCTAAAAAATAATAATGCAACTTTTCTCTAAAAACAGTTCATGTAATGTTAAGTGAAAACATTTACTTAGTTACTTTAATAGTGAAGATACATAAGCCTACATGAGGGGTTTGAGTGCAACTGGAAAGTTTGAGCGAATCAAGACACATCATTACAGCTTCTACCCTGAATTCAAAAATCATGCCATACAAAAAGTTTGCTCCATGGACAAAATCCCAAATCCATAACGAGGTCATCGAAAGCAAGTTCTGGCATCCTATAGTCAATACCAGCCAAACACCATACGAACATTCGGTTTTCATAACAACCACACTCTCCCAGTACATGAAACCAGGCTACAGATCTTAGGGCACCTACCAGGTCTGCTCTGAGACCATCCTTAGTTTCGAGTCCCTCCTGACTCTTCACTAGGCGGTCGTCCAGAGAGTGATGCGATATCCAACATAATACCGGTTGGGCCAAGCCCTCAACGGTATCACACTCCTTTCTAAGTGGATCCACCCTCCGGAACTGTAACATTCACGTCATCAAAAGAGGCATTAGTACGAGAGACTAACCACGTACAATGCAATCCTTTGACGCTTCCACTTGCATATAATCATGTTAAAAACTTCATCCCTGGTCAGAGTAGGCTTTTCATATCCATTTTTAAACCAAAAGGCCATTCACTCGGCCGTTTACATAAATTCAAGTTATAACTGTTTTAGAATAACAAAATTCCCAATTCGCCAGTCAAGATATGTGTATACCAGTTTTAGAAATATGTTAAGTTTACATCAACTAGGTCTAACCATGAAATTAAACAATATCAAAGCCTTCTCAATGTGTGGTAATAACTCTTGTTAAAGAAAACATAACAATTCTTTTTGAAGTAAACATACCTATATAGAGCACCGCTCATGCATTTTTAGGGCACAAGTTAAACATGCAGTGGAGAACATTTTCAATTTAAAATAACACAATATTATATTGGCCCAAAAGCAGTAGACATTTTATAAAAATCATAGCTATCGGAAATTATAGACATTTCAAGCAACATCTTTAAAATATTTAGGAGGGGTTTGTGGACTCACTTGAGTGCAGAGTTGGTGCTATGGTCCTACGAATAGTGTAATAAAATTATTTAATATTTAGTTAGGAATCCAATATATTTACTCCCTAACAGATATCAATATCTTCTTAAATGTTTTCAAGATATATACTAGCTCCTAAAGAAGACCCATGATCTTATAACCTTTAACGGTCTCTAAATTAAACACCTACCCAATACACTTCTAAGATTAAATTTAGAACTTAGGATTAATTCTCTTAAGGCTAAATTACGCATTAAAGATTTATTAGGACTGTTTTATTTATTTATTTATTTTAGATGAGAAGAAAGGAATTTTGGAAACTAAAGAAAAATAGAGAAAGGAGTTGATCCACTGTATATTTTGAATCCCCTTAATTCAGTTTTACAAAGTAAATTAGACCAATTTATACTCTTTTTTAGTTTCTTTCGTTTGATGAAAAAAATGTCTTTACTATCTAGTTTTAATCCACCATTAAATTGATGGAGGAAAAACTCATCAAATTAAGGAAAGAGAAAAGGAATAGAAGCCATACCTTATTCTCCTCCTGAGTACACACGAAACAAAGGGATGAAAGTTCATCCAAACCAAAAAAAGAAATAGATTAGTTTGTAAAGTCTTGGGGACCAAGTTTTAATCCCCTTATCCTTAGTAATAAGGTTTGTATAGTCACCATGTGTTAGCCTGGTAATCACAATAACAACTAGGCCCGCAACTTGGTTTGGACCGCCCGTAAAATAGATGGATATAGATTTTCAAAATTAGATTTATAAAAAATCAGTTTAGATTGGACCAGCTCGTTTTGAGTGCGAGCTTTTGCAGTCTGGTCCGGTCCGCATTGCGAGCTGGCTCTTTTTTCTTTTCTTTTTTTTTATTTTTTAGATATTATTTAGGTGTTATTAATGTGTAATTATTTTGTTTCATTTTTAGATATTAGTGTAATTTTATGATTAGTTGAATATTTTTAAAGAAAATTAATTTTTAATATTTTTTAAGGTTAAAAATAATTTTAAAAAAAATAGTATGTTATTTATGTGTAATTATTTTGTTTCTTATTTAGAAGTTAGTATAATTTTTATGATTAGTTGAATATTTTTAAATAAAATTAATATTTTTTAATTTTAAAAATAATTTTTATTAAAAAAAGCCCGTGGGCTGGTCTGTTTATTCACGGGCTAACAGCGGACGGATATAAATTATATGAATTTCGGCCTGTAAAAAATCAACTCGGACCGGATAGGACCATTTGAGTGTAGTCCAAACGTAATTCGGTTCGGCCCGTTTTACAGTAGATGATAATGATGATGATGATTATGATAATTATCTTAAACTTAGTCAATTAAATAAATCTCCAGAATATTTAAATTATCCCGCAAAAAGTTAGTTTGGATCCTAATGGTATTCCTTTAAAATATTCTTTTCTAGACTCAATATCTCATTATTGAATTCACCACTTTAAACATTATACGAGAATGTCAAGTGTTTAAATTCCTAAAATGCACATGCTAGGCATACTAAAAAAATAAATCCACTTAAAGGTATTCGTAAACTCAACTACGTTAAACCCCAAACTCTACGTTCGTGACGTCCACCCTTCTAGGGTCCTGCGAGGTATTTACCAAGTAGGGCATTACACTTTCATACTTTTTATGCGACTCAATTATTTCGAGTTTGAAGACTTTTATTTAAAATCCTCATTATAGTTATGCGCATCAATATAATAGATGTCTTATACTCTTGCAATTCCATTCAATTATGACCTATTATGATGAGATCTCAATATCACAATTTTTAGGTACATGAATTTATTTTAGAAATAATACATTAGTCATGTTTATAAAATTTTTCTGGAATTTTATTTCCTCAACTTTTAATGTAACCATTCAAAATTTTGCTCCTTTCATATGCAAGGACTTCATATTCATAGAATCCACTTATCTACCACTTTCCAGTTGTGTTTCAAATATATCAATTGTAGTAGATTGTCCTTCAAGGACATCAAACATATTAGGAGCTTTATTAGTCGATGTTGGTCAGAAAACATGTATGGCTATTCTTTGAACTTCTAGTTCAAATCATATAAATATCAAGATAAGACACAAGTGTTAATATTTTCATTCGACAACATGTTTTCTCCTCTTAATGTTAAAATATTCACAATCAACAAATTATGAATTTCTTTTTTGATATTCTTTGCCTCGTAAATATAAGTCCATCTACTTTTTTGTGGAGCAATAAAATGAATAATGCACATTTAATTTGTAGATGGCGATTCTTGGTTTATGGAGTATAAACTAATAACAAAGAGGAGTATATACAATAATTTATTTGCAAAAATACAAAGCGAATGCTACTACATTTATAATAACTCATATTGATGAATTTATAGTCTACAGGATCATTTAGTATGTGAACATATTCTGTAGGATATTTAACACTGAAAGCAATAGATACATACTACAACCAGTATAATTATGACAAATTATGTCTTTAGAAAAATTTAAAGTATGAGCTTATTAAGATATCGTAATTCGCAGGTTACGAGTTAATAATATTCACAGTACTATCTTATTGATGCATCGATTAATAATTTCACATTCAACTCTAAAATGGTACTGGTGATATTTATACATAATTTGTATTTAAAATAAGTAGTACATGAAATTCATAAAAAACTTCTAGTTCTATAAGAATTCATATATATCATTCGTATTTAATGATCGAGATGGTCAAACCGATCATGTTGATAATAAATTATTTAATTCAATAAATTGTTTATTGAATAATTGTGTCTCAAATTTATTTATTCACCCAATAAAAATAAATGGTAGTATTTTATTTTATAGAACACCAATAGTAATGCATATTTTTTATCAATTATATCTCAAGATGATGGAAAATATCATCGAGGCTAAAAATAATATTCTACATCATATTGTCGAGAAGAATGAATTACAAATTTAACATTTTGTATAAAGATACAATAGCTCTTTTGGAGCCTTTTAATTAGCTAGCTCTTCTCGAGTTTTAAACAATCAATTCTTTTGGAACTTTGTACTACCATGTATACCTTCGGACATTTAATTCAATGCATATACTCATGCACCATTCTTAATTAGAGATATTTCATCTCACCATTATACAATATAAAATATAAAATTTAAATATAAGGAATACAAATAAAATAATCTACTAGTATAATTTCGGGAAGTAACAACAATTTAAAAGGCGTACTTCAGGTACGAAAGTATTTGCATCGATAACTATTTATAAAGTGTTGTAACATATTCTTCTTACCTTTCACACTATTAGTCATTGTGATATACTATAGTAATATTTACATCACAGTTGTGGTCGCGATCAAATATATATTTTATAAATAAATTATAAATTTAATACATTCACTTTATGAAATGACATAAAATCAATTGGTCGACAAGTGAATATATGAGACTCATTTAATAAACTGTTCAAAAATATCTTTCTCGATATTGCTATTCCAGGAGCATATTTGAACTTTGAGAAGGGTATAATATTTTCTTTATCACACTACCAAAAATATTTTCTCTATAGATTTTGATTGAGAAGAAATTCTATATGTGATGAAATATGCTATTGATAAAAATTTTAGCCACAAATATATTAAAAACAATCGGTGTTTGTATAATAACCAACTTCTGGTAGTTGCATAGTTAATATAAAATTGTATAATGACAAACTTTTGGTGGTTCATAATGCAGGTGGCTTTGATGCTGTAGTTTGTGTCTTCAAGGCACTAGACGAATATATAAAGAAGAAAAGGAGATAGAAGAGTAGAGAACTTTCACTGATTTCTCTTTGAAGTATGATTATAACTGAAAGCCAAATACCCTATTTATAATAGGAGAATAGATTCTTAAGATATAATTAAAATTCTAGCATTTATTTCTTTATAATATCTATCTCTTTAAAATTTTTATACCTTTAAAATATATATAATTTTTAAAAATAAATTTTACATCAAATATTATTATTTTTAATTAATATTTATATATATTATTTAATTCATAAACATTTTCTACGTTTCTTTCACGCACTTATGCATTCGATAGATGGCACGCCATACTATCTTCTATTTCTTTTTAATAATGGGAGGTATTTGACCAATAGGACCTGATTATATTACTAGTATCTTCCACGGTCGAATATTGGAATTTTATTTCGACAAATATTTGTGATGATAATTCATAGTATAAAAAAAAAATATTATATAAAATATTACAGACAATTTAAGTACTTAATAAAAATATTTTTATTATTAAATTACTATCTCATCCCCTTAAACATGCCAATAATTGTGATATTTTCGCCAATCTAACACAAGGTAAAAGAAAAAGTATTACTTTAAGAATTCGAATTTTTTGTAACACTTTTTGTAACATTGTTAATATAATATATTTTATTAATAAAATTGTTCAAATCCTTTAAAAAAATTGATTAAAGTAAAAGATAAATTTTAAAGAGAAAACATAACATAAGAAAAAATATTAGAGACCATTTTAAGTAATATAAATTTGGTTGAAAGAACGATATTCAAATTGTCTATAATTCTTTTGGTAACTTTCTTAATACATTATTCCTTCGATTTTTTTTATTTGGTAAACTAAATAAATTCTTTATGTATATAGAATAATTTACTCTTAACATAAAATTTTCACTTAATTTATTAAATTTGAAATTTAACTTGAAATTTATGTAAAATAATAAATAATGGTTAGAATAAGTATTCGAAAATCAAAAAAAATATTAGAAATTAATAATTATGCATCTTTATGATATAGAGATTAAGAGAGAAATTAAAGTATTGTTTGAAAATAAATTTAAACTTAGAATCTAATCAATTTCATATGAAAAAGTTTATTTTTTCCAATGAAATAACTAGAAATCCTTCCTTCACAAGATGGCACCCGTCAATCTTTGGATGATCCCAAAACAGGTCAAATAGTAAATTCGGAAGTTCTATTCCTTTTCTTAACGTAGGGGGTCCCCCAGTTTCGATCTCGAACTAACTTTTCTTAATAGATAGGCAGAAAGAGAGCACAAAGTTTACTTGAGACCATTTATATTTTCTCTAGAAATTTAAATTACTTATAAATAGTAGAAAGACTTAAAAAATCAGAATCAGCCAATAAGAACCCTTCTAATTCACTTACAGCAAAGAGAGCATTAGCTGGATCTTTCAGATGGGAAGACATAACGAGAAAGTGAAAACAAAGACGCTCGACTACGATGGATATGTAATTATATTACCAAAATCGCATTTGTTTGTTCCCAATCCACAAACAACATAGCACAATATAATCTTTTGTACCATTTTTCATATCATTATATGTCTCATATTTTTTATATAATGTATTTTTTATATTTATTTTTCTAAATATAAAATTTATTTTTTATTTATTAAAATTTATTAATAAAATATATTAAATTAAAAAATAATATACACAAGCAAAGCTAATCTGAACCTGAAGGTATCTTCACCCAACAATTGTCACTAAAGGACAATATCGTCATTCCACGACCGAACATGTGCATTCTGTTCACGTGACAAAGAATAAACACATAAAAAAAAAAGGCTTAACGAACGTCGTTAGCAAGTATCGACCGCAGATTAAGTTGAGACTTTTTTGAGTAATAAATGCGAATATTCCGATTTTAACACAGAAAGTTCCGTTAATTTGACGGCGACCGTTAAAAGACGGTCCAGAAATTGACGGAAAGTAAATCCGTAGTACGGGGTAGGTGCGGACAGAGGAAGAAAGGGAGTTGGGTAGGCGATGCGATACACACACCCATCCACCAACTGTTGTACTAGTATAAAATACGGTTCTAACCATCGTTTTTGGATAACCATTTTTCATTTTTCTTTGCTCTTTTGCTCTCAATTTCTCTCTCTAGATCGAATTCTTCAGAGAAGCTGTATTGTATGGCCGCCTATTTGCAGAATCGGGGAATCGCCAGCTTCGGGAAGCGATTTGTGAACCAGATCAGCTACTCAGTCTCTCGCGATTCTTCTCTAATTTCTCCTTCACTTTTGCTCAGGTATATTTAAATACTGGAACTGTACTTAATGTTCAAATGCGTATTTGATTAATGATTATACTTTCACTGCTTCTTAATTAGCTGTCGATCTTCTTGCTTTGTGTATAATCTATTGTGTTAAACTGTTAATCTCTATTGTAGAAATCTGTATTTTTCGTCAATGATTTTTGGAGGCTTGATAAATTTCACTTTGAGACGTATGATCAGTTAAGTTGTTTTGCTTTGTCTTTTTTTTTTTTTTGGACTTTCGTGTTTGATAACCGGGTATAGTATTTCCAGAAAGTTTTTCTCGATTTAGGGAACATTTTCCATGCTTTAGTTCCGTAATCGTCCGTGATTTCTGGTAATCTAGCTTGCCTTTTGAAGTTTGCTGAAGATCACGATGCTAGAAGCCTTTCTTTTCTATAGAATTTCTGAAGTCATCATCTTTCCTATGTACATTTGTTCGTGTTCCCAAGGGCAAGGGAGTGGAAAAATTAGTGTAGACACTCCCAATAACTGTGGGCATCAGGACGGAAATAATTTTATGTCGGTGAAATATTTACGGCGTAATATATTTGCAAATTTCAAATTCTCCTAATTATTTTTCATAAGAGTTTGTCTAACCTCTCATTAAAATAGGAGTAAATATAAATTAAAATTCTAATTTGTTAAGACAGTCTTAAATAAAATTTTTACCATACAATTTTCTATTTATTGTTATTGTAATATTACAATTCAATTAGATAGATCCTTTCTATAAATACAAATTCTCCTAATTTATTTGGAAAAAATATTCTCTTAATTTTTCACCAAAGGAAAAAAACTCATAATTGATAGGATAAAGTCGCCGTAACCACGACGTATTTTCTTATTTGCCCTTAGCCGGCTCTTATCGAAGATTGGATACTAATAGTGGCACACACTTAAAATATTATATCCTACAAGGTGGGCCCCAACCCCCAGGATATTGGATAAGGACCAGCCCTAGCATACGTATCGTCAACTGTGTAACGTTGATATTTTTGTGAACTCTCACCAGTTACTAACTATCACTAGTAAAGCCGCCGTTGCCTGTGCCGTTCCCTTGGGAGGTCGATTGGTGATAAACTTTTATACAAGTCGAGACGCTGACTCATAAGGTCGTGGCCGTTCCACTGGGATCGCTGTCTACATTAGTTTACATTTCTCGAGAACGTTTCGTAAGAAAATGTGTATCAGGGCACAAACTAATAAGCATAGCTCATCCCAAAAGCCCAAAAGTATTCAAATGAGGGGACAAGCTAAATTTATTAATTTTTTAATTAATCAATAAGAAATTCTCAATATATTTTAATTGTTTCTTTGACTGGGAATTAGGTATTTTAGCTGTTGAACCCGGTCTGTGTTTTGAGCGAGGAGTTGCGGATTACCAACCAATGAATCAGATTTTTCTTTGAGGGAGTTGTTAATTTTCCTAGTAAACAAACATGGTGTTTGTCACGGGAAATTCTTTTCTTGAAGTAGCTTATCCTGATTAGTGGTTATGAATATAATAGGATTGTGCACCATCATCCTCAATTGTGGTGGCAACGGGGCTTGCTTGCTTTTGGAATTTTACTAGTATTGGTTAAAAAGTCATATTCGTGACCACCTAGCTTCTATCTATGCTTACTGATTTATCTAGAACAAGTAAACTTCTTTTTGTTATCTGATTGTTACGGGTAGATGATATGGACTGTTGCTACTGAAGTTGAGGCTTTTGGATCTTTCACCAACCGGCATCCTCTTCCACTTGTGAACAGATCAATTCTATGACCATCTATTTATGCACTTGTTATATATATCCATGCAGCAAAAAATTTTTATAACTTGGCAATAATGAAGATTTTATTATCCATACTGCGGGAAGATGAACCTTTTATCTGATACCGATTCTCTCATCTAAGCGGAATTTAACTGCTGACTTGAGGTACTCCTTTCCATTCCCTCCCTATCACGTCCCACATAAATGTTAAGGGGATAGTATATAACATTATTCAGGAAGACCCAGACGACCCAGCATCCTGGTTAACAAATTTGGTCTCCATTGTTGTATTGATTTGAAGCTGCTTCTTATTCTATATTATGTTATTTCATATTGTGCTTAATGGCATTTTACTCATATGTTAGTTGGATTTCACAAATCTGGAAGATCAGAGTTATTTTTTCCGTTGGTGGCTATCCATGTCAAGGGCCTTGTCTGGATGAATCTATGGCAGCTGATCATAGTCAATTTTATATAGATCCATCTGAGATCTCATCAATCGTTCTTTACATGTGTAGTATTCTGTCATTGTCATCATTGATTAAAAAAAGCTAGGGTAGTAACAAATCCTTATCTGCTGCTTTGATGTTTTGCTTACACATGATAATAATAATCCCCAGAGCAGCGGGCGCAAGAGATGCATAGACAAATTAGGACTACCAGCTCATTTGTCGTGGGCCTTGCTTTCTATTAGTGCCTCCCTTTTAGGTTGCTTTTCATTTCATTCAATTCTATTGGTTGACATTCCGGGACGGGTGGGACACTGCCATCTTCTAGTGGGAGAAATGCAGGCAAACTCTTATTTCTGTCCTTTTCTTGCACAATAATTTGTCTATTGCAGTTGCTGAATGCTTTCTTAAAAATTAGAGCAACAAATTATCCTTGCTTGTTAAGTATTCTATGCTGAAATATTTAGAAGCCAAGTGTTCTAGATGCTAATCATAAGTACTTTAATGAATAATATGCAGGAGGGCCGTTCACGGATCGGTCTATGATAAGAACCCAGAGGAGCATGTTCGTCCAACTGTGGTACCAGACCATGTAATTCAATCTGATTCAGAGAAGTACTGGGCTCCTCACCCTCAGACAGGGGTGTTTGGTCCGCCCGGTGAACAAAACCCGGCTGCTGCTATTGGTTTTCACACCTCTGCTGAAAGTGCTAACGGAGATTCTGTGCTGGAGCAGAAGGCATTTTTCCGTCCCCTTGAGGATTTGGATTTCGAGAAGACTTCTCCTCCGGCTTGAGTTTGTTAATACAAGAAGCTGCAGTCCATCTTTTGGTGATAGTATTAGAAGAAAATTAGACTGGCCTCCCTACTAAACAATTATTAAAAGAACAAAAAGGAAAAAAATGCATAAAATACAGAGGGATGACAACTGCAGCTTGCAGTATTATAGCAATAGATTTGCCGTAGTATGTTATGGTGATTTCTATGGATATGTAATAATGCTTTTGCCAAGTGAGGTTGAGAGGCCTCGGATTATTATCTACTTATGTGGTCATGATGTACTTCGGACTTATGTGTTCGTTTAATGCGTTTAATGCTTTATAATGGGGATATGATATATTAAGTATGTATGTAGCAAAAGTATTTATGCTCATTTTAAAATATTTATTTTATTTTAGTATAATGAAGATGGTTGTTAAATTGGATTATAAATCTCCTGTTTTAAATCAAATCATGAGATGCTAAGTGTTATACTGAGCAGGTAATATTACATTACAAAATGGGCCTCTCTACTTTTTCTCTGGGCTGCGAATCAGAACCTTTCTGTTTCTGTTGGGATCCGGCCAATGGCTTCGTAAAAGATGAGACAGAATTAAAAACTATGATTACTGCTGCCAATACTCTGAGACAGACTTGAGAATCTTGCAACACTAGAGGATAATATATCTGAATTACTGTTATATTTCTTTCTTGCAATACATGCAAGCTTGGACTTTTATGGTTATCTTCCCTTGTATAAATAAAACTCTGGTTTTATATTCACGGAGGGTCGATAAATAATTCTCAGAAAACATAAAAGGATACATCAATAGACCTTCTTAATACAGTCATTAGCCGGACGTCCCCATTTATTTTCTTGCAAGAAGAATTCAATGGAATAAAGAAATCCATTAGAGAAGCCAGTTTTCATCCATACTTCCAAAAGGATTAAAAGGAGACCGCGAGATTCTTCAGCAATGACATATTCCAAAAGCAACACCATAGGATAATTATTGATATCATCATGAGTATTAGGATGGGGTTAATCGTTAGATTTAACTGAACCAAACTTTACAAAAAACCAAATTGCTTCTATAGCTACAATTCTACACTTGAGTTAAACAACACAAAAATAAACCTTTTCTCCTTTCTGCTGTCCATCAAATAAATCTGAGACCAAATGGCAGAAAGGACTATTAGCCATCAGGATTTAATTCAACTGCAACACAGTATCAACTTAGTGGAAATCCACATTACCAAAGCCAGTCAAAGGAAACCACAATATACCATCATCCAACCTTTTCGCCAACTCCATGGACGCATCTCCTGAAGAAGAAATTTGTTCTTCATTAGTCAAATACAACCAAGTATATCAGGACGTAAAACATCAGCATAATTCAATAACACGTATGTCTATCCCCGTTGAAGAGGGAAACCATTCATGATTATGATCTCCTTGGGAATGTGTTATCAGGAATATAGAACTCATCAACTTCATGCTACCCATCAAAGTATCAAACTGTTGATTTATGCATTCACTCTCAATTTCACCACTTAAGTCCCCACAGAATGTTCAAGCAAGATAAATGGTTTGAGTAAATTTCTTGCTGTCAGCCGACTCGGAGATCTGAACTATTCAAACCATCATGGGATCCTGCTATAGGATACAGGACTCTTCCTTACCATGACACTCACATTTTGCTGCATCTAGCAAAGGAGATAGTTGAATGTGTCGGGTTCATTCTTGAACCCAGTATAGGTATTTGACCTTGTAAGATCCACCAGTGCAAACGAAGAGAAGATGTTAAACCTAAAAATAACGGATTGGAAAGGATTACTAAATCTACCCAGTCATAACAAAAGGCTTATTTATATGCATTTTTACCTGTCCTAATAGAGGACAGATTTTAGATAGCAATGGAAAGCATATTAGAAGGCCTATGTTTCTTCAACAAATACCAACCAAAGGAAGAAGATAAGTAATAGTTTACCGACAATTTAGTGAACAGGATGACAAAATTACCATGATACACAAAATGAAGAAAAGATCCCTAGAGAAAGTGACGCATTGCAAATATAATGACATCTTACCTCACCACAAGATTGCTTTTGATGTCGAGTTTCAATACCATTCTCTGCAATTGCACATTTAGGAAGACATCACACACACTAATAATGTCTCTGCTGTAGAACTGCTTCTGCAACTTGCAACATTTTTCTAGCTTTTCTATCTGGAGTACATCCTGCAGATTCCATTTCCTCGTATATCTTAGGTACCTGTAAAGCAACCCAGGATGAGGTGGGGTAAAGACGAGGTGATATTATAGGGTGGAATAAATTCTCATAGTTATTCATGTGATTAATAGTATAATTAACAGGTAATCATTACATAATCTGTTGGACACTCTTTTCTGGTTCTTTTCCCGGTAAATGTTTTCAGTAAAAGGTGCGTCACACACACTTTGATAGAGAAACATCAGGCAAGCAAAAAGACGTATTTAACTGAAAATTGGATTAATCACAATATCTGTCATGAAATCAAATAAGTTTCCACTCAAGGTAATTGAGCACCTGATCAAACTTTTTAGCCCTGAGAAAAGCCTTCATAAGTGTACTGTAGGTAACCACATCAGGACTGAAACCCTTCAAAAATTAACAGAAACAAATGTCGAAACTGATTAAAATATGTAAATAAAAAAGTACGTAGATAGAAGCATTTTAAGGATTTACACTATCTCTTAGTACATAGATAGAAGCATTTTAAGGATTTACAATATCTCTTAGTACTTAGAAGCATTTTAAGGATTTACACTATCTCTTATGTGGTGATAAACTGATACTGCCTCCAAATGTCTTCCAGCGGTGCCAAAAGCATTGATCAACACATTTAGCATCACAAGGTTTAATTCTATCCCTTCTGCTTCCATGAGCTGGAGAACCTTAACAGTCTGCTCACATAATCCCTTAAGATGAATCAAATGAAAAGAGTTCAATACAGTCATAAAAGCATCACTTATCTGGAAATCAACACTCACATTAAGGAAGAAAAGAGGGGCTGGAAAGATTTTTTAATGAAGAGACCTGGTGGTTTCAACAAAAAGTGGTAATTAACTACAGGTAGGAATAGCTAGAACTATCTGTTATCCAATTAATCACCACTAGCTCGGAACTTTGATATTATTTACTGTAAAGTGAATTCAGGGTTCTCAACATCTTAAATCAATGTATTTGTAGCAAGTTCGACACATAAGACTCGAGGAATATGTTGTTTATACCATGTAACTGAAAACCATATATATATATATTATATAACCTCTTTCAACCACATCTCTGCTTATATCCATCCTTTATCCAAATGTCACTAAAGAAAATAGCACATATCCAAATATAAACAATGAAAAGGAGTACACTGCCTAAAGCCATGCCTTAAAAGAGCTCCCCATACAATGAGTACACTGCTTGTCAAATAACCTACAGCCCTTATCCAAAGGTGGAAAACTCACCTGCTGTGCATAAGCGTTTGCTATAACACAAAAAGTACTGGCTGAAAGCTTTAAACCTTCTGATTTTAAAGCATCTATGCACTCATCAGCATTGTGGAATCTTCCATATTGCCCATAAATATCAACCAGAACAGCATATATTACTCCACTTTTGTGATGACCTCTACCCTTAATATTATCAAAAGTTTTCTTTATTACATCCCATTTTCCCTGTTCTCCTAAGCAACCAATAATTGTAATGAAAATTTTAGGGTCAGGATACAGCCCTTGTTCTTGCATCTTGATAAACATCTCCAAAGCATCAGATACAAAGCCAAATTTACAATGCCACCGTATCAAAGAATTCCAGGTTGTAATATCAGGCTTTATACCTTCTTGCTGCATTTTATCAAACGCTTCTAAGGCTTCCTCTAACTCGCCATACTTGCCAAATGTATCAATAATGCTATTATAAATTTTCCTGTCTAGAGACAATCCCATATCCTGTATCTCACCCAATATGCTCAAAGCTTTCTTCCACATCCCGTGATCCCTATATAATACAATAACCTTACTGTAAATAAAAGAATTTGGCCTAAACCCTGCCCCCCTCATTTCAGCAATTACTAACCAAGTATCTTCCAAACGCTTGGCGCTTACATAGTAATCAATAAGAATTTCAAAAGTTTCTCGGTTCTTTCCAATTCCAGCAGCATCCAATGCTGCCAGAACCTTATCCGCAAGCTTCAATAGGCCTTTCCTCAAGAAACTTCTTAGTAGAATATTATACGCGTTTATCCTCGGCCTGTACCCAAACCCTTGCATTTCTTGGAAGATTGCATCTGCTTCCAATGTCCTGCCAACATTTCCAAGAGCAGAAATCAACATTGTGTAAGATCTCAAATTCGGACGAAACCCCAATGCCTCCATTTGCGAGAGAAAGGCCATAGCTTCGTTGATTTCTCCTGAGTTGCACATCTCACATATTGCTTCATTATACAAATCAAACGAGAGTTCTTCACCGTTACAAGAACCAATTCGGTATTCGGAAAATGAGTAATTACTGGCATTCAAGGAAGAATTCTTATCGGAATCTCCAATTCTAATCGGCTTTAGCAAATGGAATGGCGATTTGGGTACCTTATATTCTGTGAAATAGTTGTAAGACAGACGAAAAACAGGAAGAAGGCAAGAAGGACAGCAAATATGAGCAGCTGACGGACATGATTTTAGCGGGAAAAAGCGTTCCATCTCTAGAATCTTATCTCCATCAACTGCTACAGCAAAATAGATGAAATCACTGGAGAAAATTTGGCCAAAATCATACCCGACCCTTTTTTTTTCTTTTTTTTTTCGTGGGAGCCCCAAAATGAGGGATTTCCGGGCTCCCCACCCCGCCAAGAAATAATTGGATAATAAATACTCACTCAATTCCACACCACCCCACAAAAGATCTCGTTGTTTCAATTTTCACGGTAATTAAGAAAATTAATTAAAATAATAAATTTTGTTTTGATTTTTTATACTATTTTGAATGAATTTAATTTTTTATTTTAAAACTGATTTTTGTATTTTTAATATTTTTTGGGAATTAGAGATTTTTATTAAGTAAATAATAAAATAATAATAGGTGTACAAAAGAATTAACATGTAAAATAATATATATTCTAATGAAAATAAGATTATATTCTCAAATTTGAATTTTGAATATAAAATATCAATTTTTTAAATTTAAACTTTAAACTTAAAATTTAAATTTTAAAATTTAAATAATTTACATTTTAAACTTTTGTTTCAATTTGATGTATAAAATTATCATTATATCAAATGAAAGTAGCTAAGGAATAACACGTTGTTGTGGAGGAAAATGTAATTAATTTGAAAGAATTTATCGCTCTTCCCTATTGGGTTCATCAGGAGAACAATATTGGGCTAGATTCCAAAACTAGCTGATTGGGCTCAGCCCAACAAAAGAAATAAGAATACTGGTCTATTAACTATTAGGGTTTATTCGCTCATATAAAATGACTCTTAACTGACTGCAATAAGAGAAATAGCAGCAGGCCAAAGGTGTGTTCTGCTCAGTCATCTCTCTCCCGACTGACCTTCCGCGCACCGTCGTAAGTTTTTCTTGTCTCCGCCTCGGGCTGTTCAACTTTTCTTGTTATCGATTTTTCTGTTTATGTAGCTTTTACAATCAAATGAATCTTTTTTTGATCTGTACTATGCTAGATTTTCCAACTTAATGAGGGCTAGGCACGGAAGCTAGTTGTTCTGTTGTCATAAAATTTTGGAAAATGTTTAACTATTGCACATATGTAGAAATTTTGTGGCAGCGCTTTTAGGGTTTTAGTATTTTTAGCTATAGGATTGAGAGACGATGGATTCACTTATTTTTTAATGTTTAGCTGCTTAATCCAAATATTTCTTAACTGCCTTAATTTGTTTTTTTCAGTTTAATAATTGATTTGCTTCGCGGTTCCCTCATGTTTAAAATGTGTAGTGTAGCTTTGGCTTTATTTTGATTATAGGACTCCGTAGTTGCTTAATTACTATCTAAAGTCTTTGTTTTCTCATAATTGTTAAGATGATTCCTTATATATACACAAAGATGATGCACTGTTCAATTATTTCTTCGACCATTATAGGTGCTATTCTATTTTTCCCCTTAAATCTGCATTTCTACATAGGTTTCTTAATTAATTTGTAGTTAATGTCTTTGAAGAGTTTCATTCTTACTGAAGCTTTTGCCCCCTGTCTGATTCAGTTAGCTTGATTGTTTGTTTGCTTTTTGATAACTTTATCAGCCTAAATACTGTCTTCATGTCATGTAAGGCTGTGGATAACCTTACATTTTGATTTTTGTGTGGTTTTGCTTTGAAGAAATTTTAATCTGAGTATTCCTTTTTGCTAGGAAGTTGTCGTTCCTTTGTTATAACATAGCTGTTGGTTGATACTGTGTAGTGCTTGTTTTTGGCTACCACATTTGTCTTCCACTTGTGATAACTGTCTTCTGAATCCCTTGGTGTTCTATAGGTGAGTCATGGTTAAGCACAACAATGTTGTGCCGAATGGGCACTTCAGAAAGCACTGGCAAAACTATGTTAGGACCTGGTTTAACCAACCTGCCAGGAAAACCAGGAGAAGAATTGGTATGAAATTATGTTATATTGCATAAATTTTCTTAGTGAATAGATGAATGTTGTGAATGTCTGTAACGTGGTTTATGATATTATGGGATTGCTATGTTGCTTAATTTTGTTCTCTCTGCTTCACAGCTAGACAGAAGAAGGCTGTAAAGATTTTCCCTAGGCCTACTGCTGGACCTTTGCGTCCTGTTGTCCATGGACAGACATTGAAGTACAACATGAAAGTTAGGGCCGGTAGAGGATTTACCCTTGAAGAGCTGAAGGTGAGTTGCTTTAAGTTAGCGCATAACTTTCAACTGTCACTTGGTAGTGTAACCAGATGTGGCCTCTTATCACTAAAAATAAAAAGTAAACAACACAGTTTCGTCTGTGGTATTGTTTTTGCTAACTTGATATCTTAGAGTTATCGACTAATACGCGAGGGATCAGAAGGCCCCCAATCAACGGCACTAGGTTGGCATGCAGTATTAAATCGCTCTCTAGGTGACTCGAGCTTCTTTTCTCTTGGCATGCCATGTAGAGGGTCATGAGTGAGGGTTTCAAGCCATTAGACCACACACCTCTTGTTGTGGAATTGTTATTTATGTGATTAATTCTAGGACTTGGAAGTGTGCCTTAGTGGCTTTGTTTGTAGGTCTTGCAACTTTTTCTTTTTTTAAAAAAAAAAAAATTGCTTCCAATTGATCAGGCTGCTGGAATTCCAAAGAAGCTTGCCCCAACCATTGGAATTGCAGTTGATCATCGCCGAAAAAACCGATCTTTGGAGGGATTTCAGTCTAATGTTCAGCGACTGAAGACCTTCAAGGCCAAGTTGGTTGTCTTCCCAAGAAGAACCCGTAAATTCAAGGTAATGTTACAAGCAAATTAATTAAAAATACAGTTAGTAAATGTAGTCATATGTAGTATCCTTGAGAAGAGTTGAATCATAATATATTCTGTTGTACAGTCTGGTGATTCTGCTCCTGAGGAATTGGCAACAGCAACCCAAGTCCAAGGAGATTACATGCCTATTGTACGTGAGAAACCAGCAGTGGAGCTTGTGAAGGTGACGGAGGAAATGAAGGCATTCAAGGCATATGACAAGCTGCGGTTGGAGAGGACAAACCAGCGCCATATTGGTGCCAGACAGAAGAGGGCTGCTGAAGCTGAGAAGGAAGAGAAGAAATAGGTACTTTTTGGGTAATGAATGATGTTTTTTTGTTTGTCAGAAATTCAGTTGAGGACTTGCTTGAACTCTACTCTACTAGTCTCAATTCTTATAATTATCAGCTGAGTGTAAGAATATTAAGATTTTATGGTCCAGTTTTGCTTCCTTCTTCCTCAACTTCCTAACGGTGTTGCCTCTCCATTTGGCTTGCCTTGCCTCGCCTCCTGCATTAACTTTGGATATTCTTCTGGCGTTTATGGAAGCAGTTGAGTTTTTTTTTTTTAGTGGAGAAAGGCAAATTATGATCTTCTGCGTAAGCATGAATTGTGGGGTCTAATATGCCAATTGAGCTTTTTGCACAAGAATAATAATATAACCAATCCAATTTTAGGCGGCACACAAGAAGGATTTGGCATTTTTAAAATTCAACTTTATGGTCGTGGGAGAGTGCTTAGTGGTGCAACACATCTTACTTATGACAAATTGACTTTCACTAATATAGAGATATGACCAATCTATTTTGTGGACCTAAATATTTATATTGTTGAATGTGGTTGTTTAGTAATTAATTTAAATGAGTTGAGGTTGGTAAGTAATTAATTTAAACGACGTGAGGTTCATAAGTAGGTGATGTGATGTTATGGAGTTTTTTACATAAATGATCCCAACTATTCCATTTTTCAGGCTGAAATTTATAGCCCTTTTTGGTATTTCTTTTTCTTTCAAATTTCATTAATTTTTCTCCACAAAAATCTCTTGCTTTTTGGCTAAATCCACATATTATGAACCTTTTTGTTCCTTTTGCCAAGCATAACTATCCAAATACTATCCGGTGGCTAAAGGTACATGGGAAATGTTTTGTGGCCAATTAATTGCCTCACATTGTGGGCAAAAATGGTCTATAAAAAGGCCTTTTCTCCGTTGCATGTGCTTTTTATAATCTATTAAAAATAAATGCTTATGAAAAATTTATTTAAATATATATATATAATAATTTTATTTTTAATAATATCATCTTTCCATTAACCTTTTATAAATAACTTATTTTAACTTTTTTTTAAGTTAAAAATAACTGATTTTAATTAATGAAACGGAACACATAAATAATTTATATTTATAATAGTTAAGTTTTAGGATCTATACGTTAAGAGGTTAGTGAGAATTCTTCACGAGCGATGAGATATTTATTGATATTATAAAAGATCTGATACAGTAAGAAAGAAAATTTATATTTGTTCATATTGTATGAAATGTTTATATTTAAATGACAAATATAGTTTTTACTTAGATCTAATTAATTGGTTCAACATTAAAGTATTATACTATTATTTACAATATTTTCTGAAAGTAAATAATTCTTTAGAAGAATCATATGACTAGTTGAGGTAGGAATTATAAAATTTATTATTAATTTGTTAAGAGTTTAATTATTTGTAGTAAGAGACGTGTAATTTAAAAATTTACGTGATGTGACTAGTACTGTTAAAATGGATGAATATGAATTTTAAAAAATAAGTTCGTCAAAATCAATTCAGATCGGATCGGCCCGTTTTGAGTGGAGCCTTTTCCAATCCAGTTAGCGACTTTTTTTAAATTTATATATTCAATTTTTTTATATTTTTTAAAATAAATTTAGACATTATTTTGGTGTTAGTTATGTATAATTATTTTGTTTCTTATTTAGATATTATAGTAATTTTATAATTAATTGAATATTTTTAATTTTTAATATTTTTTTAAGGTTAAAATATTTTTATTCAAAAATAGGTGTTATTTACATGTACTTATTTTGTTTTTTATTTAAATATTAATGTAATTTTATGATTAGTTGAATACTTTAAAAAAATTAATTTTTAATATTTTTTTAAAGTTAAAAATAATTTTTATTCAAAAATGAAAAAAATAAAAAATAAAAAATCGCAGGCGAACTTGTTCACGAACGAATATTGTTCAAGGGTTTTTTGGGCTGTAAAAAGTTTAGCCTAGATCAGACAAGACTTTTTGAATATGGACTGCACACGATTCTATTCGGTCTGACCTGTTTGATAGTACTAAATGTGATATTAAAATAATGATATATATATTTTTTAATCCATTGAGAAAGACAAATGATGTAACTGAAACTTTTGATATAAATTTTGATATAAAGAGAAGTAAAACTATTATTTTGCCACGATATAATCATATTCAAATACAAATAAAATGAATTATGTTTAAAGAAAATGAAAGGGAGTCATCCAATGATGAATGATACATGAAACGAAATACTAATATTGTTCGTCTCTCGTGTTCGAGTCTTGAGACCGATAACTACCGAGTTACCAAAAATAGAAGAGGCGCGCGCGGTACAGGTACTCGATGAATGAACATGGCTGGCTGGCTGTAATAACTTGGACTAGTTGTTTGGGGTGGTTGATTTAACTCAACAGACATTCAATTGGAAATGTTAAGGATGGCCCCTTTACTCATTCACTATTATATCCAATTATCAAAATTATCAATTACTCTTCCTCTTTGTCCTCTTATTATCTCTTTCAAAGATCCAAATCTCCAACAACAAATAAATAAATAAATATATATTACAACACTTCAATTAGTCAGATATCAGATCACAGACTTCATCCTCCCACGATAAGGACAGAGGATTATTAGAATCCATTAATCAGCTGTTGGGTTGGGCTGAGTTCAATGGATTTATTTAAAATTTGATTCTTTTTAGCCTTCCCAAATCCCAATTCACTTGAAAATTCATTTCTTGAAAAAAGCTCTGAAATGGCAGCCACCATTGGATCCTTAAGGCAAAGCTTTGCGGAAAGGGGCAGAGAAAGACTGTTATCCAGAAAAGAATACTCAGAATTAGGATTTGGGGAATCTTATGCTGTTGGTCATGGTCAGGGAGGAGGTTTTTTCTCTCGGGTTTCTCGATCTATACAGGATAGAGTTTCCGAATTCTGGAGAAATGTTAAAGATGCTTCAGTTAAGGCATATCAAATGGGTCACTCTGATCCAAGAAAAGTCATCTTTGCAGTTAAAATGGGAATGGCTCTTTCCCTTGTTTCTGTGCTTATTTTCTTTAAAGAACCTCTCAGTTACATTAGCCAATACTCAATCTGGGCAATTCTCACAGTCGTAGTAGTTTTTGAATTCAGCATTGGTAATGTTTTAGTAATCTGATCCATTAAGTCCAAATGATGCTTCTTTCTCTTTCTTTCCCATTATCTGATGGCTGGCTATATCTGTAGGGGCTACACTGAATAAAGGATTTAATCGAGCCTTGGGGACTCTATCTGCTGGTGCATTGGCTTTGGGCATTGCTGAATTGTCTGCTTTAGCTGGAAAATATCAAGAAATTGTAATAGTGATCAGCATCTTCATTGCAGGTATAGTTGAATGAATACTTTGTTCCTTCATAACTACTGTACTTTGGAGTGTTTCCTTGATGAGAAATTTATTTATTTGGTATTTACTTTTTGTTCTGGGCTTTAGGATTCTGTGCAAGCTATTTGAAACTATTCCCGGTAATGAAGCAATATGAATATGGATTCAGGGTATTCTTGTTGACCTATTGTATTGTGCTGGTATCTGGGACTTCACATTTTGTGCAAACAGCTGTGTCTCGGTTGCTGCTGATTGCAGTTGGGGCAGGTGTTTGTTTGGTTATAAATGTATGTGTCTATCCAATTTGGGCTGGTGAAGATCTGCACAAATTAGTGGTGAAAAATTTCAAGAATGTTGCTACTTCATTGGAAGGTTAGGAGTTAACCCTCCTCAACTTTTACTTTATATACTTTTTCTTTTTTGTGATGGAGATGATCTGTTCCATTACCATCAAGCCTTTGTGTAGGTTGCGTGAATGGATATCTCCAATGTGTTGAATATGAGAGGATACCTTCGAAAATTCTTACCTACCAGGCTTCTGATGATGTGGTATACAGTGGGTATAGGGCAGCTTTAGAGTCGTCCAGCCAAGAGGAGTCTCTGGTATGCCTATGTTTGAGCTAAGATAATGCTAGTTCTGTAATTTGAGATCGCAAGGATAAGTGTTTTAATTCGTTCATTTGCAGCTAGGTTTTGCTATATGGGAACCACCCCATGGCCGGTATAAAATGTTCAGGTATCCTTGGGGTGCTTATGTTAAAGTTAGTGGCTCTCTGAGGCATTGTGCATTCATGGTCATGGCAATGCATGGGTGTATACTATCTGAAATACAGGTAACTACCATTTTTCTATAGATAGAGAAGTGTATAATTACCATATTTGTCCGTAAAGCAACTTAGACATTTTAATGTTTTCTGTTCAAGCTGTGGCATGCTTTTATATGTACCCCAGAAATCTATGTTAGCTGTATTATTGCCTTCAAACTGTAATCTATCTTGAAAGTCTTGTTTAGTATGTTCACTAATTCCCTTAATTGTGGTTCTAAAGATAATTAAATTGATGCTGTTGGCGTTTGCTTCATTCCCCGTCACTTTGATGGCTTAATAAATTGGTGTTCTGTATCTGGTAGATGTCAAATTGAATAGGAGGAGTTTCTAGTTTGCTTCTTATCTCAATACTGCAACCGCACATACCTTGTTCTTCAATGTGCTCATAACGTCAGGACTTATTTGTTTTGCTTAAACAATAAGGAAGAGAGAAAAGCTTGAGAGAGGATAATTTCTTAAAATTCTGGAGTTTAAGATAGTTTTGGTCTTCTATTATTTGTTATCAGTGCTTTCTGGTCTTTCTTGAAATATATATACCTTCTGTAGAATATTTCCCAGATATATTTAGTTAATGCATTGAAGTTAATTGGTTATTAAGAACCTTTCAAGAACTGAAGTCCCTCAATGGAAAGTATTCAGAATCCTGGTATTTGAATCTCCATCTTTCGTCAAATTTTACGCAAGCAATCTGTCTTATTGACATGTTTTTTTCCTCCATTTTCCATCTAAACAAATAGAAAACAATAGTTCACTTTATTTCTCCGGTCTTTCTTCCCTCCATGAGTGACATACTAAAAGTGGAATTTCAGAAAGTATCTTTGTAATTCACGAGGGCTTTGTTGTAGAGTGCATACATGTGTGTGTCCTGAATTTCATGAGCATGGATTCTAGGAAGGTTACAATATTTATGCGCCAAGTTACCTTACCTTCTGGGCCAAGTTATGCATTTCCTTTCTTCCTGACACAAAACACTATGAATATGGATCTACTACCCAAAACTTTCATCTCAGCATGTTTCTACATCTGCATATATACAACTCTGATATAGAAAAACTCTGTGAGGTGTCCCAAAAGTTGTCATTCACAGACCATTCATTTACTGTACTTCTACCAAATCTGGATTAGCATCCTTTAGCCAAAATCTTCAGTAAAAATCAGTACAATAAAATGCTTCCTATTTCTTTCCAGATTGATAATTTTTTTTTTCCATATATAAAATTATGGTTCTGGGAGAAGATAGACTCAGTGGAGTTTAGAGCCAATGGTGTTATGACATTCTTCATAAAATTGAGGTCTCATCTTTATATTTCTGAGATATTAGCTATAAGCTGTTCTGGCTCTGTTAGTTTTTTTAGTAATTCTATAATCATTATAGAAACTGCATGTATTTCTATTTTGGTGGAGATTAGATTCACCTTTTCATTTATGATGAACAGTTTCCGTTTCAGCACCCTGGCCTCTTGCATTAGTTGTACTACCTCTGGTTATATATTTTGTTTCTTCTTTTTGCTTTTCTCAAAATTTCTTTTTGTCAGGCGGCAGAAGAACTGAGACAGGTATTTAGGAAGGAGATTCAGAGAGTTGGTACTGAAGGTGCTAAAGTGTTGCGGAAGCTGGGGGACAAAGTAGAAAGGATGGAGAAACTAAGCCCTGCTGGAGACCTACTCGAGGAAGTGCACGAGGCTGCAGAGGAGTTGCAAATGCTAATAGATCAGAAGTCATATCTTTTGGTCAAAGCTGAGAGCTGGGAAAGTGGAAAACGGCCTGAAAATTTTGAAGATCCTGAACATATTCAAGAGTTAAAGGAGAATGAAAATAGGCCACGAGTGATAAATTCAATAAGTGAAGCAAATCTCAGCCTAAAACCAGCAGAGGGATTACGAAAATGGGACTCCATCAATCCTAACCCAGCAGTGAATGTCTCCATTTCTCAGTGGGATTCAACAGAGGATGCATTGAAACATCAGACAATGTGGCCTTCACGACTCTCAATTCTTGGCGACACTATTCTAAATGAACGCGAAGTGAGGACATACGAAAGTGCAAGTGCATTATCACTTTCAACATATACTTCATTGTTGATCGAATTTGTTGCAAGGCTTCAGAATCTTGTAAACTCATTCGAGGAACTCAGCGAGAAGGCAAAATTTAAAGAACCTGTAGAACCAACTGCAGAAAAGGAGGTAGAGAGTTTCTGGACAAGGTTGCGTAAATTATTCTCCTCTGGGGATTGAATAACTAGTGTTGCAGCCAGTGCTGCTGCTGCTGCTGATTCTAAGCTCTGACATGTTTTCCTTCATCTTGCCTGCATATACAGATTTTGCTTGTGTTAAGTTGAAGCTTGTGGCATATTACAGGAACTTGCAAACTTGTTTTCTGCAAAAGGATAGGATGGGAAAGATGTAAATGTGATGGGAATGAAGATTTCCATAACTCTGAAGATGCCAATGGATAGTTTTACAAGAAAGAGAGTTCCTTCTCAGTATTTTCTTCAAAAGAAAACCCCCCACACCAACACACACACACACACACAATTTTATTAGTGAGACAGGTATTTTAATAATAGATGTATTTCTTCTTGTTTGTTTGTCCAATAATGAGGTATTTTGAGTGATTGGTGCATATAGAAGAAAGACTTTAAATTACACCACAACCAAATTAATGAGGTAACTAAAACCACAAAGAATAATAAATTCTTTCCTACAAAACAAAATCGTCTGTAATGTTATTGTGTTATAGAGAGAATGTAAAAACAATTTCTTGAGTGTTTTTCCAATCCATGTTAATGTGAATTAAGTTTTTAATTCTTTTAAATTTATATTTTCTTATAAATTTTAAATTTTAGACACACAAACTCTACAAGATATAAACTCAAAATTATACAAATCAAGTTCTTTTTGTGGGAGGAAAGAGATGTGGACAACTAAAGTGGTTCCACTTCCACTTGGTTATGCCGTTCCTCCAAATTTGCCATTCTCCGGTACCACCACCAATAACTACCGCCGGAAGCTCGTCGGCCTTCGCTCGAATCACAATCAGCTAAAATCCCCAATTCAACAGCTCGATAACTTTCCGACGACTGGAATTAGGTGTTCATCATCCCCCACTAGCCAGGGGGCATCGGCAGAGGATAACTTTTCCGCAAAAACTCAAAATGTAAATGTTCCTCCTCCGCCCTTTTCTTTCTCTAATACTTGTTCGATGGAGTTGAGAGTAAATTCCTTTCTGTTGCAGAATCAGCAGAACAAAGGATTCTTCAAGAAATGGAAGGTAAATTTAACTCCATTTTCAAATATGATGATGATGAGCTAAAATTTTAGTATTACTAAATGGAAACCCTAGTTTTAGAGCTTCATTTTGTGATATATTAGGAAAATTCAGCAGAAATGAGTGCTAAGCTAGCCAAATTGGGGCTTGCGGCTGTTCTTGCTTACGGATTGTTTGATGGAGTGACATATACCAGTTTTTTTGTGCTTGCATTTGTTGGGTATGAGAAAAGTACAGGGAAGAATCCTGCTGCCAATCTCCAAGCCCTTTTAGGAGTAAGTTTTTTTTCTCAACAATCTATTACTATTAGAGCTATTGAAATTGAAGTTCAATTTTGCTTTACCTAATTGCATAAACTCGATGATTCATTACTAGATCGTTATATTGATGTGGACTGGGAACAATATTACAAGACCATTTAGGGTAGCAGGTGCAGCTGCATTGGCTCCCATTATTGATAAAGGGCTAAGAAGAATTCAGAAACACTTCAACTTTCCAAGTCTTGTCTATGCTTTTGCACTTGTTGTTGCCATTGTTGCTGGTTCTTGTTTCACTGTTGTGGGCTTACTTATCCTATCAAGATGGGGGAAGTGAATATTCACATTTTTTTAAAAAAAATTATACACAATGTTATGGGTAGGGAAATGTGGTTCGACCCCCTTACCCCTACCCGTTGTTCACATTTGGTTCACCTAGTTTTTCATGTAAGAGTACTTCTACCAATGAACTGATCGACTATCTTGTTACGTCCACACTCAGTTCACCTAGTTTTTCATGTATTATTAGTTCATTACGGCATCTCTTGTCTTGTCCCCGATTTTCTTGACTCCAAAATTTTCACTTGGAAGACCATCTTTGATTATCTCCTCTTTTTTCCTTTGATCTTTTTCTTAACAGTTCTATTTCTTGTTCTTGATGCTGGATCTTTACTGGGGAGAAGCAAGGTTTGATGATTGCTCTTTGTGAAAATACTCATGTAGACCTCATTTATGATTTGTCTTGTTGCAAAAAAGAAACACAACGCTTGATTCAATGACTAGGTGAGATAATCTTCTCTTTGGTTCACCAGGAATAAACAGCTACTCACAAGAATATGAACACTAAAACAAAGATAACATACATGTGTTTATTATTGGCAGAAATTTTACAGAATTCTTCATAGCACTCATAGTACGAACTAGAAGTAGAAAATAACAATAAAATAGTAATAAATACTCATAGTACTTGATAACTTTTGGATTCTGTTAAGGGACCATCACCAGTAGGGTGATATTTCTGGTGATATAACATTAACAACAGCCTCCTCTTTTGGTCTTAGCTATGCGACAGCGACAGGGCGGGTCTAATTAGATACCAATACATCCTCAATTCATTTGTACTCGTTTGATTAGGGACTTAAGTGGAGAGCGAGATGGATTTGTACCCAAGCTTAGGTTTGGGTTGGGACAAGAATTAAGTTCTTTCCATCCCCACCTGGTCCTACCCATCCCTATCCATCTCCGTTATTTTATTTATTTTTAGCATGATTAGACTTTTTTTTTTAAGGATTATTATTTGTATTATTTTTTAAAGTTTTAATTCATTTGATTTTGTGGTATGCATATTATTATTTTGTATTTAACAAGATTATTGAAAATAATACATCTAATCTCCTACTTGGGCTTCAAAAGAAATTTCTGGTTTGGGTCCCCAATTCTCTAGTGGGTTTGGACGGGGATGGGGCTTGATTTTATCTTAAACCTTAGTTTAGTTGGGGTGAAATTAAGGAGGGGAGTAGAAAATGATGTAAATCACGACGTAAATGTCATATTTACGTCGTTTGGTTACAACGTAAAAATAGAGGGGATGTAGACAAGGAGGAAGCTCTCCCCCTCCACGTCAACAAATTAATCCCTCCCAAAACGGACGGATTGTGACGTAAATAATGTTAAAAAGGAAATTTTATTATCTTACAAATTAGTTTATTATAAATTTATGTTAAATTAAACTCCTACTTCATATATGTAATATTCCTAACTTTGTGTAATAGATATAATAGTAAATTATATATGATGCAAATTATTTACCTTTCACTTTTTACCACAATCAAAGGGAAGGAAGTAAACGTGATTTACTTTCCTTTGAAGTAAATGAATATTGAAAAACCTTAGAGGGTGTTGAGTAAGGTTTTTGGCTAATTTTAAAAACGTTTTGAACAATTTTTAATATAAACCTCTGATTTTTTTTGAAGAATTTAATAACTCCTTTTTAATAAAATTCATAGCTGAACAAAATCTCTTTTATAAATAAGTATTAAACTATAAACGTAGAAGTAAAAGGCAAACCATAAAGAAAAGAGACAAAGAAGTTATAGTGGTATCACTCTCTCAATAGAGCTACATCCACTACCTTTAAGACTCAACTAAGGATTTCACAAATTCACTAATTTCAAGTTTATACACAAAACACAATAAGGATCACCCTTAAAAGGTTTTGCACTCAAACCTCAAAGGGTTTTTTCACAAAACCTTTAATCACAAAATAATATAGAAGAGTAAGGATGAAACAATGTTACCAAATAAGCTTGAGAAGATAAATACACAACTCAATTTTAATGCTTCTACAAGCTCCTCTTTTTCTCCTTCTTTGAATGATGATAAAAAATGTAGCTCCAAGGAGATTTTTCTTTTTGTTTTTGTAGGATAAAGAAGATTAGAAAAGTGTTCTTGAAAGCTCTTTAAAAAGTTCTTAAATAATTTTCAACTACTTGACATTTATGACTAACCAAAATACCAATTTCTATGTGAAGGTAAAAACTAGCCGTTACTGTTAGAGCAACGGTCATTTTTTTACAGTAAAAGTGAAATTCGGATGACCAGTTTTCAAAATCGGACGTCCGACTTTCAAAATCGGATGACCCTTTTCAAAATAGGAATACCGATTTTTAGTTAACTTAAAAAATTGGATGACCCTTTTTATAAGCGGACAACCGATTTTTTTATACCTCTAAAAATTAGACGACCGATTTTTTTATTCCCTGAAAAAATTGGATGACCGAGTTTAAAATCATATGACCCTTTTTCATTTTGAGAAATCAAAAATCTGATGACCGGTTTTAGATATGATAGAAAAAATTTGACAACCGGTTTTCCTTGAAAATTTGGACTTTCCTTCACATTTCAAGACAAGTTAGAGAGTTTTACAAAATTACCTTATAGGATACCCCTAACTATTATTCTTGTCTTCAAGGTATTCAACTTGACCACTTCATCTCCATAAACTCTTGTTGTCTTGAGTGATCTTTTGCTTCTTCGTAGATTACCTTTGAGACTTCTCTTGTGCATCTTTTGTTCTTCTATATAAAGTTATTTCTACTTATCACAAAGTGCACGATAATCATAATCAAAACATTACAAATATGCACTTAGGGCTTACAATCTCCTCCTTTTTTATTATGACAAACAAAGATGCAAGATAGTGATTTTATAGAATAAAAGAACAAGCTTTAGCCAAGAGAATGCTTCAAAAAATCAACATTTAGAGCCAAGCATAATAATGAGAGAGGAAGAACTCCTCCTTTCATTTTGAAAGCAAGCCAAGGTTTGAAACATAGTTTAGAAAGTTAAAGCTCCGCCTAAAAGCATGTTTCACAACAAATATGACATAAAAAAATATCATCAACACAACTTAAGGCCGTATAAGCAATAAGGCATAATGCATAACACTTTATGCAACTCAAGTATGTTGCCAACATAATTCAAAACATCAAGGCAACACAACTCAAGTTATAAAGATAATTTTCAACAAAGCATATGTATCTCATATATGTGCATCTTATACTCCATAGATGCATCTTATGCATCTGAACAAAATTTTCAATAAAGCATAATCACATCAACAGAGCATAATCTCATATATATGCATATCTTCTCCCCATTTTGTCGTAAATCAAAAAGCAAAAGGACTAAAAGGGATCATTGAAAACAAAGATAAACAAGATCAAGGGAACTCTCATCATTAAGATTTCATCATGAAGTTCCAAACTAAGCAAAGGAGTTCATTGAAACAAAGATCATTGAAACTAATCAAAAATCAAAAAGCTTCATAAGCACCAAAGTCACAAGCAAATGTAGTTCAAAATAAAAGAAACAAAAGCGGTTAAAAAGGTAAGAGTTTTAGTTATAAAACATAAAACTAGCATGTCACTCCCTTTTCATCATTTCTTTAATGGCCTTCATCTATATCCCTCACTTCCATTCTCATTACTCTCTCTTGAATGTCGAGACTTTTCTATCCAATGCCTCAAAGTGACCATCTAATACATCAAAGCGACTGTTCATAGAGGCTTGCAAAGAAGCTATCATATCTATGATTTGAGTCATGCTTTCGGATGATGAACCTTCTTCTACTCGTTCTGGCCTTTTCTTTTGCCTTATTTCCCTTCAATGAGTCTCTTCCTCCAGTTTTGTCTCACTAACCTCTTCATCAACATTCATTTCCTCTTGTCCCTCATTTCCTTCATCATGTTTATTGTCTTCATTACTTTCATCTTGTCCACCTCTAACTAACATCACTTCCTCATTTCTCTCAAATCTCATCCCCTTGAATGTATACTTGTTGTAGATTTTTTCAGCCCCAATGGGATCACCAACTCCAACCAAGTTGAGCACAAAGTATTGAAAGATTTTTGTAAGGAAGCAACCATATGGCAAGCATTTGGTGGAAGATGTTTGAGTGGCTAGCATGTGTTCTATAGCCATATAACCAAAGTTCATTCTTCTATGCTCATGAAACGCTAGCATGACTAAGGAATGTATGTTTGTTATGGAAGACTTGTGACCAACATTTGGGATGATAATATTAGAAATCATATGATGAAGTAATCTTCCATAGGCATCTAGCTTATGCACATTTCTATCATCATGCCTTTTAAGTACCTCTCCCTTTGTGAATATCTCCTCAAATCTTCTTTCACTATGTAGGTTAAGGTCATAACACTTCTTATTCTTTGTGTAAAATCTTATGCCATCATCAGGTGTTTCTAAGATAGTGTTAAGCAATGTATTATCAAATGAAATGTCTCTACCATCAACCCTAGAGAGTATCCATTGATGGATTATGTTTCCAACTCTTTGAATTCTACCCTTATGTAAGTTAGCATATAATTCATAAATCATCTCAGGGTAAAATAGTTTATTTACAGTAAGCAGAGGTCTCCAACCAATTTCATTAAAGAGATTTAGAATGATTTCCATACCTTCCATGTCATTCAAGTCTACTCTACGACCTGGAGCAATTTTCCTTCTCTTTTTGTCCATTCTTCAAAATTTGTTGCTTCTTTCACAGAGATAAACTTCTCTGGAGCCCTTACTCCAGATGGCACTCTTTCCCCTTTTCCAGTTCTTCTTTTGCTGCTTCCTCCTTCTTCAACATTTTTACCTCTTCCCGCATTAGTATTCTTCACTTTCACCAATTTTGAAGTCTTTGAATAGTGCATATTTGATAGAGTGTTTTGAGAGAAAGAGAATCGATCTATGAAGATTCAGAGAGAATGTTGAACGGTTTTCTTTTGATTGAGAAAGAGAGTAACTGATGAGTTTTTTGAGAAGGAAAGGGAGAAACAAACTATTTGGCTTGTTAGAGAGAGAGAGAGAGAGAGATTTCGGAAGTGTAGAGAGAGAGATAGTGTGTGTGTGTGTGTGTGTGTTAGAACAAATGAGAGGAAATAAAAGTTTTCTGATTTTAAAAACGCAGAACTTGTCGTATACATTGAAAATCGGTCAATCGGTTTTGAAAATGGTCGTCCTTTTTTTTTCTTTAACACAGGAAATCAGATGTTCGATTTTTTTGGAGGCGTCCGATTTGGTTGTCCGAAACTCTCGGCATTTTTGTGAAGAAAAATTTTTGAAACTCTTCAATGAAAATGAACGTCCGGTTTTTCAATATTTGTCCGGTTTTCTAGGCTCTTTAAAAAAAAAAGAGAAAATCTGAAAACTCAAAAATCACATATTAGTCATGGAATTTACCAATACCAAGTAATTTCCTCAAATAACAAAAATGTCCTTCAGAAAGGGGTTTTATGAAAATGTCAGCAATTTGATCTCTTGTGCAAATATAGTCTAAAAATACATCCCTTTTTGCAACATGATCTCTTATAAAATGATACTTAATTTCAATATGTTTAATTTGAATGTTGCACAGGATTTACAGAAAGATTTATTGCACTTGTGTTATCACAACCAAAATCAATTGAAGTATGCTTCATCCAAAGTACTTGAGCACAACAACAACCAGCAGCTATATATTCTTGCTATACCAAGACACTAAGCATCTTCCTAAGAATTGACAATTTCCATCGATACTCTTTCTTTCTACCTTACATCTGGCATAATCGACATCGGTGTAAGCGATAAGATCAAAACAAGATTTTTTAGAGCATCATAATCCATAATCATAAGATGAAATTAAATATCTAAAAATATGTTTAACAGCTATTAAATGAGATTCCTTGGGGCAAGCTTGGAATCTAACATATAAACACACAACAAACATAATATCCGACCTACTAGCGGTTAAATAAAGTAAACTTCCAATCATACCTCAAACCTTTTTACCTTTTTCATCCTTATCAAGTTTCAGAGATGAGCTCATCAGAGTTCCTATTCCTTTTGCATCGTTCATCCCAAATCTCTTGAGAAGTTCTTTTTATACTTCTCTTGATTGATGAAGATGCCTTCTTTGGTTTATTTGATTTGGAGTCCAAGAAAATAGGTCCATTCTCCCATCATGTTCATTTCAAACTCTTTTTGCATTGGAGAGGCAAATTGTTCACATAAACAAACATTAGTAGCACCGAAAATAATATCATCAACATAAATTTGGACAAGAAGAAGATCATTGTTACAAAAGGTTTTTGTAAAAAAAGTAGTGTCTACCACACCTCTTGAAAAATTGCTTGAAAGAAGAAAACCGCTTAATTTTTCATACCAAGCTCTTGGAGCTTATTTTAAACCATAGAGTGCTCTTGAAAGTTTGTAAATATAGTTTGGAAATTTTTCATGTGCAAAACTGGGAAGTTATTCAACATAAACTTCCTCCACAATGTCACCATTTAAAAAGGCACTCTTGACATCCATTTGAAAAAGTTTGAATCCTTTAAAACAAGCAAAAGCTAAAAGCATTCATATGGATTCAAGTCTAGCAACCAGAGCAAAAGTTTCATCAACATCTATGCCCTCTTCTTGATTGAATCCTTAGGCAACAAGTCTAGCCTTATTTCTAATAACTTCTCCAGATTCATTTAGTTTATTTCTAAAAACTCATTTTGCACCAATTGTGGAGTGATCACAAGCTCTTGGGACTAAAGTCCAAACTTTGTTTCTTTCAAATTGATTTAGTTCCTCTTGCATAGCAATAATCCAAAACTCATCACATAAGGCATCATCTATAAATTTAGGCTCAATTTGAGATAATAAAGGAAAATTGTCAATAAAGTACCTTCTTGTTCTTACCCTTTGTGATACTTCACTGTGGTCCAACCCAATATAACCACACCTAAAGACTCCCCCCAACCCAGTTCTGTCAATAATCTCAACCAATCTACGGGGAGCCGTACTATAACACTGGAATAGGTTGCTCCCAAAACGCCTACACTGAAGGTCAATATAACACGGCTTGTGATCCCCACTCCAGATCAAACCCGATCTGTGCTCGTGCTGTCTGGATAAGACGTCAGTGACAATGGGCCCCGGATGCACATGTGTTGGCACTTCTTCCATCTACATTAATTACTAAACTATAAATTTTCAAGTACCGATTCCCATATTTTCTACTCGCAAAATTTATACGAAATATCAAAATAATTATCTAAGTAATTAAGAAATTTTCTAATGATCATAAAGTAAGGTAAGAAATTAAACCTAATTATCCAAATAAATTCATGAAAAAAATCCTAACCCCTAATATCACTTTTTAAATGAAAAAAAATTATATACATAATATTATCAAATTCGTACACATTTATTAATAATTACAATTTTAAACATAAATCCAAACCCACTTTCACCAAAAAAAAAAAAAAAATGTAAAATTTTGGATTTTAATAATAGATTTTTAAGTTTTGTATTATTTAAATTTTACAATGTTTAAGTTATAAAAAAAAAAAAAAAGTTTCCATATTTTCTACTTTTAAAAAAAAATGAAAAATTAAAAATACCGAATTACAGATTCCTATATTTTCTAATATGTAAATTGATTATCTAAATAATTAAAAAAGATTTCTAATAATCATAAAGTAAGGTAAGAAATTAAACCTAATTATCCAAATACATGCATTAAAAAAATCCTAAACCCTAATATCACTTTTTAAATGAAAAAAATTATATACATAACATTATCAAATTCGTACATATTTATTAATAACTACAATTTTAAACATAAATCCAAACCCCACTTTCACAAAAAAATAACAATAATGATAATGTAAAATTTTGGATTTTAATAATAGATTTTTAAGTTTTGTATTATTTAAATTTTACAATTTTTAAGTTACAATAAAAAAAAGTTTCCATATTCTCAACTGTTTAAAAAAATAAAAATTAAAAATACCGAATTACAAGTTCTCATATTTTTTAACATGCAAATTAATTATCTAAATAATTAAAAAAATCTAATAATCATAAAGTAAAAAATTAAACCTAATTATCCAAATAAATTCATGAAAAAAATCATAAACCTTAATATCAATTTTTAAATGCAAAAAAATAATTACATACATAAAATTATCAAATTTGTACAAATTTATTAATACCTACAATTTTAAACATAAATCCAAACCCCACTTTAACAAAAAAAAAAAAAATGTAAAATTTTGGATTTTAATAATAGATTTTTAAGTTTTGTATTATTTAAATTTTACAATTTTTAAGTTACAACAAAAAGTTTTCATATTTTCTACTGTTTAAAAAAAAAAGGTTATAAATATCGAATTACAGGTTCCTATATTTTCTACTCAATAATTTATACAAAGTATGCAAAATAATTATCTAAATAATTTCTAATAATCATAAAGTAAGGTAATAAATTAAACATAATTATCCAAATAAATTTATGAAAATAATACATCCCATAATATCACTTTTTAAATTAAAAAACAATTATATACATAAAATTATCACATTTGTACAAATTCATTAATAACAAACATTTTAAACATAAATCCAAAACTCAATTCCACAAAAAATAATTAATTCAAGTTAATAAATAAAATTCATAAAAAAATTAACAAACAACAAATAACGAAATAATTACACTTAATAAATAATACACAAATTTTTTTAAATAACTAAAAACTTACCGAAAATTAAAAATGCATCTTTAGTCTACCGTTTTCTACTTTAAATCTTTAATAGCCTTCGTACTCCAAAGAAAGTCTCCAAGATTAACTAATTTTTAATTGTAAATTTCAAAATAAAATACACATTTATTAGAAGAAGAGAAGTCAAAGTATAATAATAAGAAGTAAAAAAAAAATAAAATAAGAGTATAATAATTTACCTAGCAGTTCGCGGAGGCAGCAGCAACAAAATTTCTGAAAATTTCTGAAGGAAAAGGATGAAAAAAGGAAGAAGAATGAGATGGAAAGGCTGAAAAAATGATGAAAGAATGAAGGAGGAAAGAGAGAGGGGTTGCTGGAAAAAAACAGTAAGGAAATAAGGGGGAAGGAGGGGAAAGAATAAATAAGTTGAAAAAAATAAAAGGAAAGGAAGGGGGCGGCGGCGGCAGCGGCTCCGTAGGGTTTTTTTTTTATAACATGATAACTGTGTGTTATTAAGCTTGATAACGCACAGTTATTGTGCGTTATCTATAGGTCAGCGCCAGATGAGACCTACGTCAGATTTTTACGCGATTAGCGCGGTGATTAGGGATAACGCACAACAATTGTGCGTTATCATCTGGGATAACGCACAATCGCTGTGCGTTATGGCCAGACTCGGAGTAAAAAAAATTAGGCCACTTCAGTACCCAATTATTTAAACTAGGCCCAACCCAAAAAAAAAAAAATCTCAAATTGAATATAAAAAACACTAGCATCTCTTGAGATACACAATGGTTATTGTTACCTTCTTCTCATTTAAAATTAGTATTTTTAACTTATTTTAAATTATAATTTCTTTTAATTATTTTCATTACTTATTAATTATTTTTGAAAAGTTACTATGAAGTATTTTTTAGACTGTTTTTATTAATTAATAATAAAAATTATTATATTAATTTAATTTAAAATAATTTTTTATAAGCATTTATGTTTAATTGCTTAAAAAAATATAAGTAAAAAATGATCAAAGTATAATTATTTTTTCCTAAAATATCCCTGTTGTCGTAAAAAATTACTTTATTCGTTATTGGGAATTACTAATAAAAAATAGTTTCATATTCCCATAACAAAACTAGCAAAACTAGTCCTATAACTCCTATTAAATATGTGATCAATAGAGTTTTAGTTTTGGAATTAGTATTTCAATTTCACATCAGTAACTCAATCTACTTACACAAACAATTAATGAATCTCCCATGTTGGGAGATACCTATTGGCCTTGTTTGGATTGGTTTTTAGTTTTTTTTTTTTTTTAAAAGGTGAATTATATTATTCTTAAGATTCTATAAAAGTTAAGATGGAGATCATGAATGAAAAAGTAAAAAAGAAAAAGAAGTTGAAATGTAATAACATTTAAAGCCTATATCATTTTAGGTTTAAAATAAAGTTAAATTTGTTTGTGGGAGAAGATGGATAACCTCAAGTGGAATGGAAAGAAAACAAAAATTCACATTAAACTTTTATTCAAGTAGAGCCACTAATTAAATAGTTTTGGTACATCTTTTAATAATTTTATATATTGTTTTTAATTTTAAAAATAATTACAAATAGACTATTTAACTTTTTAATTGGTTATTTACTTTTTGTCTTCTAAGTCTCACAAAACATTTAATTAATTTTTATGAATTAGAAGAAGAATTTTTTTCCAATGAAAACCAAATCCAAATAGAGTTTAAGCAGGAAAAAAACTTAGAAAAAAAAAGTATGTAAGCAAAAGAGTTGTGGGCCAATGGCCCAATAGTGTTGAAAGCTAAGATCAAAATTAAGGGAAGAGAAGGTCCAAAGGGATTGGGCCCGTAAACATTGTCGGGTCAAAAATAGGAAAATTCCCAGACGTTTATGACCAGAGAAACAGGAATGCAAATCGCAGCATGGCGGTGAGGTGACGCAAAACTTCTCTAACCTTCCATCCCAAACCCAAACCCAAACCCAGACTAGCT
The DNA here is from genome assembly GCA_028651295.1 of Catharanthus roseus. Classification (NCBI taxonomy): domain Eukaryota; kingdom Viridiplantae; phylum Streptophyta; class Magnoliopsida; order Gentianales; family Apocynaceae; genus Catharanthus; species Catharanthus roseus. The sequence continues at coordinate 4,623,055 of JAPQWS010000104.1, read as the reverse complement.
GAAGCCTGAAAGCATCCGCCAGTTTGTCTCCTTCTACGGTCATGGCGACGAGCCTGCCATGGCATCCTCTACGACCTTCCAAAATACAGCGTTTTAATCAGATAACTCATAAGCAATACATACCTATACGTCGTGTGGCCACGGTACAAGCTTTCAGGCGAAGCGATTTCGACGGTTTCGCCCGGCGCGTTACTTCCGGTGAGACATGGAGAGATGTGTGGCGGACCGCTAATAACGGATTCGAGCAGCTGCTATTTGAGACTAAGAAGACGGCCGAGCGCATCGACCGTCAGTATTCCGTGTCAAGGCGGCTCTCCTCTGTGGCACAGTCTGCCGCTGACCGAGCTCGAGTACTCGATCGAGAGTTTGAATTAAGCCAACGTTGGCGGAGTTTCTCTCTTGATTTCAGTAGGAATTGGCCCAGGGTTGGTATCTCACTTAATTTCATTTACAGCATTTAAGTTGTTTTACATGAGATAGAGCTACATAGGGCCTCTTTACCATATTAGGTTCCGAACTATAAAGGCCGAGCTGATAAATAGTTCTTTGTAGAGATAATAGTGGAAGCTTTTCAAAGTTTTCCCTCTTTGTCTGTTTCTTAAGTTGCTTTTAGTATTTGCTACTTTTCCCCACTAATGAATTCGTTTTGTGTGTTCTAATTTGGGATTATACTTTCAGTACAGGAAGCAGCTCAGTGATTTTCTTGATACTCCCCTGGGAAGAAGTTTTGCTGTAAGTATATATATATATATATATATATATTCATGTGTGCATAGCTCATTCTGTTGCTCCTGTTAATTATGTTCTGGGAGAATGAATGACGTAGACGTTACCAGAATGTTTTATAATTTTTGAAATAGTTCAGAAAAAATTAGTAGAGCATAGGTCAGGTCATAACACAAATATTTTGATGCAAGTCATGTTCCAATTGTTACTCTAGTTTATGCATATGCACTTCACTCAATGCAGGGAGTGGAATTCCTTGCTCATCTAATGAACGATGCATATAGGACCGAACAAACTTCACACCCGAATTCCTTCCAAGTTTTTCAGTTTTCTTTGATATTAATTTAAAACATGCACTCTTCTATTTGACATAACTTGGATACAGGCTATACAAATGTGTCATTTTCTTTTTTATACTTCCAATGAGTCGGTGATTTAAGGATGGATACATAATTAAAATTTTGCAGAATATTGATACTGTTTATGCAAGTTCTTTAGCCTCTTCCCTGTGAATAATTATTGTGTTAGGATATCTCTCTCTCTCTCTTTATCTTACCATTATCTTTTTTGTTGATATTTCTGTGTGCAGACAATCTTCTTTCTTTGGTTTGCTCTATCGGGATGGTTATTCCGCTTTTTGATATTTGCGACATGGGTGCTGCCCTTTGCTGGTCCACTTCTATTAACCGCTGTTGCCAACAATCTTGTCATAAAGGTAAAACTGTGAAAACTGTTCTGTTGTTCTTTGGAAACTATGTTGTCATTTTCTCATGATCTTTGGATGAGTCTGTTTGCTTGATAACTCTGCTAGGCAGCTTTAGTCTGCATGTACTGTTTAAACTAGAATTAAGGTGTGAAGTTGAAAAGGTAGTCTTAGAGGTTATTGATAATTTTTTATGATGTTTCAATGCTGCATATATCTTTTCAGCTGCATATAAAAGAGTTTTTTCCATTAAGGATTGACCAACTGGATTTCTTTCTAATGTTAATCGGATTGCCGATCACATATATTTTACTCCAGAGTCATAGAAGGGATAGCTCCAACCTCTCTCTCTCTCTCTCTCTCTCTCTCTCTCTCTCTCTCTCTCTCTCTCTCTCTCTCTCTCTCTCTCTTTCCCTATTCTTCAATTATAGATAAATATTTAATTGGCGTAGAGAAGGGGGGTTATTCAAGATTGTAAGGCATACATAGTTAATTTGTAACTGGTTATTCCAAACTGAAAGACATATCATGGGTAATCTGTAAATATTGTTTTTTTTTGGATGAAAGTAAATATTGTTTTTATGTAAGGTATTTATGTTTGTCATATGGTTATGCATAGGGGGCATGTCCTGCTTGTAGAAGACAATTCATTGGGTATAAAAGCCAGACAATTCGTTGCGCAAACTGCAGAAATATTGTGTGGCAGCCACAAGGAGACTTCTTTTCCAGAGGCGGCCAGGGCTCTAGTCCCTCTTCTAAATCTGAGCCCAATGTTATCGATGTTGAATACGAGGAGAAATGAGCTAAAAGCTCGAGTAGGTTTGTTCCCTGATAAAATCAAATGGACGTGGTAACAAATTTCAATCTTTACCCCACAAAATAATTGTATCCTTGCACATTCTCTCTTCCCTCTCCTCTTTCCAGCTGTGTATCTTTTTTCTCCTTAGTGGTTATGCTTGTAGATTCTGTAGGTTTATAATTTTGAGATTGTAGGATGAGAAATGAAAGTGACAGTTGTGGAGCACCTTTGTGCTATCTGAGTTTTCTGGTGGATCATTCTACAATTCCACCTAATTGAAGGGGAAATATCTTATTTTACTGAATTGTTTCCATTCCCATCAGCTTCAGTTGGTGCTGGATCTGCTCTTGATCATGAATACACATATACAAACTTGTTTTTATTTATTTACGCGAGACAAATTTTATGTTCATCTAGGCAAGATATTGTAGAAAATCTCTATTCCAACCCTACAGGTTAGAGGTGGAGCCTGATTAGGATCGCTCAAATTCTATTCCATGATTGGGATTGGATGATGGAAGTCAAAATGGCTCAGGGCATATTTGCTGACTCATGACATTGCAATCTTCAGCAGATTGGAAATGGTTGATATCCACATTCTCAATTGATTCTCCTCTTCAAACAGTAATTTGATAGTTCCGTTGTTTGTCTTCAGACTGAGAAAGAAGTAACCCTTGCCTTCCATAGTTTCCTCGATAGAGAGTACCTTGTCTGGGAAAGAATGAAGTGTTGTTAGGAAAACAAACTGTTGCTGATTATGGAAAGTTCCTCGTTTAGAACTGTTCTTAAGAATTTTTCTGATTTAACTGAAAAGTAGAAAGATGTTAAAAATTCTTTGGTCTTAAATGATCCTTCTTTGCTTTTTGTCTTGAAGAGTTTGATATGCTTAGAAAATTGTGCCCCTTGTCTCACAACTGAGACACATAAGAGAAATTATGCATATGGGGTAGTTACTTCGGTTTAGAAGGAGAAAAATGGAAAGGAGAAGATTAAAAAAATGAAAAAAGGAATGAGACACAAAAATATATACATACACTTCTTTGCTGTTGTTAGGGTTCCTCCGAAATACTTCTTCTGGAAGCAGAGCATGATATGTTTTTGCTTTGAATATATTGCCACAAACTTGTATTGTATATTCCCTGCATTGATAATTGTATTTTCAATGTAGAAATATATTTATGAACATGAATTTATGCAGAGCCTTGTCACTTTTATCCTCCATAGTCTTTGATTGTGTTATATAACTCTTGGGAAAGTGATCTTGTGTTTACCTGATGGTGTTATTATGCATATTTGACTGGATATTTGTAGAGCCTCTCGGACCCCATGAGAGGAATCTCCAGTCATTCTTGATTTTAGAATTGTAGCACCTCTTAAACCTGGTGGCAACGAGTGGCTAGCTCAGTTACTTTTCAAGTTGATTAGTGTTCTTTGACAGTAACTGGTTGCTTCGTTTAAAGAGGGGAGTGCAGATACAAATAACTAAAGAGGGATGTAAAGCACACTGAACAAAAGGTATCTAATACTACGGGAGTTTTAACTGGTAAGAATAAATAATGAAAAAGTTACATGTTGCTGCGGTTGCTGTTACTGCCATCATGTCATTAGGAGTGCTGATGGCTAGTCCGGAATTGACTGCAGATGCAACTTGAGATCTGTCTGCTCCTAGAGATTCTGCTGCCTCAGCGCACACAGTAGTCACCAGAGTTGCAGCAGTAGCAACAGCTCCTTCCATTCCTTCATATAGTGCTATGCATTCTACATTTTTCTTCTGGTTGATATCACCGGTATTGCTGGCAAAGCCAGCTATGGCTGCAGCTAGCTTTGTTAGTGAAAGTGCAGCATGTACATTGGCTGTATGGAGCCGGATTTCCTCTTTCTTCTTCTCCTTGCTTGTTCTAAAGAAGTGAGTTACTGGTTTGCCTCTCAGCCACCCCTTCACTTGATTAAAATCCATCTGTGTGATCAAAGCATTTTTTCATACAAAGATGAGAAGAAACTTCAGAGGCAAAGGACATTGTACAAATTGTATATTGCTTTTGGACAAGTAGATTATCGGTTTGCTTTTCAGAGAATGGAGGGATGACAGGAGAGTCATAATCTGGATTGTACACGAAGGATTTGGTGATCACCTTTCTGCTATTGTTGATTGTGAACACTGTGTTTCTTCTTTTTTCTCCATTCTCCTGTTTTTCTTCTAATTGTTCTTCCTGATCCTCTATGCTGTTGCTGTCACTTGTGGGGATCAGAAAATCCTGTGAAACACAGTAATAAACCAATTGCAGTCATTAGCATTGCGAGCATGGTCAAAAGAAGCAAAGTCAGGTACATGTATATATTTGGAAATCTGTGAGGGCACGAATTCTGGAAATGCGGAATTAGAAAAAGTTAACTTATTATATTATGGGCTGTGCACATGGTTGTAATGAAATTATTCCAGGTCCCAGAAGAACACTGCTTGGATCGGCATGGATGCCCCTCCAGTCTGTTTTGATTCCTTCTGTGAGGTCCTTTGGAATAATGGTTCTCTTTTTGGTTATGAAGTAGGCGTCCTTTCAGACTGACACATTCTTTTAAAGGGCTTTCAGGCATGATTCAGGAAAATTTTCACCCTTGCAGTTGATTGGATAGAGATGCTGAGGTTCTTACATTTGATGAAAACATTTGCAGGATGCTAGAAGCTTTAGGACTCCATGATCTACTCAAGAACTTCATTGCATTGCCAGGGCTATCTGGGGTTTTCAGTGAGTGTCCATAGTGTACTGAATGTGTTTCATCTGCTAGCATTTGTCTATGAGCTCTGAGCCTCCTGTCATCCTGACATTGTTTTTTTTTTGGGTGTGTTATATAAGTTCAGCTCATTGGCTAGAAAATGCAACGTCCCGTTCAAGAGAAAGGATCATTAGGGAAAACTCACATTATTCAGTACTGATTTGTTTCCAGCTGTGAACAAAACTCTGCCTGTTTTGGACTTTGCCATTTGCTTATCCATAAAGTGAAGTGGAGAGTTTTGAGGTGGAGCCTTAGGCGTTCTAAGCAGAGATCAAAGTAAATAATCATGTAAGTACCATTTTTCTGATTCTCAACCATCGAGAGGAAAACGGTTCTAAAAATGGAAAGGTCTTGCATAGACAATAGAAAATGAAACTCACCTACAAGGTCAAGGTGGGGAGAAACCAGTTACCACTTCAGGTATGTGCTTCTCTGGGTTTTCCAAATGATGTTGGATTTTTTCGTCAAATGTTACTATAAAAAGAAGCCCTGCAGATCATGTGGATTGCCACCAAGAATTAAAAATACTCGTTTGATTTGGATCTTTGTTGACATATCAAAAATGGTAAGCAACTTGTGGATTTTTGAAGTGTTCGAAATGCTATCAAAGCATTCTATCCAGTGTAGGTGATATCTTTTTTAGAGGGTAGTAGCTTCAAATCTCCAAATTGACCCTTGAACATTTTGGTCAGTGAAGGATTCATTTTCATGGGGATTCGGGGAATGTGTGCCTTTTGAAGGCGTTTAAACGGGGATTAGTGAGGGGAGGGGCAAGGGAAGGCAAGGCCTCGGCTAGGCTATCTACTTGCTGATGATAGCCTTTGGCCAATCTTCAGTTTAGTACATGCTTGAAATACACAGACAGAAGCCAGTGAGTGGCTGGCATTGGCTTATTCTTCCTTGCCAAGGACTTAAAAAGGCACTGCTCTCGAGATAGATGTTTTGAGTCATTACATGAAATGAAAGTCGATTGATTAAAATTTATATCCTTAATTAATAATACTTTACTTAATCAACAGTGTTTGATGGGTTTAAGGCTTGAGATCACGTGATTTACTACCATTGCTTTCATGCTAATTGGGCCACCTGACTTTTCACATCACGCCAGCAAAAATGCCAAATCGGTCACTAAGCTGCTGCTGCTTTCTAGGTCCGATTTTATCAAATTAAAAAAATTAAGTTTGAAGCATGGATGATTTAAGTTCTCCATTATGAATCTTTAATCTAAAAATTCAAGTTTGAATCTTAATGCTCAATTCATTATTAAGTAGTAATATATGCAAAAAAAGATGTAATAATTGACAAATCATATATAATTAAACTTTAGAGTTAAGTAAAATTTTACTTAAAATTTATAATTACAATTAAATACATCTTAAATAATTAAGTAATTTGTAAAAATTATTATTAAATGTAATAAAAATAGGTATTTAATAATGTATTTTATCAAAAATATTTAATTTAATAAATTCTTAATTAATTTAAGAGTTGAACTAATTTAATAAATAAGGTTCTAAGATAATTTAAGTGTGAAGAATTAAACTCGTGACTTTACACTAATATTATTGGTTCGCTTGATGATTACGAACGTTCCAAACTATCCAAGCTACATTCTAAATCCAATCTCCGCTATTCTTTTCCTTTTTTTTTTTTTTTTAAGTATCATGAAAACAATGGGTAAGGTTAAAATGATCTGATTTCTGTTTGATATTTTTTTAAAGAAATTTATTATGATACCTTTACTAATAAATTAGAAAAATAAAATGTAACTTTTAAATTTTAAGACATGTTAATCTAAACAATAAAATCAACTTAAAAAATAATAAATTATAAAAATAAATGTTATGAGATATTGATTTTAAAAAATAATTATTATTAAAATATGTTACGAAAAATTGTGAAGTATAATTTGATCACAATCAAATTTAATGATTCTTTTTACCCCTAATATTTTTCACGGAATGGTTGTGCACCATTTATGTAACAAGACTCGTTTGAGTACTCTAGATAAAAGACATGACAAAATTATGAAATAATCGGTATAACTATTAATTATTCAATTTATATCTCACAAAAAAAAAAAAAGATCCAATTTATGGGATAATTTTTTATTTTCTTCTTTACTGTCTAAAATAAATTGACATTTTTACAAAGGGGTCGATAAATGCAACTTGCGTTTCTATAAGGATAACTAAAAAATATTTAAAAATTTTTATTTTTACCTAAAAACTTCATCTCTCTAAAAAAAAATCTCTAAACACTCTCTAGGACTCTTCACTCCAATCTCATATCTAGGAAGATCCGACCGTTAAAATTAAAAAAAAAAAAAAAAGGTTAGTTCTTCAATCTATTCTCATTTATTTATAAATTTATTGATTTAGATCACGAATGCCTTTAATTTGAAAAAACGCACTTTTAAATTTCATTTTTTGCCGAAATCGGGCACTTTCGCCCGAGCCGACGAAAGTGCTCGGTGACTTTCGCGGGGCCCAACAAAAGGTGACCAATCCTTTGCAGGCTCGGACGAAAGGTCACCTACACTTTCGTTCAGCCCTAGCAAAAGTGCAAAAAAATTGAATTTTTTTTATTATAAATTTATTTTTTTGCTCATAAATGATTATTTGAATTGTTAATTAATTTTGTATATGTAGAATATGTGTGACTAGTTGTTTAAAGTATTTTATGTGATAATTTTTATTGTTAATGTGATAATAAATTATATTTTTGTGAACAATATGAAATGAATTATTGTTAGTGAGAAGAAATAAAATAACATAAATGAAATAATAAATCCCGATAAGGTTAATAAGAAAGTAATAATAAATGTTATTTCAAATGTTATTTAATTTTTGTCTATGTAGAGTAAATGTAACTAGTTTAAAATTGTTTACTTATACTTATGTGTATAATAAGAAAATGTGTTATGTAATTGCTAAACTATTTGAATTTTAATTTGAATTCATCGTTATTCTTGGCCTTACGTTTATTGTTTAGGAGATTAGATCGAATAATATATAAATTAACAAGTATAACCAAAGAATATTAGTGATGGATAATAATAGTATAAAAGAAATAGTAGAAATGAAATAACAGATCTCGATAATAATAAATAATAAAATTATAGTATGTTAAAGTAAATGTTCAAATATATGATGAACAACTATTAATGAGTTTGAATATATAATAGATGGTTCGACCAAGCGGACGTAGAGGCAATGATGATCTTGGTCCTGTCACGGACAGCACCAGTAGAGTTCATGGTCGCACTGTTACAGCTTCATCTAGAGGTACTAGGGGGTGACATAGTACCCCCGACCTCCCTGCTACTCCTACCCCTCTCGCACATGGTTTCCATCATGGAATAGGTGCACCCGGGTCTTCTACCCAACCACCGGCCGTATCTTTTAGATCTCGACCTCCCCTCCAACCACATCTGTCTTACACCCCTGTGCCATATGAGTCATATGAATCTGCACATCCATCTTCACACCCCCCAGACACAGTATATGATCCCTACTTACACGCTCCCACTATACGACCGCGCATACCATATAGATATTCAGCCCAGGAGCCTATACTGGAGTTTAGTGGTCAGCCGATGCAGATAGGGATAGAGTTTTTTTATCAGATGGTTGGCGCTGCCCCTCACGATTCTTCATGCTGCACACATGGGTATTCTCATGCTGATTTTGATGTTTCATCCTTCGAGTCTTACATAGGGAGGCCTGCAGATAGGGTTTATGAGGGTGAGAGGGGTTTTGAGGGTAATAGGGGGCTTAGCGAGGAGCATGACAGAGTCCGATCCCTACATATTGAGGGAGAGGCGGATGAGGGAGGTGATGATGGTGGTGATTATGATCAGGATGAGGGTGAGGATGCTGGAGATGAGGAGCAGCTCGTGCTTGTGGCACCTGAGGCACATGCTAGTGGATCCGACGGGCATCCTTATCACGGGAAAGGGAAAGTGTTGACCGGGAGCTTTATGTCGATGATGAGTAGGATTTCAGGGTCTCGTAACAAAAGACCTGATGTGGCTCTTGAAGTTTCGACTCCTCTACCCTACCCTTACCGCTACGGGGCGTCCTACCTCATTCACATGGACTCGGAACAGAGCCTAGCCTGAACCACTTGACTTTCCTCTCTTCCTACATGTATTCCCAGTGACTTATCCCTTTTGGTGGAATTCATCTTCTGTCGTCCCTTCATAATTGTGGTTTCGGTGGGTTTGTCAACGGAGGACAAGGATCTTCAGGCAATACCGGACATATAACACCTTTGATGAGGCGGCGACGCACTTCCTGGACTTTAGAAATTGGATCCGTGCTAATTTCCTCTAGCATTGAGGTGAGATCACGCATCTCAGAATCCATGTCTCTCTCGTGTACATTCAGGATATCAACACCAATTTCTAGTTTTCTCCAAAAAATATAAACATCTTCCAACTGGATAGAATTAAATATTGGTACCTATGAACTAGTTCACATGCACATGGTAGACCATGCGACTTCCTTAAATAATACAGGCACTTACTTTTCAGGTCTTCAACCATCCCGCGTGCTTTCTTTATCTCTAGCCATATCTTCTTCAAAGCTAAATGACTGATTTTACTACTTATATTCTTCAAAATGGCATTACTCTTCGCGGCAAACTTCTCTTTAAGTTTAGAAATTTCCAATGAGTATTTTATTTCAGCAATTTGACCTTCAATGAGAGAGTCGATATTAAAAAACACGGTGTTCAAATCACCATGACACGTTGATAGCTATAATTTCTACACCAAATGTTCACTCTCAGCACGGTTCGTTGTCTCAACCCCAAAATGCAAAGCTTGAGATATACAAACCCTGCAAAATTTATGCGCAAATGGATTCAACCATGTGCTAAATAGGTAATGTAGAAAGTCTGGCCTACTTTGCCACTTACTCTTCAACACTTCCAACTTTCTCTGATATTCCTCCTCATCAATTTCCTTTATTAATTTGTTCCACGAGCCATTCACGAACTGTTGTACCACCTCTTCGTCTTTAACCATCTCTGTCAATTTTGCCAACACATTCTGATCGATGTGTCTTCTACATAACATATTGTATGAATTTCTAAACATATCATCGGCATTAGTCCGCTTACCCTATCGGTAAGAATCACTAGTGGCTCACCTTCATTGAGAATTGAACCGTGCCCATTTGACATAGCAGATGTAACATATAAGTGCTTGATTTATTGAAGAATACATTTGTATGTCGTAGCCTGTTTATTGCACATAAAAGCTGTTGCCACTGTGAAGTTCTTTCCTGTCGGAGTCATCCCTACAGCTTCCAATAGTGGCATACTGTACCTTAATTAAAAAATAAAGGGGAACATAATGATTAACATTGGCAACTATTTTAAACGGACTTCAAAATATTTTAACTATTTATTAAAAAAAATTATTAAAAAGCAATGATCCATTAGAGTAATTAATGAATTTAAATGTTTATACGGATAACTTAATAAAGAGATTTAATAATACAATGATCCACTAGAGTACTTACTTGTTCATTTTATTCGTGGTATCCATTATCAGTACATATGGCCACGTTGTAATCATTGCAATCGATGTCGGTGTGCAACGATAATATCACTAAGTACGTTGCTCTCCTCATAGTTTCTATAGAAGACCGTGTAACCCCTTTGTGTACTTAGGTAAAGAACTTCTTCTACCGTGTTTCTTCCCTGCATCCGGTTATTCTTAATCTTCACAACAACATTGTAAATTTTATGAGCACTACATACATAAAAAAATTCTTCTTATTAACGGAAGAAAAACAAATCAAAAATATTTTAATAAAGTATTAAAAATAATTCCCTTCTAACTTACCTAATTGCACAACCAACGTCTTGTTCTCGGAAAAATCGTAAGATATTAGAGGCGGCACATGACTCTTCCTGAACTACTCAGTCTGTTGCAACTGCTCCTCTGTAAGTCTTGCAGCCAGAGCATGACCGTGATGGTAAATAGCTAAGTTTATGGTTGTGCCTCCCGTTGTGCACGAACAATTGCCAATTTTCGTTTGTTGCCATTTGCTCTCCCTTTAGTTTAAATGGGCAACCACATTTTTTGGTCCCATAAGGTTCCCGCCTTTTTATTGGAATTTCTTCTTCCTCATCATCAACTATTGATTTCGTATATTTTTAACTGCCCCTCCGTGCTCGCAAGCCAATGTGACATACGGTCGACGGTCAGTTATTCTTGATCTCTAATACCGATTTATGATTAAATATGTCTTGGCTTTCATTGCAGGTTGTTTTGCTCAGTCGACCAACTCATCTTTCGAACTAAAAATTCGGTCTGTTGTGAATAAATGTCCAAGATCAATATATTCTTCCGGTTCTAAAAATTATTCAAACGTATTTGGATCTTCATTAGCCTGTTAATGTAAAATGAAAATATTAGCATTACAAAAAAAAAACTAAATTCATCAAACAAAAAAAAAATTCCAAGAGCACTTTCGCCCATGGGGGACGAAAATACACAGCAACTTTCGCCTGTCTGGGCGAAAGTTTCAAGGAACTTTTGTCCAGATGGGCGAAAGTGGCCCAGAATTTTTACCATTTGGGTGAAAGTGTACCAGAAAATTTTAAAAAAAATTCAATCGATTTTCTTACCTCAAAACCAACATTTTCTTGCAACAATTCTTCAGGGGACTCCATACGTTAGACTAATTTAGGTTTAATGTTCAAAGTTTGAGTTTTTTTTAGAGAGAGGTTAGAGAGAATGTTTGTAGAGAGAGAAAGTTTTATGTTTAAAATGAATTATTTTCGAGTTATCCTTATAGATTTTTGAGTTATCTTTATCAACCCCCCACCAAAAAAAAAAAGTTTTCAGATCTATAAAATTTTATTTTGTTTGTCTATAAAAGATTTTAAATTTTAAGTTTCATTTTCATATGTTTCATTTTCATTTCACTTTCTGCAACACGGTAACATTACGTAATTGAATACTTTTTGATGAATTGAAGTTTTATGACTTGCATCTATAACCCAAAAAAAAAAAAAAATTAAGAAAGAAGTTTCATGACTTATAAAAAAAATTTTAAAAAATGTGGAAATTTTGCTAGAGCTAAAATATTTCGAAAAGGGAATCTATTAATACATATATTTGAATACACGTATTCTTCTCACTCCTCCCCTATATCCTTCTAATCATCAATATCTATTTTCTAGAATTTTAATTTTTTTATTAGTTAGAAAAATTATCATTGGATACTTAGTAAAGTTTAAATAACTCCAGTTAAATTTAAACTAAACTCATTACCCTATCACCTAAACTTTAGATTAATCACGTTGTCACCTAAACTCTTCCAAACACATTCTCTCTTTTCTATCAAAATAACATTTGTTTGATGAATAACTTCTAACATCTCCCCATGTGTTTTGATTAATTTAATATTACATATCTAACATTTTTTCCACCCGTCACTTCTTTTACGACTTCAATTATGGTACTCTTCTCCTTCGTTTATTTGTTATTGCTCACCAATTCACATATACAAATTCATTTCTATTGTCTTCTTGATTCAATTCAAGCAATGATAACAATGAATTGTTCATTCAAATAACACATCAAAGAACAAAATATGAAAACTAAAACTTTGGTGTTATAGGAGATTTTTGAGTTAATTTGTACCTACAACTTTGAATTTTTAAAGATTTTTCTTTTTTCTTTTTAATGCTTAATTAATCTTTTCTACTATGCATCTTTCTTTTTTCTTTTTCCCTTACAAATTGAAGAAATTAGCCTATCAAATTTATAGAAAATATATTCAAAAATCTGCAGTACATATAGTTAAATATTGATTGCAAACATTTTTTTGAACGGCTTTTATCCTATAGAGTAGTTTTATGTAGTTTCCTTTAGTTCAAAGCAAAAATAACCAATCACGGAAGAGTTTTGCATTTTCCAGTTTGATAGCCTTGAAGAATATAAGCTTTATAGACGAGGGTTGCAGTATTACAGTTTTTATCATCTTTAAATTGAGTAAAAAAAATCTTGAACACATTTTATTTTTCCTTAGGTAGGCTTTTGGTTGCATCAATGTTGTTTTCTTAAGAATGTATTGAGAATTTGACTTTTTGTTTAAAAAATCTAAATTTTTGTTTTTTTTTTTTTTTGAGGAAATTTAACATTTTTTTGTTTAAAGAAAAAGTATTGAGAAATTGAATTTTAGAAGGAGAAGGAAATGTGAGTTATGAAGGTTAGATAAAAAAAGATGCTATATTTATCACTTCTCCTTTAAATTTTCATATATAGCACATACATTAATTTGGCTAGAGATTATGAAAACATGATACAAACTTTCGTTCTTGTTTTTGTTATAGAAATGAAAAAGCAGGCTAGAGGGAGACTCAAAGAGTATTTTTTGAATTTTTATTATATCTTTTGCTTACTGTGGTGTCAGTTTAACTGCTTTTGAAAGTGAGATTGCTATTGTTTATGGAACTTATACATAAATTCGTAAAATAATAGATGGTTTATATGTTAGAATTATCTTTTTTTGAAAAAAAAATTGGATATAGATAATGCTTTATTTATTTATTTCTAAACAAATATGGATGTTATTTTCATTTTTTAAATTTTTCTTTGTACTTTTTTTAGGGGAGGGGAGGAGCAAAAAGGTATTAACGAAGGATTGAGTTTTTACAACTCCATTCCAAAACTAAATATGAATGTTATTTTCAAGTTTTACTTTTCTTCTTCTTTTGGGAAAAAATACGAGTTAAATGAGGAATTAGATTTTTTTTCAATCCACCACTAGTAGTTATCATAGCTATGTACTAGTAGTTATCATAGCTATGTACAATCAAAAGCTTTTACAATTCGAGCAGTTCCAGTATATTAGTAGAAAAAAATGTCAAAAGCCAATGTCAATGTCATTACATCATTTATGTAATTGTGTAGTCCTTTTTTCGCAATCCCACAAAAATAGTTCATTTTAATTTGTAAAATGTTTTATTTGGAAATAAAAAAGCTTCTTAAATTTTAGTCTTGCCTATTAAAACACTAAACATAGGTTTTTTTTTTTTTTCTTTTTTGAGGGGTCTTTTCATAATGTTTGTAATGAGAAACTCTCATCTCGTGCATAACACGGTCGTTTTGCTAGTCTATACATCTATTACTATATATATACATGTTTTCTTCTCTCTTCTCATCTTTGCCTTCCAAATATCCATCCCCAATTCTAATTTTTTTAACTTTTAATTTGTTACAAAATTTTCAATTGGTTAATACTACTCAATTCAAACTCTAATACCTGACATCCTAATTTAACTCAAACTATATTTCTCCCTCACTTCAACTCCCCTTCTCGACAGATATAATTCATTTACAGTAACCAACTCTCTTATTTTCCCTCGAGTTAAAACAACAGCATGAGATGCATCAATTTGATTTTCAAGGTTCGATATTTTCTATTGTATTTATTTTTTTGGTACATCTGCCTATTTTATTTTTCTCTCAAGGAAATAGTGTAGCACACACCAAACAACTGCAACATGCATTCCACCCTGATCAATGCTGCTCCAACCGAATGCCACTATTGGGCAGATTAAATTTTTTTAAAAAAATTGATGATTTTGATGAAATTTATATAAATTAAGCATAGAACAATAATTTATCCTTTATTTGAAGTGAAGTGAGACTTGTTAAATTACACATTTCCTGTTGTTAGTTAAATGCTTACTTAGTCTTTAGGACTAGTTGCAGCCATTTAACCCATGATATGTTCATCCCCTATATTATAGGATGAAGTGGTTATAAGCTGTTACTATATATCAGCAATGATATTCCAGCACAAATTTTGTGTGTGGAATCAATTTTTTCTCTCTATTTTCATATTTTTTTATGGTATCAGAGCCTCCTCTTCTGCAGCATGTCCACATCACCAGAACATCCAAAGCCAGCTACAACAGCGGTAGTATCAAGTTCTGCGAGTCTTCTTCCAACACCATCATTCAGACATTTGATTACAATAAAGTTGAATTAGGATAACTTCCTGCTATGGCAGGCCCAGATATTACCATACCTTTGCAGCCAACAACTCATGGGATTTGTAGACGGTACCGCCAGCCCACCATCTAAGACCATCACAGAGAAGAACTCACAGGTGCCGAATCCTGCATATCGGGCTTGGATTCTCCAAGATCAGCTTGTGCTAAGCATACTGCTATCCTCCCCGGCTCCTGAAGTGTTGCAGCAAGTGTAGTTTCTCTCCATGTCACGCAAGGTATAGAATCAACTCCAGAGCATGTTTGCTTCTCAATCTAAAGCCAAAACAATGTAGATTCTTCGTCAACTCTCAACAATCCGGAAGGCTGGTCTATTAATGGCCGACTACTTCTGCAAGGTCAAGAGCCTCGGTGACTCCATGGCATCTACAGGTCATGCACTAACCAACGATAAACTATTCTCCTACATGTTCGCAGGCCTCGGATCCGAGTATGATTTGATTGTTACGTCGCTCACCACCCGTGTCGACGACCTCACCTTTGATGATGTCTACGCATACCTAATGGCATTTGATATGCGCCTGGATCAGCACAATATGGCTGTGCAGTTTGGGTCCTCAGTCAATTCTGCAGTACGCCACAACACCAACAACAGCAGAGGTGGCCGAGGACGTGGTGGATGAAATCGTGGGTGCAAACAACAGGCATCATTCAACACTCACTCCACCTTGAGCAGGAGCAACATCAATAACAGAGAGCTCTGCCAAATCTGCTACAAGGCTAATCATGCTGCACCAAAGCTACCATCAATTCGACCATAGCTATCAAGTGGATGAACCGCGTATTGCAGCTACTGTCACCACTCCTTCATACAACTTGGACATGAACTGGTACGCTGATACTAGCGTCACCGATCATATCACCAGTGACCTTGACCGCCTAACAGTACGTGAGAAGTACACCGGTAGAGATCAGGTCCAGACAGCAAACGTCGAAGGTATGCCCATTATTCATATTGGTCACTCTAGCATCTTTACTCCAAACAAAATTCTTTGTTTGAAAAATATTCTTCATGTGCCAAATACCACTAAAAATCTTCTGCCTGTTCATAAATTCACATATGATAACAATGCTATATTTGAATTCGATCCCGATTGTTATTTTATCAAGAATCGAGCCATAGGAACAACTCTTCTTAAAGGTCATTGTGAAAGAGGTTCCTACCCTTTGTCAATAAGGCTGTGAACAGGTCCAGACCCTCAAGGTACTCTCAGACCCAAACTCATACCCTTATAGTAAAACTTGGACCCAGACCCGGACCCATACCGTTCAGGTATAAAATTTATGGATCCAGACCCGACTCTCCAGGGTCTAGGGTAGGCTTTGGGTACACCCGTACCCGTATGATATTTTTCTATTTCTTTCCCTGTTAAATAAAAATATATAAAACAACGTATAATCCTAAAATAAAATTTTTAATATGATTACCATAATCTGCTCAAAATTTCTTTCAACAAATACAATCATTTACATGTACATAAATGAATAGAATTATAGACCCCTTTAACTATATTAAATCAGTCTGTAATCCAAATTCCTGGACAACCTCTAAGCAAAAGTATATGTAATAATATGGTGTCGACTAATAGATAAGTCAAAGAGTAGCATAAATAGAGAACGACAAAGAAAAATAAAGAAAAAGATTGTCTTTTTGTAACATGGTCCATATTTTCAGCAATAAGACAAAAAATAAAAAATAAGACAAAAATATTACTATCATAAATTGCTTTACACGGGATGAAAGAATATATTTTTTATATTTAGCAAAAATAAATTATTTATGAAATGACATTTGAAATAAAGTTAAAAATAAATAAATATATAATTTGAAAGAGGTTAGTTGGGCCAAGCCCAAGTACATCAACTAAAGGAGGCTTATTTAAAGCTGAAAAGGAGGAAAAAAGAGAAAATACCGGCAGCAGGATTCAAACCTTTGCCAGGCATATCCCAACAAATTTCAAGTCTGTCTTTTAACCACTCGAACATATCTCCTTAAGCACATTCACTATCCTCCATCTTATATAATATATTTATAAATATACATTATTATTTTATTAATACGGGTATACGGGTCTGGGTATTATCATACCCTGCCCAGACCCATATAACAGAATAAATACGGGTAAGGGTACGGGTCTGGGTCCGCAGGTATAAAATTTAAACCTTACCTGCTAAAAACGGGTATAGACTCGTGCAAGTACGGGTAAGACCCGCCCCGTTTACAACGCTATTTGTCGATGCAGTATACTGGTAATCTGAGGAAACCTCTGTCAGGAGTTAAAACCAGTTATGAACAGTGGCACTGCAGGCTGGAACATCCCTCTTCATCAGTAGTTCAACAAGTGTTATAGCTCAACAATCTTCCTCATGATAACCACAATAATAATTCCTTGGTCTGTAGTGCTTGTCAGCTTGGAAAAAGTCATTAGCTTCCCTTTTCCCATGTCAAATAATATATCGACATCTTTATTTGAGCTTGTCCATTATGATGTGTGGGGACCAATACACACATTAGTAAATGGTTTTAGGTATTATGTGAGTTTTGTTAATGACTTTAGTAGATTTACCTGGCTCTATTTTTTAAAAAGCAAAGCTGATGCAACAAGCATCTTTGTTCGATTTCAAAAACATGTTGAACTTCATCTTAATAAAAAGATCCTTTGTGTTCAATCTGATTGGGGTGGAGAATATCAGAAAATTCATAGTATTCTTGCTAAAACTGGTATTGCTCATCGAGTTTCCTGTCCTCATACACATCAACAGAACGGGTTAGTAGAAAGAAAGCATCGCCATGTAGTAGAAGTTGCTCTTTCTCTTCTTGTTCAATCCCACATGCCTAATAAATTCTGGGGTGAAGCTGTTCAAACTGCTTGCTATCTGATAAATAGGTTACCTAGCAAGATCATTCAGTCATTAACCCACATAGAAAAATTGCTTGGTAAAAAACTTGATTATCACTTCTTAAAACTTTTGGTTGTGCTTGCTATCCTAATATGAGACCTTACAATCAATAAAAACTACAGTTTTGCTCTAAGCAGTGTGTTTTTATAGGGTATAGCAACATGCACAAAGGGTATAAATGTCTTGATGTTCCTACTCTCAGGGTTTATATCTCAAGAGATGTTATTTTTTATGAAAAGCTTTTCCCTTTCTCCACAAAGTCCTCTTCTTCTGGCTGTTTGGAACTGTTGAGCAGCTTGTTCTACCTATACAAAATCAAATTATGAGTGATCAATTGATTAATGAGCACTTGCCAGTTCAAACTGATCTTGTTTTGCAGCCACAAGAAAACACTGGAAATGCTGTAGGTGGTCACAACTCTGTTGGGGCTAATGCTGCTCTACATTCTCCTACTGTTACTACTCATTACCACTCGTCCACTGTATCAATGCCAATGGGTATTGGCAATACTTTTACAACTGCTATTTCTCATCACTCATCTGCTAGTACTACTGCATCTGGGTCTGAAGATGATGCTGGTAAAATAGAATAGCGCACCAGTACTACAGCAGATCATCCTATTTGCACAAGGTTGAAAAATACTATCATTGTTCCTAAAAAATTTACTGATGGTACAGTAAGATATACAGCAGCAGCAATCCTTGAAGAACCAACAAGTAACAAAGAAGTATTGCAAAGTGGTGACTGGAGGAAAGCAATGGATGCAGAGTTTAGTGCCCTGATGAAAAATGAGACTTGGCAGCTTGTACCCCCACAAAAGCATATAAATATAGTTGACTGTAAGTGGGTATACAAAATCAAGAAAAAGCCAGATGGTTCCGTTGATCGATTCAAGGCTCAATTAGTGGCAAAAAGGTTCAAACAGAGGTTTGGAATAGATTACGAAGACACTTTTAGCCCGATAGTGAAACCTTCCACTATCAGGCTATTCTGTCAATAGTAGTAACAAGAGAGTGGAATCTACGCCAATTGGACGTGCAGGATGCGTTTCTTCATGGAATCTTTAAGAGGAAGCATTTATGAAACAACATCCTGGGTATGAAGATGCTCACTATCCACTTCATGTCTGCAAACTCAAGAAAGCACTATATGGCCTTAAACATGCCCCAAGAGAATGGCACTCCAGATTAAGCACTAAATTTTAGGAATTTGGTTTCGGACCTTATCAAGCGGACACTTCCTTGTTCATCTATATGAATGGAGGTGTTACTTTGTACATGCTTGTTTATGTGGACGACATAATAATCACAGGTTCATCACCTCAACTAATTGATAATGTGCTTCAATAATTGCACCAAGAATTTGCAATCAAGGATCTAGGAAGTTTACATTACTTCTTGGGTATTGAAGTGAAATATACATATAAAGGTGTCACCCTCACATAGTCTAAGTATGCATCTGATCTACTGAAGAAATCTAAGATGGACAAATACAAGCCTACGAACAGTCCTATGTCAGCGTCTGAAAAATTGACAAGCATTGCAGGTGAGCCATTGTCAGCAGAAGAGGGATTCAGATACAGAAGTATAGTGGGTGCTCTTCAATAGTTAACACTGACCAGACCGGACATTGCTTTTGCTGTCAACAAAGTGTGTCAGTATCTTCACTCACCTACAACTGTACATTGGGTAACTATTAAAAGAATTTTCAGATATGTGAAGCTCACGTCTACCATTGGATTGTCAATAAATAGGTCTCAGTCTGAACTTGTCAGTGAATTTTCGGATGCTGATTGGACAGGATGTCCGGATGACCGACGATCAACAAGTGATTTTGCAGTGTACTTCAGTACAAACTTAATCTCATGGAGTTCACGTAAACAAGCTACGATGTCAAGATCCAGCACTGAATCGAAGTACAAAGGTCTTGCCAATGCAACAGCTGAAGTAGTTTGGATTCAGTCACTTCTTAAGGAACTTGGAATTTTTCAGCACTGAGCTTCGGTTTTATGGTTTGACAACTTAGGTGTTACTCATCTTTCTGCTAATCTTGTCTTCCATACGAGAATGAAACACATTGAAGTTGATTTTCACTTTGTCAGAGAGAGGGTTGCTCGCAAAGTCTTGGTGACAAGATTTATCCCAAGTCAAGATCAAGTTGCTGATATATTTACCAAGCCTGTAACAGCTCGTCAGTTGCAGATGTTCAGCAGCAATCTTAATTTGGTTAGGACCGATTGAGATTGAGGGGAATGTTAAATTGCACATTTTCTGTTGTTAGTTAAATGATTACCTAGTCTTTAGGACTAGTTGCATCCATTTAACCCATGATATGTTTATCCCCTATATTATAGGATGAAGTGGTTATAAGCTATTACTATATATTAGCAATGATATCCCAACACCAATTGTGTGTGTGGAATCAATCTTTTCTCTTTATTTTCATATTTTTTTAAGACTTACTTATATATATAATGATGAATTTTATTTTTGTTTAAAGAAAATTCGATTTCTAGAGAGAGTATTGAATTATGAAGGTTAAGATCATTGTATATATTAGAATACGTTGCATCTATTAACTCCTTAAATTTTTAGTTTTGTATCCAACAATTTATTGTAAACTTTGTTTAAGGAAATCTTCCAATTTGGAGGCCATACCAGTGTTCTTGTGGATGCCATCTTATGATCTGTGTATGAAAAAAGTATAGTCTAGAGATGCTCTGTACATATGAGAAAGTTAAGGTAACGACAGGGACGGACCTACGCACGGGCTCGAGCCCACCCGGGAAATTTTCTTTTAAAAAAAAAAATTTATATTTTTTACATTTAAGCCCCCCAATTTTTTTTTCAATTTAGCCCCCACAAAATGTAGGGACTGATTTATAAAAAAAAAAACCCTCGGCTGCTCAGCAAAAACAACAAAATCAATTTCATTTTTCTTCTTCTCTCTCCCCGATCTCCCGCACCGGCGCACAGCAACCACCCCCCCGCGCCCGCTAGCTCCGCTCCGCTCCCCCTCCCTCTGTGACAGACAGGCTGTCCTCATAGAACAAAAACCCTCCCTCCTCTTCTCTTCCTCCTCCTCCTTGTCGGACTCCGAGCTCGGCTCTGCGTGCGGTGTGTTGTCGACGAGTCGCAGCAGCGGCGGCGCCAGCAGCAGCAACAATCGCGGCGGCGGGAAGAAGAAACGGCAGAAGCAGAGCAGCAGAGCAGTCTCTCATCTCAGCAGCAGCAGTGTGAAGCTAGCTAAACATCTTGAACAAAAAAAAGTAAGTTTTCATAAACATTTTTATTTCTATGATTTTTGATTTTGAGTGCTAAAATTTTTTTTGGTAAATAGATTTTTGAGTGCTAAAATTTTTATGTTGTTAGTGAAAAAATTTCTAGGGTTTTTTTGGTAAAAATATGATTATTATGTAATTTATAGACTAATTAATTATTATGTTATACATGAAATGTGTTGAATTGTGAATTTAAAATATTTGAATATTATATATAATTTTACTATGGAGAAATATATTGGAAAATGGAAGAAGGGTCCTAAACCGGTTGAAGAAAAATCAGCTAATAAAGGAAATATTAATATTGAAGATCGTGGGAAAAAGCCTCGGGTAGGGGTAGAGTTTTCGGATTTTAAAATTACTGGTGATCCAGGATTGCATAAACCAATTGATCGTTATCCTTATGAAATTAGAGATGAATTAAGGAGACATCTTGCAGCGGTTTCAAAATATGCAAACTCGAAGAATAAAATTGCCATCTTAATCATTTCATTCACATGTAAAACTCTATTTTAAATCATTTTTCAGTAGTCATTTCTTTTTCATTCTTTGCATTGGGATGAATGTTATTTGTTTTTATATTAATCTTCTAATGTTCTAAATCAATTGCAGGTCATATTGGATTTCGTCTTCTGATCGTGTTTATCTCATCTGTTATCTCAAGATTCTGATCAAGATTCTCAGCATTGATAGAGGTATTTATCCTGTGAGTGATGGTTAATCATTCCTCGTGAGTGATGGGTGATCACTCCTCATTGGTAATGGGCGATTACCTATTCTTTTGTTATATTATATGTAAATTTAGAATTTGTAATGTTTATCCCGTAAGTGATGGGTGATCACTCCTCATTGGTAATCATTGGTAATGGACGATTTTTTAATTCTTTTGCTATATTATATGTAAATTTGGAAATGTTTGAGTGACTTTTGTACATGGAATGCATCATTTTTTAGACGAAATTCTGGCAAAATTATTTTTTCCTCCAGCCCCCCAATCATATTGGTCTGGTTCCGTCCCGGGGTAACGATACTATGATATTCTTTTTTTTATTATTATTTAAAAGCAAAAGAATGTTTAGAGAAGATGGTAATTTTTTTTATATAAGGACTTCTAATATATCTTGATTTCACATGCATGAAGCTATAAAATATAAGGACTTCTAATATATCTTGATTTCACAAGTTATTGTTCACCTACTTTGACCGTGTCTTTCTTTTCTTTTTTCTTTTTTGAAGGAAAATGTATGTTAGGAATATGATTTTCAAGGAATAAATTATTGATTTACTTTAAATGTAGCCTTCCTTCCTTTGTAGGTTACTATTGTTTTTATTTTGTGTTAATTTGAATTGGTGAAGAATAAAGCAGTAGTTTTCTCTTCTAGGAAGTTTACAGTTCTTGAACATAATAATGTTACTTAGCAACCCAACAAGATATTTGCATTGCCACTGGCCCACTTCCTTTTATAATTTTTATTCTATATATAAAAGTAACTATTTCTACATAATCCTCAAATTACATTGGTTTGTCTTATTGTATGTTGTTTCTTTTTTTTTTTTTTATGGTTAAGTGACTTATTTCATCTTTCATGGCTCTGTAAACTTCCATATATATATATATATATATCTAAAAGCATTTTGTTTGTGCTATCATTTCCATTTCTAAGAATTAATTACTCTGTTAATCCCATTAGTTTGTCTTTGTGAACTAAAGAATGTCTTCTTTAATTATTGGCCATATTTAGCAAAAAATATATGATTTAATTGTGATATTAAAGAATGTATATTATTTTTTTAAAAGAATGAATAAAGATAATAACTAATAAATTTTTTTATGCGATTATAACTATACCTGATTTAGTTCAAGAATGTCTTAGCGAAGAATGCTAAGATAATATTGAAGAATAACCCTATCTAGTAAGAAGATCCACAGATTTTTTAAAAGTATGTTAACCATTATTTTTCCTTTTTTGGGAACTTTTAATATCCCAATTTTTTATATACATGCTATGATTTTTGTGCCTTGGGAAGAGGAGATGCCCAAGGGTCCATATGACATACAATTCTCTTTTTGAGCTCTTGCAAGTTTTAACATTGTTTTTTTTTTTTTTTTTTTTTTAAGCTAATAGGTTGGTCAAGGAGCTATGATACACAAATGCCTTCATCTTACTGTATTAAGATGTTTTGACGTTGTTATTATGTTTTATATTATAATCGTGTTTATTCTTAATTGGACAAGTATTTATTTGAAATTTTAATTTTTGTTTTAAAAATAATACGAAAAGCCCCACTCGTGCATAGCACTGGGTGTTTTGCTAGTATCTATACTATACTATATTTGGAGGCACTTTTTACTCTCTCTCCTTACTTGAAAACTTTAAACCCAATATTCTTAATTTCTAAGATTTTTTGATTTATTTTATTAGTTTCAAAATTAATTCAAACTCAAACATCTTATCATCACATCTCATCCTCACCTCCTCACGTTCTAACTTCTAAACTGCAGATTACATATTATGGAGAGTAATGATGCATTGGAGAGCTGATGAAAGCATCTGTCATTTTTTTTTTCAATGTCAAAGTAAGCCGATTTAGTTTATGAGAATATTAAATCATTATGTTAATTCACAGAAAGCAAAATTTGAATTTTTAGAGAATAGCACCTCTTCCAGCCTATCATTCTCCCACAGTTTACGCGCCAACGTGTTAATCGCTAGACTCTGTCTCGTTGATGCGCCTGCTAATAAGAAAGAAAATTTCCTTTAGACATTCTGTTTTTTCTTTTAATTTATTAAAAGTCTTATCTTCCCTACTATTGAATGTAATTCGTGTTAAGACAGATTAGGGGCCACCCTAGCCCATTTAGTGCTCTACCTCGGGCCATCGACATCACCCAATTCTCAAATGACCCTTTCTGACAGGGTTGCATCCTCACAAATGCCAAACTTCGTAGCTCAGCTCATCTGGGATGACCAAGGGAGGTTTTGGGTTCTGGGGTTGGAGATGAAGTCAAATCTGAGTTGGAAGTCATCCAAATGGCATCCGAAGCGTAGGTAACAAGGAGTAAAAGGGAAAGGCACTGGTGTTAACGGCTTATGAGTCGGGCATCGGATCCTAGTATGAGTAGTTGTGATAAGACCATTGCGAGTTCCGGGGTTATGAGCCTTTAGTTTAGCATCCAGAGCCAAATTTAGATCTAGGCGAGGGTGCTTTGACGAGCTGACACCACTTTCGCCTCCGAGTGCAAGAGGAATTCAATTCATGAACGAAAGCATTTTATATGTCAGCATTGGAATAATAGCATACAGAACTAGCCCCCTCTTGGGATTCGCGCTCTACTTTTCTGATTTTGTGGCCTTACTTTCAGCCTGTTGGAAGAGGTGCTTCCGACAGGAAACTGCAACAGTGATCATCATGGGTAAAAGTAAAAAAATAACAAAACATATGATGATCAAATGCTTCTCTTGAGCCGAATGTGGGATTGATCCGAAGGTTAGGATCTCCTTGTTCTTCTTCTTCTTCTAGATTGTCCTTCCATTAATAAAACTTTGTACTGCTAAGAATCCAACCACCCTACTATAATCTTTTTGTTGGAAATATCTCTTTGACATGACATCATTACTTTTTTCTCATATTTATGCATATTTTTATCGTTAAAGAACCCACAAAATCGATGATCAGAAGCTTTTAGAATTATGATCTTACGTCTTACAATTTAATTTATATATGTCTAGGTCTCTTCCATACTTATCATATTTTTTCAGTATGTATTTCTCTCCAATCTCACAATCCTAATGTCTTACATTTTTAGGTTTGAAAAATTTATTTCGAAAATTTGTTTTGTTAAAAAAAGTTTTAATCTAATAAAATAATTAAAAAGCTCCTTTTGTTAAGTTCTCTATACTGAAATAATAATGCAATTTGATTTCTCTTACTCTCTTCTCTTATCAGCTTTCTTTTTATTTTTCACACTGATGTTTCCATTTCCATTCCACACAAATCACAAGGATTTAGCATTTTGACGGGAAATTTGTTGTGTGATTGGGGTTTGGATGATATTAAGGTGCTTTTTCAAGATAAATTCTTTTTATGCAATTTGAATCCAGGACATCTAACATGGTAGTACTTCTATAGGATAAATTTTAATTGAACAAAGTATATATATTCATATCTTTTCCATATTTTGATAATTTTGTTTTTATTTTTTATTTTTATTATTCTCTTTGATTGTAAATTAATTATTAAAATATTTTAATATTTATTTTTTAGCTAATAATTTTTTTTCACTTAATAAATATTATATCCTAAGCATCTTTTTTTTTTTTTTTTGAAAATGAGAAGCATTATGAATTTTTATATGATTTTTTTAATATTTAATATCTTCACTTTGTAAAAAAAATACCTCTTTTTTTTCAAAAATAAAAAACTTTTTCCTTTAGTATTAAGTATACTAATTAGACATAAAAAATTAGGGGAAAACGTTTACATTCATGCTTTTTAGTTTTACCTTGGTCATGAACTTATAATTAAGTTTTTTTTTTTTTTTTTTCTTTTGAGAGATGAAGAAAGGGGTGGCCAAAGAAAAGTTAGAGTTCGGAATATAATACTAAACTTTTAATTTTTTGACGCAAGGTAGAAGAAGTGTAAAAATTTATTTTAAAATAATATTAATTATTTTTAAAATAATAATATCTACATATATTGATAAGCTTTCTTTGAAATTTGGCTATTTTTGATTGTTTGAAATCTGATATAAAGGAAAGATTAATTTGAATTTTTTAAATAATACCGATCATTTTTTTTTTTGAGGGAGAGAGTAGAAAATATGAATCAACATGCGGAAAGTGAGGGGTAGGAGAAGTGTGTTTCTTTTTTCTTTTTTTTGTGGGGAATGGTCAATTATTATTTTTTAATTTTTAATTAGTTTTGTTTATGTTATAAATGTTTAACCTGCATAGGTGGTTAGGCTAATCTTTACATATTACAAAACAAAAGAATGTCAAATGTTTTTTATACTAAATTTAGATTATAATTATTTTTACATATTGAATTTATTTCTAAAATATAATTGAGGTTTTACAATATGGGGGTAGATAAACCTAACTCGGAAATATATATGCATAGCGCGAAAAAAATTAAAATACTCCATTTTTAATTAGAAACTTTTTCTCTCTTCAGAAAATCCTCTCACTTCTCTCTAAAACTTAAAATTTCAACTTTAGATTTAGGAAGATCCGACCGTTAAGACTCGAAAAAAAGGTTAGTACTTTGATCTATACTCATTTATTTACATTTTTATCGTTTCAAAATATTGAAAATAACCGTTGGATTGAAAAAAAATTACATTTTTTCAAACTGAAATTTTGGCCGGAAAGTCGCCGGATTGTGGGTACCGGTGACGAAAAACATGCCGGATCGCTTGGACTGGCGACCAGAACCTCGTCGGGTCGTCCGGTTTGACGACCGCGGCTGTTGGTGACCGCTGAACTGCGCAATCGCTATGCGGTACCGGTCACCTGGTCCAGCGATCCGGTTCAACAGACCGCCCAGTTTTTTAATTTTTAAATTTTTTTTTAAATTTTTTTAAATTTTTTTAATTTTTAATTTTTTTTAATTTTTTTAAAATTTTTTAAATCTTTTTAAATTCTTTTATTAATGTATTATTTTTTACTTTTTTTGTCATGTTTTATTTTTATTTATTTTTTAATTTTTATTATTTTTATTATTTATTTTTTATTATTTTTTAATTTTTGTACCTTTTATTTTGTTTTTTTTTGTATTATTTTTTAAGCTTTTATATATTAATTTTTTTAAATTTTTTTTATTTCATTTGTCTATGCTTATGTTATTGTTTTAAAGTTATGGTTTCGTTTGTCTATTTGTTTAATTTAGAGTTTATATTATGTTATTTAATTTGTTAATTTTGTAATTTTTTTATTACATTTGTTTATGCTTATGTTGTTATAATTAATAATGATGTTAATTATTTTTAAAGTATGATTACATTTATGTTTATTTGTTTAATTTGTTTAATTTGTTTTTAGGATTTGCTTATGATTATGTTAAAAATTAATGATTATGTGATTTTTTAAAAATAATTATTACGTTTATGTTTATTTGTTTAATTTATAGGTTATATTATGTTCAGCATAATTTGTTTATGTTTATTAGGGTGCCTATGGACTTGATTGATTGTATAATTTTGTTTATTTAGAATTTATGGTGTAGGATTTATATGAATAATACGGCTTTATAAACCAATGTCCTAAACAAATTGAATAAATAAGCCTTTATGAAATTTGGAATTAGGTTTGTTATATCGAAAGATTTTGTGTTTAGGGCCAACACAATGTAATAAAAAGGTGTGAAGTGTGGAAATGGAGTAATAAATATAACAATAATAAATTTAGCTTAATGCACGATTTTAACTTAATCATATAAAGATGAAGAAAAATGCATTACTTGTATCGTATAAAAATATGATGAATTAGACAGATATTACGTAATGTCATTGAGGAAAATGTTTGCTAATTTGTTTAGATGGTTCGGCCTGGAGCACGTAGTGATGATGATTTAGGTGTTGTGATAGACAGGACCGGTCGGATTGAATGTCGTGCAGTGACTGCGTCATCCCGTGGTGTGAGGGGATGCCACAGTACATCAGAAATACCGTCCACTTTTGCACCTATTGCACCGGGTATGTATTATGACTCTGATGCATCGAGGTCTTCCACCCAGCCCCCCCTATACCGTTATACAACCACATCATACCATCCGTACGTCCCCGTACCCTATGACCCTTACGGATATTCTCAGCCACCACAGACATCATATGATCCATATGCACATGCTCCTTCTCTACCTATTCGTATGCCTGGCTTGGATCTAACACAGCATTTCTCTAGAACTCAGATTCCATTAAATGATGTTAGTGGTCTAGGGTTGCAGTTAGGTGCTAAGTTCTTCCAGCAGCTTGCTGGGTCCATCCCGATAGACTCATCTTACAGCGGTGCTGAGTATGGAGCCACTGCTCGTGGCATTTCCTCATCTGATGTTAGGTTGGTTAGGGATTCTGGTACATCCCAATCTGAGGAGGCTGGCAGAGTTGGTTCCCTCCACATTCATAGCAGTGAGGGCAATGAGGATGAATATGAGGATGATGATGATGATGATAGTGACGATGACGTTGATAATCACGAACCTGTTCCTGTGGTTGAGGCCTCATCTTTCGGCCATAGACCTGCTGTGGGTAAGCGGAAAGGATTCACTGGCAGTTTAATGTCAGTGATGAGTAAGATTGTTGGGTCGCGACAAAAAAAGACCCGAGAAGTCGCGTCCTCCTACCAACCCTACGCAGAGGAAGAAATCAAAGAATGACGGTTGGGAGCAGACAGGTCTAGCTGATGGCGGTCTACAGGATCCAGTCATTGTCCCTTCGTATAGCGGTCATGTCGCTTGTTGTATATGGCGTGGTCAGGTAATTTGAATATTTTGTATATTGTTTATTTATGATTATAGATTGGAATATTTTTTTATTTTTTATTATGGTGTTTACATTATTTTTGCAGGATAGATGAATTCTGAAGTCGAGGTCCCGTTACATGTCCCTGACCGGTTGGACCCCTAGTGATCCTGCAGTGGTACAGTTGGCAGGGGAGACACGAGTATCACATTTGAGGTCCTGCATGTTCCAGCATCCGAACTCTTCCTTGCTATCTGCTTTTGTGGAGAGGCGGCAATCAGACACCAATAGTTTTCACATGCCTTGGGAGGAGATGACTATTACATTGCATGATGTTGAGTTGATTCTGGGCGTACCTTCTTACGGTAACGTCGTCAACCATTATTATTCACGGGAGCAGATAATTGCAGTTATCCAGAGCAATCTTCATATCTCCGACTCCAGTATAGGCAAAAATGCTCAAGACTTGGCGGGAGTTGCTGACTCACCTCGTAGTGGACTGTCTACGGAGTAGAAGGCCACCTGTTACGTCTTGTATTTACTTGGTAGTTTGCTCTTCACTGACAAGAGCGGAAATAATGTCCCTGGTAAGCTGTGGCCCCTCATGAAGAATGTTAGTTCTGTTGGTGATTTTGCATGGGATGTTGCTACACTAGCCTACTTGTACAGGAGTTTAGGGCATGCCTCTCGTGCTGATGCGAAGGAGTTGTCTGGTTGCTGGTCGCTGCTTAAGGTAATATTATTATAATCTTCATCCTGTTTAATTATGTTTTACGTTTTAGGGTTTATTTTTGTCTAATTATGGGGTTGCTGATGTTTTTTATTAATTTTTTTGTAAAGGCTTGGATATACATGTATTTTCCTATGTTTGCACCTCCGATGAGAGCGGGAGCGAGGTTGTGCAAACCTTACATCCAGAAATTTGCGATGTTGGGTCACAAAACGGAGAACAAATTAATCGACTTACGTATTCGTTTAGACACAATGACTGCTGACGAGGTCAAGTGGACTCCGTACAGTTCCGATGAGATTTCTGATGTATAGGTTTTTACGTACCATGGGATGATTGCATACTTTGATTGTGTAGAGCCCTATATGCCCGAAAGGGTTGTCAGACAGTTTGGGTGGGTTCAATGCATTCCAGCTCATCCTATTCATCCTCAAGAGCACCGCAGGTCAGCAAATAACAGGGTGTACATGGTGAAGAATGTGTACATAGAGGTACTTTGGCTGGAGGCACCATCTCATCTTCTTACGTCTACATGGACCAGTATCCCTGCTATACCTCCATCTCGGTGCACAGATGATTACATGTCTTGGTTTCTCCCCCGCACTCATCCACGGATTCAGAATCCGTACAGGCTCCCCCGCGGCGTGCAAATGCCGACCATTGCTCCTATTACACTGCAGGTTTTATTGGATATGGTAGCTCGTGAGTTGGACCGTGACGGTATTGATGATGCTACGAAGGTTAGTAGGACTTCCGACATGATCAAGAGGTATCATCAGACTCGGCGTTAGTGTGTTGTCTTATGTACTTTTATAGTTGATGTTTCTGACTTATTTTGTAGCGTATGACTTTTTTTGTATAGTTGTTGTTACTTGGTTGATGGGAGTTTTTTTATACATTCAGTTTTTTTACAATTGTAATAGAAAAAATATAAAGCACCATAAACCCCGAAACACATTAAATATAAAGATATTGAACCATAAAACGAGTTTACATTTATTAAAAGTAAAAAATATACCAATCTGCAATCCTATTCTGATACGAATCTGCCCAATTGTTGAACCATTCGGAATGATGATGAATCCATTGAACGTGTAAAGGAGGTATCAGACACATCATTCAACTGTAGCTGTGTAAAACAAACAGAAATATGTAAATGTCAGGAAAACTGTAAAACCAAACATCATATAATACAGAACAACGTAAAAAATCATAAAGATACACGTATTCGACACTTACCTGAATAAAGTGTCGTTCTTCTGTCAAGAAACCAATAACCAATGTACCTTCTGGACGATCCGAATATGAATACAAATGTAACACAGTCATAGAACCAAGCTGTCCAATTAGTATCACACACAGATTGAATGCATTTGCTACGATGTAAAGCGAATCAGGTGTTTCGAACTAATTCGCGTACGGCGCAGGTCAATCCAGTAGCCAATTTATCCTATGAACGAGCTCATTAACACGTTCCTCTGAACCCACTAAATTAATGTACAAATTCATCGAATGCTCCAATTCATAAAGCATTCCTCTACGAACCTCTGGCCTTTGATGTTCATCACCGAACACAAAATCTACCACAACCCGATAACCACAATTTCCATCACCAATCGCGTTCTTCCAATTGTTGATGAAAGGATAAATGAAAGCAGAGACAGCGTTTGTGTAAGGGAATGTGGAACATGGGGATGCATGTTTCACAGCAGATAAATTACTTCGGCCACGGTCGCGTCCTCTGCCCCTTTCCCTAGGAGCTCGTGGCGGTCTCCCTCTCCCACGGGATCCTGACCCAAAACCCGAACCGGACAACGACCCAGATCCAGTGCCAAAATCAAAAACAGATCTGCTTGACTTCTGTATCTTTCGATGAGCAATTGACACGTGCTCCCAATGTGACTTGTCTCTTTTTGTTGAGTCCGTCTTCTTCCGCCCTTTAGTGACTGCTACCTCGGGAGGTGATGTCAATGTCACACCCGGATCTTCAGAAGAAACAGGATTCAGTACCCCTTTCACAAGACGATGCATCTCTCTAACTTTGGATATGGGTCCTGTACTTATCTGATGCAAGAAGTCAGTGAGAGAACGCATCTCAGAATCCATGTCCTGGTACCGAGCTGAAGGTTGAGGACCGCCAATTTCTAGTGTCTGCCAAAAGACATCAATATCATGTAACTGTATAGGAAGAACGTGATCGAACCGTGTAATCAGCTCGCAAGCACAAGGGAGGCCGTGTGATGTCCTCAAATAGTGGCCGCACTTATTTTTTGGATCATCATATATCCCGGTAGCTCTCGTTATCTCCGACTATATCTTTTTGAATGCTAAGTGACTGATTTTATTACTTACAATATAAAATATGTGATTACTCTTCGCATTATGCTTCTCTTTAGTCCTGGAAAACTCTAATGATGCCTTAATATATGCTATTTGACCTTCAATAAGCGAGTCAATATTAAGGAACACAGTATCCAAATCACCATGGCATGTTGAAAGACATAGCTTCAGCACTGAGTGTTCACTCTCAGCCTGATTGGTGGCAAAATGCATATGACTCTTAGTCCAACATCTCACGAATTTATGAGCAAAGGGATTCAACCAATTGTTGAATAAATAGTGTAGGAAGTCCGGTCTGCTCTTCCACTTCGTCTACAAAGCATCCAATTTCATTAAGTATTCCTGCTCATCGATTTCGTCCAACAATTTCTTCCATGACCCATTTATAAACCGTGATGCAACCTCTTCATTTTTTATCAACTCGGTTAATTTG
The DNA here is from genome assembly GCA_028651295.1 of Catharanthus roseus. Taxonomy (NCBI): domain Eukaryota; kingdom Viridiplantae; phylum Streptophyta; class Magnoliopsida; order Gentianales; family Apocynaceae; genus Catharanthus; species Catharanthus roseus. The sequence goes on along the minus strand of JAPQWS010000104.1, from coordinate 4,590,868 downwards.
GCCAACACGTTCTGATTGATGTGCCTTCTACATAGCATATGGTACACTGTACTAAACACTTCGCCGATCACGGGCATTAAACCGCATTCTCTGTCTGTAATAATTACCTTCGGTATAGTCTCACAAACATCTTCTTGATTCTCTATTGACATTGTATTTGAAAAGTATAGATGCTTAATCTATTGAAGAACCCATCTATACATCGTAGCCTGCTCATTTCGCATAAAAGCACTGGCCACAGTGAAATTCTTACTAGTCGGGGTCATCCCTACCACTTTCAACAGTGGCATGTTGTAACTATTTTTAAAAAACACATAAAACAGATAAATTATTTAGAAAATAAACATAAAACCCAGCAAACTTAACACAAAATTAATTAATTATGACATATTTAATCCTACTATTTATTCAAGTGTAAATCCTAAACAGTCAATTTGCAAATAACAGGTAAATATACAATTAATATAACAAATTTAATACAACTTACTTGTTTGTTTTATATGCCGTATCCATTATAAGTACGTATAGCCACGTTCTCAACATTTCAATTGATTTCGGATGTGCAACGACAATGTCACTGAGCATGTTGTTGTACTCACGGTTTCTATAGAAGACCGTGTAATCCCGTGTAGCACTTAGGCAGAGAACTTCTTCAACCGTGTTTCGCCCCTACATCCTATTATTCTTAATTTTTGCAATGACGTTATATATTTTCTGGGAACTACAAAAAGTCATGCAAATCATATTATTAGAACCTCAATTTAAACCCTACACATAAAACCAAGATGTATTAGAGTTGATGCAACATACCTGACAGCACAACCCACATTTTGTTCCCAGAAAAATCGTAAAATATTATGGGGTGGCACATGACTCTTCCTGAATTGCTTAATTGTATTAGTTGTTCCTCCGTCAGTTTTGCTGCCTGAGCATGACCGTGACTATATACACCTATTGCCTGGTTATGCCTCCCATCGTGTACGAATAATTGCCAATTTTCACACATTGCCATTTGTTTGCCTTTTAATTTGAAGGGACAACCACACTTTTTAGTTCCGTAAGGACCCCACCTTTTTACTTGAACTTCTTCTTCTTCATCGTCGACTACGGGCTTCTTTTTCGGTTTATTTGCACCTCCACGCTCGCAACCCAATGTAACATACGGTCGACGGTCGGATGTTCTGCACCTTAAATACCGAGTGACAATCAAATAGGTGTTCACTTTTATAGCTGTTTCTTTTCCCAGTTAACCAACTCTGGTTTCGAATTAAAGATTCGATAAGTTGCAAATAAATGTCTGTGATCCACGTATTCTTCCGGTTCCAAGAATTCTTCAAATGTACTTGGATCTACGCCGTTCTGTTACGATATAGTACGAAAAAATTAAAATATGAACACATTATATATTGAAAAAAAAGTTGTCAAAATATTGTAATGAACAAAAATTTCATACAATAAAATTTAGAAAAAAAAACCAAAAAAAAAAAAATTTCATATATTAACATTTAAGGAAAAAACACAAAAATCATATAGTAACATTCCAAAAAAAAAAACAAAAAAATATTCTAAAGAAAACAAAAAATTATCATTCTAAAAAAACAAAAAAACACAAAAAAAAATTAGTAACATTCTACAAAAAATAGTAAATTCTAAATTTTTTTTAAAAAAAGCAACATCTAAAATTAAAAAACCAAAAAAAAAAATTAATAACATTATAAGAAAAAATTTTAGTAACATTCTAAAATTAAAAAAAAAATAGTAACATTCTTAAATTTAAAAAAAAAACAAAAGACATTCTAACAAAAAAAAAAAAAATTAATAACATTCTAAAAAAAAAATTAGTAACATTCTAAAATTTTAAAAAAATAGTAACGTTCTTAAATTTAAAAAAAAACAAAAGTAACATTCTAATAAAAAAAATTAATAACATTCTAAAAACAAAATTTAGTAACATTATTAAAAAAAAAAAAAAGTAACATTCTAACAAAAATAAAAAAAATTAGTAACATTCTAAAAAACATTAGTAACATTCTAAAATTTTAAAAAAAAACATAACATGTAAAATTAAAAAAATAATAACAACATTCTAAAATTTAATTAAAAAACGAATATTCTAAAAAAATTAGTAATATTCTAAAAAAAAATGAACATTCTAAAAACAACAATAGTAATATTTAAAAAAAAAAAAAGGAACATTCTCGAAAAAAAGAATAGTAATATTCTAAAACAAAAAAAAAAAAGAGAAAAGGAACATTCTAAAAAAATACTATAAAAAAAACAGTAGTAATATCTAAAAAAATAATAATAATAATACTGAAAAAAATAAAATTTTTTAAAAAAACATAATATCTAAAATTAAAAAAAAAATAACATTCTAAAATTTAAATAAAAAACGAATATTCTAAAAAAAAAAAAGGAACATTCTAAAAAAAAGAATCGTAATATTCTAAAACCAAAAAAAAAGAAAAAAAGAACATTCTAAACAAATACTCTAAAAAAAAAAGCAGTAGTAATATTAACAAAAAAATTAATATTTAAAAAAAATTAATATTGAAAAGCAAAAATTAATATTGAAAAAAAAAAAAACCTACTCGGGTCCCGCCGCTAGGGGTCGCTCGGCCGGGCGTTCGGAGCGCGTTCGGGTCGCCACCCCCAGCGATCCGACCAAAAATTGCGAAAATTTTTTTTTTCTTATCTCTAAACCGATATTTTCTTCTACAAATTCTTCATAATGATCCATATGTACCTCCAATACAAGTTGAATGTTAAAGTTTATAGGTTTAGAGTAAATAGAGAGTAAATAAGAGTAACCGAATTTTTTTACGGAGAGAAAAAGTATGGAAGAGGAAGGGGAATAATGATTTATTTCGGGTTATACATTCATTTTTCCGAGTTAGGTTTATCGGGCCCCTTACAATATTAACATCAATTTTATAAATAATATATTTCATAAATTTATTTTTAATTGTTAGATTGTTCTAAAATTAATAATATATCAACTCTACTCCATTTTCTATTCTTATAACTTTAGATAATTATCTTAACTTATTGTATTTATTTAAACGTTTCTTTTATATTTCATAAGTAATTGTTTATACTTTTTATTAATTTTTATTATTTTAAATATCAATTTTAATTTATTTATTTATTAAAGATTGAGTCGTATATAGAACGAGTTGTTTTGCTAATATATATATATATATATATATATATTTGAATACATGTTTTCTTCTCTCACATCTTCTACACCCTTTCAACCCTCAATCCTAATTTCTAAGACATTTAATTTTTTTAATTAGTTAGAAAATTTCAATTAACTCCTTTTTTATTTTCTTTTCTTTTTCTTTTTAATGAATTAGATGGTTGGGATATGTAGAGATATTATGCATTGACAAAAAAAAATAATAATAATAAACTTACCAACAATGATCACAATTTGTACCACGTCAAACATATTATCAATAATTTTCAAATTTTAAACTTCTTATAGCTGTCTATCACTCCACTATCACCACCTGCTCACAATCAGAAGTCTTCCTCTGACGTTCTTTTGGTTTACTCATAGGCAAAATCAAATCGAAACTTTGAAATTGCTCAACTAGGTAAATTTGATTGAATCTTTTAATTAGGATTGCAAAGTTTTTTAATTTGAATGCACTATTTATTTATTTTTTCTATGGAATGAAGGTACCATTTACTGTTTTCTTATTTTTCAATATTCAATTTTAGAGCATAATGTTTATTTTTTTAAGGTATTCATTAAAAGCCAAATTATAAATGGGCATAATAGAATAATTTCATTCCATTTTTTCAATACTGTATAATTTATTTTTTTTTTTATTAATCAAAAAATCAAGACGATGTCCTTTAGTTATAGTTTCAAGATTTCGTAAAAAAAAAATATATATTTATACTAATGATTTTCTTATATGAATCTAGGTAATCAATATTATATATGTATAGATTTAGTACATTTCTAATAGTTTCTAACTTCCCATTCAAGTTCTCATAGTTGATAATAATCCAAGTTACTTCTTAGACTTTTCTAAAGTAAGCAAATATATTAATGGATTTTGGTCCAAAACCACATATTATTTTTGGATATTTGCTTTTGTTTCATATATAATTTTGAATCTATAGAGTATGTAAAAGTTTTTTCATTTTTGTCGTATTAAATATTTTATTTAATATATCTTACAGAAATTAATGATGAAATACCTTCTTAATAAATTGAATTTTTTTTATGACTTATACATTCTTTTTTGCTTCTCATTAAGATTTACCATTTAAAATGAAAGCTATATTCTTAATTCATTTCACAAACTATTTGAATATTATGCATTAAAAACATTCTTGAACTATATGATTTGTTTAGTTTTTAATTAAAAATATTTTTCATTTTTCTTTGATATATGTGCATTTGCAGAATTAAGAATTTGGTGAAGATGATCAAGATAGATGTTTTGTAAGTTTGGAAGTTGGAACCCATGTATGGGAGATGTTCAAATAGTAGTTAACTATAATTTGTAATTATGTTGGTCAACTTTTAAAGAAATAGCTATGGTTTTTATTGGTGTAAAAGAGCTGCTTATTTTAATGAACTTTTGGATTTATATCTCCACTCCCACCCTCTTTTCTCCTTTCTATCTCTTCCCCTCTCCTCCTTTCTACACCCATGCATGGCTTCTTCCTTTTCTCTGGCTCGATCCAGCTAAAGACTTTGGCCGCTTGGCTGAATTTTCCTTTTTAGTGCTTTCTTTTGTTTTTACATCCTCTTTTCATACACAAATCATAATAAATTTTTATGATTGCAATTTGCTTCAAGATTCAAAACCCAAAGATAAGATCTTCTTATGATCTTTTCAAATCGAGGTCTTTTTTACTCCTCTTGAAGTTATTTGTTTATTCGAACTTGATTTGGACCCCTTCTTAAATTTCTACGTCTTTCCAAGGTATTTTTCAAAACAATTGATTTGCCAATAGTTTTTTAAAATGTTGACTTCTAAGGAAAGCGAAAAATTGGGTTTCTTGTGCTAATATGGTTCGAAGATTGCGAAGAAGATGCAAAGAGAAAAATCATCATGTGTTTATTTTGCTAGTATTAGTATTTTCTATCTACCTAAGGTGTAGATTTAGATCTGAATAATGAAATATTTGTAGGAAGGAATTTGTTGTCCCTCTAATATGTAATTTACATTTATTTATTTATATTTTTGGAGAGAAGAACTATTAAACATGCATATTTGTCAATTTTAATATGTGCATGCAACAGGTTTTAGTCTACCATAGTCCACTAATGATGGGTGTACTAAACAAAAAAAAAAAATGAATTTCATAGTTTAGAGTCTATAAATATTGAAAATAAATAAGAAGGACGAAGAAAAATAGTTGGGATTATAAATATTAAAAATATAGAAAGGGAACTAAATTGCAACAATTGAAATAGTCTAGGGACTATTTAATCATGTTTAATTTTTTCATTTTCGAATCTCTGCTTCCTTCCCAGCTGGATCCCTCTATTTCCTTAAACCCTAAAACCCTAGCTCAGCGGCTTAAACCTCCGTCTGGTAAGCCTGGACGGTGTCGCTAGAGTGTTTAGTCGCAATGGGAATACCTGCATTTTACCGTTGGCTGGTGGAGAAGTACCCGCGGTGCGTCGTGGACGTCGTGGAAGATACCCCGGCAACCGTTAATGGCGTTTATATTCCAGCAGATACCTCCCAACCAAATCCTAACGGCGTCGAATTCGACAATCTCTACCTTGACATGAATGGAATTATTCATCCATGCTTTCATCCCGAAGGCCTGGTATAATTTGCTAGTTTCATATTGAGTTGTTTCATAGGAAATTTCTATGTGATGTTGTCTTTTTAACCTTTTTTTTCTTCTTGCATATATGTGATACTATACGTGACTTTTCGCAGCCTGCACCTGAGACATATGATGAAGTGTTTAAGGGGGTGTTCAAGTACATTGATAGAATATTTTCGATGATTAGGCCTCGCAAACTTTTATACATGGCCATTGGTAACTCAAATTGAATTGATACAATTCTCTTGCAATCTTGGTTTCCTTAGATACTGTAGCTGTTTTGGCAAACAACCAAGCAGAATGTTGTGTTCTATAGCTTTTTTTAGTAGATAATGATCCTTTTATAAATGTACTAAGTCTGTTGGTTGACTGAGTTCTCTATGCTAGTCTCATTATGTATGATATGCATTTCTCATAGATGGCGTTGCACCACGTGCTAAGATGAATCAACAACGTGCAAGACGTTTTCGAGCTGCGAAAGATGCAGCTGATGAAGTGAGTGTCATGAATTTGCAGATTTCACCATTTTCCGCCCACATGTTTGCCTTTCATTATTGAAACGAAAACTGGAACTTGACTGTTATCAGGCTTTGAAAGAAGAGACACTCAGACATGATGGGATGGGGGGAGAGGGGAAATGTACTAAATTGGATTCAAATTGTATCACACCTGGAACTAAATTCATGGAACTTTTGTCATCTGCACTCAAATATTACGTACACTTGAGGATTAATTCAGATCCTGGTTGGCAAGGAATCAAGGTATTACTAGTTTGTCAGTCTTTGGCCTCATTGCCTGGTTGTAAACTGTTATGATATGACAATTATGATCTTTTAGGTTATTCTATCTGATGCTAGTGTACCTGGTGAAGGGGAACACAAAATTATGACTTACATCCGCTTGCAAAGAAATTTGCCAGGATTTGATGCGAATACTCGGCATTGTTTGTATGGATTGGTAAAAAATTTCTCCTATGTGTCATATGCTGAATTTAGTAGTTACCTCTCCACTCTTCTGTGTATAGAGTGCATCTTTGAAGTGTGTTCATTTCTAAATATGCGAGAATATGTTAATTGTTTGCTGTTTAGGATGCAGACCTAATCATGCTGGCATTGGCTACTCATGAAGTCCATTTTTCTGTTTTAAGAGAGGTACGTATGTGGAAGGGGACTATGGACCTTTCTTTACTTGAAAAGTTCTTTCATGCTTCATGGTTGTTTGGTAGTTGTTGAACTCAGTAAGTTATTACTGTTGCACAGGATGTTCGTAAAGAACCGCCAAAGAATGGTAGTTCAAAGCAAGCAAATAATTCTTCTCGCATGAATGAGTTGCAAAAAAGAGTTAATTCAAGGCAAGGTGGAGAATATATCCAATATTTGGAAGACCTCATATCAAGACAAAGATTTCAGGTAAGTTCAGTTTCTTTCTCTGTAACTGCTAATTTAGTGAGTTGCATCAACATAATTCTGGTTGTTTACTTGGCCAAGTATGTAGTAAAAACATTCCTGGTGAAGTGTCTGTGTAGAAGTTTTCCATCATAATGCACTCATAAGGAAAGCCAAGAATTCTATGGTTCATCTTATAACAATTAAAGAGAGTTATGGGTACATGGAAACTCAAGGAATATGGTCTGAACAAAATTCATGTGGGACACAATTGAGTTTAGGTAAGTATGGCTTATGTTACTTGAAAAACAAATACTCTTGTGTAGGCACATCTGATGGGACTAGAAAGCTTTCCTCATATATTTTGTGTTTCATGGATTCTGATGAGAAAACAAATAATTCAATTGAGTAAAGGTGGTTAAGTTATTTAGTGGTTATGGTATTGGCTTTTGAGTATAGGGGTATTTTATCATGTTATAATTGAAAGCATTTTGACCAAGGTGACCTAATGCAATATTCAAGAGAATTCTGGGAGTCCCTTGCTATGAAAAAGGGAAAAAGGGTAAGATTCACGCTCGATTCATGAATTGCTGAATAATTCATGTCATATATAAAGTCTTTAATTTGAAATCGGATAGATGCAGTTTTGTTTCTTCCAACTCTTTGTGGTTCTTGATTTCATCTTGTCCCGAATTGATTTCACAAATTCTCCACTTCCTGTAGTTCAGAAATCACGTACAGAAGCAGTAATTTGGGCTGTGCTGTGTTTTGGATTTTAGTAGTTTTACAATTGTCCATTTTTAGGTGTACCTTATCGTTTCCATTTATAAATTGTCTTTTGAGTTCAATCTTGTTGCTAAAGGGTTGTGCTAGCTGATAGTCTGGTCAACTGATGCATTTTGGATTTCTTTCTCCTGTTTCGATTTCACTAAAATGTTTACAACATGTTTCTGTCGTGGATGTTTAAGCAAATAGGAATTGTGATATCTGGTCCCATTGTGGAAGGGATAGAATAGAATGTTCACACTTGCAGCTTAACTTAAACTTTTAACAATTTTGATTTTGTTTTTCTGTTTCAGCTTCTCAACATTTGGGTACTTAGGGACTATCTGGCACATGAGTTACGCATACCAGATCCAGAAGTGAAAGTTGACCTGGAGCGGTTAATAGATGATTTTGTGTTCATGTGTGTATTGGTTGGAAATGACTTTTTACCCCATGTCCCGTCGCTCGAAATATCAGAGGTTGGTATGCGATCAAATGATAATCCTTTTTTATTATTTTTTTTAAAAACCCTTACATAGCCAAATAAATTTCTAAAGCAATGAGATTTATTATAATTCATGGTACACCTTATAAGGTTCTTCTATGCTTACACCTTAACCTGTTCATTTCTTTAAAAAAGAAACAGATTGAGATTTCTGTCTTTTTTTAATAGGGAGCAATTGATCTACTCATGATGGTCTACAAGAAGGAATTCAGTCACATGGGCGGTTATCTTACAAATTGTTCTGAGGTATTCAGTTTGAAACTATCTTTTCACGTTGCTCTATTTGTAATTGGCTTTCTCATGTAGTTTTTTTAAACGATGAAAGGTTTTCTAAATTAAGGGATTCAGGATCTTGGATCTTTGATGTTTCATTTTGCAATGTATATGCTCAGGCTTGCCGCTTCTGTCCAGATGAATTTCTATGCTATGATATTTTTATTCAGCTTGATTTAAGCCCTGAGTATGAGAATGCTGATTTATACCTTCGTATACGGTTTGTCCTTCAATTATGTAAATAAGTTTTTTTTTTCTTTGCAGTTCTCAACTGCATATCATTTCTGCTTAGCTTAAAGTAGTTGAAAAAACTATTTCTGAAAAGTTACTGAAAAACCTTAGAAGGGGGGTGAATAAGGTTTTTGACTAATTTTAAAATTTTTTTTGTGTGAATAAAAGATAAACCTTCAATTTTGTTTGAGGAAGAATTCTAAAACTCTTTTTCGTAAAATTCCAAACCAAATAAAATCTTATAGTTTTGACAATCAAGCTAAAAGTATAAAAAGAGGAAGCACAATAATTTATAGTGGTTCACTCTCTCAAGGATTTTTCAAATCCACTATTGACAAAGTCTACAACAATCACAATTTTGAAGATCACCCACCAAGGGTTTTTGCAAGCAACCTCAATCACCAACACAAATACAGTCAAAGGATAACCCATGAGGTTTTTCAACACAAACCTTTGATATTAATAAAAAAGAGATGAGTAAAGAACAATGTTACCAAGCTTGAGAAGGAAAGATACAACTCAATTGAATTCTTCTACAAGCTCCTCTTTACTTCTCCTTTGATGAAGATCAAGAATGAAGCTCAAGGAGATGTTTTTGTGAGATAAAAGTGTTTAAGGGAATGTACTTTAAAGCTCTTTAAAGGTTCTTAAATGATCTCAATAAATATTTCACCAATAAAAAAACTATTTACTGCTGATCAAGAATTCATATATATAGGAAAGAGAAAAAGTAGCCGTTATTGTCTGTGTAACAGTAACATTTTTGCAGTAAAAGACTAAAAACGGACGATCGGTTTTAGAAAATGGATGTTCGATTTTCTTGTAAAAGAAAAATCGGATGAGCCCTTTTTATAAGGAAGATCGGTTTTGAAACAGAAAGAATCGGACGATACCCTACAAAAATCGGACGATCGATTTTTCTAAAACTAGAAAAATTGAACGACCGGTTTTAAAATAGGAGGTTTGAATTTTCTTTTCCTTTTGAAAAATCGGATGGCCGGTTTTAAAATCGACTGACCGGTTTTTCTAGAAAGATTTTACAGCCAGTTTTAACAAGAAAAGAGCTTTCCTTCCTATTTCAAAAACATGTATTCTTGATACTCTTTTAGAGGTAAGAAAACTTTCAAAGACATCAAAAACTCTATCAAGAATATTTTGAAAAATTCAAGAATAGTTTATAAAAAGAAATTCATCTTCACACTTGATCAACAATCAAAGATGAGAATTAGGGAATTTTACAAAATACCTTTGCATATCCCTAACTAAGACACAAGTGTTCAAGGTCTTCAATGACTTGATCTTCCCTCCTTCATTTTGCCTTGATCACCAAGATCTTTTGCTTCTAAGAGTGTAGCCTTTGAGACTTCAAAGATGCTTCTTTTGTTCTATAGAGACTAAGCTTATAATCTTCACACAAACATATGTTAATCATAATCAAAATCATATGCAATAATGCCCTCAGGGCTAACAGTTACTTTGGAGTTGCTTTCTAAATATGCTTTTACCCTTTTTTTATTTTTTTTATTTTCTTTTTAAATATAAGCCTGCTTTTGCTTATTAATGCTGCTAAAAGTGAAAACATTATATTATTTTTTTAAGCAACCTTTTTCCACAGTACTTTTTTTAGAAGCTAATTAAAAGCTTTGACAATCGAGACAACCTCATGATCTCTCAATTTTCAGTGAATAAACTGCTTAAATTTTGCGTAGTTTGATCAAAAGGTATTTGTTGAACAACAGAGTAAATTCATGAATTGAAAAGAATGGGCTGGAGATTTGTTTTCCAACATTAAATATAGAAGAAAAACTCTTAAGATTGACTTCCTGTGAATAACATAACAATCCCTAGTCATGTTACTTGTGTTTTTATAGAATTCGCATCACACTCAGATATGCAAAGGTTTTTAGGCTTTTTATTTCAGATAAATCTGGGATTGTCCAATTTTGATGTGTGAATTGCTATCTGTTCTTAGTTTGTATCCTCTGTTTCTTCAATTATTGATATGAATGTTTCATAAATTGGTGCTCATTTGGTAATCCAAAAGAAGGATGGATGGAATGAAGTTGATACAATTATTCACAGGATTCACTATATTCTTTAGTTGCCGCCTGCCCTAGATGATTTTTGGATTATCGTAGATTCTTTTGTGGATTTCATATTTTTATAGATACTGAAAGGTATAAATTTGATTGGGAATTTTATCTTTTATGCATTCTGATTTTGTAGGTTGATTTGGAACGTGTGGAACATTTTGTACAAGCAGTTGGAGCACATGAGAATGCAATATTTAGGAAAAGGAGCCAGGTCTCATCTGTTAATCACATTATTCTTGCTTCTACAAAACATTTGTTTCTGTTTTGTCATAGATCCATGGTTATGCTAGTGTCTGTATTTAGTTTGAAGTTTTTAAATTGTAATAGTTGTAACTGACACTAAGACGAAATAATGGTTTCTTCTTCAATTATTACGGCAAAGGTGTATTATTGCAGCATGGTTGCAACAAAAGACATGTTCATATGCATGTTAATTTCGACACATCATCCATGCATCGTTTTGAGGTTGGCTAAGTAATACCATTTTCTGGTGGCCTATTACCAGGCTCAAAGGGATTGGGAGATAAACTTGCGACGTCGATCAGCTATTGTGAGTAATTTGTATACAGTTTTAATAGCTCAAACCACAATGCACAGTTCATTAACTCTTATTCATGTGCATTCTGATAAATTCTTTATCAGTCCAGTGCTAAGGGGATGATTGACAAGTCAACAACCAATTTTCATTCTGAGGCACTGGTATATGTTGACAAGGTTCATTTATCTTCCTGGTGGTCTTTCCGTTTTAATAAATTATCTAGACGTTTTCAGGTCAACTATAAACTTTTTTCAAACATGAGATGTCTAACTCATTAGATGTTTACAGGTTAAATTAGGAGAAGAAGGCTGGAAGGAAAGATATTATTGTGAAAAATTTGAGGTTCAAGACGATGATGAGTGTGAAAGAGCAAAAAGGGACTCGGTAAGGAGATTTTACTATCCTAAACCAAAAGTTATAGATCCAAGAAAATGCATGTCAAGAAACTTGCCGCCTTTTTCCCCCCTTTTTTGCCACTTTTTTTTTTTTTTTTCTTTTTCTGAAGTTAAATTTGATGTAGGTCTTGAAGTATGTTGAAGGAATTTGCTGGGTCATGCATTATTACTACCAAGGAGTTTGCTCCTGGCAATGGTATGTACTGCATTTTGGTATATGCTGAGTAAGCTATAAATGCAGCAAACAACACCTGTACCCAAGTGTAGAAGCAATTTTATATGTCAACCATGCAACTTTGACAAGATAGCAGAACTGATATACATGACATTCTGTTGATAGATCATGCCTTTAATTACATTCTATTAAATTGGGATTTTGTTTCTGAATTTGATTCGTCTGAATTTTGTTTCTGTATCAACATAAAATTGGGATTTTGTGTTTTAAGTTTTCGTTATCCGTGTGTAGGATTGTATGTAAATGATAGCATTCAAATACATCGCTTCTGATGACTCTGACATTAGATTCATATGGGATAAAACAAAAGTGAGTGTGATTGCATAATGAGGGAAATCTGGGTGCTTGACTCTTTTGGATTATGTTTTTGGATGGGATTTGATGGTGAATTCATTTTCTTAATAGTGTAAAAATGTAAATCTAATGCTGCACAGTCGGTTTACCATCTAAGCAAGGGTTCTGTATGTAGTTGTGGAGGAAATATCAACTTTAATATTTCTGTTTGATTCTGTCACTGTTTTATTCATCAATTAGAAACAGCAAATAGTATTCTTCTATGTTGGTCGTTTGGTTTTGTTTTATTTTGTTTGTGGCAAGGGGGTTGATTCTGGGAATCTGGTCTTGCAGGTTTTATCCTTATCACTATGCTCCATTTGCCTCAGATTTCCAGGGCCTAAATCAACTGGAAATAAAATTCTCTCTCGGCAAACCCTTTAAGCCCTTTGATCAATTAATGGGTGTCTTGCCTGCTGCAAGGTTTTTAGATAAACTTGCAATTCTGTTCCTTTCTATGTGCCATACAGAACTTTTTGTCTAGAAACTTAGTGTCTTATCCCTTTGCTGAACATGCAGTGGAGAGGCACTTCCATTGTTTTACAGGAAATTGATGACCGATCCATTCTCACCTATTTTAGATTTCTATCCAAGTGGTATGGCGACTTCTGCGTGACGTAAATTTCCTTTCCATAATTAATGCTGAGCTAAAATATGCTTCCATTTTGTAGATTTTGAGCTTGACATGAATGGGAAAAAGCGTGCTTGGCAGGTAAATGTTGAATAATAAGTATTGCGCTTTTTTATCTGGAACCAAAGGGAACAGGGGCTTCAGTTATTATTGTTACCCCGAATGAGATCTTTTATGTAATATCTGGAATTTGAGCTACTGATAGTTAACTGCTGATGCTGTTGCGTATTCTTTTTTGCATTATCTTAAATGAGACTCAATATATTGCCTTTGTAAAATAGTAATTGAGTTCTTTGGGTTCATGGGTTTTCTTGTCCTTTTCTTATCTAATGGCACTAGATTAGTTTATCCTTTTTTGCTGGGAGTTGTAAGTTACTTTCTTATCCATGGGACGTGGCAGTTCACTCTGTAATTGACATATGAGGCTTTTGCTAACCTTCAAATTTGCTTAAGCAAAAGAAATATAAGATGCATGAAAAAAACATTGTAAACAGTATATCGACATTCTGAAATTGCAGTTGTAAATAAATTCTGAAATTGCACTCTACACGGTTGATTAATAAAAACTGAAACGAACTGCTTCAGATGCTTGGCATCAACTTTTCTCTGGCTTATTGGGTTTTTATGAGATTGCTTATGTTTTTGCAGGCTGTATGTCGACTACCATTTATTGAGGAGTCACGCCTTCTCTCGGAGATTGAAAAAGTGGAACACACACTGACGGTAAGAATTGGTATCTGTACTTAGTGATAGGTATTTGTGTTTATGGAATTGTAAATGATAATCATAGAGATATGTAGCCCTGACCTCAATTTTGACTATAATACTCTCTAGCTCCTATATGTTGATTGCAATTGATTTATCTCATTGTGATTTAGGATGACGAAAAGAAAAGAAATAGTTTGGGCCTTGATAAGTTATTTGTTCATGAATTACATCCTTTGTCTGCAAAGATCTTTTCCTTCTGCAAGCGCAACAGAAACAATCCAAAGTTGCTCAAGGCTAACGTGAAGAGGAAAATTGACCCTGAATTCAGGTAAAAGTATTCCCATGACAAATAGCTTGTGAATCTTATCACCACTCTCATTTATTTGTCTATCTTCTCTATCTCCATCTCCATCTCTGAAGATGAAAGTCAACCCCCATAAAACGGGCTATGTTTGAATGAGGTAGAGACTCACACCAGAGGCCATTCTTAAGCACTCTCATCTTTGTGGACCTCATAAGTTTGTGCTGATGTTAATGTCACTTCAGTCCCGTATTGCGAAATGTTTACTGAAATGAATTTGATTGTGGTAGGCCTAGAAAGAAGCAGTCGCTGGTGGTTGCAGTCTTGTACTGCACTTGCAACCTTTTCTTTTTGTGCTATTTTTCCTCATGTGCTTGTTTGGGCAGTTATTTTGGGAAGCAGAGAGGATCTAGAGTTTCTACTAATAACTAATAACATCATACAGTGATGGAATGAATGGATACATGTACATCTCGGATAAGCCTGTATACCCTGCAGAAATCCTTTCACCGCTTGATGGCATGGAGTCCATTACAAGGAACAAAGTTTTGTAAGTGACACCCTGAGAATGATTCTCATATTTGAAGTTCATTACCAATGTTTTTTGACTTATCTCATGATGGTTATCTTTTTACCCTTCTAGATCGGTCTTTTATAAGCTCCCACCTTTCCATCCCCACATAGCAAAACCACCAACAGGAGTAATATTTCCAGGAAAGGTATGAACCTTGCTCTCAAATTCTGATAATATTTTTTTTATTAGATTTTTGTATGATATAATTGTATAGATTATTCTTTATTTGATGGTAAATGTATACTCCTTCTGTCCCAAATTATAAGCTTGCTTGGCTTTATAAATGGTACTTAATTTGTTAAATTTCCCTGTATGCCTCTCATTACATTTTAATTTTTAAACATTTTTACTTCTAAAAAAAATATTAATGAAACTCACGCCATTCTAATAATTTCATGTATGGACTTGTAAAATTTGAAGATAAAATGTCAAAGTTATCTAGTATCCATGATGGGCATTAATAAAAATCTAAGTAAAATGTATTAGTTTAATTAACTTTCTTAATGTATGTGAAAATAAAAGTAGGTCTTATCTTTATTGGACTAAGGAGTAATAAGGTGCCAAGTAGATAACTTTTAAAATTAAAAAGATAAGTTCTTCAAATATTATGAAAGAAAATAATATTGAGGCTATGAGCCAAAAGCTTCATGAATATAGTTACCAAGGTGAAAGTAAAATATACAACTGTTTGAGTTCAATGCATGCATTAGATGGCACATCATCGCAAGCTTATTCCCACATGTAACGGGTTTTGAGCTAACCTTCTGTGCACTGTTCTTTAAGTTTTCATCTTGCTTAACAAATGAATTATATTTCACCAGTCTGTCAGAAAACATGATATTGGACCTCCTCCAAACCTGTGGCATGAGAAGACAGCCGCTATTAAAAACAGAGTTTCTGAAAGGTATACTTAACTCAATCTGACACCGTGATCTGTAATATTTTGCTGAGGTAGAATTCTGAATAGGACCAGCATTTAACCTGTGGAATCTTTTTCAGGCATGTTCCCCGACGATGTGTTTCAGGCCCTTCTCTTGCTAAATTGGCTCATAGGTTGGTATCACAGAATTGTCAAGAGAGGCAAAAATTTAACAGCACGGATGGGGGTGGTAAAAACAATTCTAAAGTTAGGACAAGAGAACAGAGTTGCCAAGTAGAGGAAAAATTTAGTAATGGAGGTATTGAAAATGGTTCTGCAGTCGGGAAAACAGAACAAGATATGCCAGATGAAGAAGTAGCAAAGAGGAAGGAGAAGAAAAGGAAGCGAGCAAAACTAAAAGACCCCAATGTGGTCATAGAGATTGAAAACGGTTCTGAAGTTGGGAAAAGAGAACAGGAAAGTCAAGCGGAGCAAAAAGATGGCAATATGGATGGGGAAAGTGAAAAAACTTGTGAAGGAGGAGGGAAAGGAGAAGAAGATATGAAAGATGTAAAAGTAGCAAAGAAGAAGCAGAAGAAGAGGAAGCGAGCGGACCAAAAAGACAGTAATGTGGTGGTCGTAGAGATTGAAAACGGGTCTGAAGTCGGGAAAAGAAAACAGGAAAGTCAAGTGGAGCAAAAAGATGGAAATACAGATGGGGAAAGCGAAAAAACTTGTGAAGGCGGGAAAGGAGAACAAGATACCCCAGATGGGAAAGTAGGAAAGAAGAAGCAGAGGAAGAAAAGAAAACGAGACAGTAATGTGGTGGTCGTAGAGATTGAAAACGGTTCTGAAGTTGGGAAAACAAAAGAGGAAAGTCAACAAGTGGAGCAAAAAGATAGCAATACGGATGGGGATAGGGAAAAAACCTGTGAAGGTGGGAAAGGAGAAGAAGATATGGCAGATGTAAAAGTAGTAGCAAAGAAGAAGAAGCAGAAGAAGAAGAAAAGAAAACGAGCAGAGCAAAGTGAGAGTGATGTGGTCGGAGAGATGGAAAACAGTTGTGCTGAAGTTGGGAAAACAAAATAGGAAAGTCAAGTGAAGCAAAAAATGAAAAAAAAAAAAAGACATGTTGGTTGGAGATATCACGTCACTATCAGTTTTTTATATATGTTTACTAGATTATCTTGGATTCTACTATAGATGAAGTACTTATATACTCTTCCCAAAGCACAGTGTATTGTATGCAAGGAAGGAGGATCATTTGCAACAATGTCTAATAATAAATCATCATCCCAATCTCTCTAAAGGAAGGAAGGTTCTTTTTTGAATGACTGCTCAACAGGGGTTAAATTGGTGGTTGAGATATTGAAGGAGTCAAATAAATCAAGCAGCATTATGTATGGCTGCTACTGATGAGAGAGATTCAAGAGGAGAGTATAGCAGCGTGATAGGTAGGGGGGGAGTCAGACAGACAGGAAAGGATTCAGGACGAGGAGGAGGATATGATATGGGAGAAATCAAAACAAATATCACCTCTCTCCACGAGATCCTCGTCATCATTACTTATCGACGGAGGCATATCGGAGCCACCACTGATCGTGCTTGTAGGTCAGAGACCTCTTTCATATTTTAGCATTTTGTAGTCTTTGCCCTTCAAAAAAAATGTTATATTCAGGGGGTTTCCAAATTAAGATATACTAGGAATCGTTTTTCTTACTTGTCACGTTGTGTAAATGGGGGAATATAAAAGATTTTTAATAAGCATTTATTTAGCTTTTCTATTTTTACCTTTTTTACTATTTAGTATTCACAGGTACCTATATATCAAAGCCTAGTGAAGCAGACGAATTAAAAATTATCTTATTTTTAAGATTCTTAATATGTGTGCAAAGATCTTCGATCAGAAATATAAATTTTTTTAGTCAAACTTATAAGTCATAGTGCATATTTTAATTTGTATTTATGGTATATTTTTCAATGTGATCATTTTTAATAATTTATTATCTTCCATCTCTCATTTTATTTTATTAAGAATAAAATAGATATCATATATTACAAATTGTATGCTTTTTTAATTCTTAATTTATGTACAAAGTTTAAAATGACTTGTACTCTTGACATAATTGAATGTTTTAAAAATGTGATCTGAATTTTAAACAAAAAATAAAAATAAAATTATATACAATTAAATGTGTATAATTCATAAATACATTCATTGAACTAGTTTGAAAAAAATACATCCTTTGAGTCATGAAGTGATGCATACACTTTTCCAAAAATTATTCAACAATAAAATCATTTGTAATTAATACTTTCTTAATTATTTTAACCATTCGTATTCTATCTATATAAACCCGTCTGGTCTCGTCCCTACTCTACTCGGATATGAAGACAATGGCGGCTCTCTTCATCAAAGATTTCTTCTCTCTGCCTAAAGAGTTGGGTTGAGACTAAAAGTGACGGCTGTTCATGTTATATCACCTTTCTGCTGATGATTCAATGATGGATGACGATTCAATGACGGAATCCAAAGTTATAAACCAGGGTATTTCAGTTTTCGCGCTGGCCACTTGCTCTATGGCTCTTCTCCCTCCCAATTTTCGTTTTCGTTTCGCGTCGCCTTCCGAATTTCGTTGCATTCTTGGAGTCAAAGCTCTACCAAAATTCGATTTAAACCGCCGTTTTCATAATATTTTTTCCCTTTAATTTGCGTATAGCAAAAAATATATACTCTAATTTGTATCTATAGTACTGTCATACAATAAATTTGTTGAGGATGATTTAGCAAATTCACCACCTTGTTTTAATTGCTTCAGTTCCTTATATTCCTTTTGGGTTTCTCTGTTTTTTCTTTACCTGGATTTTGTGGGCTGGAAAAGCTTTCTATGATTTTGTTTATTCGGAGTTGTTCACACACACACACACACACACACGCATTCCTGGAAAAAGGTTAAATGAAGAGTCGATTACAAATTGTCTCTTAATGCATAAGAGTGAACCAATGTAGTAAATTCACCTCTCTGATTTTCGATTGAATTTCCAAGTGAACAGCAACTGAAATAATATCTTGGCAAAATATTTAGTACCTGAGATTGATCAGGCAGTAATAACAACCAGCTTATTGCTTTGCAGCGCCAAATCTCACAAATTTCCCGGGAGAGATTTATAGTTTTAGGCAAGTCTCTGTTATCATGAAACGCAGAGAATGCCGCCGTTTCTCTCTAAATTTCACATTCATCCCTGGAAATATAATAATATTATCTCATTCAAGGACCTGGTCCATCTTCCATCAATAACCATTTGACAGTCAAATAGCTGAAAATTCAACAATTTCAGCCAAATATTCTATTTTATAATGCCAAAACTTGAAAGCATTTTTTTTAGGAAATATAAGGTCATATATTATTAAGGTACTGCTAACATGCGCCTACGTAGTATAGTTTAATATGGATAAAAATATTATTTATAATAGTTGTTACGAAACGGGAACACTAATTACTATTACTGTTAATATTGAAGATAAAAATAGATTAGCCTATTCATTATAAAAATCGGAATATATCCGAAATAATAAATAAGAAATCTAAGATGTTCAAGAAGAAGTAAATAATTAGAAGAAGGGAACAACATCAATAAGAAGAATAGTAAATCATCCCTCAGCGCACTGGATCTCACAATCCAAATGAACCCTCTAAGAAATCTCAAAAAGAATATTACTAAAGTTTTAATAGTTCTCTCAATAATCACTTACAAACAAGATTAGCCGACGAGATTCAATAGAAAGGAAAACACCAAAGAAGCAGTAGCAACCGGAGGCAGAAGAGCTCTCAAGAGAGGAAGAGAGGCGGCCCAAAATGAGAGAAGAGAGGATGAGGTAGGTTATTAAGGTTTAGAGAATAATATGTATATATAGTGGTCCCAAGAGGAGAGAGGGAAAGGCTGGTCAACCAAAAGGGAGCGAACCAAATGGCTGGTCAAGTGGGGAGTGAACAGAGAGAGAGAGAGAGAGAGAGAGAGAGAGAGAGAGAGAGAGAGAGAGAGAGAGAGAGAGAGAGAGAGGAAAATGGGTCACCAGTGGTCGGGTCAAATTCGACCTGATCTGGCTTCCCAAAATATACCAAGCCCAAAATTAGTGAGGTTCATGGTCCGGTGATCATTATTGGGAAATAAAATAAACAACCCAAATATTGTGAGTATTTATCCAACAAACTCCACCTTGCACGCAATATGGAAACAATTAAAAAAATTAACCCTAATCAATATAAAGTAAATCACTACAAAGAGCAAACTTATCAGTAGTAACAGTTTTTGTTCCAAAATCAACAAGATTTTCTTGTGTTTATTTTCTGTATGTCTATTTTGCTATTAGTGACTTTTTCTCTAATAAAGTGATATTTAACATCAACATGTTTAATGCAATTATGATAAATATGATTTTTTGCACAAATGTAAACAACTTTGACTATCTGTAAAAATAGTGACTTTTGAATGTAAAAGATTTAATTAAGACAAGAGTCTTTGAATCCAATTTAATTTCTTTAGTTGCAACAATATATTCAACTTCTGTGGTTGATAAAGCAAACACAGGCTGCAACTGTGATTTTCAAGAAACGCAGTTTCTAGCAATTGTAAGAAATAAGCGGTTGTGGATTTTAAAAAATCTTTATCGCCTGTAAAATCGAAATGTACATATCCTATTAGTTCAAAAGATTTTGACTATTTTTTAAAATTCAAACCTCTATCAATTGTACAATTAAGATACCTCAAAAGCCATTTTAAAGCAGTCCAATGATCATTTCCAGGATTGAACATAAAACGACTAAGAAGACTTATAAAGAAAGCAATGTCAGGTCGTGTAGAAATCATTGAATACATGACTGATCCAATTGTCATTCTATAAGGAATATTAACAATTTATTTCTTTTCAAAATAAGTTTCCGGACAGCTTTTAGAAGGTAACTGAAAATGGTTTGCTAAAGGACTGCAAACAGGTTTGCAAGAGTCCACAGAGAACTTTAAAACAATTTTCTTTAAAAAGTGCTTTTGAGAAATAGTTAAAGAGTGATTTTTTCGATTTCTCAAAATGTTCATTCCCAAAATTCTAGATGCACTACCTAAATCTTTCATGTCAAAATTTGTTTTTAAAAGAGTTTTTAGTTTGATTAATTTGTCTTTTTGTTACATGCAATTAGCATATCATCAACATAAAGTAAGACATATACAACATCATCAACAGAATTACCATAATAATGTAAAAAATTATCATAACAACTTTTTTTAGAACCATATTTTTGTATAAATGTATCAAACCATATATAACATTGTCTCGGGGACTGTTTGAGTCCAAAAAGCAACTTTTTGAGTAAATAAGTATAATTCTCTTTGCCTTTAATCTCAAAACAAGAAGATTGTTTTATGAACATTGTTTCATCAAGATCACCATGCAAGGAGGCAGTTTTAACATCAAGTTGTTCTAACTCAAGATTAAAGAAAGCAACAATAGAAGGTACTATCCTAATTGTCTTATATTTAACAATGGAAAAAAATATTTCGTTGAAATCAATACCTTCTTTTGAGAAAAGCCTTTTACAACTAGCCTAGCTTTGAATCTAGATGGTTCATTTTCAGAATTTGATCCTTAATTTTGAAAATCCATTTGTGGTCAATTAATTTTTACTTTGGTTTAGAAACTAAAATCCAAGTTTTGTTTTTATGCAAAGACAAAATTTCATCATTCATAGCTTGCATCCATAGTTTAGAGTTAGGACTCGTAAGAGCCTCATCAAATCACATAGGTTCTTTTTCTTCAATAAAAGATGCAACAGTTAAAACATAAGAAACATAATAAGAATAACCATATCTACCAGTTTTCTTAGAGATACTTTTACTCCAATCTCTAACTAACTGATAGTCATTTAAAGCCTGAGATTAGGCTTCAACATTATCATCATTTTTGTCAGAGACTCAGAATTTTCTAATTTAGGCCCAATATTGTTTTCAGATATTTGATCTGAACTTATCTGCCCATTCTCAAGTTTTGGGTTAGAAATAATCCTAGGGGTGTCCTCTACCTCGTTCGGGACTTCCCTAACTAAGGAATGATCATTAATATTAGTGGGAACAGTTTTATCTTTACGATAAGGTATGTCGGATTTATTAAAAATTACGTCCCAATTAATTACTACCCTCACCCCTGGTTCATTTCTAAGCCATACTTTGTACCCTTTAACACTATTGGGATAGCCAAGAAAGACGCCCTTTTTAGACCTAGGGTCAAGTTTACCTTCTCGTTGGTGAGCAAAAACAGCATAACCAAAGACTATGAGATGAGATAAAGTTGGTGGTGAACTAGACCATATCTCCATTGAAGTTTTAAAATTTGTGGCAGTCGACAGGGATCGATTAATTAAATAAACAACGGTACTAACAACTTCGTCCCAAAATGGTTTAGGTATATCGGAAGACAACATGAGACATCTAACTTTATCCATAATTGTCTTATTCATCCTTTTTACAACACCATTTTGCTGAGGATTATACCTAAAGTTTTATGTCTAGTTATACCGCATTTAGCACATAAATTATCAAACTCAAGACGATTGTCTATTCTTAAAAACTTTAGTTTCTTATCAGTTTGGTTTGGAACCAAGGTTTTCCATTCATTAAATTTTCAAAAGTTTGATTTTTAGTTTTTAGTAAGAAAACCCAAACATGCCTTGAAAAATCATCAACAATTAACAGAAAGTAAATATTACCACTATATGTGGGTACCTTTTCAGGACCCCATAAGTCACAATGCACATAATCCAAAACAACAGTAGATTTACGTGTGCCAATAGAAAAACTCAATTTATGTTATTTTCCTAAAACACAGTGATCACAAAAATCAAGGGAATAAATTTTGCATCCATCAAGTAGATTTTGTTTACTTAGATATTGTAAACCTTTTCACTTATGTGACCAATCTTTTTACGCCATAATATGCTATCATCAAGATTTGTTACTAATGCAGCAGGTTCACAAACAGTTTCACCAATTAAAGAGTAAAGACCAAATTTCTAACTCCTTTAATGACAACCAAAGAACCTTTACAAACAGATAACGACCATTTTTGGACTTGTAAGTATAACCGGCGTCATCAAGAGAGCCTAAGGAAATGAGGTTTCTCCTAAGACTTAGAACATACCTAATATCAGAAAGTATTCTAATAACACCATCAAATATTTTAATTGAAACGGATCCTATCCCTTAAATTTGGACATAACTTAATGTTTCACATAAAAACTTTATCAGTTTGTACAGATTTTAATTCTGAAAACTAATTTTTATTAGGACACATGTAATAAGAACAACTGGAATCTAGGATCCAATTATGAGATACAATAGAGGAGTAAGAAACACACAAAACTTAAGAATACATAGAGCTGGCATTGTTAAAGACTCTAGAAGATGCTTTCACTCGCGTTATATTTTGATTTTCCCCTTTTTCCATTTTTCTCATTACGAATTCTTTTAAAACATTTACTCTTGACATTCCCTTTTTTATTACAGTAAAAATATTTAATTTTATTCTAGCTTTTTCTTTAGGTTCTCTAGACTTAGACAGGCCCCTACTTTTGTGCCTATCTTTATGACGAAAATACTCCTTTTTCTCAAGTATAACCCTAACATAAAGATTTTCACTATTTGTTTTATTTCTTTCGTAAGGTCAAGCTTCTTGCTCTAAAGGCAGATTTTACATCAGAAAGAACAAGTTTTTAATGACCATATTTAATTGCAGTTTTGACATCAGTAAAAGATTCAAGCAACAAATTTAAAAGAATAATAGCAACATTTCTTCAAAAATACCATCATCCCCATCTTGTAAATCTTGCACAATTTTGTTTAAATCATCTAAATTATCATGAATAGATTTTGAAGATGATATTTTAAAACCAAACAACTGCTCTTTTAAATAAATTTTGTTTGAAATAGAATGTTTTAAAAAACATGTTTTCAAGTTTAAACTAAATATCTCGAGCAGCGTTTGAACTCCTTATTTCTCTAACATTGCCTTGTAAATGTACAACAATTGTGCTTTTTGCAGATTTAAGTTTTTCTTTCAACATTTCATCCTTCCTTGATTCAGGATAATTCTCGGGTTTTGAAAAAGCCGGTAAAAGTTTGTTTTGTATCAAACAACGCTTATTTTTTATTCTCCAAACAGCGAAATCGCTTTTACCATCATATTTATCACTTTCTAATCTAGCAATGACTATTGGAACCACAAAGAGTAGACGGAAACAAAAAATATGAGAAATAAAGCAAAACGGAGAAGCACAAATTATGGCGGCAAGCTTAAATTAAAGTGCTTAAAATAATAAAATGCTAATAGAATAATAGCACAAAAATATACAGATATGTGGCAGCTAGCCGACCAATCGAAATAGTAATAATATTAATAATAAATTTCCAAATATGTGGTGGCAAGCTGACCAGCAGAACACAAAATTAACAGAAATTTTCAAATATGTGATGGCAAACTGACAGACAAAAAATTTACAGCAAAATGAATATAAGCAAAATAATAAAACTGAATAAAATAAAAAGACAGAAAAACAGAATAGCCACAGAAATAATAATCCAAACAGAGCACAAAAATATTGAAGAATATTAGCCAAAAAAAAAAAAAGGAACAAAACAAAATAACGAACAGAAGAAAAAGAATAGAAAAATCACAAAAAATGGACTGAAAGAAAATTACAGAATAAATAAAAAAGAACAATAATAAAAGTTACACTACAAAAAGTCATTTTTAAATCTGAAAAATACTAAGTCACAGATACAAAGAATCTCAATAAAATTTTTGTCAGGCTCGATGGTTTTATAAATCAAGTTGCCAAAAACCACACTTTTTTTTTTAATAATAAGTAAAAGAGAGGATTTTTAGAAAACTTTCCTCATGCGGAACTCAATGTTCTCGTTGGAGTTCACAGCTGAACTCAATTGATCGAAAGAGGAAAACCAAGTACTCTAATACCACTGTTAGGAGACAAAAACTACGAACGCTAATTACTGTTATAACCAATATTGAAGATAAAATAAATTAACATATCTATTACAAAAATCGAAATAAATTCGAGATAATAAATAAGAAATCTAAGATCTTAAAAAAAAGTAAATAATTAGAAGGGAAGAACTTCAATAAGAAGAACAGTATATCGTCCATAAGAGAACTGGACCTCACAATCAAAAGGAAACCTCTAAGAAATCTCTTAAAGAATATAACTAAAGATTCAATTTTTCTCTCAAGAATCAGTCAAGCAAGATTAGTTGACAAGATTCAATAGAAAGGAGAACATCGGAGAAGCAGTAGCAATTTGAGGTAGAAGAGTTCTCAAGAGAGGAAGAGAGGTGGCCGAAAATGAGAGAAGAAGGAGGATGTAGGTTATTAGGTTTTAGAGAATAATATGTACATATAGTAGTCCCAAAGAGGAGAGAGGAAAAGGCTGGTCAACCAAAAGGGGGAGAACCAAATGGTCAGTCAAATAGGGAGTGAACTGAGAGAGAGAGAGAGAGAGAGAGAGAGAGAGAGAGAGAGAGAGAGAGAGAAATGGGTCACCAGGAGTCGGGTCAAATTCGACTTGACCTAGCATCCCAAAATATACCATGCCCAAGAATAATGAGGTCCATGGTCCAATTGGAAAATAAAATAAGCAGCCAAAATATTATGTGTGTTTATCCAACAATAGTAAAAAATTATAAAATTTAAAAATCTAATAGAAATTGTTGAATTCTAAGGAAACATATATCTAAACTCAAAAAGTTAATATATATAAACTTATGCCCTTAAGACACATGTTAGAGAAAACCCTATTATTAATATTAATTAAAGTGTCATGTTTTATATGAGGGGAATGCTACAAGTATATTTTATATATTTACAACATAATAACATAAAATAGTTTTAGCTAGTAGATACATTAAGCAATTGTCATAAGAGAGCTTGTTGATGACTAAAAATTAATTACCACTACTATCAATAATCATTCGTCCTGTAAGAGTTCAACTATACATTTTTTAATAATTCTCATAAATTCATATATGTACAACATAATAATATAAAGCAGTTTTAGCTACTAAAAGCAATTGGCCAACATAGGTCAAATGAGAAACAAGTATAGGAGAAGTATCAACAATATGAAGATAAAGTTTAAAAGAGGTTGTTGATGAAAATTAATTACTACTACTATGAATAATCATTCGTCGCGTAAGGGGGAGACAATCATATATTCTTTAATGATACTCATAAGTTCATGATATTCAACTGATGACCTACCCATTAGAAGAAAAGTTTTTACTAACAAGGGGTTTCCCATGGATTGCATATCAAAATATCAAAAAGTATTAACTTTTAACTTTCAAAATCAATATATATACTTACATATACATATATATATATATACACATACAATAATATATATATATATATATAGAGAGAGAGAGAGATTTCCAAATAAGTCTAGTGGGAATTGAAAGACCTCCTAAAGAGGGGGCAGATTGTTATTGAAGTTTCAAATATTCATGCGTAAAGTTCCAGATTTGTGGGGCTGGTTTCGAGTGTATCAAATAAGTCAATTGTATGCGAGTAATGTTACAACAATCTATTTTTTTATCGTATCGTAAAAAAATATTTTTATTTCGTTTCACATCGTATCCACTTTCCATTTAAGATTGCTAGTACTTTGACATGTCACATGTGAAGGTGTCTAATTGATCTATTATATATTTGGATAGCGAACCGACTTACATATGTTGGGAACTTGTCAAATTATTTATTATTAAGCTTATTCCAATAAACTCATTACCATTATTATTTTCATAAGTAAAATCATAATGCACATAAAAGTTAAAATATTAATCACATGAATAATATGTAAAAAAATATGAAGGGAATCAACAATAAATTTTTTAAGAAAAATATGAATGGAATCCATAAAATGTCAAATCAACAATAGAGAGATAAACCATTGTACTTGGGCAAGCACATAACAGGTCCGGTTCGAATTATGCCACATAGGAATAGAATTGCAGCCTTTAAAAAAGAAAAGCATTTCATGGGGCAGGGGCAGGAAGACGCTACTGAGTTCATTTTCAAAGATCTTTAACCGTACATTTCTTTTTTTTTTTTTTGGTCGATGTCATCAATCCGATAGCTCACAAGGGCAATGTTGAAAAAATCGAATTAGAAATTGAACCAGTCAAATTATTGGTTCAATAATTTATTAATTCAACCAGTCAAATGAGTGGTTGAACTAGATAACATCATAAAAGTTATAAATATATATTAATAATTCAATCCATATATACATTATACATTCATTAGCACAAAATATAATTAAAACAATCTAATTAAAGAACATTATAAACTTATAAATTCTCTATATATATATATATATGTGAATTTTAGTTAAAAAAATTAAAAAAAATAAAAAACTCTCTATTGTTGATGCATTATTGAAGATTTTCTCCCCAGGGAGCCGAAATTTTTCTAATTTCAGCTCCCTGGGGTGAAATTCTTCAATAGTTTTGGCTCCCTCCAAATTCAGATATTGTAATTTTTTAAAATAATTAATAATGTTATTTATGTTATTATATTAATTATTTTTTATATATCTTATACAGTTATATTGGTATTTTAATTAATTTCATATCATAATGTGAGTTATTTATGCTAATACATGTGTTTATATTAGTGTTTAACTTATTTAGTTGATAATTAATTGTTTGATTTTAATAATGTAATTCATATTTTATTTATTTTGATATAATAATGCTAATGATGTGCACAATAATTATGAATTAATTGATTTTAATATGTCGATAATTGATATCAGTGTTTTATTTCTTTGTTATGGCACTTTGTGTTTGAATTAGTTTATATTAATCAAAGTAGTTAACTAATAATTTGAATAATTAAGTTTAATAATTGAATTTATTAAAAATATAAAGTTATTAATTTACAAAATTTATTCAGTTTACTGTGTACTCGACATATGGGCTTGTTCTTTAGTCTAACACTATTCTTGCATGTGGCGACTGTTTTTCTATGCCGACGATGGCACAATTTTTCACTAGCCTATGGGGACTGTTCCCAAAAATAAGGATTTTTCTATAAAGGTTGTATAATAATATTTTCCCAACACGTAAAAATCTCTCTAAAAGGACCTCTGGATCCAGGAAAATTCAAACTTAATGTTGGTGCTGCTTGGAAGGTGGACAATGCTGGTATTGGGGGCCTTATTCGAGATCACCAGGGACATGTGCAGATTTCCTTTGCGAGGAGTTTGGCGCACTCGCCCTCGCTTGAGCGTGCGGAGACAATAACTATCCGTGAGGGTCTTCGTATGGCGAAGAGATTTGGTTTTACCAGTTTCACTATTGAAAGTGATTGTAAAGGGGTTGTCCACCAGCTCATATCTCGATCTGGAGCTTTTGGTTCTTTAGGACATGTTCATAGACATATTTTCGCTCTAATTGATATAATTAATGTTATTTTATCTTTCGCTCGACGTAGTGTCAATGTACCATCACATTTTTTGGCCACTAAGGCTATTGTGACTTACCCCTCCAATGTTTGGATAGATGTGGTGACGTATTTTATCTCTACTACTGTTCAAGCAGACTTAATATAAGTTTTTTTCCCTCACAAAATTTAAAAGATATATAATTAATGATTAAATATTACCTTTGGAATAACAATAATAATAATAATATTAATACAAATAATAATTTATATATTAAAAAATAATTAGAATAATATTTTTTAATTATTAATTTGAATAATTTTACTCTAATAATTGAATTTATTACCTTAAAAAGAAATATAAAGTTATTAATTTAAAAATATATAATTAATAATTAAAGAATACTTTTGGAATAATAATATAAATAATAATTTATATATTAAAAATAATAAGAATAATATTTCTTAATTATTAATTTGAATAATTTAGTTTAATAATTAAATTTATTAAAAATAAAGTTATTAATTTTGAAAAAGTATATAACTAGTAATTAAATAATACCTTTGGAATAATAATAAATAATAATAATATAAATAATAATTTATGCATTAAAATAAGAATAATAGTTTTTTCATGGTTAATATAAATGAGAATTTAATAATTATTGAGAAATAATGTAATATCTTAATAATATAAAAATGTATGAATATTTTTATAATTAGGAAAGGGTAAACATAATTATTTATGGTTATCTTTAAATACGTTTAGATAGATTCAGACCAGACACGTCGGATAGATACTATTCTTGACCGGAGCGGCCGTCTTTACGACTGAAGATTACCGCTTCATCTCAAGAATTGAGGGTTGTCATATCACTTCTGACATTCCCAATACTCATGCTACAACTATTCCTGGAATGTGTTATGACTCTAGTGTACCGGGATCTTCCATTCAACCTCCTTATATACCTATTTTGATGTGAATACATCCTTCTACATCACACGATCCTTATACCTAATACCAAATCATCCATATGAATCTTCATCTATGTAGCCTCATTCTTATTATCCATCATCATCTTCATATGACTCGTTTGCATCGGGTTTTTCCAGTCACCCCTACATCCAGACCACTTCCTCGTTATATTGACCTTCATGTACATTAGCTCTTGACTACTGCTGGCTGTACATAGGTGCAGTTGAGGATACTCAACTGATTTTATGTTAGGATACTTGACAAACTCCTCATACTAGGCATATATAAGCACATCTGGATTCCTTCATACTCACCGGAGTTGGGGGACTCCTGGAATGATGGTGGTATTGAGACAGTTCATGTAGGGGAAGGAGATGGTGTCGTTGTTGGGGGAGAGGGTGCGGATGTTGAAGTAGAGGAGGAGGGAGAAGAGGCAGGAGATGAGGTTATGGATGAGGATGATAGTGATGATGAGAAGATGATTGATTAGAAGTGTTATCCAATTTGGACTCAGATCCTTTATGATTTTAAAGTTTTAAAGATTGTCTTTGGGTTTGTAATTATAAGAGTTTCGGTGTGTGTATGTGTTTTTGTTCAGTGGGGAGTTCAGGTGATGTTCATTTGTGTCTTGTTCTATGTAAATAATTGGATTTGTGGATTAATCTTCTCTCTTTGGTCACCCTGGTGTTATTGCAGACCAGTGTGGATGTTTTTTGGGCACCGATCTTTGCTATAATGGTCAGACAACATATGGCAATGATAATCTATCGGATTATGATTTGCAGTGACCGATAAAATGTATGATTGAGAGTGATCATCTTTTTTGGGTTTAATTTCAGTATATTTACAGTGTCAAATAATTGATTTGAGCAGACTCTAAGATGATATTCGTCGTAGTTTACTTTGTGCAGCAGCCTATGAGAAGTTGCTTAGCAACAGTTCCTTTGTTGCAGTTGGTGCCCTAGAACATTGGGCTTCTTGCCCTGTTGGACTTTGATCTTTTATTGGGATGAGGCATCAGTCGGCCGGAATCGTCTATTATATCTTTTAGTACACTCTCTAGTATACATTTTTTATTGTCATTTTATTAATATACATTTTGTAGAATAAAAAATAAAACATAAACTCTAAAAGATAAATCCTAAGAGAAAGTTAAACAATTAAAAAAATATATTAGAGAGTGTATTACCATATGATGCTGGGTGATATCAGCCTATGGTTGAGTTGAGTATTTGTCTTTTTTATTTTTGGGTAAATATTCTTTATTTATTTGGTTCGTTTAAGTACCTAATTTTTAGGCATCTTTCCCGGTTGGACTTGGATCTTTTATTGGGTTAAGTGTCTCAAATATTATTTGATTTCATATATTGTGTGAATTGAATGTTTTATAAGGTGATAATGAATTTTAACAAAAAAAAAAGTAAAATTATATACAATTAAATGTTATAATCCATAAGGCCCTGTTTGGTTCAAGGATTTTGGTGTGGAAAAGGAAAAGAGAGAAAATGAAAATAAAATTCTCAGAAAACCAAAATTCATATGTTGTTTGATAAGATAAAAAAAAATATTACAGAAATATAATTTCCCTTGTTTGGTTTGTGGATTTCAAAATAGAAATGAAAAGAGAAAAATTATGAAAAAGAAGGATAATACTACAAAAAATATATACATATATTTAAAATTATTTCTAATATTAACAAAATATCATTAACGCTTTACAATATTGATTTTATATAGAAATTAATTTTATAAGAGTGAAAGTGAGCGTGAATTTTAGAGAGAGAAAGTGAGTTTGAGATTTAGAGAGAGAAAGCATCGCAAATTTTAGAGAGAGAAAATGTTTTGAATTCTAAAGAGAAAGTGTCGTGAATTTTAGAGAGAAAAACAGTCGTGAATTCTAGAGAGAGAAAGTGTCGGGAATTTAGAGGGAGAAATTGTCGTAAATTCTAAAAAGAGAAAGTGTCGTGAATTTTAGAGAGAAAGTATCGTGAATTCTAGAGAGAAAAAGTGAGTGTGAGTTTTAAAGAGAGAAAATGAGTGTGAATTTTAAAAAGAAAATGTCGTAAGTTTAGAGAAAAAAAAGTATTGTGAATTTTAAAGAGAGAAATTGTCGTGAATTTTAGAAAGAGAAAGTGTCGTAAGTGAAAAACCTTAGTTGGGTGAATAAGGTTTTTGGCTAATTTTAAAAAATCTTTTGTGTGATTAGAAAGATAAACCTTCAATTTATTTGTGAAAGAATTTTAAAACTCTTTTTGATAAGAATCCACACCAAACAAAATCTTATAGTTTTGGCAATCAAGCAATGAGCATAGAATTAAACTTTAAAGAACATGCACAACAATTTATAGTGGTTCACTCTCTCAAAGAGCTACATCTACTACCTTGAGACTCAACCCAAGGATTTCACAAATCCACTATCTTCAAAGTTGGTTACACAATAACACAATGAGGATCACTCTTCAAGGGTTTTACACAAAAACCTCAAAGTTTACACAACACAACAATACAACAAATTTATCAAAGGATCACCCAAAGGGTTTTCCACAAACTTTTGATCACAATAAAAGAATAAGAAGAGTAAGGAACAATGTTACGAAATAAACTTGAGAGATAGAAGATACAACTCAATGGAATGTTTCAACAAGCTTCTCTTTACTTCTTCTTTGATGGATGATCACAAATGAAGCTCCAAGAAGAATTTTTCTATTTGTTTTTATGAGATGAAGGTATTTGAAAGAATGTACTTTTAAAGCTCTTTAAATGTTCTAAAATGATCTCAATAAAATTTTCAACCAACCTCACTTTTCAGCTGATCAAAAATCAATATATATAGGGAAGAAAAAAATAGCCGTTACTCAGTGTAACGGTAATATTTTTCACAGTAAAAAGGAAAACCGGACGGTCGATTTTTAAAAACGGACGTCCGATTTCCTTATACAAGAAAATCGGATGAGCCCTTTTCTAAAATAGGACGATCGATATTGACACAGAAAAATTCGGACGCATCCTACAAAAATCGGATGATCCCTCTTAAAAATTGGATGACTGATTTTTCTAAAGCTAGAAAAATCGGACGACCGATTTTAAAATAGGACGTCCGATTTTTCTCCCTTGGAAAAAATCGGATGACCAGTTCTGAAAATCGAATGACCCTTTTTTGGGAAGGATTTAAAAGCCAGTTTTCCTTAAACAAAAAGAACTTTCATTCATATTTCAAAACACTTCAAAACATGTATTCTTGATAATCTTTTAGAGATAAGAAAACTTTCGAAGGCATCAAAAACTCTATCAAGAATACTTGGATTTGTTTAAGAATAGTTTATAGAAAGAAATTCATCCAAGGAGCTTCATATATGATCAACAATCAAAGATGAGAGTTAGGGAGTTTTACAAAGAAATACCTTAGCACATCCCTAACTAAGACATAAGTCTTCAAGGTCTTCAATGCCTTGATGTTCTTGGAATGGCTTGATCTCTCCTTCTTCATTATGCTTTAATTGCCAAGATCTTTTAGTTCTTATGTAGTGTAGCCTTGAAACTCCAAAAATGCTTCTTTTGTTCTATAGAGACTAAGCTATACTCATCACACAAACATATGTTAATCATAATAAAAAACATATACAATAATGCCCTTAGGCCTAACAGTAAGTTTTAGAGAGAGAAAGTGCTGTGAATTCTAAAGAGAGAAAGTGAGCGTGAAATCTAGAAAGAGAAAGTGAGCATGAATTTTAGATAGAAAAAGTTCGTAAATTCTAGACAGTAAGTATGAATTTTGAAGAGTGTGAAGGTAAGAGATATCAAAATAAAGTTCACATTTTCCTCTTCATTTTATTTTTCCTCACACTTTTATGACGAAAATGATTTTCTATATTTAATAAGTAACTTTTCCTTATTTAATTTTTCTCACTATTTTCTCTCATTTCAAATGGAAGAAAACCTTTTATGAAGAAAACTGTTTTTTTTTTTCACACTAAAATCCCTTAAGCAAATACTCTAAATATATTTACTGAACTAACTTGAAAAGAAACATCCTCTGATTGATGGAGTGATCCATACACTTTTCCAAGAATTATTCAACAATTCATTTATGATCTTGAAAATTAATTCTTTCTTAATTATCTCAACCATTCGCATTCTATTTATTTATTAAAAAAAAGAATTCGTACTCTATATAAACCTATCTCTACTTGTAACAGTGGCCTTGTAAAATATGTGTTGCAATGGTGGGCGGCCCACTCCTCATAAGAGACTTCTGTCTAGAGGGCTGAAACCATAGGGACTAAGACTAGGATGATAATAGGGGCGGGGGAGGCAGAACCCCCGGTCTATCTCCACCTCCCAATATTGTTTCTATTTGCAATTATCTTCGTACTTGGATTTGAAAATTATCCACATTTCTAACCAAAAATCTCGCTTAACTAATCACATCCCCAAACTATTCCCACACTTTCCCCTAATTTGGTTCACGAAGGGGGAAGAGAGAAGAGGAGTGGCACCATTTATTTTCACCGGGGAAGTATATTGGTAAGCCCTAAGGGCATATTTGTAATGTTTTGATTATGATTAACGTGTGCTTTACGATAAGTAGAAATAACTTTTTATAGAAGAACAAAAGATGCACAAGAGAAGTCTCAAGGGTAATCTACATTGAAGCAAAATATCACTCAAGAAAACAAGAGTCAATGAAGATGAAGTGATCAAGTTGAACACCTGGAAGACAAGAAGATTAGTTAGTGGTATCCTTCAGATAACTTTGTAAAACTCCCTAACTCATCGCTTTGATTTTTGATTAAGTATGATAGCTACTTGGAAGAAATATTTTTTACAAACTATACTTGAAAAACTAAGTATTCTTGATAAAGTTTTTGATGTTTTTAAATGGATTATTTATTTTAAAGAGTATCAAGAATACATGTCTTGAAATGTGAGGTAAAGTCCAAATTTTCAAGGAAAACCGGTTGTCCAATTTTTTCTATCATATCTAAAACCGATCATCAGATTTTTGATTTCTCAAAATGAAAAAGGGTCATCCGATTTTTTCAGGGAATAAAAAATCAGTCGTCCGATTTTTAGAGGTATAAAAAAATTGGTCGTCCGCTTTTAAAAAGGATCATTCAATTTTTTAAGTTAATTAAAAATTGGTATTCCTATTTTGAAAAGGGTCATCTGATTTTCTGTTTATAAGAAAATCGGACGTTCGATTTTGAAAACAGGTCGTCCGATTTTCACTTTTACTGTCAAAAAATTATCGTTACTTTGACAGTAACGACTAGTTTTTACCTTCACATATAAATTGGTATTTTGGTTAGTCATAAATCTCAAGTAGTTGAAAATCATTTAAGAACTGTTTAAAGAGCTTTCAAGAACACCTTTCTAATCTTCTTTATCCTACAAAAACAAAAAGAAAAATCTCCTTGCAGCTATATTTATCATTTAAAGAAGGAGAGAAAGAGGAGCTTGTAGAAGCAGTAAAATTGAGTTGTGTCTTTCTATTCTCAAGCTTATTTGGTAACATTATTCCATCCTTACTCTTCTATATTATCTTGTGATCAAAGGTTTTGTGAAAAACCCTTTGGGTGATCCTTTGAAAATTATTGTATTGTTGTGTTGTGTAAACATTGAGGTTTGAGTGCAAAACCCTTGAAGAGTGATCCTCATTGTGTTTTGTGTATAAACTTGAAATTAGTGGATTTGTGAAATCCTTGAGTTGAGTCTCAAAGGTAGTGGATGTAGCTCTATTGAGAAAGTGAATCACTATAACTTCTTTGTCTCTTTTCTTTGTGGTTGGCCTTTTACTTCTATGTTTATAGTTTAATACTTGTTTATAAAAGAGATTTTGTTTGGCTAGGAATTTTATTAAAAAGAAGTTATTAAATTCTTCTTCAAACAAAATCGGAGGCTTATATTACAAATTATTCAAAAAGTTTTTAAAATTAGCCAAAAACCTTATTCACCCCTCCCCCTAAGGTTTTTAAATTGGTATCAGAGTGGGTCTTCTTTTAAAGGCTTAACATCTTAAGAAGCAAAAGATCTTTTATAAAATGGCCAGTATTTCAAACCTACCTTATGTAGAAGGCTCTTCTACTAATAAACCTCCTCTTTTTAATGGCACTAATTATTCTTTTTGGAACTCAAGAATTAGAATTTATATTTGCTCTATTAACTTTGACCTTTGGAGACTGCAGAGAAAGGGCCTTTTGTTTTCCGAAAGAATAGAAGAGTCAAGAAGGCTGAAGAATTCAACGAATTTGACTCAAGAAAGATGACTCTAAATTTTCAAGCCATGAATATATTAAGTTGTGCCTTAGATGCAAATGAGTACAATAGAGTGAGAGGATGCGATTCGGGTCACGAAATATGGAAATTGTTTGAAGTAACTCATAAGGCACAAATCAAGTTAAGTAATCAAAGTTGGCTTTGTTCCTGAGAGATTATGAGCTATTCATGATGAAACAAAATGTTACTGAGATGTTCACAAGATTTACCAACATCACAAATGGATTAAAGGTATATAGGAAGGAATACACAAGAGAAGAAGTAAATAGAAAGGTTATAGACGCACTTCCAAAGGCATGGCAATCAAAAACATTTGCCATAGAAGAATCAAAAAATTTGAGACTACTTCCTATTG
The DNA here is from genome assembly GCA_028651295.1 of Catharanthus roseus. Taxonomy (NCBI): domain Eukaryota; kingdom Viridiplantae; phylum Streptophyta; class Magnoliopsida; order Gentianales; family Apocynaceae; genus Catharanthus; species Catharanthus roseus. Next base: position 4,555,116 of record JAPQWS010000104.1, on the reverse strand, counting down.
AAGAACTCATAGGATCCCTTCTTGCCTATGAGATGAAAATAAAGAGATTAAATGAAATAGAAGATGAAGATAAAGGAAGAAAAGATATAATACTCAAAGTGAATGAGGAAGATCAAGCAAGTTCATCAAACAACGAAGATGAAAATGATGATGATTAGGACATGGCCTTGGTGATTAGAAAATTAAAAAAAGTTTTACAAGAAAGGCTTCAACAAAAGAGGGAAGAAACATCCATTCAAGAAAGGAGGACAAATCTCTTCACTCTTCAAGGGTAGATGCTTTGAATGCAATAGCACTGACCATCTTGTGACCGATTGTCCAAAAGCCATCGAAAAAGAAAAAGGAGCTTTAGAGGCAAAGCTTGAGGCGATAAAGAAGAAGAAGAAAGGCAAGGGCCTAATAGGAGCTTGGGATCAAGACTCAAGTGAAAGTAAAGGAGAAGAAAAGGCCAACATGTGTTTCATGGCACTAGAAAATGAGGTACAATCTTCACCTTCAAACTTATCTAATTTTGTTGATGATGATGATGGTGATCCTAATTCTATGTTCATTGAAATGTATGATGAGTTGAAAAAGATTTCCAAAAGGAACAGGGAGTTAATAAAATAAGATTGACATTTAATGAAATGATAATTCAAAACTTGTTTGTGAAAATAAAACTCTCCTTGATTCTTTAGAAGTTTTGAAAAATGAAAATGACTTCTCAAACTTAGAATTTCAAAAACTTGTTCTATAAAACTTTATCTTTGTGAAAAAGTTCTTTCTCTTAAAAAAATGCATGGAGGACTACAATGATTTGAAGAAAAAAATGAGTGATCTCACCATATGTATTGAAAAATTTACAAAAGAAAAGGAGAATTTCGAAAAACTTCTTGGTTCTCAACGATCACCATTTGTTAAAAATGGTATTGGATATAATCATTCCAATCCTTTTTCTAACCAAACATGTTTTGTAAAAGCTTCTTCATCCTTCTCACATCTTTGTTGCACTTATTGTGAAAAGAGTGGTTATAAAGTCACAAAATATTTTATAAAAAGAAAAATTGAAAGGGGTGTAAAAACCATTTGGTAAGTAAAAGAAAAATCAACTAACATTCATGGACCCAAAAGGATATGGGTACCAAAAGTCATTTCTAGTTCTTCTATTGTAGGAACACAAATCAAGCTCAACTTAGCGGTATTTGGATAGTGGTTGCTCAATGCACATGACCGGAAATGCATCTCCTATTAGTGAGCTTAAGGAAACCGAAAGTGGCTTCGTCACCTTTGGAGATAAGAAGAAAGGAAAGGTAATTGGTATAGGTAACATTGGTAATGGCTCCTCATCTTTTATTAAGGATGTTCTTTTAATTGATGGTTTAAAGATTAATTTGCTTAGTATTAGTCAATTATGTGATAATGGGTACAAAGTTGTCTTTGAAAGTGATTCCTCTTCTATCATTGATAATCATGAAAACAAAACTTTTTTTGTTGCAAAAAAAGTTAGAAATGGTTGTCTTTTAACTTAAAGATCTTATTTCTCAAAATTTAAAATGTCTCTCGGTTCATGATGATGATGCATTTTTGTAGCATCGAAGAGTTGGCCATATTAACATGGACTTACTTAACTAACTTTCTTTAAAAGAACTTGTTAGAGGATTACCAAAACTATATTTTGAGAAAACTAAACTTGTGATGCTTGCCAATTTGGAAAACAAATTAAGACATCTTTTAAACCAAAGAAAATGATTTCTATTTAAAAAACTTTAGAACTCATTCACATGGATTTATTTGAACCAATGAGGACCACTATTCTTGGTGGTAAGAGGTATGCTTTTGTCATAGTGGATCATTCCTCAAGATTTACTTGGACTTTATTTTTTAGCCAAAAAGATGAGGCATTCAAGAATTTGTAAAACTTTTCAAAAAGGTGCAAACCTCCCTTGATTATAAATTGATCTCTATGAGGAGTGAATTAACAACCAAGATTTTCCAAAACTATGTGATGCTTTTGACATAGCACACAATTTTTTGACTGCTAAAACCCCACAACAAAATGGTATTGTGGAAAGGAAAAACATACTTTACAAGAAATGGCAAGATCAATACTTTGTGAAAACTCCATTCCTAAATATTTTTGGGCTGAGGCAGTTAACACCGCTTGCTACGTTATAAATCATGTTGTCTGGAACCTCTTTTAAAGAAAACTCCTTTTGAACTCATTTTTAACAAAACCCCCTCAATTGGTTATTTCAAAGTTTTTGGATGTAAATGTTTTATCTTAAACACCAAGGAGAATCTTGGAAAGTTTGATAGAAAATCCGATGAGGGAATTTTTTTAGGTTACTCTTCAAAGAAAAAGGCCTATAGAATTTACAAAAAAAGAACTTTGTGTGTTGAAGAGTCAATTCATGTTAACTTTGATAAATCTAACATTGTTTAAAAGAAAGATGATGATGACATAGATAACTCTTTGAGCAACCAACCATTGCATACTCAAGCAATGGAGGAACATGCAAAGGAGCAAGAAGAGATTGAAGAGAAACAAGAAAATGATTAAGAAGTTCAAAATCTTCCTCAAGAAGTGATATATCCAAAGGAACACACTTATTACCGCATTGGTAGAGCGGTGGAGACCGGAGACCCACACATTTCATCTAACGTGTGGTGAAGTCTCAATAACACTCCAAGATGTACAGGCCCTGTGGGGTTTAAGGATACACGGCACGGTCGTTACCGAGCATAGCTGGAGTGTACACCCTAAACAATACTGGATTGAGGTTATCGAGAGACTTCTTGGTGTGCGGTTGTCTCTCAGCCACTTTTCCGGATACAAGGTGAAGAAGGAACCTTTGGAAGCATGGATCCTGAGAGCGTTCACCAGTTCAGAGACCGACGATGATCTAATCCTGTGCGCTCGTGGATTTATTTTCTTACTTATTGGCGGACACATGCTTCCTAACTTATCCGGGAATTCGGTTCACGTGCGTTACCTCAGTTTATTAGAGGATTTTGATGCTATTAGGACATATAGCTGGGGTAGCTGCGTTCTTGGGTTTTTGTATAGGCAGCTGTGCACGACGGCTTTGGGAGGTGCACGACAGATTGGGGGAGCCTTAGTTTTAGTTCAGATTGGGGTGTGGATGCAAATAATCACTTGTTCCCACTTGCTTTTGCAATTGTTGATAAGGAATCCTCCGAGAGTTGGAATTGGTTCCTTAAAAACTTGCGAGAATACGTAGTCAAAGATCGCCAAGTATGCCTCATTTCTGATCGCCACAAAGGTATCTTCTCTGCTATTCAAAGTCAACCTTTGTGGCAACCACCATTTGCAGTTCACCGGTTTTGCTTACGCCACATTCAAGCAAATTTCAACAAGACTTTTAAAAATACAAACCTAAAAAGCTTGATGTGGCAGGCCGGAGCAGAAACAAAACAATGGAAATTTGACCGTGTAATGAAAGAGATTCAAGAAAGAAATGTGGATGCTTACATTTACTTGATGAAGTTGGACACAGAGAAATGGACACTATTGCATGATGGCGGTCACAGACACGGTATCATGACAACCAACATTTCCAAAGCACTTAACAGTGTGTTGAAGAAAGCTAGGGTTCTACCTTTAAAAGCCCTAGTTGAACTAATATTCAACAAACTAGTTAAGTACTTTCACCAACACCGTGAAGAGTTTGAAAATTGTGTGCATCTATTTCCAACTCGAATTTTTGACAAGTTCTTGCGGATTGAAATGAAATCAGAAGAACACAAAGTTACAACTTACAATCCGTGAGAGGGAATATACATGGTCAGATCTCCAGTCCGGGTTTTTGGTACGGGCAACAACGTCTATGCATTGTGGCTAAATAATAAATTTTGTAGTTGCGGAAAATGACAAACATATACATTGTCTTGTTCTCATGTTCTTGCACTGTGTAGAGAAAATGGGTCAAGAATAGATACTTATGTGCCGGAGATATATTCGCGACAAACGTACAGAAGAACTTACCAAGCGAATTTTCATCCGGTCTTGAGTGAGAACTTTTGGAGGGATGACCCTTTTAATTTGACATTCTATCCTCCAAACATGAAAAAGGAACGGGGTAGGAAACAAGGCAAGCGATTTCAGGGGGAAATTGATTATAAAAATCCGGATTCTCTCCCAAGATGTGGTAGATGTTGCATGCCGAGACATAATATGAAAAATTGTAATAACTCCGGACCGAGCAATGTATAAGTTTGACATTTTCTTGAAATAGCTGTAATAAAACATGTTTATATTAATGAAATTTTTCTTTCATTTTCTTCTAATTACTACATCATTGCTCTAAACTTTTAAAGTTTCTTTAGTATTACTTCTTCAAATAACTTGTGATGAAATGGTTAAAATGTAAATATATTTTCCAAGAAAATTATAAAAATATTACAAAATAAGTTAAATATAATAAATATAGTCTTTTTAAAAAAATTATACAATTATAAGTTTTTCCAAAACAAATTTTCATTAAAAAAAATAATGCATTAAACAAAATACTAAAAAAAATTTATAAAAGAAATTTTGGTTAAAAACAAAAAAAATGTTCATTAAAAAAATAAAATAAATTAAAAAATTAAAAAATTAAAAAAATTAAAAAAAATACGTGGCTGATAACGCACAACGAGTATGCGTTATTGCCTAATCATAACGCATACCCATTGTGTATTATCAACCACATAAGCCATAAATCCTAATTAACTGATAACGCACAATGGTTGTGTGTTATCATATAACGCACAACCATTGTGTTTTATGGCCAGAGTTGGATAAAAAAAATTTTGGGCTACTTTAGTGTCCAATAATTTTAACTAGGCCCAACCCAGAAAAAATCCTCAATTTGAAGATCCAGAATGTTATCCAAATTGGAAATAATATAGTGGTTAGTCGTTTGAATAGAGTCCCGAGTCCTTTTGCCTTTAAGGGGAAACCCATTATTGACTATAAATAGCAATAAAGTTCACATTTTTTTTAATGGAGTTTTTTAAAGAAAATTGGGTGAAAAAGGTCAAGGGTCGGCTACTGTTGTACTATATTTAGCATAGTGAATCTTGAATTTTAGGACTAAAAGGCAAAATAAATAATGTGTTTATAAAAAATTGAAACAAAAAGCAAAATAAATAATGCAATATTAGAATGTGGAACCAATTATTCAGTAGTAGTATTAAATAAACTTGAACAGTAAAAGAATGAGAAATTACAGAATGATTATTGTACAAATTTAATATACTTAGCAAAAAAGGTATAAATATAATATAACACATTTTTAATATGTTTGTATATTTGTTTTATGAATATTATGTCTACATTTTATTGCATTGGAAAAGAAAACAAAAAAATAACTAAACTACTCTCCACATCCTTTACGTATTTGATATTAAATTTTCATTTGAAAAAATATTATGGTGTTATTATTATTATTATTTTTTTTTTTGAAAGGAAATATTATGGTGTTTGTTTTTGTGTTTGTTGTGAGTTGTTTGTATCAGCTGAAAATGGGTGGAACCTAATGAGGAAAGGTGGGACATACATGGCACGTGTTAAGGTCAGAGATGGGTGGTCGGAAAGAAGCGCCAGTAGTTGGAACTACACCATCACTCTCCACTCTGAACCTCTCCCTTCTTATCACCTGCTTTTTGCCTTATTTGAACTGTTCTTTTTTTAAAAATTACTAAAGTGATTAAGATATTTTCAATGATATTAGTGTGGTCATAATGCACGAGGCGTGTGTGTTATTCCTAGTCCAAAATTAAAACTCCTCTCAATCCCAATTAATGATGTTGACCTTAAATAGTTAGGTAATGTGGTATGACATGTTGCATATGTGATGATGAGTTGTATATCTTGCTAATAATGCGTATGTTGTATACGTTATCACTTATTATAACGCGCATAGCGTGTGTTATCTTTAGTGATAACGCATACGCTGTACGCGTTATTTTCATCGTCAATCTTCTCTCTGTTCTTCTCCAGCTTTCCTTCTATCCTTTCCTTCCAGTTTCACTTATCTATTAGCACTTTCCTAAACCCTCTATCTTCAACTGCATTGAATCAATCGTTCAGTAACGCTCCGTATGATTACACATCATACTAGAGCCTTTCTAGATTTGGACTCGGGAGAGCAAATAGATGATCTTATCGAACCAGGAACTGTCATATTGCTAGACTAGAAAGATGCAATGACTGATCTTCAATTAGGAATGAGGTTCGTTAACAAAACCCAAGCAATTTGTGTAGTTCAAAAGAAGTCTATTCGGATAGGATGAGAGTTAATAAATTGTTAAAAATAAGAGCGATCAATGGACAACAAAATATTATCATACAAGCGAGACCAATTTTTGTCTATGGTATATCCAATCAAGAAGAAAGCAACCATGGTCGTTGGGAGATCACCAGATTCACCAAAGAATATACATGTCTTGTTCAAGTTAGTCAAAACACGCATAGAAATATGAATTTAAAGTTTATTTCAAAATTAACATGGCATTGTATTGCCAATGATCATGAGATCCCTGTCTCAAATATGATCTAAGAAGTCCAAGTATTACTTCAGACAGGTTGTAAGTACAAGAGAGCACGACTCGTTCAGAAGTTTGCAGTAGAAAGAGTGTTCGACAGTTAGGAGACAACTTTTTTAATTCTACCTAAATATCTCCAAGCAATGAAAGATTCTAACCCGGAAACTGTGAAAGAGTGGTTGCATCACAAAACGAGCATTTCTTTTTTGGTGTTCAAGTTTGTATAACTGGAATCTCAAATTGTCGGTCGGTCGTTCATGTAGATGAAACTCATCTTAGGGGACCATATAAGGGTTTACTATTGATTGCAAGCACATGAGATGCGAATAACTGTGTGTTCCTTCTAGCATTTGCAATTATTGGTAAAGAGTTGTCCGAAAGTTGAAATTGGTTCCTCAAACTTCTAAGGGAAAATACTGTCAAGGATCGGCATGTTTAATTAATATCCGATCACCACAAAAGGGACTTTATTTACTATGCAAAATTAAGTTTGTGGCAACCTTTATTTGCGGGGCATAGGTTTTGTCTACGCCACGTTCGGGCAAATTTCAACAAGACTTTTAAGAACAGCGAATTAAAAAGTTTAATGTGGCAAACCGGAACCGAAGCTAAGTGATGGAGATTTGAACGTGCCATGAATGAAATTAGAACTGGAAATGTAGAAGTTTATAATTATTTAGTTAAGATACCCTTGGAGAAGTGGATATTCGTGCATGATTCTGGGCACAGACATAAATTGATGATTACCAACATATGAGAAGCACTTAACAGTGTCCTGTAAAAAGCTAGGGTCTTGCCTTTAAAAACCCTAGTTGAATTGATATCCAACAAACTGGTTAAGTAATTCAATCAGCATCGTTAGGAAGCCCAGAACTATGTGCATCCATTTCCGAAAAGAGTTTTTGACAAGCTTCTTCAGATTGAATTAAAATCAATAGATCACAGAGTTATACAGTATAATCCACGAGCTGGTATTTACATGGTTAAATCTCCAATACAGCTTGATGGTCGCAACAACAACGTCTACCCTTTGAAAATGAATGAAAAGTGGTGTAGTTGGGGAAATGGCACAAATATACATGTCTTATTCTCATACTCTTGCAGTTTGTAAAGATAATAATACAAGAACTGATACTTACGTTCCAGTCATATATTCGTGGGAAATATACAAACGAAAATACCAATTCAATTTTTATCCGGTTATGCATGAGGACTTTGGAGAGATGCCCCTTACAATTTAACATTCTATTATCCAAATGTGAACAATCAACAGGGCCAGAAACAGGGTACAATATTTCGAGGAGAAATGGATTATCGAAACCCAGTTTCTCCTCCAAGATGTAGCAGATGCCGAATTGCAAGACATAATAGAAAAACTTGGAATAACCCCGATTCAAGCAATGTATAAGTTTCTTTTTTTCAAAGTGCTGTAATATTTTAGAGTTTTATTAATGATATTTCTTCTTTGAATTTCTTCTCGGTACTTTTTATAAATTCTCTTACTTAAATCGATTATAAATTATTATCGCAAAATTTATAACAAGTGACAAAAACAAAAAATACTTTAAATTACTTTTACATACTTCTTTATAAACTATTTTACTTAAAACGCTTATAAGTATTATCATAAAATATACACCAAATGACATAAATAAAAGAATACATTATCTTTTTTTTTTTGAAAAAAAATAATTATAAGTTTTGCAGAAAAAAATGATGTGGCAGTAACGCGTACAAGAAATGTGTTATCTATATTTATAATGTATTTTTCATATGCATTATCGGTCGCATCAGATGATTAGGGTAGAGATTTCTGGTTTAAGAATAACGCACATAGCGTGTGTGTTATCTTTATTGATAACTGTTAGAGATTTTTAGAATACTATGAAAATGACATATGAATAATGAAGCTCTTGGAACCTAACTAATGGATATATCTTATGTATCAGTTATAATTAGAGATATAGTTCTAAACTAAATAATTATGACCTTAAATTAGAGGTGCAAACGATCATTAAAAGAATAGGTAGCACACATAAATGGAAGGACATAAGATGATATCTCTCATTCTCAAAAAGTATCATAACCTTCTTATGATTCTAAAATGTCTCCCATGAATATCCTATAAGGTTCTAATATTTATACAGAATCGGTAATACTCTAAGGTTTGATATAGTTAATGCAAGGTACTGTTGAACATAGGCTTCATTGTATTCTCGAGGATATTTCGTTGAACCCATTTGCATACTAATGTATTGGTGGGGCAAAATAAGCCTTAAAGAAAACGACATCGTAACGTGCCTTGGAGTCATTTAGCCCCCACTATTACTTTTTTTCTAACAGTGTTAAGGCTTATTTCTAAATGGCTCCAACGTTATAATAGGAGAAGGTTACTTCATCTTATTGAAGTTGTTATTGAATAAAGGCTATTAATGATAAAGAAGAAAATTGCAGATGCATAACTTTCTTAATATGGGTGAAATGTGAGATAAGTGAGAGGTAGCCATAAGAGAGTAGAAAAGAGAAAGAGTTAAAACATTCTGGATTTCCTCAAGTTGTGCAGTCATCTTCTAGCAGATGATCGAGTTGTTATTTCTTCTAGATTGAGCTGAAATTTGGACTGGTATTATAGAAGAGGTAGTACATCAATCTGAATGGTGGAGATCATTTTTTGACGGTCAAATTGAAAATTATCACCTCCGGACTGAGCCACTATTTTGGTGCTTTGTACTCGTTTTCTCTTATATTACTATATAATACATAAAAGAATCATAAAAGTAAGAGATTTCTTGTTCTCTATTAATTTGTAAATAGTTTTTGAGATTTCTTCATTTATTGGATGACTTTGTTTGAAGTATTTTCACTTGGAGAAATGGACATTTAATTATATTAAATATCATGCATATTTATTGATATATATATATATATATTTGCAAACATGTCTATATTTGATATATAGTAATGTATATGTTGTTTTGTATTTTATATAATCTTTAGTGAACATGATATTTTAATATGTTTATAAATAATTATTCAATATCATGTTGTGATAATCTTGTGATTTTAGAAGATTATATTTTAAGAGAGAATAAAAACTCACAAAGCTAAATTTGCATTTTGTAGCAAGTTATAATTTTCAAAACATGATAGAAGTAGAAGTATTATGATCCGCTATTTCTAAATCCATTTGGATTTGAATTTCAGTTATTTATATGTCACAATACAATTGTGTAGTTGAGAAGGAAAATAGAGTGTCATGTAAAAGATAATGTCATATTATCAAACTCTATTTGTTTTCAAGGTTATGGGAGATTGAGCTATATAAACAACTTATTGTATTGAATAAAATTCAAACTAGAAAGTATAAAATTATCCCATATGAAGATATGTATTGAAAGAAAAGCTCTATACTAATGCATTTGGAAGTTCAAAGTTGTTGAGCTGAAAAGGTTCATGAGCTTCTATGAAAATTCGGTGGAAAATGAATTGAATATGCATTATGATAATGCACATTGGTTTATAACCAATAGAACTAAAAGGTTCTATAGAGGATTATTACTTTCATTGAATCAAGAAAGTATTCAATGAATTATGATTCAATTTATACGCGTAAAGTTTAAAAGTATGCACCTCTTAAGGGATGAATTATCAGAAAATGAGAAAATAAAATAATAAGTCAAGGATTTATGACTTATGTTCCAAAGTCTTTATATTTCTTGTACAAAGTACAAGAGGATTTTATAACTATAGTTATATCAATTATATCAAATATTTAGTTAAAGTGATCACTATATATTTTGTAAGATCATTTAAATGCTAGCAAATATATTAGAAAGATCTTACAAGAGCACTCTTCTGTTTAAAAAGTTAAATAAGGATGGATCACAAGTCCATATCACAAAATCACCAATAATGGCACTCCTCAACGCTTGATTCAACATCAAGTCTTGAGTTTAATAAATTAAAGTTGTTATATGTGTGATTGCACGCACTATAATATAATTATCCTCCATCATAAGTAAAGTGCTTGGTATCTCATAGGTCTGTTAAGAAGGTTGAGTTTAGAACTCTAAATGGATCTAAAAGTTTAATGAAAGAGTGTATACTATGGAAACGCTCTATATGCAGAGTCCACCTATATGAACGTGAAGTGTGGCTGCTTTTCAGAGTTAAGGATTTGACTCTTACAACATTCATGAAAAGGATGCAGACACGTGGACGTAATAGTGTTAGTTGATTAGAGTATTTATTGGTTTTAAAATCTATGTGTACAATATGTTTAGTTAATCGATATAGAATCGCTGGTTCAAAGATTTATTTTACCATACCATTTTGATTAATTATGACCTACTTTACTAAGTAAAGTATCAAATTGTAAGATACTATTATTTATGCATATGATTTCCATATATATGATTTTTTCAGATATTTTGAAAATGGTGGGAGATTGTTGGAGATTTTCAGAATACTATGAACATGATATATGAATCATGAAGGTTCTTGGAACCTAACTAATAGATATATCTTATGTATCGGTTATAAATGTTCATAGTAGTTATAATTAGAGATATCATTCTAAATTAAAGAATATGACCTTAAATTAGAGGTGGATTGCAGAATATAAAAATGATAGGTAGTACAAAAAAATGGAAGGACATAAGATGATATCTCTCATTCCCAAATTCTCATAAGCCTTTCAAGATTCTAAATTGTCTCCCATGAATATCCTATAAGGTTCTAATATTTCTGTAGAATTTGCACTATAGGGTTTGATATTATTAATGCAAGACGCTGTCAAACATATCCTTTTTTATATCTTCGAGAATATTTCGTTGAACCCAATTGCATACCAAAGTATTGATGGAACGAAGTAAGCCTTAAGGAAAGCGACATTGTAACGTGCCTTGGAATCATTTAAATTCCACTACTATTTTTGTCCTAAAAATAACGCACACACCGTGTGCGTTATGGCTACACCCAGTATATAAAAAAATTTGGCCACTTTAGTGATATTTCTTTAAAAAGAGTCCAAATAGGGTAAAAATCCCTCATCTCCTCCTTGTTGGCTACAAGTCACTCCCAACGCGACAAGAGTTCAAGCTTAACCTTAACTTGCATACTGATTACTAATAAGTTTGGTTTTTTTTTTTCATTATGAATTTCACAATAATTATGTAGCATTACTTTTTTCATTATGAATCTCAAAAAATTCCTCAAAGAAAACAAATGTTATAGTTGTTGGAAATAATTTTAAATAATTAAGAAAAATGAAGTGGTATGAATGAGAGAACAGTTTGTCAATGTTAGTATTTCCAAAAGAGTGTGATTAGAATCCCATACGGAAGAGGCATAAAAATGGAAGCACTTTATAAGTGGGAGTCGTCTTTAAAGGTTTAATTGTTAAAGTAAACCCATTGCAAATTACAGACCCGATAAGCCAACTCGTGCAACCTTTTTAAAACTGTAACAGTTGTATCCATTTTATACTGGGAGACAGACGTTAAGAGAGATTGTCACAAGATTTTTATTTTAATTTTTTGGCAAGATATTATCATATTAATCCAACGATATAAGCACTATTTCTTATGTCCAATTTTTTTGGGTTCATACTACATTCTATCTCCCAATAACATCTTGCCTTTTCTTTTTACTTCTCACATTTTAACAACTCTTGTTTTTTTACTTGTCAAATTATGAAAATAATGCAACATTTAATAAAAATTTTACTTTTATACCTTCTCATAATCAATAATTTTTAATATTCTTTTAATTAGTATAATATGAAAACTTGTAAAGATAATAATGAAGAAATGTTGGTAAAAAGAGTATTCTAGCTCATATATAAGAAAATAAATCTTTATATCTTTTTAAATGATGTGACGTTTGAGGTATGACAAATAAGAAATAAAAGAGGGGGTTAATAAAGATAACTCAGAATCTATAAGGATAACTCGAAAAAAAAATCACTTTTTACCTATTCACTTTCTCTCTCTTACCACTTTCTCTCTAACTTCTCTCTAAAAAAAACATCAATCTTCCACATTCAAATTAATTTGGAAGAACATATGGATCAGTTTGAAACTTATTCGCAAGAAAATATCGATTTTGAGGTAAATTTTGAAGAAAATTTTTTTTCCACATTTCTAAAGGAGATTCGCTCATGCTGGCAAAAAAATGAAAGATTTTCGCCCAAATGGGCGAAATTATTAAAACTTTTTGCCCAGAAGTGCGAAAATCTTCCATTTTTTCACCAGCATGGGCGATTCTCCTTTAGAATTTTTATTTTATTTTATTTCTGTTTAAGCTTAATTTTTTTCACTGTTAATATTTTAGTTTTATATGAACAGAGTAATGTAGATCCAAATATGTTTGAAGAATTTTTAGAACCGGAAGAATATGTTGATCATAGACATTTATTCACAACAAATCGAATTTTCAATTCGAAAGTAGAGTTGGTCGATTGGGCAAAATAATGGCTATGAAAGCCAACACGTATCTGATCATCAATTGGTATCAGAGATCAAGAACAGCTGACCGTCGACCTTGTGTTACACTGGCCTGCGAGCGTGGAGGTGCAATTAAAAAACACCAAAGCTAGTTGTTGACGATGAAAAAGAAGAAGTTCCCATAAAAAGGCAGGGTCCTTACGGGACTAAAAAATGTGGTTATCCATTTAAATTAAAAGGCGAGCAAATGACCAAAAGTGACAATTGGCAATTGTTTGTACATGATGGGAGGCACAATCATAGAATATGTGTTTACAATCACGGTCATGCTCAGGCTGCAAGACTTACGGAGGAGCAGCTGAAACAGACTGAACAATTCAGGAAGAGTCACGTACTGCCACGTAATATCCTACAATTTTTTCGAGAACAAAATGTTGGTTGTGCGCTGAGGTATGATAAATTTACTTTTAATACTTTATTTAATATTTTAGATATGTTTTATCTTCCGGTAATATATTCTATTTTCATGATGTATGTAGTGCACAGAAAATATACAATGTCATTGCCAAGATTAAGAAAAATAGGATGCAGGGGAGAAACACGGTGGAGGAAGTTCTTTGCTTAAGTGCTAAATGGGGTTATACGGTCTTCTATAGAAACTGCGAGGAGAGCAACTAACTTAGTGATATTGTCATTATATACCCTACATAAATTACAATGATCAGAACGTGGCCATATGTACTGATAATGGATACCAGGTATAAAACGAACAAGTAAGTTTTCATCTCAGGCATTGTATTATTAACTCTACATTTGTCGGGTATTATGATTAGAAAATAAAAATCAAGATTAACCACAACATGTCCTCTTTATTTTATGTAAAGGTACAATATGCCACTATTGGAAGCCGTAGGGATGACTCCAACTGGTAAGAACTTCACTGTGGCAACTACTTTCATGCTCAATGAACAGGGTTCGACCTACAGATGGGTCCTTGAACAAATTAAGCACTTATATGTTTAATCGGCTATGTCAATCGGGCAAGATGCAATCGTTAATGATGGTGAACTAATTATGATTATTACTAATTGAGAAAGCGGACTGATACCTGTGATCGAAGGCGTGTTTAGTAAATCATATCACATGTTATGTACAAGGCACATAAATCAGAATGTGCTGGTCAAACTAACCAAAATAGTTAAAGATGAAGAGGTCGCAACTCGATTCGTCAATACCTTTTGGCAGAAGTTAATAAATGAAATCGATTAGGTGAAATACCAAAGGAAATTGGAATTACTGAAGACGAAGTGGCAAAGAAGACCTGACTTTTTGCACTATTTGTTTAACACATGGTTGAATCAACTTGCGGATAAATTTTGTAGAGTTTTGAAATGTGAGGTTTTGCATTTTGGGGTTGAGACAACGAACCGTGCTAAGAGCGAACATTTGGTCTTGAAGATATGGCTTTCAACGTGCCATATTGATTTGGATACCATGTTCCTTAATGTTGACTCAGTCATTGAAAGTCAAATTGCCGAGATTAAGAGCTCATTGGAGAATTCTAAGCTTAAAGAAAAGTTTAAGGCGTGGAGCAATCCCATATTGAAGAATTTAAGGAATCGGATCAGTCATCGGGCTTTGAAGAAGATATGGGATGAGATAAAGAGAGCTCGTGAGTTATCTGATGATGCCCAAAACAAGTGCAGTCATTATTTAAGGAAATCGCACGGGCTACCATGTGCATGTGAGCTGCTTTTACGTTACGAACATTAGATCCCGCTCCAGTTGGAAGATGTTTCTGTATTTTGAAGAACACTAAGAAAATCGGAGTGGACGTTCCCTCTTCGCATGCTCGGGACATGGAATCCGAGATGCGTGATCTCACAACTATGCTGGATGAAATCAGTACGGGTCCAATATCGAAAGTTAAGGAATGCCATCGTCTAATGAAAGGGATTTTGTGTCCGGTGTTGCCTGAAGATCCGTGTGCACTTTTGACAAGTCCCCCTGAGCCTGCAGTCACGAAGGGTCGACGGAAGACGAACTCAACTAAAAGGGATAAGTCTTACTGGGAACACATGTCCATTGCACATAGGAAGATAGGAAAATCAAGTGGCTCTGGGTCAGGACTTGGATCAAGTTCCACTTCTGGGTCCGGTTCTAATTCACGTGGAAGAGATAGACTGCCACGAGTTCCTAGGGGTAGGGATAGAGGACGTAGCAGTGGACGAAGTAGTTTTTCTTCAGTTGTAAATCCATGTACTCCTGTGAGGTTCCCTTACATTGATGCATTGCCCGTGTTTGTTTATGAGTCCATTCATAGCTGGAAAAATGTGATAGGTGATGGTAATTGTGGTTTTAGGGTTGTGGTGAACTTTCTGTTTGGAGATGAAAACCATTGGCCTGAGGTTCGTAGACGAATGACTTTTGATTTGCAGCTTCATTTGAACATGTATGCGCAACTGTTCGGATCATTAGAACGTGTCTATAGGTGTATACAAAGGACACAGTGGTTTGACGGACTTGCACCTGAAGAACATTGGTTAGAAATACCTGATCACCTGTATGTCATTGCAAATACCTCCAATTTCTGCGTTGTACTAATTGCAGGTTTAGGCTCAACCAACTTACTACCTTTGTATTCGTCTGCATCTAGTCCTCTGGAATACTGTTTATCGGCTATCTCTAGGAACAACAACATTTCATACAGTTACACTTGCGGGATGGATGTCCATTGCCTCCTTTGAACGTTTAATGGGAATTTCATCGTGATATTCAATTAAGCAGTTGGGAAGAGCCTTATTCTGTACGGATTGCAGATTAGGTTAGGCAACAACGTTCCTTAGTAAGGACCCGAGATTCTATTTATGTAAAAGTCTATTAATATTTTCATGTATGTAAAATCTTTATTCATATTGTAAATATTGCAAATCATCTAATTCTTTGGTTTTAGGGGAAACATCAACACAGAAAGAATCGGTCGACCGGTTTATAAAGTGGATCGTTCGTTCTTTCTGTAAATGACTGGTTTTAAAATAGAAAGATTCGGACGGTCGATTTTAAAAATCGGAAGTCAGAATCTTTCTGTTTTAAAACATGTCTTACAAAAGATCAACAGAGGAATAATCGGATTATCCGTTTTATAGCCGATCATCCGATTTCATAATCGGTCCTCAGAATTCATAACTTGGTCGTCCGATTCTTTGTCATTCAGGCATAAACTATAAATTAAAGGTAAAACAAAGAAATACATTGATTCCACAAACGCACGGTATTCATAGTATCAAAACAAACTAGATTTATAATAAAAAATCCACAGACATAAACTAGTAAGGAGGTCGATAATACGTCTTTATCAACTTTGAAATCCCGTCAAATCTCTCTTCTTTCCCAACATCATCTCATTCGACTTGACGAACAATCATTGTCATTACATGTGAAAGTGGCATCATGTGATGAACTGGAACATGAAAACCCACGGGAACATTATTCGGATTTTGTATCCTAGGATGAGTACGAGGGGTAAACCACTACATATAATTATCCGTACATTCACTAGAGGTCACTGTAGGAACGCTGGTCCATGTCTCTGTCAAAAGATGGGATGGTACCTCAAGCCGCAATGCCTCCACAAATGTGTTTTTCACCACTTACACCCTGCTGTTTGCTGGCCTCCTTGCCTCCCTGGGTAGAATTGGATGTGTCGGAATGCATTGACGCCACCCAAACTGGCGGACGACTCTATCAGGCATGTACGCCTCAACACAATCGAAATACGCAAGCATCCCGTGCCAAGTGGAAACCCAAATGTCTCGTATCTCCTTAATCCTGTAAGGGGTTCACCGTACCTCATCAGCCGACATCATATCTAATCGTAGACGAATATCCAGCAATTTATGCTCATTTTTATGACCCAATATTGGGAATTACTGGATGTACGACTTGCAAGAGTGAGCCCCCGATCTCACAGCAGGTGCAAAAATGGGAAAGTACATATAAATCCATGCCTAAAAAACAAGACATGTCGCAAACATATAGATTCAATAACAGCAATAACCGAAATAAAAATTGTAATAAAGTAATATTGAATGGATTAATTAATAATACCTCAAGCAGTGACCAGCATCCGGCCAACTCCTTCGCATCCACACGAGAGGCCTGACCAAGATTCCTATACAAATAGGCAAGTGCCGCCAGTACTCCATGCAAACCCCTTACATGATCAGAAATTTTTCACGAGCGGCCAAAGTTTGGCAGGGACGACATTACCACTCTTATCAGTGAACAGTGAACTACCAAGCAAATACTGGATGTAACATGCAGCCCTGTAACTAGAGGAAAGTCTGCCATGGGGATTGGTGGCAACATCAAACAACTCCCGCCTACTTATACCATCCCCAGAGTACATGATACCCAAATCGCTCTGAATAACAACAATCATCTGATCCCGAGAGTAATGAAGATCCACAACCCTACCATAAGCAGGTACGCCCAGTATCAACTCCACATCATGTAAGGTTACTGTCATCTCACCAAATGGCATATGAAAATTGTTGGTGTCCGGCTGCCACCTCTCTACAAAAGCTGATAATAGCATCGAGTTAGGGTGTTGGAACATAAAAGAACCCAAATGCATAAGTCATGTCCCCGTCGCCAATTCTACCTACTCAGGATCACTAAGGATCCAACTTGTAAGTGCGATGTACCGCGATCGCGACTTCAACATACTTCGTTCCTGAAAATGGAATAAATATATTAATAAACTCTAAACACATAATAACCCATAAAAAATGTAAAGAGTTGAGCAATCATTTGATCTAAAAAAATAAATAAATTACATGCCCAAGCCATATACGACCTGCAACATGTTCCCCGTATGATGGGATAAGCTCATGATCGATAGGACCGCCATCAGCTGGTCCTGTCAGCTCCCAGTCACAACTCTTCGCTTTCTTCCTTTTGATCGGTGCGGGAACATCACGTGCCTTATCGGGTTTTTTATTGCTTGACCTTTCAATCTTACTCATAACCGACATGAAACTGCCGATTAGCTCTTTCCCTTTTCCCAGATGAGGCCTACTGCTAGATGATGACGCAGGGGCCACAGGTGTCACAGGTTCAGGCTCCTCCTCACCTCCAGCCTCAACACCGTCATCATCATCATCATCATCATCGTCACCTTGCACCCTCCCAACATCCTCCCTACTAATGTGGAGAGATCCAACCATGGCAAACTCCAGATCTAAACCCCTGTTACCCTCAATCCCAATATCCCCAGAATCCCTCCTTATAAAAGGATCAGATGAGGAAAAATCATAATCAAAGCTATGCATTCATGTGTGCTGTACGATGAATCGCTAGGGACTGCACCAACCATCTGATTCCAAAATTCAGCACCTAACTTCCTCCCAGGACCACTAAACTCATTCATAGGTTCCTGCACTATAGTTCTATAGGGTATATGAGGACGAACAGAAGGAGCATATACATAGGGATCATATAATGCGGGTGGGGGCTGAGATGGTGGATGTGAAGATCCATATATCATATGGCAACAGAGTGTGTGGGCGGTGTGATGGGAGAGGAGGACGAGACCTAATCGGTATATGTGGTGGTTAGAGGAACCCGGTGCACCTGTATCATAATACATCCCAGTAGCAAATGGGGTAGGAGTAGACGGGATATTGGGAGTACTATGTCGACCCCTCAAACCTCGAGATGAAGCTGTAACTGTCCGACCTTCAACTCGACCTATCCTATCCGTCACAGGACCAAGATCATCATCTCCTCTACGTCTATAATTATAAATTGATTAAACTATAACATGAATAATTATAACACTTATGCTTATGCTAACAAATTAATGAATGCTCCTTAATATTCAAATTGTTCATATGAACATAATTCATTAAAATATTAAACAAACAATTATAACATAAACCATTTCAAAAAAACACATATTTTACATAGACAAAATTAAATAACATCTTAAATAGATATGAAATTAAATTCAATTAAAACTCCTTAAATAACATAAAATTAACAAATTAAATATAATGATAATTTTAAATATTTATAAACACAAAGGTAAAATATATAAATTTTTTTTAACCAACAACATATAAATCGCCCAGGCTGGCAAAAATAAGAGAAAAAATCGCCCAGCCTGGCGAGAAGCATCCATAATTTCGCTGGACCAGGCGAATTTTTTTTTTTACTGGTCCGGGTAAAAATATCCCCAGCCAGACAAATAAAACAAGTTCGAAAAAATTGATTTTTCGAACAATTCCAAGCAGTTTTTCAAGATTTAAACTGAGTAAATAAACAAGTATAGATTGATGTACTAACCTTTTTTTCAATTTCAGCGGTCGGATCTTTGTATATTGAAGGTTGAAGTTGGCAGATTTCTACCCAAAAGACAGCTTCAAAAAATTTGATTTTTCATGAGATTCGATGCATATTTTCAAGATCTAAACTAATAGAATTGTAAATAAAAGAGTATAGATCGAAGTAATAACTTTTTTTTATTTATTTTTAACGGTCGGATTTTCCAAGATCTGAGTTTGAAATGTTCACTTGTAGAGAGAGTTGAGAGGATTTTGTTTTAGAGAGAGAAAGATTGAGGATAAAAATGAAATTTTTTGAATTTTTTCGAATTATCCTTATAGATTCCTTAATTGCCTTTATTATCCCCATAAAGATATACCTTGTCACATTGTATATATTCCAGTGTCCTTTTTACTTGTCATATTGTGAAAATAATGTAACATTTAATGTGTCTTTTCACATTTTACCCTAAAAAAAAAAAAAAGCTTTAACGCTTCTGTAACGCTCTACCCCGTAAGCACCTAGCATGACTTTAAAATTAAGAACGTGATGAAAATAGAGTTTTGATCTATATGGTGGGATATAGTGTTTTTGGCACTTAATAGTATTCTGGGGATATTTAGGAATAGGAATAAAATTTTATTATCTTATTGAGGTTTTACTATTAAGGTTTATAAATGCCTTTAAGTGGATTTTTATTTTTAATACTTAGTATATTTATTTTAAAAATTTAAATACTTGACATTTTCATATAGGGATTTCAAAAAAAAAAAAAAAAACTTCACGATTATGAAATTGTGCCACCTACTGCCATCCACCTGCCACCATCCCAAAATTTTCTTTCTTTTCTTTTCTTTGTTTTTCCAGCCATTAACCGCCATCACACTTCCTATATATATCCCATGCAAACATTTTTTTTTCTTCTTTCTCATCCTTGGCCGCCTATAACATATGCATATATATATATATATATATCATTTTCTTTCTTGAATAAAAAAGGGCAGCCATAATACTAATCTCAAGTAAGTTTGCATGTTTTTTTTTCCTTTCTTTCTTTTCTTTAGTTAGTTAGGTTATATATATGTATATATATAGTATATGTTTGTTTGTTTTCTTTAATATATAGTGAGATCTATTTCTAGTTAGATTATATATTTTTAAGAGAGTATATTTTTTTAGAGTATAGGATTTTTCGATCTTTTTAAAGAATTATATAAGTATATATATCATTATATAGGTATATATATACATCCTAAAGTTCATTTCGTAAGATTTCGATATTATTTAGGGAATAGGATTATTTGATCGATACCCAGGTATTAAGTATTTTCGCATTATTATTTTGTAGGATCTTAGCACCAGATCTACATCCAGGTGAGTCCATAAACTCCATTTTATTTCAAATATCACAAGACATATAAATATGTTTTTTTTTTTAACCTTTACAAAATATTGCTATTATTGGAACGATATTTCTCAGCGTGTTTTTGAAGATGTTCTCCCTAATGTGTTACGTGCTTCGTAGAAAAATGCATAGGAGCGGTGCTCCATATAGGTGTTTCTTTTAAAACAGACTATTACGGTGGTGCATAAGAAGTTTGTTGTACGCAGGTTTTTCGGAAATATTTATATATTGAAAAATGTTCTAGCTTGAAAAGTTACGTATTTTGATATGCTTGAATATAGATATGGCATTGGCATAATTGCGAAATTGCATAAGCATGTGATGACTGGCGGATGAGGATTTTTTTTGTGTTCTGAAATGTTTATGACTTGAATCTATTATTATGGCCGGGCAAATGGCCCTTTGATTTGTAAATACATATGAAAACCTCATTTCGACCAGGGTTAAAGTTTTTTTAAAATCAAGTGAACGGACGCGTTAGTGAATTGCACTGTACGTGGCTAGTCCCCCGTATTAGGGCCTCTTCCGATGACGTGGACGGGTTTTTGACTCTGAGGGTGGATCCACTTTAAGAGGGGCGTAGACCCTAGAGGGTGTAGCCCAATCGGTCTACGTAGACACCGCATCATGCTCTACGGTGGAGTTCGATCGCCTAGTGGAGAGTCAGGAGGGGCTCGACACTGAGGTTGGTTCCAGGGCAGACCTGGTAGGTGCCCCAGGAGTCTGTAGCTTATTTTGACCAGTGATATGGGAGTGCGGTTGTTTGTAATCGAGCGCTCGTATGTTGTTTTGCTGGTATTTGACTACGAGATGCCGGAACTTGGTTCCTATGGCCTCGTTTTGGGGATCCGAACTTTGTCTATGGAGCCCCGCTGTTGCATTACATGTTCTTTTAAATTTGGGGCATAGAAGCTGCGCTGATGTGTCTTGATTCGCTCAGACTTCTCAGCTGCGCTCAAAACTCTCATGTAGGTTCAAGCATCAGTTTTGTTAAAATAGCAAAAGAAATACTTTTCTTATAACATTGCATGAACTGTTTTGTGAAATGGCATCGTCATGGTTTAAAGAAATCACTAACCGCGCACACACACGTGGACTCACTGAGCGTTCGCGCTCACGTTTTTTTCATATCATGTTTTCTTCTCAGATTAGCTTGGAACGGTCAGGGACCCCGCGAGCCACTGAAGTTTTAGGCCAGGAGTTTTTGGATTAAATCTCCCCAGAAGGGCATATATTTATGTTTTATCTTTTTTTACTCGAATCGTCTGTAGAGTTTTCTTTTTATGTTTTTATGTAAGTTGTTGATGTAAGATTACTTTTGTGTTTATTATAAAACGAAAATGAGTTTTTTTTTTAAATTTTTTTTTTATCCTGTGTTTTGAGCGCATCAGTAGTATCTAATTTACTTAAGTATTCCGCGTACTTTGTGTATACCTGTTAGTGTTGTTCTTGGGTTTTGTTTTATTGTGGAACTCATAATTTAGTGCCGAGAGGCACGCAGATGCCCTACTCAGCCGCAGTTGACCTGATGGCAGGGTTAGGGGCATCACAGCTTCTAACATTCTTTTGCTTGCATAGGTATAAACTCAACTGGTTATAGATTGTAGAATTAATACAGAGTCAAAGTTCAAACATTGTAAGAAGTTCAATCTTTTCAATATGAGAGTGGTTCGTTGCGCACACTCTACAGAAACATTGAATTACCATAATTAACCTAATTAACTTTGAGGTTGAACAGTATATAGGAGTTTGAGAATAAAAAATATCACCTCTAAGTAACGATAATAATAAGATAAATTAATTTGAAAGTATTTTAATGTATGTGATATATATTTAGAACTTACGGTAACTAATAGAAATGTAATATATTTCTAAATAAAATCTAGAAAAGGGTGAAACCCTAGCGTCTTTTTCTTGTGAGGATGCGCAATAAAATAAAGAAGGCCAAATGATCCCCAGGGGAAACCATTAATAAACGATGCCTTGGCATCCATCAATCATCAATTTAATGTTTTCCACAGAAAATTAAATTCACATTTTTTTGGAAACAACAATTCCCATTTCAGATTCCTTTGTTCCCTTTTCCCTCTCGCCTTAGAGCCAGCGCTTCTCCGGCTCGCTGGCCCTCTCCACTCCCTGCTCTTGCTTCCGTCCCCTTTTCTTTCTTTTTCTCTTAATTATTATTATTATTATTATTATAGATTCCTTTTTCCCCACCTGTTTGTTGCCTTTCCTTTCAGTAAGCTACAACATATATATATATATAGTGTATTTTCATTACTTGCGAATAAGTACTTATTTTATTAGTAAATTAAATCTGGGAGTCGGAAACTGGGAATAGGGGAGAAAGTGCAATTGATCGGAAAACAGCGAATCCTGATCGGGTCGACGGGGCTTCAGAGATGAGCGCGGTCGGCGGCAACTCGAACTCCGGTATAGGTGTTGAGGAGGAAGTATCGAGACTCGTTGAACAAGCTAAGGAGCTGCAGGATTCCGCCTCCTCCTTAATTTCGCGTACTTCTCGTGATGAGGATTCTCTCCGTCAGAGAGCTAATTCTCTCAATTCCGATATCCAGAGACTCCAATCTTCCGTTCGGAAGTCCAAGTTCGACTCCAAGCACGCCGAGAAAGTAAATTAGCTCGATAATTTTACATATCCGAGTGTATTTTTTTTTGTTCCTTTCTGTTTTCATCCTGTTTTGAAATGGAATTGAGAGTTCGGTGCATTTTCTACTTTCAGTTGGAAGAGGAACTGCTCCGAGCCAGGTACATACTGAGTGAAGGAGATGCGGCGGCCTATCTTCCAAGCAAATCTCACGGTTTATACACATTTGCATTTTATCATATATTTGTTTATAGGAAGAGTGTCGAAGTCTGTATTCGAGAAAAATATTGTCTGACGTGATGTGGATTCTTTGCAGGACGGTTCCTAAGGATGTTTCTTGGTCCAATTAATGTTCGTGCAAACAGAAAGGATGTCCAATTGAAAGTGAAAGAGGAATACAACAGCTTCAGAGTACGTTTTGGCTGACACCTAGCTAGGTCTATATAAGGTTCTGCGGTTGTAAGATGTACTATGTGCTTCCAAGTATCCTCGATGAATTTTATGATTATCAAAAGTTCTCATAACTTCAATTATTTATTTCAGGAAGAAATAATATTTTAATCAATTCCAAAGTTCATCCTCTTAGATATTCAGGTTTCCTTGGAATCATTTTAGGCTTCATTTTCATTTCAACTGTTCAAAAGATTTTCATGCATCCCCGCTCTCACCTGGAAAGAAAGAAAGCTGGTGTCTTTATGCAGTTCTTCTATAGAGAAGACTGCTGTCGTCCCGTGATCTGTACTGGCACGATTTTTCTGATCCTTACTCTGTTGTATGTCAAAAACATTTTACTTCTAACCTGCAGGATAGAACGGCATACCTGTTCCTTCTTTTTCCATCACTACTGCTTATATTAAGGTCGTGGATTTGGGATGGATGTCTTCCAGCATTGCCTGTTCAACTTTACCAGGTAATTTATTGTGCTTCAATGATCTTCGTTTGCCAGATTCACATTATTATTTATTGTGCTATCATAAGGAAATTCTTCTTGACAAGAAATAACTGAGCATTCTTTTCCCAGGCCTGGTTACTATATCTCTATACTGGTTTGGCTTTACGCGAAAACATTTTGAGAGTGAATGGAAGTGATATTCGCCCATGGTAATGAGATTGGCTGCTTGTGTTATTATTTCCAAAAAGTTTCTTTGATGCCTTTTCCTTTTTATATAGATAAGTGGATTTCCTTATCTTCCTTACCTCATTCTGTCTTATGTTATGACTACATATTTTTGTTCATGGAATTAATGGTAATTCAAAATGCGAGTTAATTATGATGATAGACAACAGAAACTGGTACCTGTATAAGAGATGCAAAAAGGCAAAATAGTTTTTTTCATTGGTTGGCTAAGCATTTTAATGTTGTATTAGTTATAGGTAGAATAATCAGTTGATCATCTAGCATCAAGATTTTGAGGGGCATATTTTTGTTCTGTGGTATAACACCATATCAGATTTGTGTTGGTTGATTGGGAGCTTGCTTTTGAGATGGATTTTTGTAGGAGGATTAGGAATGAGAGACGGTCAGATGTACAGTGTGAGTTTAGGTATTTCTTGTAATGGCTCAGGGAGAATCTCTCGATGAGCTTATAGTAAAATTTATAAAACATTAATTTCTCTGTGATAGTTCTGATGCTTATATATCTTCTGGTGGTATATAAATGACTTTCAAAAGTTACATTTGCATTTCTCTGTTATGCTTGCGTGCCTTCTTTTTCTGAGGCCCTGCTCTTTTTTTCCCATTTCCTTTTTGTTTTGAATGAAATGTTTGCACTTACTTTCTGCTATGGTGTTTCCTTTTGCAATCAAAAGTAAGAATAGATATCAGCCAAAGGAGCTTAAGGGGAAAAAGAGACTGGAGCTGATTATAATTAGGGATTTGGACAACTCACTTGAATCATGCAGCAATGCTTAATTGAGTTCAACATTTAGCTTTCTAGGTTTCTTTGTCTGTTTCTTACCATTTGCACGCATTATCTTCTAAGTTTTTACTAGCGGAGATAGCCTTTTTCGTATGTTCATCTTAGGTAGAAATTAAACTTACTCTGAAGAGTAAGATAGAGAAGAGATGCTTTTTCTTCTCTCTTTTGCTGGTTGGTGGGAAGGGGTTTTTGTGTTCATATTGGAGTTGACTGAAATTCTTATCAGATGTCCCCTGTTTTAATGAGTCTTTATTATGGTTTGCAGGTGGATATATCACCACTATTTTGCAATGGCTATGGCACTTATAAGTCTCACTTGGGAGATAGAAAGGGACCCAGATTGTTCCCAGAAGCAGGTTATGATCATCATACATGCTGAGGCTGCATATGATTTGCACAATAAGAATTAAACATGTTTAATTCCAGCCTTCTATTTGAACCACCCTTAATGATTTAAACAAATATTGTTGTTTGCAGAAAGGGGTACAATTGTTTTTGAAGTGGGCGATCATGCAGGGAGTGGCAATGCTTCTTCAGAACAGATATCAACGACAAAGATTGTACACGCGTATTGCATTGGGCAAGGTATAATTATGCCATCGATGTGATCAGATTTGTGAACGTTTCTTTTCATTATTTCTCCCCTATAAAAAGCTTTTACCAACATCCTTGTTATTTGTCAAAAATGAAGAAATTGTATTAATTCAGTAAGTTGTTTGGGAGGATAATTTAATAGTTCAATGACTTCAAGATGGCTGCTAATGGAAAAGGCATATATTAATTTTATAGCTGTAACTTACTTTAGTAATGGGAAAACTATGCTAACATGCGTACACTGTTGTTTTTGCTTGTAGGCTGGGAGAATGGATGTAGTGTGGGGTGAAACTGCAGGAGTGGATGGACAGTTGTTATTGCTCTGCCCTGTTCTGTTCATCTTGCAGGTACTTAAACTTACGGGAAAACCGAAAAATTATAATGAGTTTCCACAAAGATCTTTTTGGGATATAGCAGCAGCTGTTAGTGTTGATGACTGTCTTGTTTACTTTCTTTGGGCAACTAGAGGTGGTTGGTTCCTACATGTCCTCTTTTCACCTTTTTTTTGGGTATTTTCTTTGTGGGTTGGGGGAGAGGTCTGTCTTTACTGCTTAATTTTCATATACATATATTTTGGTTGTTCTGGGAGTCAGTCTGGTATCAGACTATTAAGAATGGATACTATGATCGATGATCTTAATTACAATTTCCTGTATCTTGCTTGAGCTTCTTGTGTGCCCTACAGAAGAAGCATGTTGGTGAATTGTATTTGCGAGGCATTCTTCTATTCAGGGATGGGGTTTGCCAAATAACCATGCATCTTGTCCTTTTCTTTCATCCCCTTCTCTTTTTCCCTCAAGTATCTATGCCTAGTGGAGCAATTGTGTGAAATTCATAGCAGATAAAGATAGTTGTTGGATTGGGTGGGCTTGGTTCACAGCCTGTCAAGAAAAATCCTCTTATGGCTGAATAAAGTGAAACTTTGACAAGTATTTTCTAGGAAGACGGCAGTATTGGTCAATTGATTGTTTTTTCAGTTTTTGCATAGATCCACGAGGCGCAATTCAGTGCTTGATCTGATAAGATGATCCTTTTTGGTTTTCTTATTTATTTACTTTTGGGTTTCAGGGGTTTGAAGCCTATGTTGGAGTTCTATTGCTTAAAACTGCTGTTGTTGGTGTTATCTCTGAGTGGCAGGTAAAGATCATTTGTTAAAACTTGGTGTTGTGAACTCTCCTGTTCTCCTGAGCATTTGTTGAATTCTTCTCTGTAACGTCTCAAGTTGTTCTTATATGAAATTTAATGTTGATGACAGGTAATTACTTGTGGGATCCTTTTGATAATTATGGCAGTTGGTAATTTTGCCAACACGGTGCAGACTCTTGTGACCAAATCCCGTGTCAAAGCAAAAATGAAGAGAGTGAGAAGCAAACAAGAATTGGATCAGGGATCTGGTAAAAATCAATAATTGCAATAAAATGCTTGGGCCAAGGCTATAATTCTTGAATGAGGATGAACAAGGCAGTATTACTTTATAGTCCTCAGAAAAGTTTGCCCTTGTAGGCGTCTGATGCTGTTTTTGGGAATGACTTGGATCCTGGAAATTGGTGAGATATGTTACGACTGTATGAAAGAAACATAAAAATCAGGAATCAGATTACAATGTTGTTAGGAAAAGTTGAGATTAATTTTTATTTTTTTAAACCTCATGTTGCTTGAGTGCAAGTTTTGCTTCTGATATGTTATTCAGTTCATGCTTCGTATAGAACAAGTTAAATTTGGCACTCGATTCTCACTTTTCCGTCAATCTCAGCTCTAAATTCAGGTAGTTCACGATCTTGAATGATTTTCAAGTCACCTAGTAATTGTGTACTGGGTGAAATTAGATAGGTTTTAATTTTGAGATTTTTGTCTTGAATTTTATGAAAGTTGAAGCATTTGATTTGTGTGAGTAGATTTGAATCTTAAAATTGAAATTTGTGATGTAGAACTTTGTCCAATTTCACCTTTAAATTGTATTTTATTTTGAAATTTTTTCCAAGATTTCATATAATTTATGGTATGGTTTATGAGAGATTTTTTAATTCTAATTTATTTGTGGCTAAGTAATGTCCTATTTCGATTTAGTACAAGAATCGGAAGAGCAGCTTGACCAAAAAAAAAAAAAGCTACAATAATTTTATTAATAAAAATGGTTAGATTTATGTGTTAGTGTGGTTTGAATTCTTTAAAGGGTAAAAGGCTATAACTACAGGCGGCTTACAATGTCATTAAGTATTGCTTTTTATATATTTTACCTTTTAATTAAGCTTTACTTTTCATATACTTTATCTTTTAATTATTATCAGGTTGCAAAATTGTCCTTCCAAATAATTTTGGGTGATTTTTAATTAATTTTGTGATATTTCCAATCAATTTTATAGTGGTTTTGAAAGGATAATTTTAGCGATTTAAAAATAATTAGAATAATTAGAAGGTAAAAATAGTGAAAAGTAAAGTTTAAAAGTATTAAGAAAATGTAAGGTATTTATAACATTTTACCTTTCTTTAGCTAATGGAGATAAAGAAGAAGGCGATCGATAAAGTACGCGCAAAAATTTAAGGATACACGCAAAAAATTTTAAAAAAAATTATTTTCTCTCTCTACAATAATTCTCTCTCACCTTTAGTTCAAGAGTGTAAAAATGGATAATAAGATTATATTGAAGAAAATATTGATTTAGCGGTAAAAATCGATCAAATTATTAATAAAAAATTTCTAGTTTCGGTTCGAAAAGTCGAATTATTGCATAATTTCGCTCAGCTGGCTTTTACAATTTTTGTTAGAGATTAGTATTATATTTTGACATATCTAGTGTCATTGACTTTGGTAAAGTATTTTATATATATCAATCAAATCCCATATTAATTTTATTGTGATTAATTAGCATAGTATAATTAGTTTCCTTATGTTGATTTTAACAATGTATTTTGTATATATCAATAAAATCACATATAAATGACATACTATAGTATAATTAATTTCCTTACGAGCTCAATTTCCAACAAAAACTACAAAATTCATTTAAAAAAAAAAAAAATCAGATTTGGCCAACTGAGCAAAAAATCTCCAATAATTTCAACTGACTGGACAAAAATTATTAGAGATTTTCGACCCACAATCTCTTTTTTTTTTTTTTTTTATCAATTTTATGAAAATTTTTACATCAAAATCGATGCTTGTTTTAATAAATTCTTCAAAATCATCAATATCCGTTTTTCTTTATTGTTACTGAAAGAAGAAATTGTCTAGGACTATAATAAGAGAATGACCAACTTGACCATTTTTTTTGGGGATTAATTTCAAGGACTCATTAAATAATATTGCTCTCATTTTTTAGGACAAAATGGAAATTATTCCATAAAATAAAACAAAGTTCGTTTAATTCATTACGGATGTGCCCCGAATCTGGGCGGAAGCTGCTCCCAAAAATACGACAAAGCAAAAAATAATATATAATCAGAAGATTCAAAGAAAAATGTGGCATCAGATTGAGATGAAGATAGGGTTAATATGATCCCCAGAGAGACGCATGAGGCAGTGTTTGAGTGAAGAAGGAGACGGATTGATTTGGCGGGGGGTGGAGGCCATGGAACTTATCCAGGACTCTCTTCAATAACTCACCAGCACCATACGAAATACCCGAAACACTAAAACCCATAAGAACATAATACGATACCGTTTTAATATACGATTTTGGCTGCTGCTCCTCCTGCTTCTGCTTTCGTACATATTCCCTTCCAGTTGCTAGCAGAACAATGCATACAAGTGAAGCTGCAGATGCAGCAAGAATCTTCAAGTCCCTGTCGTCACTCTTCTGAAATGAGAAACAATAAGTAATGGGACAGATTAAGCCGAAAATGATGAATGATAGCACCGCAACTGTTGCATGAACTACGAAATTCTCTCTTCGTCCCAATAGTTCCTTGTATCGGTCTCTCTGATCTGCTGCAACTTGATATTTCTTCAGGTCCCAGAGCTGGCAGATTACACGGTAACCCTAGTAAGTTCAAGATGAAAACCTTTCATTTTGAAATAATAATACCTTTATTTATTTATACCACTGACATATGAGAAACGTTTATTTAATTGAAAGCCAGATCAGGCCTGTAACAAATGTAAGCAAGCAAGGATGAAATAATTGAACATATATTGCTTGGCAAGAGGAGTTAATAATGAAACAACTCACATTGTGACCAACAAGGACAAGTCCACCGATCAAATTGGCCACTGCTAGAGCTAAAATATTTACTGCAGTAGATGTGACAGAAGAAATAGTTAGATTGTTTAACAATAATAAATGGGCGACTAGATTGCCTGGCATATCTGATAATCCCCAAGTAAGAATCAAATTCTACATACACTCTGGAGGTAGGATGAGTTCGAATTAGTACTGAGTACCTCTTCAAGTTATCCTAAAACAGCTTGTTGAATAATGATTACCAATGGTTTTAACACACTTACATGTAGCAGTGCCACCTCCAGCTGCTGATGAAACCACACCCAGGCTCGTAATTGACTCAATTAAACCGCCATAAACAATGCTTTTAATAATCTCAATTTCATAAGCTTCCCCAGCATCAGCTCTCATCCGCTCAACTACATTTATATCAGTTCCTAAATGTGCAGAAGAACTCGAGTCTTGCAGCAGCTGCGAAACTGCAGTTTTGCTTGGCCCTGCTGCCTCCACCACAATGACAGTCTCCTTGCCTGCAACATTACAATATGATAATCAGTTGAACAAAAAGATTTAGTTAGGTAAATATTAGCATAAGCCCCTACAAATCCAGGGCGGAAGTAGAAAAGGTTCACTTTTGCTGAGAATTCGCACATGACTCAACTACTTCTCAATTGAGGATGAATTTGTCCCAAGGCATATTTTTATCTCTTAAATCCTAAGTTAATATTTGGATTAATATGCTTGATTAATTTGGAAGATTTATAAGTTTCACCTGTACTGCTTATGGTCACCTTCTTCACGTCTTTGACACTGTCAACGAGTTTATCTTGAATCATGCTTGGTTCTTTAACCGACAACACTAAGCCGTCCTTGTTGCTTTTCAACTGTTCTTCTGCATGAATTTGTTCTTTGTTTTCATCAATGGTGTGATGAGGAAGTTCATAGGAAGATGCTCCACCTGTCAATCGTGAAGGTAACTTTTTCATTCAAAAGCATGTCATAACTAGTAGCAAACTGACTTAAGCCAAGTAAGGTAAAACTTCATATAAGATCAGGTATAAACATCAGCAGTCTAGTTTCGACATTTACATACAGAAATAGAAGCTGACAATTAGGTGAGTACATGCATACCATAATTACTCAGTTTGTCCTTCGTGCCATTCCCGTACGCAGACATGGCAGGAACCCTGGCTACAATATGTTGCTCGTGAAAAATTTCAACTGGATTCGTCATGTTTCCATTTGCATCTACTTTTTTATCATTAGAAGCTTTCAGAGGCATTGATGGAACAGACTCCATATCTGCAAATGTTACATTAATATGCATAAATTAAATCCAGATTAACTCTAACTGCATTATCCAAAGCGTAAGAATAACATACTATAGCATCTCCAGTTCTCCAAAATTTCAAAAGCATTGCTTTCGAGTGAAGTAGATTTCTCAACTTTTGTAAGAGAAGAGTCATTTGTAGTAACTTGACTAGGAAACACCTGTTGTATCTTTCAAAATTTTGCTATACAAAATTTCAGTCATCCGTGAAAAAACAGTCATAAAAAGGAATTTCCAATAATTCATTCTATCATGTGGAAGGAAGTTAGCATTGTGAATCCAAGTTCTCGGTATAGACAAGAAGTACCTGAACCTAGACTTTGTACTTTCAGGTCAGGTGTCTGGTCCATGGGTAATTTCCCTAGAGTTGTTGAACCCATATTTGCAGAAACTAGAATCTTCAGCCCATCTGGCTTACTAACAGGAACAGAATCCATCTTAGATTCTCCCACAGAAGCTGGAATTCTATTGGCAGGTACAGCTCCTGACTGATCACCTTGAAGATAAGAGCTGTCTTTGGAAACATTTGATGCTTTTGGTTGATTCCCAGGTGCTACCGCAAAGTTGTTCTTTGCATCATCTCCTGCATCGGACAACCAAAACAGTCGGTAAGAACCGCAACCATGACTGTGTGAACTATCATTAGCTACTTAACGTTAAACACAAGTTGGGTGTTCAGTACATTTGCAAACAAAGAAATACACATATGAGTACGCCCGTACGTGGGTTAAGACGCCGTGGGTGTTGTGAACAGCTTTTATATAACAAAAGAGAAATGTAAAAGAAGATGAATTCTTATATTTAGCAGAACCTATAAATACAAAATATCACTACACAACTAATTCTCTTTCCTGAACATGCATTGGAATCTAAGATTGCTGATTTGTTTATTTTGTCTCAGATAAAAAGGTTAAAATATTTTCCTCTCTCATCAGACTAAAGAGCAATAAAAACACAGGAAAAAAAAGTAACAGAAATAGGTTACATGGAATTTATATAAAATTATGGTACAATTAAGAAACCAAGCCTTAGTAATGGGAAAGATGCATATATATCATGGAGAAACACGAGAACCCTAGCTACAACATTCTTCTACTACCTTTACACCTCTTAGAGACTGTTTATTGCCACATAGGCATAATTCAGTCATCCATACAGTAGTCTGTACCTGTCTTCATGGGCTTGGTATCATACAATATATTTCCTACACCGGGCATCACTTTTTCATGCATTAATTGTTGCTGAGCTGAAGAAGTTGAAGCTTTATCTCTGTCTCCCTGATTTTCAGGGGTACAATTTGGATCATTCAACTGGGATGATGATGGCAGGTGCTCTTTAGGACTATCTTTCTGGAAATCTCCTTTGACATTGCTTCCTGCAAAACAAACCTGCAATTAGTTCAAGAAGAAAAACACGGGAATCCAATATTACTTTCTTTTGCAAAAATATGTGCAAGAACTTGGCTCTTCTGTAAGCAACATCTAAAGTCCCTTCCTGGAAAATATCTTTCTTCGAATCTCTAATATGTTGTTGCCAAGTATACCATCCAGTAGAAAACAGCTTCTCTTTATTTTTTTGCTAAATAAAGTTTCTGTTTGTTTGGCATCATACAGTCCTTCGTATTAAAATTATATTCCAGTATCCCTCCAACTTTGGTTGTCTTGCGGGGTTGGACGCGAGTCCTATTCTTACTCTAAGATAATGCTCAAAGGCCTCCAAGAGGGATACCCACATGACCCCAAACAATTTTGGTATTCTAGAAGTAAAAATCTTGTGCAGTACAACAAATAGATTGAATGGAATTAAGTATCTGGTACCACTGATGTAAGAAGGCAACAACTTTATTGGCATTTTACAAAATCAGGAAAAAGAAACAGTAAAGATAATTAGATAACTCATGAGATGTGCTGTTCCATAATGAGCAGAAATATAATTGTTTATCATACCTGACACAGCTGTGATTCTATCTTTATCCGAGAGATTAGCAGATGATATCTGCTGATCTTCCAAAGTTTTCTTCTTGCCTTTATTGCCAAATATATCGAACAACTTAAATCCCTTCCCTGAAAATTCATTCTAAGACATTAGTGATACAGGTCAGAAAAGCTACTACGGATATTTGTTCTCGACTGCATTAGGAATCCTAAAGCTGTAGTATGACTAATGTGCTTGTTATACTCAACCCTTCTTCTGTAAGAGCATCAGAAGGCATGTTATGTGTATCATGCATGAATACTGAAGAAATTCAGTCTTTTTAAACCAGAAGAGCAACTCAATGATTAGACCTCTCAATTATCCATCAACAAAAGAAAAATAGAAAGGTCATCTCAACACTTATCGTTGAATCACAAAATTAGGAAGACAAAAGAAATGCACATTTTCTCATCATCTTAATGTGGCCCGTCCCCCATCCCCCGGGCGGGTCCCCCACTCATACAAGAAATGTTCTAACCTGTGGGAATGAAAATGCTGAAGCATGATAGGCATCTGAAGATGTCTGGTCCTCTCTCATGTTCATGATCATTCACTGCACGTTCAGATATAACTTCCGGATGAATATAGCCTGTGCCATGATCTTGATTACCGGTTGCCTGCTGATAACTACCCTTCGCTGTGGAGTCAGTTATAACTTCAAGTTTGTTACGCTTAACATCCTCGCCAGTAATACGAACTTGGCGCTTCCTTTTGCGAAGAATAACCCTTCGGGTAATGCAAGAATTGCAGTTAGGACAGTACAAATCATGTGTGTTCTGTTTCTGTAGCACTCTTTCAACATCTACTTCTGCTCCCTCAGTATCACTTTCATCAACAATGTCAACGTCTGGAGGTTCAATTTCTGTGATCTTTGAAGAATTATAACTTGTACATTCTTCAGGTACAATTTCGGAATGCTGAGGAGTTGATAATTTAACATTCTTCTGAATACTCTCACTTTGAAGGGCTATTACTGAATTCAAATCCTTCTCAGCTCCAACATCTGCTGTCATGATGCCTAATGCATCACTTCTATGATTTTCCTCAATGTGCTCTGGAAAAGAAAAGGAAATGAATTTTACTTCTTCAGTGATAGAATAAATTAACACTAGCAAAAAACTTATTTTTAAGCTCCAAATTTTGTGCAAGCAGAAATGAAGAGATCCTATCAATTACGAAAATTTAATCTTGGAAAAGAACAGAAGCTAGATAAAAAGATGATTTTCGATTTTAGAATAGCCAACCATGAATTTTTTCTTTAGAAGCTGCAGCTCCTTTACAACCTGTAGATGCCTGGGACTCCTATAGGAGAAGAGAACACCTTACTCTATTATCCTAGAGTTAAAATACTATTTGTTTTGCTATCTATTTGCAGTGTTGTCTGACTAGTTATATTCATCTTATCGGGTAGCAACAAGAAATGGCTTCAAAACTAGAAATCCCCACTCCGGAAAACTCTCTCTTTTTTGAGAGAGTTCTTAAACTTCTGACTAATTTGCAAATACTTCACTGGGCTGTATAAATCAAGTGTCCGTCCACTGACCTTCTATTTCAAAATTGGAACTCAGGCCTCTGTGGTTTAAAGTTTTGTAGTATATCAGCTCATGTAAGTGCCCATTTGGATTCTGAATAAGATCAAAACAAAGACTTGAAGATCCATAGGTCCAAGAGCAGATTTGACACTTCCATATTCCTTCAGGAACAAGAGGGAAAAAAGAAAAAGTTGGTACATGAAGAATGTAGCATCTGGGATTTTATTCATAAATAAGTTTCTAATTGACAAAACATGGTGAGCTTTCAAGCTCTACTCTTTGATGTTGGTTCAACAAAGAACATATCAGAATGATGACGCAAGACAGATTCTTGACTAGGCACCATATTGCAACTGCTAATCTTCCCGCTAACTCAGAATTAAGAGGCATTAATTCAGCAAAGAAAATAAGCACAAGATATTTCTAAGATGGTAGTTTCACCTACCAGCAAAACCAGGCACAAAAAAGAGCACTGAATAAAACTAAAATGAAATGGACCACCCCTTTTCTTGGATTTTGCTGTTAAGTTTAGCAGACATGTAGGGTAAAGCAAAAACCACAGCAAATGGTATTTAGGACATGCTTACATAACATCAATGAACAAAGACAGAAAGTAAGAAAAATAAACCAAAAACTGTTGATTGGGGCAAGGGATAATCGCAGATAAGGAACAGGGGAAAGAAACTTGCCTTCATTTTTGTCATAGTAAACGCAATTATTGGATTTAGGATTGCCCTCTTTAAGTTTAGCTTCCTTGTGAACTCCATTATCAGATGGAGCCACAAAATTCTCTGGGTCCGCCGGGACCTCTTTTTCTTCTGATTTATCAACAACTGATTCGTCTACTACCACATTGTCAATCACTGATTTTGAAGGATGAACCAAATGCCCATTGGTTTTGCTGCTGCCGTTACTCTTATTAAGCTCAGTACTGTCTTCCTCAGCAACAGCAGCAGCAGAAGACTGAAATGGGTTACCCCCATTGGGATCCCTGGACCTTCTTAATTTCAAAGAATCTTCTTCCTTCTCCTCAACTTGCAATTCTTGATCCCATTTTTGCTCTTCCTTCTCCATTACAATTAAACTAGATTTGGTGGGTTTTTGCTCACTCTCGTTTAACATTAGTGGAGAGTGAGGCCTTGAGAGTACTGCATATGCAAGTGGTTAATGAGAATAAGTGGCAATAATTTTTTAAATATACTAAATTATGGATCTTAGATAACTACAGAAAATGATAAAATCCATATCTTTTTTAAACTCGAAATTGGAATTTGAAGCGGCTGAGGACTCAGAGAGGGAGTGACCTTATCCCAAATGCAGGTAAGTTTGGATCTTGAAAAACAAAAAGAAAAAACAATAAGGGAGATGGTGGTGGGCTCTGCTCATGTGTTGGTTTGGTAAGGCCTAGTGTGGATGGAGTAATAAAGTCTGGCACCAAGTGAATGAATGCTTAGGGAAGAAGGCCAACAACTTTTCACTAAAAGCCAATATAATTCGTATTATTTCATTGTGTAAAATATTTCATTTTTTAAAATTTACACGTCGTATTTCTATTAAACATGCATCATAGGAGCATTACCAAATCGATATACCAATATCGATTCGATCTGAACTTTCAAAATTAGAATAATTTGTGAGCATAATGAATTGGATGTATTATAAGTAAAGCGCTTTGTTAACGAATTATCTTATTAAAAATAATAAAAACAGTTTTCAAAATTTGATAAATAAAATGAATTAGAATAAATTTTCGACGTGTTTAAATAGTTTACCAATCAAAATAGAAACCAATTATTCGTCATAATAGTGTTTTTATTATTTTAATGTGCATACACTTAGTTAAATATGACCTTGGCAGGATAAATTTTAAAAGAAATAAAAATAAATTATTTATGTAAAAGTAGAAACAAATCTTTGAGTATTTTATACAAATTAGTAATAATTAAAAAATATTGATTTTTTGAACATTAAAAGTATCGCACAGTCAAAGTGTGCCAGCAATGTTTGATAGAATTTCGATTGCTGGTGGTTTGCTCGGGGTGGGGTGGGGTGGCGGTGGCGACGGAGCCTTGCTGTTGCTGGCAGCTCTAATGTTGATGATAGGATGGACTATGGCTCTTTTGGGATTGAACTTCTTGGTCAAGCTTTTGCTCTGCTATCTTTTGTTTATAGTATCTTTGTATATAAGTTTTTTTGGTCGGTTTAAGTGGGTTTGTTTTCAGTTAATCTTGTAGTTTGCTAGTTTAAAATATCCGATTTTGTTAGACATATATTTAAAATAGGATTACTATTAATCCTAAACTGTATAATTGTGTTTCCTAGTTGTATTTAGTTAGGACTTCTACTTCTAATCTGCATGGTGGAAGAAAGCCATGTTCAAAGAAAGAAAGATCCTTATTATGTGGCATCCACTGATGGACCTGGATTGATTCTAACAATGATCCAGTTGAAAGAGACAAAAACAGATAATAATTATGCAGAATGGGCAAGAGCCATGTGCATGGCCTTGAGATCGAAGAAGAAATTGAGATTTATTGATGGAATAATTCCAATTCCTGAAGGTGATCCAGATAAAGAAGAAGAATGGTGGGAGACCAATAATCTTGTAAACTCTTGGATTCTCAATACTATCGAACCCTCTCTCCGATCCAGCATATATCATTCTGAAAGAGCTGATGAATTATGGATAGACTTGAAGGAACGATTTATAGTTGGCACCGGCCCACGAATATATGAATTAAAAGCAGCATTGACAAATTGTAAGCAAGGCAGTGATTCAGTACACGTGTATTTTTCACGTCTAAAAAATGTATGGGACGAACTAGAAAACTATACTCAACTTCCGCCCAGCACAGACACAGATCTGTTGAATTTTATCATAAAAGAAAGAGAAAACGAGAAGGTTTTCTAATTTTTAATGGGATTAAATAGAGCAATTTATGGCACTGTTTGTTCCCATATGATCCAACAAGAACCTATACCCAAATTACGTACCGTTCTTGCTCAAATCTGTAAAGAAGAACAACACAAAAATTCGACACGAAAAGAAGATTATTCTGGAGATGGTGCCGCCTTCGCCGCCACCGGAGCCGCCGCCGCCGGAGCCACCAGAACCGAAAAAATTCGCAGAAATTTTTCTGCCTCAAATTTCTGCTCCTTCTACAAACGCGTCGGCCACGATGTCACTGGATGTTTCCAGCTTGTTGGTTATCCGGATTGGTGGCCTCGGAATCCTCCCAAGCTCGCCGGCCGCGGCTTCTCACCGGCGAGTCGCAGTTCTTGGCGAGGAGGCAGATCTGGGCCTGGGCGAGGCGGCGGACAGCCACCGACGATGCCCAGACACGCCACCGATGGAGGAAGATCGACAGAGGCGTGGGCCTATTCTGCACGAAGGGCGGCGGCGGAAGATCCCAGTTCTCACTGGCGCGCTGGAGAAGAAGAAGACCACGGGCCGGGCGGGCCGATCCACAGTACCGGGCCGGGCCCCTTACCAGCATTGACTGTTGACCAGTGGTCAACCCTGTTGACTGCCCTCCAAACCTCAAATAATATGCAATCTGAAAAGTTATCTGGTATGGAAAATTTTTGGATTTTAGATTCAAGGTGTTCTAAACATATGACTGGTAGGAAATTTTTTTTACAAAATATACATCCTATCTGTCCGCATATTATTGGATTACCTAACGGTGCCAAAACTTTTGCTATGCACGAAGGAATGGTCTCTTTAAGCCCTACATTACAACTCCACAGAGTGTTGCTAATTCCTGAACTCACATGCAATTTAATTTCTTTGTCTCAATTGGCAAGAGATTTGCAATGCTTTATCACACTCTCTGACAAATTTTGTTTTATACAGGACCGTATCTCGATGAGGCCAATTGGAGTGGGTGAGCAGAGGAATGGGATCTTCTTCTACAAACCTATGGAATTGAAGGAATTATACACCTTTTCTAGTACAATCCTTGATTCAAGCACACTATGGCATATACGGTTGGGACATCCTTCAGATTATGTCGTAAATCATTTTTTGGGTAATCCTAAAGACTCTACAACTAGAACATCACCTTGTAATATTTGTCTACGTGCCAAACAAACTCGTGATTGTTTTCCTCTTAGCATCAATAAAGTATCTACCATTTTTTACCTAATTCATTGCGATCTATGGGGCCCATACAAATCCAAATCCACTATAGGTGCTTCATATTTTCTTACTATCTTAGATGATTATTCTAGGGCTATTTGGATATATTTACTGTCAGAAAAAAGTGAGGTTGCCTCTATTCTTCAAGATTACCTTACCATGATCAAAACCCAATTTCACAAAACTGTCAAGACAATCCGTAGCGATAATGAGACAGAATTTGCAACCCTAAAGTCGTATCTTGCTAACCATGGCATAATCCACCAAACTACTATTGCTGGCACACCATAACAAAATGGAAGAGTTGAACGCAAGGATCACCATATCTTAAATGTAGCTCGTGCATTACGATTTCAAGCAAATTTACCTCTAAAGTTTTGGGGAGAATGCATTTTGACGGCTGGCTATCTCATTAATCGAACTCCCTCAAAATTGTTACAAGGTAACACAACTTATGAATTGCTATACGATAAGAAACCATCCTACTCTCACATAAAAACTTTTGGGTGCTTAGCTTATGTTCATAACCACGATATCCCAAAAGATAAATTTTGAGCCTGCAGCAAGCAGTGTGTCTTCCTTGGCTACCCTTTTCATAAGAAAGGACGGAGATTTTATGACCTGCAAACAGAAAAATTCCTTGTGTCCCGAGATGTGATTTTTGATGAAACAAAATTTCCATTCCACGAAAAATCAGGTACTTCCATTTCTACAGACTTCACACAATCTTACAACTTTGGGAAACAAGTTTTGGGCTCCAAGCAACATAGTATGCAAGAGAGGGGGAGTTTAGCATATAACACACCTAGCCTAGATCAAATAAATCCTACCCACAGCCCACCTGCAAACCCAGATCCACCAACCCCTTTCCGCAGCCCACTAACCCACGGCCCAGCTCCACTATACCCTTCCCACAGCCCATCTCCACTTTCACACCCTGATCCACACCCACAACCCCGCAGCCCAGTTCAGCAAAGCCCACCACCAGCCTCTCCCACAGCCCCACTCCCAACTAGCCCAAATAGCAATCCATATCCGCCTCCTTGCGCCGAACCAAACATTGAGCCAACTTATAGCCCACTTCCAGATAATAATCCTGCCAGCTTGCCGCAAGACAATCTGCCAACACATGCACCAAGACGAAGCACTCGAATTAAACATATTCCGACTCGACTCCAAGATTATGATTGCAATACCATAGGGAAGTCCTCTATATCCCATTCCTCCTCTGCTATCTCACCATCTTCGGACCTCTCAGGTACGTCCCTTTATTCTATAACAAAATTTGTGGACTATAGTAAATTTTCTAATACACACAGGCAATTTTTAGCATCTATAGCAACGGAATCCGAGCCTACCACTTATTCTGAGGTAGTTTCTAATCCTCTCTGGCGCACTGCTATGCGCCAAGAGATTGATGCTCTTGAACAAAATGGTACATGGACTTTAACCTCCTTGCCTCCTGGAAAACGTGCACTGGGGAGTAAATGGGTCTACCGAATTAAGTACAAAGCCGATGGCACCATCGAGCGATATAAAGCCCGCTTGGTCATTTTGGGAAATACACAAATGGCAGGTATTGATTTCACAGACACCTTTGCTCCCGTTGCTAAAATGGTCACCGTTCGTACTCTCCTTTCTGTTGCCACTGCTCGCAACTGGCCTATCCATCAAATGGATGTTCACAATGCATTTTTGCATGGAGATTTACAAGAAGAAGTATATATGCGACCACCTCCAGGATTTCGTACCTGTTACAAAGGACAAGTCTGTCGTTTAAAGAAATCTTTATATGGTCTTCGCCAAGCCCCTCGATGTTAGTTTTCAAAAATCACCACCGCTCTCCGTAGGTATGGTTTTTCTCAGTCTTATGCATATTACTCTTTTTTCACATATTCTCGAGGGAATATATATCTATGTGTTCTTATTTATGTGGATGATTTACTCATTACTGGAAATTCACTATCCACACTTGAAAAATTCAAAGCTTCATTACACAAGTGCTTTCACATGAAGGATTTGGGGTCGCTAAAATATTTTTTGGGCATAGAAATTGCGAGAAACTCCACGGGATTATTCTTATCCCAACGAAAATACACATTGGAAATTCTCTCTGAAATGGGTTTATTAGGTGCCAAGTCGGCATCTACTCCTGTGGAACCTAATCATCAGCTGGCAAAAGCATCTGGATCATTGTTTGATAACCCAGATCGTTACCGAAGACTCATCGGCAAGCTAATATATCTCACACTTACTCGGCCCAAACTTGCATATGCTGTACATACACTTGCTCAATTTATGCACGCCCCTCGTCATGCTCATTGGGATGCTGCTATCCGAGTTGTACGTAATCTGAAAGGGAGTCCTGGTCGTGGCATTTTTCTTTCCTCTAACTCTCCTCTTTCGTTAACAGCATATTGTGACTCCGATTGGGCCACCTGCTCGATAACTCGACGCTCTCTCACTGGTTATTTTATCTCTCTTAGTGGGTCCCCTATTTCTTGGAAGACAAAGAAACAACATACTGTTTCTCGTTCATCTGCCGAAGCTGAATATCGCTCTATGGCTATGACTTTATGTGAACTTAAATGGTTATCTATTCTCCTGCGAGATCTTCATGTCCCTGTCAATCGCCCCATTCCATTGTATTGTGATAACCAAGCTGCTCTTCATATCGCTGAAAATCCTGTTTTCCATGAACGCACTAAACACATTGAAATAGATTGTCATTTTGTTCGTGATGCTTTTCAAGAAGGTTTTATCTATCCTGCCTATATTCGAAGTGAAGAGCAACCTGCCGATATTCTTACTAAAGCACTTCATCCGACACATTTTCATCGATTAGCTTCCAAGTTGAGCATTTCGGACCTTCATGCTCCAACTTGAGGGGGAGTGTTAGACATATATTTAAAATAGGAATACTATTAATCCTAAACTGTGTATAATTGTGTTTCCTAGTTGTATTTAGTTAGGACTTCTACTTCTAATTTGCTTAGATTTGTCACTTGGACAATCTATAAATTGTACACTATTCTCACATTAATGAGACAGAAAATATAAGATTGTTTTCCCCACTGAAAACTTTCAGATTTTAATATATAGTTCAATAACTATAGGTTTTGGATTTAGTTATCCAAATATAATCAATAATATCTCTTGAATTGATAAAATTAATTTATTAAAAGTAATAAAGATCAAAGTAATGAGATAACAATAAATAGCCCCAGGGTATCCCCGCCCTAACTCATATCTTCCTTCCTCTGGGCTTCTTTTGATCTCAATGTACCCGCAGCTGAACAATTACAGTCTCCGTCATTGGCTCTTAGCCAGACAATAGTAGAAGAAGAAAGGGCTCCTTATGCCGGGGAAGCGCAGTTGAATGTGGAGTCCAGTAGCTCTCTAAGGCTTCAAACGGCTAGTCATTAAGACTTACTATAAAAGGTACCCGATATTATTTTTATTCCGTTCCAATTCTTTCCCGATACCTCCCAAGGAAAATCTCAAATTGGATTGCCTTGGTAAACTATTACCTCACCAACTAACTAATCAGATGCGTATACATCATCCAATCCCCACAAAGCGCATGGCTACTCGTGCCGGTGTATTTCAGTAGCGGAGAATAGACTGAGTAATATGCATTCGACTGTTGAATTTTTAATTATTATCTATATCAAGATTATAATTACGTCGTACTTTCTTTGCTTTATGGTCTAGTTTGGAACAATTAAATATATTCCCAATTAAGGGAGAAATTAAATTTTATAAAATACATTATCATATTGTTAAAAATTTAAATTATTTGCTTAGGTTCTTTTCTTTTCTTCCTTAAAAAAAAAGCTTTCTTTTTCTTTCTTCTTTTTCAAACACTTACACATATAAATTAGTCGATTAAAATTTTCATTGATCAAATATGTAAATAAGATCTGATAAATAATTCAAGAGTAAAATATTTCTTAAAAAATATTAAAACATAACTTCCTAAATAAATAATTCAAGAATATTTTTAAATTAATTATTTATAAATTGAACATGAAAAATTTTTCCCGTCCATTTCTTTTAGAAATGTCCATTATTTATTTCTTTTGAACATAGTCATTTTTTCACTTTCATATCAATTAGTCAATAGTTTGATATATATGCCACGTGACTGACATAACAACATTGGTCAGTTCATTAAAGTCTGCTCTCTCCCCCCACCATCTAATTAATTAACTCTTTTTTTTTTTTTTTCCTGAATCCTAATTAATTAACTCATGAATTTTGTTAAATTAGGACAAAGTGAAATTATTAAAATTCAAAGAAGTTTGGGATCCACGGTAATAAATATAACGAGTTTTAAATTTTAATTTAAAGATTAAGAGTATTAAAAAATAAAATAATTTTTTAATTATAAATTATTTTTATCTTTTATAAATGAAAAAAATGATAGATAATAAGAATAAAATAAATGAAAAAATAGATAACAATAAAAAAAAATATAATAAATATTTATTAAAAATTATAAATTTTCTCATATTCTTTGTCATCTAGAATAAATTAAAATTGCTTATACTTCCAATTGCTTATATTTCCGATCCGTCCACAGATCGGATGGGAGGTAGTGTATAACATACACACACCAAAATGTAATAGATCCTTTGCACACTAATACATACATAGTGTGATTTGAAAATTTTAACTAAATTATACAAAATTTTAATAGTTTAGGAGATGAAAAACCAAACTGCCTCTAACATTCTATAACACAAGTGGCAAGCTAATGGTAGTAAGCATTTTTTACTTAAGCAATTTGGATCTGAATCACATTCTTTTCTCATGTATAAAGAAAATATTTTATAGCACAAGATAATATTCCTTTTCTCATTTTCATGTATAAAAAAAATACTTTATAACACAAGATAATAAAAAACGTATGAACCACTGTAGAGAATTGCAATATTAATATACTTTCATAATTTTTTTTTATGAAAATTTCTCTCATATCCTTTCCTTTATAAGTCTCACTTTATATTTATGAAAGAGTATACAAGAGACATTATATAAAATATTTTCTTTCATATTTGAAATATGTAGAGGTGTTAGAATGACACTTGTTTTGAAGAGTGAAATGGATGGAGTATATTGTAGTAGTACAGTTTATAGAAATTTGGATTGGGACGCTGAAAATTAAACTCAAAGAAGCATCATCAAGATACATATATATATATATATATATATATATTCTAAAATCTCTGCAGAAGATGGCGCCGGCCGGCAGCATTAATATGTAGTCACTCCATACTTCCTCTCTGTAGTATAGTTATAGTATGAAAGTGAGATTCAGAATCAAAGGGAATTATACCCGACCAAACAAGCTTCGACCAATCATACACCATTCCATCTCTTCAATATAATATAAAGTTTGCCTTACAAGGAAGATACAAACAAAATGATTGGGTTATTTAAATTAAAAAAGAAATGATCAACTCAATTATTTTTTATTGTTATTCATGGTTCTAATGAAAAATTATAATTTAATACTTTTTTAATTTATTAAAATGATAAAAAAATTTTTAAGAAAAATGTTTGAACGACGTGTATATATATATATATATATATATAATATGAAATATAGGTTGAGTACATTTTAAGATGAAAAAAATTGTCAAAACTTATAAAAAATTTATTTATTTTTAAATAACTAGTTAATGTGAGATTTCAATCCACTTCTTATGCTCAGAGTGTAAAATTTATAATATTAGACACTAACAAGTGAACATAAACGTTTGCCAAACATAGATCTAGTGGTTCTGTGAGTCAAATATATACCTAATTCTATCACCAAGAGGTATCCTTTGAGTTGAAGTTAAACTTAAACTTGAAT
Organism: Catharanthus roseus; assembly: GCA_028651295.1. Taxonomy (NCBI): domain Eukaryota; kingdom Viridiplantae; phylum Streptophyta; class Magnoliopsida; order Gentianales; family Apocynaceae; genus Catharanthus; species Catharanthus roseus. The sequence goes on along the minus strand of JAPQWS010000104.1, from coordinate 4,510,292 downwards.
TTTTTTTTGTATAATAAAAAATCTGCAGATTATTAAGTTTGGAATCCTATAAGAGTTTGTTCAGTAAAATATTATTACATGCATGATGAGGGGTGTTTATATTGTATTCTATGCCGTTAATTTGTTTTTTTCTGAAGGCAGGCAGCAGGCAGGCAAAACCTACTTCACAATTAACATCGACAAAGATAAATGTGCAAGAACAAGCATATTGAATATGAAGTAGTGTTCCTAGTTTTATAATTTGTAATATAATTTGATTAATTAATCTTAATTAGTATATGCTACGTATATTCCCGTGGCTATATCGTAATCATCAAAAGATATATATAAAGACAAATAATAATTAAGATTGTAATGATCTTATTTACAAGTCATATCATAATTGAGCTGATCATTATTTGTACATTGAAAGAAAAACTGAATATGGCTCCTCAAGTTGGAGAAGCGCCCATGCCCATGCAAGTTAATGATGATGATGATAATAATAATAATCAGATTACAGAAAAAGTTACTAAAAAGGAGCGGACGACGAAAGATTTAGCATTTTATCAACTATTGAGTTACGCAGATGGATTTGATTGGAGTATGATGGTTTTTGCAAGTTTAGGATCTGTAGTTCATGGACTTGCACAACCCGTTGGATATTTGTTGCTTGGCAAAGCCCTTAATGCTTTTGGTGACAACATTAATGATACTCATGCCATGGTTTCTGCCCTCTATAAGGTATGTTGTATCCATAATAATATTAGCTACACTATAATTGCTTTTTTTCATTTTTTTTTTATTTTTAAACATTCTTTTGTTTCACAGATTTATCATTTTATGAACTTGAGTAATTAATTCAATTTTGTATCCTACTTCTAATGTAATTTGTTTTTTTTAGTGTCTTGTTCGTGTTTTTTAAGTTTCTAGCACTAGTAATCTACCCAATGTTGTAGTAATAGCGTGATTTTCATGGCATATGATGTTTTTAAGTGAAGTTTCTCAGGATTTTTTGATTTCCTATTCAGCTTGTATTTCAACTTAATTTTTTTTTTTAAATAAGAGGTTATTGATTGATGAAAAGGCCGGGCCGTTAAAACCAAAAAATCCGTAGAAAAGAGGTTGGAGGATTGGAAAACCCTACATAAAGTAACGGAGAAAAAACTACACCATAGTAAGTGAGTATAATAAACTAGTACTAAAATTAGTAAAATAAATAAACATTCAACAATCTTCTTCGCAACACATTCATCGTAATCTTCAAACTATAGCGGCACACAAGCTCAAATTCACCATCTTTCATAAAAGTCAAAAATTTAAAAGTGTATCAACATTCTTGAAAATTGTTTTGAAAAGATGAAGAATGCTGAGGAGGGACTCAGGTTAAATTTGGATTGATAAAAGGCTTAAAAAAGGAGTGAAATAAAACTATGATGTAAGATCGATGTAAGATTGAACCACAAAATTTTAGATCTTGAAAAAAAAATATATAAAGAGAAGATTATTTTAGTTTGTGGTAAATCTGAAGACAAGAAAACACAAAAACAAAGAAATAGAGGAAGTGATCCGACCAAGATATGAGCCGAATGAGGAAGCTTGGTTGCAATAGCAGAGAGCCAAGCCGGGAGAGAGAAAGAGAAAGATTATGTACTATATATCTCTTTTAAAATGTAATTAAATGAATCTTAAAACTTTGAAAAAGAGGAAACCAACATTTTCAATATTTTAAACATTTTAATTCCTACAAACTAAAGATTTGACTGAGTGTATACCTTGTCGTGATAGGTGGTTCCATTTGTGTGGTATATGGCCATAGCTACGTTTCCTGCAGGAATATTAGGTAACATCTTTATTATATACTCTTTCACTCGAATATTTTTTGCAAGGAACAAGTATTTATGTCATTGATCAAAATATATACGTATTGTTGATTAATGCAGAGATAGGTTGCTGGATGTATGCAAGTGAAAGACAAGTATGTAGATTAAGGTTAGCTTTTCTGAGAGCCGTTCTTAGCCAAGAAGTTGGTGCTTTCGACACTGATTTAACAAGTGGGAAAGTCATTACCGGAATTACCGACCACATGTGCATCATACAAGACGCCATTGGAGAGAAGGTAATCCATTCAAAATCCTCTCTTAGCATTTCTCAACCAAAAATAACTTTTTTTTTTTTTTTTTTTTTGTCTTGTCTACCTTGTTATTACTATGACATGATTTTTGTGTCTTAATTTGAAAATTTTTAAATGTGCAGTTGGGACATTTTATAGCGAGCTGTGCAACTTTCTTTTGTGGGGTGTTGATTGCTTTCATATCATGTTGGGAGGTTTCGCTACTTACCTTGTTCGTGATTCCCATGATTTTTATTATTGGTGCTACTTATACTAAGAAAATGAACACTATTTCCACTGTCAGAATGTCGTATATGTCCGAGGTTACGTCCATGGTAGAACAGGTAAAAAAAGTTTTCAATGTTTTTGAATTTCATATAAATTAGTAGTTATGTAATAAATCAGATCCATCGATCGTAAGCACTTGATATAATTTAAATTGTTTGTGAAAGAAGATGTATATTTGAAACTAAAAAATAGACAAAAACTTAAAAGAATAGTTTCTTTCCAAATTGAGCCCTAATTAACCCGCATCATATCAAATCAAGTAAAAAGATCACATTCTCGCTTATAAAAAGGAGAAACCTAACCTAAAAGGATATCCTTATATTCCCACTTATAGATTAGATTGGATACTACATGACAAAATTTTTCAATATGTATGGATGGATGGCAGACAATTTCCCAAATCAAAACAGTGTTTGCATTTGTGGGAGAAAACAGAGCAATAAAGTCATTCAAAAAGTGCTTGGAGAAGCAAGTAAAGATAGGGAAGCAAGGAGCATTAATAAAGGGAGTGGGAACAGGAATGTTTCAGGCAGTGACTTTCTGTTCATGGGCACTTATTGTGTGGGTTGGTGCCGTTGTTGTCTCGGCAAAAAGATCAACTGGAGGAGATGTCATTGCTGCAGTTATGAGTATCCTCTTTGGAGCTATGTAAGAAAACCAAACTACTTATTATATATATATATATATATATATATACATGGGAACTGTTTTCGATTGTCCAAAAAAAACCTTTTCCAAGAGTTAATACTACCTTACCTCCCTTTCATAAGCTAAAAGTCAAGGGTGATGAGCAGTCGAGAATAGCACAGAACTAGCTTGTAGCTTACTTAGTCTAAGCAACTGAGAACATACCTATATACAGAAACTGCCAACTGGTTTTCATTTCTTTCAATTGCAGATCACTCACTTATGCTGCACCTGACCTGCAAGTCTTCAATCAAGCAAAAGCTGCAGGAAAGGAAGTTTTTGGAGTTCTCAAAAGAAAACCCAAAATATGTCCCAATTCCAGTGGGCGGACTTTGGAAAAGATTCAAGGCAATATCGATATTAAGGATGTTTATTTTGCATATCCATCACGGCCTGAACAAATAATCCTTCAGGGGTTCTCATTGTCAATTCCAGCAGGAAAGGTGGTGGCACTGGTGGGAAGCAGCGGCTGCGGGAAGAGCACCATCCTCTCCCTCATTACAAGATTCTATGAACCAGAAAAAGGTTTGTGATCTCAATAAATCTATGGATGATTCAGTACTTTTGATGGTTGAACATAGGAGCCTGAAATATAGAGTGAGAGTTTAACAAAAGTGAAAACATTACCTTACAGGAGAGATATTCATCGACAAATGCAACATCAAGGATCTTGATTTGAAGTGTCTCCGGAGAAACATAGGAGTAGTTTCCCAGGAGCCATCGCTCTTTGCAGGTACCATCAAAGACAACCTCCAAGTGGGGAAATTGGAAGCAGATGATGAAGAGATTCAGAAAGCGGCAGACTTGGCAAATGCACATTCTTTCATATCCCAGCTTCCAGACCAATATCTAACACAGGCAAGAAAACAATCAGCATAACAGCAAGTAAATGTCATTGGAATTGAACTTACCGGCCTAAACGAACTAGAAAATTAGAGTGCTTAAGCATATACTATCAGATAAAAAATTCACTTCTAGAGTACAATATATCAGGTGATATCATCATATGCAAAAGCAATTCTTGTAATCTCTTGTTCAATTACAGGTAGGGCAACAGGGCTTCCAATTATCAGGTGGACAAAAACAAAGAATTGCAATAGCAAGAGCTATTCTAAAGGACCCTCCGATTCTTCTGCTGGATGAGGCCACCAGTGCACTTGACTCAGAATCAGAGAAACTAGTTCAGGATGCCCTTGAAAGAGCAATGCAAGGAAGGACGGTCATCTTGATTGCACACCGGTTGTCAACCATTGTCAATGCAGATATGATTGTCATTGTAGAGAATGGAAGAGTAGCAGAGTCAGGGACGCATGAATCTTTACTCGAGACAAGTGAATTCTACAACACCTTATTTAGCATGCAAAATATCAGCCAAGAAAGTGGCCCCAGGTGAACTAGACTGTATACATGCATATTCAGTTAAATAACACTTTTCATATCCACGAAAAACCGACTCATGTTTCCTTCTTTTGACTCATTTTAGTGAAACACAATATAGAGAAATGGATCTGACTGAAGAAACTGGGAGCATTGAGCTGCAAAATTCATTTCGGTCTGAAGAACCTACTCCCATGAACAAAAAACAAACAGATTCCACAGGGGAACAGGAACTTAAGAAAGGAATTGAAACAATGATATTCTTCAGAATCTGGTTTGGGTTGACGAAGGAAGAATTTTGCAAGGCTTTTATTGGATCTGTAGCAGCAGCTTTTGCAGGCATCTCGAAACCTGTTTTTGGGTTCTTCATCATAACAATAGGAGTGGAATATTACAAGAGCAATTCAAAGCAGAAAGTTGGAATTCTTTCCGTATTATTTTCCTCAATAGGATTGCTTTCGCTGTTAGCTCACACCATGCAGCATTACTTATTTGGGGTGGTTGGAGAAAAGGTCATGACAAATTTAAGACAAGCTTTGTACACAGGTATCACATTGTATCTATATACTGTTTTACCTTTCCTCCTCTCTGCCCTTTTACGTTCTGAGCTTGTGGAACAACAGTCTGTCAAAACTGTAGAGACTCATGTCTTCTGTTTGCAGCCGTGCTACGCAATGAATTATCCTGGTTTGAAAGGCCTGAAAACAGTGTTGGATCTGTTACGACACGCATCATCCATGAAACATCCACTGTGAAGACCATCATCTCTGACCGATTGTCTGTTATCGTCCAATGCATATCCTCCATTTTGATTGCAACAACTGTCAGCATAAAAGTCAACTGGAGAATGGGTCTTGTGGCATGGGCAGTGATGCCTTGTCACTTCATTGGTGGACTGATACAAGCCAAGTCAGCCAAAGGGTTTGCAAGCGACAGTACTGCAGCTCATTCAGAACTTGTCACCCTTGCATCCGAATCTGCAACCAATATTAAAACCATTGTCTCTTTCTGTCATGAAGAGCCTGTACTTGAAAAGGCTGCATTATCTCTGAAGAAACCATTGAGGAAAAGCAGGAGGGAAAGCATCAAATATGGTCTCATTCAAGGTGTCTCCCTTTGCTTATGGAACATTGCCCATGCTGTCGCTTTGTGGTATACAACGATTTTGGTTGAGAGAGGACAGTCCAGCTTTGAAGATGGAATTAGGTCATACCAGATATTCTCACTCACAGTGCCTTCAATCACGGAATTATGGACACTCATACCAACAGTGTTATCTGCTATCAGCATACTTACGCCTGTATATGAAACTCTTGATCGGTGCACTGAAATTGAACCAGACACACCAATGAATACATCATCTGAGAGAATAAAGGGGCATATTGAGTTCCGAAGGGTCCATTTTAATTATCCATCCAGACCTGAAATGACTATACTTGACAACTTCAGTTTAAAAATTGAAGCTGGATCAAGGGTGGCTATTGTTGGACCAAGTGGAGCTGGCAAATCTTCTGTTTTGGCCCTCTTGCTAAGGTTCTATGATGCCAAATCAGGAAAGGTGCTGATCGACAGCAAAAACGTAAAAGACTACAACTTGAGGAATTTGAGGGCACACATAGGGTTAGTGCAGCAAGAGCCGCTCCTGTTTAGTTTCTCAATTAGGGAAAACATCTGCTATGGAAATGAAGGGGCATCAGAATCTGAGATCATAGAGGTGTCAAAAGAAGCTAATATTTGTGACTTCATCAGCAGTTTGCCCGATGGATATGATACAGTGGTAGGAGAAAAGGGATGTCAACTTTCGGGGGGACAAAAACAGCGAATAGCCATAGCAAGGGCTCTACTAAAGAGACCAGCGATAATGCTTCTAGATGAAGCAACAAGTGCCCTTGATGCTGAGTCCGAGAAGGCAGTGGTAAGTGCTCTAGAAGCATCACGAATAACCAACGGCACAGTTTCTAAGATGACACGGGTCACCATTGCACACAGGCTTTCTACAGTCATGAATTCAGATAACATTGTTGTCATGGACAGAGGTAAAGTGGTGGAAATGGGTTCACACTCATCACTGTTAGCATCATCTGATGGAATTTACTCAAAACTCTGCAAGCTCCAAAGCATTAAGGATTAATGCATCTGAATATAGGGGAGGAAAAAGGCTTTCCAGTTTTTTGGCCTCCCAAATGAATCTAGAATGACAGTGCTGTACTAGGGTTCAAATTCCAGGAACGAAAGAGACAAGTTAACTTCTCAAACAGTTGGCATCCCAAGTTCCAAGAAAATGTTTGCAACACATTAATCTATTAAACCACATTAAAACGTAGAGAGGATCAAGAGATCTACCTAAAGTTCACAGTGAATGCCACATAAAGTCTTCAATTGATCCATCTCTTCAACGGATGCAATTCCAGGGTCAATAAAACATAGCTGATCAAGCACGCAGTAATAACCAATCTGTCAAGTGCTTGTAAGATTAAATGACAAATCAAAGACAAGAACGACAAGAATATGAAAAAACCTGATACTGTGTCTTCTTGAGCGTGTGGAGACCTCTTTTTATTTGTTTTTGCCATCCAAAATTCTGTTTAAGAGATTTTTCAAGAGCCTCTGTTCTCTGAAAATGGGGTGCAAAATATCAAGCAAAATAAAGGTGCTGAGACAATGAATGTGCTAGGGTATCTGGTAGAACGATTTCATATGATAGAATCTTGAGGATAGAAACTTACTAGAGACAAAATGCTCTAGAGATAGCAAAATAAGCAAATATCAGAATTTTTTTTTGAAATTTCATGTCACAACCAACTATCAATCATACGTAAAGTAAACATGACGATCTCTTCTGATTTACCCTCCCAGGACAATTAAATAATGGTTTCAATAACATATTGTCTATGTAGTGTCAAAGTTGTTCCGTTCCTATATCTTTCAACTAGCATTTTGCAGAGCACTGAAAATAGACAGTCCAAGGTGTTCATTAACAGTCAAACTAATTGAAATTCCAACAATATCTGTACAAACTAAAAATACCTGAACCTAATTGTAGAGTACATCAAAGCTGTCTAATTTCTAGTTTAGTGACCTCAAGTGTAGTAAATGGCAAACAGGAATCACCATATACTAAGCAAGGAAAATACATGGAGTAATTCCAGGGGATTTGTCGAGTAAAGCCAAAGAGTAAATGAGTAAGGCTATATTTACACCAAATGTAGCCTAAACTAAGCAAAGAAGGGTTCTGAGGTTTTAACTTCAGCTAGTATTTAAAACACTCTATAAGGAACTCAGTATATTGAATAACTACAAATATTTGACAAAAGCCTTGTAAAAATAGTGCCAGCCACCCTTTTCTGTTAGTGATTGTTTGCTAGTTGGGTGCATGGCACTATTTCTACAAGGCTTTTGTCAAATATTTGTAGTTATTCACCAACAGACTAGCAGACAATCACTAACAGAAATGGGTGCAAGCAAGTCTGACGAATTTATTTTTTAAACTGAGGAAAATGTAGCTACTTGCAAATCGTTTCCATATTTGAATAATCAGCATGAGTCAAGATAATGAGAAAATAAAATTCTAGAACAAGCTAGTAGCTTGTGTTAATTCAATACTTACATGAGCAGGGTCTAGGATCAGCAAATTGTACTGCTGCATCCCATTTCTCTTGCGCTTAGCTTGAATACCAACAATGGTCCTTGAGTGGCCTTCATGTTGAAAATACAAGGGCCTGTAAAACAAAAGATTGTAGCACCATGCTGCAATACATACTCTCAGAGAAAAGAGACTTGCACATCCCCAAACTAATCAAGCAATTGGAAACTGACAAAGATCAACTCACGCTTTCTCACTAAGAATAACAGATCGACTGCCAGGTTTGGTTGAAGTGTTTCCAGAAAAGTAATTCCACACCCAGTCAACAATGACCCCAGTACCTTGGGCATTTCTATTCGGGATGCTAGAGTATGAACAATCTTCTGGAATAGCAGAATCTTTGCAGGTACTTTTCTTATCTCCTCTGGACAGAAACCTATCAATAGGCCCATAAACCTGCGTTATCTTCCTTTTGCCAACATTTTCCTTGATTCCCAATTTGATTTCCATACTACAGAAATCCACTACCATGGCCCGTAGACCAAAAGACCGAAAAAGGGCTGCACATTCTGTAGTTCCAATCCATTTTCTTTTGCCATAAATTTCCCCATCAAAGTCATTGGAACCTTGTGTATCAAACCCTAGTTTCCAAGCAATTTCAAGCCATCTCTGCAAAGAAGGAATATCAGGAACAAAACCAGAACCACCATACAAGGCCTCCCTTGCCTCAGGTCTTTGTTTAAGCAAATGTGAGCTAAGCATCTGGATATTACGCCAACCACATCCCCATCCCACATCTTCGGATTCTTGACTTTCAAAATGATCAACATAACCACACAATAAGCTTGTTGCATTTTCAGGGTCTGATTCCAAACAGTTGCGCAACAAAGCCATTAAACCACCTTCTATTTGGTAGAAGCTCTCCTTAGTCTGCAAACTGATTAAAGAACAGAACTTCTCATCAACATCAGTTGCGGCAAAAGCACCACTTGCAACATAAGCCCTAGATTCACTGCACTCTGGCCTTTCTCGAATACCAGAGTCTCCTTCGACCTGATTGAATTTCCACATACATCAGAGCAATCAACAATAGAACTATCTTGTAGCAAGTAGTTGTATATAACATTAATTGATTCCAGAAAAGCAAAATAGCATAAATTCATGTGTTTTTCCACTCAAAACGAAAAATTTTACACCCAGAACAGAAAGCGAATAGTCTCTGAAATTACCGTAAAGGAAGAAGTAGTAGACAGCTGAAACGCCATTTCATGGGCCAATTGCAAGTCCCTCGAAAGCTCTTCGTCAACCAAATGATCGTTTGCATGCCTGCAAGCACAAAAAAATCTCATAAGCAACTCTTTCACAACATAAGGATACAAAAATGTTGTCCTTTTTCCATTCACATAATATCCTTGAAAAGATTAACCATTGAAACAAGAATAGAACATCAAATACCTTTCGATTTCATGGGCAGGAAGAGGCAGATGACAGAAAGGGCAAGCGCAATAATCCATCTGAGGGCTTTTCTCTCAGCCCAAATTGCAAAATCAATAAATGGATTATTTAAAGCTACTACTACTTAATTTCCTCACCGGGATTCTGCTTCACATTGTATTTGGAGAGGATACAAAAAAAGGAAAACGTGAAAGATAGGATTACATTAATATATTCATGGAGAAAACAATAAATTACAGTATAAAGCAAGAACATCTGGAGAACAAATTTGAAATTACAGCAAAGGGCAAAATTGATGAGCTAAATCATGCCTGGATGAGTTCCGGAAACTTACAATCTCTGGATACAAACACGGGGGGAGCCCACAGGGGAGACCGAGTGTATCCGAGTGCAAAAGAACAGATTGGAAACAAGGAAGAAAAGTGATTAACAAACAAGATAAGCGCACTATTCCAAAGTGGTCTCCCTCAATTACACTGAATGCGCGCCTTCTCACTACCCAGGGTACATCCTCTAGGGAAATTATCAATTCAAATGTCTTATTTTTTATTTTTTAACTAGAAACCATAAAAATAACTCGAAAATCTATAAGGATAACTCGAAAATATTTAATGTTGGTTTCGAGGTAAGAAATCGATTGAATTTTTTTTTTCAAAATTCGGATACACTTTCACCTAGATAGGCCGAAAATTCCTTGACATTTTCGTCCAATCTGGGCGAACGTGTGTCCGAATTTTGAAAAAAATATTTTTTTTTGTTTTTTGTTTTTTTATTTTTTTTGGTAATATTAACTTTTTATTTTACATTAACAGGGTGATGAATATCCAAATACGTTTGAAGAATTTCTAGAACCGGAAGAATATATCGATCTTGGACATTTATTTACAACTGACCAAATATTTAGTTCGAAAGATGAGTTAGTGGACTGGGCAAAACAAACTGCAATGAATGCGAATACATATTTAATCATAACTCGGTATCAGAGATCCAGAACATTGGACCATCAACCGTATGTCACATTGGCTTGCGAGCGCGGAGATTCAGTTAAAAAATATAAAAAACCAATAGTTGACGATGAGGAAGAAGAAATACCCAAAAAAAGGCGTGGACCTTATGGGACGAAAAAATGTGGGTGTCCATTTAAGCTAAAGGGAGAGCAAATGGCAACAAGTGAAAATTGGCAATTGTTCGTACACAACGAGATACACAACCATAAAATAGCTGTTTACAGTCACGGTCATGCTTAGACTGCAAGACTTATGAAGGAGCAGTTGCAACAGACCGAGTAGTTGAGGAAGAGTCATGTTCCATCTCGCAATATATTACGATTTTTCCGAGAACAAGACGTTGGTTGTGCAGTTATGTAAGTTATAAGTGAATTATTTTTAATACTTTATTTAAATATTTTAGATTTGTTTTTATTTCATTAATAAATAGAAAATTTTGATGTATGTAGTGCTTAGAAAATTTACAATGTTTTTGCGAAGATTAAGAGGAATCGGATGTAGGGAAGAAATACGGTAGAGGAAATTCTCCGCTTAAGTGCCGAAAGGGGCTACACCGCTTTCCATAGAAATCGTGAGGACAACAATGTATTAGTGATATTGTCGTTGCACACCCGACATCGATTGCAATGATTAGAACGTGGTCATATGTACTGATAATAGATACGACGTATAAAACGAACAAGTAAGTAATATAGTGGATTAATTATATTATTAGATATCTTTATTAATTTATTCGCACAAATATTTAAATTTTATAATATTTTTTTTAGTAAATAGGTAGTAATATTTTTAAGTCCGTGAAAAAATATTAGTGAATGTTAATAATTAATTTTCCCGTTTATTTTTTAATTAAGGTACAACATGCCACTATTAGAATGTGTAGGGATGACTCCAACAGGAAAGAACTTCACAGTGGCAACAACTTTTATGTGCAATGAACAGGCAACGACATACAGATGGGTTCTTCAACAAATCAAGCACTTATATTTACATCTGCTATGTCAAATGGTCAGGGTTCAATTATCCATGAAGGAGAGCCTCTAGTCATTTTTACCGATAGGGAAAGTGGACTAATGCCGGTGATTGATGATGTGTTTAGCAATTCATATCATATGTTATGTAGAAGACACATCGATCAGAATGTGTTGACCAAGTTGATAGAGATGGTGAAAGATGAAGAGGTGGCACAACGGTTCGTGGAAAAAATTAATTAATGAAATAGATGAGGTGGAATATCAGAGAAAGTTGGAAGTGTTGAAGACTAGGTGGCAAAGCAGGTCTGACTTTCTACATAACCTGCTCAGCACATGGTTGAATCCATTTGGCAATAAATTTTGTAGGGTTTGGAGATCTCAAGTGTTGCATTTTGGGGTAGAGACAACGAACCAGGCAGAGAGCGAACATTCTGTGTTGAAGCTGTGCCTATCAGCGTGTCATGGTGATTTACACTGTGTTTCTGAATATGGACTCTCTCATCCAAGGTCAAATTGCAGAAATTAAATACACATTTGAAATTTCTAAACTTAAAGAGAAGTATGACGCTAAGAGTAATCCCATCTTGAAGAATTTAAGTAATAAAATTAGCCATTTGGGTTTGAAGAAGATAATAGATGAGTTAAAGAAAGCACGTCAGATGGTTGAAGAACCGGGAAATAATTGTCTGCATTATTTAAGGAAGTCGCACGGTCTACCATGTGCATGTAAACTTATTAATAGGTGCCAATATTTAATTCCAATCCAATTGGAAGATATTGACATTTTTTGGAGAAAACTAGAAATTAGTTCTGATATTCCTGAAGAACTGCGTGATCTCACTTTACCATTACAAGAAATTAGTACTAGTCCAATTTCTAATGTCCGGGAAGTTAGGCGACTCATCAACGGTGTTATATATCCGGTGTTGCCAGATGATCCTTGTCAGCCGTTGTCAACCCCCCAGAGACCGCAGTCACGAAGGGACGACGGAAGACGAATTCTACCAAAAGGGATAAGTCTCACTGAGAATAGGTCTCCATCGCACATAAGAAGATAGGAAAGTCCAGTGGTTCAAGTTCTGGGTCTGGTAGCGGTTCAGGTTCAGGTTCAGGTTCTAATCATAGTCCTCATGGAAGAGGTAGGCCGCCTCGTAGCGGTAGGGGTTGGGGCAGAGGACGTAGCAGTGGTAAGTTCAGTTTATCATTCGTTGTAAATCCGGATTCACCATCAGTGCCATTCCCTTTCAACAATGCATTTTCCGGGTTTATATATGAATTTATACAAAACTGGAAGAATGTGCTTGGAGATGGTAATTGTGGATTTTGGGTTGTATCAAATTTTTTGTTCCGGGATGAAAATCATTGGGTTGAAATTCGTAGAAGAATGGCTATGATTTACAGCACCGTATGAACATATATGAGCAATTGTTCGGCTCAGTTGAATGTGTGACATAGTTGATAATGAAGACAAACTGGGAAGAAGGTTCGACGCCACCTGAATATTGGATGGATACACCTGATCACCTTTATATCATTGCTAACACATTCAATCTATGCGTTGTATTTCTTGCACGGTCAGAGTCAACCACTGTCTTACCTCTCTTGTTTCTAATATGGATGGTACTGCTGGAACGATATTCATCGGACTCATAGAGGAATTGCAGCATTTTATACAGGTATTTATTATTGATAATTTTTTATTATTATTACTATTAATTGAATTTTTGCAGATTGATATTTTATTAAGCGTATATATTATTAATCGGATGGCAGATTGGGTTACAAGATACCATGAAATGTATCCGCCGCAGAGACATTTTATGTAATAATGTTGCAATTTGTAATTTATAATGTATTTTTTTTTAAGTGTTAATAATAGTTCGTATAATTTGTCGTTCGAAGTTTTTTTATTTACATTTTTTGTGTAATTATATTGATATGCAATAGTAAACCAGAACATGAGGGAATAAATATAATGAACATCACAAAAACTCAATAATACATAATGAACAGGAATTAAAAAAAGAAATACACAATATCCGAATATATAACGATTTACTAAAGAGCTATGTAATGCTTCCTTAGTAAATCTCGAATAGTACATCTAAACTCATCACCATCAATATCCTGTCTATGACACTCACGTGCAATCAAATCTAAGAGAGCCTTTGGTGGCATGGCGGGAGCTACTGGGACATTATAGCCACTAGGAATATTCTCGGGATTCTGAATCCTCAGGTGAATGCGGGGGAGGGACCAACCCATGTAGTCATCAGTGCAGGAACTCGCTAGAATGGCCGGAACACTAGTCCATGACTCTGTCAGTAAGTGCGAGGTGCCTCGAGCCGTAGTGCCTCGACAAAAGTGTTCCTCAATACATACATCCTGTTGTTCGACGTGCGGCGTGCCTCCTGAGGCTGGATAGGGTGGGCGGGAATACACTGCATAAAACTGAACTGTCTCAAAACCTGGTTAGGCATGTAAGGCTCCACACAGTCAAAATATGCAATGAACCCGTGCCTTGTGGAAATCCAACAATCACGAATATCATGAGTCCTGTACAGTATCCACCGAACCTCATCAGCTGTCATTATATCCAGTCTCAAGCGAATATCCAGCAGTTTATTCTCATTCTTATAACCGATCGTCGGAAACATCTGGATGTAGGGCTTGCATCCTTCGTAAGAATGTCTAAACGGGGGTGCAAACATGGGAAAATACAAATATATCCACACCTAAAATATAAAATATAAACTCAATAAAAATATATAAAAAGAAATATACATAAACCCAAAACCCTTAAAATATAAAAATAACATAATTAACGTTACTTTTAAAACACATACCTCTAATAGTGACCAGCACCCTGCAAGCTCCTTCGCATCAACCCTGGAAGCCTAACCCAGATTCCGGTACAGAGACGCAAGACAAGTAGTACCCCATACAAACCTCCCAACAGAACTCACATCCCGCAAAAGTGGCCACAGTCTCGCAGGTACAATGTTGCCACTCTTATCACTGAAGAGTGAGCTACCCAAAATGTACTGTAGATAATATGCAGCTCTGACCTGATGTGACTTTGTAGCAACAGTGTGAAGCTCCGTTGCATTAAACCCTAAACTCCCAGTGAGAGCTAAACCCAGATCATCCTGAACAACCCGTATCAACTGCTCCTTGGATAATCTGTGAGCCACTACTGCACCATAAGCAGGCACCCCAAGAATAAGCTTCACATCGTGCAGTGTAACGGTCATCTCACCCCAGGGCATATGGAAGCTGTTTGTGTCGGGCTGCCACCTCTCAACAAATGCCGACAACAATGCAGCATTGGCGTGCTGAAACATGCACGATCGTAGGTGCGTCAGACAGGACCAGGAAGCTAAGGGCCGAACCTGCGAATCTGTAAGGTCCCAACCAGTGAGAGCCATATAACGAGATCAGCACTTCAATAAACCACGACCCTGAAGATAAAACAAATAAATTTATACAGCTATATAATAATATATTTATGTAATATTTATTTTTTTTATTTATCATAATAAATAATATTTGACAGATTAAAGAATAATAATAATAATAACATGTCACTTTAACATAAAGACAAATACATGTCCACACCATATCGGACCCGCCACATGTCCACTGTATGATGGGATGAGCTCCGGGTCAACAGGACCTCCCTCGCTGCGCCTGTCTACTCTCAATCTGAAGCTTTTACTTTCTTTCTCTTCTGTGTCGGTGCCGGAACATCACGAGCTATCTCGGGTCTTTTGTTACGAGACCCTGCAATCTTACTCATTACCGACATAAAGCTGCCGGTCAAACTCTTCCCTTTCCCGTGACGAGGATGCCGGTCCGATCCACTAGCTGGTGTCACAGGTGCAACATATACGGTCTACTCCTCATCTCCATCATCATCACCCTCATCCTGATCATCATCACCACCATCACCATCATCATCATCACTACCATCACCATCATCATCACCTATCTCATCCGCCTCTCCCTGAATATGTAGGGATCGGATTCTTTCTTGCTCCTCGCCAACAACCCTATCACCCTCAAAAACCCTATCTGCAGGCCCCGGTATGTAAGGATCAGAAGATGAAACACCATACTCAGCATGAGAATGCCCGTGTGTGCTGCATGAAGAATCCTGAGGGGGCGGCGCCAAGCATCTTATAAAAAAACTCAACCCCTATCTGCCTCGGCTGGCCCCTAAACTGCAATATAGGCTCTTGGTGGCAGATCTATATAGTATGCAAGGTCGCAAAATGGTAGAAACATGTAAGTATGGATCATATACTGTGTCTGTGGGGTGTGAAGGTGGATGTACAGATCCATATGGCTCATAAGGCACATGTGTGTGAGACAGATGGGCTTGGAGGGGAGGTCGAGATCTAAAAGGTATGGCCGGTGATTGAGTAGAATACCTGGCTTCACCTGTACCATGATAGAAACCAGGTGCAAGAGGGGTAGGAGTAACAGGGAGGTCAGAAGTACTATGTCGCCCCCTCACACCTCTAGACAAAGCTGTGGCAGTGCACCCCTCAACTCGACTTGTCCTGTCCGTGAGAGGACCAAGATCATCATCTCCTCTACGGCCGCTAGGTCGAACCATCTATTAGTTATTCAAACTCGTTAATACTTGTTTATCATATATTTCAATATTTACCTTAACATCTATTATTATTTTATTATTTAGAATCATAGGTATCTATTATTTCATTTCTACTATTTCTTTCGTTTAATTATTATTTATCACTAATATTCTTTACTAATAGTTATTAATTTATAAATTATTCAATCTTAGAATTATATCCTAAACCTAAGGTCAAGAATAACAATGATTTCAAATTAAAATTCAAATAGTTTAACAATTACATAACACATTTTCTTATTAAACACATAATCATAAGTAAATAATTTTAAACTAGTTACATTTACTCTAAATAGACAAAATTAAATAACACTCAGAGATATTTATTATTACTTTATTGTTCACTTTATCGATTTTTATCCTATTTCATTTCCGTTATTTTGTTCATTTCAAAATGTTCACAAATCCATAATCATATTAAAAATTAAAAATTATCACATAAAATATGTTAAACAACTAGTCACACTCATTCTACATATACAAAATTAATTAAATAATCAAATATCATTTATGAACAAAAAATTTAAATATTTAAAAAAAATTAAAAAATTTTTTTTAACACTTTCGCACGTCGCCGACGAAAATGTCAGAGTACTTCCATTCATTAATGGCGAAAGTATTCTGGCACTTTCGCGGGTAAAGGACGAAAGTATCCAATCGGCCAGAATTTTTTTATAAGAAAAATTTGATTTTTTTTTAAACAGATATTTCAACGATCTAAAATAGTAAAATTGTAAATAAATGAGAATAGATTGAAGAACTAACCTTTTTTTTTTCAATTTGAACGGTCGGATCTTCCAAGATGTGAGATTGAAGTTTGTAGTCCTAGAGAGTGTTTAGGTGAAGAGAGAGAAGTGTTTAGGTGAAAATGAAATTTTTTTAATTTTTTCGAGTTATCCTTATAGTTTTCCGAGTTGTCTTTATCGGCCCCCTTTTAAATTTACAAATGTATATATATGGGGTCAATAAACTCAACTCCAGAATTTATACGTATAACGCGAAAAAATTTAAAAAATTTCATTTCTTACCTCAAACTTTCTCCCTTTTCAACAAATCCTCTCATTTCTCTCTAAAAGTTTAAATTTCAACATCAGATTTAAGAAGATAAGACAGTTGAAAAAAAAAAAAAAAGATTAGTACTTCAATCTATACTTATTTATTTACAATACTATCAGTTTAAAATTTAAAAATATGCATTGGATTGAAAAAAAATGCCGCCTTTTTCCTCCTTTTTTCTACCGAAATTACAGGACTTTCGGCCGGACTGGTGAAATTGTCTGTGTAGTTTCACCCGGTTCGGTGAAAGACGTTATAAATTTTTTCCCTTTCTAGCGAAATTCTACATGGTTGACCGCCCATTTCCTGGCGAAAATTTTTTGAATTTTTCGCCAGAATAGGCAAATTTTGATGAATTTTTTTTAACATTTGTTTATGTTATCGAGTTTTGTGTTTATAAATGTTTAAAATTATGATTATGTTTATTTGTTTGTATTATGTTATTTAATTTTGTAACGCCCTACCCCGTAAGCACCTAGCATGACTTTAAAATTAAGAACGTGATGAAAATAGAGTTTTGAAATATATGGTGGGATATAGTATTTTTGGTACTTAGTAGTATTTTGGGGATATTTAAGAATAGAAATAAAATTTTATTATCTTATTGAGGTTTTATTATTAAGGTTTATAAGTGCCTTTAAGTGGATTTTTATTTTTAATACCTACTATATTTATTTTAGAAATTTAAATACTTGACATTTTCATATAGGAATTAAAAAAAAAAAAAAAAACTTCATTGTGAAGATTTCGGTCACCTCACAACAACACTTGTCACCCCACCAATTTTTTTCTTCCCTTAACCGCCTCATGTCTCCTCATGTCTCCAATGTTTTCTTTTTTTTTCTTTTCTTCCTAATTCTATATATATAGCATGCATGTTGGTTTCTTTCTTTTAATTTTGGTTGGCAACAAGAACAAACTAAGGCAACAATTAAGGTTAGTTTGCATGTTTGCATGATTCTCAAATTAGTTGCATGTTTTGTTTCCTTTTTTTTTTTTAATTTTTTATTTTAGTTAGTTAGTTAGGTTATATATATATATGTATATATATAGTATATATTTATTTATTTTCTTTAATATATAGTGAGATCTATTTCTAGTTAGTTTATATATTTTTTTAGGCTAGTTATTTATTTTAAGATTTCAATATTTTAAATGGATTTTTTTAGTATAAAGTATACAGTTAATTATGGTTTCTTGGGAGAGTATATTTTTTTTAGAGTATAGGATTTTTCGATCTTTTTAAAAAAAAAATTATATAAGTATACGTATTATTATATTTATATACATCCCAAAGTCCATTTTATAAGATTTCGATATTATTTAGGGAATAGGATTATTAAATCGATACCTAGGTATTAAGTATTTTTCACATTATTATTTTGTAGGATCTTAGCACCAGATCTACATCCAGGTGAGTCCACCAACTTCATTTTATTTCAAATATTTTTTTTTTATATTTACAAAATTTTTGCTATTTTTTTTCGAACAATATTTCTCAGCGTGTTTTTGGAGATGTTCTCCCTGATGTGTTACGTGTTTCGTAGAAAAATGCATAGGAGCGGTGCTCCAAATAGGTGTTTCTTTTAAAACAGATTATTATTGTGGTACATAAGAAGTATGCAGGTTTTTCGGAAATATTTATATATTGAAAAATGTTCTGACTTGAAAAGTTATGTATTTTGATATACATGAATATAGATTTGGCATTGGGTTAATTGTGAAATTACATAAGCATGTGATGACTGGCGGATGAGGATTTTCTTTTGTGTTCTGAAATGTTTATGACTTGAATCTGTTATTATGGCCGGGCAAATGGCCCCTTTGATTTGTAAATACATACGAAACCTCATTCCGACCAAGATTAAAGTTTATTGTTGATCAAGTGAACGGACGCGTTAGCGGATTGCACTGTACGTGGCTAGTCCCCTGTACTAGGGCCTCTTCCGATGACGTGGACGAATTTTTGACTCTGAGGGTGGATCCACTGTAAGAGGGGCGTAGACCGCGGAGGGTGTGGCCCAATCGGTCTACGTGGACACCGTATCATGCTCTACGGTGGGGTTCGACCGCCTAGTGGAGAGTCAGGAGGGGCTCGACACTGAGGTTGGTTCCAGGGCAGACCTGGTAGGTGCCCCAGGAGTCTGTAGCCTGTTTTGACCAGTGTTCTGGGAGCGCGGTTGGTTGTAATCGAGCGCTCATATGTTGTTTGGTTGGTATTTGACTACGAGATGCCGGAACTTAGTTCCGATGGCCTCGTTTCGGGGATCCGGAATTTGTCTGTGGAGCCCCACTGTTGCATTACATGTTCTTTTAAAACTTGGGGGCATAGAGTCTGCGCCGATGTGTCTTGATTCGCTCAGACTTCCCGGCTGCACTCGAAACCCTCATGTAGGTTCAAGCATCAGTTTTGTTAAAATAGTAAAAGAAATATTTTTCTTATAACATTGCATGAATCGTTTTGTAAAACGGCATCATCATGATTTTAAAGAAAACACTACCGCACACACACACGTGGACTCACTGAGCGTTCGCGCTCACGTTTTTCCATATCATGTTTTCTTCTCAGATTAGCTTGGAACGATCAGGGGTTCCGCAAGCCACTGAAGTTTTAGGCCAGGAGTTTTTGGATCAAGTCTCCCCGGAAGGGCATAGATTTATGTTTTATCTTTTTAGACTCGAATCGTCTGTAGAGTTTCTTTTTATGTCTATGTAAGTGGTTGATGTAAGATTACTTTTGTGTTTATTATAAAACGGAAATGAGAAGTTTTCTTTTATCCTGTGTTTGAGCGCACCGGTAGTATTTAATTTACTTAAGTATTCCGCGTACTTTGTGTATACCTGTTAGTATTGTTCTAGGGTTTTGTTTTAGTGTGGAACTTATAATTTAGTGCCGAGAGGCACGCAGATGCCCTACTCAGCCGCAGTTGACCTAGTGGCAGGGTTGGGGGCATCACAGGTGGTATCAGAGCATCTAGGTTCGATACTAGGTTTGAAACGTTGGATTTTAGATAAGCTCTAAGCGTTAACTGTTTAAACTTTAAAGTTAACCATATGATTTATTGGTTAGTACTGACCCTAAGATTTTGTTTTGTAGGTACTAGATGGCACATCCTTCTCATAGATGGACATACAGGGAGGGCACCCTCTTAGATGAGCCTAGCAGGACTACGTCATCATCATCCTCCTCATATTCCCTTAAGGAGATCATCCCAGAAAGGGAACCAATTCCAGTGATTGACCTTTCCGATGATGAGTCAGTAGAAGGACCAGAGATGGCACCAGTAGTGGCACCGGGAATAGGACCTGGAACATCAATAGAAGAAGACCCTAGTGAGCCCACGTCGGACTCAGAAATGACACCTGAACCAGAGCAAGGGACACCGGCAGTCACTGGGAGTATGGGTACCTCTGTAGCAAATACTATGCCAGCAGCAGCCTCCCCTACCCCTATTCCACCCGTGGCGTCTGTATCTTCTTTTCCACCATCACTACTTCGGGGTGGGGTTAGGGAGTATGATATTTGTGGTTACTGCCTGTGGCGTGAGCAACGGGCTGAAGCCGCTAGCCAGCAGGTTATAGTATTAAGAGAGGAGATCTCCCGAATGGACGCCTTATTCTATGCAGCACGCCAGGCACGGCGACAGGAGACGGCGAGGGCCGCCATGTTAGAGGAGGAGTTAGCCCAGACGCGGGCAGCTCATGCAGCTCGAGAGAGAGAGATTTTGGAGCTGATTAACGAGCGGGACTGGCTTAGACAGTTTATCGCTCAGTTCCTTGGAACTACTGGAGATTCGGTGGATAGAGCACGTGATGAGCTGGAGTCTCATCCAGGAGGTTCTGGTAGCCAGTGTCCTTAGGCGGAGTAGTTTTGGATAAAGTACAGGTAGGTGTGCGTATTTGGTTACTTGGATAGGTACGAGTAGTATTTTGTTGGTACTTGATGCAGTAGGCTTAGGATCATAGGTATGAGGTCCTCGGGTTTTGGATATGTATAGCAACCCGACCATATATATTTTTGGGAGGTAGGACCAGGATGATCTGATTGTATCTTGACACTACTTGTACCAAAAATCCTTATTTTGAGTTATATATATGTTTGTATGTATGCATTTGATGTTTGTGCCTGAGATGAATTTATGTTTACCTGTCGTAAAGTATCTATAATCGTAGATGTTTATTAGTATTGGGACTTTTTGGTTTTTAGAAACATGTCAGGTTCACAATCTCCCAACCGTACTGGACGAGGTTATGTCGGAAAATTCTCAAAATAGACAGTCCCGAACCTACGAGAGATGCCACCCCTCGTCCCGTAACAAGCTACACACAAAGTAATCGAGAATTTTATGATCAAGATGACGGAATTATTAGAAACTTCAATGGCCACAAGAAGAAACGAACGAGTACCGATTCATCGGAGCAGATGAAGCATTAGAACGATTTCTTAAGTTTCGACCCCCGGAGTTCTATGGAGATGTTGAGCAAGAAATTAAAGCTGAACTGTTCCTTGAGCAGTTGAATGATATCTATGATACCCTTAAGTATGAGGATGCCCTGAGGGTAACGTTTGCAGCTTTTAGACTTCGAGGAATGGCAAAGGATTGGTGACTTAGAGCTTCCGAAGCACGGACACTTAAGAACCAACCATGGACTTGGAACGATTTTCAAGAAGAATTCAAAAAGGAGTATATACCTCGATGGGTTCGAGAGCAATGTGAGGATGAGTTTCAAAGAATTGAGACAGGGGTAACTCGACAGCTTGCCCAAAGATACTGGGAAAAGTTCAATAGGTTGGCTAAGTATCGCTTAAGGTTGATAGACACTGACGAAAATAAGACGCGACAATTTGTGAAAGGATTAAGGGTTGAATTGCAACGAGCATTAGCTCCCTTGCCACCGATGGGATTTGCGGCCGCAGTTGAAGCCGCCACGCGAACAGAGATGACTGATCAAGCGGTTATACAAAGGAAAACAGCCATTGGTTCAGCGACGGCTCCATATAAACGTCCCCGGACAAGGACCATGGAAACCTAGAGATTTCAAGAGATCCCGTGGTGAACAAAAGGACTGGAAATGAAGGCCGACCAACCTTAACCCCTCGGAGGATCCCACGTAATATGCACATACTGTGGGACGAAGTGGGCATGTGGCTGAAATGTGTTATCGGAAGTTAAGATTATGTTTCAAGTGTGGAAAACCAGGACATACCAAGGACCAATGCCCTGAGATGCAACAAGTAACCCCGGAGATGTCCAGAAAGCAGGCCGACCCCCGGGCCATGAGAGGAACACAGAAGGAAGGAATAATAAGCCACAAGTAAAAGCTAAAGTTTATGCACTGGATGGATTGCCCGTAGATACTGAAGCAGAAGTCGTTGAAGGTATGATAAAAAATTTTTCTCAACTAGCAAGAGTACTCATTGACCCTGGAGCTACGCATTCTTTTGTGAGTTTGCATTTCATAAAACATATTCCTATACCTCCTGTTAACATGCATTATCAGTTGATAGTTAGCACTCCTATGGGCGTGAATAAGATAACTGAGGTAAAGTACCCTGATTGTGACATATGTGTCGAGAATGTGGTTTTATCTGGAGATTTAATTGCCTTACAATTGGAGGGATATGATGTGATACTTGGGATGGACTGGTTGTCTAAACATTATGCCCAAGTAGATTGTCGACGGAAGTTGGTTAAGTTTAGCCGACCGAGTATGCCAATCTTGGTGTTCCAAGGAAAGCGAACAAAACGGGAGAATCCCTTTTTGTCTGGCATGAAAGCCAGAAAGTTGCTATGGAAAGGATGTCAAGGGTACTTAGCATATTTGCTCAACAAACCTAAGGAGGAGGTAAAATTAGACACAGTACCTGTAGTGAGGGAGTTTGTGGATGTTTTTCCTGAGGAGTTGACGACGCTACCCCCAGATCGAGAAGTGGAGTTTGGCATAGAATTGGTACCTGATGCTAAACCAATATCTCGAACTCCATACCGGATGGCACAGGAGGAACTAAAAGAGTTGAAAAAGCAACTACAAGAACTGTTGCAGCAAGGATATATTCGTCCAAGTACATCTCCTTGGGGTGCGCCAGTTTTGTTTGTAAAGAAAAAGGATGGAACCCTGAGGATGTGTATAGATTATAGAGGATTGAATAATGTGACAGTTAAGAACAAATACCCACTACCCCTCATTGATGAGTTATTTGACCAACTCCGAGGAGCGGGATGTTTTTCCAAATTGGACTTGAGACAGGGATATTATCAAGTCAGGATAAGAGAAAAGGATATTCCAATGACGGCATTCAACACACGATACGGACATTACGAGTTTGTGGTTATGCCGTTTGGATTAACTAATGCACCTGCAACATTTATGGACTTGATGCACAGAGTCTTTAATCCTTACTTGGATAAGTTTGTAGTGATTTTTATTGATGATATTCTTGTTTATTCACCCAACCCTGAAGTTCATGAACAACACCTTCGAAAAGTGTTGCAAACCCTACGGGAGCATAAGTTATATGCTAAGTTTAGCAAATGTGAGTTCTGGATGAGTCAAGTTACTTTCCTAGGACATGTTATCACCCGGGGAAGGAATCTCGGTAGATCCAAATGAAAGTAGAAGCGAGTGACTTATTGGACATAACCCAAAACACCAACTGAAGTACGTAGTTTCTTGGGTATGGCGGGATACTATCGGAGATTTATAAAAGATTTTTCAAGGATTGCTGGACCTCTAACCCAATTAACCAGAAAAGCAACCAAGTTTGAGTGGACGGAAAAATGTGAGAGTAGTTTTCAAGAATTGAAGAACCGACTAACGTCGGCACCAGTGTTAACATTACCCGATCCGAACAAGGAGTTTTCATTATACACAGATGCTTCAGGAGAAGGACTAGGAGTTGTGTTGATGCAAGACAGGAAAGTTGTAGCATATATTTCAAGAAAGTTGAAGGATCATGAATGGAATTATCCGACACACGATTTGGAATTAGCAGCCATCGTGTTTGCACTTAAGAAGTGGCGACACTACTTGTATAGGGCTAAGTATGAGATATTTACTGATCATAAGAGTTTAAAGTATCTGTTTTCTCAAAAAGACTTGAACATGAGACAACGTCGATGGATGGAACTGCTGGAAGAATATCGATGCCCGATTAACTATCATCCAGGAAAGGCGAATGTTGTGGCGGATTCATTGAGTAGAAAAGCAAAGATATCAAGTCTTAGCTTAACATCCACCCTACAAGAGGATATTAGAAGTGCCCAAAAGAGTAATAAGGAGTTCCAAGAGTTCTAGAACCGTGTGGAAGCTAAGGGATTGGAAGATTTTCGAACATTAGAAGCTGATGGGAGCCTGTACTTTCGGAATCGGTTATGTGTACCCAATGATACTGAACTTAAGCGCAAGATTCTAGAGGAAGCCCACAGAAGTAAGTATTCAATGCATCCTGGAGAGAATAAGATGTATAAAGACTTAAAGCAAAAGTTTTGGTGGAACGGAATGAAGAGAGAAATTGCGGAGTATGTAGCGGCCTGTCTTACATGTCAAAGGGTTAAGGCGGAACATCAAAAGTCAGCAGAATTACTACAACCGTTACCTGTTCCCGAATGGAAATGGGATCATGTGACAATGGACTTTGTCACAGGATTGCCCCGGACCAAGGGTTATAAGGATGCTATCTGGGTAATCGTTGATCGTTTAACAAAAGTGGCTCATTTTATTGCCATTAATATGTCATACCCTTTGGACAAGTTGGCACAGATTTATGTAGATGAGATTGTTCGACTTCATGGAGTACCCGTTGATATTGTATCTGATAGAGACCCAAGGTTTACCTCAAGGTTTTGGCCTAAGTTCCAGGCAGCTATGGGGACCAATCTAAGTTATAGCACCACAGCACATCCCCAAACCGATGGACAGTCTGAAAGAACAATTCAAACTCTAGAGGATATGTTAAGGGCTTGCGCCTTAGACTTTGGAAATAAGTGGGTATCTTGCTTGTGCTGAGTTTGCTTATAATAATAGCTACCACTCTTCAATAGGAATGGCACCATTTGAAGCATTATATGGTAGGAGATGCAGAACACCTTTGTACTGGGATGAAGTCGGAGTTCGATCCCATTGGAGACAAAGAAACTTGATGCCAGAATTGGAAGAGATGCAGAAACAAGTTAAGATAATTCAAGACCGGCTTCAAACAGCTAAAAGTAGACAGAAGAGCAATGCCGACAATCAAAGAAGGGATTTGGAGTTTAATGTAGGAGATCGAGTTTTCTTAAAACTTACACCACATCGCGGGAAGCTGCGATATCCGAGAAAAGGAAAGTTAAGTCCCCGATATATCGGACCATTTGAAATTATTGACAGGATTGGTAAAGTAGCATACCGACTCGCCTTACCAAATGAACTGATAGGTATACATGATGTGTTCCATGTATCACAATTAAAGAAGTATCACCCTGCACCTGATCATGTTCTCAATGATAACCCATTGGAATTACAAGCTGATCTGTCATATGAAGAAAACCAATTGAGATTATAGAACGAAGCGTAAAAGAGTTACGCAGGAGACAGATTCCAATGTGTAAAGTGATATGGAAAC
Organism: Catharanthus roseus; assembly: GCA_028651295.1. Taxonomy (NCBI): domain Eukaryota; kingdom Viridiplantae; phylum Streptophyta; class Magnoliopsida; order Gentianales; family Apocynaceae; genus Catharanthus; species Catharanthus roseus. The sequence continues at coordinate 4,484,511 of JAPQWS010000104.1, read as the reverse complement.
ATCATGGGATCGAAGAGGCAACCTGGGAAACTGAGGAGTACTTGAAGAAAAAGTATCCAGAGCTTATAGGTACGTAACTACTCAATTTCGAGGACGAAATTTTTTTTAGGAGGGTAGAATGTAACGCCCTACCCCGTAAGCACCTAGCATGACTTTAAAATTAAGAACGTGATGAAAATAGAGTTTTGATATATATGGTGGGATATAGTATTTTTGGTACTTAGTAATATTTTAGGGATATTTAGGAATAGAAATAAAATTTTATTATCTTATTGAGGTTTTATTATTAAGGTTTATAAGTGCCTTTAAGTGGATTTTTATTTTTAATACCTACTATATTTATTTTAGAAATTTAAATACTTGGCATTTTCATATAGGAATTAAAAAAAAAAAAAAAACTTCATTGTGAAGATTTCGGTCACCTCACAACAACACTTGTCACCCCACCAATTTTTTTTTTCCCTTAACCGCCTCATGTCTCCTCATGTCTCCAATGTTTTCTTTCTTTTTCTTTTCTTCCTAATTCTATATATATAGCATGCATGTTGGTTTCTTTCTTTTAATTTTGGTTGGCAACAAGAACAAACTAAGGCAACAATTAAGGTTAGTTTGCATGTTTGCATGATTCTCAAATTAGTTGCATGTTTTGTTTCCTTTTTTTTTTTTTATTTTTTATTTTAGTTAGTTAGTTAGGTTATATATATATATATATGTATATATATAGTATATATTTATTTATTTTCTTTAATATATAGTGAGATCTATTTCTAGTTAGTTTATATATTTTTTTAGGCTAGTTATTTATTTTAAGATTTCAATATTTTAAATGGATTTTTTAGTATAAAGTATATAGTTAATTATGGTTTCTTGGGAGAGTATATTTTTTTTAGAGTATAGGATTTTTCGATCTTTTTAAAAAAAAAAATTATATAAGTATACGTATTATTATATTTATATACATCCCAAAGTCCATTTTATAAGATTTCGATATTATTTAGGGAATAGGATTATTAAATCGATACCTAGGTATTAAGTATTTTTCACATTATTATTTTGTAGGATCTTAGCACCAGATCTACATCCAGGTGAGTCCACCAACTTCATTTTATTTCAAATATTTTTTTTTTATATTTACAAAATTTTTGCTATTTTTTTTCGAACAATATTTCTAAGCGTGTTTTTGGAGATGTTCTCCCTGATGTGTTACGTGTTTCGTAGAAAAATGCATAGGAGCGGTGCTCCAAATAGGTGTTTCTTTTAAAACAGATTATTATGGTGGTACATAAGAAGTATGCAGGTTTTTCGGAAATATTTATATATTGAAAAATGTTCTGACTTGAAAAGTTATGTATTTTGATATACATGAATATAGATTTGGCATTGGCATAATTCTGAAATTACATAAGCATGTGATGACTGGCGGATGAGGATTTTCTTTTGTGTTCTGAAATGTTTATGACTTGAATCTGTTATTATGGCCGGGCAAATGGCCCCTTTGATTTGTAAATACATACGAAACCTCATTCCGACCAAGATTAAAGTTTATTGTTGATCAAGTGAACGGACGCGTTAGCGGATTGCACTGTACGTGGCTAGTCCCCCGTACTAGGGCCTCTTCCGATGACGTGGACGAATTTTTGACTCTGAGGGTGGATCCACTATAAGAGGGGCGTAGACCGCGGAGGGTGTGGCCCAATCGGTCTACGTGGACACCGTATCATGCTCTACGGTGGGGTTCGACCTCCTAGTGGAGAGTCAGGAGGGGCTCGACACTGAGGTTGGTTCCAGGGCAGACCTGGTAGGTGCCCCAGGAGTCCCAGTAGCTCTGTTTTGACCAGGGTGTTCGGGAGTGCGGTTGGTTGTAATCGAGCGCTCATATGTTGTTTGGTTGGTATTTGACTACGAGATGCCGTAACTTAGTTCCGATGGCCTCGTTTTGGGGATCCGAATTTGTCCGTGGAGCCCCACCGTTGCATTACATGTTCTTTTTAAAACTTGGGGGCATAGAGTCATGCCGATGTGTCTTGATTCGCTCGGACTTCCCTACTGCACTCGAAACCCTCATGTAGGTTCAAGCATCGCTTTTGTTAAAATAGTAAAAGAAATATTTTTCTTATAACATTGCATGAATCGTTTTGTAAAACGGCATCATCATGATTTTAAAGAAAACACTACCGCACACACACACGTGGACTCACTGAGCGTTCGCGCTCACGTTTTTCCATATCATGTTTTCTTCTCAGATTAGCTTGGAACGATCAGGGGTTCCGCAAGCCACTGAAGTTTTAGGCCAGGAGTTTTTGGATCAAGTCTCCCCGGAAGGGCATAGATTTATGTTTTATCTTTTTAGACTCGAATCGTCTGTAGAGTTTCTTTTTATGTCTATGTAAGTGGTTGATGTAAGATTACTTTTGTGTTTATTATAAAACGGAAATGAGAAGTTTTCTTTTATCCTGTGTTTGAGCGCACCGGTAGTATTTAATTTACTTAAGTATTCCGCGTACTTTGTGTATACCTGTTAGTATTGTTCTAGGGTTTTGTTTTAGTGTGGAACTTATAATTTAGTGCCGAGAGGCACGCAGATGCCCTACTCAGCCGCAGTTGACCTAGTGGCAGGGTTGGGGGCATCACAAATTTAGTGTTTACATAAATTTGGGTGCACGTTTATTTGACATGTTTAATTTTGTTTATTTAGAGGGCTTGTAATTAGTTGTTTATTTGTTTAATATGATTATAAATTATGTTTACATGAATAATACGACTTTAAATGGTATTTTGTTAGTATAAGTGTTATAATTATTCATGTTATATTTTGAATCAATTTATATGTTTAGGTTGACATTAGTTAATAAAAAAGTCTGAAGTGCTTAAAGGGGATAATAAATATAACTGTAATCTATAATTTAATGAATGACTTTAATTAAATAATAATTTAAACATTTTATATTTAAATAATATTGTGAATAATAGTAAAATAAACAAAATCATTTTTTGAATTGTTAATAATTAACAATATATAAAGAATAATGATAATAATTTAAAATTATGTAATTAAAAATTCTAATTTAAATAAAAAAATTATGAATAATAAATACAATATTGATTCAGATTATGAAAATATTAAATATTAAAATAATATAAATGACGTGATTAAAAAATATAATTTAAGTAATAAAAAATTATGAAGAACGAAGTTAAATAATAAGATAAAGACAAATGCATTACATATATTGTGTAAAAAGATTTAAATAGTATAAGACATGAATTAGTTAAATATTAAATAATGCTATTGATGAATATGTTTGGGAATTTGTTTAGATGGTTTGGCCCGGAGCACATAGGGGAGATGATGATCTAGGTCTTGTGACAGACAGGACCGGTCGTGTTCAAAATCGTGTAGTCACTACTTCATCCTGTGGTCTGAGGGGTAACCACAATATTTCTGACATCCTATCTACTCTTGCCCCACTTGGACTGGGTATATATTATGACCCTGATACACCCGGGTCTTCTACCCAACCACCCCCTATACCGGTTAGGACCCGTCCTCCTCCCCCATCACACCGTCCATACACTCCCATACCCTATGACCCTTATGGATCTTCTTAGCCACCATCTCAGCCCCACCTACATCATATGATCCATAAGCATATGCTCCTTCTGTGTCTCCCCGTATGCTCGGCCGAATCGGCCACTGTATAGAAGTAAACATCAGTAACCATTAAATGAAGTTAGTGGTCTAGGGTTGTAGTTAGGTGTTGAGTTCTTCGAGCAGCTTGTGTCAGGAGTCCCGGTCGATTCATCTTACAGCACAACTGATTATACAGCCAGCCACTGATTATGGCATTCCCTCAACTGAGCCTTATTTAGGGAGGGATTCTGGTACATCGGCAGAGGGTGACAGGGGTCGGTCTGAGGAGTCTGACATGGTTGAATCCCTCTATATTCGCGGTGAGGACGATCAGGTTGACCCTTAGGATGATGATGATGATGATGGCGACAGTGACGGTGATGAGGACGAGCCTGTACCTGTGGCTCTTGCATTATCGACAGGTGTTAGACCAGGCCTGGGGAAAGGGAAAAGGTTGACTGACAGTTTCATATCAGTGATGAGTAAGATCGCTGGGTCTCGACAAAGAAGACCCAAGGATTCGCGTCCTCTTATGGCGCCTACACAGAGGAAGAGGAAGAGAGCAAAGAATGACGGTTGGGAGCAGACAGGACCAGTTGAGGGAGGTCCACAAGATCCAGTGCTTATCCCTTCATACAACGGACATATTGTTGGTTCTATATAGCGTGGACAGGTAAATTTATGAACAATTTATGTCCATTCTGTATTTATGTTTATTATTCCATGATTTAATATTTATATTACTTTATTTTGTTTATATGCAGGAGCACGGTATATTAAAGTTGCGTTCGCGCTTTATTTCACTGACGGGTTGGACCCCCAGTGAACTTGAGGTTGAAGATTTGATCAAGGGAACAGGACTCGTCCATTTGAGAGAATACATGTTCCAGCACCCCAACTGTACGTTATTATCTGCTTTTGTGGAGAGGTGGCAGTCATACACCAATAGTTTCCACATGCCCTGAGGAGAAATGATAGTTTCCTTACATGTTGTCGAGTTGATTTTGGGCGTACCTGTTTACGGTAACGTTGTGGATCTATATTATTCTCGGGACCAGTTGGCTGTAGTTATTCAGAGCAACTTGGGTATCACTTACTCTGGAGGTGGTATCAATGGTCAGGAGTTGGGACAGATTGCAGAGGAACCCGATAGTCGACTTTTCCCTGAGCACAAGACTGCATACTACATCTAGTATTTACTTGGAAGTTCCCTTTTTACCGATAAGAGGAGTAACATCGTCCCCACCAAGCCATGGCCGCTCGTGAAGAATGTTCGGGCCAATGGTGGATTTGCATGGGGTGTTGTGACGCTTGCGTACTTATACCGGAACCTAGGTCAGGCGTCGCTGGTTGATCGAAGGAGTTGGCTGGGTGTTGATCACTACTTGAGGTATTATTATTAACTGTCTTCATTTTTTTATTTACTTTGATTATGTCTTCGTTTACTATAACTAGTAATTCACATGCTGTTTTTGTGTTTGTTAGGCATGAATATACTTGTATTTTCCTAATTTGCCCCAGTGGTGAGACCGGGTGCCAAGTCGTGTAAGCCGTACATCTAGCGATATGCAATATTAGGACACAAGTCTGAGCACAAATTAGTCGACATTTTGCATACATTTAGATGTAATGACTACTGATAAGGTACAATGGACTCTCTACAAGCCCGATGAGATACATGTCGTTTGGGTTTCTACATGGCATGGGATGCTCGCATACTTTGATTGTGTTGAGCCGTACATGCTCGACAGTTTGGGTGGGTTTAATGCATTCCAGCACATCCTATTTGACCTTTGGAGGCTTGTAGGCCAACAAATAATAGGATGTACGCTGTGAAGAACACATTTATCGAGGCATTGTGGCTAGAGGAACCATCACATCTACTGACGGAGATATGGACCAATGTACCTGCTGTACCCCCGAGCTGTTGCATAGATACATGCCATGATATCTCCCTTGCACTCATCCCATGATGCAAAATCCCAAAAGACTTACACATAGTGCACATTTTCTTACTACAACTCCCATATCTGATAGAGTTCTCTTGGACATGATTGCTCTTGAGGTGGACCGCGTAAACACTAATGACTTTATTGTTCTCGGAAGAATAAGAGAGATGGTGAAGAAGTATTATCAGCCTTACCCTTAGATTGATGTTGTTTTAAGGTTTCATCTGGATATTTTTTTTAGTTTGTTACTTTTAGTATGTTTACTTTTATGTACGGTTTATTAATTTACAGTTTTTTGCATTTACTTTGGGAAATGACCCGAGAAAATCGGACGATTGATTTTAAAAGGGGTCGTCCAATATTTTAATTCACTTAAAAGTTCTAATTATAAAGGTTAAAATCGGTCATATAAACTTTAATTACAAAATACACCCTTAAGGCTTACAAGAGCTGTTTTTTACAACGTGAAACTCATGAGTAACTATAAGGAGGTAAAATTACAATTATTATACAAATTGTGTAATAAATTTAATTACAAAAACAATTACAATTAAACATGAATGGGATATCTTGGTAGATATGCTTCAGCATACCTCGCGTTCTAATATGCAATCCTGTCAGAATAAGCAAATACCCAACCGCTGACTCGATCACTATGGTGATATTCCCATTGCATGTGTAAAGGGGGCAATGACATTCATCTCGCATTTGTAGCTGCACAAGACAATAAAAATGTAAAGTTGGTCTCCGTTTATGTGAACAAAAACTATACAAAATGACTAACGAGATAAATAAACATACACTAACCTTAATAAAATGATGTTGTTTTGCCAAGTGCCCAATAAAAAGTGTACCTGTTGTACGATACGAATACGAGTACAGATGCAATACAGTCATGGACCCAATCCGTGCAACTAAAATCACACACAGATTGAATGCATTTTCTATGACGTAAAGAGAATCAGGTGTATCCAACCAATTGTATCCTACCAATGTTCTGGAGGCGCATGTTCATCTCGCCACTGTGTCTTTCTATGAGCAATTGACACGTGCTTCCAATACGCTTGTCCCTTTTTGTTGAGTTCGTCTTCCATGGCCCTTTTGTGGCTGTAACCTCAGGGGGAGATGTCAATGTCATACCTGGAACTTCGGACAAATCGAACTTAATACTCCTTTCGCAAGACTACGCATCTCTTTAACTTTGGATATCGGTCCTGTACTTATCTAATCTAAGAGGTCGGCAAGATCACGCATCTCAGAATCCATATTCATGTCCTCTCCTACGAACAAGGCTGATTTCTAGTGTTCGAATAACTGGATAGGGAGCATGTGTTCGAACCATGTAATCAACTCGCATGAACATGGGAGGTCATGTGACATTCTCAAATAATGCTCGCACTTATTTTTCAGATCATCAATGATCTCTGGAGCTCTCTTAATCTCAACACATATCTTTTTCACTGTCAAATGACTGATTTGTTACTTACATTCTTCAATATCAGTTTACTCTTGGCATTAAACTTTTCTTTGAGCCTAGAAAACTCCAATGAGCTCTTAATATCAGCAATTTGACCTTCAATGGGCGAGTCAGTATTAAGGAACACAGTGTCCAAATACTATGGCATGTTGAAAGCCATAGCTTCAGGATTGGATGTTCACTTTCAACACGGTTCGTGGTCTCAACCCCAAAATGCATTACTTGACCTGTCCAAACCCTGACGAATTTTTGCGCCAGTGGATTCAACCAAGTGTTAAACAAATAATGTAAGAAGTCCGGCCTATTATGCCATTTCGTCTTCAAAATATCCAATTCTTTTAAGTACTCCACCTCATTGGTTTCACTAAGCAATTTGTGCCATGAGCCGTTTACGAACCGTGATGCGACTTCTTCACCTTTTATCATCTCGGTTAGTTTTGCCAGTACGTTCTAATTGATGTGCTTTCTACATAGCATGTGGTATGCTGTACTAAACACCTTTTCGATCATAGGTATTAAACCACTTTCCATGTCTGTAATAATCACGCACGGCTCATGTGGACTACCATCTTGTTCTTTCCCTGTTGACACAATTGATGAAAAATATATGTACTCATCTGTTGAAGAACCCATCTATATATCATAGTTTGCTCATTCCGCAAGAATGTAGTTGCTATAGTGAAGTTCTTACCCGTCAAAATCATCCCTACAGTCTCCAACAATGGCATATTGTACCTTTTTAAAAATATAGAGGACAGATGAAATATTTAGAAATCGTACATATAATAAGTTAATATAATAATACAAAATAAATAACATAATGAATGTAAGAAATAAATAATAAAATAATATAAATTACGTAATTAAATTTTATAAGCTAAATAAACCCTAAACCCTAAAATCCTAAACCCAAAACCCTGAACCCTAATGGCTAAGAGAAAACTAAATTAAACATAAAATAAAGTATAAATTTGGATACTTTACATTAGAATATTAAACCCTAAACTCTAAAACCCTAAACTCAAATCGTTCCTAATTTCTAAACCTTAAACAATCAATATACAATTAATATTCCTATTAATATTATAACTTAAACAATCAATATACAATTAATATCTAAATCTACACTTAATATAATGTATACAAACAAATTACTTGTTTGTTTTTACGTCGTATCCATTACTAGTAATATGGCCACGGTCTCATCATTTGAATTGACGTCAGGTGTGCAACAACAATATCACTAAATACGTTGCTGTCGGAACAGTTTCTGTAGAAGACCGTGTAACCCCGTTAAGCACTTAATCAAAGAACTTCTTCTACCGTGTTTCGCCCCTGCATCCCACTCTTCTTAATTTTGGCAAAAACGTTGTATATTTTCTGTGTACTACATAAATAATAAAAATCATAATATTACACCCTAAACACAAATAATAACCTATTAAAAGTATTGAGACATATCTCACGGCACAACCCATATTTTGTTCTCTGAAAAATCGTAAGATTACGTGGTGGCACATGACTCTTCCTAAATTGCTTAGTATATATCAGCTGCTCCTCAGTTAGTTTTGTAGCTTGAGCGTGACCGTGATTATAATACCTATTGCATGGTTGTGCCTCCCATCATGTACGAATAATTGCCAATTTTCATACATGGCCATTTGCTCGCCTTTTAATTTGAAGGGGCAACCACACTTTTTAGTCTTATAAGGACCCCGTATTTTAATGGGAACTTCTTCTTCTTCTTCATCGTCAACTCTTGGCTTCGTTCTTGGTTTATTTGCACCTCCACGCTCGCAACCTAATGTAACATATGGTAGACGGTCGGATGTTCTTGATCTCAAATACCGAATGACAATCAAATATGTGTTCACTTTCATAGCCGTTTCTTTTGCCCAATTCACCAACTCTATTTTCGAATTAAAAAATCGATCTGTTGCGAATAAATGTCCATGATCCATGTATTCTTTCGGTTCCAAAAGTTCTTCAAATGTATTCGAATCCACATCATCCTGTTATGTTAAAACATAATACGAAACAAATTAATAATACATTTTATATTAATTAAAAAAATTATAAAACAGGAAAATAACATTTAATATAAAAAAAAAACTGACTAGACCGAGTTTTGCCCATCTGTGTGAAATTTGGTGAACATTTTTCGCTTGACTGGACGAAACCCACTAGAGATTTTTGCCCAAGTGGTCGAAACTGGGTACAGTCACGAAAAAAAATTAGTATTTTTCTTAACTCAAAATCGATATTTTCTTGCAAAATATCTTTAAAATGATCTATATCTACCTTCAAATTGTGTTGAATATGAAATATTAGAGTTTTAGAGTAGGGAGAAGTTAGAGAGAAATTGTTTAGAGAGAGAAAGAGGAAGGTAAGAAATGAATTTTTTCGCGCCATACATATAGATTCTTGAGTTATGTTTATTGACTCCCATATATGTTTATATTTATATATATATATATATATATATATTTACTTGTTACATCTTTCCCATTCCTATATTTCTTTACCTATAGCATTGTGAAAATAAGACAATATGTGATGAATTGTTTCTTATCATACCCTCTCATTAATAACAATTTCTAACATTTTTAAATTCTTCTAATATAAAAATTAATAGAATAATAATGAGGAGATAGAAACTAGTAAAATAACAATGAGGAGGGAGAAAAGTTTGAAGGATATTATACTCTTTACAAAAAAAGAAGTCTAAAGTTACAAATTGTAGTGTAATATGTGACAATTAATAAAGAAGGAAGGAAATTTTTTTTCGATAAATTACATGCCGAAATATAAGATTTACGCGTGAAAAAATTCAAATATTATTTCCCTCAAAAACACTTTCTCTCTCCCTCTCTACACATGTTTTTTCCATATCTTCCCTACAAAATGTGGTGATTTTTTGAAGATTTGAATATTTTGAAATTAAACCTGAATAATTTTGAAGATTATCTACACGAAACGATTAATTTTGAGATAAAAATCACAACAAAAATACACCAAAAATTCGAAAATACACCATCTGCACATCAAATATTGCAGGTGGTGTATTTTTTAATTTTTGTGTTTTTTAATTTTTTTAATATTAACTTTAACTGTTCTTAATATATGTTTTAGTACAATTATTGTAAATTTTAGTTACTATTGTAATTTGAGTTGTTTATATTAATACATACATGTGTATATGTTACCGTTTAATTTGTTTAGTTGATAATTAAATGTTTAATTTTAATTATATAATGGTGTTAAGTTTTTTAGAGATTAAATAAAGGTATAAAATATATGAAAACAATTAATAATAATTTAATAACATTAATAATAAAAAAATTTAAAAATAAAAAACAGCCTTGCACCGGTCATTGGCGCGAGCACCGAGTACCTAACCCAACATCAGGCCTTGCTTGATTTTTTGATTTTGGTACTTTTTTTAATTTTTAAACCGATAAAAATATAAATTAACGAGTATAGAACAATATACCAAATTTTTTTCCGAGTTTTGAATTTGAACAGATCCTCTTTTAAAGTCTTGAGGTGTAAAGCAAAGTTAGAGAGAAAGAGGGTAGAAAGAGAAAATAATTTGATAAAAATAAAAATTTTCGTTCGTAAATTTTATATTTCAACACGTAATTTATTGATGTTTTATTTTTTTTGAATTACAAATAGATATACTAGTATACTTCTCTCCTCTTCTCAAAAAAGAAAAATAAATACAATACTCACTTATTCAATAATTACTGTTAATTTCAAATTTTGAAAAAAATTATTATTTAACCCTGTGATGAGATAATAACTCTGTTTTAAATAATAATAATAATAATTATTATTATTATTATTATAACTCGATGGTACAGCCGGAGATTCTAAATCACAACCGTCGCCCCAATTATTTAACCCCTCCCCCCCCGCCCCCCCCACCCCCCCCAAAAACAAAAAGAGTTCCCTTCATTGAAGTTTTGAATTCAAGTCTTGCATATGTAAAAATTCTGTTAAGAACCTCCCTCATCAGAAGAAAACCCCTCAATAAAAAAAAAAACAAAAAACAAAACAAAACAAAACAAAAAAAGAAGTAGAGAAAGTAATCCATTTTGCACAACAAATTTTTTTTTTTCCATCCATGTACATTTTTGTTTCCTGTATCTAATATAAATTGGGGCCTAAGAAGAAATTTACAGCCCCATAAAGAAATTTACAGGTCTACTACAGAGATCCCAGAGCCCAGAACTTCAGATGTTCTACAGAGACCCTAAAAGCATCAAACTGGAGGATACATTACAAGCTTCTTTGTTGGGGGAGCATAAGTCTGCGGTATACATTCCATCTTCAAATCAGTGAGATGAAGTTTCTCCCTTACTTGATACCCGTGAAGCACTCTTTGAAAGGAGCAACTCCTTCAGTTCTTTGTAAGCCTTCAGCTCCTCCAATGCATCTGACGTCTTTCGGGGCATAAAGAATCGCGAAGTCCCACCATCTCCCTCGAGTTCAGATTTTGAAGCATCGGAGGCATAACTATAATCTTGACGCAAAGGAGGAGCTGTTCTTAGCATGTGAACAAGGGCACCAACCGCAGCATCTTGAGATTTTCTTCTTGCTGGTGATGCTCGTGGAGAAGCTTCTGAACCTTTTCTTTCACCAAGATTCTGGCTGTAGAACAGGAAGCAATGAATTGTTACACCACATGCAAAGTTTAAGCAGAAGTAACGTTCACACAGTGACATCTATTCTTTAAGAAGCAAACTAGATATCATGAGTAACCGTAATTGTTTGCCTCATCCCAGTTCCTCAGAGGGAACAAAAGATATAGACAGTGATTTAAACAAGTTGAAATTATTGTAGGTATTACCAAAAAGTATGCAGATAACTCCCTCAGGAGCTCAAGATGGAATTAACTTCTTGTGAAATCAACTTAACCATCTATTAATTGCCATTGGTTACTATCATCGTTGAATATATATGTTTACCTCTGGAATACCTGGTGGCTTCCAGCAAGACGGGATGAATACTGGTAGACTCCTTATCTAACAGCATGAGTACAAGAAAATAAAGTACAAAAGAGCCAGAAGCTAATTTCCAGCCACAACCAGAAGCACAATCTTGACCAAAGCTTGCTGGTTTCCTCACTCTTTCTTATAAAATCTGATCTAATATATTAACAGCTGTAGGTCACAGAGATGAGCAAGGCTATAAACCCGGAAAAGAAAGAAGTAAAAAGTCTAAAGCTAATGTCAATCCAAAAAGTCTTTTGGTTCGTCAAGCAATACTTAACATAAAGCGATTGCTAGGATTGAGATTGTGTATAACATTGATGACATAAAACAGGGCCTCAAGCAACCTTTAGAAGATACAGATGTTAGGAGTCAGATAGTTGCTGAATGTCAAACAGAACTTCATTACAATGTATTTAAGGAAATAAAAGTTATTATTTAACTTGTCCACAAAGAAACATGCAAAGTACTAGTCACACTGATAATGGTTATATCAAGATAACAAAGAAAAAAAAATAAATGCCCTAGGTAGCATTTCATGTAAGAGCGTAAATAAATAATAAAAAAAAAAAAGACCTTGCTGCATTTATATTTCTCATCCATATATTTACTTTCTTCCTGTATACTAAAAGATCCACTACCAAAACAGACCTTACAAAATCAGTTGATTCTGTTCATAGAAAAGCATTTTCCTCAGGTTACCACTCTGAAAGGCCACCTGAGGTATCATGGAAAAACAGAAAGGCTGTAATTCACATGGATCTACTGTTGCAGTGAATTTACTAGATTTAAGTTGCTTATAATGCTTTATGTTCATCAATAAGCAGTTTACCGTATTTACATATTCACTGTGTGATTCCAGAGGAGTTGAGAGTGCAGCCAGTAAGCCTCTACTCCTTTTCTATATTAAACAAAACTAAGCTATTATCCTGGCATAAAGGACCTGTTTCAAGCCCTAATTTTTAGTTACTATGAATTTCTTTTGCTACATAAACTAGAATCAAGATCCACTGCAGATAAGCATACTCTCAACATACAAAAGATTATTTGTACTTCATATCAAACTTCACGACAACCTTAAGGTTTGCCTTAAATCTCATGACTTTTTTTTTTTTTTGGGGGGCGCAATTCTTAAATCTCATGGCTTAATAAGACTACAAATCACTTTCCCAGTTGTATAGGTCACCACCCCGTTATCCAGAGAGGTTAACTCAACTTTGAGAGCAAGCAATCATACTTGCGAAACAAATATTCAATAATTGTATTCTCCAATAAGGAAAGCTGACCGAAGATATCAAACAAAAGCCCTCAAGAGAGTAACTTCCGGCATCGATAGAAGTAGATAACCTGTTTTTTTTATAGGAACAATATGGGCAGTTGTAGGGGATCTAACTAGGATTGCATCTCTCTTTTTTCTTTTTTTTGTTTTCCTTTTGGTGGGTTAATACATTTGCATCAGGTACACCATAACTGACTCTGACTCACTCTCAAAAACCTTATGAGCAGAAATAACTTAGGCCTCAAAGTTACGTACTCAAAATTGCCTCCAAACTATTGCTATTATGCTGGTGGAGAAAAGAAGAATGTTAAGAGAGAAAGTGAAATTAAGAAGTAAAATCTTTCTCCGTAAATATTGTGCTGGATATGAAGTCAAGTTCAATGAATAACAGTTTGCAACTTAAAGAAGTATATACACATGCACATAGAAAGCTCAGAAGTAATGACAAGTACCTAGCTGGGGAATCAGCAGAGTCAACATCATCAACAATAAATGGACAAGAGAAGTCGCCCTCATCTAAGTCATCTTGGAAAGATAATCTACTAGAACTTCTCGAGAAGCCAACACGTGGTGAGCCACTGGACGAAAGCAATCCAGAGAACCGTCCAGAATCATCTTTGGCATCTCTTGACACCTAAAATATGTAATAAATTAAAGCTGAAAGTTTTGGAAGTATCTATTCAACCTACAAAAGTAAAGACTCAATCAATGACATCATAAACATAAACATACTTTCTGAGCCAAGTTTGTTATTCCATAACTGGATTCCCCAGATTTTAGTGACTCTGGTTTCCTCAATGACCTCATTCCAGATGGGGATTCCTGGGACGATGAATCATGCTTTGTGAATCTGGAAGACAAAGGTGGAAGAGAATGTCTATTTGGATCTGACAAATTAGGAGAAAGGTATCTTGAACTTCTGCTTATCATTGGATGTGGGATACTGACAGGGGCAGTTTCTGAACGTAAACGAGTTGGCACAGCGTTCCCACCAGAAAGGTATGTTGGAGGAGATGGGGAAGGAGATGGTGAAAATGGAGGTGAAAGTTGGTAGTCATCAAATCCTGCCAGTTTGTGGTGAGATGGCCACCCATATTCCTGTATCCTTTGACCACACGTATCAGAAGGTGTAGAAGAAAACTCTGAAGGTGCGCGATATAAAGGTGGCGAGCCGGAGAAAGGTTGGGGTGAAGAAACCGCCCTGTGCACACCACTCGTCCAACTATGTGGACGCTGAGCTGGTGTTGAAGAAGGTGAATGCATTACTCTAGATGATAATGATGGAGCACAAAAACCCTTTTCCAAAGAGGAGGGAAATAACCTCAAGGGATCAGCTAGAGGACTACCAACATAATCCGTAATGATTTCCGGTGGAAAAGATGCTGCAGTCTCTAGGTTGAAATCAGACAAATTTTCCCGATATGTAACAGATATAGTGAGGCGACCCTGTTGGGCATCAACAGGTACAAAGCTATAATGCTTCATCAAATCTTCCTCTGCTCTTGAGAAAGGATCACAAAATACAGATACCTTGTAATTGATATCAAAATCACATGTCTGAGAGCATGAAGATAGCTTCCGGAAGGCCTTATAAGCTGGGAGGAGCCTCATCATTGAGTACAGGGAGCGTAAAAGGATGATAGATTTTTTATAGGCTTTCTTGTAAGAAGCATCACCAGTTTGAGCAGCCACCGTTCTCAGGTGCTCATACTGGACTACCCACCTTTCAATAATTGTCTCTGTGAATGTCCCCAACCCTGAACTAGCATGTAAATTATCACGAGAGGAAGAATTTGGTGTTTCTTGGACAAGAATTATATCAATTATCATCGGCTCCATTAAGTTCCTGTGCCAGAAATACAAATTTTCTAAAGCTGCAGGGCGATCCCCTAATACTAAATTGAACCATTTATCACTCTTTCTCACTTCTCCTCGACGACTACATGGTCTAATGGAAGGAACCCTTGAGTCCAATATAATGTGTAAACTTTTGAGCAGAAACTGAGTGAGTATCTGTTCAAATCTTCCACATTCACTGTGGGGGTTAGCATGCACATCCATTCCTTTCTGTAGAAATCAAGAAATTTGTGAAAATGCACTCCGAACTGGTATAGTCCACTCATATTCCAACTAGATAATGATAATATTAAGAATGAACTCAATTGCAATAATGAGCTAAAAATGCAAATTTACCAGCGAATCTCAGCACAAAATGAGGAGAATTAAATGCTTTCCTGTGATAGAACAAAACAATTATACGGTTTAGTCTAGAACACAACTGTATTTGAATAATACAAACCTAAAAACAGAATAAAAAATAAATAAATAAGTAAAGAAAATTACCCAGAGATTCGCAAAAGCATGTAATCGCTGATTGTGCAATTGCAAAGCTTTGTTTACATATGCATGATTAATTTATGTTTCTACGCGATATACACTGTATAATAGACATCAAAGTCCCGATTCAAAGATTCAAAAAACAAACAGATTTCAAACATGCAATGTAATGAAGAATCAGATAAACAAATAAATTAAACAAATTAATTAATGAGATACTAAGTTCATAGAAGGTAACAGATCAAAAAAATGGAACTGAATTGATCACCGATTGAAAAAATACTTGCGAAAATGATAATCAGTAATGCTTGCAAAAGATAGGAACTAAGAAATAAATATTAAAAAAAAAAAAAAAAGAGCAATCAAACATGAAAAGCACAAGCAATATCAAAATAATCAACAGAAATTGTACTGTCAAATTCAAGATGAACTGAAAAATAAGAAAGACTTACTTGAGAGAAAAGAGAAGTTGTGAGGTAGCCGAGAGAGAGAGAGAGAGAGAGCCAGAGAGGCGTGAGCGTAGAAGGAAGAGAGAGAAAGATTGCGTAGAGCGCCGAGAGGAAACTGGGGAATGTAGTGAGAGAAAGGGGACAGAGAGGGTAGAAGACTTCAATTGCTGTTTTTGTTTTTCTTTTAATTAATGACTGGGGTTTAATCCGATTACTCAATTGATCTGTATTTATGATAAGAGACACCAAACAGAATCTGCTCTAATATTTCAGAATCTGCAATTTATTTATCTTTCCTTGTTTTTTTTTTTTTTTTGGTAAGAATTTATCTTTCCTTGTTAGGATACAATTGATCCAATCTCAAGTGCTAATGAAATAAAGAATGTCATGTTCTTTAGTTTTGAAAGATAAATAAATCTTGATAAAAAAAAAAAAAGAAAGATAAATAAATCCATATTAAATAAAAAATTATTTCTCTTTGAGGTGTTTGATGTTCATAATCATCATATGCAATATCTGTATAGTTTGATTTTTATTCGAGATCTATAACCTATTATAGATGTTTCACAGTGTTATAAAAAGGATTCGAACATCTGATATCACAGACATTCATAATACATTATTTATTGTGCACATACTCAAATTCCATAGCTTTTGGTCTTATCCCTAGCATTCTACCTTCAGAGGGAAATGGACTTTCCCGTCGTTTGTGGACTAGAAGCGATTCGAACCCTGACACTATGGTTCGTGGTCACGTATCTAATCCTCTAAGTTACATGCTCCACCTCGACTCAAGCGGATCTCTTCTCAAGAGTACCCTAAAAAAGGACTCTTTCCTCTCCCCACCCATTTTTATTTCGAGTTAAGAAGATATGAAGCTACGTTTATCTCTATAAGAGATACGTTTTGCAGTGTGAAATGGGAGAGAAAGGATGTCATAACGGAGGTTTTGAATTGGATGACCTTTTGATTTTTCATTTTTTTTAACCAAGCAATCAATGTTACAAAACTAAGGCAAGCTTATGTGCTAGGCCTACGATACGTGTAAAATTTCAAATTTATAAATTAAAAGACAAGAAAAATTAGCGACAATGTGATTTATTTATTATTTGAAGTGGTTACCAAATCTCTAGAGAAAGTTCCTAATTGTAGGAGAAACTCTGATTCTTCTCTTCAGTAAAACGTTGACTCAAGGGCTTGGAAGCTTGATCTTGGATTGTACGAACTTTGATGATGAACTTGAGGGCTTGGATGCTTGATCTCGAGTCGAATGAACTCTAATGGACTTGACGGGTTAGAAGCTTGATGTTGAATTGGATGACCTTTCTGAATCGAGAGCTTGAAACCTTAATCTTGAATCGGATGAACTCTGACGATAAACTTGATGGCTTGGAAGTTTGATATCGAGTTGGGCAACCTCGAGTCTGAACTTGAGGGCTTAGAAGCTTGATGTCGAGTTGGACGAACTTTGATTGTAAACTTGGTGAGTTGGAAGCTTGATGTAGAGTAATTGGATGAACTTGGATTTTGAACTCGGCAGCTTGGAAGCTTGATATCGAGTCGGGTGGACTTTGTGAATCGAGGGCTTGAGAGCTTGACCTCAGACTACAAAGCCAGCTTTCGGGAGCTTTTCCTGAAGCTGGAGTCTCTTTTGAATCTCTTTTTGAATGTCTTCCGAATGCCTTATTCTTGATCTTGTGGAAGACTCTTATTTATAGACGAAGATGGGGCTTTAGGTTACTTAGTAACCAAGCAATCCATCAGTGGTTTGGATTAGCCCAATTCTTTATTTGGGACGGCCCAATAGATTTAATCAATTATTTAATAGATTTAATTTAAAATGACATTGGGGGCTCAAATGCATAGATCTTCCATTTATTGGGTATTGTTTAAAATAGATTTGTATATTATTTAAATAATTCTAAATTCGGCCCAATTTAGATAGCCAAATTCGGATGATACAATTTGCATGGAATGACCTAATTCGAATGGCCCAAAAGATCTTTCATTAATTTAATTTAAATAACAAAAATAAAAATATTTATTTTATTTTAGTTATTGATTAAATAAATAAATTAAAAATTCATTGTCTGCAAATGTCCCCATTTCGAAACTAGAATATTATAGAGCTAAAACTTTGTAGACAAGATTTGAAGTAATTATATGCAATTTTTTATTAAATTGCCAACATCCTCCACGTGGTTTTTTTCTTTCTTTTCTTTGTTTTTGAAAGTAACTAATGATATGAACCTTGTTGGCCATTGCCATATTATTCATGAACCAAGATTCCGAAATCTTTCTCCATGTTTTTTTAAACCCACTTAGAGTCTTAGACTCCAATCAAACGGGTAATATAGTATCTTCGTAGAATTTGGAAATTTCCTTCAATCTAGAATTTTGAAATTTAATCTTCATGTGATTTAGATGACTTGAATCCTTGTGAAATTTGAAAACTTGAATCTTCATAGGACCTTTTTGGAGACTTGAGTCCTTGCGTGATTTGGAACTTGAATTTTCATAGAATTTGTGTAGAGACTTGAATCCTTATGATATTGGAACTTGAATCTCGTCGGAATTTTAGAAACTTGAATCCTTGTAAAATTTAGAATTTGAATCCTCATAAAATTTTAAGTTGAATCTTTATAGCATTATAGGATAGGTCTCTACCTCTCAACCCCATGGATAGCTTATTTATCTTATTCTCCACACAATTAAAGGTGCCTTTAACCAAAACATTTGCACCAAGCTATCCGTTCAAGGATTTGCTTTGAGAATTTTGATTAGCCCAACTTCCTTCCATCATTTTTCTTAGCAATAATATTTCACTGTTTGAGTTGCATCAAAGAAGACGATCATTTTTTTTTGTGGTGTTTTCACACACGCACCACATGCTACTTTTTTTGTCTTTGTTTTTGGCGAGATTGAATATTTTTTTTAAGGCTAATCATGATGCATTTTATAGACTCAAAGTCTTCTTCTAGCTAAGATGTCCTAGTTATTCGCAACAATGGCAATGATCCAATGAAGGCAACAACAATTTTGGTAGTTTACAAAGCAGTCTCTGGCAAATATGCAGACTCCTCGTCAAAAACAATAACAACTCATCCCATAAATGATCGATTCACAGATGTCAACATCAAAGCGCAAGCATCTCCAAAGACTATTCTCCCTTCCAAAGGCAAAGACGACATGTCTCATGAAGGATTTGTGAACAAGCATCAACTTTAGAAATATTCTTTCTCCATAGAAATGGATTCTCCATCCCAAATATTTCAACGACACATCACACGAGTTAATGAATATCATATTCAGAAGTACGTGAGCTCCAAAGGCATAGATCCTTCTTGGCAAAGATTACAATGATACATCGTATGAAGATTGGTCAACACGTCAACGAATATCAACTTCAAAAGTACATGATCTTTAAACAAGAGCATCTTCAAAGTCAAAGACTTCAACGACACGTCCCATGAAAGATTTGTGAGCAAGTATCAACTTCAGAAGCATTCCTTCTCCAAAGGCATGGAATCTCCTTGCTTCAATTCCTTGCCCTCCGGATTACATCAACAAGCCTTCTTCACTCGATTGTAGAACAAGCAATAGAAGAGTTCAATGAAGGTCAACACTCGAGTTTCCCATCAAGTTCTACTATAGAGCATTGAGAGTGGGCACAAGATATCCTGAGTTGCTATGAAGATTTGACAACTACAAAGATCTACGTTGTGTATGCATTGCTCTTCATTTACAACGGTAACTTCGACATCATGACGGCATTTGTGAAGCTTTGACTCCTTTCACGACTACTGCCGAAACATTAATCCCACTATAGGATTTTTCGCAATATTGGAGGCTTGCTAATACTTGGACATCACATCGACAAAGTTGTTTCCCATGCTGCAAAACATACACGAGTAGAAACAAAGGATATGTTCCATGGAGCTTCTAGAATCTTTTTCAATTATATCACTTGATCAATAGGGCAACGACATCAAACGTAAGCTACCATAAACAAGCGGATCAACTTTTTGTTCAAGAAGGACGTGAAGTATGGAACCCCTCATTCAAGAGAAGAACAAAGATCACACCCCAAATTCAGTGAAACTATTGTCGTCATTCCACTTCATGAAGAATGGATGATAAAAGAAGAGACTTCGCTATTCATCTTGAACATTAAGAGCTCCAATTTTCATTGCAGATTCTTTGTCATGCTGGCTTTGCTCTTTGACTTTTCTAAAAAGAGCGTGGATCACTTTAGCTCCAACACCTTCAAGATGAGAACTTGATATAGGAAAGGGATTTTCCGTTCAAATTTTTAACTCATGCGAGCTAAGAGTATCCATTTTTACCAACTTAGACTTGTTAAAGTTTTTTAGCAGTTTTAAAAACATGCTACGTTTTTTGTGGTTGCCTTGACACTGGGGGTGTAAACGGGTCCAGACCCTCTGGGCACTCCCAAACCTGGACCCAAACCATAATAGTGAAATATGGACCCAACCCAGACTCTCTGGTATAAAATTTATGGACCCAGACTCGACCTTCCAGGGTCTAGGGTAGGGTTTGGGTATACCCGTACCCATACGATATTTTTCTATTTTTTTCCCTGTTAAACAAAAATATATATATAAATCTTTTTAGAAAATATAACCTTTAAAAATAATGCCTCTGTTATTCGCCTTTAGAATAACTACCACTGGTATAAAATTTTGAAGGAGAGAAACAAGTCCACAAGAAACATCCAATGGAGAAAACAGTAGTACTAATGTCTCGAAGAAGAAGAAATTTTGAAAAAAATTTCTCTTCTCTAAACTATAAGGCCCTAAGAAATCTCGAAAAAAATTTCTCTTCTCTAAACTATGAACAAAATTTCTCTTACTAAGAAAATAAACCACCCAATATCATAAATGTATAAATTATGTATTAATAAAAAATATAAAAATAATATAATATATAAATATATTATTTTATTATAACGGGTATACGGGTTTGGGTATCATCGTACCTGCTCAGACCCATTTAATAGAATCTATACAGGTACGGGTATGGGTACGAGTCTGCGGGTATAAAATTTTAACCTTACCCACTATAAACGGGTATAGATACGGGTAAGACCCGCCCTGTTTACAATCCTACTTGACACAGTTCATACTCATGTGGGCCAGGAGTAACTTTGCAGTTTGTACTCCTGTAGTTAAGGGGTATCTTTTTTTAGTATCATTTAGATTTGAAGTAACTTTGCAGTTTAGGCTCGTGTAGTCAATGAGCATCTTTTTCTTTTCAACTTTAAACTTGGTAGAATAACTTTGCAGTTTAGGCTCGTGTAGTCATGAAGCATTCATTTGCAACATTTAGACTTGAAGTAACTTTGCAGTTTAGGCTCGTGTAGTCATGGATCATTCATTTGCAACATTTAGACTTGAAGTAACTTTGCAGTTTAGGCTCGTGCAAAAAGAGCATCTATTTCATCATTTGGGATTTGAGATGACTTTGTAGTTTAAACGAGCGTTGATTTTTGTTAGTACTTAGGTCTACTGTACAGTGTGACTAGATTGTAGTGTGAGAGTTTTAGGTTTATTGAGTTAACTGTTCAATTTAGCAGTGTGTTGTGTCTGGTTTGCAATGCTACAGCACGTAAATAATGTAACTAAATCAACACACAAGAATGGTACCGCAGTTTGGCCTAAACTTACGTTTGCGGGGTCACGCCCAGAAAAGCAATCCACTATGAACTAATAGCACAGTATAAGAAAGAAACACCTAACTTTTTAACACACCTAGTGTTTCCTAGTGAAAATATACAAACTTCCTTCACACACTGCACTGTTGAACTCCCTTTACTCTTCAAGGCTCTCCCTTGGTGTGTGGCTGCTTGGACTTGAACTTCCTTCAATCCTCAATATTGTTGAAATGTAGCACAACTGAAATTCCTTCAACTCTTCAAGGCTCCCCCTTGATGTGTGACTACTTGGGCTTGAACTCCCTTCAATCTCTCAATATTGTTGAAACATAGCACAACTTCTTTCCCATGAAGCAAGATTGTTTTCTTAAGAAAATTCCAATATCTCATACTGGTAGAACAACACTTAGCATTGGAAGATCAACATGATCTTCAAAGTATATGGATATATAGACTTGAATCCCATGAATCACCATTTGAATGCTTGAATAATGGAACTTGAATTATGAATGACTAACCCTAAATCTTTAGCAAAAAGTCTTTAAATGCGTAGGGTTTGTTTAACTTGTTAAGGAATCCTAAATCCTTCATGTCATAAGATCTTTTTTGATACTATAAGGATTTAGTTTCCTGTTCCTCTTCCACTTCCTATAATATATTATTTGTATCCTTAATAAACATGCAATCCATAAGGAAGTAGGAGTCTTGAGATCTTCATAGAATATGCACATGATCTTCATAGATATTATACGTATTTAGTTTCCTAATAAACATGCAATCCATAAGTAAGTAAGAGTCTTAGGATCTTCATGGAATAAGCCGCGGATCTTCAAGACTTCTAAAATAATACCAACGATTGTGAGAAATATTCAAATAGATCCATGTGCATGTAAGTGTGTCGACTTTTAGTTCACACAGTACATTATGCACCAATGTGGTGATTTCCTAACATATATATATATATATATATACACACACACACACATATAATATAGGCGAATAAGAAAACTTAAATTTTGCTCAATCTTCAAAGATTTGATCAACTTCATATTCTTCTTTGATTTCTCAAAGACATAGATTTCTAATTTACTTGAACTTTCTTACATAATAAGACACACTAAGATTTGTGTCCTAATTAAACATGCAACACATAAGGAAGATTTGTGTCTATGCAGCGGATCTTCAAGATGTTTAAAACAATGCCAATACAATCTTCAAGTGGAACTAAGTGTATGCTATCGTGTTGATCTTAGTTCACACTCATCTAGTTCACACAACACGACTGTGTGGCCACACACCAGTGTGGCGATATTCTAAAATTTCCATCACTTGGAATAACTTTCTAGTTTAGGCTCGTGCAATCAAGGAGCGTTTGTTTTCAACATTTGGGACTTCAATGACTTTGCAATTTAAGCTCGTGCAGTCAAGTAGCATTTACTTTTATCATTTGGATTTGAGATGAATTTGCAGTTTAAACTCTTGTTGTTGAGAAGCATCTTTTTTCATCATTCTACACTTGAAGTGCCTTTGTAACTTTTTGCAGTTTAGGCTCGTGCAGTCAAGGAGTATTTGTTTTTTATACTTGAACTTGTTGAATTGACTTTATAGTTTAGGCTTGTGTAGTCAAAGAGTATTGATTTTATCAATTTGAATTTGTTGAATTGACTTTACAGATCCCACTTGTAGAGGAAGATTTGTCCTCTTTCTCGAAATCTTCATATACTTTCTCTTATATTTGGATCTTGTACATGTACTTCACCTCCATTTGCAGCAATGCTCAACTCTATGTCATGTGCACAAGTAGCAAGTTCTGCACATGTTTTAGGCATGATTCCTTTGAGGATATATAGAAGTCCTAAATACATGCCTTGAATGCATATCTCTATGACAGACGATTAAGGGGATCTCTGTAATTGAGATTTAGATTTCTCCACATGTTGATATAATCAATCACAAGTTTTTCATTCCATTGGCAAGCATTCGTTAATTCTACAATGCTCACTACTCAGCGAGTATTGTGGAAGTGATTTCATGAATTCTTGCTTGAGTTGCCCCCAACTATCAATGGTTCCAGACTCTAAATTTATGTACCAATCGAATGCATTTCCTTTAAGAGATCGAACGAATTACGTCACAAGAAAATCTCCTTAGGTTCCAGCATTATTGCATGTCTCAATGAAGTGAGCTACATGTTGCTCGGGGTTTCCTTTACCATCAAATTCTTGAAATTTTGATGGTTGATAACTAGTAGGAATCATCATGTTATCAATTCTTTGAGAGTATGGTTTATCATAAGTGTTGATGGATTTGCTACTCTCTTTATAATTCTCTTTGATGACGTCATTGATAAACTTTTTCAATTGATCAACAAGAATTAATATCCATTAGAAACACTTGGATATCATGATCTTTCTTTGAGTTCACAACTTCGTCTTGAATCTCCAGTTTCTTGGAAGGAGCTTGAATTGTATCTCCACTCTATTCCAGACGATTTGTCAGTTGAGCAATCGTATAATCTTTCTTTTTTTACAAGACCTTCAACTATGCTTGTAAGATTTGCTATTTGCTCTTTAATGCTAAGTGTTCCAATCACCATTATAGTCATTACTGAAGAAGTAGTTGAATCTTCTGCCGTAAAAGAATTAAACCTCGAGCACTTTTGAGAACTTTAAGGGAGAGTGTTATCACAATAAAGTTTCATCAACTTGCGTTGACAAAGATAATGTGTTTAGAGCAACCAATGTATGTTGGACTTCCTTTTGAGAAAGTTATATTACTTTACTCCTTATCATTATTTAAGCACTTGAAACTTGTGAAACAATGCTAGAAGTAGTGACGGTTTTTTTTATATTAGCAACTATGGAATGAGTATATTTCGAGTCATCATTCTTGGAATCTATGTGTTTGATTTGAAGTTGCTTTGACTTAACTCTGAAGAGAAGAGATGGGAGACAGAGATTGTCCCACTGGGCATGCCAAAATTTATACGCAACAAAATTGCAAGTCTATAACTTAAAAGACAAGAAAAATTAGCGACAATGTGATTTATTTTTTATTTGAAGTGGTTACAAAATCTCTAGAGGAAGTTCTTAGTTTGTAGGAGAAACTTTCGTTTCGTCTCTTCAGTAAAACGTTGACTCGAGGGGTTAGAAGCTTGATCTTGGATCAAACGAACTTTGATTGTGAATTCGAGGATTTGAAAGCTTGATCTCGAATTATACGAAATTTGATAATGAGCTTGAGGGCTGGATGCTTGATCTCGATTCGAATGAACTCAGCGGCTTAGAAGCTTGATGTCGAATCGGATGAACTTTGTGAATCGAGGGCTTGAAAGCTTGATCTCTAATCAGATAAAATCTGGCGATGAACTCGATGGCTTGGAAGTTTGACATCTAGTTAGATGAACCTTGAGTCTGAACTCGGCGGCTCGAAAGGTTAATGTCGAGTCGGACAAACTTTGATTGTGAAGTCGACAACATGGAAGCTTGATGTCGAGTCGAACGAACTATGATTGTGAACTCGGCGGCTTGAAAGCTTGATATTGAGCCAGATGGACTTTGTAAATCGAGGGTTTGAGAGCTTTATCTCAAATCGAAATACTGATGATGAATTAGGGTTTGGGAGCTTGTTCTCAGACTATAGAGCCTTTGAAGCTTTCTTTACTCTTTTGGCCAAAGAACGCGAAGAATGCTTGACGATTCGAAAAAGACCTTTGTTGGAGATCCTCCGTGGGGGAGCCTTTTGGGAGCTTTGCCTGAAGCTGGAGTCTCTTATGAATCTCTTTCTAAATGTCATCCGGATGCCTTCTCTAGATTCCTTCTTGTGGATCTTGTGGGAGACCATTATTTTAGCGGAGATAGGATTTTAGGTTACTTGGTGATCAAGTAATCTATAAGTGGTTTTGATTAGCTCAATTCTTTATTTTGGGTAGCCCAATGGATTTAACCAATTATTTGATGGATTTAATATGACTTTGGAGCTCAATTTAATTGGGGCACGAATGCATATGTCTGCATTTATTGGGTTTTTTTTAAAATAGGTTTGGATATTATTTAAATAATTATGTAAGCTAGTACTAAGGCAATCCGTGTAGTAAGACTAATTTTGCTGTATGAGGAGCAGTGTGATATACTGTGTGAAAAGAAATAAAATGAACATACACACAAGATATAGCAATTAGTAACGCAGTTCGGCCAAGCCCAGTAAGCAATCCACTAATAACTATCAACACAATACAAGAAAATACCTAGGTCTTTTACACATCTAGTGTTTCTCTAGTGGAATCAGTGCAAACTTCCTTTGCACACTGCACAATTGAATCTCTTCAACTCTTCAAGGCTCCCCTTTGGAATAAGTGCTTGATCTTGAATCCCTTCAAGTCTTCAACTCCGTTGAACCGTAGCACAACTTCTATCCCTTGAAGCTATAGTTATTTAAACAAGAACTCTATTGAATTATGAAGGATGAACAATAAGCATCAATAGAGAATCACAGTGTTTGAAGTTTGTAACTGCACAAACTCAACCACCGTGAACCACCGTCTTCTCTCTTGCAGAATGTCTTTAAAGAATTGAAGAATGGCTAGCCTCAATCTTCAATTATGTTTCTCTATTTATAGATGTTGAGGCTGAACAATATATCTTGAAATTACCAATCGTTTACCAATTAGAATTTTGACCAAGGACTTGTTTCCAAAAAGACTAGTGTTCTAATTCCTTCACCGTCCTTTTTTACTTAGGATTTTGACCTTTCCTTATTCTTTCAAATCTCGTTAATTGGACTTCAATATTACAGCTCACAATCATGGATTCTTCAAGATCTACCAAGTTTCCTAAAATAATGCCAATATATAGTGACGCTTCAAACCTGGAGCTTTGTGTCGTCTCATGACCAACTTGTGTGGTGACACTCAAGCTGTGTGACAGGTTTCTACAAACTCCCCCTTTAGTATTGTTTTAGATCAAATACCTGTAAGTTGCACAGACCTTCCTGTTTTATAAGAACCCATATCATAGATATTAATCCATAAGCATGAATTAAAAAAAACAAAATGAATTGTTTAAGTCCTAGTTTTGGTGGCACACAAGCCAAAACAGATAGCTAAGAGGCTACCACATAAAGCAATCCAAAAAATATCCCAAGGTCACACATGCCATTAAGAACAGAAATTAAAGTATTCAGTTCAACGACCACCTAGAGACTACAAAGGGTCAAGCACAATATTTTTAGAAACAAAATCTGCAAATTTGTAGCCTGCAGCCTGATTACTCCCCCTTTTGATCTGAAATAATGCTTAGGGGAGCTTATCCTTGAGATTCTGCAAGTCTTTCTGCATTTGAAGAACAGATGCCATAATATTTGAAAGTTGTTGATTTAGGAGGTCTAGACTGGTGGTCACTTATGATGATTCAACAATGGGAGTTTGAGGTAAAAGGGAGGCATCTTGGTGTTGGGCTGTTTCTTTTTAGATAACGGCTGCCTAGTAGACCTGTCTGGACCAATGTGTCCTTGTATAGATGGAGTTGGGAAAGGTTGCACCACACTAGGAGCTACAATCTTTGGCATCACCAGAGGGTCTAGTGCCCTTACGCAGGCATTAGAAGGGAAAGAAAGGTCCTTGCAATCCAGTGGATATTTAGAAATCAAACAGGGACAAGGAAGAGCAATTTTATTGGCGTTCTTTTGGTCTATCTGGTTGAGGATTTTTCTGAAGATAACAATGTATAGAACAGATGAGCTCTTTCCTTTAGAACAGTAGTGACATTTGTAGTAGGCATCCAGTTTCCACAAAATACTCTAAACGGGTTTCTGTATGGCATCTTCAGTAAGTTTGAATTGAGCTTGTTAGTTTCTGGCTAGACAGCCCCTGTATCTCCAGTTAGGACCTTTGTTACCTCATCAAAGTCAGCTTCTCCTCCAGACTAGTTCCTTTAATGTCACTAAAGTGTGGACAGCTTAGGTTTGTGCTATATTAGCAGGGGAGAAGTCAATGCCTATCCTTTGACTTCTTTATGTTTTGAAAAAAAGGGAATCCAGTCTGAAATGCATTATTCATTTTATGCAAACACTGTATCCTCTAAATCCATCCATCGGTACCAAAGACCATACTTTTCTCATTACTTTGGGTCTCTCATTTTCCATTTTTATTGGCATTACCGCGCTATGGAAAGGACGGAAGAAAGGATTGCAATTGCAGTAACCAATCAAAACTCTCCATGACCTTCGGTCTGGGGCACAGGGATCCTGGCACTATCCGACGTGAGTCTTTGAACGATTCAGCTCTAATTCCTCTTAGAGATGGATATGGTAGCATCATACCAAAGGAAGGGCAGAAGCACCTATCAGCTAGTTCCTCGCGTCTATGCTCGTCTTCTTGTAAAGGGTCAGGAGGCTTGACCTATGAGGGAAACTATTGTGAAATCAACTTCTGCTTCCAATTATTGGGAAAAAAAGGAGAGGATTTCTGGTATTGCTATCTATCCATCCGTGAAGAGAAGGAGGCAGTCGAGTCCAACTCTTTTTCATCCTAACTAGGGAATAAAGTAAATAGTTATGAAATCAAAATAGCTTCTTTCAGAAGACGCAAGAAAATGGCAGCTCTAGTCACTCTTAGTTTGAGTCATCGAAGGCGACTAGGCCAACTTACTGCTTACTGCCATGCGATGGTTGAAGCTTTAGTCTGGGTAGCTATTGGATTGGTAGTAGTCGAACATCAGGAGCGATCTACGAGAAAAAAGATCACCCAGTAAAGTAAGCTAGTCCTAGGACAGGTCCTCACGAAGCAGCTCGACCTGGTAGGAAGGACATAAAAGGCTGGGAGCTGTATGAGCGGTAACGTCCACATACAGCTACCGAGGAGCTTACCTTATGCTTTAGAGTTGGTTTATCACCTCGTGAAAGACGTCCTCCCTAAAGAAAACCTGGGTCATCTTGCCATACTTGTGACATGTGCCGGACTTATAAAAGATATTGATGAAGGAATTGAGGAAGGCTTTGAAGGGGAGCATAATGTTGAAGGAAAAGGAAGTTCTGGGTCAGACCTAGAGGTTGTAGGGTGATCCCTAGCATTGGACTAAGTCAGGAGAGAAAAATGATTAGAGCAGGAGTATCTTCCATGGACCAATTTATTGAACTCTCAATAGGTAAAGGTGGAAGTATAGCAATAGGAGACAGTTTATCAATAAAATGGTGCACAGGGTGTGCATCAACAGACAAAACCTCAATACCAAAATTTCAACAACAGGCAAGAATAAGGTATTTTCCAAAAAAAAAAATATCTAGGCACATATGCAAGTATTATCAAATGAATATCGGAAACAGTCAGAACAGGCAATAGCAAAGGATTCAGCATGAATGATATTTGAGTGCATGATAGTCTCAGTCTACACATAAATAAAAATTCATCTAGAGAACCTAAATAATGTCCAAGAGATAGAGAAGTTACTGGCTTATTTACTAGAGTGGTTGGTGTAGCAAATGATGTCGCTTGATGACCCCTGGGAGAAGTATCTAGTCCTTACCAGGGGAGAGAGAGTACGATCATTGTGTCCAAGAGCTAAAGAACTCCTCGGCCTAATCGGTTGTTCGCCTTCCATTGTTGTTTTCAGAATATGCAGAGATGGTGAATATGTCTCAGAGAAGAAAAGTTTGGGAAGAAAACCCTAAGAAATGCGAGAGAGAATCGTTGAGGATAGGGGCAAAATAGATCTGGTTTGAAAAACTTAGGAACTTATGTTGAGTTGATATGATGAAAGAGAAGATCCCTCTTTTTTCGTGTCAGGCTTAATAAAGGACTCTGCTTCCGAGGTCTTTTATATGTGAACGGAACTGTGTTTTGCAGGCAGATGTAGGTGGTGTGACAAGGGTTGTTCTGAGTGTGAGACAAGAGTGTTCAATTAGTTCTCACATAGCACGTACTTTTCTAACATCTATGTGGATGTATAATAAGAGCATTGTTAGATATACATCTCATATACTAGTTGATATCATAGATTTCTAAGGCATGTCTAACTTCTTTGAATCTCATGGCATCTAGGGACTTGGTGAGGATATCAGCAAATTGTTTCTGGGTGTTCACATACTCCAAGCTCGCAATCTGTTGCTCGACCAATTCTCGGATAAAGTGATATCTTATGTCAATCTGCTTGGTCTTACTATGTTGCACAACATTTTTGGTGACGTTGATTGCGCTAGTGTTGTCGCAATACTTGATTAGCTCCTTCTATGTAATCCCATAGTCACTTAGCATCTGTTTCATCCAAAGTAGTTGTGTGCAAAAGCTCCCTGCAGCGATGTACTCATCTTCTGCAGTGGATAGTGAGATACAATTTTATTTCTTACTAAACCAAGAGACTAGATTGTTTCCAACATAGAAGCACCCTTTGGATGTGCTTTTTTTGTCATCATAGTTTCCAGCCCCAATCCGCATTACTATAGCCGACAAGATGAGTAGTGGTATCTTTTACTGTAGAATAACCCATACTCAGCCGTGCCATGTACATATCTTAAGATGCGTTTTGCTGCTTTCTTGTGTGACTCTTTAGGATCTGCTTGATATATTGCACACACTCCAACACCATATGATATATCAGGTCTACTGGCTGTTAAGTAGTGTAATCCATCGATCATGCTTCTGTACTCATGCTGATCCACACTGGTTTCCATCTCATTCTTGTTGATCTTGAGTATGGTACTCATGGGTGTTCTTACTGTCTTTCCATTCTCTAAACCAAACTTCTTCACTAATTTTTTTTTGCATATTTTTCTTGAGAGAGGAATGTACCTTCCTTCACCTGTCTTACTTGATCCAAGAAAGAATGTTAGCTCATCCACCATATTTATCTCAAATTCAGTTCTTATGGATGTGATAAACTCCTCAGTGAGCTTCTTTGATGTGGATCTGAACACTATGTCATCAACATTTATTTGCACAATGAGCACATGTTGTGCACTTCTTTTGATGAACATACTTTTATCCATACTCCCTCTAATGTATCCTTTGACATAATTTGTGAGCCTTTCATACCATGCTCTTGGAGCCTGCTTTAACCCATAAAGAGCCTTTTTTAACCTGTAAACATGATCTGGATACTTTGGATTCACAAATCCTTTTGGTTGTTCAATAAATGCTTCTTCTTGTAATATTCCAATCAGGAAGGCACTTTTAACATCCATCTGTTGAAGTGCGAAGTTCTTGGCACACAAAATGGAGACTGACAGTCTTAAAGATTCAAACCGTGTAATTAGGTTGAATGTTTCATCAAAGTCCAGTCCCTCTACTTGAGTATACCCTTGTGCGATCAATCTTGCCTTATTGCGTGTGATGTTACCTTCCTCATAGTTTTATTTCTGAATATCTACTTGGTGCCGATTACATTCACACCTTCTGGTCTTGTGACTAGTTTCATACATCGTTTCTTTCAAACTATTGCAGTTCTTCTTCCATTGCTTCAATCCAGTATTTATCAGCGAGAGCTTCTTTGACATTCTTGGGTTCAAGTGTAGACGTGTAGCATATCATGCTGATCATCACAACTATCTGATTGTAGTCTACTCTTTTCTTACTTCTAATTCTTCGACCTTTTGTGATGTCACCAATGATAGCATATGTGTGGTGATCCTTCAGAAGCTTTATGTCTTTTCTTCTTTCTTTCTCATTATTCTGAGTGTGAGTCAAACTCCTATCCACTGACAAGTTTGAAGAATCTTCAATATTGCATTAATCTTCTTGAGTCATTATCACTTCAGTGTGTTATCTTCATTGTCAACAGCCTAATCATTAACACTTAGTCTCCTGGTGTCAACATCCTCAACAGTCATATTTACTGATTCCATGATTACTGTGGAGTATCCCAAAAATATTCCCTCATCACTTCTAGCATCAAATTTTTCTAAGTGTTCTCGATCATTCGGAATGTAGCATTTACTTCCAAACACATGCAGGTAACTTAGCTTAGGTTTCCTGCACTTCCAGATTTCATAAGCTGTCTTATTCATCAAGGGCCTTAGAAAACACTTTGTTAATGATATGAACTACTGTGTTGGCTGCTTCTGCCCACCAACTGTGTGACAGTCCCTTAGAATTCAACATCACAGGAATTATATCTTGACTTGTTCTGTTCTTTCTCTCAACCACACCATTTTTTTGTGGTGTCTTAGGTGCTGAGAACTCATGTCTGATGCCATGTGATTCATAGAACTCTGAAAACTTGCTGTTATTAAACTCCCTGCCATGATCACTCCTTATCCTTTTCAGAGTTGTGTTCTTCTTTGTCTAAATACTTAGACATATCTTTTTGAATGCATGAAATGAATCTGACTTATTTCTGAGAAAGTCTATCCATGTGTATCTTGAGAAGTCATCAACACACACCAAGACATATCTTTTTCTATCAGTACTTTCTGCCTGTGTAGGTCCAGGCAAATCAATGTGCATTAGATCCAAGATATATGTTTGTGGTGATATCTCCAACTTGGATATGCTTGGCTCTGACTAATTTACCAATCTGGCAATCTTCACACAGTAACTTACTCTCTTTTTTAAATTGAGGAATTCTTCTGACAATTTGTTTGCTTCCAAGTTTGTGTAAGTGCTTATGTTTCACATGCCGCAGTTGTTTATGCCACAGTTCATCTTCTCTAATTTGTCCAGTCAGACATACATGTACTTTCATAGCATTAATCTGGTAGCAATTATCAGTTGTTCTTGATCCTATGATTATGGACTTGTCATTGGTTGTCAGCACATAGCATTGTTTCTTGTCAAAATACAACAATAGGTCATTATCATCACACAATTGACTTGTACTTATCAGATTGGCTTTCATCCTTTTGATGTGTAGCACATTAGATAATTTTGGCATTCCAGCTACAGTTATTGTGCCCAATCTGTTTTTTACGCCATCACCAAATATCACACTACCTTTGTGACACACTGTATAGTCCGCAAGATATTCTTTGTTTCTCATCATATGATGTGAGCATCCATTGCCAAGATACCATACACCCCCAAAATTTGCTGACAGAGATAGATAAGCTACATTACATCTCACCTCTTCCTTTCTGATCCAAATCCATCGCATCTTGACTTCTCTTTTGGTCAAGGCATGTGTGTAGCTTTCTTCCTTGCTTCAGATCTCTAATTTTCTTGTAGCGTTGATGCCACACATGCCCAATCATTTTGCGATAATCACACATAAATGGAGGCTTTCTAGGTTTGTGTTTCTTGATCAAGTTTTTCTTCTCAGCTTGACTCAAGCTGTTTTGACAAACACTCCTTCCAACTTGCCAAACATTGTGTAACTACTTTCATGTTATGTGAGATGCGTACTAGTGTATCAAAGTCATGATTTTATTCCAACTGGTCTTCTTACAAAGATTATTTTATCAAGTTTAGCCTTTTCAGTGTTCAATCTTGCTATTTTACCTTTAGCCACGTTTATTCTCTCCCTTGCATCTTTGACCTGAGCCATTAGCTCATAGTTTCTTTCTTCAAAAGCATCTTTTTGGTCCTGGATCTTCTTTAAGCCGTCTTTTAGATCTTAATGTAACTTCACAAGTCCAACCCACTTGGTGTAAAGAAGACTATACTTGTAGTTCCTCATAGGATACTTCTTCATCACTATAGATGGAATCATCGTCAGTGTCATCTTTGTGATCCTTGTGCAAAGATGTATCTTCCAAATCTATTATCACATTAAATGCCAGTATCTCATTATAATCATTGTCCTCTTCATCATCTTCAGAATCATTTTTCTTATCATCATCACTGATAGTAGTATTCATGGATTTGTTTTTCAATGTGTTGGCACATTCTGCCTGGATGTGGCCATATCCCTCACATTCTCTGCATTTTATGCCTTTTCCTTTTTGACCAGTGTCAAACTTTATTTTCATTGTGCTTCCTTCAAACTTAAACTTATTAGAACCTTTTCTATCATTGTTGTCAGTCTTGAACCTCCCTAGGTTTGAATATTTTTTTCCAATTCTACGAAGAAACTTCTCAAAGTCTCGAGTAAGCATCATAACCTTTTCTTTAGAATAAAATGTGGTATTGGATGAGTTGTGTGCAGCTGTCAGTGCAATACCTTTACCTTTGGATTCAACATCAAGATTTCTTTAATATGTCTTGAAGGATCCTAAAAGATCATCCAAAGGAAGTTTTGTCTCATCCTTTGCTTTTTAAATTGCTGCAATCTTAGGACGAAATCGTGCAGGTAAGGATCTTAGTGTCTTTCGCACTAATTTCTCTTCAGAGAATTCTTCTCCAATTGGTAAGCCTTATTTGCAATGTCTGTGAGTTTGCCACTGAATTAATCAATTGTTTCATCCTCTTGCATCCTTAATTCTTCAAATTGGGTAGTAAACATCTGTAGTTTGGAAATCCTCACAGCATATGTACCTTCATGAATGGTTTCCAAAGTTTCCCAAGCCTTCTTTGCAGATGTGCAAGTTGAAATCAGTTTGAATTGTTCCTCATCCATACCTGCAAAGATGGCGTTTAATGCCTTAGCATTAGCTTGAGTAGATTTTCTCTAAGCATCAGCCCATTCGAATCTGGACTTCACAACTACCTTAGTCAATTTAGTCATGCCTCAGTCTTCGTAGGAGGTTTTTTCAATCTCAACAGAATCCCATGCAGTTTCATCCAAAGAATGAATGAAAATCCATGTTTTTATCTTCTAGTAGGCATAATTTGTGCCTTTGGGCAGAGGAGGTCTAGTAACAAATCCGCCTTCCTTGGTTGTCATGATGACCAAAGTACTAACTTCCCACGATCTTCGCCTACTAGATACACAACAAACGGTGCCAAAGCTCTGATAACAGTTGTAAGTTAATACTAAGGCAATCCGTGCAATGTGACTGATTTTGTTGTGTGAGCAGTAGTGTGATTTACTATGTGAAAAGCAATAAACTGAACAAACACACAAGATACACCAATCGCTAACGCAATTCGACCAAGCCTACATCTGCGGGGCCACGCCTAGAAAGCAATCTACTATAACTGTCAACATAGTACTAGAACATACCTAACTCTTTTACACATCTAGTGTTTCCCTAGTTGAACCAGTGTAAACTCCTTGCACATTGGACAGTTGAATCCTTTCAACTCCTCAAGGCTCCCACTTGGAACAAGCTTTGATCTTGAATCCCTTCAAGTCTTCAACTTGTTGAACCACATCACAACTTTTATCCTTAGAAGCTATAATCTTCAAAACAAGAATTTCATGAATTATGAAGGATCAACAAGAAGCATCAATGGAGAATCACAATGTTTGAAGTTTGTGGCTGCACAAACTCAATCACCGTGAACCGCCGTATTCTCCCTTGCAAAATGTCTTCGAATAATTGAAGAACAGCTAGCCTCAATCTATAATTATGTTCTTCTATTTGTAGATGTTGAGGCTGAACAATAGATCTTGAATTTCCAACCCTTTACCAATTAGAAATTTGACTAAAGACTTTTTTTCAAAAAGACTAGTGTTTTAATTCCCTCACAATCTCTTTTTACTTAGGATTTTGACCTTCATTAGATATAGTTTGGTTGAGATTTTTTTTTTTTTAGTATAAAAATAGAATAATTTGTGAGAGAAAATTTAAATCCCAAAATTAAAATGTGAGATTTTAGATAATCTCCATTTCTGTTAGAATTTGGGCTTTGGCCTAACTCACTCAAAAAAGTACCTCAAGAGAGGAGAATACCCAACAACGGGCTCTGATACCATGTCAGGATTTGTAGGCTTGGGCTTAACTCACCCCAAAAGGTACATCTAGAGAGGAGGACTGTCCAAATCTTTATAAAGATTAATTATTTTATTTAATTAGCCGATGTGAGATTCTCAACAATTTGAACTTAAAATTAACACCGTATATGACTTATGAAGAAAAATTTTCCTACACATTTATACTGTCATTTATTAGCATAGATTCCCAGAAAAAATGGCAATTATATTGTTCCTTTGGGATTAATTCGGAAATTCCTTTAAGAAATCGGATTTAAAACTTTGGCCCTCTACTTCTTCATTGCTTAAAATATTAGATTTTCACTTATTTTATAATAATTATTTTAAAAATAATTTTAATCGCTTATTATATTATTTTTAACTTTAAAAAATATAAAAAAATTATTTTTGAAAAGTTACGCTTTTTAAAACTTTTTAAAACTGTTTATACTTATTGATATTGTTACAAATAATATTATTACATTAATTTATTTAAGATAATTTTTTATAAAAATTTATTTTTAATTTCTTAAAAAAGTAGGCAATCAAGCAAATATTTCCCTTTAAAATATATATGGGTTTCTTTTTTTAATTTTTTATTTTATGGGTAGATCACATGGTTTCTCCAGCACTTCTCATTTTCGTTGATTGCTTTTAGGTCTAATACCCACCCATAGGGAGAAGACAGTGTTTTTAATTAACAATGAAACAATAGGGCCAATAAAATTGTGTTCAGCTTTGGGTTTTTACATTGGCCCGTTCAGCCTCACACTTCGATACACAAATGGGCCGTTGAGTGTAGATTTTGTTCAGGCCTAGATCCAATTAATCCCTAAACTGACAATTTAAAAAAGCTTAAACTCAACGAGTAACTTCTTATGGGCTTCTACTTACTTTCTTAGGCCCAATTTAACATATACATTTTTTTGGGGTAGAAATTCAAGAGATACATGCCCATACTGGTTTTCATGCCATGTTGTCGTTTCTTGTCGTTTTCTGCATTTTTATTTTTATACCAAAAGTCAAAATCACCATTTTCACACCATATTATATAAC
The DNA here is from genome assembly GCA_028651295.1 of Catharanthus roseus. Taxonomy (NCBI): domain Eukaryota; kingdom Viridiplantae; phylum Streptophyta; class Magnoliopsida; order Gentianales; family Apocynaceae; genus Catharanthus; species Catharanthus roseus. The sequence goes on along the minus strand of JAPQWS010000104.1, from coordinate 4,447,941 downwards.
ACTCAGGTAAAAGATGTTAATCATGATAATTCAATAACATTACAGGGTGAATGTCTGAAACCTGATGTGTATAAGGAAACACTCCTATTGAAGAGTGATAGAAATAACCTATTAGACTTTTATATTTTTGGTTCAAGTCATATGGCTTATGATAGAATTAAGCCACTTAGGTTATTTTATTATTATTATTATTATTATTGGGCAACATTTGACCCAACATTTCGTAATAAATTTATTACTTCCTAAAGCCCATACAATATGTGTAGGTTTAATAAAATAAACTGAAAAAAGTCTTTCTTATCCCTTTTCCAATAAGACGTCACACATAAGATGACAGCAGATTTGAGGATAATATTGCTCTCTATAAATAGAGGTACTGTTTATCCTTTTTTATCACGTAATTTTTGAAAAATATTGTTACTATGTCGAACTGTGTGCTGACTTAGGCATTGAAGGTGAAACGGGGGACGTTCTCGTTTTGTTTCTCTTTTACATTGTCTTGAAGGTGAATTTCTAAAAGACCTATAACTGGAACTCATTAATTGGCGCTCATCGTGTTCTCTCTTGTCTTTTACATATGTCCACAGCTCTTAAGTTATGGCTACAGATCATAGTAATAGCGAGGACATCTCTTCTACTGATCCTCCTCCACTCTCATCCGCACCCACTAGTATTGTCACACTTCCATTTCCTTTTCCTACGCCCAGTACACAGATCGCAGGGTCTTCCATTTCTTCTTTCTCTCTTCCGGGTACTAGCATAAATAGTTCTATTTTACAACCAGAACACATTTTACAGTTACAAACTCTTCTTGCATCATTACAAATAATGCTAGCTCACACTCTTTTCCTTAACACTCTCTTCCTATTGTTTCCAAAATACCCACATCAACTCCTCAACCATAATTTATTGTCCCACAATTTCCATCTGCATATTGCTTCTAGTTAGGGGTGGCCAACAGGCTGGGCTTGTAGGTCTAAGCCGGGCTGGACCAGGTTGCAACTCACGGACCAGCTCTTCGGGCCAGTTCGTGGTTCTGGTCCTAGGGCTAGTCCGGGGCTACGGTTTTGGTTTGGTCGACCTAGCTCAGACCACCTAAGGGGACCAGATCATGCAGGTCGGCACGGTTGGTTCGAGTTTCGTGATTTTTTTTTAAAAATTTTAAAATAATTTAATATAAAAAAACTTGAATATAAGTAAATAACATATAATAAAATAAGTTAGATAAATAATAAAGTTAACTTAAATAACTTACATGAAAGAAAGTTACATAATATAATACTTACTAATACATGAAAATAAAAGATACATAAAAAACAAACAAATACTAAAAAGTAAATAGATAAACATAGCGTACATATATACTAAACTTAACCATACTAAACAACTTAATCTAGCCTTAGAAGAGTCCAGGATGCTGTTGGAGGTGGTAGTTGTTGAAGAAAATTCCGCACTTCTTTTTCTCTGTGTGTTATGTTTAAGTGCCAGAATAAAGTACCCGTACCTCTTTTGAGTCCGTGGAGAAAAATAACACTACAAATCCGACAAATAGCTCTTCTATCTTCATATTCCATAATGAATGTTTCACGGATTATGTGCAAACGTTGGCAGTTGTTGTTAGAAGCCATTAGATTTAGAGAGAAGAGACTTAAGACTAGTTAGAGATAAAGTTTGAAAGGCGAAGGAATGTATGGGAGGAGAAAATTGTAGTGGTACTATCTAGTATTTAAGATGACATCTTCAAATTGGTCAAAAAAGTTAAAAGATGTATGTGAGGAGATATCAATTCTTCTCACATGCGTCTCTTAACTTTTTGACCAATTTGCAGATGTCATTTTTTTTTCATTTTTTTGATTTTTAAAAATTTTTTAAAAAATAAATTCTGGTTTTAATTTTTTTTATATTAAGTTAGAAAACTTAAGATTTTCTTTTTAATTTTAGAAAACTTGAGATTTTTTTATTATGTTTAGAAAACTAAGATTTTTTTATAAATTTAGAAAATTTAATTATTTTTATTAATTTTATTTAAACTTAAGGTTTTTAACTAAGTTTAGAAAACTTAAAATTAATTTTTTTAGGAGTTTAGAAAATTTAAAGTATTTGTTTTAAGTTATAAAAGTTAAACTATTTTATTAAGTTTATATAACTTAAGAGTTAAAAAAAATATTAGAGAAAGCCAGCTTGAAGTGGTGGGGGGTTTGACATAGACTTCTATAGGTTTTATCAATAATAAAATAAAAATTACATAGAAGGGGAACTTAGAGACTAAGCCTCCCAAAAAAATTACAATTTAAAATCTAATAAATTAATATTATACGATCTAACTCCTAACTATTACAATTAAAATAAAAATTAATGCAATCCTAAGTTCTAACTATTACAATTTTTAAATATAAAAATCCTATGTATTTGACCGAGTTTGACTAGATTGGACGTCTCTTACATGTTTATCGTTGGATCCGAAGGATACTACATCTATAGTCGACTCATCGATATTCAGCCTGGCAATTCTATCTTCTTGAACATACCGATCGGCAAGACACATAAGAGCCTCTAATATGTTATAGGACTTCTGACTTTTAGATTCGTCAATTGTACGACGACTGTTTAGAAGGCATTTTTAGAAGGCACAGTAGAGACAAGACTTGTTAGGATATCTCGAGCGATCCTAGATAGGACAGGATACTGTGCCGAATTGGTCTTCCACCATCCAAGTATTTTGAAATTATCTGAATGATGCTCAACCTGAGAAGCATATTCGTATATAGACAACTCTTATACAACTCAGTTAGATTTATTCTCGTATATGATGAACTCGGCCGCAGAGACCATATATATTAATCATATATCCATATCCTCCTCCTTGACTCGAAGAAGATGGTATCTTTCCATATTGTGAACGACTTGCACTTGCACTCGTGCTCCCTGTTTCACTTTCTCTTGAATAGAGATCAAATACATTTTTCAAATGTTGTGATGTATCATCTTTTATTTTGTTGGCATTTCTTTGGAGAGTAAATAATGAATCAGAACGAGTATCTAAACATGAGTATCAATTTTAACGCTCAAACTCTTCACTTTTAAAACGAGGGTCTAAAATTAAAGTAACACAATATATAACAAGAAAATTTTCGTAATAGTTAAAAATTTTTTGCATATAAAAAATCATAGGACCATATATTGCATGTGGTCTAAATTCTCTAAAAACACTTCCAACTTTTATCATTCTGGGAAGCATGTGATGAGTAGTGGGGTAGTATTATCCACATAAAAGTTCAGTCACTTGTGAAAAAGTTTTAAAAAAGAACAAATAACTACAACTTCATCAAAAATATTTGAATCAAGTGGTGGTCCATCATTTGCTAGTTAAATTCAAAAAGTTGTTGTTTATATAGAAAGAAGTTTGTAACATATCTAAAGTTGAGTTCTATCTTGTAGTAACATCTGGTTCGAAAACTTTATAAGTTACTTGTGGTTCTACACAAAGTGATTTAAAGTGTAGTCGTCTATGAGCGGAAGATCTAACGAACTTTATAATGTCTCTATTCGCATTTGTAACATGTTCAACATGTGAATAACCGTCTTGTTTGCACAAATTTAAAATATGACAGGCATATCTAATATAAAATAACTTTCCATCTAAAATTAGTCTAAAATTATTTTTCAAAATTGAAACTGAAGAATCATTATTTGAAGCATTATAAAAAGAAATGGAATAAATTCTGTTATCAATTCTATAATCACAACATATTTGAGTGACATTTTGTGCTATATTTACCCTAGTATGTGGGAATTCAAAAATTTTAAAACCAATGAATTTTTTTTTTTTGTTTAAATGCCAATTGTCATTGACCCAATGACATATAATGCACAAAAAATCTTCAAAAAAGTAACGGCTGTCCAAGAATCATAAGTAAGCAAAAATTTACTAGGAATAGATTTAAAAAATTGCAACAAGTACATTTTTTTCTTCCTTGAAAGCCTTAAGAATTTCCCTCCTAAGTGAAGTTCTAGGAAATCTCTTATAAGCCGATTGAAGTGCAACTTGTACCAATCTCACAAATGGATGACTAGAAGATAATGATAAAGTAAGTCTACCAACTGCCACCCACCTAACTATTTCTCTTTTTACTAACTCACTATCATATTTAAAAGTTGTCATTTCATTTCTGGAAGCACTAGTCGAAATTTGTGTTTGTCTAGTTAAATCTACAAAATGAGAAGGGTGAACATGCTGTATGTCTTTTAAGTGTACCAGTGCCATCACCGGTCTTATATGCGAAATTCATTCTACAAATTGATATCTAGCTTTATTATTTATCTTATAAAAAATGCTACACATGATAGATCTTCTTCTACTACTACTAGGTGTGGTATCAGAAGGAGGAGGTATTTCATTTTCTTCATTTTGTTGTTCATTTTTTTTATCAAAGTCTACGGTGTAGGAGGATGCATATCTTAAAGATGAATCAATTGTAATAATTAGTAATAAAGTGAAGGAATTTATAACTAAATAAATCAAGTAACAAATAATTATTTAAAAATAATAAAGAAATTTTAATAAATAACGTAAAAAAATAAGTATTAAAAAATTAAATAAATATATTATAGTAAATAAAGTAAACCAATAATTATTTAAAACTAATAAAGTTTCAAAATATAATTAATAAACAAATTAATGTTAATTAAGGTAAAGAAAGCAAACTATCAATGATGAAGCCGAAAGTCCGAAGAAGAATTGGAGAAGCTTTGGTTTTTGCTGAATTTTCTTCAGTTCCTTATTTCCTCTGAATTTTGAACAATTATCCAAAAAAAATTGCAAGCAATTTTGATTCTTGAGGGTAAAGAAGAGTTTAAGAGAGATATGATAGAATTTAGGAGAAGGTAGAAGAGAGAATGAGCAATTTTTGGTGTGAGGAATGAATTGATTTAAGGAGTATTTATAGAGAAAAAAGTTGGTTTTTTTTTTTTAATTAAAAATTCTGGCAAATTTCTTCTTTTTAAAAAAATTCAATCTGGACCGTTGGATTGAAACTGTCAGATCATCTGAATTGTTGGATCTCAATGGTCAACTAAGATCTAACGGTCAGATGATCTGGACTGTTGAACTCCAATGGTTTGAGAAGCACATGATTGCTCTATTCCCTTCCATTTTTTTTTTTGGTGAAAAAAGGCTGGCCCATAGTCCAGCGAGTTGGGACAGGCTGAGTCGAATTGGGTTTCACACTGGCCGGTCTAGGCCGGCTCGCAGTTAAAAAATGAGGACAGCATGACCTGCGTTCCCTGACCCACATTAAATGGGCTAGGCTATGTTTTGGCAATCCTAGGTCAAAACGGCCAGGCTGGACGGGTTGGCGGGCCAACCTGGTCCAGTGACCATCCCTACTTCCTCGGTGGTGTTTTCTCTCAACAGGAATCACCCATACCGCAAACCCAAACTATTCACAATTTAGTTAATCAAACCCTTGCTCGAATGACTCCCTCTAAGCGCACCATTGATGGTGGTTGGGATTTTTTCAGCATAATTTGTTAGTTGAATCTTATGCTTGTGCCCCGGTTCCTAATCATTTTTCTCACTTGAGCTGCATATCCAACACAACATATGATGAGATTTACTTCTCAAATGTATGTATATAATATTCTGATAGTACGTGTTATCGGATGTTCCTAAGTTCACTTACTAGCAAAGTTTTAGCGTGGTACGCTCATCTACCACCTAGAAACATTACTTGTTTCAAGGATTTAGGTGAAAAGTTTATTCAAAAATTTCTCTCTCAATCTATTTTCAACTCGCTTCAAATTTTTTTCTCAGTGTCAGACAACGCCTATCAGAATCTGTTCGGGACTTTCTACCCGATTCAATCAAGCTGCTCAAGAAATCCCCAATTTGTCTGAAAGGGTATATATACAAGCATATAGACATGGGTTGAAAAATCCAGTTTTTTCTTGAAAGTTAGCTAAAAAAGAACCAACCAATGTCAACACTCTCTTATCAAAATGCAAAAATTCATCCATGCAGATGATTATGTGAGAAGGAAACGAGAAATAGATAATTAGGTCAAAGAATACCAGAGTCTAAAGAAACCAAAATAGGGAGATTTGAAACCAACACTGAGAATTCAAGACAGATTAGGCACCCCCGGAAGCCTGATGTTCCCCGATTTGAGTACACTCCATTAAAAATCCCCCGACTAGAGATTTTGCAACAAATTAAGACGTTAGGAATTTTAGAACGGCCAACAAAAATGCTTTCTCTTTCTAAAAAGTGCAACAAAGCTAAATATTATCGATTTCACAAAGACCATGGTCATGACATTGAGCAACGCAATGAATTGAAAAAAAGCCATTGGACATGCCATTAAAAAGGGAGAATTGGAGGAATTCATAAACAATGCTTCTGCCAACAGAGTTTCAAGCAATGATAATTACGAAAAATCTTCGCAAAGAAGAAAAAAAAGCACTAAAAATAATGTTTCATCTTCTAAGATGAAAGTTATCAACGTTATACAAGACGTTGGTCTTCCTGCTTCTAGAAAGCGGTCTAAGGAAGCTCATGGTGACGATCCTCTGGTTGGTACCATGACTATTTATCATTGTCTTGTCAAACGCATTCTCATTGACATTGGTAGCTCAGTTAATGTACATTCCAAAGATACCTTTAAGCAAATGGACATCCCTTGGAGTAAAGTGCTACCATATTAAGAGTGTAAACGAGCCGAGTTAAGTTTAAGCTCACACAATCTTGAGCTCGACTCAGTACTTTTTTAATCAACTCGAGCTTGAGCTCGATCGAATTCATTTTTTAAAAGTAAAAAAATTATATATTCTGGCTCGATAGCTGAACGAGCCAGTGTCAATAAGGCTGGAACTTGGCTCGTTTGCTTTGCAAGTCGGCTCGAGCTCATTCAACATCGAACTTAAACAGAGATTTGGCCAAGCGGCTTGGCTCATTTACATTCCTATACCATATGTAACTCCCTTAGGAGGATTCACAGGAAAAACAGTTAAGTTTGACAACAAGATTACTTTTCCAATTTCTATTGGTGACACTGTTCACATGGTCGAGCTTTTAATTGTTTCTGCCCCTTCCCCATATAATTGTATAATAGGTTGTCCAACGTTGAATGGATTTCAAGGTAAAGTTTCTACTTGTAATTTATCCATGGAAGTTCCCAGCGAGGAAGAAATGCAAGTGATTTATGGTGATCAAAAGGCCGCACAAGAATGCTATTTTGCTACAGTCAAAGAGATAGAATGAATTGAAGAAGAATCTGAAGAGCAAAGTAAGTTACCAAAGGTTGAACCAAATCGTGAGTTTGAGTTGTTCGTGCTTGATGTTCAGAAACCAAACCAAACTGTAAAGATTGGAAAAACTTTACCCATTCCTTTACGAATAAAGCTCATTGAGATCCATACATAATACAAAGACATTTTTGCATGATCTTCATCAAACTTGGATATTGTACTCCTTTCCATTACTGAACATAAACTAGGGATTCCAAAAGCAATGAAATTGATTTTTCAAAAGAAAAGGGTTTTTGCTAAAGCCAGACAAGAAGTTATCAGGAAAGAAGTACAAGAACTGCTTGCAGCTGGAATAATTAAACCAATTGATTTGCCCGATTGTTTATCCAACCCAGTGGTAGTGGCCAAGCCGGGAGGGGCTTGGTGTGTTTGCATAGATTTCACGAATTTGAATAAGGCAATTCCAAAGAAACCATACCTCCTTTCTCGGATTGATCAACTAGTAGATTCCATTGCAGGACATGAGTTACTATTTTTCCTTGATGCTTACAAGGGATATTATCAAATCTCGATGGCAGAAGAAAACATAGCTAAGACCGCCTTAGTCACGGATGATGGTCTTTATTGTCATACTCAAATGCCTTTTGGAATAAAGAATGCTAGTGCTGACTTCCAAAAAGGGATGAACAAGGCCTTCGAGGGACTCATCGGGAAAATTGTAGAAGTATACGTGGATGACATTATTGTTAAATCCAAGAAAACGAATCAGCACTAGATGATTTGAACAAGTTTTTGACAAGATTCGAAAGATCGGGATGGAACTCAATCCTAAAAGATTGAGATATTTGGTCTTAGAAAGGGGAATTAAGGCTAATCCAATGAAGATTAAGGCCATTCAAGATATACCGGAACCACGGATAGTGAAAGATATATAGAGGTTGGAAGAAATGATGGCATTCTGGGTTAATTTTTAACAAGAGCAGGAGAAACAAGGTTACCATTTTATCAAATCTTGAGGCCCCTAGCTAAGTTTGAATAGACAGATGATGCTAGTATAGCTTTTCAAAAGCTTAAGGCATATCTTTCTTCCCCTCCCCTGTTAATGACCCTGATACCCAATGAAACATTATATCTATACATAGCAATCACTCCCAAAGTGATTAGCTTTGTTCTTTTTTCAAAAAGTGATAATAATGTGAAACCCGTTTATTACGTGAATCATGTTTTAAATGGTTCAAAAGAACGATATAATTCTTTGGAAAAATATATTTTGTGTCTAGTCATAATTGCTCGGAAATTAAAACTATATTTCCAAGCACATGCAATAAGTGTTTTAAAAAATATTTCACTTTGTCACATATTACATAAACCAAACATGTCGGGTAGAATATCTGAGTGGGTGTTGGAGTTAAGTGAATACCAAATTGACTTCTCTTTACGAAAGACCATCCAAGGTCAAGCATTAGCTGATGTCATTGTCGAATATCCTCTCCCCTATTTTTCTGATGATCACAAGTCATTAGAAACAATGGATATGGCTCCTACCTGGATTTTAAATGTTGATAGATCAATGGGGGAAAAACAAAGATGAGCAGGTTTCATTTTGGAAGATCCCAATGGTCATCAATACACATATGCCATGAAATTTTTATTCTTCTTTAGCGATAACGAGACTGAATACAAAGCTTTGTTAGCAGTGGAAAATGGCTCAAAGTCTTAAAATTTCCCACCTTCGTGTTCGAAGTGATTCCCAGATATTCATCGGGCAAGTCATAGGTGCTTTTGAAGCAAACGGTGACATTATGCAGAGGTATTTGGCATGTGTTCAATAATTAATAACGGGATTTTCAAAGATCTTGTTTGAAAAAGTGCCTCGAGAAGAAAGTGTACATGCTGATGTGTCATCTAAGCTAAGTGCAGGGGAACCTATAGAGGGCACTTGGATTGAATCTTTAGGAAAGGAGCATAGCTAAAGAGATCTGTATCATAGAACTTGTTGATGATTGAACCCAACCGCTTAAGGATTTCATTTTAAAAGAAAAACTCCTTGATAATGATAAACAAGCAAGAAAAATTCACTCAACTTTTGCAAAGTACGTCACGATTGATGATCAATTATACAGAATTATGGGGAATTAGCTACTTTTAAAATGCATTATTGGAACAGATGGACAGTATGTGTTATGCAAAATTCATGAAGGCATCTGTGGGTCCCACATAGGATCTAAAGCAATAGTGAATAAAGCATACGATACATGTATTATTGGCCTACCATGAAAGAAGATTTAGTCAATTTGGTAAAAAAATGTACAAAATGCCAGATTCATGTCAATGAACATCACATCTCGATGTCAAAATATCATACCTTTGGTACCTCGATTCCTTTTGCTCAGTGGGGCATTGATCTTCTCGGACCTTTCCCTAATGCACTTGCTGGTAAGAATTACTTGATAGTAGCTATGGACCATTTTACCCGATAGTTTGAGGTGAAAGCATTAGCTAGCATTACAACAAGGAAGGTAAAGGAATTCTTTTATGAAGGTATTGTTTGTCGATTTGGGATTCCTAATATTTTAATCTCAGATAATAGTAAACAGTTCGATTATAAAGAATTCAAACAACTTTGTGTAGAATTGGGCATTGAGCAGCGATTTACATCTGTAGGCTACCCTCAAACCAATAGTGTAACGGAAGTCACTAATAGAACTATTTTGAAGGGTTTGAAGACCAGATTGGATGATTTGAAGGATAGATGGTTAGATGAACTCCAAAATGTTTTATGGTCTTATAGAACAACTTTGCAAACAACAACATAAGAGACTCTATTTAACTTATGTTTCAGAGTGGATGCTGTCATTCCAGCTAAAATTGGTAGTAAATCGTTGGGATATAGCCTTTGATGAAAATTCCAATGGTTGGATGTTATATTAGCCTCTTACACTTATTGATGAAATCCGAGATCAAGCTGCCAAACAGGATGCACATTATAGAAAACAGGTGGCCAGATACTATAATGCTAAAGTCAAACCTTCAAAATTAAGGAACGTGATTTAGTGCTCAGGAAAAATGAGATTAGCATATGGACCCAAACATGAAGTTAGATCCCAATGGGGAAGGTCCTTATTGGGTTATCCGATGCAATGGTAACAGGAGCTATAAGTTACAATATAGTGAAAGGAAAATTTTAGCCAGGTGATAGAGTCAATTTTTGGTATAAATAAACACTTTAAGTTTAATTATTAGTCCATGAAAATAGTGTTTATTTATTATAATTACTATATTTAAATTTTTTAATTTATTTTTTTTTGTAGATTAAAAATCAGTAAAGTGAAGATAAGCATTATTTTGGTTTGCAGTTAAATATTATTAAAAGAAAAAGAGAAGATTAAGGGTCAACAAGAGATTGGGATGGTCATATATCAAATTGGAAATAAACAAGGAATTGATTTCCTTTGATGGAGAATTTTTTTTAATTAGAATTGAAGTGGTAAACTTGCCATGTAGACTTAGGAAATCTTTTATTTTTCTTCTCTTTAAAAGGGCCAAACAACAGAGGCCTTTTGAAGGGGGTTTTTGCTTGACGTATTTTTTTTGCGGCGCAAGCAATATCGCGGTTTTCATAATGAGTCTTGGCACAAAACAAAGGAAGCCTTGGCAACATCAAGAAGAAGAAGAAGAAGCCATATTCTTAGGTTCTTTCTTTTCTTATCACCATGAACTAATTTCCTTTTTAAAACCTTGATGAAATCTTAGACTTGTAACTTTGTTTATTTTATTTTGGAAGGTTTATTATATTATTTATGTGATTGCATATCTTGGGATCTTGATTTGATGGAATTAATTCTTTGTGATTGTTCTTGTAGAATAATTCTTTAGTTTAATTGGTATTTATCCATACTTAATTCTTGTAGTCTTGAGTATGAGAGATAAGTGATTTTTGCAACTATATTGTGGGTTTTAGAATTGAATAATTCATGCTAATTTTAGATGAGCTGTGTCATAGAATTGAGTAAGTCATGTTAATGGTTAGATGCATTTGCCATGCATTTAAACCCAATATATTTCTTTAGTGAATCAAAACTTGTAACCTAGATCACCACAAAGGTCTAATCTTTTTTCCTAAATAAAATTAAATAATTGTTATGTAGATTAGTGATGGAGTTAAGGTTCTAAATCATCTTTTTTTGTTAAGCTCTTGTTAGTTTTTTATTTGGTTATTTTCTTTTATAGTTTTAATTAATTTAGGATAATTTTAGATAAAAATTGTTAGCCCTAAGGGCATTATTGCATATGATTTTGATTATGATTAACATATGTTTGTGTGATGATTATAATCTTAGTCTCTATAGAACAAAAGAAGCGTCTTTGAAGTCTCAAGGCTACACACTTATAAGCAAAAGATCTTGGTGATCAAGGAAAAATGAAGGAGAAAAGATCAAGCCATTGAAGACCTTGAAGACTTGTGTTTTAGTTAGGAATATGCTAAGGTATTTTTTAAAGCGCTATAACTCTCATCTTTGATTGTTGATCAAGTGTGAAGCACCTTGGATGAATTTCTTTTTATCAACTAGTCTTGAAAAACCCAAGTATTCTTGATAGAGTTTTTGATGCCTTTGAATGTTTTCTTATTCTAAAGATTATCAAGAATACATGTTTTGGAGTGTTTTGAAATGTGAAGGAAAGTTCTTTTTATTTAAGGAAAATTGGCTTTTAAATCCTTCTAAAAAAGGGTCATCCGATTTTAAAACCGGTTATTCGATTTTTCCAAGGAGAAAAATCGAACATACTATTTTAAGCTTTAGAACGACTGAGTTTTAAGAGGGATCATCCGATTTTTAAAGGGATCATCCGATTCTTACTGTATAAAAACCGGTCTTTCTATTTTTGAAAGAGCTCATCCGATTTTCCTTTTACAAGGAAATCGGTCTTCCGATTTTCTTTTTTACTACTAAAAATATTACCGTTACACATAGAGTAACTGTTACTTTTTTCTTTCCTATATATAGAGCTCTTGATCAGCAGTTAAAAACAAGATTGTTGAAAATATTATTGAGATCATTTAAGAACTTTTAAAGAGCTTTAAAGTACATTCCTTCAAACACCTTTTATCTCACAAAAACATCTTATTGAGCTTCATTGTTGATCTTCATCAAAGAAGAAGTAAAGAGGAGCTTGTAGAAGTATTCAATTGAGTTGTATCTTTCCTGCTCAAGCTCACTTGGTAACATTGTTCTTTACTCATCTATTTTTCTATAGATATCAAAGGTTTGTGTTGAAAAACCCCTTAGGTTATCCTTTGATTGTAATTATGTTTATGTTGATATCGAAGGTTTGTGTTGAAGAACCCCTCGGGTAATCCTTTGATTGTAATTGTATTGTGGATTGAGGTTGTTTGCAAAACCCTTGGTGGGTGATCCTCAAACTTGTGATTGTTGTAGACTTTGATTATAGTGGATTTGGAAAATCCTTGGGTGTTGACTCAAGGTAGTGGATGTAGCTCTTTGAGATAGTGAACCACTATAAATTGTTGTGTATCTTTATTCTACTTTTAGCTTGATTGCCAAAACTATAAAATTTTGTTTGGTTTGGAATTTTATTAAAAAGAGTTTTAGAATTCTTTCTCAAACAAAATTAGAGATTTATCTTTTAATCACACAAAAGATTTTATAAAAATTAGCCAAAAACCTTATTCACCCCTCTCTAAGGTTTTTCAAAAATACTTGTTTCTTTTTTATAAAATTAATTTAGGAAGATAATAATGTAGGTAGTTAATTCTTTCTATGTGGTTCAACACCCTTTTACTCTCAATTTTACATTGATCTTGTGCGTTTGTAAGTATTCGATTTAAAACTTTGTTATAAAAATCCCGACTAAGTTTTTAGCATCATTGCTGGGGAGAGGTTAAATTAATTACTTGTGTTATTGTCTCCTAATTTTATTAGTTTTTTGTTATTTATTTATTTTATATTTTTTTTGTTTTTCTCAAAAATTTTTTAAAAACATTGTTGTTTTTGTTTTTTAGTTGTCTTCTGCGCTTTTTTTTTAAGAAAAAAAATTCAAAACAAAATCAGTAGTTGATTTTTATTTGTTAGCTTTTGTTGAGTGACTTACGTTTAGTGGGTCTTTAGTTTATTATTATTTTCTCCTTCACTAATTTATTTATTTATCATTAGTATTTGCATTGAGTTTTTCTTTTCTTTTCATTTACTTATTGATGCATGGTCATCGTTCTATGTCTTTTGATTTAAAAGCATTTGACTCTGAGATAGAGTGTCCACTTAAGATAATTTGAGCAAAAGTAAAATCACTAACACTTGTGATGTTAAGATGGCTGGAAATCCACGAGCATTATAGTGGTATTTTACTTTCAGCACTTATAACTCACAAATAGTTAATAGACTACCTGAAATTGAGGTTAATCACTTCGAAATCAAAGCCTCTACTATTCAAAATGTTATAATCTTTTTATGGTTTGATTCCAAAAATCCTTATAAGAATATTGATGAGTTTTTAGAGATTCGCTAAACTTTTAAATTGCCAAATGTTACAGATGATGCCATTCGATTGTGCCTTTTTTCTTTTTCTTTGAAGGATAAGACTAAACATTGGTTAAATACATGTAAGAGAGTAGGTACATAGGTTGAAATGTCTAAGGAATTTCTTAAAAAGTACTTCCCAATGGGTAAACTTATGATGTTAGAGAACAATTTCATGAGAGTCGTGAGAGATTTAAAGAACTTCTTCGTAGTTCCCCTTACTATGAAGTCCCTAAATGGCAATAAAAATAAAGTTTTCATTTGGAATTAGATGAGAGAAATAGACAAATGGTTGATTCATCTTGTGGTGGTACTTTTCTTCATAAAATTGCAGATGAGACGTGAGATTTATTTGAAAATTTGAGTGATAATTCACAACAACACGCCACATCCTCACGTATAGGCATACCTAGGTAGATAGAAAATAGATAAGGAATGTATGAAATTTCTCAAATTGTTGATCTTCCTAGTAAAGTTGATGTATTATCTAAAAAGTTTGATCAATTGTTAGCTTTGAATACATTATCTACTAATTCTCCTAATGTGCAAGATGTTTGTACAATTTTCTCTAGTCCTTCTCATGCTATTCATAATTGTCCTAGTCCTTTACTTTTTCCAGAATTTGTGTAGGAACAAGTCGATGTGGCTCAAGGATTCCATAGACGAAATGATCCATATTCGAACACATATAATCCAGGTTGGAAATTTATCCTAATTTCTCCTGGACGCAACAAGGAGGGAAAGATCAATTAGGCTAACAACAATATCAACAGAATAATCAATCTGGTATGACTATTACCCTGGGTTTTCAATTTCAAAGGTATGCACCTCCTCACCTTTCTCAAAGTGGAAACTCTAATTTTAAAAAGTAAGCTTCCTAGTCCCCAATAGAGAACTCTACAGCTAATTCGTATCATGAACAAGTCAAATATACCATAACTCTTAGAAACGGGAAGTTGTTAGATAATAAAGTAGGGGAACCTACAAAAGAAAGTGAGCTAAATGAAAATAAAACTGAGGGAATTGATACTCAAGCTAAAATTTAAAAGAAGACGGAGAAGGAAGTAGTTTCCTCCTCTAATTCTAAAACTCTAGAATCATCTCTATGACTTCATATAAGCCAAATGTTCCTTATCCTCAAGCTTTATCGCCACCACCATATTTTAGAAAGGATAATAAAAAGGAAGATATTTTGGAAACTCTCAAACAAGTTAAAATCAATAATCCACTTTTAGAGGTTACTAAGCAAGTTTCAGCTTATGTAAAATTTTTTAAAGACATGTGCACTTTTAAAAGAAAATCTAAAAGCAATGTTTTTAAGAAAATCTTCCCAACTGAACAGATGAGCTCCATTTTTTAATATAACACACCACCTAAATATAAAGATCCTGGTGTCCTTACTATTTTTTATCTTATTGGTGATCATAAAATAGATAGGCCGCTCCTAGATTTTGGTTCTAGTGTTAATTTAATTCCATACTCTATTTATGAAGAGTTAGAATTGAGGGACTTGCAACCAACTGATATGACCTTACAGTTAGCTGATAGGTCTATTAAGGTACCTAGAGGGAGGATAGATGATGTTCTAGTTCAAATAGATAAAGGTATCTTCTCTGTAGATTTCATGTCATAGATATGGAACCTAGTAGATCTTCTAAGAATTATATACCTGTTATTTTAGGCTATCCTTTCTTGGCTACTACTGATACCACTATTAATTGTAGAAGTTGGGTTATGGATGTCTCTATGATCAATATGAGGGTTAGATTAAATATTTTCAAAACTTCCTCATAACATTCTATGGAATATGATTCTGATTACTATTTGGTAGATGTAATAGATGAATTAAGTGAAGAAATTCTATCTTTAATTTGTTCTAAAGAATCTAATTCTGTTGAGAAAGAAAACGTAATGTGCATTAAAGATGTCAATTCTAATCTTGCTTGCATTGCTCCATTAGAAAATTATTCTTGGATTATGAATCATAAGCTTAATATGAGATAAATTGATCCTGGCTGAACACAAAAGAATTAAGGAGTCTGGTTGAAGACTTTAAATTTAGCGCTTCCGGGAGGCAACCCAAAGTTTATTTTTATTTCATTTTATTTCATCTTTTTTTATTTGTTTTATCTCATTTGATTGGTAGAAAGGTAAGGAAGTGTTTTTTTGTAGGGTAATTAGACAACTTACTATTATCATGGAGATTATAGAGAGGGTCTACTACTCTTACGGACATGCATCAATATTGCTTCTCCTACCATGTCGTGTTGTTCTTTTCTTTTTCTCTTCCCTACTCTTGGCATTCTTTTATCACATCAAGCACAATGTATGGTCTAGGTGTAAGGGAGAAGATGCTTTTATTTTGGTGTCATTTTTTCGGTTTTTATGATTTTAGTAATTTATAAAATTTTGTTGGATTTTTTAAAATTTTTTCTTTTGAAAAAAAATAAAAAATACGATTTAACTTGGAGAATGGTTCTAGTTTAGTGCGTTTCAAAAATATCTCGGCTAAGTTGAGGAAAGTGCTTGTTTTTAACTTTGGGTGATGAACTTATGTTCTATATCTTTTATAACTTTGCTCGACTAGCACTTGAGCACATGAGTCATGTTAGTGTTTAATAAATCCTTTACATTATTTTTGAATTGTATAGAGTTGATAAATCTTTTCCCTACATTCTATAATTTACTTGAGTACCTCTTAAGGCGAAATAGTAAGGTTTCCCTTATTTGACTCATAAACGATGGTCGTAGGCCTTCTTTGAGTCGATTAGTGGAGATAAGGTACAAAGAGTAAGCTTATGCAGTGAATTGTTATTGAGATTTGTATTCTATGTGTAATTTTCAAATTTTGTTTAGTCTTTATTTTACACTATCTTATAACCACGATCACACTTTACACAATTCTTTCTTTAGTTATGGGAGATAATTGAATATTTGTTTGTTAAATTTAGTTTGAAAATAAGAGGAAGAGTGATTTGTCTTGATAAATTTGAGATTTGATGAAAGGTACTGAATTTGAATTATTCTATATCTTTTCTGAAACTTTTTGCAATGGTACCTTATCTCCACTAATCTATTTGATGAAGGGTACTTAATTTGAATTATTCTATAACTTTTTGCTTATTTGACTTAATTTGCAACAGTAACAGGAGCTATCAGTTACAAGATAGTGAAAGGAAAATTTTAGCCAAGTGATAGAGTCGATTTTTGGTATGAATAAAAAACTTAAGTTTAATTATTAGTCTTTACAATATTATTTAGTTATTATAATTATTATATTTAATTTGTTTAGTTTATTCCTTTTCATATAGATTAAAAATCGGTAAAGTGGAGATAAGCATTATTTTGGTTTGCAGTTAAATATTATAAAAAGAAGAGAGAGGATTAAGGGTCAACAAGAGATTGGGATGGTTAGGTATCAAATGGGAAATAAAGGAATTGATTTCCTTTGATGGAGATTTTTGTTTTTTAATTAGAATTTGGAGTGGCAAACTTGCCAAGTAGACTTGGTACATCTTTTCTTTTTCTTCTCTTTAAAAGTGCCAAACAATGGAGGACTTCTGAAGGGGGGGTTTTTGCTCCGCGTCTTCTCTTTGTAGCGCAAGTAGGAGCAAGGTTTTCAGAATGAGTCTTGGTGCAAAATAGAGGAAGCCGCAACAATATCAAGAAGAAGAAACCATGTTCCACCTTAAGAATTTGGTTATCTGTTTTCCTAATATCATGAACTAATTTCTTTTTTAGAATCTTAAAGAAACCCTAGGCTTGTAATTTTGTGTATTTTATTTTGGGAGATTTATTATATTATTTATGTAATTACATATCTTGGGATCTTGATTTGATGCAATTAATTCTTTATGATTATTCTTGTAGAATAATACTTTAGGTTAATTGGTATTTTTATCCACGCTTAGTTCTTGCAGTTTTGAGTATGAGAGATATATGATTTTTGCAACTATATTGTGGGTTTTAGAATTGAATAGTTCATGCTAATTTTAGATGATTTATGTGACAGAATTGAATAAGTCATGCTAATGGTTAGATGAGTTATGTCATGCATCTAAGTGCGATATATTTTTTTAGTGAATTGAAACTTGTAGCTTAGATCACCACATAAAAGTTTAATATTTTTCTTCTAAATAAAATTAAATCATTGTTATGTAGGTTAGTTGTGGATTCAAGGTTCTAAATCATTTTCTTTAGGTTAAGCTCTTGTTAGTTTTTTATTTGGTTATAATCTTTGATAGTTTTAAAAAATTTAGGACAAATTTTAAATAACAAAAATTGCTTTTTTTTTTGTTTATTTATAAAACTAATTTAGGAAGATAGTAATTTTTATGGTTAAGCCATTTATGTGGTTTGACACCCTTTTACTCGTCGTTTTATGTTGATCTTGTGCGCTTGCAAGTATTGGGTTTAAAACTTTGTTATAAAAATCCCAACCACCAGGACTTTTGACATTAACCTTAAAAAATTCTTTCCCTGGCAGAAATCATTCCATATAACTTCAGTTGTATTTGATTGTTTTCCAAATATCAGATACATATCTTTTTTTTTGTACAAAACTAATATTGTTTCTTCTTTCTCCTGATTTTTCTTTATATCTTTGTTACGATAAAAATTATCTGGACGACTTATAGTATGAGTAACAACTTAAGAAAATCATGCTGAAACAAAAGTTATGATAGATTTCTTCTATCTATCAGAAGGCCTTCCCTGATAGATTTATCCTATATTTTTCTGTTCTAGAATAATGGAAACAGGGAAAAAAACATTACACTAATATGTCCCCACTCGGCGAAGACCTACCTTCGCATTATCAAAAAATTAATTAAACCTTTCCCAGGTTTAGGGCATCTCTTTCCCAGAGATTATCTCTTCATATTTCCTTTTGTGCCTCAGGCCTTCACGTTTGAACAATTCAAAGTCAGCAAGAAGCTTCAATACCTCATAATGAGCGAGATTTGGGGAACACCATTGTGCATTCTTGAATCGTTTTCAAAATGACAAATTGCCTGTCGTGGCACCAATATATCTTTAGCAAGGGTGACATACTAGTCTTCTTGAATGTCTATGTGATAGCACACTTCATGTGCATCCAATTCAACAATTACTGATTCACTTTGAAAAGCTAGGTATGTCTTTACTAGGGTGCAAAATTGCTCAACAAAAAAATTATCGACTTCTTTTAAAACACGTACCGGAAGGATGTCTAAATATTCTTTACCACCATGAAAATGTGTACAATGCATATGCATTTCTAGAAAGGTATCTTTGAAAAACAATCCCATAAGAGGAAAACACGGAAGTGAACAACCTTCAATAGCTTCAATCATTGGTACCATCATTCTTAAAGTATTGTTGGTGCAATATTATGAAGAAAAAAAGGTACAATATGAAATACTTTTTCTATTCCCTTCTTTCTTTTATAGTTGTGTTTTGAGAACCCAAACAGTTCCAAAGACGCTTCGTTTTTTAAAGGTAATTATTTTTTACTTTGGAAATTTAAACGGATTCCAATTACCAGATGACATGTGGATATCTTTCTGATTCAAAGTGAGACATGACGTTTGAGCTATAGTCATCATTATCTTTGGATTTAACTTTACCATAGTTAAATCTTTTTCTTCTTAACTAAGCAGAAAAGCTGGGCTTATGTTTCAACCCATTGGATCAAAATACATTTTATATCTGTATAAAGGTGAAAACAAGCCTTGAATAAAAATAAAAAGCCCAAACATGTGTACGACATATTAGCATAATGCATTATCATTAGTGAAGTTGGCTAAGGCTTTATACTTCATACAAAATTATCCCAATCATTATACATGATCTATTTGAGGGACAATCTCTAGATTTACATTTTCCCCTTCCCGTTAAGGGAGATGTTCTTCTTTCTACTACTGGGAGATGTCACTTCCTCTCCAGCATTGACACCTTTCTCTTTATTAGGGGATTTCCTGGTAGGACTTTTCCCGTCATATCATCTTCTTGTTGCACTTTAGCTCGAACGATATTTTCTTCCCCTGAATCCACTTGAACTAGAAGTTGATCACTTCCAGGAACATTGATAATGGGGATATTATAGTGGCTACATGCCACCAATTGTCCTTTTGCTACTTCAAGAAAGTGATGTTCTTTAATAGTCAATAAAGGAGTATCGGGGACACTATTCTTGGAAGGTTCATCCATCGTACTCTTGAGAATTTGGGTTTCTATCTTCAATTTCTTGGTTTTCAGCAGACACAACCGGGTTTTCTTGTTCTGTTACTTGGATTTCTTTATTTTTTGAAGATTTAACATACTTTGTCGCTAGCTTTTCAGCTTCTAATCTTTTCCTTCTATTCCAAGGGCATGTTGCACCTTCTTTATAATATGATTTTACCACTTTAGGAAATACCACATCTAGGTTTGCATTATGTGTACTTTCCACAAGTTCGATCACAGTAGCAACCAACATTGGCATTGCTAACCTAAAAAACCAGCATTCCCCATCACTGGTTTCACAATATTCTTTTACAACTTGTTCCTTCACTTCAGGTTGAAATTCTCCTTTTTCAGTAAGAAATTGGGTTAATTGGCCCTTTAAGTCCGCCACTTTCAGATCGTATCTTTTGATAGCTCATCCTTGTGTCTCAAATTCAAGTAGTTCTCGCCTTCTCAACTCGTTCACAGATTTTATTTCTTCATCTTTAGCATAAATAGTTTTTTTTAACAACACATTTTCTGCTCTCAAATCTATGACGTTCTTCTCTAATGTTTTAATTTGTTTTTCTAGTTGAGCTTTTTCCCACTGGCTCCCTTCTAAAGCCTTTGCATCATTTCTTGTTTTTCCTACATCTCCCGATGAGCCGCACTCACATTGGAAAAGCATTGCATAGCTTCTTTGCTATATTCATATTCTGTATCGCATCAAAACCATTTTTCTTTATTAAAACATTCATAACTCATTTAATTTTATCTCATATATATGTGTATATATATATAATATTTTACCTGAAATATGTTCATAGCAAAACCATATATCAATTCATCCCAAGACCAATTTTTCACTGCACCATCCCTAAAAGAGCTAAACTTGATTCTTTAATCCATTTTTCTCTGTCTGGTGATCTCTTCTATCTTTTCATTTTCACTGCCCAGCTTGGGAATAATAATACACAACTTCCAATGGCTCCAGTTCTGATAATACGTTCGGAGTTGGATCTAAATTCCCTTCTTCATGAGGACTTTCTTCTAGCACATGAGAGATCTCATGTTCCTCGGACCTATCAGGAATTCGTAATTGTCGAGGCACATTCTTTCTTTTTTCACCACTTCCTGTATTTTTGCTCTTTCACATCTTAGCTGCATTGAGAAAGTCAACAACATTTGAACCACTAGTAAGAATCATTTCTTTTCTTTCTGCTATATCCGCTGCTATTTTACTCCTTTCCTCCCGATGTATGTCCACTGGTATTTCTGAAAATGTACCTACTGCAGGCATATTTCATGATCACTTCATATTTTTAATTTTTAATTTTTAAATCATATATACAAATATACCTTCTCCCGGTGTATCTATCATTGATGGGGCTAACTTCAATTTTATAGCTGATTCCATTATGATCCTTCTCTTGTACATTCAACATTTTTTATTATTCTTTCAGTTTATCATATGTCTCAAATGACACATATATAATATATTCATTAGTTTTTATCACTTTTATGTTTAAACACTGACTTAAGTGATGTAAATCCACATCTCATTTGAGTAGAAGCCTGTTGCTTATATTAGATTTTCATCCCAATTCCCTTCTCTCAATATTTATTCCAAACTAATAATCCACCAATTTCTTTCTATATTCTTCAGTGAATGGATGATTTGACTGCACCTCATACTTTGGTAGCATTCTTCGTCTATTCCAAGGATTTTAAAAGAAACATAAAAAACCCATTCTTCTATCCATGAATAGATAGTGGTAGCTTCACTATAATTTTCTGTTCCAGTTTTGAAATATATGCCATTTGGGACCCTCTTTCAAAGGTTTTATATCAAACATTTTCCTAAATACTTCTAGATTGGTTGGAAGACCGAAAGCGTTGCAAATCAAAATAAAAGCTACAATTTGTCGTATCCAATTTGGGAAAGTTCGATTTTCTAGTAATCCTTTACTTCTATAAATAAAAAGTGTACATGAAATCACAATATGGCTTTCAATTGTTCCTGGTAGACTACGAAATATCCTTTGGGAGGTATATGGGCTCTATCTTCTCCAACAGTTGCCATTAGCCCATAATGGGGTGATATTCTAAAAGTTTTTTGAAGATTTTCTAAACTAAAAAATCTAAGGTTAGTGAGTATAACACAACTCCCGGTTCACATATATCGGCACCATCATTAGAGTCATATTAGATTGGGGGTTCTAAAGCACAAATATGTTTTATCATGAGATTAACTACTTTATCAGAATAAATGGGATGATACAGAATTTTATAATCTCCATTAGAATATTTCCACCCACCAAGAGTCATATCATATTTGGGATGAATAATTATAACATGCAGTTCGGAAGAACTATCTGAGTTAGAATATTTAAACTTTGAGGACTTCTGGGAAGTTTGCTTGGAATTCTTGGAAGGAATTTTCTTGGAGCTCGACATTGTGAAAAGAAATTGGATGTTTGCAAAGAGGAAGTATTAGTAGTTATCAAGAAAAGTAAATAACTTATACTTATAGAAGAAGCGGTTATACTTGAAACCATCATCGAAGGGTTTCTTTCTAAAAGAGTCTATTTGAACTTTCACCCAAAGATTTAAACAATTCAAAAAGCAAAAAAATCATAGCCGATTTATGATTCTTTCTAGAGGGCTTATGATGGGAACAATTCATCAGGTTTTTATATTTTGGGCTCAAGTCATTTGGCCCATGATATAATTAAGCCACTTGGTTTCTATTATTATTATTATTATTATTATTATTATTATTATTATTATTATTATTATTATTATTATTATTGGGCTCAAAACATTTGACCCAACATTTAGCAATAAATATGATTGCTTCCTAAAGCCCACGGCACACGTGTAAGTTTAGTAAAATAAAGGGAAAAAGTCTTTCTTACCCTTTTTTCAATAAGACATCACACATAAGATGATGACAAATTCGAGGAGGATATTGCTCTCTATAAATTGAGGTATTACTTATCCTTATTGATCATGTAATTTTTGAAATATACTGTTACTTTGTCGAACTGTGTGCTGACTTAGGTATCGGAGGTGAAACAATTGACAACCCCATTTTGTTTATCTTTTACATTGTCTTGTAGGTGAATTTATACTAAGCGGAACTCATTGGAGAGGTTGATATTCTCACACTTCCTTTGCCAAGATATGAGAAAGAATATGTAGTTCTAACTCAATAATACTGGTTTAGTAAAGAGTCTTCTATCACTTGAATTACCGACTCCATAATTTGTGCTTCGATAAAGTAGTTAAGAATAAAATATTTTTCTTGTAGTTTAAATAAAATATAATTTGTCATGAGAAATGAACCAAAGTTTACTAGAACCCTAATGGATATCAATAACCTAGCTCATTTTTTTTTTTTTTTCAATAACGTAGTTAGTAAAAAAAATAAAGATAATTGTTGTGATTATTTGTTTGGCCTCATTTTATTTTTTGTTTGTTAACAAAGAATTCTTGCCGGAAAAATAATAAAGCAAACAAAAGAAATCTCTAGTAAAAATAATATTTATAAAATTTAGAAGTGGTTACAATCTTTGAAAAATTCTCGTCTAGAGAATAAAGTCCGCTGATTCTTCTCTTTGGATTTATTCTGAGGGCTTCGTAGCTTAATCTCAGAGTTGCCAAAGAACTTCCTATTTACTTGTCGATGAAGAATTTGAAGAACTTCTAGTCTTGAAATCGAAGGCTAGTCTTGACTTGAGACTTTGGAAATGCAGAATGCTTCAGAGCTTTAACACTTCGGCTTGATGGATTTCTTATATGTCTTTTCCTTAGCCTTGCCCTTCTATTTATAGGCAAAAAATTTGAAAGGGATGATGCCACATTTGAATTTCAAATATTTAGGAAATAATATATATGAGGTGGAATTATTGGATTGGCCAAGCGATTTTCCACAGGTGGCATGGCATGGTTCTATTTTTCGGACCGCTCCTTGCATTATTATTTGTTGGAGCCTTCCAATCTCTCCACTTGTTCACTTTTTATTGGCCAAGAATATTTGAATTAAAATGAGATTCAAATGAAACTTTAGGGATTTAATTTGCAAATTTTATATTCTTACAATTATATCTCTATGGAAGATGAAGATTCATATATGAACCCAAGGTCTGTTTTTGATCGACTAGGGAATAAAATCCTCGTTGTTTAGTGTTTGAGCATTTGGGGGCAAAGGCAACCAAAACAGCAAGAAAGACGCCTTTCAAAAAACATGGATTTTCGAAGGAATCCTCACTGAAAGAAAGGATTGGAAAGATGCCATGTTTGGATGATGGTGTAAACAACTGCCGCAACATAATTCCTTGTAGAATGAGGAGGAAAACTACACTTATTGTGGATTGCGATAGTGTGTTGAAAAAGCCAAATTACACACTATTGTAGAGACAAGGCCAAGGGAAAAGGATGAAGAAAGCTTGGGGTCATCTAATTTCGTTATCTTTTCACACAATACTGCTTCTCAACCTATTTCTCGATAAACCATGGTACTTGTTAGGGAAATTGAAAGATCGATCAGTGCTGGCTACATTTAAAGGGATGCAACTTTTTCTGTGGAAAATATCCGAATAGAAAATGGAAGAACTCGAAATGTTGTCTGTTTTGGTGTGGATAATTCAACAAGTAATCATGCAAGAAGAGAAAATAAGGAGGATGATGAGAAGTTGTCACTTCTAATCGTATCAGCATTCTTGATCCAGAAAGCTGTGAAGAAGAAGATACTCAGGATGCTCTTCCTGAACTTGAAGAAGGCGTTAAAAGAGCTGTAAATGAGTTGAAAGAAGTTAACTTGCATAGTGAAGATGATAAATGCCAATCTACATAAGTTCACTTTTGACTCCAAAAGAAGAAGAATCCTATGTTTAACTTCTACATGAGTTCAAAGATGTCTTTGCCTAGACAAACAAAGAAATGCTAGGATTAGATCCAAAAATGGCAATCCATCATTTGGCTATGAAAATGAGTGGTTAGCTAATAAAGCAGGCTCAAAGGTGTTTTCATCCCGAATTGATTCCTTACATTGAACATGAGGTCAACAAATTAATTGAGACTGGGTTTATTCGTGAGATCAAATACCCAACATGAATATCTAGCATTGTGCCCGTGCACATGAAAAATGGGCAACTGCGAGTTTGTGTTGATTTCAGAGACTTGAATAATGCATTCCCAAAGGATGACTTTCCTCTTCCAATTATCAAAATCATAGTTGACACTGTTACTGGTCATGAAGTTTTGAGTTTCATGGATGGGTCTTCTGACTACAATCAAATCCACATGGCTCCAAAGGATAAAGAATTGATGGCTTTTCGCATACCTAAAGGTATTTACTGTTATGAAATAATGCCATTTGGTTTGAAAAATGTAGATGCAACATACCAACGAGTAATGCAAAGTATTTTTGATGACATGCTCCATAAAATTATTGAGTGTTGTGTTGATGATTTGGTGGTGAAGTCATGAAAACGAGAAGACCATTTGGACCATTTAAGGAAAGTCTTTCTACGGCTTCGACGTTATCATTGAAGATGAATCATCTGAAATGTGCATTGGGAGTCACCTCAGGAAAATTCTTAGGCATCTTTGTGCGTAAATCTGACATCGAAATTGACTAAGATAAATTTGATGCCATTGTGAATTCGCCAGATTCTCAAACTGTGAATGAGGTGAGAAGTTTACAAGGAAGGTTAGCTTATCTGTGGCGATTCATATCAAATCTTACAGGAAGATGTCAACCATTCACTCATTTGATGAGAAAAAGGGTATCTTTCGAGTGGGATGTTGCACGTAGCAATACATTTAAAAGTATCAAGGCTCATCTTACAAAAGCTCCAACTTTAGTTATGCTTATACTTGGAAAGCCTTTGCTTTCATACATTGCTGTATAAGAACGTTCTATGGGAGCCTTACTTGCTCAAGAAAATGAAAAAGGTAAGGATTAATATTACCTGAGCAGGATGATGACTCCCAATGAAGTTAAGTATTTATCGATTGAGAAGTTATGCTTGGCTCTGATCTTTGCCATCCAAAAGTTGAAACATTATTTTCAGGCACACACGAGGCATCTAATCTCCAAAGCAAATCCAATCAAGTATGTGATGATAAAGCCTGTCTTTTCTGATCGTCTAGAAAGGTAGTATCTATAACTTTAACAATTTGCAATTGTATATGTTCCTCAAAAGGTTGTCAAGGGACAAGTGTTAGCTGACTTTTTATCTGAACACCCTATCCCTGCAGAATGGGAGTTGACTGATGACTTACTTGATGAGATGTGTTTTTAATTTACCTCCATGGAAGATGTATTTTGATGGTGCTGCGTATCAAGATGGAGCCGGTGCAGGAGTAGTGTTCATCACATCTGAGGGTGATATCTTATCATTTTCATTACCTTGATCGAAAAGTGCTCAAATAATATGGCTGAATATCAAGCACTCATTCTTGGATTAGAAATGGCTGTGGATATGAAGTAGTTGCACACTTAGGATCTATAAAGATTCAAAGTTAGTTTTCAATCAAATTCTTGACATTAATGATTTGAAGAAACCTGAGTTGCTTCTTTATTACAAATATGCCAAATTAGTAATGGACTGGTTAGGAGACGTGAAGATAGAGCATGTCCCGCGAAATAGAAATAAACAAGCAGACACGTTGGTGAATCTCGCATCCACCTTGTTTTCTCAAGTCCAGAAACACATTCAATTTGTCAAAGTTGGGTAATTCCGTCGGCATTCGAAGATGATGATGAAACAAAAAAACAAGAAGAATATGAAACTCATGTTGTTTCTGTTACTGAAAATGAAAGAGAAGATTGACGTCGGTCAATAATTAATTACATATACTATGGTATTTTACCTGATGAGCCACGGAAACGGAGTGATGTGCGAAAACGATCTCCAAGATTCATCTACTACGAACATACACTTTATAGGCGATTATTTGAGGGTGTCCTTTTGCACTACTTAGGAGATGAAGAAGCTATGCAATCATTGGAATAAGCACATTTTGGAATTTTTAGAGCACACCAGTCTGGGCCAAAGCTCCACTTTCATATCAAAAGAATGGGATATTATTGGCCTACAATAGTAAAAGATTGCATTAATTATGCTTGTCGATGTCAAGCTTGTCAATTTCATGCAAATTATATTCATCAGCCACTAGAACCATTGCATCCGTCTGTTGTATCTTGGCCATTTGATGCATAGGGACTTGATATAGTGGGACCTTTACCAAAATCTTCTGGTAGACATGTCTTCATATTAGCGGCAATAGGTTACTTCTCCAAATGGACTGAAGCAGTTGAGTTAAAGGAAGTAAAAATGGAAATGTGATGAACTTCATTCGTGGTAATATTATATTCCGTTATAGAATTTTAAAGTATATTATCACTGATAATGACAAGCATTTTCGCAAAAGTTCAATGACCAAACTATGCGAGAAATTTGACTTCAAATAGTATCTTCTTCAACGTATTATGCTATCGCAAATGGTTTGACAGAAGCATTTAACAAAACTCTCTGCAACTTATTAAAGAAAGTCATTGATAAGTATCAGAAAGATTGGCATCTTAAAATTGAAGAAGAATCATGGGCTTACCACACTACATTTTGGGAATCTTACACAAGCTACACCACATGTGTTGGTCTATGGTGTTGAACCAGTTCTTCTACTTGAGCACCAAATTCCTTCTTTGAGAATTGATGTTCAAGAAGAACTCATAGAGGAAGAAAATGCTCGCCTTCGCCTTGAAGAGTTAGAGATGCTTGATGAGAAAGATTGGAAGCTCAATAACATTTGGAATGTTATCAAACTCGACTTTCTAAAACATTTAACAAGAAAGTTCATCTACAATCCTTTCAAGTTGGTGATATGGTTCTTGCTATTCGAAGGCCAATTATCTTTCCTCAGAAAATAAAGCTTTCCCATCGAAATAGGACGATTCATATGTTGTCCAAGAAGTTTATACAAATGGTGCATATAAACTTGTTGATAAAGATGGATCAAAAGTTGGTTCTTTTAATGAAAAGTTCTTGAAACGTTGCTATGCATGATACAAAAGAAAAAAAAATCAAAATACAAAGAAACCCACCAAAGGTGTTGTATGTGGATAAATTGCTAAAACATTTAACAAGTCGAAGTTGGTAAAAATGGATATTCCTGACCTGCAAGAGTATAAACTGTGAACGGTAAACTCCTAAAATCATTTATTTAGTTTGAACTACGTTTGACTTGATTCCCTTTTGGGATACGTAGGCAGCTTAGAAGGCAACTTTTAAGTTCAATCATACCAATCCAAAAGCTCTATTTCTTTGTTTTGACTCTTAAAATTAAAAAAAAAAGTTAGAAATAGAAATCGACAAAGCAGGGAAGCTAATAAAAGAATTCATGTATTAGATAAAAAAAACTTGTCAAACGTATTTGTTCTTAAGATAATACAGGAATTTAAATCAAATAACAAGTCTATAATTTATCAATTCTTGTGTACTTGCTGCTAAAATCTCTCTTGAAGTTTCTAAACTCTTCACCACTTCCTCAGATTGGAAAGGGGTATTCTCTATGGCAGCAACTTTTTCTTTCTTTGACTATGATTCTGTGTGCGCTTTCTTCAATTCATCTTCGTACCGCTGAATAGATGTCACAAACTTCTTGGTTATGTTCCTCCAGCATGTAGAGTTCTTTTTTAAGCTCATTCTGTTTATCTTCGATGGAACTAAGCCCCACTTGAGAATCCTCTAAACTTTATGTTATGACTTACTTTTTTGAAGTAATATCTTTAAAATGCATCTTCACTTCATAAAAGGATTCAAGATATGCTTCCTTCGTCATCATATCACAAATTGCAGATCTGGATGCATCAAAAATCCAAGCTTTCTCAAACAAAGAAATCAACAATTTTTCCAAAGGAGCTGTAGCATCAGTATTCACTTTCTTCATCTCTGTTAGGATCATGTCACATTCGACTTCAATAAAAGATATAGATTCAATTGAAGTTCGTGAAAGCTTGTCAACAATCTTTGCCATAAGAGTTGAAGATATTGATTTTAACACTCCGTAATAACATCAACTCCATGGAATTGTGAAACAGCAACAAGAAGTTGTTCTTCCAAAACTTTCCCTCTACAGGCTCACCAATGTACGAAAGAACAAACTCTGGACCGTGTCTTCATCACTTTCACCCTAATTGATGTGAGTAGGTAAGATGCTTGTGTCTTCACCATCAAGGAGGCAACTTCTTCAATATTGGGAGGGAGTTCAAGCGTCTGTAACTAAAATATTTGGAGTTAGTGTAAGCATTTGATGTAAAGAGAAAATATGTTTAAAAAAAAATATAGAAATAAAAAAGGGACTTATATGAACAGCCAAATCTCGAGTTAACATGTTTGAACTAGGAATGCCTTACAAGGATCCACCTGATGACAGAAAAGAGCTTCAGAAGTCTTCTTCTTTTTCGAAGGGCGTCGATTCCAATGATCTCCATCAACATTTGTGTTGCTAGATTGGGAGCCAATAGCTATCATAATTGGATTGGATGCGTTGCATGGAGGATTAGCTTTAGGAATTGTCAATGTCGAAGTCTTTTTAGGTGCTTTAGATGAACTACCAACTCCGATAATATATAGAGTTCTTGTAGAACTTCGAAGCTTGACCTTGACTGCCTTCGAAGTGTCATATGTCCTTGAGTTCCACCAAGTATGATACTCCATTGTAGAAAGTGGATTTGCAAGGTTTGTTGGAAGAACCACTTTAGACTTTGTATCCAAAAGTGCATATAATTCCAATAGTTGCAAAACATTCTCAAGAGTTTGGAAATAAGACTTGCTTCTAAAATCACCAGGAATATCTTGACAAAGTCCAAATTGCCTACAAAATCGATGAGGACTGTAGGGTTGTATTTTGTAAACATTGCTCTAACAGCAAGTCAAAAAGCTGGAGCGAAGACTAATGAAGTAATCAGTCCAAGTCAATGACAAGCTCCTATTGTCAATTAAAGTTTGCTCTTCTTCCTTAGACATGCTGTGACAAATAATAAAGTTGGATTAGTATTTTGAAGAAGATATTTTGCTCCAGAATCGCTGAAATATCTAGCCATCTTTTCTCCACGAAATCTTGTCATCTTACTCCCAACAAATATTGATCATATGTTTGATGAGTATTGAAGTATCGAGCAATCTATGCATACACATAGTGAATTGAAAGTACAGCTCGACATATCTTCAAAGATGATGAATTCATTATCATGTTTAAGTCATGATAGATGCTCGTCAAAACAAGGGTAGCAAAAGGAAATTTTTTCCCTAAGGCTATCAAACTTGCAATTTTTAACAAACTTGCACAGATGTAACTAATTTCTTTTCTAGGTAGAAGAAATTTGTAGATCAAGCATGAGAGGAGTGGTGCCAAATATGTCTCTTTCCTCAAGTCATCTGGGATATCAATGGTGATGAATAGTTCCTCCGCTCCAGAATATTTCGAGGAGCGAAATTCCCGGTTCATGGTTGTTGGGTTGCAAGTTGCCCTTAGTTTTCTTGACCTATTTTGCCGTGGAGAGATGTATATCTTGTTGGCCTTTTGAACCAAAATCGCGTCCAAGTCTCAAGGAAGCACTATATACTATGAAAGCCCTTGAATCTGTTGAGATCACCTCCAACAAGTCTGGCGAGTGTAGAGAACAAGAACTTACAACTCCGAGGAATACCTTTATTATTTGCACTAAGACAGTCCTTCGCAAAAGGAAAAACTTCGTTGAAAAAGGCTCCATAGATGGAAGGACCGCCAAGAGATCGCAAGTACTAAAGTGAAATAAATATTTCTCCATGAGAAGTATGATGAGTATTCATGGATGGACACCAAAGTTCTCAAAAAATACGGATCACATTGCCACAGCAATCGTAAGTGAACAAGGAAACATGAAGAACGTCGTCGTCTCCAACTTGTGTTTTCAATGATGGGTAAGGACTCGGAAAGCAAGTCCTTGTACTTTGTAAGAATATCTTCTAACCACTCCAATAGTTTGTTGTGTATAAAGTCTTGCCAAAGTTAGAAGGAGGAGCATTCCAATAAGTCTTATAAACGTTGCAATGAGCAAATGAAAGGTATAATTTGTTGGAACTTAACTTGTTGTCATGAGTCGAAGACATCAGCAGTTGTACTCGCTGAGTTGACAACCACTGCCTAGAACACGAAGACCAGTGAGTGAGATGAGGATTTACTTAAAGAGGAGCTGACTCAGTGCACGATACTTCAATCAATGCAGGGTAAACTTCCAAAGATAAAGGTTTCGTGCGAGATCCTCTTTGAGTATCAGCGATGAAGATATGTTGATGTGGCTGATCACAATCTTTAATCTCCATTATAGACAAATAGAAATTTGCTGCAAGTCAATAGAATAAAAAGGGATTCATGTAAGAAATCAAGCAAGTGAAGGACAAAAAAAATCTCTTGGTGAAATCTTAATTATCAAGTAAAGTACTCCAAATGTTGAAGCTAAGGTCCACCACAGGTTTGAAATTGAAGCCTTGCCCGCGAAGCTAAGTTCATGTGTAGGTAAAATTTTGTCCATTGGCCACATTTTATTTTAGTAGTTCATTTTTATTTCTCTATGATGAAAATATGGAATTGAGCCTCACATGTATCTAAGGATTGGATTTATAATACACTCTAGAGATGCCGGGTTGGTTCATCCTAGGTGGCTTAGAGGATGTATATATAGTTGTCTTGTGGGCCATTTACTTGACTGACACATGAGGAACATGAGATCGAAAAAATTTATTGTGAGGCTCACTTAAAAAATCTATGGGTACTTTTTTCTGATTCTTCTCCAACAATGTCGAGCAGTTACACCAAATCATTTATTCATCTATATCTGTAATGAATTAGGTGTTATTAATTCCATTTAAATTTCATTTGGTTGTAATAGTAAATTAAGATTCAGCCGTTGTAAGACAAGGTATATCCGGAAGGCATCTAAATTAAATGAGCCAATCTTTTTGTTTTCCTTGAATCTTTGTTATGGTGGTTCATAGAAATAAAATTCGTGCCTTGTGAACTCTACGGGAATTCAGGAGAGTCATTTAAAAAATTGCCAGTAATCATTAGCTGTAGAAGCTTTGAAGGTCATTGCCGTACAGAGCGGAGCTTTTGTAAAATTCAAGTACGGGGTTTTTGTCCTCAAGGAAAGCTGTAAATAAGTAAAACTTTATAGATAAAATTTAGTGTATGCAAAGAACTACATCGCAATCAATTAATTTGCATGCAAGGGATATTGATTGAATAATGGATGCTGCAAATACTAACCAGGTTGTTGGAAGATTTGGGTTCCAAGATGATCCTCTCTCTTTACAATTTTGTTTTCTTGAATGATAAAAACGATGAGAGGAGAATAGTTATAGTACAAAGGTTTTCTGTTGTACGCAAAGTGAGGTACTAGATCAATCTTGCCTTCAAGATCAAAGTGGGTTGTGAAGGGAGCTTTGGCATTGAAGGTAGAGCTTTGTTTTATTTTGATGAATTTAGGACTGGAGTGGGGAAATTACGGTGATTAGTTTGAGAAAAATTAAAGTAGAATTTGGATTTGAACTTAATTTACCCGAAAAATACCTTAAGAGGGGAGGACTGGAAGTTTAATTTAATGAAGGTTTTGGAAGGCAAAGATATCTTCAATTTCAGCTAAGAGGTCGGAGTCATTTTTTGGTTTTTTTCTGGGTCGGGCCCATTTTAAAAAAACCCAGACTGAAGTGGGCCAATTTATTTTTTTTCGATTCAAGCCATAACGCACAATGGTTGTGCATTATCTGTAAAACACAACCATTGTGCGTTATCCTTAATAACCGCGTTAATTGCGTAAAAATCTGACGTGGATCCCTGCTGGCGCTGAGCTGTAGATAAAGCACAATGACTGTGCTTTATCAAGCTTAATAACGCACAGCCAGTATGCATTATTAAGCTGATAACGCACAGTGACTATGCATCATATTATAAAATAAAAAAAAACCCTAGCCTCCCCTTCCCCTTCCTTCCCAATTTTTTTTTTCTACAGCAGTGCGGCTTCCCCCCTCCTCCTTCCTCCCCCTTTTTATTTTCCCCCAGCCTCATTTCCCAACCCCATTTTTTACTCTCTTTCCTCCTTTCCTTCTTTCTTCCTCCTTATTTCTCTATGTCCTCTCCTTCCCCCTTACTGGTTTTCCAGACCCCTTCTCCTTCAATTTTTCTTCATTTTTTCAGCCACCTTCATCTCATTCTTCTTCCTTTTTTCATCCTTCTTTCTTCAGAAAATTTTTTGTTCCTGCCTCCGCCATCTGCTAGGTATTGTACTGTAATTTTTTTTCTTATTATGTGTTGATTTCTTTTTATCTAATGAATTACAGTTAAATTAGTAAATCTTGGAGATTTTCTTTGGAGTACGAAGGCTATTAAGGATTTGGAGTACGAAGGCTACTAAAGCTGCATTTTAAATTTTCAGTAAGTTTTTAGTTATTTAGAATTTTTTTTGTTTATTACATATTAAGTGTGATTATTTCAGTATTTGTTGTTTGTTAATGTTTTTTATGAATTTTATTTATTAAGTTGAGTTAATTTATTTTTTGTGGAAATGGGTTTTACATTTATATTTAAAATGTTTGTTATTAATGAATTTGTGCAAATGTGATAATTTTATGTATATAATTGTTTTTGAATTTAAAAAGTGATATTAGGGTGATGTATTATTTTCTTTAATTTATGTGGATAATTATGTTTACTTTATTACCTTACTTTATGATTATTAGAAATTATTTAGATTATTATTTTGCATAATATATATAAATTATTGAGTAGAAAATATGAGAATATGTAAGAAGTGCCAGCACATGTGCATCCGGGGCCCATTGTCATTGACGTCTTATCCAGATAGCACGAGCACAGATCGGGTTTGATCTGGAATGAGGATCGGGAGATGTGTTATACTGACCTCTAGTGTAGGCGTTTTGGCCGCAATCTGTTCCAGTGCTATAGTGCGACTCCCCGTAGATTGGTTGAGATTATTGATGGAACCGGTTTGGGGCGAGTCTTTAGGTGTGGTTATATTGGATTGGACCATGCGCTTATCACCGCATTAGTCGAGCGGTGGAGACCAGAGACCCACACATTTCATCTAACATGCGGTGAAGTCTCGATTACACTCCAAGATGTATAGGCTCTGTGGGGTTTAGGGATAGACGACACGGTTGTTACCAGGCCTAGTTGGAGCTTACACCCTAAACAATACTGGATTGATGTTATCGAGAGACTTCTTGGTGTGCGGTTGTCTCTCAGCCACTTTTCCGGTTACAAAGTGAAGAAGGAACCATTTGAACCATGGATTCTGAGAGCGTTCACCGGTTCAGAGACCGACGACGATCTAATCCTTCATGCTCGTGAATTTATTTTCCTACTTATTGGCGGACACATGCTTCCCGACTTCTTCGAGAATTTGGATCACGTGCGCTACCTCAGAGGATTTTTCACTATTTCACCGTCCTCCTTCACAGCTTTCTCAGAAGTAAGGACAATAATTCCCTCTTTCAATTTCCTCCAAGGAAAGTAATGTATGTAAACCCGTGAAACACTAAAAAATTTCGCAGCCAACCCTATGGGACAATAATTCATGTACAATAATACATATACAATAATTTAAGCAGCAACCCTAAACTTACCCTAAAATGCAGCAATCCAGGATGTCTATAAATACATTAAACACTTACATTTTTTTACATATTCAGAACAATCCAGCAAACCACTCACTGTTAAATTCAATTCTCGAAGTTCCTACCATCTTCATATTCACCCGCCCTAAACACTTACATTTTACTGTTTTCTGAAATGGAATCAATCAACCCTGTTAGAGTACAACTATTTTGGGATTCTGAAATTGCAAGGGATGCATACGGTCCCTATTTTACTGGAACAATTCGAAAAAGTGGGACATTGTCAACGAACCGAATAATTTCACATTCGGACCTAGTAAAAAAAATATTGAAATACCGAGATATGCATCCCAATCTCTGGAATGTTCGAATGACGATGAGGGTGCCTACGTACTACGAGGCTCATCGTATGTTCTACTTTAATTTATATAGCATGAACAACGACGAAGAAATACGGTATTTATGGACTATTCTGGCCGACATATCGAAGGAAGGAATTCATATTCTTGTTGAATTCGAGCCTATCGAATAACAAAATATTCCAATTACTCACGACATGAACACAACATCTTTGCCCGAATATATTACGGCCGTAACACAGATTGTTTCTGATGAACCGTCTATGTTGTACAGTGCCGTAAACAATGATGACGATGAGGTTGACAGGTCATACGGAGATGATGTCGTTTCTAGTCAATCTGAACCGGATGATGACAATGAACCAGAAGAAGGAGAGTTCCAAACTCCAATCAATCCTGTAAACCCTGTCAACCCGGTCACCGTAAACACAGTACAACAATGGGAGAGCAGCCAATGGTTCAGCAACGCTAGGTATGACTACACACAATCTAGAGCATTCCTAGATATTGGCTCTGGGTTCTCTCGTAGATGACACTATAGAATCTGGGTACCGTCCGATTACTCGATCGAACGATTCCATGACCGACATACGCTAGGCATGAGATTCATTGACAAAGTGCGGGCAAGTAAGTGCGGTTCGTAAGTACTCGTCGATGTGGGGTGTGAATACTCGGTGATGAAAAGTAAGATAGATACATGGACCGCAAGATGTTACCATCACAATGACGATAATTACTCGTGCATGTTACATCCAGTATAAAAAAGAAAGCCACGCACAATCGGTGGGAAATAACTCGATTCAGTTAAAGAACACACATGCCTTGTACAGATAGAACAAAAAAAACATAGAAACCTGTCTTCAAAATTTATATCAATGTCCATATCACGCCTAGTTGCCAACGATCCTGAGATACCTGTTTCGAACATCATTCAAGAGGTGCAGGTACTGTATCAAACTGGTTGTACTTACAAGCGGGCATGGTATGCTCGAAAATTTGCCATCGAGAGGGTTTTTGGTAGCTGGGATACAACCTTCAATATTCTACCCAAATACTTACAAACGTACATAATAATAAAGTGTGGATGGAACATACTTAAGAGGACCATACAAGGGCGTGCTGTTAATTGCAAGTACGTGAGATGCAAATAATCACTTGTGTAACGCCCTACCCCGTAAGCACCTAGCATGACTTTAAAATTAAGAATGTGATAAAAATAGAGTTTTGATATATATGGTTGGATATAGTGATTTTGGCACTTAGTAGTATTTTGGGGATATTTAGGGATTATTTAGTATATTTTTTATACACTTTCTAGTATACTTCTTTTATTAGTTATTTTCTTTAAAATTTATTTTTTAGAGTTTAAGATTTATTTTTTATTCTATATAGTTTTTACATTAATAAAATTACTATAAAAAGTATATAGACGATTCTAAAAAACCCATTGGTCTCCCACTTTATTAATCAAATCTATAGCAGAAAATTTTGATAACACTAATTAAACGTACATAATAATAATTAAGTCTAATTCATTTAAACGTATTACATATGTTATTTAACACTAATTAATCAAATCATAATTCTTTATCCCATTTAAACGTACATAATAATAAAGTGTAATTCATTTACATACGTATTATCTATGTTATTTAATACTAATTATATATAATTCAATAATATCAGAGTTCTTTAAATTAAATCATATAAGTCATGTTCTTAATTACTTAAGTCTTTTAAGTCATTGAAAAAAATTCTTATAAAAAGATTATTTTTTTCAAAAATATAATATAAAAACGATATCAATCAACAAACAGTTTTAAAAAACACCCTCATAGTAGTAACTTTTCAAAAATAATTTTTTTATGATTTTTTTAAATAGTTAAAAAAAATATATTTTAAGAATATTCTTTTAAAAAAATTAATATAACATTTTAGTTCTACAATATTAATAAATAGAATCAAGTTTGAAAAGCACCCTCCCACCAAGTTTTCAAACATAACTTTTTTCATTGTTTTTAAGTAATAGTTCAAAAATAGTTTCATAACTTAAAATAAGTTAATTACGATTGATTTTAACTAATAAAGAATAGAGCCATAAAAAAATAAAAAAGTAGGCTTTACATTATATATTTTGAATCCTGTACAGCTTAAGAGGACCATACTTAAGAGGACCATACAAGGGCGTGCTGTTAATTGCAAGTACGTGAGATGCAAATAATCACTTGTGTAACGCCCTACCCCGTAAGCACCTAGCATGGCTTTAAAATTAAGAATGTGATAAAAATAGAGTTTTGATATATATGGTTGGATATAGTGATTTTGGCACTTAGTAGTATTTTGGGGATATTTAGGAATAGAAATAAAATTTTATTATCTTATTGAGGTTTTATTATTAAGGTTTATAAGTGCCTTTAAGTGGTTCTTTATTTTTAATACCTACTATATTTATTTTAGAAATTTAAATACTTGGCATTTTCATATAGGAATTAAAAAAAAAAACTTAATTGTGAAGATTTCGGCCACCTCACAACAACACATGTCACCCTACCAATTTCTTTTTCTTAACCGCCTCATGACTCCATTTCTTTTTCTTTTCTTCCTAATTCTATATATATAGCATGCATGTTGGTTTTCAATTTACTTAGGATTTTGGTTGGCAACAAGAACAACTAAGGCAACAATTAAGGTTAGTTTGCATGTTTGCATGATTCTCAAGTAGTTGCATGTTTTGTTTTCTTTTTTTTTAGTTAGTTAGTTAGGTTATACATATATATATAGATATATATGTATATATATAGTATATATATTTATTTATTCTCTTTAATATATAGTGAGATCTATTTCTAGTTAGTTTATATATTTTTTTTAGGCTAGTTATTTATTTTAAGATTTCAATATTTTAAATGGATTTTTAGTATAAAGTATATAGTTAATTATGGTTTCTTGGGAGAGTATATTTTTTTTTTAGAGTATAGGATTTTTCGATCTTTTTAAAAAAAAAAAAATTATATAAGTATACGTATTATTATATAGGTATATTTATATACACCCTAAAGTTCATTTTATAAGATTTCGATATTATTTAGGGAATAGGATTATTTGATCGATACCCAGGTATTAAGTATTTTTTTTCGCATTATTATTTTGTAGGATCTTAGCACCAGATCTACATCCAGGTGAGTCCACCAATTCCATTTTATTTCAAATATTTTTTTTTTATATTTACAAAATTTTTGCTATTTTTTTTCGAACAATATTTCTCAGCGTATTTTTGGAGATGTTCTCCCTAATGTGTTACGTGTTTCGTAGAAAAATGCATAGGAGCGGTGCTCCAAATAGGTGTTTCTTTTAAAACAGATTATTATGGTGGTACATAAGAAGTATGCAGGTTTTTCAGAAATATTTATATAATGAAAAATGTTCTGACTTGAAAAGTTATGTATTTTTTATATACATGAATATAGATTTGACATTGGCATAATTGTGAAATGACATAAGCATGTGATGACTGGCGGATGAGGATTTTCTTTTGTGTTCTGAAATGTTTATGACTCGAATATGTTATTATGGTCGGGCAAATGGCCCCTTTGATTTGTAAATACATACGAAACCTCATTCCGACCAAGATTAAAATTTATTGTTGATCAAGTGAACGGACGCGTTAGCGGATTGCACTGTACGTGGCTAGTCCCCCGTACTAGGGCCACTTCCGATGACGTGGACGGATTTTTGACTCTGAGGGTGGATCCACTTTAAGAGGGGCGTAGACCGCGGAGGGTGTGGCCCAATCGGTCTACGTGGACACCGTATCATGCCCTCCGGTGGGGTTCGACCGCCTAGTGGAGAGTCAGGAGGGGCTCGACACTGAGGTTGGTTCCAGGGCAGACCTGGTAGGTGCCCCAGGAGTCTGTAGCCTGTTTTGACCAGTGTTCTGGGAGTGCGGTTGGTTGTAATCGAGCGCTCATATGTTGTTTGGTTGGTATTTGACTACGAGATGCCGGAACTTAGTTCCGATGGCCTCGTTTCGGGGATCCGGACTTTGTCTGTGGAGCCCCACTGTTGCATTACATGTTCTTTTAAAATTGGGCATAGAGCTGCGCTGATGTGTCTTGATTCGCTCAGACTTCCCAGTTGCGCTCGAAACCCTCATGTAGGTTCAAGCATCAGTTTTGTTAAAATAGTAAAAGAAATATTTTTCTTATAACATTGCATGAATTGTTTTGTAAAACGGCATCATCCTGGTTTTAAAGAAAACACTACCGCACACACACACGTGGACTCACTGAGCATTCGCGCTCACGTTTTCCATGTCATGTTTTCTTCTCAGATTAGCTTGGAACGGTTAGGGGTTCCGCGAGCCACTGAAGGTTTAGGCCAGGAGTTTTTGGATCAAATCTTCCCGGAAGGGCATAGAATTGTGTTTTATCTTTTTAGACTCGAATCGTCTGTAGAGTTCCTTTTTATGTCTATGTAAGTGGTTGATGTAAGATTACTTTTGTGTTTGTTATAAAACGGAAATGAGAAGTTTTCTTTTATCCTGTGTTTGAGCACACCAGTAATAGTTAATTTACTTAAGTATTCTGCGTACTGTGTATACCTGTTAGTATCCTGTGTTTGAGCGCACCAGTAATAGTTAATTTACTTAAGTATTCTGCGTACTTTGTGTATACCTGTTAGTATTGTTCTAGGGTTTTGTTTTAGTGTGGAACTTATAAGTTAGTGCCGAGAGGCACGCAGATGCCCTACTCAGCCGCAGTTGACCTAGTGGCAGGGTTGGGGGCATCACAACTTGTTCCCACTTGCTTTTGCAATTGTTGATAAGGAATCTTCCGAGAGTTGGAATTGGTTCCTTAAAAACTTGCGAGAATACGTAGTCAAAGATTGCCACGTATGCCTCATTTCTGATCGCCACAAAGGTATTTTCTCAGCTATTCAAAGTCAACCTTTGTGGCAACCACCATTTGCAGTTCACCAGTTTTGCTTACGCCACATTCGAGCAAATTTCAACAAGACCTTTACAAATACAACCCTAAAAAGCTTGATGTGGTAGGCCAGAACAGAAACGAAAGAATGGAAATTTGACAGTGTAATGAAAGAGATTCAAGAAAGAAATGTGGATGCATACATTTACTTGATGAAGTTGGACACAGAAAAATGGACACTGTTGCATGATGGCGGTCACAGACATGGTATCATGACAACCAACATTTCCGAGGCACTTAACAGTGTGTTGAAGAAAGCTAGGGTTCTACCTTTAAAAGCCCTGGTTTAACTAATATTCAACAAACTAGTTAAGTACTTTCACCAACACCGTGAAGAGGCAGAAAATTGTGTGCATCCATTTCCAACTCGAATTTTTGACAAGTTCTTGCGGATTGAACTGAAATCAAGAGAACATAAAGTTACAACTTACAATCCGCGAGAGGGAATATACATGGTCAAATCTCCAATCCGAGTTTCTGGTACGGGCAATAACGTCTATACATTGTGGCTAAATAATAAATTTTGTAGTTGCGAAAAATGGCAAACATATACATTGCCTTGTCCTCATGTTCTTGTAGTGTGTAGAGAAAATGGATCAAGAACAGATGCTTATGTACCGGAGATATATTCGCGACAAACGTACATAAAAACTTACCAAGCGAATTTTCATCCGGTCTTAAGTGAGAACTTTTGGAGGGATGTCCCTTTTAATTTGACATTCTATCCTCAAAACATGAAAAAGGAACGGGGTAGGAAACAAGGCAAGCGATTTCAGGGGGAAATGGATTATAGAAATCCGGATTCTCCCCCAAGATGTGGTAGATGTCGCATGCCGGGACATAATAGGAAAAATTGTAATAACCCCGGACCGAGCAATGTATAAGTTTGACATTTTCTTGAAATAGTTGTAATAAAACATTTTTATAATAATGAAAATTTTCTTTCAATTTCTTCTAATTACTACATCATTGCTCTAAATTCTTACGGTTTCTTTAGTATTACTTCTTCAAATAACTTGCAATGAAATGGTCAAAATATAAATATATTTTCCAAGCAAATGATATAAATAGCACAAAGTAAGTTAAATATAATAAATAGTCTTTTTAAAAAAATTATAAAATTATAAGTTTTTCCAAAACAAATTTTCATTAAAAAAAACAATTCATTAAACAAATTACTAAGAAAAAACTTATACAATTATAAGTTTTCCCAAAAGAAATTTTTATTAAAAACAAAATAAATGTTCATTCAAAAAAATAAAATAAATTAAATAACACAATTGTAAACAAAAAAAATTTTAAAAAAACATTTAAAAAAAATTTGAAAAAAATTTTTTTAAAAAAATTAAAAAAATAATTACGTGGCTGATAACGCACAACAAGTATGCGTTATGACTCGGCATAACGCACACTGATTATGCGTTATCAGCCACGTTGGCTGACCAGCTTAATTAACTGATAATGCACAATGGTTGTGCGTTATTATTACATATAACACACAATCATTGTGCGTTATGGCCTGAATCCGGAAAAAAAAAAAAAAGTGACCCATTTCAATCTAGGCTTTTTTAAAATGGACCCGACCCAAAAAAAAACTTCTTTTTTCTTTGTGAGTTTTTTGGATTGGCATGCAAAGAAGTATGGCTAATCGTGGAATTGGGTATGGAGTCCAATTAGATGCCATACAATAGAGTTTTAATACCATTGGTCAGTGGAATTTCCGATAAAGACATAAATATTTGTCTTTATTTTGTGACAATTAGAGTTATTTTAAAAGAGTTAGTCCAATTAATACTTAGTACCAACAGACAAAATCACTCAACTATTAAACTGTCTAACGTTTAGGTGAAGGATAATTATAGTGATTCAACGAGGTTGAATTGTGCATAAGATGTTGAAATTCACTCAACTATTAAAGATGTTGAAATTCACACACTGTCGCTTCCAGCTGCTACTCTAATTAATACTTGATATTGGAGATGTTGAAGTTTGATTACAATAGGGAATTTGAGATAGAAAAGGCTTCCGGTTATCTTGATCTCATTGTCAGCAAAGAATTGCAAAAGGCTTCTATTTCAAAATTCGCGTTCGAATTCAAAGACAATATATTGGGAGACCCCCATTTTCACTCTTATTTAATTTTTAAAAAAACATCATAGCACGTCCAAATAAATTTAAATTGGGTCATCAAAATTCGGTTAATTAGTTGGCCCATGACAGTTAAATTTTATGAGTTTGGGTTAGATTGGTGTCGGTCCCCTCAAGATATAATTCTT
Source organism: Catharanthus roseus (assembly GCA_028651295.1). Lineage (NCBI taxonomy): Eukaryota > Viridiplantae > Streptophyta > Magnoliopsida > Gentianales > Apocynaceae > Catharanthus > Catharanthus roseus. The sequence continues at coordinate 4,405,670 of JAPQWS010000104.1, read as the reverse complement.
ACCCCAAATTAATTTTAAATATTGATACTTTTTCGCTAAAAAATATGGCTCAACATTATGAACAGATATGAAGATGGCAATTTTTAAGAATATAAAATGTGCAAATTAAATTCCTAAATTTTTATTTGAATTTCATTTTAATTCAAATATTCTTGGCCAATAAAAAATAAATAAGTGGCGAGATTGTGTAACATCCCGACTAAGCACTTCAAAATTAACATAAGATGCGGTGAGTTCGAACAAAATTTTGGAGTTATTTTATAAATAATAGAAAGTTTTGTGGTCATTTGGTAATTTTTAAGAAATCTAAGGAAGAATTTTTCATTGTAAAACTTTTTGGGCATATCTTAGAATTATTAGTGTTTAATGCTTTCAATTGAAGATTGAGATTTTAAGTTTAATATGAGTTTTATGCCATTTTTAAGGTTTGGGGCCAACGTACAAAGTTTAAAAATTTAGAGGACTTTAGTGCAATTATGTGGATTAGTGGTGCCAAAGCTATCTATATGAAGTGATAGAAAGCTTTTTTTAACACTTCTCCCCCATTATCTCTTCTCTCTCTCTCTCTCTCTCTCTCTCTCTCTCTCTCTCTCTCTCTCTGCAGCCCTCTCTCTTTCTCTCTTTTCTTTCTTTCTCTCTCTCTCTCTCTCTCTCTCTCTCTCTCTCTCTCTCTCTCTCTCAAGGTTAAGTCCTTTTTGTTTTTGTTTGTTTTTTTATATAGTTTTATTTTATTTTATTATTAAGTTATATTTTTTAAGATAAACAATACTAAGGTTTAATAGTTATAGATTTATTTTGAGAACTCATGATTTTTAAAAAATTATTATGAAATTATTTTGGAGTTGTTTTTAAAGTTCCTTCAGGGTTAGGATAAGGTTAGGTGAAGCTTAGGGTCATTTTGGGGTCAAGTTTATATTTTTATAGTGTTATTTGATTAAGTTTGTAATTGTTATTATTTGTAGGGTTGACTTGTTTCGCATGAGTTCACCAACTTTTTTCTTTTTATAAAATATTTAATTATTTCTTGAAAACATATTTCTCCAGTTTTGGATCTTGACAAAATTTACAAAATATTTACCGGGGCTATTATGTGTTATTCTAAATATGTTTTGAGTTATTAAAATATTTTGTTTTAAAAGCTTTGAAATATGTTTGAGTTACTAACATATTTTCATAATACTTTTATTTTAAATATTTTTGTAATACTTCAATTTTGGGTTTTGAATTTTGAAATTATTTGGAGGAATTATTTTTAAAATATTTATTATTTCTTTTTGGAAATAATATTTTTAAATATTTTAAATTTTCTTAAAAGGTTTGGAGTTTTAAAATTATTTTGAGAAATTATTTTAAAATATTTATTATTTGCTTTTGAAAATAATATTTTAAATATTTTAAAAAGGTTTTGAAATTTAAAATTATTTGGAAAATTATGTTTAAAATATTTATTATTTCCTTTAGAAATAATAGTTTAAATATTTTAAATTTTTTATAAGGTTTTGAGATTTAAAATTATCTTTAAAATATTTATTATTTCTTTTTGAAATAACATTTTAAATATTTTAAATATTTTTATAAGGCTTTAGATTATTAAAATATTTTTATAAAACTTTTATTTTAAAATATTCTTATATTATGATTTCAAAAATATTTAATATCTCTTTTTAAAGAATATTTCTCTACGGTTTTATTCATATATTACTTTAAATTTTGGAGGTATTTAATAATTTCCTTTTAAGAAATATTTATCATGATTTTTGGAAAACATATTGACATAACCTATTTTATACCCGGTAATATGTTTTAAAACTTAAGTTCCAAAATCACATATGCGTACTTTCATGATGAACATGATTTCAAAAGATAAATGTTTTGAGAAAAACAAACGTTTTCATGAGTTTTTACAAAGACATGATTTGAATTGCATTCATGATACATTTGTCATGGCTATGAGTTTGTGGTTCTACCTGGCGGATAGGGATTTTTTATACATGAAGAGATTTGTGTGGCCGAGAGATGGCCTATGATTTTATAAAAATGAATTAAAACCCTAAACCGCCCGAAGGGGTTTGGTATATATTTTGATCAACATGTCGAGAGGATTGCACTGTGCATGGCTAGTCCCCTGTACGAGGGCCTCTTCCGAACGACATGCTTGGTAGGTTTACTCTTGATCTGGATCCAGTTGACAGAGGGCGTAGTATTGAAGAGTTAGACCCAAAGGCAGTATTACGTTTGACTCCGTATCATACTTTGCGGTAGGGGCTACTTTCTAGCAGGTTGGGTCAAGAGGGGTTCATCAGCTAGGGTAGCACATGGCCTGGTAGGTACCCCAGGGCTCATTACCTTTTTCGTATATAAGTGGTGTGTGCGGTGGTTTATGAAAAATCCAATATTCGTACAGTGTGTTTTGGGTTTCAGGCTGGTATTGACTACGGGTTGCCGGAACTTGTGTTCGATGACCCTATTTAAGGTTTCGGACTCTGTTCGTTGAGCCTATCATGGTACATGCATAGTTTTGAAAGTTCGGGTGTCGCGGCAGCGCCAACGTGTCTTGGTTGGCTTAGACTTTCTGGCTGCGCCCGAAACCTTCAGAAAGTTTATAACTTGCATACAAGAGTTTTTTTTTTTATGAAAGCATTTCTTTCTGGCATGTCAGACCATTTTACAAAAAGTATTTTACCCGTATAGGAAACTTACAAAAAACACACGTGCAAGTGAACTCACTGAGCGTCCATCGCTCATGTCTTTCAAATATTTTCTCCCATTTTTTCAGATGACTCGGTAACTAGATCTGGCTAGTCAAGCCAATATGGGCCCATTGGATTCGGTAATATTGGGATCTTCCACCTCTAGCCATAAGGTTTTGATCTATAAAGATCTTGGCCCTCACAGCTTTAAAACCGATGTATAAGTTTTGAGAAGTTTTTATTATAAAGTTATGTTTATATTTTTCTTTCTTCTTCTGTTGTTTAGCTTAGAGAGACGCGTTCTAATTCCTCCCGGATGTATCCTAGCTTATGTTTTTGTAGATCTAGTACCGAGAGACACGCAGGTACCTTACCTAGCGGTAGTTGACCTAGCGGAGAGGTACGAAGTATCACAGATTGGAAGGCTCCAACCAATAAGAATGCAAAGAGTGGATCGACAAATAGAATATGCCATGTCACCAATGGAAAATCGCTTGGCCAATCTAATAATCCCAGCTCATATATATATTTCCTAAATATTTGAAATTCAAATGTGGCATCATCCCTCACAAATTTTGCCAATAAATAGAAGGGCAAGGCTAAGGGAAAGACACACAAGAAATCCATCAAACCGACGTGTTGAAACTCTGAAGCATTCTAGATTTCCAAAGTCTCAAGTCAAGACTAGCCTTTGATTTCAAGGCTAGAAGTTTTTCTTCGACAAGTAAAGAGGAAGTTCTTCGGCAACTCCGAGATTAAGCTGCGAAGCCCTCGGAACAAATCCGAAGAGAAGAATCAGGAGATTTTATTCCTAGACGAGAATTTTTCAAAGATTGTAACTACTTCTCAATTTTTTATTATTTGTTACTAGAGATTTCTTTTGTTTGCTTTATTATTTTGTAGGCAAGAATTCTTTATAAACAAATTTGTGGCACACTCAGTGAGACAAACTTTGTTGTTGATCTCTGCTCTTCAAGTACAACAAGCATCATCAATGGCTTTAACCAATACCACCTCAAAGGCTACTTCTTCAAAGGCTTCATCTGATGGGACGAAAACTAATTTGACTGTGCCAATTGGCTACATTGGACCGATCACAAGAAGTACGACAATAGCTCTTGTAAAAAAGGATTCACAAGAATACTCCGTTGATAGCCCTATTCTCAAATACACAAATTCGGTCTTTAAAAGCACTTCTTCTTTTGAGGCAGAAGGAGATGTTCATGCAACGATTAATAAGAATCTCTCACTCTACATGAGGAAGAGGAGATTGACAACCCTGCTTTGTTTGTTCCACAGGTTTTGAACTCAAACATATCATATTATGAGATTTCATCTGCAACTTCTTCAGCTATGTCCGCTATGATGGTAGATGCTTCATCAATCAAAGAGTAAATAGTAAATTTGACGAAACTGGTGGAAGGGTCGCAAAACATTGCCAGCAACATGATATGGCAATTGCTCAACTACTCAATCGATTTGATAATTTTGGAGACATGAGCCAAGTTGCTCCAAAACAACCTGAAGACACAAATAATTTGGGATCTGCTAAGATTTCTAAGCAACAAACTGCAATTGGAGAAGGTTCTGGATCAACAAATGAGGCTAATAATATCCAAGTCTCCTCTGATGTGTCAATTCTGATAGATCAACTAAAGGACTTCATCATGGGGACGATCAGGGACAAGTATGAAGGAACTGATAATTCTTCCTACATATGTAAAGCCCTATACCAAAAGGATTGATAACCTCAAAATGTTGCCTGGATGTCAACCTCCCAAGATGCAGCAATTCGAAAGCAAAGAAAATCCTAAGCAGCTTGTTGCACATTTTGTTGATATTTACAACAATGCAAGAACTGATGGCGATCTCATGGTCAAGCAATTCATCTATTCTCTCAAAGGGAATGCATTTGACTAGTACACCGATCTTGCACCAGGATCCATTGATAGCTGGGAGCAACTTGAAATTGAATTCTTAAATCGTTTCTATAGCACTCGTTGAATTGTAAGTATGCTAGAATTGAGTCATACGAAACAATATAAAGAAGAACCTGAGATTAGTTACATCAATCGGTGGAGAAGCTTAATTTTGGATTGCAGAGATAGATTCCGCGAAAGATCTACAATTGAGATGTGCATTCAGGGTATGAATTGGGGCCTCCAATATATTCTCAAAGGAGTTCAGCCAAGGACTTTTGAAGAATTGGCCACTCGTGCGCATAACATAGAACTAAGTCTCAAAGCACATGGAAACCAAAATATTCAAGTTTCAGAGCCATATAAAAAAGAGAAGCAAGACATCAAGAAACTCAACAAATATTCTTTGAATGTCTAAGGAATTCAATGCAAGGATTGTCACACTTGTAAAGTTTTCTACAAAAGTTAGTAAAAAGTTTACAGAGAAAGACAAAATGCAAGGAAGAAGTGTACCCTTTTTTGGATTCAGATGTTTCAGAAATGTTTGATGAAATGTTGAAGGCAGGAATGATTGAGCTGCCTAAGATGAAGCGTACGGAAGAAGCAGGACAGACTAAGGATCCAACCTATTACAAGTATCATCATCCTCTCGGCCGTCCTATTGTAAAGTGCTTCATCTTCAAGGAAAAAATCATAGAATTGGCACGTAAAGGATGAATCTTGCTGGAAGAAGATAAATTGTCTACAAACCAGATAAGCATAAGACATGGATCTCTTCCGCGCAAAGAGCTCAGTCAATCAAATTCTGTCCCTCAGTTTGTGATGATCAAGTTTGGGCAGTTTGAGCTAATAAAATTGATGTCAAGAGTTCAACAAATTATTTTCTGAAAAACAAAGTGGAAGACAGTTTTCAACAATCTGTTGACAATTTTCATACCATGTCTACGTTTGATGGTAGAGTTGAATTTGATTCAGAAGGATGGCAGTTGTGAAACGACGAAAAGTTGGCAAATCAAAGCAAGCGAACAACAAGCCAATCAAACAAAATAAATTGGTTAAAAAGAAAAAAGTGACTCGAAACAAATTTGCCACACCTGAAAGAGCCGAGCCAAAAGATATAACTCATTTCAACAGTCGGCAACCAATTACCTTGGGAGAATTTTTTCCGAAAGTATTGCTGAATGAATCAGAGATTGTATCTTAGATTTGTTCCGAGGGCTTTGCAGCTTAATCTCGGAATTGCAGAAGAACTTCCTCTTTACTTGTCGAAGAAGAATTTAAAGAATTTTTAGCCTTCAAATCGAAGGCTAGTCTTAACTTGAGATTTTGAAAATGCAGAATGCTTCAGAGCTTAACACTTCGGCTTGATAGATTTCTTGTGTATCTTTCCCTTAGCCTTGCACTTTTATTTATAGGTAAAATTTGAGAGGGATGATGTCACATCTGAATTTTAAATATATATTTTAAATATTTAGGAAATAAATGTATATATGAAGTAGAATTATTGAATTGGTCAAGCGATTTACATATGTTACATGACATGATTCTATTTGTCGGACTACTACTTGCATTCTTATTAGTTGGAACCTTCCAATATCGTCACTTGTTCACTTTTTTATTGACCGAGAATGTTTGAATTAAAATAAAATTCAAATAAAACTTTAAAGATTTAATTTACAAAGTTTATATTTTTACAGTCTTATTTCTTGAAACATGTTTTATTTTCTTATGAATCACTGTTTTTCCTTTTCTAGTTTTTTTGGGTCAAATGAAGTAAATTTTATTGTGCCTAGAAAAAATTAAAAAAATAAATAAAGGAAGAAGTATACATTATATATATATATATATATATATATGGAGGGTTAGGCATGTTTGAGTTCCCAAAAAAAAGGGTTAAGCATGTTTTGCGACAAAACAGTCCTAATCGAGTTTCTAACAACAACAAAGAATATGAAAATGGTGGGAGTGGATATTTTTAACCTATTAAATAAAATATAATTAGTACTTATTTTTATCTAAAAACAAATAATTATTTTTAAATCTTTATTTTCAAATATATAGCACACATATAATATATTTGGGTATATAATTGAAGAGATGAAAGCGATCACTCGAATAGGACCGTGTCCATTTCTCAAAATTTAAATTAAAAAAAAAAAAAAATAGGTACATTTTATATGTCTAGGGGTACACATATTTTTTAACAAAACAATACTATTTTTTTTTCCTGGAAACAAAAAATACTAATCGAGCTAACCTATAATATGAAAAATGGTGGTAAGGAAGATTTTTAACCTAATTGGGGAATTAATAATAAATTTATATATATTGTTATTTAAAAATCAGTAATTATTTTCAAATAAAAAATAGTACTGCCTCCGGTTATATAAATATAAAGAATTTTAAATTTGTATAATAAGAATTAAGGATATTAAAGACAAAATAGTTGTTGAGTTAAAATATTGTTTATAACTTTAATAAATAAGAAGAAAGATATATAATAAAAATATAATAAATGAATAGAAAGATGTATATAAATAAAATATAATTAAAAGATATAACTTTTTTTTATATATTTTTATTATCATCAACTTTAAAATCTCTTATATTTTTTATTGAGAGGTGAAAGTAGCACGTAATTAAACCTTTTATAATTTTCACATCTCAAAACAAAATCAAATGGCTCTTTATATTGTCAAAGGCCACCTTTTAAAGTTGGATCTGCACTATTACAATAAACAAATCACCTTTTAATATGACCTTCCACGTCTTTACAAAATAATTGTTTTTTTTTAAAAAAAAAGTAACGAACCATATATCCTCGATTAAGTACGTGATTTGGTTTTAAAAAAAAAAAAAAGAAGGTGATTTGTCGCGGCGCAATTCATTGCTCTTCAGCTCCACAATTTCTTGTGTTTCCGCAATCCATCACTGGCACTTTTGTTATGTTCAATATTTCAATTCTCCATCAAATTATTTAATATATCCAATCATAAATATAAGGATAAGGAGTTTTAGTGTATGAGAATTAAAGCTTTGAAAATAAGATAAATTAAATTAAAATATTTTTTATATTTTTAGTAAATAAGAAAGAAAATAAATAACAAGAATATAATAAATGAATAAAAATTTAAATATAAATAAAAAATCTAATAAATATTTATTAAAAATGTTAAGACTGTTTATATTGTTTACTATAATTAATCTTCAAAAGTATTTTATATTTCTGACGGAAGGTAGTAGTAACTATTTTACTGTCTTGCTTGCTCTTCAAATCAACTAAAACTTTACCCAAAAAATAGCTAATTAATTATTTTAAAATGGGCATAAAATTATAGAAGAATAGTAATTTTGATTCTATCAGACTAATGTCACCACTTGGATTGAAGTTTTTCTCAAGTTTTTTTAATTATAAAAGTTTTAGTTTTAAGATACACATCTTCTTTCACAAATAATTTAATTTTTAAAAACTCCTAAAAGAAAATTTAAAGAGACCTATGGTAAAAGAAAAAATTGTATTGCATTTGTATTTTTTAAAGAATATAATTACTTAAAAAAGTGCATTTGGATAGAATTGATTTTAAGAATTTTTCCCCAGATTTCGCAAAAATTGAAGCTGTTTGTGAGAGAGTTCTAAAATTTTGTATTGAGTGTTCGAAAAGAAACCCAATTCAAATGCACAATCTTTACTTGGATTGCTATATTTTTTTGGGTTAATAAAACTAACATGGGAATAAAAAAATCCAACACGAAAAATTTAAAAAATTCTCATTTTCACCGACGACTTTCCCTCTCTCTATCTCCCATTCTCCCTACCTTCTCTCTCAAATGTTTCTTAAATTTTTTATTTTTTTCACTTTGAACACAAATTGAAGATACAAATTGATGATTTGAAGAACTTTTGCAAGAAAATATCGATTTTGAGATTAAAAAAAATATTAAAAAAGTCAAGATTCGAAAGTGGTATGAATTTCTTCCAGGCCAGTGAAATTCTCAAGAAATTTCTCCCAACCAAGCAAAATTCTAATTTCGTGCAGCTTGGCCACCTTTGCAAGACACCCCACACTCGCAAGTGTTTGAAGGATGGTTTCTTAGCATTCCACAACTCATATGGAGTTTTATCTTGTTTTTACGGGGTACCCTATTCAAAAGGTAATTACTAGACAAAATAGCTTCAACCCACATGTTCAATGGTAAACCTGAACTTATCAATATCGTATTCATCATCTCTTTTAAAATGCAACTTTTGAGTTCAACAACTCTATTAGATTGAGGAGGAAGGCCCAGTTACTTCATGAACAATTCCATGTTGTGCACAGATGTCACCAATTGGTGCTTCATGCTCACCACCTCTATCACTTTTCAATCGTTTAATCTTTTTGTCAGGTTGATTCTCAACTTTAGCCTTATAAATAACAAATTTCGCTAAAGCCCCATCTTTACTTTCTAGTAAATACACATAGCAAAATTTCGCACTATCATCAATAAAGGTTATAAAATATTTATTACCTCCTCGTGTTTGAATAGATTTCAAATCACAAACATCACTATGAATCAATTCAAGTGGTTCGATGCTTCTTTCAACTTTATGAAAAGATGTTCTTGTCAATTTTGCTTCAATGCAAATTTCGCATTTATGTTTTAAGTCGATTCGGAATGTTGGAATATGGTCCAAACTAATTAAACGACATATCAAATTATAATTAACATGACCCCGTCTACCATGCCATAAATTGGAAGACTCAAGCAAGTAAGCAGAAGAAGAAGTAGTTTATTCATTATAGTCATTACATTTAGTTTAAACATCCCATCAGTTGCATACCTCTTCCCTCAATACATTCCTGACTTAGTCAAAATAACCTTGTCGGAACAATTACAATATGAAATCCATGTTTTGTTCAACAGAGATCCTGGCACAAGGTTCTTGCAATTTCTAACACATATAACACATTTTTCAAAGTCAATACCTTGCCAGAAGTCATGTTTAGTAGCATCTTTTCCTGTTCCTCAATAGTAGCGGAGGTAGAATTACAATGTAAATTTTTTCTCCTTAAATTGGTTCAAATGTGGAGAAATAGTCTCTGTTAGAGCACACATGTCTAGTGGCACTAGTGTCAAACCACTATTTTTTGGGTAAGAATCGATCATGTTCACTTCAGATACCACAACAACCAAGCTCAGATCATCCATTTCTTCAGTGATGTCGTTGATAATATTTGCTTCATAATCTTTTTTAGGGGACCAATACTCAGTTGACTTATGACCCTGTTGCCACAGTTGAACATTTCCTTTTAAATTTTTGCTTTTTTGAGACACCTCCTGCTGTCCCGACCTTCCCGTTACTTTGTTATTGTTCTTACTCTTGTTTCTGGAACATTGGCTTCTACCATACTCTACAAAATTTACCATAGCATTCAAAGGATTCAGAGTCTTGCGATTGGAATTTCGATTATCTTATTCTATTCAAAGTCTGACAATAAGATCCTCCAAGGACATCTCCTTGCGCTTATGTTTGAGATAGTTTTTGAAATCCTTCTAGCTAGGAGCCAGCTTCTCAATCACAGCAGCCACTTGGAAGGATTCACTTAAAGTCATTCCCTCAGCAAGGATGTCATGCAGAATCACCTGAAGTTCTTGCACTTGACTTATGATAGTTTTGGAATCTACCATCATATACTCAAGGAACCCTCTAACAAAAAATATCTTTGTGCCAGTATCTTCAGTTTTATATTTCCAATCCAAAGATTTCCACAAACATTTAGTAGTTTTATAAGCACAATACACACTATATACTGAATCATTTGAAGCATTCAAAATATAATTACGACATAAAAGATCTGAATGATTCTATGCCTCAACTGTAGTGAAGATTTGTGCATCAACATCACCTTCAGGTACCTCTAGTGCTACTTTAGTAAAAAACTTTGCCAAATTCAAAGTAGCCAAATAGAAGAGCATCTTCTGTTTCCATCTCTTAAAGTTGGCAACAATGAACTTCTCCGACTTCTCCATATGACTGGCAAGGATAATAGGAAGAGCAGTTGTAGTTAGGATGGTTCACGAACCACTAGCAGAACCATCTACATTGATAGTTTTTGTTCTTGTAGTTGCCATCACGAATAGAAGAAGTAGAGATAGAGTATTTTTGAAAATCTGTTTTAAGATTGTTAGAATAGTAGCTGTATACTGAACATGTTGTAACACAATATTGTTATAACGATACCTAAACATAAATCAGTAAATAATTAAAAGAAAGGAAATCAAACTTGAGTCTTGAATTACTTCAATTTCCTTAAAACATATTCGTTCTCTCTACGAACAGTGCTAGAGGATTATTAGAATAATAGTCTCTTGGGATAAAATAGGATTAAGAAATAAATTTGCACCTTAACCTATTTCCCATTTAAACTCAAACAAAACTGTAGCTAATGAACACAAGAAAAACTAGATGCAGAGATTTAAGCTATAGTAGAGGAGAAGGAAAAGAAAAATTCATAGGTGGTTGAAAACAGGGATGAGCATGCTGATATTTATAGGCTTAAAAGCTCTCTAAGCTGAAACTGATATTCTAGTAATAAATTGTATTAACTCAACAATTTCAACAATAAAGCTATATTTTCTCAGCTATTATGCATTATGCAGCCAATTCCCAGTACTTATACAATTAAGTGAATTGAATCTCATCCATTAAATATTTATCAGCACCTCTTAATATTCAATCGTTACAAAACAAGTTAAAAAGATTAGCAAGTAAAATATGGGTTTGACAAGCCCTCGTTTTTTATTTGAAATTTGTGTGTGCAGGTCAGCCCTGCACACACGAGTCAAGCTTTCGGGCTTAGAATTTGCACCCCCTGGGTGTGCGTATACGAGGCAAGGGCTTGCCTTAGCAATCTACCTCTTAAAGAGCACTTTCACATATAAACTGTAACTCCTTCCTCTAGTTTTTTCATGTGGGATTCAAATCCCCTTCTTAAGTGCCAACCTCTTGAAAACCATTTCTCCCCCATTCATACCACTTAAATATCATTCTTTCTAATAAATACTTTATCCCTCTTAATTTGTCCGATGTTGATTATTTCTGGACAACACTGGAAATACATAGGAGAAAAGGTATGCCCCACCATCCATGGTCTCAAGAGATGGACATGGAGATTAAGATACAGGATCACAAGACCAATATTCAAGGTTCTTAAGTGTGCGCTCTAGAGAAAGGGGTTTTATGTCCCATTTTGCTATTAGATCTTGGTAGGCCGTTGACATCTGCTTTGGATGTAGCAGTTCCTAAAGGCTGGCACAAGACTTACACTACGAAAAGGACAACTCACACTGGAAGCAAGTATAGATTGCATGTAGACACTTCAAGAAGTCAAGTAGATTTGGATTAGGGTTTGGATCGGGTATTGGATCAGGTTTAGGGTCTGGATCAGGATCCTATGGGAGAGATAGACCGAACGTGGTCCCAGAGGTAGGGGTAGAGGACGCAGTAGGCGATGTAGTTCTTTCTCGTCATTTAGCTCAGTAGCAAATCTTTCCACTCGTTCGGGGTTCCCTTACCCAGATATTTTCCGATGTTTCGTTCATTTTTTTTATTGAAAACTGGAAGAATGTACTCGGAGATAGAAACTGTGGTTACAGAGTAATAGCTTATTTTGTGTATGGGGATAAAAGCAATAGCCTGAGGTCTGTAGGTAAATGTGGCTTGAGTTGTAAAATAATCCACATCTATACATCATTTTAGAAAATATGTGATACCCCTAACCCTGCCACTAGGTCAACTGCGCTGAGTAAGGTATCTGCGTGCCTCTCGGCACTAGACTATAAGTCCAAAAAAAAAAATGAGAGCCCAACTTTGGGCAACACTAAAAGTATATACACAAAATATGCAGCGGAAAAACTTAAATAAACTTGTTACCACTAGTTCGTCCCAAACATAAGATTTTAAAAAAACTTCTTAAAACTGTTGCAATACAAAATAAGAGTCTTATACCAACAAAACCCTATAATAATATAAACAGAAGAACCTTACACCTGGCCCGAGTCTAAGAAAAACAAAACATAATAGGTGACAACCAAAGCATAAACATGTCCTTCTAGAGAAACATGGTCCAAGATTCCACGCCCGCAACTTCAACGACTTATCGTACCTCTGTTTGTCTTGAGTTGATCTGAGGAGAAACATGAAATGGAAAACGTGAGCGCAAACGAGTGAGTCCACGTGTGTGTTTGCGTCTCAGGGATTTCTTTGAAATAATGATGATGTAATTTCACGAAACCATTTTTATGCAATATACTAAGAAAACATTTTATTTTAACAATACTGGTACTTGAACCGAAATAAGGGTTTCGAGTGCAGCTGGGAAGTCTGAGCGAATCAAGACAAATCAGCACAGCTTCTACACCTAAATGCAAAGAAACATGCAATACTACAATCGTGCTCAATGGACAAGGTTTGGATCCCAGAACGAGGTCATCAGAAATAAGTCCAGTATCTCATAGTTAATACCAGCCCAACACCGTACGAGCTCTCGATTACCAAACAACTACTCTTCCAAAAACTGGTGAAAACATCAGGCTACAGATTTCTGGGGCACCTACCAGGTCTGCCCTAGGACAAACCTCGGTGTCGAGTCCCTCCTGACTCTTCACTAGGCGGTCGAACCCCACTCCAGAGCATGATGCGGCGTCCACGTAGACCGACTGGGCCACACCCTCCGCGGTCTACGCCCCTCTTCAAGTGGATCCACTCTCCCGAGTCTAAATCGTCCACGCTATCGGAAGAGGCCCTCGTATGAGGGACTAGCCACGTACAGTGCAATCCTCTGACGCTTCCGAACACATCAACATAATCCAGAACTGTAACTCTGGTCAGAATAGGGTTTTTTTTTTCCATGTGTTTACAAAAAGAAAGGCCGCTTGACCGGCCGTCAAAACAGAATCAGGTCATGAATATTTAATAAAAATCCCCATCCGCCAGTTCACCATATGTTTATGCAAAATGTACATAATTATGCCAGATGTATACTCATGCATGTCAAAATAGGGTAGCTCTTCGAAAACCAGAACATTTTTCCAACTTATATGAATTTTTTTCTAGAAAACCTATATACAGTTAAATCCTGCTTCACAGCGATTATAAACTATTTTTAAAAAACCACACCTATATGGAGCACGGCTCCTATGCATCGCCTAAGAAAACAAGTAACACATTGTGGAGAACATCTCCTAAAAGCATGCTAAATGTAGTAAATATTTTCTAACAGATTCAGGAAACACGCCTTACAAGGCTCGTAGTATTTACAACTATTAGAAAACAGGGTTTTATGTACTCACCTGGATACAACTCTTGTGCTATAGTCCTACAAACACGATACCAACAACCATTTAAGTACAAATTCACACGTTTCTACTCGTCTCCAAAACTATAAAAGATGGTAACTTCTTACGAATCTAGGATATAACTATATGTATACTAATCTAATGAGCTTACACTTCTTATCCCATCATACTAAAATCATATAACCTACTAGTGATACCAAATATATATATATATATATATTAACGCCATATACAAAAATTAGGTGTATATATATCAAGATTAGTTGCGCAAGTCAAGTGTACTAAAATTATACATACAAACCATAAGTGTTAACATCATTTTCTAGGATCATTTATAAAAATACGTATCAAACTCATGAATGCCAAATCTAGTTACAAAAGTTATACATAAAACTATATATATAAAGTTATGTACTAAAATATATAGATAAAGAAGACTTTATTTACTAAAATTATTTTATATAAAAAGAAAATTCCATATATACTAAAAAAATATATACATATATTTGCCAACTATATATATTAAAATTATTTGCAATGATTATACATACCACAAACATGTATATATATAAAGTTATATATAATAAAATTATTTACAACAATCATACATATATATATATTAAGACTTCATATCCTACAATTACGTATAAATTCTCATGCATGCAAATATATAGATATACAACACCTCTAATATATTTTTATATATACAAGCTTCACGTGAGGAAAAAATATATATATACATATATATATATCAATATTTGAAATATGTATCTACAAATATGCATGCTAAGACCATGCATGTAACATATATATAAATACAAAGGTTATATATTCAAATTGTACATATAAACATATATCTAAGGTATATAAATAAAACTAGACATGCAAAAATATATATATATATACTCATATATATTTGAGAACATAAATAATTACGTGTACTAAATATATATATATATATAAAAGAAAATACTTTAAAATTATTTACCAAAACTTTAGGTATATATATAAATCATTTTAGGTAAAAGAATTATACCAAGAAAAATTAAACAAATAAGTGTATATAAAATTAAATAAGAGAAATCAATACAAAAATAAAAAATTAAACAAATCTTAATAAAATTATACTATTACTAAATGACTAAAAAAAAAAAGAAAAAGATGGAGCAAGACAAAAAAAATCAAAATAGCGAAAAGAAAGAGGGGAAAAAAAACAGAAAAAAAAAACGACAGGAAGAAAAAAAAACAGAAAAAGAAAACAAGGACATTAAGGGGAAAAGGAGAAAAGGGAAAAAAATAAATAAAACAAAAAGAAAAATATATATATACCTGTTGCTGCGGTGGGAAACCGAGAGGAGGAGGAGAGAAAAAAAAAATTCAGCAACTTTCTCTCCCCTCATAACCCATATATATATATATATATATATAGGCATACCTAAGTGCATGCAAGATGCCAAGTGGCACTTCATGCTTGACAAGTGGTCATCAAATTTTTTTTTTTTAATAAAAAAATCCCACCATAAAATCTAATAATAATAAATAAATAAAAATAATGATAATAAAATCAAAATTAAAAAAAAATTAGTATTTCTCCACAAAAAGAAAATATACCACTTTAACCCTATATAAGACTACCGAGTATTCCAAATTGCTAAAAAGTACGTACTATAAATTCTTAGGTTTTACTATGCTAGACCCCGACTACTACGTTAACGTCACTTACCCTCTCAAGATTGCTCGAGGTGCTTACCAAGTGGGGCATTACATTCTTCCCTCCTAAGAAGAATTTTGTCCCCAAAATTTAATAGTCATACACCGAGAAGTTCTGGATACTTCTTCTTCAGATATTCCTCAGTCTCCCAGGTTGCCTCCTCAATTCCATGATGCCTCCATACAACTTTACACATTGGGATCTGTCTCCCACGTAACTCTTTTACGCTTCGTTCTATAATCTCTGTTGATTTTTCTTCGTAGGACAGATCGGCACGTAACTCTAGTTGGTCATCATTGAGCACATGATCCAGTGCCGGATGATATTTCTTCAATTGTGATACATGAAACACGTCATGTATACCCATCAGTTCACTCGGTAAGGCTAACCGATATGCCACCTTACCAACCCTATTAATAATCTCAAACGGTCCGACATATCGGGAGCTTAACTTTCGTCCCCTTGGACATCTAGGCTTTCCGCGATGTGGCGTGAGTTTCAAGAAGACTCGATCTCCCACACTAAACTGCAGGTCCTTTCTTCAATTTTCGGCATAGCTCTTCTGTCTACTTTTAGCTGCCCGAAGTCGATCTTGTATTAGCCTAACTTGTTTCTGCATTTCTTCCAACTCTGGCATCAGGTTCTTTTGTTTCCAATGGGATCGAACTCCAACTTCATCCCAGTACAAGGGTGTTCTGCATTTCTTACCATACAATGCTTCAAATGGTGCCATTCCTATTGAAGAGTGGTCTATTATTATAAGCAAACTCAGCACAAGCAAGATTGTCAATCCATCTGTTCCCAAAATCTAAGACGCAAGCTCTCAGCATATCCTCTTGGGTTTAAATTGTTCTCTCAGTTTGTCCATCGGTTTGGGGGTGTGCTGTAGTACTGAAACTAAGGTTGGTCCCCATAGCTGCCTGGAATTTGGGCCAAAAGCTTGAGGTAAACCTTGGGTCTCTATCTGACACAATATCGACGGGTACTCCATGAAGTCAAACAATCTCGTCTACATAAATCTGCGCCAACTTGTCCAAAGGGTAGGTCATATTAATGGCGATAAAATGAGTCATTTTCATTAAACGATCAACGATTACCCAGATATCATCCTTATATCCCCTGGTCCGGGGCAAGCCTGTCACAAAATCCATTGTTACATGATCCCATTTCCACTCGGGAACAGGTAGCGGTTGGAGTAGTCCTACTGACCTTTGATGTTCCGCCTTAACTCTTTGACATGTAAGACAGGCTGCTACATGCTCCGCAATCTCTCTCTTCATTCCATTCCACCAAAATTTTTGCTTTAAGTCTTTGTACATCTTATTCTCTCCAGGATGTATTGAATACTTACTTCTATGGGCTTCCTCTAGAATCTTATACTTAAGTTCAGTGTCATTGGGTACACACAACCGATTCCGAAAGCACAAGCTCCCATCAGCTTCTAATGTTCGAAAATCTTCCAGTTTCTTAGCTTTCACATGGCCTTTAAACTCCTAGAACTCCTTATTATTCTCTTAGGCGCTTCTAATATCTTGTTGTAGGATAGAGGTTAAGCTAAGACTTGATATCTTCACTTTTTTACTCAATGCATCTGCCATCACATTTGCCTTTCCTGGATGAGAGTTAATCGGGCATCGATACTCCTCCAGCAATTCTATCCATCGACGTTGTCTCATGTTCAAGTCCTTCTGAGAAAATAGGTATTTTAAGCTTTTATGATCAGTGAAGATCTCATACTTGGCTCTATACAGGTAATGTCGCCACTTCTTAAGTGCAAACACGATGGTTGCTAACTCTAAATCATGTGTGGGATAATTCCATTCATGATCCTTCAACTTCCTCAAAATATAGGCGACAACCTTCCTGTCTTGCATCAACACAACTCCTAGACCTTCTCCTGAAGTATCGGTGTACAATGAAAACTCCTTGTTCGGATCGGGCAAGGTTAACACTGGTGCCGAAGTCAGTCGATTCTTCATTTCTTGAAAACTCCTTTCACACTTCTCCGTCCATTCAAACTTGGTTGCTTTTCTGGTTAATTGTGTTAAAGGTCCAGCAATCCTAGAAAAGTCCTTTATGAATCTCCAGTAATATCCTGCCATGCCCAAGGAACTATGTACTTCGGTTGGTGTTTTGGGTTGCGCCCAATGAGTTACCGCTTCTACTTTTGCCGGATCCACCAAATCCCTTCCTGGGTGATAACATGTCCTAAGAAAGTTCCTTGGCTCATCCAAAATTTGCATTTACTGAACTTGGCATATAGCTTATGCTCTTGCAGGGTTTGCAACACTTGTGGAAGATGTTTATGAGCTTCAGGGTTGGGTGAATAAACAAGGATGTCGTCTATAAAAATCACCACAAACTTATCCAAGTAAGGATTAAAGACTCTATGCATCAAGTCCATAAAATTCACTGGTGTATTAGTCAATCCAAACGGCATAACCATAAACTCATAATGCCCATATCGTGTGTTGAAAGCTGTTATCGAGATATCCTTCTCTCTTATCATGACTTGGTAATACCGCTGTCTTAGGTCCAATTTAGAAAAGCATCCCGCTCCTCAGAGTTGATTAAATAACTCATCAATGAGGGGTAGTAGGTATTTGTTCTTGACCGTCACACTATTCAATCCTCTGTAATCAATACACATCCTGAGGGTTCCATCCTTCTTCTTTAATAAAACTGGCACACCCCAAGGAGATGTACTTGGACGGATGTATCTTTGCTGTAACAGTTCTTGTAATTGATTTTTCAATTCCTTCAACTCTTCTTGCGTCATCCGGTATGGAGTTCGAGAGATTGGTTTAGCATCAGGTATTAATTCTATGTTGAACTCTATTTCTCGTTCTGGGGGTAGCGTCGTTAACTCTTCAGGAAATACATCCCCAAACTCCCTTACTATAGGTACTGTTTCTAATATCACCTCTTCCTTAGGCTTGTTGAGTAAATATGCTAAGTACCCTTGACATCCTTTCCATAGCAACCTCCTGGCTTTCATGCCCGACAAAAAGGGATTCTCTCATCGCGTCCGCTTTCCTTGGAACACTAGGACTGGCATACCCGGTCTACTAAACTTAACCAACTTCCGTCGACAGTCTACTTGAGCATAATACTTAGCCAACCAGTCCATCCCAAGTATCACGTCATAACCCTCAAAGGATAAGGCAATTAAATCACCGGCTAAAACTATACTCTCGACCCAAATGTCACAACTTGGGTATTTTACCCCAGCCATCCTACTTACGCCCATAGGAGTGCTAACTAACAACTGATAATGCATGTCAACAGAGGGAATAGGAATGTTTTTTATGAAATGCAAACTCACAAAAGAATGAGTAGCTCCAGGATCTATGACTGTTCTTGCTGGTTGAGAAAAGATTGGTATTATACCTTCAACTACGTCCACTTCAGTGTTCACGGACAGTCCATCCAACACATAAACTTTCGCTTTCACTTGTGGCTTATTGTTTCTTCCTTCTGTAGCTCCTCTTATAACCAGGGGTCAGCCTGGTCTTCTGGACGTCTCTGGAGGTACTTGTTGTATCCTAGGGCACCGGTCTTTGGTATGTCCTGGTTTCCCACACTTTAAACATAACCTCAACTTCCGATAACACGTGTCTTCCATATGTCCACTTCGTCCACAGTATGTACATACTCTATGGACTCCTCTAGGGGTTAGGGTTTGCTGGCCTCCATTCCCGATCCTTTGTTCACCACGGGGTCTCTTAAAATCTCTAAATTTCTAGGGTCCTTGTACAGGATGTTTATAGGGAGTTGCAGTTGAGCCAATAGATGCTTTCCTCTGCGTAACTGCTTGATCCGCTATTTTCGTCCTTGTGGTGGCTTCAACCGCTGCCGCGAATCCCATTAGTGGTAAAGGTGCCAATGCCCATTGTAGTTCCTTCCTTAATCCTTTCACAAATTGCTGCTTCTTATTCTCATCCGTATCTATCAATCTTAACCAGTATTCAGGTTACCTTGTCTCAACTGTTGGAGCTCATCCTCTCGCTGCTTACGAACCCATCGAGCTATGTACTCTCTTTTGAACTCTTCTTGAAAATCAATCAAGGTCCATGGTTGGTTCTTGAGTGTCGAGCTTCGGAAGCTCTAAGCCACCAATCCTTTGCCATTCTGCGGAGTCTAAAAGCTGCGAATGTTACTCTTAGGGCATCCTCATGCCTAAGGGTGTCATAAATATCATTTAGTTGTTCAAGAAATAGTTTCGCTTTGATATCTTGCTCAGCTTCTCCATAGAACTCTGGTGGTCGAAACATAAAAAATCGTTCTAGTGCTTCATCTATCCCAATGCCAGGTACTCACTCATTTCTCCTTGTAGCCATTGAGCTTTCTAACAACTCCGTCATTCTAATCATGAAATTTTCTATTACTGTATGCGTAGCTCGCTCTGGACGAGGTGTGTTTTCCCTAGTGGGTTCAGGCTGTCTGCTTTGAGAATTCTCGGACATAGCCTAGTCTGCATAGTTGGAAGGTCGTGAATCTGACATATTTCTAAACACCAGAAGTTTCATCACTTATAAGTTTGCATCTACTCTATAACAAGTAAATGTATAAACTCATCACAGGCACCAACATTAACACGTTCATATAAACATAAAATATATATATATATATATATAGATTTCAAAATCAGGATTTACAGTACAAGTGGTGTCATAGACAAATCATCCTGGTCCAATCACTCCCAAATATATTTGACCGAGTTACTATACACATTCGAAAACCCAGGGACCTCCTATCCACTATACTAAGGCTACCATATCAAGCCTCAATCAAACACCACTTATACCTATCCAAGTAACTATATACACAAAAAAACCCTACATCCTACCCCAAGCCTACTCTGCCTGAGGGTGTCGGCTACCAGAACCTCCTAGCCGGGACTCCAGCTCGGCACGGGCACTGTCCACTAAATCCCTAATAGTACCAAGGAACTGGGCGATAAACTGCCTAAGCCAATCACGCTCGCCAGTCTGCTCTTGAATCTCCCTCTCTCTGGCCGCGTGCGCCTCCTGCGCCTGGACTAGCTCCGCCTCCAACATAACGGACCTCGCTGCCGCCTGTCGGTGTGCCTAGGGGGCCATATAGAACAAGGCATCCACCCTAAAAATCTCCTCTCCTAGCTCGGCGATCTGCTGTCTGGCGGCCTCCACCTGCTACCTGTTCCATAGACAATAGCCACAAATGGGTGATAGTGGTACCGCGGATCCACCCGTTGCGAGGGTGTCCATACCCTCAGTATCCACCGGTGCTGGTGTCGCTCCCTTCTGCTCAAGTAGCATCCCTACATCAGACTCAGCCTCGCTGGGGTCTTCCTCGATCGACAACCCAGGTTCCACTCCCTGCACCACCGATCCCTCTACGGTCTCGCTGTCTGATAGGTCAATAATAGGGATCGACTCTCTATCCAGTACAATCTCCCTAAGAGAGTATGATGATGACGGGGTCGTCTCACTGAACCCGCTCACAAGTACACCCTCTTGATAAACCCATCTACGGGTATGATGTGCCATCTAAGTACCTAGAAAACAGAATCTTAAAGTCAATGCTAACAGACAAATCAAATGGTTTACATCAAGGTTAAATAGTTAACTCCTATAGCTTGTCTAAAATCCAATAGTTCAAACCTAGGAATGAACCTAGATGCTCTAATACTACTTGTGATAGCTCTAACCCTGCCTCTAGGTCAACTGCGGCTGAGTAAGGTATCCGCGTGCCTTTCGGCACTCGACTATAAGTCCCCAAAAAAACAAGAGCCCAACCCCAGGCAACACTAAAAGTATATACACAAAATATGCAGCAAAAAAACTTAAATAAACCTGTTACCACTAGTTCGTCCCAAACATAAGATTTTAAAAAAAAACTTCTTAAAACTGTTGCGATACAAAATAAGAGTCTTATCCCAACAAAACCCTATAATAATATACACAGAAGAACCTTACACATGGCCCAGTCTAAGAAAAACAAAACATAATACGTGACAACCAAAGCATAAACAAGTCCTTCTAGAGAAACATGGTCCAAGATTCCATGCCCGCAACTTCAACGACTTATCGTACCTCTGTTTGTCCTGAGTTGATCTGAGGAGAAAACATGAAATGGAAAACGTGAGCGCAAACGCTCAGTGAGTCCACGTGTGTGTGTGCGTCTCAGGGATTTCTTTGAAATAATGATGATGCAATTTCACGAAACCATTTTTATGCAATATACTAAGAAAACATTTTATTTTAACAATGCTGGTACTTGAACCAGAATACGGGTATCGAGCGCAGCTGGGAAGTCTGAGCGAACCAAGACACATCAACGCAGCTTCTACACTCGAATGCAAAGAAACATGTAATGCTACAATCGGGCTCAATGGACAAGGTCCGGATCCCAAAACGAGGCAATCGGAAACAAGTCTGGCATCTCGTAGTCAATACCAGCCCAACACCGTACGAGCGCTCGATTACCAAACAACTGCTCTTTTGAAAATTGGTCAAAACATCAGGCTACAGATTCTTGGGGCACCTACCAGGTCTGTCCTGGGACCAACCTCGGTGTCGAGTCCCTCCTGGCTCTTCACTAGGCGGTTTTACCCCACCGCAGAGTATGATGCGGTGTCCACGTAGACCGATTGGGCCACACCCTCCGCGGTCTACGCCCCTCTTCAAATGGATTCACTCTCCCGAGTCTAAATCGTCCACGCATCGGAAGAGGCCCTCGTGCAGGGGACTAGCCACGTATAGTGCAATCCTCTGACGCTTCCAAACACATCAACATAATCCAGAACTATAACTCTGGTCAGAATGGGGTTTTTTTTCCATGTGTTTACAAAAAGAAAGACCGCTTGACCGCCCGTCAAAACAGAATCAGGTCATGAATATTTAATAAAAATCCCCATCCGCCAGTTCACCACATATTATGCAAAATTCACATAATTATGCCAGATGTATACTCATGCATGTCAAAATAGGGTAGCTCTTCGAAAACTAGAACATTTGTCCAACTTATATGAATTTTCCCTGGAAAACCTGTATCCAGTCAAATCCTGCTTCACAGCGATTATAAACTATTTAAAAAAAAACCACACCTATATAGAGCACAACTCCTAAGCATCGCCTAAGAAAACAGGTAATACATTGCGGAGAAAATCTCCAAAAAACATGCTAAATGTAGTAAATATTTTCTAACAGATTCAGGAAACACGTCTTACAAGGCCTGTAGTATTTACAACTATTAGAAAACAGGGTTTTGTGGACTCATCTGGATGCAGCTCTGGTGCTATAGTCCTACAAACACGATACCAACAACCATTTAAGTATAAATTCACACATTTCTATTCATCTCCAAAAATATAAAAGATGGTAACTTCTTATGAATCTAGGATATAACTGCATGTATACTAATCTAATGAGCCTACACTTCTTATCCCATCATACTAAAATCATATAACCTACTAGTGATACCAAATATATATAGTAACGCCATATACAAAAATTAGGTGTATATATATATATATCAAGATTAGTTACGCAAGTCAAGTGTACTAAAATTATGCATACAAACCATAAGTGTTAACATCATTTTCTAGGGTCATTTATAAAAATACATATCAAATTCATGAATGTCAAATCTAGTTACAAAAGTTATATATATATATATATAAAATATATATATATAAAGTTATGTACTAAAATATATAGATAAACAAGACTTTATTTACTAAAATTATTTATATAAAAAGAAAATCTCATATATACACATATTTTCCAACTATATATATTAAAATTATTTGCAATGATTATACATACCACAAACATATATATATGCATAAAGTTATATATAGTAAAATTATTTACAACAATCATACATATATATTAAGACTTCATATCCTATAATTAGGTATAAATTCCCATGCATGCAAATATATAGATATACAACACCTCAAATATATTTATATATACAAGCTTCACATGAGGAAAATATATATACATATATATCAATATTTGAAATATGTATCTACAAATATGCATGCTAAGACCATGCATGTAAATATATATATATATATATATAAATACAAAGGTTATATATTCAAATTGTACATATAAACATATATCTAAGGTATATAAATACTAAAACTAGACATGCAAAAAATATATATATATACTACATATATATTTGAGAACATAAATAATTACGTGTACTAAATGTATATATATAAGAAAATACTTTAAAATTATTTACCAAAGATTTAGGTATATATATAAACCATTTTAGGTAAAAGAATTATACCAAGAAAAATTAAATAAATAAGTTTATATAAAATTAAATAAGAGAAATCAACACAAAAATAAAAAATTAAACAAATCTTAACAAAATTATACTATTACTAAATGACTAAAAAAAAATATGGAGCAAGGCAAAAAAAAAATAAAAATAAAAATAGCAAAAAGAAAGAGGGGAAAAAAATAAAAAAAAAACGGTGAGAAGAAAAAAAAGCAGAAAAAGAAAAGAAGAACATTAAGGGGAAAAGGAGAAAAGGGGAAAAAATGAATAAAACAAAAAGAAAAAAATAATATATACATGTTGCTGCTGTAGAAAACCAAGAGGAGGAGGAGAGAAAAAAAAAATTCAACAACTTTCTCTCCCCTCATAACCCATATATATATATATATATATATATATATAGGCATACCTAAGTGCATGCAAGATGCCAAGTGGCACTTCATGCTTGAAAAGTGGCCACCAAATTTTTTTTTATTTAAAACCCACCGTAAAATCTAATAACAATAAATAAATAAATAAACATAATAATAATAATAAAATCAAAATTAATAAAAAATTAGTATTTCTCCACAAAAAGAAAATATACCACTTTAACCCTATATAAGACTATCGAGTATTCTAAACTGCTAAAAAGCACGTACGATAAATTCTTAGGTTTTACTACACTAGACTCCGACTACTATGTTAACGTCACTCACTCTATTAAGATTGTCCGAGGTGCTTACCAAGTGGGGTATTACAATATATATCAATAAATATGTATTCATAACAATAATAGACCGAAAGAAAACCAGTATAGAACAAAAGAACAAAACCCGCATCTTTTGTTCAACACAATTTTCTTTAAACAGATTCGTCCTCTCTAGAAACAGTGCTAGAGGTTTGATAGAACGTCTGTTTCCTAGGATAAAACAGATTGAGAAATATGCTTAGCACCTTAAGCTATTTCTCTAATGAACTCGAACAAAGAATTTGTTAATGAATAGAAGGAAAATATGTAGAGACAATAATGCAGAAGAGGAGTGAAGGGAAATTCTGAAAACGATGTATTTTTGTTGCTGGAAAAACAGCTCTATATATAGGCTTAAGATGTTGCCTGAATTGAAAAGGATCATGAAGACATTTATTTAGTTTCATCACTAAATACAATTTAATTCTGACGGTTACATCAACATTTGAATTCACAAGGAATTAAACCAGTGGTTACAAAAGAAAAAAAATGGCAAAACGTAGGTCTAATAAGGCACTGGTTTTTGTTCAGCATTTGTGTGCACAAGACGCAGCCACATACCCCTAGGTGTGCGCACACGAGGCAAGGGTGTGCCTTAGTAGTTTACCCCTTAAAGAGCACTTTCATGTATAAAGTGTAACTCCTTCCTCTAGTTTTTCCATGTGGGATTCAGATCTTCTTAAATGCCAACCTCTCTTGGAGAACCAATTCTCCCCATTTAAACCACTTTAATTCTAAATATTTGAGAAATCATTTTTCCTTATGCACACCACTTTAATAACATTAAAATCAATTTTTTCCAACACATCACACTACTCGGGACTGTGCAAAGGTACCACACCTTGATTGACAAATATTAGTGATAGGTTGGACCAGCGTCTGATGAATCATATTACTTGGATACACCATATTCACTCTATGTCATTGCTAATGCATTCACTTTATTTATGGTTCTTCTTGTAAGGACGAAGTCCACAATTGTCGTTATACTCGTAGATAGACTGAACCGATAATATGATTGTTATCGGTCACTTGGAAGATTATAAACACTTTATTGTGGCGAGTCAAATATTATTTTTACATGTCTTTTAAATTTATATGGTTTTCATTTTTCCTCCTTTTATATAAAGATATTTATGCATATATTTTTTTTTACAACTACACATGCGGGATGACTTTTCAGTGCCACCTATATACTTGCAGTGGGAATATTACTATGATGATCATGTCAGATTTTGGTCTTTCTTTTTGGAGCAGAGGATCTCAGATTGGATTGAGAGACATAGTAGAGCATATTCACATCCATAACGACAAAATCCTGTAACATTTAACATTGGTTTATTGTTAATTATTTTGTAATATTGTTCCTCTGAATTTCTCTTTTAATATTAGTTCATTGTTTTTTGTCAGTGTTGATATTAATTGACATTATTGTTTATGTTAATACTTTAATTCTTTTTTAACATAGAGAAATAAATATTCGAAGAACATAAGATCAGAATACTACAAAGACATAAAGAAATAAATACTCGCAGAACATAAATGACATAATACTACATTCGAATACAACATAGAGAAATACATATGAAATCCTAATA
Source organism: Catharanthus roseus (assembly GCA_028651295.1). Lineage (NCBI taxonomy): Eukaryota > Viridiplantae > Streptophyta > Magnoliopsida > Gentianales > Apocynaceae > Catharanthus > Catharanthus roseus. Next base: position 4,379,397 of record JAPQWS010000104.1, on the reverse strand, counting down.
CAACATAAAGAAATAAATATGAAATCCTAACCCCTAAAGAGATGAAACTCCTCCATGATACGAAATATCTCTCTGTACTTCCCGACTACATCATGTGTATCGGGTTCTATGAAAGGAGCTAACATGTCGAGTACAATAACAGGGGATGGCCTACCAGGTGACGGGTACTAAACACCGTCCCGATGCTGAGCTGAGCGAGAGTGACTTGAATCATTCGTTTTTGGATCCTTTATTTCAACACATGGTAGTCTATCGCAATTCTATATCCGAAGACGAGTGCAACAGAGGAACCATGGCATGTAGTCCTGTCTGCATTGGCTCGGAGGTATAGCAGCACACTCGTCCGTGACTCCCTAAGAAAATAGGACCGTGTCTCTAGTCACAAGCCCTCACTACGTACATCATGTTATTAGTTGACTGATGAGATTTCTGAGGTCTAATGGGATGTGCAGGAATGTACTGCTACCACCCAAACCTTATGCCATTTGATTGATTAAAGTTCCGTGCTACTCACCACTCCTCTGCCTCCGCACTAAAACGAGCACCTACGCTTTGCTTTAGAATGCTTCTTTCTGGCCATGCTTTCTTTATTATTTATTTTTTAAAGCCTTCCATGCTTTCTTAATATTATAATACAAGTGTAGATAATGGTCAATAAATAATAAATATGAGATAGAATTTGACAACACCTCTTAAACTTCTTAAACACTACGTCATTCCAAAAATTAATTTGATTACACATTTCAGAGCAATTCGACTGCCGAACAACTCTACTTGGCCTTTATTGCTCAACATACTCATAGAAGGCTTTCATGCCATGCCAAGTAGACACCTATACATCATGTATCTCTCTCGGGCTATACGATGTCACCATGCTTCGTCCGCAGTCATCACATCTAATCGGATCTAAATATCTAGCAACTTATGCTCAAATTTCCTTCCAACATTTCGTACTGCTGGATATACAGCTTGCCCAACTTCACTCCTCGTCTCACTGCTTGGGCAAACATAGAAAATACATATATATAATATACATATACACATATATACACACATATATACATACATATATATACACACAAATACACACACACATATATATATATATCCATGCATACAATGTACATAAATAAATCATTTAATTTATTTTAAATTGTGAAAAACAAATAATACTAATAATAATGAACGAAATTGAAAATTGTTAATAAATGAAAAAAAATACAAACTCTTAAATGTAAATACATTTAAATTAATATAATTAAAACTATAAGTTGAAGAAAGGGAATAATACCTCAAGGAGTGACCAACAAACTGCTAACTCTTTCGCATCAACACGCGAGGCCTGCCCAAGATTCCACTACATGCACACCAACGTCACTACGCCCCAAGCCACCATTCTCCAACCTCGAAAATTCTTCACGATAGGCCATAGCTTGGCATGTACGATGTTCTCGCTCCTATCAGTGAAGAGGGAACTCTCAAGTATGTATGTGATGTAACATGCTGCTCTCAACTAGGGGGAAAGTCCATTATGAGAATCCTCTGCAATGTATGAAAGATCTTGGGAATTTATACCACCATCAGTATAAGTGATGCCCAAGTTGCTATGAACTATCCCAATGATCTGCTCAAAGAAATACTGAGCATCCACAACACCACCATAATCAAGTATCCTACGTTTCAGCTCCATATCATGTAAGGTAATCGTGATCTCTCCGAAGGTCATATGGGAGGTGTTGGTGTCTTGCTGCCACCTCTCAACAAAAGCAAATAGTAACACTATATACGGGTACTGGAACATGCAAGATTGCAAATGAACGAGTCATGTACCTCTGCCAGCTTTTTCATCTCTCGATGGTTAAGTATCCAACCCATAAGTGAAACAAAGCACGATTGCATCGTCAATATACCTTGCTCCTGCATATTAAAATAACAGTTTAATATGAGATTAAATTTATCAAAACATAATGGTAAGATTTAATAATAATAAATACATTGTATAAATTTATCTGTCCACGTAATATAACAGCGGTGACATGTTCGCTGTACGATAGAATAACCTCTGGAACCTGTGGAAAACCCTTAGCGGGCCTTATCTGCTCCCAAGAAGCATGCTTTGCCTTTTTCTTTTGTGCATGTGTCAAAAGAATAGCCTTATTGGTTATTTTTTGTTGTGACACCGTGGTCCTAAACACAATATTCCTCATACCATCCATAAACCTTTTGCCTTTACTCGGTCCAGGCCTAAGTTCGGATGACGACAGAAGAATCTCATCAATCGACTCGTTCTCATCACTATCACCCTCACCCTCATCCATGTCCACATCTTCTTAGCATCATCACCCTCTCCAATCTTGACACCATGCTCTCCAACATGGATATCTCCTGCCTCGACATCTTTTCACTCAACTCGGACCCTGTCTTCCTGAACAGTCTCATCACCTTCAACCTCATCTCCAATATCTCCAGTAATCGAGGTTGAATATGATGGAATCTGTCGATCAGTAGCTACATACTCCGGCCTGCTACATGAGGAGTCCGCCAGGAATCATAAAATAATCTCCTAGAAAAAAGATGCCCCTAACTACGCCCCTATACCCTCAACAGCTAATGGCTGTTGTATATTGGGTGTGATATAAAGAGGACGTTGGTTGGACATATTTGGATCAATAGAAGAACTCGATGCATACGAGTCATAAGAATAAGAGTGTAGCTGAGAAGGTGAAGTTAGAGGGTAATATGAATGAATCTGTGAAGATGGCCCATATGGCTGATATGATATCGAAGTGTAAGGGTCATGTGATAGGGGAGGAGGAGTACGGATCCGAGTTGGTATAGATGTTGGTTGGATATCCTAGGTCCTACTAGGACAAGAGTACTAAGTATGTCGTAGGTACCATGATGACCCCTCAAATAGGGCTGTAAATGGGGTGGGTTCTTACCCGTACCCGCGTAGGTCTATACCCGTTTTTAGCGGGTAAGGTTTAAATTTTATACCCGCGAACCCATACCCGTACCCGTATTTATTCTATTATATGAGTTTGGACAGAGTATGATAATATCCAAACCCGTATACCCGTAGACCTATATTAATAAAATAATAATATATATTTATATATATTATATTAGATGGTGGGTAGAAATGTGCTTAAGGAGGTATGTCCGAGTGGTTAAGGAGACAAATTTAAAATCTGGTCTGTTGTGTAGGTTCGAATCTTTTAGTTTTTAACCTTTTCTCTTTTTTTTCTCCTTTTCAGTCCTTTCTTTTTTTTTTTTCCTCCTTTTCAGTCCTTTTCTCTTTTTTTTTTCTCCTTTTCAGTCCTTTTCTTTCTTTTTCTCCTTTTCAGTCATTTTCTCTTTTTTTTTTTTTTTTATCTTTTTCAGTCCTAAATAAAGCCTCTTTAGTTGATGGACTCGGCCCAACTAACCTGTTTCAAATTATTTATTTATTTATTTTCAACTTTATTTCAAATGCCATTTCACAAATAATTTATTTTTACTAAATATAAAAATATATTCTTTCATCCCGTGTAAAAGCAATTTATGATAGTAATATTTTTGTCTTATTTTTTATTTCATAGAACTGTTGAAAATATGGATCATGACAAAAAGGACAATCTTTTTCTTTGTTTTTCTTTGTCGTTCTCTATCTTATATGCTATTATTTGACTTATCTATTAGCGGACACCGTATTATTACATATACTCTTTGCTCAGAGATTGTCCAGGAATTTGGATTACAGACTGATTTAATATAGTTAAAGGGGTCTATATCCCTATTCATTTATGTATATGTTAAATGATTGTATTTGTTGAAAGAAATATTGAGGAATTATGTTAACCATATTAATATTTTTATTTTAGGATTATACATTGTTTTATATATTTTTGTTTAACAGGAAAAAAATAGAAAAATGTCATACGAGTACAGGTATACCCAGACCCTACCCTAGACCCTGGAAGGTCGAGTCTGGGTCCAGAAATTTTATACATGGAGGGTATGGGTTCGGGTCTGGGTCCAAGTTTCACTATAAGGGTATGGGTCTGGGTCTGAGGGTACCCTGAGGGTCTGGACCCGTTTATAGCCCTACTCTCAAACCATCTATAACTGTACGATCATGAAGTCAACCGTTCCTATCTACCACATGACCTATATCATCATCTCCTATACATGCTCTGTTCTGAACTATCTAAACTAATTTATAAATAACCATAAACAATTATATATATTTTCCTTATATATTACTTTATACTTTTATGTTATTAAACTTTTTTACTATTACATATTTAAATTTTTATTATTTAACTTCATACTTTATGCTTTTCTATTATTTAATTATATTTATTAATTATTTAATTTAAATTATTTTATTATTTAAATTATATGCACAGGCATTTATAACTTTATATTTTTTATTAATGCATTATTATTAAATTATTAGCTATTGTGTAGATAATGTAATTATTATTTAAATTCCTATTTAAAAATTACTATTTATATTATTATTTAATAAGTATTATTTAATAATTATATATTATTAAATTATTATTTAAACAATTATTAAATTATTATTTACGCTATGTTTTCATAATTATTATTATTTACATTACTATTTAAAAATTATTCATTAATCTTTTTAAATTAATAACTTCGTACTTTTGTATTAAATGTCTATTATATTAATTATTATTTAATATCTAAATATACTCAAATATTTCTATCCAATGATTATAATTGTTATTACGGTGACCATATCTTTCTTCTTCATAGTTGAAAATTTATAATAAACTTAATTAACCTAAGATACAAAATTTAAAAATATAAAACATGAATAATTGTAACACGTGAATAACACGAAAAAAAAGAAAATACTAATAATAATGAACGAAACCTTAAAATCAAATAATTCATAATTCATGTAAACATGAAAAGAGGACAATGATTATATCATATCAAACTAAACATAATCTAAATTAAACAAATAAGTACTAACCAAATAAGTTAAACACAAATAAACAACTTAAACAATTAACATAGAAACATGTATTATAAACACGTAACTAAATAATATAAATAAATAAATATAAACTTAAAACATAACTAACATAATAAGACATTATAACTAAAAAATGAAAATTAAAAAACGTCCAGGCCAACAAAATATTAGGAGGATTTTACCCAGAAATTTCAAATTTTTTTTATCCGGTGCATTTTTCTTTAAATTTTAAACCAATGAAATTTTATATAATGAGTATAGGTCGATCTTCTAACCATTTTTTAAATAATTTTCAATGGCTGGATTTTTGTGGATCTGAGATTGAACTCGTTGAAGCTAGAGAGAAGATAGAGAGAATGGGAGGTATCAATTAATAGATTGAACTTGTTTTAGGCGACAATTAATATCAATGGAGAATGTGTATTTTTCTCTTAAAATTCGTGAAAGTTTAATTTTTTAGAGATGAGAAGTGAAACTGAGAAGTGGAAAATTTTGAGTAAAAATTTGAAAAATAATAGTCCAAGTAGAACCAATTTTTTTCGTAAGAACAAAGATGAGTCAAGAGTGAAAAAATAAATAAAAATTAAAGAAAAGAGAGTACGTAGCAAACTAAGTAGAGCTTTATAAATCCAAAATTGTAAGTTGTAACCAATGACTATGCTAGGTAGGTTTTTTTTTTTTTTTTTAATAATTTTTTTAAAAGTATAGTATCATATGGATTTAAGCCTTACAACTAAACCATGTAGACAAAATATTTACACCCTGATGAATTTACTTCCTTCCTTAATTTCACCTTACCAAACTCCGGTTAAAAAAAAAAAAAGAAAACATTATCTGCTGTGGACCTGATGAATGTGTACCGTAGAATGAGAATATTAGGGAGAAATTAGAAAGTGACTAATCGATAATGGAACGGAATGACCCTAACCCTCACCCCCCCCTCCCCCCTCCCCTCCCCACTTCACCTTCAACGTCAAACCCAAAGGCATGCAATACAAGTTAACTTGTTTTTTTTGGACAAGACACCATGCATCGATACGACGACGGAAGAACTAAACAGATCGCTACCTCTCAATTATCATCATCCCTAGCAGGGAAACAGTCTAAGACCACAGTGTATTGATTTTGATGTTGAAAATGATTCCGATTGTACTCACTCACTCCATCTCTTTTTTGGATGAATTTCTTATAAGTAATTGGTAAAATTAATGAAGTTAAAAGAAAAAATTTGTAAGAAACTTGCTTCATTTTCACTAGTAGCTAGTTTTAGAAAATATATAATAAATTCTAGTAACAAGTTAATTATTAATAGTTTATTTGGATAGATATTTAACTATAATTTCTTTTTTTTACTTTTTTCTTTTTATCTTGAATCCCGCATATTCTTTTTAATAAATATTTAACTTTTACCAAGAATCTTGAATATTGTCTTATAAATGTTTAACTTTTACAAAATACATTAATAAAAAAATTCACTTTTTCAAACTTGCCAGTCCAAATAAAGCCTAATTTTCTTGTAAGTGAGATTGATCCTAACCAGAGAGGTTAGAGAGGTTAATGATGGAATACTTAAAGATACTTTCTACTTGTTGGAGTATGAAAATTACATAAGCAACTTGTTCAAAAGTCTAAGAACGATCTTAGTCTGAGAATTTTGCAGTTGGCTTTGATAAAATCGATAAAATTAGAAAAATGATTTAGTGAAATTTTGCTTCATTATATATAATAGCTCATATTTTTTTGTCAAAAAATATAATAATAAGTATTATTGACAGGTTGATATATTGTAAAATAATAAAGACAAATTTAAAGAATTGATGGAAATTTTCACTAGTTTTTCTTGACCTATATTCACAACTGAATAGCCCTTTTTAACTTGTACAAAGACACAATTTACAAGGAAAAACTATACCAACTAGGATTCTAGTCTAATATGGACATCAATTACAATCACAATTCTAAGTATACAAGGTAACTAGATATTCATACAAGAAAATTCTCTAACACTCCCCTTCAAGCTGGAGTATAGAGATTACAAATGCCCAACTTGCAGAGAAGATCATGAAATTGGCAATGATCAAGAGTTTTGATAAAGATATCAGCCAATTGAGATTGAGATGGAATGTAGGCAAGAGAAATTCAAGTGACTAGATATTCTTCACGAACCAAGTGACAGTCAATTTTAATATGTTTGGGACGTTCGTGATAGACAGGATTGACAGTGATGTGAATAGTAGCTTGACTATCGTAGTAAAGGGCTATCGAAAAATTGTGTGAGATGCATGCGGAGATCGGACAAAAGCTGCCGGAGCCATTTCAACTGCAGCACATAACAACTATAAACCAATATTCAGTTTTTGTAGAAGATCGAGAAACTGTTGGTTGCTTCTTAGTTTTCCAAGAGCTAGGAGAATTCCCAAGAAAAACGAAGTATCGAGTGGCAGATCTGTAGGTCAGATGATAACTTGCCTGGTCAGCATCACAATATGCAGTGAGTCGCAAATCATTGGTGGAACTAAGAAAAATCCCTTGACTAGGATAGGACATCAAGCATCTAACGATTTGTAGAGCCGCCTCCCAATGCCACTGTCGAGGATTTTGCATAAATTGTGCCAGAACATGAACAAAATAGGAAAGTTAGGATGTGTAATAGTAAGATAAATCAGCGCCCAATAAGTTGTCTATATTGATCAGGAACTGCCAAAAAAACACTCTTATCCGTAGCCAATTGATGATTTTGTTCAATGGCAGTAGATGCGGGCTTAGCTCCAGATAAGTCAGTTTTAGAAATAATATCGAGAGCATACTTTTGCTAACTTAGGTATAGTACATATGCATTTCTAACAACCTCAGTATCCAGAAAATATTTAAGAAAGCTCAGATCCTTCATGTGAAAGCAAGAGCTGAGCTGAAGCTTGAACCAAGAGATCGCATGAGGATCATTATCGATAATGATAAGATCAACATAAATAAGCACATAAAGAAAAACACCGCGGCTTTCATAAATAAACAGAGAATAGTCGGCATAAGCGTGTTTAAAGCTACATTGCTTTAAAGCACTAGACAACTTAGAAAATTAACATTGGGGGACTTGTCTTAATCCATACAAAGATTTCTTCAAGAGACATACCTGATTGGGTAATGGAGTTTGAAAGCCCAGAGGTAATTTTGTATACATTTACTCCGTGAGATCGCCTTGGAGGATTGCATTATGACGCAAGAGTTCAAAGGGAGACTTTCCATTAAGTAATTTGGAAGGGGTACGATTTATAAGGTAACATGCAGTTAGAACACATTCTCCCTAACAAGAAATAGGAAGATGGGCTTGAAAGAGTAGAGCACGGGCTATGTTAAGAATATAAAGGTGTTTGTGCTCGACTCGACCATTTTGTTGGGGGATATACGAGATAGTGGTTTGATGATTTATGTCGTTTTCATGAAAAAATTCTTTTAAAGCGAGAAATCCTCCACTATGTCAGCTCGTACATTTTGAATAGATGATTTTGATTAGTTTTGAAAAACTTGGGAAAGATAGAACAAACCTCGCTTTTTTATTCATTTAAAAAGCCCAGACAATACGAAAAAAATCATTACGTATGAGGAGAAAATATTTAGCACTATCATTTGTTGGCACTTTATGCGAACCCCACACATCACGATGAATTAAAGAAAAAATATGTGTAGCTTTATTTAAAGAAATAGGAAACATTTCTTGTGTCTCTTTTGGCACAAGAGCAAATGTCGCAAGGAGTAAGATCACTAGATTTAGATATATCAGAGAAAAAATTAAGTATGAAATCTGAAGGGTGTCCTAGCATTTGATGCCACAATTTTCTTGATTCTTTGCTAGTCACTTTATTTATTTTTGCTGGTAGGAAAAGCCGCTTACTCACACGCTACGGCAAAAGTAAGCCACATAAGCTCCAGCTAGCTTCTAGGTCTCTAAGACTTTCTCGCTAAAGAAAGAGGACAGGTGCACTTTTCCTTCATAAGAAAAGACTTACTATTTTTGGGATCTAATCCTAAACCGCTACTCAAAACTTTCCAATGGACTCGGGCAATACCATTAAGATAGAAAGGGAGAACGGACCAATGCAGCACCTGTCAATGAAAACAGACCTTTCCTTGGAGGGGATTTTGATTCCGAAAGTAAGAATTGTGTTAAATAAGTGAATTTATCCAGTTGAGCCATTTTTATGGCTAGATAATCATTTTACTTTAAAAAACTAGGTTTTAAAAGACAGAAAAATGCTTTCTTCAGGACACTACCCTTTTTTTTTAATGGAAGAAGCCGAAGGGGTAAACCCCATCTCTGCCTTCTTTATGTTAGTGTTCGTTAACGCCTACGGCAACTACTCCTAATGATCTCACGAAGCCGCTCGCTCACCTAGTCCAATCAGGGTCCTTGAGTAAAGGTCATGTACACATAAAGCACATTTAAATGATACATTAAAATCCTTATTAGACATAAGTTGACGGATAGACAAAATATGGTCATTTGAGACAAGGAAGGTATAACACGTGTCAAAATTAATTTCCCAAGAGCAATTTCCCATATTTTCTACATATGCTAATGTAACATCAAGTAAATTCACAGGCCAAGGCTCAACATTTTCACATCAAATAAATAATCCAAATTGCAAGTCATGTGATGAGAGGCTCCAAAATCAATTATCCAACAAAAAGAGTTTCGACTTTTGGTACTAGACAAACGATCAGAGAAGGATGAAGGCTTGGTGATTTCAATTGTTTGACTCTTCAACAATTTGAGCAAATTTTGCCACTAGTCTAGTGACAAATTGGGTACTCCCGACACTCCACCAGCCGGCACAAAGGTTATTCCTATCTGCATGTCCGATTGACTGTCACCAGTGAAGAAGTTTTCTGACTCTTGCTGTTGGGGCGACAAAGCACAAACATGTTGGGCTGACCCACCAGGGACGGAACCAGAACAATATGATTAGGGGGGCTGGAGGAAAAAAAAATTTTGCCAGAATTTCGTCTATAAAATGATGTCCCTACATTTTGTGGGGGCTAAACTGAAAAAAAAAATTTTGGGGGGGCTTAAATATAAAATAATATAAAATTTTTTTTAAATTCCCGGGTGGGCTCGAGGCCGTGTGTAGTTCCGTCTCTGTGACCCACGACCTTTTTCTCCTCTCCCACTAAAGCCTCCACGGTTTCTCTTTCCTCCTATATTCGTGATTCCGCTGCCACTATGATTTGATTCATGTTGATTCTTCTCCAACCACCAATCGAGAAATCCCACAACTTGGAAGCAAGATTTTTCTTTGTGTCCTATCTTGTTGCAAACAGTGCAAAGAAGACCAGATTTCTCTATCCTTTTCTCCAATCCGAAGCAACCATGGAGAGTAATAGCGAACGGCAAAAGCGGCGGCTGTGGATTCACTGCCATCTCGTGTCATATTTTCAACCTGCTCTTCCTGAATGATTTTGGAGTAGGCTTGATTAACATTAAGAAGGGGATCTTTTCCAGAAATGCTTGATCAAATTGTACCAAATGTAACGTTATCCAATCCGTACAAAAATTGTAGCAATTTTTCTTTTTCACGTTGTTTGGTTAATTGTGTCATTGTTTCTCACAATCGCAAATAGAAAGAAGTTTACGTGCTCATCTTATAATTTCTTCAATTTAGCAAAATAATTTGTCACAGACATCCATGTTTGCTTGCAGCCTATAATTGCCACCTTCAGTTCATAGTATCTTGGTTCGTTTTCTGCCCGAAAATATTGAAGTAGTTCGTCCCACATATTTGTTCACAATTATTGCTTTCGTGATCAACGATTGCAAAGATGATTCAATTGTATTGAGTATCTATGACCTAATCAAAGTATCAATCTTCTTCCAACCGTTTAAAATATCTCATCCTCTCGAGGCTATGTCCACTCCCATCGAGGAAGCTTAATTTGTTTTTAGATTCGAGCGCTAGCTCGATCGTTTCTGCCCACTCATCGAAGTTGTTATCCTTCAATTGAACAAGTGTGATTAAAATACTCGGACCATCATTAGGAGCTAGGTAATACTCATCTTCTTCACCATACTTTTGAACCTATTGTGAACAAATTCTACAACTTCTTTGATAACTATATACAATTACAATTACAATTGTAAATATACAAAGTAACTAGATATTTGCGTACAAGAAAACTCTCCAACACATGTAAGGGTAGAAATTGACCATGGGATTTACAAATTGCAAGAAAGAAGTATACTACCTAAACAAGATCAAAACATGCCACCCATTTTATTAATCATTTGAATCTCTTATCTTATATTTCTTTTTTCGATTTTCTTTTTTGCGTCAATTTTCTTTTTCTTTTTTCTTGTGAGAAAAAATACAAGACATTCAATTGAAATGCTATTTGCTAACAAACTAAGTTATTTAGTAATATTATATACAAATTCATGACTTTATGGGATTTTGGTAATCGCGAAATAAAAGTCCCATTTTCATTAAACAAAAGAAGAAGTCAGAAAAGAAAATTAAAATGATCTAGTAATTACGTAATGTTCTTCAGCCATGACTTTGCTTATATAATATTCTTCTTTCCAGACTATTAAATTCCTTAATTATAAAATTAAGCAAGATAATGAAACAATAGTTAAGGATAAGGTAGTCATTTAACATTTACATTTCGCAATAAATATGATATAATGCGATGATTGAAGAAATTATTTAATTATAATTAAATTATCATCTTACTTTTATTCATTTTAGGAAATATAAGTAATATAACTTAATATTTTAGGGAATATTTTAGTGAGATTCATATATTTTTAAGTAATAACGTAATAAATTACACATAAATTTTTTAAAAATTATACTTTTCATTTTTCATTTTTTTTTATATTAGAAAATATTATTTCCACTTCCGGTCTGAATAACCTTTTGGTTTTATTCAGAATGATTAAAGTTTTTGTACATTTATAATATCATTAATAAAATAGAAAGAAATGGGTAAAAAAAAATAATTAAATTAAAACAGAAGTAAAATTCAAAATCACAAAATAAATGTTGATTAGAAAATATAAAATATTTTTTTGAAAGGGGAATGTAATATATCTGTTAAACAGTAAATTCTTAATTAAAAATTACTAAATATATTATTAAAAGAGTAAGCAGCACATAGAAAGAGCGGGTCCATTTGCTGGTCAAGTCAACAGAGGACTATTTCTCCTTTATTTTTGGGGGTAAAGGAAAAATGCAAGCCACAGAACAGAACGCCATCACATCGCATTATCGCTTAAAAAAAAAAAAATGAAACCTTTCTCCTCAATGTATCAAATTGTTTGATGGATAATGAATAATATAAATTACGATAATTTTATAAAAATAAAAATTAAAAATTAAGTCTTAATACATATAAAGAATCATGTTTCGTGTTAAGATTTTTATACTAATCACCCTCGGAACTAAATAGACTCATACCAATTCATACATAGCATTATTATACAGACAGAAGTCGATTTTTCCAGAAGGCTTTTACTTTTAATTTAAGGAGGAGGACCGTCGCGACAAGCAACCCACGTGATGACGTACTCACACACATTTTTCTCAAATTCAAGTGAAAAAGTCCAAAAATAAAAGAGTATCTCTTATTTACTCCATCTCTATATTCGTAGATACATTGAACCTGGACATAAAACCACTTTTCCCCCTATAAAATACCCCCTTTCTCTCCACTCCATTTCCATTCCATGGTAGAGATAGACTGAGAGCAGTTATAACAGCTCACACAGAAACAGTCCTTTACGTTGCCCATCTTAATTTCTTTTTCTTCAGTTTCATTTCATTTTTATATTTTCTAAATGGCTCCGACTCTGGTTGTGTCAAATCCGCAAACAATGAAGCTGCGGATCTCGGCGGTGCCGGACGACGACGAGGTGCTGAGAAGAAGAAACGAAGAATTGGAGAAGGAATTGAACAAGAGTCTCGAAAGGGAGGAAAACATGAAGCGGGAATTAGATCGGATTTTGGCGAGACTCAGAGTGGCGGAGGATGCTGAGGAGCGTCTTTGCTCACAACTCGGTGAGCTAGAGGCAGAGGCCGTCGATCAGGCGCGAACTTATAGAGCTCATATAATGTCGTTGATGAATCAGCTTTCTGCAGCACAGAAACTTCTCCAGCAGGCCTCTTCTCTTTCCCTCCCTTCATCTCCATCACGTAAAAATTATGGTTTCTAATTTATACCTGTCTTTACTATGTGTGCACCTTGCCTTTGTATATTAGTGTTAATTATTGGTTTGGGTGTGTTTGAGATTGAATTTAGGTTTTGTTTAATTTTTGATTCATGGAGTGGGAGGTTAATTTTGTTTAATTTAGAATAATTAATCTGAATTCGTGTTCCATAACTTGGAATTCGGATCTGTTTGTAATATAGAATATTTTGGATCCTGGAAAGAAAATCAAAGTGGATGTTTAATAGAAATCCGCTCGTTTCTTCATCTCCTAGTTTCCATATGTTTCTGATATTATACTACATTGGAAGGTGGAGAAAATTAAAGAATTGTTGATTTACCTATATTTTTCTATGGAAATGGATTGCCAATTTTACAAGAGATGTTTCAATTGAGACGATACCAAGAAGGAAGTGAGAAACGGCTTACTTTCACAATTATTATTATTATTATTATTATTATTTATTTTCCCTTAGACCAAACGTCTTTCTGTAGTCTTTTTGGAGATTCAATTCCATAGGAAATTCTAATGCGAATACTACAAATATGAGAAAAAGAAGTATGCCTAACACCACCAAAATGAATAAAACAATTGATACTCAAGCGTAAGAGGAAACCAGATTAGCCAAATTCATTTTTCTCCAAAATAAAATAAAATAGCCGAACTCATGGAAATCATAGAAGGCCGGCAAGAGAGGGGTTCAAGAAGAGTAGAGCATAACCTCTTGAAACCCACCACATGAAGAATGGGCCCGTTATCATGTTTGTCGTCGTCTTTTTCTTTTTCTGAAAAAGATTTACTAAGCATATATATATATATATATATATATATATACACTAGAATAAAATCCGTGGTGGTGGTATGCACTGTAATGACATTTTATAATAAAAAATTATTGTTATAATTTTAAAATTTCAAATAAATTTATACTTATATTAAGATGAAAACATTATTTAACAAATGATATATGGGTTGATAACAAAGTTAATCAAAAAATAATAAAAATTATTTAAAAACAAATATTACTATTCTCTAAAAAAAGACGAATATTACTACTTATCCACTATTTAAAAGTTCCTAAAAAATATCAAGTTATCTTAAAAAAAAAATTATCTAAAGAGACTAAACGCATATTATTAGTATATTCAATACACCTATGTAAATAAAAATGGTGGAAAAAATATTAAACCAAAAAATGAAGAAAAAAGTATTTGGATTTATAATACTTCTTCCTTACTCCTATAAGTTAAGCTAATATCCACCTCCATGCATGGCTCACTCTGATCCCTAATTACCCTCTCCTCCCAACGGAAAAAAAAAATGCAAAGAACAACTAAAACACTATGTAATGAAATAAGTAAATTAAATAATTGTACTTTGGTTGATATCCTGAAAAATTACTAAGAGGAGAACATACAAAGGTACAAGTTTTTCCTTATATACCTCATATTTTCTAATTTTCCTCCTCTTTTTTCATGGACACGAGATCAAAAGAACTTTTTTTTATCTTACTTTTGTTAGTTAACCAATTAACTTAAAAGTATTATTAGAAAAAATTTATCAATTAATAACTTATCATATAAAAATTCGACACTCAGATCCACATAGATTCTTTACTTCAGTCCTTTTATATAATTACTATAAACCACTCGAATAGCCCTAAAGATATTATTTAGAGCAAAATTACTTTAAAAATAGAGAAAATATATAATTTTGAACCCTAACAATTTCTTGATTACTAAGCAAAATATGTAGATAGATTAATTTCTTAAATTAGTCATAGAAATTTGGAGCAAAGAACAAATAATTTTTTCAATAACAAAAACACTAAAGAATAAAAATATAATTCCATTGAAATATTATGAAATAGATGTTACATGCTTCATGTAAATTGTGGAGTAATTATCACAATAAACTTTAGCATGCTAGAGTTTTCTAACGTGACTTGAAAAATAATTTTACAAATCACTAGCAAACTTTTGTTTCTGCTTGGGCTGCTTGCTCATCACGCTGTGAAAGGTGGAGGAAAACTTGAATAATATGGATAATGGGTAAGAAGTAGAGACTTTTCAAATTTCGAATATTGTTTAATTTAACTTATCAATAATTTATAAAATAATTAAAAATCTATCAATTTAGAAATCATAATCAACGTCTCAAAAATTGGAGAAGGATCAAAAATAAAAAATTAAAAAGACCTTCTAATAAATACTTAATATCAAAATTACTTGTTTATAAGCATCCTACATCAAGGATTTGGTTGGGATTCTTGCTTTACCTAGGATGATAGAAAATAAAAAGAAAGTAGAAACAAGAATAAAAAATTGTATATTGACAAAATATGAAAAAAAAGAAAAACAAATAGCACATTAAGAGGAGAAAATCGAATTCTCTCTTTGTGAATGAGAGACAACTCTAGAGGAGAGGATGGGTACCTTCTCCCTTTTGTTTGCTTTTCTAACGTGGAAGGTGTTCCTTGACACATTGTTGTGACCTATTTACTATTACAACTTTCATATTTACTATTATAAATCCAAAAGGAATGAAGACAAACGAAATAATAAACCTAAGTCTATTACAAATAAGTATTCTTCACGGGATCTCCTTCTTCCTCCTTCTTCTTCTCCGGTTGGAACTCCTGAACAACTTCGGAAAGTTGACCACCGAAACTGCAATAACACTGTTAGCGAAAAAGGAAAGAAAAGTAAAAGCCGAGAGCCTTACCTGAAGTCGTGGAGTCTGGTCCAGCGGCGGGTAGCAGTGGCGATATCCAACAGTAGCGGCGAGCCGCGACGAGGTACTGGCGAGCTAAATACAGCAACAGCAATGGTGGCTTTTCGATGAAGCCAACCAAGTCCCTCAGAAATGGAGGACCTCACTTTTAAGGAGAAGACACACACTCTCTCTCTCACCTTTGGCTCTCTCTCACTCCTCCTCAACACGGACTACTGGACACGCAGTGCAGCGTTGGTGAACAGAAGAAAAGTAGAAAATGAAAGTAGCAGAAATATTATGGCAAAGAAGACAGAGAAGAAAACATAAGAAAGTGTGGCTGCTCACTCTACTAGGGTAGCCAAGAAAGAGATGTTATATAGTGCTTAAGTCACCTTGGGCGGGCCGGATTAGCCTGGCATCTTAGCCCAATATTAAAACCCAGTCTTCCTTTAGTGAGGCCCAACAAACAGCTCATCATAAGGATAAAACAAGTGAGCTAATAAATGAAAATAGTGTGAAAAATTATAAGCCCAAAAGGCCTATAAACTCCATCTTGAACATATTTTTATTTACTTCCCATCCACAACTGACTCAAAAAAGTCAACATTCATCTACATGGAGGAGATCCCTTCACAAAACAAACTTGTCAAAATTCACAATTTTTGTACCAAAGTCAACAGGATTATCTTTAGTACTAATCTTTTCTACATCAATTGAACCACTTGAGACTTTTTCCCTAATGAAATGGTACTTAATGTCTATATGCTTAGTCCTTTTATGGTAAACAGGGTTTTCACACAATTGAAGACAACTCTGACTATCAGTATAAATAGCAGTTTTTGAATGTAAAACATGCAATTCATTTAAAATCCCTTGAAGCCAAATGGCTTCCTTGATTGCCTTTGTGACAGCGATGTATTCAGCCTCCGTAGTCGACAGTGCGACTACAGGCTGCAGCTGTGACTTCCATGAAATACAATTACCCGCTAAGGTAAAGAAATAAGACGAAGTAGATTTTCTACCATCTTTATCATCTGTAAAGTCGAAATCAACATAACCAACTAGTTCAAAATTATCATACCTATTGTGATAAAGCAAACCCCTATCTACTGTCCCATTAATGTAACATAGCACCCACTTGAGAGCTGCTCAGTGATCCCTACCCGAGTTAGATATGAATCGGCTAAGAAGGCTCATAGAAAAAGTAATGTCAGGTCGGGTGGATATCATGGAGTACATGATTGAACTTATGGCCATCCTATAGGGTATGTTGGCCATGTCTCCCTTTTCATTTCAGTTTTGGGACAGAATTTTTCGGAAAGCTGAAAATAGCTTGCAAGTGGGGTAGAAACTAGCTTGCACAAATGCATCAGAAAATTTGGAAACAATTTTCTGGAGAAAGGGTTTCGGGGATATGAATAAGGAACGGTTAGCCCTATCTCTAGTTATACTCATCCCAAGGATTCTAGAAGCAGAACCTAAGTCCTTTATGTCAAACTCAGACTTTAACAAGGATTTCAAACTATCAATCTTAGCTCTATGTTCGCATGCAATCAATATATCATCCACATAAAGCAAAAGATAAACAGCATTATCAACATCATCACCACAAAAATAGAGACAACTATTACAATTGCTTTTAATAAAACCAACTTTCAACCTGAAAGAGTTAAACCTCTTATACCATTGTTTCGGTGACTGTTTAAGTCTGTACAATGACTTTTTCAGGAGACATTCCATGTGTTCCTTACCTTTAACCTCAAAACCTGGTGGTTGACGCATATAAATGGTTTCCTCGAGTGCACAATGCAAGAATGCAGATTTTACATCAAGATGTTCAAGGTCAAGATCATAAAAAGCAACGATAGCAAGCATTATCCTAATTGTTTTGTATTTAACAACAAGAGAAAATATTTCACTAAAATCGATGCCCTCAACTTGAGAAAAATCTTTCGCAACCATTCTAGCCTTAAACCTTGGAGGTTCATTAGCTGACTTAGGCTCTTTGATTTTAAAAATCCATTTGCAATCAATCAATTTTTGTTCTGAGGGTTTCGGAATAAGAATTTAGGTTTTGTTTTTGTCTAAAGAGTACATCTCCTCATCCATGGCACACAACCATAAAGAGCGATTAGGGCTCTTCAACACATTAGAAAAACACAGCGGTTCTTTCTCTTCCACATAGGATGCAACAACAAATACATATGAAACAATATATGAGTAACCGTATCTAATGGGTTCTTCATGTACTCTTCTAGCCCTATCTCTAGACAGCTGGTAGTCCTTAAGGGCTTGTGTTTGTGCCTCGGATGATTCTTATCATCATCAGAATTTTCTGATCCAGGCACATTGGTTTCGGGTACACTGATTGGTATATCCGACTCTTCATTAGTTTCAGGCTCATGTGTGTGCACTTGTGAGGGTTCGGAGGTGTCCTCCACCTCCACAGGAATACTCCCAACCGTGGGAACATAGGATGGACTATCGAAAATGGCCTTAGCAGTAAAACAGGTCATATCTAGCTCGATGAAGACAACATCCCTACTAACAACTACCCTCACTCCCGACTCATCTTTGAGCCACACTTTATAACCCTTCACCCCACTAGGGTAGCCTACAAACACTCCCTTTCTAGACCTAGGGTCTAACTTACCTTCCTTTTGATGTGCAAATACAGCACACCCAAATACTCTAAGGTTGGACAGGTTTGGGGGTTCACTAGACCACAACTCTAAAGGAGTCTAGAATTAAAATGTGTTTGAAAAAAGAGTAGTTTAGGTCATGGAGTAATAAATTGTGTTTGAATTGAATATAGTTAATTAATTTTACTTATTTTGATAATACTTGATAGTTTTTTATTTTTTTAGATAAAAATAGATGTTATTTGTATCATGGGAGAGTAGGTGGTTTTGATTAGTTGAGTTTCTTCTAACCAATGATAATTTTTTGATTAATTAAAAAAATCTTAAAATCTAGAAATTAAGAATCAAGTGTTTAAGGCTTTAAGAGAGGAGAGAGAAGAAAATTGTCATTCAAATACAAATAGTAACTAGCAAACAGCTCGTACTATGCACATGTTAATTTTATAAAGGTAAAGAAATTATAAATTGTTTAAAAATTAAAATAATTTGTTGCTTTACTTATATGTACATGTAATATGAAAAATATCTAACTTCTACAAATTATACGTAAATATTGGTTCCATCCTAATATGTGTTATTAGAATTTAGTCTTCAAAATATATGTTATAACTTTTCATTTGTGACATTTAATATATTATTATTTCTTAAAAAATATATATCTCCAACTCCTATTTATCGAAATTAAAAATAAGATCCTTGCAAATAGTTAAAATAAATTCCATTATTTACATTCCAATTCCAAAAAAAGAGTTTCAAGTAAACATATACAAAATACATAATTCCCATGATTTATAATTAGATTATACAAAAAAAAAAAACATGAAAAGAAATATAAGCAACTCTAATAAGAAATTTTCCAATTTATAGGAAATTTTTTATATTAATAGATCATATAAGTTCGCATAAAAAAAAAAAAGAAAAAAAGAATGTCTGATTTGTATCATTAGTAATCTCATATTGGTGTGCTTCCCTCACAAATAAAAATAACAAAATGAGAAAATAGTATAAATCTAAATTAAATTAAAAGAAAAATTCAAAAGCTATAACCTACCACTTGCAAAATGATAAAAATAATAACTAAAAGAAAAAATGTAGAATATTAAGTGAAACACTTTTGTGCAAAAATAGCAACAAAAGAGAAAATTTTAATATCATCAAAAATAGTAACAAGAAATTAGCATGCTACTTCATTTATGCACGGAAATAGCATTTTGTAATAAAAAAAGATTGTTATATAATATCAAATTTTCAAACAAATCTATACTATCTATGTATATAATATTTTATTTTTGTCTTAAAAAATGATAAATATTATTTAAAAATAGATCAAGGAGCAATTAAAAGGTTGTATAATTTAATACATAAATTAAATTGTACTATGGTTGATACCAAAAAGGTCACTTAAGAGAAAAAAAGTATGTAATGGTAAAATTTTTCCTTTTATGCCTCCATTTTTTTTTGTTTTTGTTTTTCTATGAGAGTCAAGACTGAAAGCTCTAAAGGGTATTATTTAGAGCATAATTATTATAAACATTTGAATAGCCCTAAAGAGTATCATTTAGAGCATAATTACTTTTAAAAGAGAAAAAAAATACATAATTTTAGACATCAATAATTTTTTTATTATTGAAAATTTTATATATAGATAGATTAATACCTTAGACCAGTCATAGAAATTGGATCAAATGACAAATAACTTATTTAAATATCAAAGCTAGATTTATACCAAAAAAAAAAAGGAAAAATCCAAAAAAATATTAAAAAATAAAAACATGTTTCCACTACAACATTATGAAACAGAGGCAATATACAATATAAATTGTAAAGTAATTACTATTATGTACTTTGAGTTTTTCTTCATATTGTGCTATGCAAGGGGGATGGAGACATAACATTCATAGAGATTATTATTAAAAAATTTAAAATTTAATAGTGTCTATTAAGAATTGTATCTCTAAAATTTGAATCATTTATGAAGCTTATACATATAAAAAAAAAAAAAATTAACTCTTCTAAAAACAACCAAATTATTACCACCCAATGTTCAAAAAAATATTGAAAAAATACTTCAAAGAGAAAAACCTTTTCTAAAGTATGGAAGATTGGATAAAATTTTAAAAGTTCAATACCGAAAGAAAAAGAAAAAAACATATATATTTAATAAAACCTTTTTTACTACTTTTTGCAAAAATAAAATTGCATAGGAGTGAAAAATTATATATATATATCTTCATTTATTTCTATACTAAAGGGAGATTTAAGATATTGAGTTTCAAGTTATGATACATGAAAAAGAAGAAATTGTTGCGAACCATTAATTTTCTGATCTTTCTTCTATTGATTTTATGTAAATCTTTTGTGATATCTTTTCCTGTGCAACATGCTTTCACCACACAATAAAAAAAATTTTTGCACAAAGAAAAATACTTATTAGTGCTATAAAAAAAAAAAAAAAAAAGAAAAGGTAGAGACTATTAAAAAAAGGCAATTACTACGGATTTTAGTTGCTATAAAGATTAAAAATTGTAATAGAATTAAAATTAAAATTAGGAAAAAATAGGAATGAATAATTACCTTGTGGCCTTCAATTATTATTAAAATAAAAAAAGAAGGGAAAAAAAAGAAAATACACGGTTCTAAGGCAGAGGACAAAGAGAAACACTACAATCTGGTAATTGAGTTAAAATTTTATAGAGCGTTGAACAACAGAAATAGGAGTGAGAAACTGTGAGAATATGTTTAATTAAGTTAAGGTGAACATTAAAGAATTTTAGTTAAATTAGAATTGGAGATTCATGATTTTGGAATAATAATGTAGAGGAAAAAAAACTGTTCAAAATTATCAGTTAGGGAGTAGAGAAAGTGAGGATATTATTTTTGTTAGTATGTGATAAGATTAAATTAACCGATGAAAATATTTGAGTAACAAAATAAATAAAAATATTAGAAATTGAGAATGAAGCCTTGAGAGTTTTGGGAGAAGAGAGAGAATGAAATTGGTATTCTAATATAGTATAGTATATATATAAATACATATACCAGCTTAAATAACCGTGCAATGCACAGAAAAGACCTTATTAGAAAGAAAAAATAGAAAAGAAAATTAGTTATATTATAAAAAAATGTCCTTCAAAAAATGTCACATATAATAATTTGAGAAAATGTCTTAGTTTATAAATACATAATATTTTATTTTTGAAAAGAAACTATTAATTCATGAAAAATGATATTCCAATCTTTAGAAAGCTCCACAAAAAAAAAAAAAAAAGTGTTAAAAAAATAAAATAATTTAAAAAATGTATAAGAAGCCACATAGTCCTCCACTTTCCTCCCCTCCCCCTTCCCCTCCCAAAGCCCCCTCTTCTCTCACCCACCCCCTGACAAAAATTACTCCTCCTTCTCCGAAAAAATCCTCTTCCCTCTTCCCTCATCCCACTTCTATCCCAAAAAATAAAAAAATAAAAAATCACCCGACTCATGAAAAAAGAAAAAAAACTTAAATTTCTTCTTGTCACTTGAAAATTAATGATAAAACTGATTGAATTATGAAACTACTTTAAGATTCTACGATGATCAATGAGAAGACTTTACTAGAAAGAAAAAAAAAAGAAAAGAAAATTAGTTATGTTAAAAAAAAATTTCAAGTACAATACTTTGAGAAAATGTCTTACTTTATAGATACATAATATTTTACTTTTGAGAAAGAAGCTATTATTTCATGGAAAATGATATTCCATCCCTTGAAAAGCTCCAAAAAAAATCATGTGGAAAAAATAAAAAAAGAAAATGAAAGAATTTAAAAAATGTATACACCCCCAGTCCCGCCAGCCCTCCCTTCCTTCTCTTCCCTCCGCTTACATTTTAAAAAATTATCATGCACTAAAATCTTTTAGGTACTAATTCTAAATGAAATACTTTTCTTTTCAAAGAGGTGCCCTTAAGAAAAGAATATTAACTTATACCAAAACTTTCAATATTTGAAAATAAAAATGAAAAAAAAAAAATTGAACATTTATAATGCTTTTCATTTTCACCCTCCTCTCCCCTTCTTAACTCTCCTGTAAGAAAACCTTCCTCTCCCACCAACTTCTCCTTCTCTTCTACTATTTTTATAAACTAAGCAAAAATTTGTGATTAATATCACTTCCACCTCCCCTCCCCTCCCCATCCCCCAAAAAAATCCTCTCACCCGCTCCTCCCCCTACCCCCTCCCCCCCAAAAAAATAAAATAAAAGAAAACCCCTCCCCTTAAAAAATACACCTCTTCTCCCACAAAATAATAATAATAATTTAATAACAATAATTATTATTAAAATTTGGGCTTGGACCTAACTCACCCCAAAATGAGGAGAATTGTTCAAGCTTTACAAGGAGTAATTCTTACTCAAAAACTAGCCATGTGGGATTCTACAAACCCACTCACGCCCAGGACCAGGACTGGACATCTAGAGTGTAAAGTTTGCCGGACTACATCCCGCGAGCCCAATAATTGACTCTGATACCGTATTAAAATTCAAGCTTGGGCCTAACTTATCTCCAAAGGTACCTCAAGGAGAGAGCATTGTTCAAGCCTTATAAGGAGTAATTCTTACTCATAAACTAACCATATAGGATTTTCAATAATAATAATGATAATAATAATATTAATAATAATAATAACAAAAGACAAATGAAAAAATTACATAATTTTAATTTGATTAATACTCAAAAGAATTACTAAAAAGAATATGAAAAGGTAAAAGTTTTTCCTTTCATGACTACTTTTCATTTTTTATTCTCTTTTTTTATGAGGGCCAAATTAAGAGATCGGGAGGATTATGTAACCATTTTTTATTGACTGGCTTATTCATTCCAGCAAAAAATGATGAAAAAATTGTCAACTTAATCGAAGTTAAACATAAATATAAAAAAATATAACAAAAAATTCAAAACTCAAAATTCGAAACACAAATATCATAAACCATTGCAATGGCAAACTATCTTCTCCCAACTATATTGAGGAGCAAACTATCATTTCAAAAAGAAAAAAAACCATAAATTTAAATATAGAAGACGAAAAATGAAGACAATACATAATTGTCATCAATGTAACTTAATCAATTTTAGGAAAAAAATGTAATTTAATCAAGTGAAATAGCATGCTAATTTTTTATTTATACAAAAACTAGATGAATGGCTTCTAAAAAATTTCAAACACAGCAGGCAGATTAACATCATGGTAGCGCCCAAAAGTAATTTTTATGATAGATGAGCATACACAGAAGATGTATAATTGTAGGATACGAAGCTGAAAAACTATTGAAATTCAAAGAGAGAGAGAGAGAGAGAGAGAGAGAGAGAGAGAGAGAGAGAGAGAGAGAGAGACTATTGAAATTTAATCTTCAATTAAATAAAAAATCTAAACTAATTAACCTGAGGTTCACTACTAAAAAGAAAAAAAACAACTATCTTAATTACAGCTCAATCTTTGCATCAGGGAAACCTCCAAACTAAAGTTGGAGTTGCTTGCCAAATTTTGCTTTAAATGTTTCAATTGGAATACCAAAAATTAAATAAATAATAAAAAGTTGGACACTCAGATTTAATAGAAGCGGTTAAAGATATGAATAGAAGTGATAGTCTCAAAGCATAAAATTTATTAAAAAAAGAAAAACCTTCTTTGTACTCGAAACATTATTCCACTACGTACCAGCCCCATAAGCATTATTTTTATTTTTTTGAGCTCTTGATCAACCAAAAGTGAGGGGTAAAACGAAGATGATCAAGCCATGGAACACAAAAAAGAGTAGAAAAAAATAAAGGACTTTGGTTCAGATGGCTAATTAACATTCTGTGAGGTAATAACTAATATAGTGGGGTAGAAACTTCCTTGCAGAGAAGCCATGGTAATCTTCTCCAGATCATCATTGATAGTGTGTAAAAATGAAAAAAAGATTGATGAACTTTATTATGATCATAACTCATAATAAAGCTCATTTATGAATCAAGAACCAATTTTTGATGTTCTAAATTTTCTTCTATTACCTGTCAAACAGAGAAATCGAGAGATAAATTAGTATTTTCAATAGGGTAAACTAATTAAAAAAATGATGACACAAAAATAAGAAAACAAAACTATAAATGAATTATATGATCTTTTAATTTAGATATAAGTTCAAGAAAAGTGTAAATATATCAGGAGATAAGATATGAAGTGATCGATTTGAAGTAGAAATTTTTAAAAATTCAAATAATTTGTGGATAATTATTAGTAGTTTATGTTTAAAAGAATTTTAGTTTACCTTAATAATTATTGGGGGTCGATAAATCTAACTCGTGAATATGAATGTATAGCGTGAAAAAATTATTATTTTGAGTAGAGATAAGTTAGAAAGAAATTGTGTAGAGAGAGAAAAAAGTAGGGAAAATAATGATTTTTTTCGCTACACATTCATATTGCCAATTTAGATTTATCGACCTCCTAAAAAAATAGTAACATTCTTAAATTTAAAAAAAAAAAAGTAACATTCTAACAAAAATTAAAAAAACAAAAAAAAAATTAATAACATTCTAAAAAAAATTTAGTAACATTCTAAAATTAAAAACAAAAATAGTAACATTCTTAAATTTAAAAAAAAAATAACAAAAGTAACATTTTAACAAAAATAAAAAAAATCAATAACATTCTAAAAAAAAATTAGTAACATTCTAAAATTTAAAAAAAATAGTAACATTCTTAAATTTAGAAAAAATAACATTCTAACAAAAATAAAAAACAAAAAAAAATTAATAACGTTCTAAAAAAATTTAGTAACATTCTAAAATTAAAAAAGTAACATTCTTAAATTTTAAAAAAATAAAAGTAACATTCCAACAAAAATAAAATAAAATAGTAACATTCTAAAAAACATTAGTAATATTCTAAAATAAAAAAAATCTAAAATTAAAAAAAAAATAAAATTTAAATAAAAAATGAATATTCTAAAAAAATAGTAATATTAAAAAAAATGAACATTTTAAAAACAACAATAGTAATATTATAACACAAACATTCTAAAAAAAAGAATAGTAATATTCTAAAACCAAAAAAAAAAAAAAGAAAAAAGGAACATTCTAAAAAAATACTCTAAAAAAAAACAGTAGTAATATTAAAAAAAAATTAATATTGAAAAAAATTTAAAAAAAAAAAAAAAACTTACTCAGGTCGCCCAGGCCGGCGGTCTGGACGTGTCCAAGTCGCGCCGCTGGGCAATCCCCTTCACACTGTGTCGCTCAGCCGGCCGATCGGATCGCGTCCGGGTCGCTACTCCCGGCGATCCGACCCCAAATTACGAAAAAAAAAATTAATTTTCTTACCTCTACAAACCCATATCTACCTCCAATACAAGTTCAATGTTAAAGTTTATAGTTTTAGAGTAAACAGAGAGTAAATAAAAGTAACAGAGAAATTTTTTACAGAGAGAAAAAGTAGGAAAGAGGAAAGGAAATAATGATTTATTTCGCTATACAGTCATATTTCCGAGTTAGATTTATCAACTCCCATTTTTTTAATTTTATAATGTTACTAAATTTTTTTTAGAATGTTTTTATTTTTATTTTTTGTTTTTTTATTTTATATGTTACTTTTTTTTTAATTTTGGAATTTACTATTTTTTGTAGAATGTTACTAATTTTTTTTGTGTTTTTTGTTTTTTTAAATGTTAATTTTTTGTTTTCTTTAGAATGTTAATTTTGAATTTTCTTTAGAATTTTTTTTTTTTGGATATGTTATATGAACTTTGTGTTTTTTGGTGTTTTTTTTCTTTAAATATTAATATATGAAATAATTTTTTTTTGTTTTTTTGTATATGTTATTGTATGAAATTTTTGTTCATTAGAATGTTTTTACAATTTTATTTTTAATATATAATGTGTTCATATTTTAATAATATATCATAACAGAACAGCGTAAATCCAAGTACATTTGAAAAATTTTTGGAACCGGAAGAATACGTGGATGACAGACATTTATTTGCAAATGATCGAATCTTTAATTCGAAACCAGAGTTGATTAACTGGGCAAAAGAAACAGCTATAAAAGTGAACACGTATTTGATTGTCACTCGGTATTTAAGGTCCAGAACATCCGACCGGCGACCGTATGCTACACTGGATTGCGAGCATGGAGGTGCAAATAAACCGAAAAAGAAGCCCGTAGTCGACGATGAAGAAGAAGAAGTTCAAGTAAAAAGGCGGGGTCCTTACGAGACTAAAAAGTGTGGTTGTCCTTTCAAATTAAAAGGCGAACAAATGGCAATGTGTGAAAATTGGCAAGTATTCGTACACGATAGGAGGCATAACCATGCAATAGGTGTATATACTCACGATCACGCTCAGGCAGCAAAACTGACGGAGGAACAACTGATACAAATTGAGCAATTCAGGAAGAATCATGGGCCACCCCGTAATATTTTACGATTTTTTCGGGAACAAAATGTGGGTTGTGTTGTCAGATATGTTGCATCAACTCTAATGCATCTTGGTTTTATGTTTAGGGTTTAAATTGAGGTTCTAATAATATGATTTGCATGACTTTTTGTAGTGCCCAGAAAATATATAACGTCGTTGCGAAGATTAAGAAGAATAGGATGCAGGGGCGAAACACGGTTGAAGAAGTTCTCTGCCTAAATGCTATACGGGATTACACGGTCTTCTATAGAAACCGTGATGACAGCAACATACTCAGTGACACTGTCGTTGCACATCCGACATCAATTGAAATGTTGAGAACGTGGTCATACGTACTTATAATGGATACGACATATAAAACAAACAAGTAAGTTGTATTAAATTTGTTATATTAATTGTACATTTACGTGTTATTTGCAAATTGACTATTTAGGAGTAACCCTTGAATGAATAGTAGAATGAAATATGTCATATTTAATCGGTTTTGTGTTAAGTTTATTGGGTTTTATGTTTATTTTCTAAACAAGTTATCTACTTTATGTGTTTTTTTAAAATAGGTACAATATGCCACTGTTAGAAGTGGTAGGGATGACCCCTACTGGTAAGAATTTCACTGTGGCCAGTGCTTTTATGCGAAATGTGCAGGCTACGACTTATAGATGGGTTCTTCAACAGATTAAGCATCTGTACTTTTCAAATACAATGTCAACAGAGAATCAAGAAGATGTTTGTGAGACTATGCCGAAGGTAATTATTACAGACAAAGAATGCGGTTTAATGCCCCTGATCGGCGAAGTGTTTAGTACAGCGTACCATATGCTATGTAGAAGGCACATCAATCAGAATGTGTTGGCCAAATTAAGCGAGTTGACAAAAAATGAAGAGGTTGCATCACGATTTGTAAATGGGTCATAGAAGAAATTGTTGGACGAAATCGATGAGCAGGAATACTTAAGGAAATTGGATGCTCTGAAGACGAAGTGGAAGAGTAGACCGGACTTCCTACACTATTTGTTCAACAATTAGTTGAATCCCTTTGCTCATAAATTTGTGAGATGTTGGACTAAGAGTCATATGCATTTTGGGATAGAGACCACCAATCGGGCTAAGAGTGAACACTCAATGTTGAAGCTATGGCTTTCAACATGCCATGGTGATTTGGATACTGTGTTCCTTAATATTGACTCGCTTATTGAAGGTCAAATAATAGACATAAAGGCATTATTAGAGTTTTTCAAGACTAAAGAGAAGCATAATGCGAAGAGTAATCACATATTTTATATTGTAAGTAATAAAATCAGTCACTTGGCATTCAAAAAGATATAGTCGAGATAACGAGAGATGCCGGGATATATGATGATCCAAAAAATAAGTGCAGGCACTATTTGAGGACGTCACAAGGCCTCCCTTGTGCTTGGATGGACCTGCGTCGTACGCGCATTGGTTCGAAACACCTGATTCGCTTTACATCATAGCAAATGCATTCAATCTGTGTGTGATACTAATTGCACAGCTTGGTTTACGACTGTGTTACCTTTATATTCGTATTCGGATCGTCCAGAAGGTACATTGGTTATCGGTCCATTGACAGAAGAACGACACTTTATTCAGGTAAGTGTCTAATACGTGTATCTTTATGATTTTTTACGTTGTTCTGTATTATATGATGTTTGGTTTCATAGTTTTTCTAACATTTACATATTTCTGTTTGTTTTTTACAGCTACAGTTGAATGATAGGTATCCAATACTTCCTTTACACGTTCAATGGATTCATCATCGTTCCAAATGAGTCAGCCATTGGGCAGATTCGTATCAGCATAGGATTGCAGATTGGAACGCGAGAGTTGCTCAAAATAGAAAGTAAATAGGACTTTATTTTTTTATTAAGAAAATTATATGTACGAAATTTTTTAACTTAGTTTTAAAACGTATACAAGTTGAATTTTTTCGGTATATTTTTTTTTTTGATAAATGTAAACTCGTTTTATGGTTCAATATCTTTATATTTGATGTGTTTCGGGTTTATGGTGCTTTATATTTTTTCTATTACAAATGTAAAAAAACTGAATGCATAGATGGAACGCAATGATTGTTAGAAATAGAAAGTAAATAGGACTTTATTTTTTTATTTAGAAAATTACATGTACGAAAATTTTTAACTTAGTTTTAAAACATATACACGTTGAAATTTTTTGGCATATTTTTTATTTTTGATAAATGTAAACTCGTTTTATGGTTCAATATCTTTATATTTAATGTGTTTCAGATTTATGGTGCTTTATATTTTTTTCTATTACAAATATAAAAAAAAACTGAATGCATAAAAAAAATCCCACCAACCAAGTAACAACAACACTACAAAAAAAGTCATACACTACAAAATGAGTCAGAAACAACAAGCAGTCAAGTACATAAAACAACGCACTAACGTCGAGTCTGATGATACCTCTTGATCATGTCGGAAGCCCTACTAACCTCCGTAGCATCATCAATATCGTCATGATCCAACTCACGAGCTACCATATCCAATAGAACATCTGGTGTAATAGGAGCAATGGTCGGCAATTGCACGCCGCGAGAGAGCCTGTCCAAATTCTGAATCCGTGGATGAGTGCGGGGGAGAAACCAAGGTATGTAATCATCTGTGCACCAAGATGGAGGTATAGCAGGGATACTAGTCCATGTAGACGTAAGTAGATGAGATGGTGCCTCCAGCCAAAGTGTCTCTATGAACACATCTTCACCATGTACACCCTGTTATTTGTTGGCCTGCAGTGCTTCTGAGGACGAATAGGATGAGCCAGAATGCATTGAACCTACCCAAACTGTCTGACAACCCTATCGGGCATATAGGGCTCCACACAATCAAAGTATGCAATCATCCCATGGTACGTAGAAACTCATATATCAGTAATCTCATCAGATCTGTACGGAGTCCACCTGACCTCATCAGCAGTCATCGTGTCTAAACGAATGCGTAAGTCGATTAATTTGTTCTCCATTTTGTGACCCAACATCACAAACCTCTGGATGTAAAGTTTGCACAACCTCGCTCCCGCTCTCACCGGAGGTGCAAAAATAGGAAAATACAGGTATATCCAAACATTTACAAAAAAAAAAAGTAATAAAAGAAATCAGCAACGCATTAGACAAAAATAAACCCTAAAACGTAAAACATAATTAAATAAGATGAAGATTATAATGATATTACCTCAAGCAGCAACCAGACAACTCCTTCGCATCAGCACGAGAGGCCTGCCCTATTCTCCGGTACAAGTAGGCAAGTGTAGCAGCACCCATGCAAAACCACCAACAGAACTAACATTCTTCACGAGCGGCCACAGCTTCCGAGGGACATTATTTCCACTCTTGTCAGTGAAGAGCGAACTACCAAGTAAATACAAGACGTAACAGGCTGCCCTCTGCTCCGTAAACAGTCCACTACGAGGTGAGTCAGCAACCCCCGCCAAGTCCTGAGCATTTATGCCTATGCTAGAGTCGGAGATATGAAGATCGCTCTGGATAACTGCAATTATCTGCTCCCGTGAATAATAATGGTCGACGACGTTACCGTAAGAAGGTACGCCCAGAATCAACTCAACATCATGCAATGTAACAGTCATCTCCCCCCAAGGCATGTGAAAACTATTAGTGTCTGGCTGCCACCTCTCCACAAAAGCAGATAGCAAGGAGGAGTTCGGATGCTGGAACATGCAGGACCTCAAATGTGATAGTCCTGTCTCCCCTGCCAACTGTACCACTGTAGGATCACTAGGGGTCCAACCGGTCAGGGACACGTAGCGGGACCTCGACTTCAAAATGCCCCTATCCTGCAAAAATAATATAAACACCATAATAAAAAATAAACAAAATACTCAAATCTATAATCATAAATAAACAATATACAAAATATTCAAATTACCTGACCACGCCATATACAACCAGCGACATGACCGCTATACGAAGGGACAATAACTGGATCCTGTGGACCGCCATCAGTTGGACCTGTCTGCTCCCAACTGTTATTCTTTGATTTCTTCCTTTGCGTAGGGTTGGTAGGAGGACGCGATTTCTCGGGTCTTTTTTGTCGCAACCCAGCAATCATACTCATCACTGACATGAAACTGCTAGTAAATCCTTTCCCCTTATCCGGAGCAGGTCTATGGCCCGAAGATGAGACCTCAACCACAGGAACAGGTTCGTGATCATCACTGTCATCGTCACTATCATCATCATCATCATCATCATCATCATCATGTCCACCATCATTCTCACGCTCATCCTCATTGCCCTCACTGCCATGAATGCGGAGGGAACCAACTCTGACAGCCTCCTCAGATCGGGATGTACTAGAATCCCTACCCAACCCAACATCAGATGAGGAATTGCCACAAGTAGTGGCTCCATACTCAGCACCGCTGTAATATGAGTCCACTGGGATGGATCCAGCAAGCTGTTCGAATAACTATGCACCTAACTGCAATCTTGGACCACTAACATCATTTAATGGAATCTGAATTCTAGAGGAATGCTATGTCGGATCCAAGCCAGGCATACGAATAGGTAGAGAAGGAGCATGTGCATATGAATCATATGATTATTTAATGGAATCTGAATTCTAGAGGAATGCTATGTCGGATCCAAGCCAGGCATACGAATAGGTAGAGAAGGAGCATGTGCATATGAATCATATGATGTCTGTGGTGGCTGAGAATATCCGTAAGGGTCATAGGGTACGGGGGTGTACGGATGGTATGATGTGGTAGGAGGATGGGTCATAAACGGTATAGGGGGCTGGGTGGAAGACCCCGGTGCACCAGGGTCATAATACATACTTGGTGCAATAAGTGCAGAAGTGGACGGTATGTCTGATGTACTGTGGCGTCCCCTCACACTATGGATGATGCAGTCACTGCACGACCTTCAACCTGACCGGTCCTGTCTATCCTAACACCTAAATCATCATCACTCATACGTGCTTCGGACCGAACCATCTAAACAAATTAGCAAACATTTTCCTCAATGACATTACATAATATCTGTCTAATTCATCATATTTTTATATGATACAAGTAATGCATTTTTCTTCATCTTTATATGATTAAGTTAAAACGGTGCATTAAGCTAAATTAATTATAGTTATATTTATTACCCCATTTCAACACTTCACACTTTTTAATTACATTGTCTTAACCCTAAACACAAAATCTTTCAATATAACAAACCTAAATCCAAATTTCATAAACGCTTATTTATGCAATTTGTTTAGGATATTCGTTTATAAAGCTGTATATTCGTATAAACCCTACACCATAAATTCTATATAAACAAAATTATACAATTAGTCAAGTCCACAGGCACCCTAATAAACATAAACAAATTATGTTGAACATAATATAACCTATAAATTAAACAAATAAACATAAATATAATAATTATTTTTAAAAAATCACATAATCATTAATTTAACATAATCATAAACAAATCCTAAAAATAAATTAAATAACATAACATAAACTACAAATTAAACAAATAAACATAAATGTAATCATATTTTAAAAAAATTAACATCATCATTAATTATAACAACGTAAGCATAAACAAATGTAATAAAAAAAATTACAAAATTAATAAGTTAAATAACATAATATAAATTCTAAATTAAACAAATAGACAAACGAAATCATAACTTTAAAAAAATAACATAAGCATAGACAAATGAAATTAAAAAATTGAATATATAAAAATTAAAAAAATAAAAAACAAAATAAAAAGTACAAAAAATTAAAAAAAAATAAACCATAAAAAATATAAAATAATAAAAATTAAAAAATAATAAAAAATTAAAAAAATAATAAAACATAAAAAATTAAAAAATAATAAAATAATTAAAAAATAAAACAATAATAAAGTAATAAAAAATAAAAAAATAAGTAAAAAATTAAAAAATAAAACATTAAAATTTAAAAATAAAAAATTAAAAATTTAAAAAATAAAAAAATAATTAAAAATTTAAAAAATAATAAAAAATAATAAATAATAAAATGATAAAATAATAAAAAATTAAAAAATTTAAAATTTTAAAAAAAATTAAAAAAATTTAAAAAAATTAAAAAATAAAAAAATAGGCGGTCGGTTGAACCAGATCGCTGGATCGGGCGACCGATACCGCACAGCGATCGCCCAGATCAACGGTCACAGCCAGCCGCAGTCGCTGAATTGGGCGACCCAGCGATGTTCCGATCGCCGGTCCTGGCGATCTCGCGTGTTTTTCTTCACCATTACCCGCGATCCGGCGACTTTCCGACCAAAATTTCAGTGTTCAAAAAATGTAATTTTTTTTTCAATCAAACGGTTATTTTCAAATTTTGAAACGATAAAAATGTAAATAAAATGAGTATAGATCGAAATACTAACATTTTTTTCGAGTTATAATGATTGGATCTTCCTAAATCTAAAGTTGAAATTTGAAGTTTTAGAGAGAAGTGAGAGGATTTGCTAAAGAGAGAGAAAGTTTCTAATTAAAAATGAATTATTTTGATTTATTTCGCGCTATACATATATATTCCCGAGTTAGATTTATCTACCCTCATTATAAATCCTTATAATACACCTTTCAAATTCTTTCATTTTTTTTCTTTGAAACGAATATTTTTTGTGAAACTTTCTAAATTGGAAAATAAGAAGTGTTCAGGTACGTTCTTAAATAAAATTTACTATTTTTAATTAAAATTAATTTTTTGTTTCTTAAAAATAGAATATTGTGGCATTTATAAATAAAGATGTTTAATCTAGGTTTTTTTCATTAATTTTGTATGTTTAAAAAATTTTTAGATGATGACATATAATATTTTTTCTTAATATAATTAATTTTTATTTTTTTAAAAATAAAGTCTTTCCCATACATTATAAGGGTCTTTAGATTAGTGTGTATATATATAAACTATATCAGATTGAAATACATGTCTAATTCTCTCTCCTCCTCTAAACTTTCAAGACTCCATTTTTAATTTCTAGAGTTTTTGATTTACTTCAATAGTTAAAAAAGTTCTTAGTGGTCTAATCACGTCTCAACTGAAGCATCATGTTCACACGTTCTTCCTCCATACCTCTGCCATTTTCCTCTCCCTTCTTAGTTTTTCTTCTGTTTTTTTTTTTTTTTTTTAATTTTTGGTATGGGACGTCTCCATCATTAATATTATAGATTTTCTTCATGACAGACAGAAACTATAGACAAACCATAGGCCAGGGGAAATTACCCAACTATTCTGAGTTTTTAATTAACAGGAGCCAATATCTAATTTTTTTTTTTTTCTGAATTTTTGGTCATTGTCTTTTACCCTAATATATATATCACTGTATGTATTTGAATACACATGTTACTCTCTCTTTTACTCTAAAAAATTTAAATTATCCAAGCACGAAACATTTTTGTATATTTTTCTTACATTAAGTTTTAAAATAGCAGAATGATTTATGAGAGAGAATACGAATCCCAAGGTGAGATTTAAGATTGACACCCTATCTAATCCTACCCTAAGTATCCTTCGAGCAACACATGCAAGTAACAATAGTTAATTTTTTCTTCCTTTCTTTCTAACTCACTTTTGTCGTTTATTTCTTTTTTTTTTTTAAGGTGATATTATTTTTTTAGAGTTTCTTTGAATTTACATGGAGGACACATGTTCTTCATTTATATCCATTGATATCTTCATTCATATTATGAGCATAGCTAGGATGTATCAATTAAATTTTAAAAGTGCTCGATACGTATTTGAATTTCTTGTGCATTTTTTTTTTTTTTTTTTTTTTTGCCTCAAGAAAATAGATGCAACACATAGCAAATTAATTTTCTCTCAAATAAAATATGTATACGCATATTGTATAAGGTAGTTTAGATATTCTCTTATCTTATTCTATCCAAAAAGGGATAAACCCTTATTATACCGAACAAGTTTCATTTCTTCTGAAGTAATAGAGATGAGGCGGCCAATTGCCTGATCTTTGATTTTGCTCTATTTGTGAGGGTGGAGAAGCAAGTTTTTTTTTTTTTTTTTTTTATAATTTTTTTGGGTGTTTGGATTGAAAATTGACTTTTTGCCTATTAATGTATGCTGTATATCATGATTATATATTTATGTTATATTAGCTATTTTACTCTGTTATTATTTGAATTGATTGTGGTATAGCAATGGTTGATGTCTCCAAAGATTGGAAGGTTCTGCTAGATA
The DNA here is from genome assembly GCA_028651295.1 of Catharanthus roseus. Classification (NCBI taxonomy): domain Eukaryota; kingdom Viridiplantae; phylum Streptophyta; class Magnoliopsida; order Gentianales; family Apocynaceae; genus Catharanthus; species Catharanthus roseus. The sequence continues at coordinate 4,344,184 of JAPQWS010000104.1, read as the reverse complement.
CCAAATTGATGGATCCAAGCAAACATGTGCTCTATTTGTGGACATGTTTTGAAAAATTAGGTTATTTCACAATTTATATTGGCAAAATCTTCTAAATATTCCTAACTATTTATGTAACTCAATATATATATATATATAAGAAGTGAAATGAAATTTGAATTTTATCCATTAACTAAAGTTGTGTAACATATAATTAGTATGTCATTACTAAATAGGGTAAAATTTGACGAATAATTATACGTGAGCCTGCATATTACTTACTACATGTTACTTACTAGAACGACTAAATATTCAAGAGATCATTCTCTCAAAATATTACTTATTCAAATTAACATTGGATGGATCACACTTGAAACATCTTGGCATTAGAACATAAAAGTTTCTCATTTTTATTTACTAGATGAGAGGTCTTGGATTTAAATAATAAAATTTCATTTAAATAAACTTTCAAGTATATTAAATTAAAATTTGCACTTTGGAAACTAAAAGTTATATAATTAATTTTTAAACTTTCTTTTATTTAGAATTCCAAAAGTTAGGCTTATTTTCTTCAAGTTATTGATATTTTTAACATTTTAATATCTTAATTTGACTTTTTCCTAAATAATAATCACATTTCTTATAAATAAAAACCACACCCGTAATAACATTAATTGGTGCAAATATTTATTTGTGATTACTACTATTACTAGTTACCTAAAGTGCAATAATCTTTATATTTCTATAACTTAGAAAATTATGTTTACTTATTGCATTTATTTTTAAAAATTTATGTATTTTCATAGGTATTTAATTGTTTTTACATTTTTATTAAATTATATTATTATAAGTATTAAATTTGATTTATTTATTGAATACTAACTCCCCATACACAGCGTATGTTGTTTTTCTAATATGTATATATATATGTATATACTAGCAAAATAATTAGTGTATAATCAACAAATAAATCAAAAATAATATTTAAAAATAAAAACATTTAATAAAAAGACAAGAACAAATATAACAAATTTTCAAAAAAAAAAATAGAGATAATTAGCTAAATTTATAAGAATAAGGAAATGTTTGCACATATAAGAGGTAAGTAATAGTATCAATTACACATAACATTCCTTTATTTTAGAAAACTTAACTTAGAAAAAAAAAAAAAGGAAAAATTAGTTATATTAAAAAAATTCAAATATAATAATCTGAAAATTTTACAAACGTAAATTAGTCATAAAGATATAGGTAGTTTTTATCATTTGAAATCAACCAAATAGTGGGTAGTTTTATAGGTTGAGTTTTTGCTAATCAATGAGAACATATTGGCTAATAAAAAAATGTAAAAATATGAAAGATAAGAACATATGTATTTAAATATAGACATTAATATTCTTTTTCACAATGAAATATAGATATTAATAGATAGCTTAAAATTAGAATAGGAGGTGCAGTTTGACCTAAAATGAGTGATTCTACCACTACATTATTACATATATAAGGTATTCAAATAAACTTATATAAATAAAAAAAGAAAAAATATATTAAAGAAATAAGTATAAGAATAGATGAAAAAAATGACTCTTAAACAAAAAAGCCTATAAGAATTCATAATACTTCATCTTTCATACTCATAGAATTAAGCCTAGGTTTTAGATTTGTAAATAGTTCCCCTCTTTAATCATAATTCACCCTTTTCACCAAATCATCCCTCACCCCACCTCCACCCTCACCCAAAAAAAAAAAAAAAATCCTTTCTCATCACATACAGTTCCCCCCTCCTCCTCCCCCAAGAAAAAAATAAATCTAAAATGCAACCAAAAGACTTTGTAATGGTCTCTCAAAAATTGAAAAAAAAAATGGAGTTCAAAAGTAAAGGCTCTACTTTGCTTGACTTTTATTTTTTGTTTGAAATAGATTGTTAGTTATAATGAATTTAAACTAATTGATTAATTATAACAATTAATGATGTTTTAAGTTAATTAAATATACCTAATGGGTATTTGCATCAATTTATACCACTATTAACAAAGATTAAATGAAATTCCAAATTAGATATTTAATTGTCAAAATTAAAAATAGAAAAAATTAATTAACGATTCGCTTTTCAAAATTAAAAATAGAAAAACTTAATTGACAATCTGCTTAATATATTAGGCGTTTTGATATTATATAGAGACAAGGTATATTTGAAAAATAATTGAAGGAATACAAATTGCTTAATCTCTTTAATTCAAAAATGAAACTTGAAAGATTCAAAACAAATAAAAATGATTTCTTATTCATTCAAGAATACCTACAAATATAGAAGAAAAAAAGCATTAGAAATATTAAAAAAAACATATTTAAAAAATAATTGAAGGAATATAAAATGCTTAATCTCATATTAATTTTGCTTCCAGGGTCTCTCTTCTTATATGTAAAAAATGTATAATCTATTTTGCTTTTATAACCTCCCAATGACCACTCATATTTGGATATTCTTGTGAAAAATTTTCACTAAATTCTTGTTCCTCTTTGCCAAAAATAATTGAAAGGAGTTTTTTTTAAAACAACAATATTTCAAGGCAACTATCAAACTAGCAAAATAATAATAATAATAATAATAATAATAATAATAATAATAATAACAATAATAATAATAATAATAATAATAATAATAATAATAATAATAATAATAATAATAAGAATAATAATCAAGAACCGTAAGAGGAAATAAGAAAAGAAGGCAAATCCAAAATTTATAGGGTAAATATTAAAAGGATTGGCTCATCAATAAGAACTTGCAGTAAGAGATTCCACAATTTTTATGGCCAAAATAATGAATTAAAAAAAATTAAAAATGAAGATGCAATGCATAAAAACACCCAAAAAAATAAAAAAGAAAAAATCTAGTCATTAATCAGACTTATGGCATCACATATTGAGATAATAATGTGAGAAGTATTGGATTTCGTCTTTTGGTACTAATAATATGAGAAGCATAAGCTTTTTTACAATATAATAAATGATTTCTCCTTAAATTGAAATGCATGACTTCTTAATTGTACGATTAATAAATCCGAAAGGATGAAATAGTGTGAGGTGAATAATTAGTACCAAATCATAGAGAAAAGTAATAAATCCCAAGTTCATATATTTCATACCAAAATTCATTTTTTTTTTAATGAAAATATATAGAATAAGTAAAAGTCCTCTCTTGTGTACCAAATTATCTAACAATCCATGAAAAGTCCTCTTGTCCTCTTGTGTACTTTTAATTTAGAACACTAAAATGAAGATCACAATCTTTATCATACAATGGTCATTTGATAAAAACAAATTAAAAAAAAAAGTAAAAAGAAGGAATGTATGAAAGGATTACTAGAGAAAATACATTGAATATAAAATTATTAATGGGATCATTTAAGTCTAGGGATAGTTTAGACCATTCTACACAAGATTACTAAAATATAAAGAAATAATTTACATGAACATCATAAACTGTAAATCCATATATTTTAAAGAATCAACATGATATTAACTCGATAAACATAATGAACAAAACTCATAAACTTACTAACTAATGGTGACTATCAGAAAAACAAAAAAGAAACCTGAATAATTTTACTTTGAGGTTGAAAAAAATAAAAATATTAGTTGAAGGAGCAAATGAAAAAATAATAAGTGGAGCCAATGAACAGTAAACAGAAATATTCATATATATTCATCTATCACTTCTTTTACTTGCACATCGATATTTGAGCGGAGCACAATTCTCTTTAGACCTAAAAGATAAACAACAACGTCTATGATCATTCTTTTCAATATATAAAAAGAACTCCATTAATGCCAAAGAAAGAACATAGAGAGAATTAATATAGGAATTTTAAAGGATAAAAGAGGATAGTGAACATGGAGAATTAATAGGAGAATTGCCAAGAATAAAAGTGGAAAGTGAGCCAAAACTCCTAAAATTTATCTTATTTTACTTTTCATATGTAGGTCGTGCACTCTCAATTAATGCATCAATTTTCAGTAATTTAGAAAATAACTAAAAAAATCAAGGGAGAAGGGATAATCTCATGAATAGTACAAAAACTTCAATTAGACAAAGAAAAATAAAAGGAAAACAAAATAAAACTAATTTCGGAGTTCAGTAATACTATACAAGAATACAAGAACAAAATTTTCTAACTTAAAAGAAAAAGAAATTGCACTAAATTGAAAAATAAGAAGTAAATTAAAGAGATGAACCACAGAAAAATCTCCAAGTACACGTAATTGAGAAGGGAGATTACAGAGTGATGAAGAAGGCAATCTACATTGTGAGAACGTGATTAATTGGAACTTTAGGTAATAAGGTAATAGGTTGAGTTTTAAATTGAATTGAGTTAGTTAATTTTTCTTATATCCAATCATGATTTCTTTACCAATTAAAAAAATAAGAAATTCTAGAAAATGGGTATTGAAGATTAGGAGGCTTTAAGGGAGGAGAGAGAGTAAAACATGTATTAAAATATACTAAAGTATATATATGTGTGTGTGTGTGTGTGTGTGTGTGTGATATAGATCCACTTTTGATTGTAATTTGGATTCCACTCCTTCCCAAAGATCACCTCCTTCTCTTGAAGAACCTCTATTGAGGATTTTTAAATTCAATACTCCAACAAGAAACCTATGAGAAACTAAGGCTCATAAACTTAATATTGAGAGGCTAAATTCTTTCCTAGATTGATAATTAAAACATTGAGGGACAAAGACCTCAAAACCCCAATTGCACAATTTAGAAGACCCAAGATTAATTGATTCAAAGAAAGAAAACTCTATGAATCAACTAATGGAAGAAATTGGAATGATCAATTGATTCCATAGATACTTCAATCTAATGCTCAATTGTTCACAATACTAAGGACATTAACCCTTAGCAAGCTAGTCTAAAAAGGTGAAGAAACGAAGAAGCAACTTGGAGAAACTCTCTCATATTTTTGCAAATTTATCATTGCTATGTACAATTGAGTTATAATGGGATATTCATAGACTAAAATCTAACCCTAGCTAACTATAGCTTAATGACTTAAGACCCATTAAACCCTTGATTAAAAACTGAAAAGACAAGCCAAATAACAAAAACTCCTCAATTAGACTGCATTAACCATCCTGTCAGTTGAACCCTATCGGTGACGGTAGGGAGAACCTATTGTCAGCAATAGGTGTGTGAATTCCAAAGAATCTGCCACCAGAAGCCTATCGGCGATGGTAGGGGTAGGGATACTGTTGGCGGTAGGGTGCCCTACTCCAATACTTAGTCAATTTTCACCTTTAATTTTTTCCCTTGATTGATCCTTGCTAATTGAACAAATTGAGAACAACTAGAAGCCTTTCTTTTCTCTTCAAAACCTTCAAGCTAGTTCTTCTTCGACCTTGCATTAGTGAATGGTCCAATCAATAAATCCTTAGCTTTCCCGATCCACATCATCCGCCCCTCCTTTGAAAAGAGTCATCCTCAAATCTTGACCTATATTAAATAAAGACATATCAAAATATGGAAGGTGGTACGAAATAAAAGTCAGCCGAAAAAATCAATTATTGAAGCACAAAAGCATTCAAGCATGTGCAATGGCTCATTGCCACGGCATCAAGCTTAGATTGGTGTTGGGAAGAACTTTAATCGAATCCAAGGTGACCCTATCCCAAACCTCCGGGATCAAAGACGAATTGTTTCATTCCAAACTTCTTGTACTTGGCATGAACAATGCCTTGATTCTTGGAATGGATATACTTGATTAACTTCATATGTATCTTTTCTTCCAAGCACAAAACATTATCCGTAGAGAAAAGAATCAAAGCAAAAGATGTTAGAAGGTTGAATCCATAGTTAACTTCAAGAGAAGAATAAAGAGTAGCAGAATAAGGAGTTTGATTGGAAGCAATCGCATTAAGGAATAAACAAATTTTCCATGGAAATCCAGTCTTCTTCTTGTGTACACCCATCAAAAGAATAGCTAGCATGCCAAGTTCCTTGTTGAAGCTCTTATAAAAACTTGTTAAACCATGGAATCTTTCCTCTTGAAAGGCACTCTTGGAAATAAGCCAATCTTGGATTGCTTGCACCATATTTGTACACACTTGGCAACCTTGAAAACTCACTACATAACCTAGGAAAGTACCATTTTCTACACAAAACTTATAATTCCTAAGGTTAGCATATAGTTTCGTATTCCTCAAAATAGACAAAACTCGATTAAAATGATGCAATTGATATACATAAGTTTTGCTATAAATCAAGATCTCATCAACATAAGCTACAACAAACAGAAAAGCATGCCTTTAAGACATCTAAGTAGTCCAAATATAAACTCCAGAGATATGTCTATACAAGGTTCACTAGGTACATTAAAAAGAATGTAAAGTCCAAGTGGCAAAGATGTAGAGTTAACTCTTTTATACTCTAAGAAATTAATAATAAACCTTTCTACATTTCTTTTCATGCCAAGCCAAAAGAAATGATCATGTAGAATCCATAAGTTTCGAAAACATCAAAACAATCCATCAAACCGCCGCTTTGAGCTTCTTTAGCTAACAACAATTTCCAGTAACAAGAGGGAATGCACAATGGTAAAGAACACCATCATGTATAAGGTACTCATCATTATGCACAACCAAACAAGCATCAATTATGTCCTCAAACTCATTATCACTAACATGTAATTCCTTAAACATCACAAAATCAAGTGATTGAGCTTGTACAGTAAAGATTAGAATGTACCTTTTCGACAAAGCATTGGCTGCAACATTTTACCTTTTTTGCACCAAATGACATTTAGAAATGCCTCTATGAATTCCATCCATCTTGTATACCACTTGTTGAACTTTTGTGGATCTTTGAAAACCACTTTATCAAAGAACTCTTTAAAAATTAAATGAATAAACAATGTATCTTCAAATTTATGTTTCAAAATGAATGCAAAAGAGTTCTTAGAAAAGCTAACACATAAAATGAACAACTTTGAAAACCAATCGTTGAAAGGTTTGTGGTAATAAAGATGCTCAACAACAAAATATTTGCAAACTTGTTCAAAGATCTCCTTTCTCAAATTAAAATTTTCAAATGCCCAAGAATTAACTTTGAACAACTCAAGATTAACTCCCATTCGGTTTTCAAATTCTTTCAATAAAAATTCCTTGAAATGCAAATGATAAAATTGGAAACCAAATGTAGTTTCAAATAAAGTGTTCAAGAATGTATTAACATTTGAAAGCTTTTGTTCATTGCAAAAAACCTCAACTTAACGACTCATAACAGATATAAGTTGGTTTAAGAAAACAAAATCATTGTGATTCTCTATAAAAGTATCAAGGAAAGAAGAAATATAGCTAACATTCTCATCAAACTTTCCTAAACACTTATTATGTAGAATATCAAATAAAACACCATCTAATCCAAAACCAACAACTATAGACTCAATGGAAGCATTATTAATAACTCCAAAATTATGGCAAGTAGGATCTAACATAGAACCACTATGCAACAATGATTCCTCAAGAAAAGCATAAGAAGAAAGACATTTAGACACATAAAGCACAACAAGAAAGAGACCACTACCAAAAGAGGTAACACAAAAAGGCTCCAATTATGCTCACATGAGAAAGATAAGACTCTAAAAACAATTCTAATTCCACAAGAGAAACTTCATAGCACATGAGAGAAGGATTAAGAGAAAGACTTATTGGTAAATCTTTAAGAAAATTGCCAGGCTCTTTCCCATGTTCCTTTCTTTGTCTTCAATTCCTAGCACAGAGATGATCCAAATGGATTATATTATTTGATTTGAATTCGTTATATATAGTTAATGGGGAGGGGGTATGTAGGGCGAGGCTAAGAGGGGATTTTCTTTTCCGAGGGAGGGGGAGGAGGGAGGGGGGGGGGAAGTGGTGGAGTAGGGAAAGATGATTTTTTTGTGGAAGAGGGGGTGAAGAAGGGGATGAGGAGGTTTTTTCGTTTGAAGGAGGGGGGTAGGGATGGAGGAAGAGTGGTCTTTTTTTATTGGGGGTTGAGAGGAGAGGGGAGGGTTGTGGAGGGTGGGGCATGAATCTTTATACATTTTCTTTAAATTCTTTAATTTTTTTTAGAACATATAATTTTTTGTACAACTTTCTTCAAAAGTTCAAAAGAAGATCCTTAAAAAAAGTGGAAAAAAAGTGTTTGTTTCCGTTGTTACAAAATATTTATTATTTTTAATAAAATAATAGTTTCATTTTTTTCAAAAATAGAATATTATGTATTTACGAAATATATATACATATACATATATACATATAATTTTTCTCCCCCTTTTTGAATCCTCCATTCTTACAACTCTTTTTTCTAAATTTTTGTATTTTTTTAATTTGAAATATTTTTTTAAAATCTTTTAGTTTTTAACCATTATCTCCACTAACTACCCACTATATTTAGAGTGTTTCTTTTTTTTTTTTTTTTTATTTGTAGATTATTATTCACGCCTACAGCACGTTCCAAGAAGGGCTGTAAACGAGTCCGGATCCTCAGTGTACCCCTAAACCTAGATCCATACTCTTATAGCGAAACTTGGACCCAGACCCGGACTCATACCCTCCAGGTATGAAATTTCTGGACCCAGACCTGACCCTCCAAGGTCCAGGGTAGGGTCTGGGTATACCCATACCCGTATGACATTTTTCTATTTTTTTCCTTGTTAAACAAAAATATATAAAACAATGTATAATCCTAAATAAAAATTTTAATATGATTAACATAATCTCCTCAACATTTCTTTTATCAAATACAATAATTTAACATCTCTAATTAAAATGATTAAAAGTTCAAACACACAAAATCTTCATAGTACATTAATCTAATAAGAACAAAAGTTCTAATTCAATACAATACATTAATCAAAACAGAAACAGATAAAATTCCAGCAAAATTGAAACAGAAAAACTGACCAAAACCTTTGCACATTCAACAGTAGAGCAGCAAAACAGAAACACAAACAGAACAGCAAAATTGAAATAGAAGAAAGCAGAGCAGCAAAACAGAAACAGAAAAAAAAACAGCAAAACTAAACACTACTGCTAAGGGTTGAATCATAACACTCTCAACAACAAAAACAGACCGCCTTTGCTGCCCAGAAAAAAGCAGAGCAGCAAAACAGAAACATAAAGAGAATCGAACAACAAAAACAGAAGAACAAAGAAACAGAAATCTAGAGCTAGACTACAACGGAACAAAAAAAATAAGAAAAATACTAAAGCTAGATTTAAACAGAACAGCAAAGAAACAGTGATTACCTGTCGGGACTCGGGAGGAAGGGAGTAGACAGCGGCACAGAGACCGATGTTGCAAACAGACAGCGGCGGTAACTGGAGACGTTCCTAAGCAGGTGAAGGAGAAGCTTAAAGGTGAGAGATTGGGAGTGAGATAAGAGGGAGAAGCAACTTAAATAGACAGCATCTGCGACGGCGGCGGCCGCGGTGGCTGTAGATGAGTTGAAGAAGATGAGTGAGGGGAGAGAGTCTAAGAGAGAGAGGTGAGCGGGACTGGGAGAGTGAAGCTGAAGAGTGAGAGTGAGAGTAGTACACGGCGATGGTGGCATTGGCGGACTGGCGGTAGATGAGATGAATATTGAAGAAGATGAGTAAGGGTTGAGGGGAGAGAGTCTGAGAAAGTGGGGTAGTGTTAGACTGTTAGTGTAGTGTACTAGTGTAGGGTTAAAGATAATATGTTAAAAAATATATAAATTATATATTAATATAATATAATATATACATAGAAATAATATAATATATATAAATTTTATTAATACGGGTATACGGGTCTGGACATTATCATACCCCGTCCAGACCTAGATAACAGAATTAATAAAGGTACGGGTACAGGTATGGATCCGCGGGTATAAAATTTAAATCTTACCCGCTAAAAACAGGTATAGACCCGCGCGGGTACGGGTAAGACCTATCCGGTTTACAACCCTAGTTCCAAGTAGGAAGAATTAGGTTTTTTTTTTTCCTAAATGAGTGGGTAGTTTTCCATACTAAATAATAGGAACATCTATAATCTGTAAGTAATCTCTTACACTTAAAATATGTATTAAATCTGAAGATGGGTAGTTTTTCTTCTTTCGGCTAATGGGTGAGTAGTTTTAACTTTTATGTCCCTAAATAATAGGAACATTAGTACACTTCAAATTAAACTCCTAATACTCCCATTCAAATACACCATTTCAAAATAAACATCCATACTTCTTTTTTCTTCCAAAATGTCTGCCCTTTATTGAGAAAAAAAAAATGTCGGCTCTTCATACTTTTCTAAAGAGCAAGAATCTTATTTTATTGGATTAAAGGTAATCGTCTTAACACCTACATTTTTTCCTTTTTTTTCCTATAATTTCAGTTTATTTTTTCCCACACTTTCATCCTCTTAAAAAATAAATTTCTTTTTTATATTAAGAAATGCAAAATAAATCATGAGTAATTATCTTCATAATAATGGCAATGTAGGGAAATAATTTTATTTTGAATTAATATTGAGTTAATGAAACAATACCATTGAAATGTTGATTTTGCATTCTTTTCAATTACTTACTTCTTGAATGTTTACGTTAAAATGTTAATATTTTAATACAAAATTTTTCCTCCAAAAAATAATTCCACGCAAATTAAGGTTATAAAACGTTACTCTTAGAATTTCGTTAATAGCTCCCTCAAAATTTTAAACTGTTTCAAACAACATTAATCAGAATCATAAATAAAAACTCATATATAATCTTCACACAAGATATAAATTGGATAATAATGAAAATATCCAAAATCTTCCCACTACCATCTTTAAATCTATCCCACCAATTTATCATTTTCTCCCATTAATTTATTTAGCATCAATAGAAGGGTAGTTTTGAAAATATAGGTTTTTTTCTGTTATTATACTTATTTTAAAAAAAACTACTAAAGTAGCCTACCTTTTTTTTTTTATTCGGGTTCTGGCCATAACGCACATTCATTGTGCATCGGTTCGGATCCTCTGTAACATTTCCTGTAACGCTCTCTGTAAAGGAGCTTGGTGATAATGCATCTTCATTGTTCGTTATCACTAATTCATTTATTTTTTTAAAAAAAGTCTTATAACAAGATTTAAACCTTTGACTTCATAAAAAATAACATATAAGACTTACCAATAAATCACCATTGGATCTTATTTAATGTGTGCATGAGATTTTATTTAATAATAACATACTTACGTATTCCAATATTTACCAACTTCAATAATTTGAATTTTTAATTAGAACAAAAAGAAGACTGCTCCTTTGTTTAACTTTCAAATTGGCGGTGAAATTTTTTAGTTAATAAGAGATAAAGTATTAGAAAATTACAAAAACGTAAATTAAAATGAAAATAGGCCGTTTTTGTCGGAGGAAACTACCTAAAGTGTTTCCGACGCATAGATCTCGAAAAAATACACGAAATGCCCACAAGAATCGCCTCAATCGGACGTTCGAGCGCATAGTTATGCCCCATCAAAGTTTTCGACTATACGGGACAATTTTTTTGCCTCGAAACGCATCTAGATCACTTTTTCGGCAATGCCATTGTGTTCACCTTTACGAGAACCATTGAAACGAGTGGTCATATGTATTAAACGGACATCCGATCGCAGAGTTATGGATGTTTTAAAAAAACTTAGTTGATAACGCATAATGTCTGCCACATCAGCGAATTAAGGCAGAAAATTGGGAGCACAACCATTGTGCGTTATTTTTATGGATGACGAACAACTATTGTGTGTTATTGCCAGATTAAGAATAAAAAAAATTAAATGCTACTTTAGTGTTATTTTTAAAAAAATGGATTAAAACAAGAAAAAAACCAAAAATATATCATTAAAAAGTCTCAATCTCTTCTAAAAGTGAATAGTTTTTCAAGTGCTTTTTCGTTTGCATTTCATCTCACACATTAAGAGTTAAATACATACATGTGATCAAGGCTAATAAGAAGTAAAGTGTAAATTATATATTCTGTTAGATTAATTTAATTTCACTACAATGATCATAATTGAAAATGTCCATGAAAAAAAGAAAAGAAAGAAAAATGCCCAAGATAAATAAAGTATCTTCCATCCCCGTAAAAATTTGTTGCCTACCAATCTGGGTGTATTATCGCTAATCTTTCTTTAAGGGCTCCATGCTAATCTATAAATTGCCCATTAGCATTTATCTACCCAAAAACATAGAAAAAAGATTAACCCGCATAAAAATAAAATAAATATTGATCCAAAAATTACGATTTATGGAACTCAAAAACAAAAGAAAAAATGGAAAATATATCATGCATGGCCAAAAAGTTAAATGATCAAAAGAGAGCTGCCAAAATAACCAACAAATACTAAATCTCAGCATTTGAGAATTTGTTCCAACAAAAAGGCAAGATAAAGAGGGATATTGAAAATGATAATGCAAAAAAAAAAAATAGTGATAAAAGGAAAAAAATTAACTTAAATTACTTTTAAAAAATTCTTACCTTCCTTGAAGGAATAAAAGTGGTTATGTACGGCTTTATGGCTTTATGGGAGAGAAAGAAGACCATGCGAAACTCATTCATGTTAATAGTGAAAGTAAACTAAGGAAATAAGTAAAATAAGTATACAACATAGTATTTTTTTTTCTCATTTATAGTAAAAGCATGCTCTAAATTTCTGTCGGAAGAACTTCATTCATTCCTAAACACATGAGGCTTTAACCTTTACATAAGAGAAAAGAAGAATGTGGGAGACTAAACTCATGTTGGCTCCATTTCTTTGACCAAAATCTATCTGAATCCTAAAATGTTGTATTTGGGTTGATTAAGATACTTGAAAGTCTAAAAAAATGTAGTATAATAAGTAGTTAAAAAGTAGTATAACATAGTGAAGAATGTGTGATATGTAAAGAAAATCATGGGAAGAAAATGATTACATGAAATCAGAAACATTACAAGATTTCTAATTAATTATCATTCTACTAATTATTCAACTAATCACGTTCCAGTTAACCTCTGGATTCATGGTTGGTTTGGTTTTGTTTTTGAGAGTGAGCAATTATGTTATCTTTTTTCATTCTTCATTTACATTTATGATGAACAAGTAAATCATATTATAATAATATTTATTGTTTCATGTTTTTCGGTGTGATTATTCGATCAAATCCTACAGAATATGGCATTATTAATGATTATGGACTAATAATCTCACATCTTTTCATTTTAGTGTATTAATAATATTTTCCATGTTACATGATATTGAATTATAGTATCAAAGGTACGATGCTCCACTTTTCTTGAGTTGAAAAGTAAAGGTAATTTTAACATTTTTTTTTCTTTCACATTACTGATTATTCTTTTAATATATAAACAACTCGTAACATCTTTCTCCTTTAGTTGATTGGCTTTTTTTTGTTCACATAAAAAATCATGACTTGATGTTTTAACATTAATTTTTCCATATTACATATTCGTTTTAACGGAGTCTTCAATGGTGAACGGAATTTGACTTCTTCTTTTTTTTTTTTTTTTTTTTCATACTAGTAATGCTTTGGGTAATTTATTGCTTTTTGCTATTATGTAAGTACTTTCAAAATTCAAAATTTGTCTCTATGGATCCATTTATCCATTTACCAACAACTATTTTTTCATGACCTTCCTCTTCAGAGTCTTCTATCTGAGATAGGAGTTTACACTTTCTTATTGTCTCATATGGCACCATGTTATGTATCTTTATATATATATATATATATATATACACAAAGAGTTGTTTAATTTAATATAGAGCCCAGATATACAAAATACTAATGCGATCACAAGTAATCAAAATCTATTTTAAACTAATCTAAAAACCTGATCTATCTCTTTTTCTACTAACCATGACAATTATTTATCAATAACCTACATGTTCTGTATAAAATTTTAATTGAAGTGAAACTCAAAGAACTAAAACAGTAACTCACTTTTCCACTTTAATTGATATGAAAATGCCCTCATATTTCTTCTCTTCATAGTTTTCCTACGTGATTTTTTCTTTATATCTTTTATTCCATAGTTTTATTTATCATTTTTGCTATTGTTGTTGCAGGTTTGCTATTGGTGAAGACAAGGAACTATTTATTGTTTAATTATTTTGGGTTCTACTTCATTATTGTCCTATTCTTTCTCTTTTTTTTTTTTAAGTGTTCATCAGAAGTCATAGTATATATGAAGGGTTGTAAAAAGACATTGGCTATAGAACTCCATATCAGAATAATTTTGATATGATCCTTCATTAAGTCTACATTATTTTTTTCCTTTAGGGTACACTTTTGCTCCATTTTTTCTATGATTGATTAACCAAAATGAACCACCTGAACAAATCTTAATATTGCTTTTATATTTGATGCGTAGTGATGTACATTCATGTTTTTGAAGCGTTGTATATATAGATTTTTTTATGAAGACCAAGTTGAAGAGGCAACATTTTATAAAGCATGGGATGGGAGAGAAGTCAATGACTTTGTGCAATTTGTATATACCACATATTTGTGGAATCTAACATTGAAAATGCAGTAGCTATTTGAGTCTTGAAAGATTCTTAGTTAAATATTGGTCACTCAATTAAAAAAATGGTAAAAATATACTGCATTGTATGTCTTTTTTTATTTTTTAAGTATAGACCACCATTTTTAGTTGGTCTTTAGATTAATTTTTTTTAACAAATTTTTAAAAATTTTTTTATTTGTGGGGGAAGAGGGGGCTTATGGGACCGGGAGCGAGGAAATAAGGCTCTTTTTTAAATTTTTTTTTTTTTAACATTTGTTGAGGGAAGAGAGGGTTTATGGGAAAAGGTGTAGATGGGGAAAAAGTTTTTGCCAGGGACGCAAACTGGAAAGAGGGTGGAAGAGGATGGGTCACAAGTGGAATTAGTTACAAATTTTTACTTAGCTTTAGGAGTATAAAAGGAAAGTATATGGGGGTGGGAAAGGGGTTTTTTTTGTGGGTTGGGGTGGTGGTGGCTGGAAGTAGGGAGGAGCCCTTTGTTTTTTTGTTTTTTGGGGGTTGAGGGGGGTGGTTGGGTTGGGGAAGAGGGATTTTCTTTTATATATATATATATATATATATATTGCGGGGGTGGGGCAGGGAAGAGAGGTTTTATTTTTTATATTTTTTTGGGGGGTCAGGGGGGAGAGGGGGTTGGGGAGGGTGGGGGATAATAGGAAGATGGGAATGAGGTGGGGTAAGAGGAGGGTTTTTTTTTTTTTTTGGTAGGAGTAAGGGAGAGGGGGTTTTCACAAATGGGAGGGATATTAGTTGCACAAATTTTCCTATTAATTCCTAGGGGTAGGAAATGGAAAGTATTATAAATCATTATATATTATTCAAATATTTTTTTTAGACATTGTACCATTTTCGGGAAACTTTTCAAGGGTAGTACAAGAGAAGAAGTGTTCATGTATGTTGTTAAATAATATTTACTATTTTCTATTAACTTTGTAACATTTTCAGATCTCACATTTGATATTTTTTTTTTAAAATAATAACTAATTTTTCTTTTTCTTTTTTTAATAAAGTCTTATTGTGCATTGCACGAATCTTTAGACTAGTGAACTTATATTACAAAAAAAGTCAAATGAAATTATATAAATAGAAACCGAAAAAAATTAATATTAAATTAAAAATATCCCTCTTAATCCAACCACCTCCCTCACCTCACTCTTTTTCCCACACTCCCGCCCCCTCTCCCCTCCTCCCCTAAAAATAACACCACGGTCCCAAACACTCACCCTAAAAAAAAACATCTCGCGTTAAAAAAAAAAAACTCATGACGTCCCACACCTCCACCACCTCCCCCTCCCCACACCCATCAAAAAAAAAAAAAAAATTTCTTTCCCAAACACCCCCCAAAAAAATCCCTCTCCCAAACAAACCTTCCTCCCCCATCCCCAGCAAAGAAAAACCTCTTTCTCTCATACCCCTTTTTTCCCCCTCCCCCAGCCCCCAAAATAAAACTTCTTCTCAAACACCCCTGCACCCCCCCAAAAAAATCTCTCTCCCAAACTAATCTTCCCGTCCCCCCTTCCCCCACTCCCAAAAAAAATAAATAAATATATTTCCTAGACATCCCGGCCCCCTCTCCCCCTCCCCCGCCCCCCCGGAAAAGAAACCCCTCTTGTCCCAAACACCCTCACCCCCTCTGCCGCACCTTGTTTCCGCCACACTCCACCACTCTCATTTAAGAAAAGTAATATTAGTGATTTTAAGAAAATTATTAAGAAAAAAACATGTATACTTTTATTTTATGGTCAAAATTTTATGTTATAAGAAAATCTAATATCAATTAGTATAGTATGTTTTGTAAAAATTTAAATTATTGGGAGAGTATATAAAGTCAAAAGTAAAATTATAAGAAACGAATAATTAGAAAATGGAAAAAGTATTAATTCTCAATTATGTTTGTACATCTTTGAAGAATCATAATATTATAGGTAGTGTGTACAGAAGTTTTCAAAGAAATTTCAATCTTGTTAATATAGTAAGTTGCTAAAATAGAATTCTAAACAATTAGAGTAACTAAGACCAATTACAACATGTTGATTACCCCAAATCATAGACGCATGAGGATTAGGAATCCTTATTAATCCCTAATTAACATCTTGTGATTACCATGTGATCAGTATACCAACCATGAAGACGTTAGTGTGAAGAAATCAGGAAAAAAAAACGAGGTCTTCACTTATCTTCATTAATTATAAAAAGTAATGCATGGTTCTATGAAAATCATGCCAAAAAAGAAACGGAATTACTTTAGAAAAAAATTAGAAACAAAAGAGCCTGATAGTTTAAATCTTAATAAGGTGTAGTAAGGTTATGAAGAAATCATCGCAAATTGACTACACTTACTAAAAGGTACAGTACAGTTCTGTAGAAATTAGCCAAAAAAAAAAAAACAAAAGGATTATTAGAGAAAAATTAAAAGTAAACAAAAAGTGCAGGAAAAAAACACTTGTGGAACAGTGCTGAAGAATGAATGCTTAAATGGTAGATAGAAGGAAAAATAGGTCAGATGCTGGAAAAGGCTAAACAAAAATACTATAAGAGGATTAAAAGATAAAAAATGAAAATCGCATAAAAGGAAAAAACTGAAGAAGGAAAAATAGTTCTGCTGATTCGGAAAAAAACTAAATCAAAATACAGAAAAAGAAACGACTGCGAAATATTAGAAAATCTTTAGGATATTTCCTTTGGTACTATATTGTTTGTTGTAATCTTGTTTCCTTGATTTTCTCTATTTTTGTTAGCTTAGGTAGTATGTGTGCATATCTCTTGTTTTGTAGTAAAATATATATATAATATTTTATTTTAAAATTAAATATTATTTAATTAAAAATCTCCATATATAATTTATTATTTTTTTAATTTATTTTTAAGTGTTAATGAAAATTATTTTTACCATTAAATTACTATATATAAATACAAACAGAAAAAATAATACTAAGTAAAAAAATATAAGAACAAAATGAAATAATTGAACATTAAAAGAAAAACGTATTAGGATTCATAATATTTTTCTTTCCTACTCTTAAAACTTAAAATCTTCTCCTCTACCCGCAACCTCCTCACCCCCTCCCAAAAAACAAAAGAATCCCTCATTACCCCACACCCCACACCCGGCCAGTTCCCCAAAAAAACCCTATTTTTTCCCCATATCCACATCCCCACCCCTCTCTCTGCGCTCTCGAAAAAATACACTGAAGGTAGGTTAAATTAAGGAAGAAGGAAAAAAATTTATGTAAAATTTTTATTTTTCAGAAATATTTAAATTAAGGCAGCTTTATATCAGATAATTTATATTTTTATTTAACTTAATTATGAGGGCTTAGAGCTCCTAAAAACTTTGGTGGAGAACATTGTTTGGGTGCCTCTCAAAAAATTTGAAGAAATTTCAATACTAAGAAAAAGGTAATATATAATTAAAAATCATAATTTTTATTATTTAAAAAATAAATATTAGTATTATTCACCAATTCTATAATCCCTCTCCCCCCTTCCCCCACAAACATGGCCCACCGACCTTTACCAAATAATTTATTACTTTGGTGTAAAAATTAAGTTCTTTCTTATGCTATATCACTGTCATTTTTTCCTTCCTTTCAATTGGACTCTTATGATTAAAAAAGTTTCCTTTTTTTAATATAGAAGGTGTATATTCATCATTTAATGAAGTCAATTTTATTACAAATTAATTTAGATGTTTTTCCACCTTAAAATGCATGACTTTGAGCTCTTTAGTTATTTTAAACCTTAGACATATTATTTTAATTAAAAAATTATTTAAAAAAAGTGCATATAAAAGTCACCATTCACCATAATCACAGAGTGATGGTCCCCATCCTTAAAAAATAAAAAAATTAAAATAAATAAATAAAAAAAACCTACGATATATCGTTTTTACTATTTTTTAAAGTTACAAAAAGAACATTGCTAATATTGCCAAGGACAATCTTTACCAATCGATGTTCAATTTATATTTACCCAATAAATTTTTAAACGCATCTCCAAGTACCACATGATACATATTTTTCCTTACCAAATTAGAAGGCTCTGTAGCCAAACCATTAAATATCAGTAATCCAAGACATAACAAAATTCCTTATTCAACATAAACAAATCGAGTTCAAAATCAAAATATTAAATATAATTTACCATAACCCTTACTTTTATGGAGATCACCTTCAACCTTTTATAAGATACTATAAATTTGTTCAAACGAAATGCACAACACCATAGTTAGTAATTATTAAAAAAATTTTAATTAAGTCATAAAAGATAATAATACTATTGCCCCTCTAT
Organism: Catharanthus roseus; assembly: GCA_028651295.1. Classification (NCBI taxonomy): domain Eukaryota; kingdom Viridiplantae; phylum Streptophyta; class Magnoliopsida; order Gentianales; family Apocynaceae; genus Catharanthus; species Catharanthus roseus. The sequence continues at coordinate 4,325,356 of JAPQWS010000104.1, read as the reverse complement.
AATTCAAGAAAAAAAACTCTGTATCCACATCTCTTTCTCTCTGGAAAATGGACGATGGAAAAAAAATATATAAATTGTCTTTCTCCCTAGGACGTATTATCTAGATGCATAGACATTAGATGTAGATATATAGTTAGTTTTAGATAATAATAAAAAAGATAGAAGCAGGTTTATTAGATTGGATTAATTTCAAAGTAAAATGTTAGATTTAAATATATGTATATATATATATAAAATAGGGCTGACTTTTTGAATCATCATGATCAGAAAGAAATCTATAATAATCTGATTTAAGTAATTTAATCTACCATAAATCTTCTTAACCAATTAATGAAAAAGATGAGTGAAAAGGTACCACCATTGATTAAGGACACATTACATAAAATCGCCTTACAACTTTACATATATAATTCTTAGCCTATTTATAGCAAATTTGAGAAGAGTCCATCAGAATCAGAAGAGATCAATTCAGATATTTTGATTTATTCAGATTTTTTTATTAAGAAAGTCGAGTCACAGATAATGGTGTAAAAAAGGATCCTTATTATATAGCTGCTTCAGACGTACCATATCAAATTATCACCTAAATTCAATTAACTGATAAAATTCATCGCACAATTACGATGAATAAGCAAAGGCCATTGATATAGCATTAAGATCTAAAAAAACTTCGTTTTTGGATGGGTTGATACCAATTTTCGAAGATGACACAGACAAAGAAGAAGAACAGTGAGAAATTAACACGCTTGTTGGTTCTTGGATCCTTAACACCATTGAATCGACATTGCAAACTTTGATAAATTACTCGAACAGAGCAGATGAATCCTGGACAGATTATAAAGGAATGTTTTTGGGTGGCTAATGGACCTCGTAATTACAATCTCAAAGCTGCCTTGTCTAATTGAAAGCAGGGTGGAGATATAGTTTCTATTTATTTTTATTCCAAATTAAGGAAAAATTGGGATGAACTTTGAGAATGATCAATCACTTCCAGGGTGTGATAGTGGAAGTCATTATGGAAATTCCATTGCTATAAACAAGGACCGAGAGGAAGAACACGTTTATCAATTTCTCATAGGCCTAAATGATGCAACTTATGGTACAGTGAGTATAATTTAGTAGGATCCTCTTCCCAAAATCAAGCTTGTTTTTGCTATGATTTCAAAGGAGGAGCAACACAGACAAATCGCTACCGGTGGCGGTAAAGACAAAAGAGACAGCATCACTTTTGCAGTAAAAAATGGCGGACAGCAATCTTCTTCAAGGTATTGTACTCACTACTTGAAATCTGGGCATGAACTTTCCTCATGCTTTCAATTAGTGGGCTACCTAGACTGGTGATCAGAAAAGGGGAAGGTTGCTAGTACTATTGCTGGTACTGGTTCTGTTACCGGTCCCGGATGTGGACTCGGTGGCCATTCCAGTCGGGGACAAGGGAGCAGCCGTAGTCCAAGAAGAGGCCGACATGCAGGCACACAAGGTCCTTCCTCAATTCATGGTTGGGTAGTCGCGGCTCATCTCCAAGAAGACCCAGATGCATTACTGTCTTCTTCAATGAATCAAACCAGCACTGCTGCTTCACAAATTAATTCTAGTATACCTGGTCTTTCTTCTGAGCAATAGAATTCACTGTTCACAATGTTAAATAACCAATCCGCTGCCGACAAACTATTTGGTAAGATGGGTGATGTTTGGATTTTAGATTAGGGATGTTCCCCGTCATATGACTGGTAAAAAAAAACCTTCTTACAAATTTAAAACCTACTTTTCCCTATCAAATTGGGTTACCAAATGGTACCGACGCAGTCCGCATGCAGCAAGGCAGTGCCTATGTTGGTCCTAAGTTTTCTATTGATAATGTTATGTTCATTCCGGCTTTAAAATGCAATTTGATTTCTCTGGTTAGTTGTATGAGGATGCTTATGTTTTTATTACAATTTATCATGGTGTTTGTGTTATTCAGGACCATGCCTTGAGGATGCCAATTAGAGCGGTTGCGCTAATAAAGAATGAGGTTTTTGTTTATCGACCTTTTAATTTGAGACATTTCTATGCATATTCTGCAACTCTTTCTGGTGATTTATGGCATACGCGATTAGGCCATTGAATAAACATTGTAGTATTTGTTTGCGTGCAAAACAAACACGGATGTTTTTCCTTTGAGTTTAAACACAGCTTCTACACTTTTTGATTTAATTTTAATTTATTGTAACCTATGGGGACCATATAATGTTTTATCTACATGCGGGTCAAAGTATTTTCTTACCATCTTGAGCGATAATTCTCGATCTTTATGGATTTATTTACTTGCTGAAAAACGAGAAGTTACTGATGCTTTGAAAAAATTCCTTATTATGATTCATACATAATTTCATAAAAATGGTTAAAATATTACAAAGTAATAATGGAACAGAATTCAAATGTCTTATTTTCTGATTTTCAATATGAATCTCGGTATTTATCAAAAGAAATAAATCAATGAAGAAAAACGATAGGGGCATATATTACATATATTAATAAAATAAATCATCAGCAAGCATTCCGAAAAGTAAAAGTAATTGATTGAACCATCAACAGGAGTTTCGCGGGCACTTCTCGGAGTTCGAAAAGGAGGAGTCAACCTCACCGATTTTTAACGCTAACGTCCGAACCATGATATGAAATGTGAGTCGAAAGAACTATTTTGAGTACAAAGTCATTGTAGATCAAACAACTATTGCCAACACACCATAACAAAATATCGCCATATTTTAAATGTGGCACATGCATTGCATTTTAATGCAAATTTACAAATTCGTGTTTGGGTGAATGTGTTTTGAGTGCAGGATATCTTATAAATCGGACACCCTCTACAATTTTAAAAAGGCAAAACTCTATTTGAGCTTTTATATGGTCAAGTACCTAATTATTCACAATTAAGACTTTTGGGTGTTTAGCTTGTGTACATGATCATACTCTTCCTAGAAACAAATTTCAATCCTATAGACCTCTTTGTTTTTATGGGATATCTTTAGCAAGAAACGCTGGCGTTTTTTTTACATGGGTACAGGAAAATTCATTCTGTCCTGGGATGTCGTTTTTGACGAACGACAGTTTCCATTTGTTAAATTGGATTTCTCCTCATGTTTTGCACCAACTCCTAGAGACCACTTTCGCAACAAAGTGGATTTTGGAGATGCTGTATCTGGGCCTTGGGTTGGTACGGATGACAAGGGGAGAGTTAGGCCTTCAATTGGCCTCAAATGAGCCATCTTTGGCCCAACAATCTACAAGGACTACTAGTCCAACCGTTTTGGACCAAGATACTGCTAGTCCAGCTAATTTGGATCGAGATTCAACTGGACCATCTATTTTGGACAAAGCTGCAGCTGGGCCATCCTCTTCAGCCCAACGCATTGAGCTTGGACAAACTATTTTGGACAATAGAAATGGATAGACCGCCGTCTGCCAGTTTACCAAGTGCACAGCCTTCAGCCACCATTCCAGAATCTCCAAATTCAAGATGCGGGCCCGGCTCCAATCCTCTAGAAATGGTTCTTGTCCGACGCAGTACACTAACCAAGATGCCATCTGCCAAACTGAAGATTTTGTTTGCAGTACCATATGGTCTCCTCCACAGATACCCCATTCTTCTTCTGCTACTCTCACTTCACCGGCACCTTTAGGTACGTCCAAATATCCCTTAAATTTATTTAAATTGTGAAAATTTTTCTACTTTCCATAAGCAATTTTTAGTTGTTGTTACTACTCTTTCCAAGCCTTCTAGATATTCTAAGGCCGTCATCGATTCAAACTGGCATGCTCCTATGAAAAAGGAAATTGATGACTTAGAACATAATCAAACATGACTCTTACAATTCTTCCCTTAGTAAACGTGCACTTGGATGCAAATGGATTTACTGCATTAAATACAAAGTAGATGGGACAGTTGAACGGTATAAATCTCACCTTGTAGTCCTCGAGAATACATAGAAGGAAGGCATTGACCTTTCCGAGACTTTTGTTCCAGTGGCAAAGATGGAGATTGTTCGTACTCTTCTTGTTGTTGCTTCCGCCTGTAACTGGCCAATATACCAAATAGATGTTTACAATGTCTTCCTACATGGCGATTTGTTCAAAGAAGTTTACATGCGCCCTCCTCCAAGTTTCCGTACTACTTCTCCTCTTCAAGTCTGTCGCTTGAAAAAAATCATTATATGGTCTTCGCTAGACACCATGGTGTTGATTTTCCGAGTTTACCACTGCTCTTCGTACCTGTAGATTTTGTCAGTCTTATGTCGACTATTCTTTGTTCACCTAACTTCGACAGGTGTTTTCTTATGTGTTCTTATTTATGTCAATGATATTTTGATTACTAGGAATTCTGAGCATTCTATTGGCAAGTTTAAAGATTACTTAGGCACTTGTTTTTGTATGAAGGACCTCGGCCCTCTGCAATATGTTTTTGGGCATCGAAGTAGCTCGTAGTTCTAAAGGTATTTACTTATGTCAAAGGAAATATGTATTAGAGATTATTTTTTAAGCTGGTTTATATGGTGCCAAATCAATTTCCACACCTTTGGAGCTAAATCATAAGTTAGCTTCAGCATCCGGCGGTTTTCTCCTCATACCAGATCGCTATCGCCGGGTGATTAGGAAAATTGATCTATCTCACTGTCACACATCCTGAACTCGTCTATGCTATTCATACTCTTGCCCAATTCATGCAACATCCCCGGACGGCATATTTGAACTCCGATCTCTGTGTTGTTCGTTATCTTACAGGACGTCCTACTCAGGGTCTTCTTTTATGCTCTGATTCTTCTCTTATCCTGACTGCCTTTTGCGATTCTGATTATGTAAGCTATCTAATCACTCAGCTTTCACTTATTGGTTATTTTATCTCGTTAGATAGTTCTCCTTTTTCATGGAAGACCAAGAAACAATGTCTCTCGATCGTCGGCTGAAGCAGAATACCGATAAGTGGTTGTGACTTAAGTGGCTCCATCAATTGCTTTGCGATCTTCATGTTCCGATTTTTGTTTTTGACCAATTCCACTACATTGCGATAGTCAAGCGGCTCTTCATATCGTTGCTAACACTATGTTTAATGAATGCACCAAGCATATCGAGATAGACTGTCACTTTGTTCGTGATGCTCTTCAGGATGGTTTCATTTCTCCGCGTTATCTTCGAAGCGATCTTCAGCTAGCCGACATTTTTAACAAGGCTCTCCATTCTCTTCAGTTTCAGACTTTAACTCACAAGTTCGGAATTCTTGATTTACATGCTCCAACTTGAGGCGGAGTATTGCGGAATATTAGGAGATCTTTAGGATATTTCCTTGGAACTATATTGTTTGTTGTAATCTTGTTTCCTTGATTTTCTCTGTTTTGGTTAGCTTAGGTAGAATTTGTGTATATCTCTTGTTTTTAGCTGGCTAGGATGAATTGTATATATTGATATTCTTTTATGGAACAAGGTAGATATTCATTGTTAAGTTTCCTATTGAAAACTTGCAGAAACTGAATGAAAGCATAGGAAAGATTAAAACATAAAAAATGGAAATCATAGAAAAGAAAAAATACTGAACAAAAAATGAACGAAAATACCTCTAGTGACCGGAGAATAAGAGGCTGAACGAACGCATAGGAGATAAAGATAGAAAAAAAAAAAAGAAAATTGTAGGAAAAATACCTATGGAATATTGCTGATGAAAGATGCATGTGATGGTGGAAAGCTCTAAAGAAAAATAGACGAAAATCGTAAGAAACATACCTCTGGAAAATTATTGATGAAAGATGTCTCTGAAAAACAATGTGGTGATCTTTCTCTCTTTCGATCAATGTTAGAATCATCCTAACAAAATCAACAAATGAATATTTAGAGAAACAATAAAACAAATAAAAAAAGTGAAAGAATTTTACATTCTGCATAAAAATGAAAACGATGAAAAAATGGAACAGAAATGCTGAATATGGGAGATGAAATTGCAAATGATAACCAAATTGTGTATTTTGGTTTTTTTCTGGGTCGGGCCCATTTTTAAAAAATCCAGACTGAAGTGGGCCAAAAATTTTTTTTTTTCTGTTTCATGCCATAACGCACAATGGTTGTGCGTTATCTCAACCATTGTGTGTTATCCTTAATAACCGTGTTAATCGCGTAGAAATCTGACGTGGATCCCAGCTGGCGCCGAGCTATACATAATGCACAATGATTGTGCGTTATCAAGCTTAATAACGCACAACCTATGCGTTATTAAGCTGATAACGCACAATAACTGTGTGTTATCATGTTATAAAATTTTAAACTCTAGCCGCCCCTTCCTCCGTACTCCCCCCTCCTCCTTCCTCCCCCTTTTTATTTCCCTCCCCCCCCCCCCCCCAGTGTGGCTCCCCCTTCTCCTCCTCATCCTTTTTATTTTCCCCTCCTCCTCCTTCCTCCCCCTTTTTATTTTCTCCGAGCCTCTTCCCAATCCCATTTTTTACTCTCTTTCCTCCTTTCTTCCTCCTTATTTCTCTATTTCATCTCCTTCCCCCTTATTGTTTTTACAGCCCCTTCTCCCTCAATTTTTATTAATTTTTTCAGCCACCTTCATCTCATTCTTTTTCCTTTTTTCATCCTTCTTTCTTCAGAAAAATTTTTGTTCCTGCCTCCGCCATTTGCTAGGTATTTTACTGTAATTTTTTTTCTTATTATTATGTGTTAATTTATTTTTATCTAATGAATGTGTATTTTATTTTGAAAATTATAGTTAAATTAGTAAATCTTGGAGATTTTCTTTGGAGTACGAAGGCTATTAAGGATTTGGAGTACGAAGGCTACTAAAGCTACATTTTAAATTTTTCAGTAAGTTTTTAGTTAGTTAGAAATTTTTTTGTTTATTACATGTTAAGTGTGATTATTTCGGTATTTGTTGTTTGTTAATGTTTTTTATGAATTTTATTTATTAACTTGAATTCATTAATTTTTTGTGGAAATGGGTTTTATGTGTATATTTAAAATGTTTGTTATTAATGAATTTGTGCAAATGTGATAATTTTATGTATATAATTGTTTTTGAATTTAAAAAGTGATATTAGGGTGATGTATTATTTTCTTTAATTTATGTGGATAATTATGTTTACTTTATTACCTTATTTTATAATTATTAGAAATTATTTAGATTATTATTTTGCATAATATATATAAATTATTGTAAGAAAATATGAGAATATGTAATTTGATATTTTTAACATTTTTTTTAAATGTAGAAAATATGAAAAAAAATATTTTTGTTGTAACTTAAAAATTGTAAAATGTAAATAATACAAAACTTAAGAATGTATTATTAAAATAAAAAATTTTACCTTTTTGTAATTTTTGGAATTATGTTTAAAATTGTAGTTATTAATATATTTGTACCAATTTGATAATTTTATGTATGTAATTGTTTTTTTGTATTTGAAAAGTGATATTAGGGATAATATTTTCTCATGAATTTACAAGCGGATAATTATGGAAAAAAATTTTTAGCAACTTAAAAATTGTAAAATTTAAATAATACAAAACTTAAAAATCTATTATTAAAATCCAAAATTTTACATAATGTTATTTTTATATTTTTTTTTTTTTGTGAAAGTGTGGTTTGGATTTATGTTTAAAATTGTAGTTATTAATAAATGTGTACGAATTTTTGTTTTCATTCAAAAAGTGATATTAGGGTTTAGGATTTTTTTCATGAATTTATTTGGATAATTAGGATTAATTTCTTACTTTATGATTAATAGAATTTTTTTTAATCATTTAGGTAATTAATTTGAATGTTAGAAAAATATGGGTTTATGTAATTCAGTATTTCTAATTTTTATTTTTCTAAACAGTAGAAATTATTGAAACTTTATTTTTTGCAACCTAAAAATTGTAAAATTTAAATAATACAAAATTTAAAAATCTATTATTAAAATCCAAAATTTTACATTATGTTTTTTTTTTTTTTTTTGGGTGAAAGTGTGGTTCGGATTTATGTTTAAAATTGTAGTTATTAATAAAAGTGTATGATTTTTTTAATGTTATGAATATAATTTTTTTTTCATGTAAAAACTGATATTAGGTTTTAGGATTTCATTTAAAAATATGGAAACCGGTATTTTTTAACAGTGAACCTTAAAAACTAACAGTAAAAGTGAAATTTATTACGTAACAGTAAACCTTAAAAACTTTAAAATCTTATTTATTTAAAACTCCCTAAATCGTTGATTAATTGTGTTTACAATATACCTGATATTTGGAAATATGAGAACGTAAGACTATAAACTTTACAACTGTTAAACGTAATAACAATTAAATCTTAATATTCTAGGAAATAGAATTTGTTTAAAACTTTTTAATTTTAACATATAGATGTTCACAATATTTGGAAAATATAATTAATGTAGATGGAAGAAGTGCCAGCACATGTGCATCCGGGGCCCATTGTCACAGACGTCTTATCCAGACAGCACGAGCACAGATAGGGTTTGATCTGGAGTGGGGATCGGGAGACGTGTTATACTGACCTTCAGTGTAGGCGTTTTGGCCACAACCTGTTCCAGTGCTATAGTGTGGCTCCCCGTAGATTGGTTGAGATTATTGATGGGACCGGTTTGGGGGGAGTCTTTAGGTGTGAATATATTGGATTGGACCATGCGCTTATCACCGCATTAGTGGAGCGGTGGAGACCAGAGACCCACACATTTCATCTAACGTGCGGTGAAGTCTCGATTACACTCCAAGATGTATAGGCGCTGTGGGGTTTAGGGATAGAAGGCACGGTTGTTACCGGGCCTAGTTGGAGTTTACACCCTAAACAATACTGGATTGACGTTATCGAGAGACTTCTTGGTGTGCGGTTGTCTCTTAGCCACTTTTCCGGTTACAAAGTGAAGAAGGAACCATTGGAAGCATGGATTCTGAGAGCATTCACCGGTTCAGAGACCGACAACGATCTAATACTGCGTGCTCGTGGATTTATTTTCTTACTTATTAGCGGACACATGCTTCCCGACTTCTCCGGGAATTTGGTTCACGTGCACTACCTCAACTTGTTGGAGGATTTTGATGCTATTAGGATATATAGCTGGGGTAGTTGCGTTCTTGGATTTTTGTATAGGCAACTGTGCACCGCAGCTTTAGAGGGTGCACAACAGATTAGAGGGGCTTTGGTGTTAGTTCAGATATGGGCGTGGTCGCGTATACCTACATTGCGGCCTCAGCTGATGATGGAGATTATGGCCTACCCTCTTGCTCCTCTTTGCGCAATATGGTGCACAACATTTGACTGTAGCCAGCTGCCTACGCACACTCTACTTACATACAGAGACCAGTTGGACTTTATGCCATCTGACCAGTTATGCTTTCCAATATCTTGTATTATTTGTAATTAATTGTTTTTCTTTTCCTTGTTGCATTTTTATTGACTTTGAGTTTTAACATGACAGTTTATGTGGCTCCCGTATTATGACCGCCCTCTGGTTCCATCTGACTTGTGGCGGGCAGAGGTGCCCCTCATATATTATGAGATAGTGGAGTACCACTATCCCGGACGTGTGATGCGACAGTTCGCACGGGCTCAGATGGTTCCAGATGCAGTCGATATTCGTCTGGACCTTCATCGGATCCAGTTAAGAGGGAATGACAACACATCCTGGGTTACACAGCATGCTATCCATGTGGATGTCTGGAATCAGTGGCGAGTTCGTGTTAGGGATGATCCTGCTATAGAATATGTTGAGGCATTGTCGTACCCCAGTGATGAGTACATAAGATGGTACAGGGGTATCACACGTGTTTACATCGGCAATCCAGCTAACCGTGATAACCGTGCGCATAGTTATCAGCCTGCCGGCGTAGACAAATGGATGATGGTAAGTTCTTATGCGTTTCAGTTATTTATGTTGAATTCTAATTTATTTATTTATTTTCATTTGTTAATTTCTAATTTATGGTAAGTACTTATTTCATTTGTTAAATTCTAAATTATTTAGTTATTTTCATTTTTTAGACTTTCATGTTGCAGGAGGTGGATGATATGGCTTCAGCAGAGATTCGGGAGCCACCTTCATCTCCTTCACATATTGCCGCGGTTGTGAAAAAAGTGCAGACGATCATCCGGCGGTGTATGGTCTCCATCGGTGGCACTTTGGGATGCACCCCTTCACAGCATGATATATAGGCGACATTCCCTGTTCAGCCCTTGCGTCGCCGCCCCCGAGAGCACGTTCCAGACTGAGGGGCTCGTGGAGTTAAAAGGGATGCTCGGAGACATCCTGGCCGGGGAGCAGGTGCTGGACGCCCTCTTGTACCTCCTGCTGAACAAAGGCAGGAACATGTCGACCCCCACCCAGCAGTGTTTGAGAAGGGTGAGGGATCTAGTGGCGGTCAACATTATATTGACCCATTCGACAGCTCCCACCTGGATATGCTGTCCTATAGTTTGGGGTTGACGCCAGATCCCGAATCTCTCCCTAGTGGATCCGGGATGTCACATATGCCTTCGGGACCCAGTTCAGGATTTACAGCATTCCAATCTCCGAATCCTTTAGCCTACGGGTTTGGGAGGTTTAGCGCACCACCTTCTCCGGGCACAGCCGGTGCATCAACGCCACATTAGCCTATATCGCAGGCATCTTCGTCTGATGAAGAGGGGGGGCAGGATGCTCTCGGGCGCGGGCATCGTGTTGGGAAGAAAACCGTCCGATTCACGCCATCCGACTGGCCTTAGCTGTGCAGACATAATTTTATATTTTTCATAGTTAAGTTATATGTAATCTAAAATAAACTTTACAGTGTTCATTGTACATTTTTTATTCTTTCAGTATGAAGATAGATTCTTGACTTTGATTTGCAAAAACCACAAACGAATTAAAATGCTTTAAACACTCAAGAAGAAAAAAAGTAAAAAAAATTTTAAATTTATTTAATAAACGAAAATTAATAATAATAAACCCTAAACCAAAAAAAAAAAAAAGAAAGTTCTGCATGTCCATGCAAATTAAAATAATAAAAAAATAAAAATAATAATAAAAGAAAACAGAAAGAAAAAAGCTGCACAAGAAAACCAAAAAAAAAGCAAAAAAAGAAAAAGCATGAAAAATAAAAATAAAAAAAAAAGAAACAAAAAAAAAAGCAGAAAGTTCTGCATGTGCATGCAAATTAAGTGCATAAAAAATAAAAAAAATTAATAAAAGAAAACATATAGAAAAAGAAAGGAAAAGGCTGCACAAGAAAACAAAAGAAAGGAAAAAGTTGCATGCATGCACATGCACGACGTGACGGATGAAGAAGGATAACGCACACCTGCGTTATCCAGGAGATAACGCACAACCGTCATGCGTTATCTCCTAGATAACGCATAACCAATGTGCGTTATCTCCTGGATAACGCACAACCAATCTGCGTTATCCTTGTTCTTTACTCAAGCACAGAACAATAATTGCACTGATTTTTCACTATTTCACTGTCTTCCTTCACAGTTTTCTCAAAAGTAAGGAGAATATTCCCTCTTTCAATTTCCTCCAAGGACAATAATGTATGTAAACCCGTGAACCACTAAAGAATAATTCATGTACAATCATACATATATAATAATTCAAGCAGCAACCCTAAACTTACCCCTTATTGCAGTAATCTAGTAAGTCTATAAATACATTAAACACTTACATTCTTTACATATTGAGAACAATCCAGCAAACCACTCACTGTTAAATTCAATTCCTGAAGTTCCTACCATCTTCATATTCACCCTAAACACTTACATTTTAGGGCTTTCTGAAATGGAATCAATCAACCCTGTTAGAGTACAGCTATTTTGAGATTCTGAAATTGCAAGGGATGCATACTGTCCCTATTTTACTGGAACAATTCGGAAAAGTTGGACATTGCTAACGAACCGAATAATTTCACATTCGGACCTAGTAAAAAAAATATTGAATACCGAGATATGGATCCCAATCTCTGGACTATTCGAATGACGATGAGGGTGCCTACGTACTACGAGGCTCATCGTATATTCTACTTTATATAGCATGAACAACGAAGAAGAAATGTATTTATGGACTATTTCGGCCGACATATCGAAGGAAAGAATTCATATTCTTGTTGAATTTGAGCCTATCGAACAACAAAATATTCCAATTACTCACAACATGAACACAACATCTTTGGCCGAACATATTACGGCCGTAACACAGATGGTTTCTGATGAACCGTCTATGTTGTACAGTACCGTAAACAATGATGACGATTAGGTTGACAGATCAGAAGGAGATAATGTCGTTTCTAGTCAATCTGAATCGGATGATGACAATGAACCGGAAAAAGGAGAGTTCCAAACTCCAATGAATCCTATAAACCCTGTGAACCCGGTCACAAAAAACACAGTACAACAATGGGAGAGCAACCAATGGTTCAGCAACGCTAAGTATGACTAAACACAATTTGGAGCATTCCTAGATATTGGCTCGGGTTCTCCTGTAGAAGACACTATAGAATCTGGTACCGTCTGATTACTCGACTGGAACGAATCCATGACAGACATACAGTTAGGCATGAGATTCGTTGACAAAGTGCAGGCAGTAAGTGCGGTTCGTAAGTACTCTGTCAGTGTAGGGCGTGAGTACCGAGTAATGAAAAGTAAGATAGATACATGGACCACAAGATGTTACCATCACAATGACGATAATTACTGTGCATAGTACATCTGTATAAAAAAGAAAGCCACGCATAATCGGTGGGAAATAACTAGATTCGTTAAAGAACACACATGCCTTGTACAGATAGAACAAAACAAACATAGAAACCTGTCTTCAAAATTTATATCAATGTCCATATCACACCTAGTTGCCAACGATCCTGAGATACTTGTTTCGAACATCATTCAAGAGGTGCAGGTATTGTATCAAACTGGTTGTACTTACACGCAGGCATGATATGCTCAAAAATTTGCCATCGAGAGGGTTTTTGGTAGCTGGGGTACAACCTTCAATATTCTACCCAAATACTTACAAGCTGTACAGGATATAAACCCGGGGACTGTCTACGAATTTTTGCATCACAGAACAAGCAGTTCCCCTAATTATGTTTTCAAATTTGTTTTCTGGTGTTTCTCGCCTTGTATAGACGGATTTCAATATTGCCGGCCGGTGATTTCTGTGGATGGAACACACTTAAGAGGACCATACAAGGGCGTGCTGTTAATTGCAAGTACGTGGGATGCAAATAATCACTTGTTCCCACTTGCTTTTGCAATTGTTGATAAGGAATCTTCCGAGAGTTGGAATTGGTTCCTTAAAAACTTGCGAGAATACGTTGTCAAAGATCGCCATGTATGCCTCATTTCTGATCGCCACAAAGGTATTTTCTCAGCTATTCAAAGTCAACCTTTGTGGCAACCACCATTTGCAGTTCACCGGTTTTGCTTACGTCACATTCGAGCAAATTTCAACAAGACCTTTAAAAATACAACCTTAAAAAGCTTGATGTGGCAGGCCGGAACAGAAACGAAAGAATGGAAATTTGACCGTGTAATGAAAGAGATTCAAGAAAGAAATGTGGATGCATACATTTACTTGATGAAGTTGGACGCAGAGAAATGGACACTGTTGCATGATGGCGGTCACAAACACGGTATCATGACAACCAACATTTCCGAGGCACTTAACAGTGTGTTGAAGAAAGCTAGGGTTCTACCTTTAAAAGCTCTGGTTGAACTAATATTCAACAAACTAGTTAAGTACTTTCACCAACACCGTGAAGAGGCAGAAAATTATGTGCATCCATTTCCAACTCGAATTTTTGACAAGTTCTTACGGATTGAACTGAAATCAAGATAACACAAAGTTACAACTTACAATCCGCGAGAGGGAATATACATGGTCAAATCTCCAATCTGAGTTTCTGGTACGGGCAATAACGTCTATACATTGTGGCTAAATAATAAATTTTGTAGTTGCGGAAAATGGCAAACATATACATTGCCTTGTTTTCATGTTCTTGCAGTGTGTAGAGAAAATGGGTCAAGAACAAATGCTTATGTACCGGAGATATATTCGCGACAAACGTACATAAAAACTTACCAAGCGAATTTTCATCCGGTCTTGAGTGAGAACTTTTGGAGGGATGTCCCTTTTAATTTGACATTCTATCCTCCAAACATGAAAAAGGAATGGGGTAGGAAACAAGGCAAGCGATTTCAAGGGGAAATGGATTATAGAAATCCGGATTCTCCCCCAAGATGTTGTAGATGTCGCATGCCGGGACATAATAGGAAAAATTATAATAACCCCGGACCGAGCAATGTATAAGTTTGACATTTTCTTGAAATAGTTGTAATAAAACATGTTTATAATAATGAAAATTTTCTTTCAATTTCTTCAAATTACTACATCATTGCTCTAAATTTTTACGGTTTCTTTAGTATTACTTCTTCAAATAACTTGCAATGGAATGGTCAAAATCTAAATATATTTTCCAAGCAAATGATATAAATAGCAAAAAATAAGTTAAATATAATAAATACAGTCTTTTTAAAAAAACTATACGATTATAAATTTTTTCAAAACAAATTTTCATTAAAAAAAACAATTCATTAAACAAATTACTAAGACAAAACTTACACAATTATAAGTTTTCCCAAAAGAAATTTTTATTAAAAACAAAATAAATATTCATTCAAAAAAATAAAATAGATTAAATAACACAATTGTAAACAAAAAAATAAATTTTTAAAAAAACATTTTAAAAAAATTTGAAAAAAAAATTTTTTTTTAAATTAAAAAATAAATAAAAAAATAATTACGTGGCTGATAACGTACAACAAGTATGCGTTATGCCGAGTCATAACGCACAATGGTTGTGCGTTATCATTAGAGATAATGCACAATCATTGTGCATTATGGCCTGAATCGAAAAAAAAATTTTTGGCCCACTTCAGTCTGGGCTTTTTAAAAATGGGTCCAGCCCAAAAAAAAATCGTGTATTTTAGCAATGAAGTAGTTGTGTTCGACTCAAAACTAATTTGAGAGGTATGCAAATAGAAGATGTGTTTTTTAAATTTAAAATTTTTTTGAGTGTATCAAGATCTAATTAGTTCATTTAATAGATTAAAAGTCTTCTAAATAAATCAAAACTTAAAAATTAATCAAAAACTGCAAATTATAGAAAATTAGAATCAAGGTCTATAGAGCATGAGAGACCTCTAAACTAAGCACACTCTTCAATATATATATATATATATGTATATGTGTGTGTATATATATACTAGCAAAACAATCCATGCTATACACATGTTAATTTTAGAAATAATAAAAGATTATAAAAATGAAAAAGAATTATTATTTTATTCATATTATATATATATATATATGTAATATGGAAAACATTTGGCCTCTCCTTTACAAATTATACATAACTCCTTTTACAATTTTTTGTTACTTTTTTTTTTAATGTTTGTATATGGTTCTCCAATGTAAGGACTTGTAAATTTGGTTGATTTCTTATATAGTGATGAGCCCATTTTCATGCACCATGGAAGAATTTATAAATAAATCCTAGAAGAAGAAAGACAACCTGCAATATAGATCCTCCTTCCTCTTTCCACCACAAAAAATTGTAAACAAAATAAATGAATTCAAAATTTTAATTTGAAAAACACTACTTAATTACCTAGTTGGAAAAAATAGAAAATAAAAAAAGCCACTACTTACATGGGTAAGTGTATGCCTAATCTTTAAGTGCTTTAAAAATGTTTGAAATTGAACATGTAACTGATATGATTTGCACGAATAATATTTTTTTTTTAACTTATAAAGATCGAAAAGCTAGAAAAATAAGGATAAGGATGAAGTCTTCAAGGCTTTAAGTGTGGAGAGAGAAGAAAATAGTTACCTATAACAAATATGAAAGAACACAATTGATGTGAGATCATAAAATGTATTTTAGGATGATGAAATGAAGTAAACCAAAGTTTGAGATAGATTATGGTGTGCATCTAATCTTTGTTGTGTAAGCATTTTTAGATTAAACGGACATGTTTTAAAAAATATATATCTACTATGGATTTTGAGAACTCATATTGAGAATGTAAATCATATGTCATGGCATTGGCATTGTGAAAGCCATGATCATTTGATTAAGAAAATTTTTTTATTAAAAAAAAGAGAGACTAGCCACTTGATTAAAAAGAATTAATAAAAAAATAATGACATTATGGTGAAAGAGAGCCAATATTTTAAGTTAGAGTATTTTAATTTATATCCTAATATAAAGAAGTATTTTGATACCCTTTCATAAAAAAAAAAAAATTTTAAAAAAAGTTCCCTTTCTCCTTTTTCGTCTATGGATTCCAAATTTAAATTTCACGAAATATAAAAAAAAAACTCACTTTTTCGAACTAAAAACTACACCAAATACATGTCATAGAGCATATTGTTGTTTCTTCTATTATTGACTGCTTGTCTTCAAGGACATAAAGTGGATTCCCTCCAATATAATTTTTGCAAATTTTCTTCATTAATAAAAGTTTATTTTTCTTCGTTAACATTAAGAGTTTCTTAATATTTCATGAACGTTAATTACTAAAAAACATAAATGAATTCTTTCCATATAATTTTTGCGAATTTTCCATTATTAATGTAGTGAAGTTATATTCCTAAAAGCTTACAAACCTAACCTAAACACATGATTATTGGATACTTTTAGTATTCATTCAAGTTGTACCATCTATATAGAATTACTTGAAAGTATATATCGCTTAATTAAGCATAATTATTTTAAAAAATTTAGAACAAGTTAAATGTCTTAATAAAAAGGATTTTAATTTGTTAGGGAATAGCTAAGAATCAAGGTTTTAAAAATTCAAAATTCAGGAAGGAAGCTGTCCATAAATGAAAGTTCTTTGTAATCTTCCAAAACCTTGAAGGTATTATGTATTTCATATTATAAACCCAAGCTAAAGAAATGCAAGAGAGTTCTTTTCATTATTTCATCATTTGAACTTAAATGAAAATTGCTAAACTGAATGAAACAATAATGTGCTAAAGTACTAAAGTCACTAAAATAGATGATCAAATATTAAAACAGAGTATTAAAATGGATGATCAAATATCTCAATTTATGCAATATTAAAATGGTGACAATTTTACATTGATGATCAAATAAATTTGATAAAGAGAATATAGAATACAGATTATTTCACCTCTTGTAAATGTGGAGCCGAAACAAAACGTTATTTGCCAATTTCAAAAGCTTAAACATGATAGTGCACAAGCTGAAAGTCGGAGACTAACACACAATAATAATATTGTATATTTTGCTTGTAAAACCTTTGGTGGAATGAAAAAGTTTAAAGAAAAAGAATGGATAAGAGAGAAATACATATGATGTTTAGAAATAAGAACCGCAACACTATGAGGATTTGTGGGATGGAAAATTGATATGGTTGTGGGAGATCGTGGAGGAATTTTTGAGAGGTATTAGGGAGAGGTTAGCAGGATTTTAAAATTTGTAAGTTAAACTTGGGTTAACCAATGGAATGTTTTGTAATTAATAAAAAAATAAGAAATATCAGAAATTGAGGATAGATAATGGAAGGCTTTAAGGGAAGAGAGAGAAGGAATTCGGTATTCAAATATAGTATATATATATCCCAACAAAAAGGTAAGATAATTAAGGAGGAAAAATTACAATGCTAATTCCAAAAAAAACAAAATAGTGAAAGAAGAAAAAAAAACAGAATAGTGAAAGCAAAAAGGATGGAAAGTTTGAACTAATATTTCTTTCATTTGAAAGCATGACATATGACACGAAAGAAAACCTTGGATGGTGAAAGAAGAAAAAATTCAGAATAGTAAAATCAAAAGTTGAAAAGTAAACTAAATATATTAAGTTAATAACTTTTTCATCTAAAAGGATGACCAAAATTACTTCCCCAAAAAAAAAAAAATTTATACCTTCCTTGAACAAATGATAGGAAAGAAGACCATGGAAAACTCATTCATGTTAATTGCAAAAAGTGAAACAAAACAGAAAATTGAAAGCAAAATAAAGAGAGTAATTTTCATTTTATATTGAAAGTTGACTTAAATACTTCAAAAAAAATATTCTTACCTTCATTCAACACATGACAATGGTGGTTTGTTAGGGATGTTTGAGGAGAAGAAAAGACTGAAAAACTACATTCGTGTTACTTCCAACTCTCTAATGGAGATAAATCTGAAACGTTAGAAGAGTCCCAAAAAAAATTAATATTTGAAGAAAATAAAATATATCAAATGCAGTGTCCATGGTCACAAACTCACAAAACTAAAGTCCAATATTTATTGAGGGACTGTGTAAACTGGAATAAATCAAGAATAAAGAAAAGTGAAAACTACTTTAAATTTGTGATTCTTTTTACTTGTTTGACCTAACTTTACTGCAGCAACCATCTTCAATTACACAACGGTAACCAAAAAATGAAAAAATGGAAAGAGTAGCTTCTTACTTAATAAAATGAAGAAGAATGTAGTATCTTTGTCTAGAAATCAACAATTCCTGCAAATAAGGAGATCTCAAAAAGGAAAACATATTTTTACCCACATAAAATTAATGGAAAAGTTCAAAAAGAGAGAAAGAGTTACTCTTTAACTTTAAAAAAATGAAGAAGGAATGGTAGTAATTGTTGGAAGGGAGGTCTTTGTAAAAAATTTTAAAAACAAAATGGAAGAGAGGAGAAAAGACAACAGCGAAAAAAGAATCTTTAATTTATAAAAAAACTACAAAAAAAAAAAAAAGAAGATAAGAAACTGATAATAACGATAGTGAATTTCTGTGTAGTAATTGAGTTAAAGTTTAACTAAGAAATTGGTATAAAAGTTATAAGGTTAAATGGATAAAGTTTAGGAGATATGGTTGGACAAAATGGAGTTACGTGGGTGTAGTGAGGAAGTTAGTATTAATATTTAGAATTAAAAATAGAAAGATTTAGAAAAAAGAAAAAAAATGATTGAGAAACAGAGGATGTAAAAGGGGGGAGAAATTTTCTCTCTTCTTCTGCAATATATTACAAGATGTATATATATATATAGTATCATACCAATTCATATAGAGAGGTACGATGGAGATTAGCTATGCAGAAGATCGTTCAACCAAACATTATTGACAAATAACTAGGAGTTCATATGAGCTACACTGTGTATAATAATATTAACTTTTTTATTTACATATTGTATAGAAACTACATAAGAATTAAACAATGCACGAGAATTGCGGATGGCCGGTATAATATTGTCCGTCGGGAGTGATATGCATTCACTGAATTAACTTTATGACTTAATTGTTGACTATCTATTTTGACAACAAAAGAGGAGAAGCTACACAACTGAGCCAAGTACAAACTCTAGACTTGAATAACCGGATGCGCTTCTACACCTAAGATTGAAGAGCATCTCAGAAGAAATTTTTAATACCAATTAAGTTTAGAGAAATTGGCCAAAAATATCCATGTATAATTTAAGTTTTGTCTTTTGAGGGCATTATTTAATTCATTAGCTACTTCTGTCGAATAACTTTTTATGAGGGCAAAAAATATCCTTAAAATGCAGTTGTGGATGGTTTTTAGTCAATTTGTATCACATGACGCTCACATGTCATTTTTAGTAAGGGTAAAATTATTTACACACTAATTTAATTGCCAATCAATAACTAAAATGGTCGAAAATAACTTGACTCTGAATCAACCTGAATAATTGTCAAGTTATTTTAATCCAATCCAGACGTGGGTTGACACTTACATTAGTGGTTGGTAAGGATAGCAATGGGGGCGGGTGAGAAGGAGACCATCCCCTGGCTCTATCCTCACTTCCCTACCTTATCCCCATCGCTAACATATCCCTGTGTTTAGGCATGAAAATATCTCCATCTCCAACCCAACCTCCCCTAATTAATCCTCATCCCCAACCTATCCCACGCTTGGAGAAGAAATCTAGCCCCATCCTCAACCCATCCCCTCAAAGCTACTGGGGAATTGGAGACCCAAGCGGGAATTAAATATATTATTTCTAATAACCTTGTTAAACACAAAATAATAATATGCATGCCACAAAATCAAACGAATTAAAACTTTAAAAAATACTTTAAGTAATAATCCTTTCAAAAAAATGTCTAACTATGTGCACCAATAAAAAAAACTCATAAGCTACGGTTCAACAACTTTCAACCTAAAGAATACATAACAAAAGTCCAATGACATAAGTTCAATAAAAAAAATGCAAAAGTTCAATAATATATGTGCAGTAATAAGTGGAATAACATGAGTGAATAATCTTCAGAGGCATAAGTCGTAAGTTCGTTAAAATCTTCATTAATCAATCAATATCAATCGAACAAATTCTTTTTCAGTTTTAGTATTTAGTTTATACTATTTTACTAAAAATATTATATATATACATATATATAATAATAATAATAATAATAATAATAATAATAATAATAATAATAATAATAAGAATGGGGAACTTGATCCTTGCATCCAACTTATCCCCAAGTTTTGCTACAAAATTCATCTCCATCTCCATCTGGGTTCCCAGTCAAATGGGGTCAAACAGTCATAGATGAGTTGGGGCGGGTGGATACCCATTTGGACCCGCTCCATCACATCCCTAGTTTTTAGACAATTTTGCCCTTATTAAAAATTATATTTGAAATTCACGTGAAAGAAATTGGTCAAAAACCACTCATAGCCACCGAATGAGGGCATTTTTGGCCCTCAAAAAAAAAAATTTGGCAGAAGTGGCTAATAAAATAAATAATGTAGTCAAGTTGCAAAACCTGAATTATAGAGAGGCATTTTTGGTTAATTTATCTGTTTAATTCTTTTCTCACTTCATATCCCATATATTTTCTTATAAATAAATTTTTTTTCATGAACTTTAAATACTAAAAAAATTTACTTTTTTAAAATTTAATTCATTCACTTCTTAAACCTCCTAGGATAAATACACTTAGGTTATGTCTGGTGCCATATAGGGTTGTAAATGGGGTAGATCTTACCTGTATCTGACTTGGTTTATACCCATTTATAGCGGGTAATGTTCAAAATTTATACTCGCGGACCCGAACCCATACCCATATAACTTCTATTAAATGGGTTTGTGCAGAATATGATGATACACAGACTCGTTTACCTGTATACTCGGTATAATAAAATAATATATATTATTATTTTTATATTTTTTAATTAACACATAATTTTTCCTCTAACTAAGGCCCTTCCTCGGATTGGTTAGTTTGTTTCCTACTTAATTCATTTTTTCTTTCTTTATCTACTAAGATTAATGTTTCGATTTATTTATTTTTTGTGCTTATTTTGGTTTTAAATTTAGGTTCAAGAATGGGTGGTTTAGATTCCTACAGAACAGCTGGAGATTCTTTCCAGAACTATTACATGGTACATAACTAATTAATTATCATATAATTAATCCTTTTATGTTTTATACATATTTTATTTAATAGGAAAAAAAATAGAAAAATGGCAGACGGGTATCGATATCCCCGAACCCTACTTGAGACCCTAAAGCATCGAATTTGGGTCTATAAATTTTATACTTAGCGGGTCTAGGTCTGGGTATGATTTCATGTTTCGCTATAAGGGTCTGGGTCTGGTACAAGGAGTATTGTACCCGTCTCGACCCGTTTACAGCCCTAGTGCTATAAAATTGGGGGTTTAGAATTAGAATTGGGATTCCAATTCTAATTCTTTTGTTTGGTTAAGCCATCAATTATAGAATTAGAATTAAATTTCAATTCCAATTCTACAAAATCCACTAGTTTCAATTCCAAATCGAAACATAAGAATTATAATTTCAATTATACAAGATTTTCATATTCATCACTTCTATTGTTAATTATACAATTTAGTTATATTCATATGCTCTCATATACTCATGCACACTTTCTCTTTCTAAAACTCATAACACTTTCTCTCTCTAGAACTCACAACATTTCCTCTCTTTAGAATTAACGACATTTTTTCTCTTTAGAATTCACGACGCTTTTCTCTCTAAAAATTCACGACACTTTCTCTCTCTAAAATTCACGACACTTTTCTCTTTAAAATTCATGAAACTTTCTTTCTCTAAAACTTACAACACTTTCTTTCACTAAAATTCATGACACTTTCTCTCTAAAATTCACGATATTTTCTCTCTAAAAATTCGCAATACTTTCTTTATCTAAAATTTTGCGACACTTTCTCTCTCTAAAAATTCTCTACAATTTCTCTCTCTAAATTTCACACTCACTTTCTCTCTCTAGAATTAAAACTCACTTTCTCTCTCTAGAATTAAAACTCACTTTCTCTCTCTAGAATTCACACTCACTTTTTCTATCTAAAAATCATACACACACCCACTCTTATACATATATAAATTTTGAATTCTAATTCTATAATTTTTTTGAACTTCCAAATAAAGGAATTAGAATTAGAAAATGAATTGCACAATAATTCTTTAGTTTTACCAAATAAAGGAATTGGAATTACAATTCTTAGAATTCTATAGAATTCTAATTCCAATCCAATTCTAGGAACTACACGCAACCTTAAAGGAACCCAAAATAAAAATTAACTAAACTTTCTTCAAATAGGTGAAAATTTAAAAACTAAACTTAATCCATATATACTCTTACAGTACGTGTGGTATACTAGAATGATATGGAATGGAATCCTTTACTATACGAAATCTTTTCTCATCCGGAATGGAATAGAATCCTCTGTATGTTCCGGCATTTGGAAGGAAAATGTAAAATGTAATGATTCATTTTATTTGTTTGGAAAAATTATTATCTTATGTCGGAACGTGATGTGAAATTTGCAAGTACACAAATATCTTAGCAAGTAATAAAGTGATGATTAAAAATCATCCCACGAGAATTGTTATTTAACTGAGAAATCATCCAATTAACCGACTTAAACTAAAAAGAAGTTTATTGATTAATGATTGAAACTAATGAAGACTAATAACGAAAATTAACGATAAAAGAAAATTGTTTAAGAAAAGTTATGATTAAAGTCGAACTAAGGTATCCCTAATCCAGTCTACTCATTTGATGTCTATGATTGATTTATTCTCGATTAACTCTTGAATTGGTTAACTGTAGGATTCCCGTAAATAAGTTAGACTCACTCTCGTGCAGTAAATCTTCTAACATCGCTAATAAACCGTATTTCTAAGTGATTTTAAGCATCGAGACCGCATACATCTCTGTAGATCTTCCCTAATTTTAGTTCCTACTTATTAAAAACCGTACGAGGAAACCAAATCTATCTCTAATCAATTTTACGATGTGTTGTTATTACCTTGATCTAATTAAACGTAGTGCCTCTCTGACACTAGATACAATCTATGAACACGCAATAGTTGATAAGAAAATCGCAAACATTAAAGACAAATAATAACAATAATCAAGAACAAGATACAAGATAGAATCTTTAAATAAAAACAAAGGCATTAGTCACAAAAGACTTAGTTACTCATACTAAATAAATAAAGAAAAAGAGAGTTTAGAAGAAATCCGGAAAGCCACTTCCGAATCCACCTTCAAGGGCTTCAATGAAAAGATATGTAAAATATTCTGTATTCGATGACTCCTAAGCTCCTTTATTTATAGCTTACAGATTTAACAAAAAATTTCTAATCAATCTTTTGAGTTAACTAATCAATCTTTTAATAATATAAACTAAAAAAGATATTATTACAAAATTTATAGAAATATTTTATAATAAATTATAACTATAAATTAAGATATAAACTAAAATATTTTTGTATCAAATTTTAGAAATTATTTTGTAATGAATCATAACTAAAAAAAAAGATATTTTGAATATTTTCAATAAATTGATTAAATTTGGAAGATGAACGGCTCATTTATTGAGTTTTGGAGGTAATAATACCTTTTCAATTTCAAACACAGTTTTTGTCCCACGTGACTTTGTCCTTTTGACTTTTTCTTTTTTTCTTTTAATTTTCTTCTGGTGTTTGCACTTTAATCCTCCGAAGTTTTTTTTACTTCAATTTAGTCCTATAAATTAAATAAAGTATAAATGAGATTATTAATTTTAATTAATCTTAATTTACACTAGAGTTTAATTAAAATAAATATCAAATTAAGCCAAAAAACTAGTGAAAATATCAATCTATCATACCGGAATAAAATTATATATAATATGACATAAATGTCCTGTTAGCATCAAATCTTTTTTTCATACTTTAACACACATTAAGCTTTAAAAAAATCAAATATTTTATTAAAGTGTAAATATTCACATACAAGGTTGGAAATATTCATAAAACAATTCATTTTAAATATCAAAATAAAAAAAAAGTACGATATGTAAAAATTAATTGAACGTAATATATGTAATATATTGAGGGTATAATAGTACAATATTTTTTAAAATGATTCCCACTTCTTCGGGAAAAGGCCTTTCTATAGGTTTTTAGTATGGAAAAGTCTTTCTAACTTCTTCCTGGAATGGGTTTTTCAGTGAAAGGCGACTCCTACTTCTAATTAGAAAACCAAACGTACCAAACACAGTGTTAGGTTCTCTTAAATAGCGTTTGGTCATGATATTTTTGTATTTTGATTTCGAAAAAGTAAAATGAGTTGTGAGAGAAAACGTGAATCTCAACCTAAGAATTTTTTTGAGTTAAAGTAATAAAATGTGATGTTACAATAGTACAATTCATATCGTATGTTCCCCATGAGACAAAGACCTAACAATCTGTAATATTAACATCTTGCCATTTCTTAACTCTAAATAGAATAACATTGAGGGTTAATACCAAAAGGGTACCTCGAAACTTTGTCCATTATGTCAATTAAGTATTCAATATTTGAAAATAACAATTAGGAACAATTTGCTTTTCCAGTAAAATAGATTGAACAGAAACTGATTAGAAATGAGTAATGTATGTTATGCTGAGGAAAACTAATTTCGCTATTGCATAGGAGGGAAGCTAGTAATCAAAATAGAGGAAAGAAACATAATAAAAATAAAAATTAAAAAAAAAAACTCTTTCTTCCTAAGTCCATCAAAACACCCAAGTACCACCAAATTCCATCAGGAAAAAAAATGGCGTGAGTCTCTTCTCTTCTTTCTCTAAACCCTGAAAAATCATATACCAAAGCTTCATCAAATTATTATTGTGGCTTAAAAAAAACCCTTCTTTTACTTGCAATCAATTGTAAGAGGTAAGGGATATTATAGAGATTAAAAAGTTACAATCTCCAGAATTTGTGAAATTGTAAAACAAATACTCTTTGGTGAGGGGTTAGTACCAAAAAGGTACCTTTCATAAAATTGGTTTCCCAAATTTTATTTAAGGCATAATAGACATTACTAATTTCCGATCAATTTCCATTCAATTCATTTTACTAGAAAAACAAAATTATTCCCTAATTATCATTTTTTAAAATTGAATACTTCAGGTACTTTTTTTAATTTACCCTAACATTAACTGCATCCAAACTAAGATTTCAAATGTTAAACCTAAAATTTCAAATGCTATCTAATCTCACACTGAGATTGAATTCAAACACAAAAATAATTTTGTTTAATTAGTTTGGATACTACACTTCCTCTTACAATTGATTTACCAATTAAAAAAATCTCTATACTTTTTTCAAACTTAAATCTAGTTCAATTGCACATTATAAAGTTTAAAAAAAAAGAAGGGGCCCTACAAAGTTTCCCAAATTTTAGGGGTAACAAAGCAGAGAGTCCATTTGTAAAGTAGGAACTCTATCAAAGCTATGGAATAAGCTGCCCAATCATGTTTTTTAACAATAAATTAACAGGGAAGAAATACTAGTACAATAACACTTAAATCATAATATTATTTCAACTAGTTATCCAACTGCCAACCTCTCAGCTTTGAGTACATTGCAACATTGTAAGATAACACTACAAACAAAATTGCCACTGAAATCTGCATTTTTGTCTAAAACAATAAAATTTAGTAATACCAAAAATTACACAACATACTTTTGACAAGTACTTTCACTCACTTGCGGCCTCCTCGCATTGCTTTGAACTCCGGGTCCCTAGAAACAAGAAGGAAATCAAGAATGAGAATTTTCATTTAATGATTTTTGTACACTAGAGACGAGTTTTCAAGCAAAATATGGTTTACACCTCTGTATGTGATCAAGAATCAGGAGCCTTGGTCCCGGGGGGATGTGGGCATCTCTTAGAGCACTGAAAATGCAATATATCCGTTAGCCTGGATTCAGCTAATTTAAATCTTTACATCATACTAAAAGGTTATGTATCTGTACTTGCCTATCATTTAAAAGTGGCAACGTGTTATCTGTTAACATGCCTTTCTTGAAATTCTTCTCATAGTTTTGCAAGCCAAGGCTTGACAACATGGACCGTGTCTTTGCATAGTATATATCTTCAGTGGGTGGCTGTGAAAACTTTTCACCTAGCTGCATGAACCAAAGAAAAATTGAAGATTCTTCACAAACTACACTAGATGAGATAATGTATAACAAATGGAGTCAAGTGTATGAACAGTTATCACTGAACTATCGCCAAAATGCAAAACTTGACAAAAAGCGAAGGAAAGAAAGATAGGGAGGAAAGGAGGACAGGGCCCACGAGAAGGGGGTAGCTGAAGCTAGGAAGGCTAAGCCAAAGAAACTTTTATTTTTGTTTTCTTCCTCTAATATAAAATACATTTGCATCAATTGTATGCTGTAGAACTCTAAATCGGGGAGTAAAAGAAGCCTCTCTTGGCAAAGATAAATTGATCGCACAATAATAGTAAGAAGAACATTGAACTTTTGCAAAAACATTGCAAATAACAACACTAGCTTAGCAACTTTAAAGCACACGAGAAAGGACACCAAAAATTATGAATACGTAATAAGAAGGATTGCATTACTAACTTTACAAGTTTGAGATGGTTTAATATCTTAATTGTTACTTTAGAACCATAGAAGTTTTCCTGGAATTCCAACCAATAGTTATTCCAATGACTTTCCGACATAAAATCAAGAACATATCATCTGCTGAGAGAGGACAAATGGAAAGTCATAAATTCACAAATTATTGTATGAAAGTAGTCATTAAGTTACAAGAAATGCATAGTTAAACAATGAAACAGGTTTTAAGGAAACCATGATTTCTTCAAATCACCAACTTTACCTTGTAAATTCCACCTTGCATAAGGGCAAAAACGAGGCCTGATGAAATAGCACTGCCTATTTGATTTGGCCCACCAAACCCACTTACTAATGTAAACATGACTCCAGAGCCAAAGGCTGCGACCATACTGCAAAGACAAAACTTGTCAGTCAACAGATGCAACAAAAGGAAATCTACAAGGACAAAATAGAGGAAGAAGGACGGGGAGATAAATGAACAGAACAACAGGGTTGTGCATGGGATGGATGAGCATCATAATACGAAATACTCATGGCATAGGTTAAATGATTAAAAACAGCAATGATTTTTTGAAGTGACCTTTTTCAGACTTTAGTCTCAAATTTTAAGCAGAAGACCATGATGTTGAAAACCCCTTGGATCATGCTCCGAACAACTAAAGCAAATCTCCTCTGTATTGAATAACTCAGAGCCTTACATTGCAAAACTTTAAAAGAAATAAAGCAAGAGAGTAAAGACAGAGAGTAAGGAAAAGAAAAGAAGATACTCAATCCTGCCAAAGCATTTCATTTTGAGATGTAAAGTTGCAAAACTGAATTTTCTGTAGATTGCATCAGTTGCAATAGAAGTATAGCATCTAATATTAAAGAGGCTTCAGATACACTATTTCTTTCATACCAAACCCCCCCCAACCCACCCCCTCGACCCCACACCACCCCAAAAAAAGAAAAAGAAAGGAAAAACCAAAACAAAACTGAAGTCATTGTAACAGAAAAAGACTAGAATAACAAAGGCTTGCACAATAAGTTTGTCATTAACAGTCGACTGAGAGCCCCATCAGCTGGAATGCTGGTAGAAACAAAATAAAAGATGCAACTTCAGTACTCAACTAGACAAGCAAGAGCAAAAAATAATGAGCTTCTTTGTTCTCCTAGACAGTTGAGAGCAAGTGCTATAAAATTATGGATTCCAATAATTAACCTGTTCTGGACATCTTCCTTGCCTCTCAGTCTTTTCATGACACAAGATATGCCAGCATTGACACCTGTCATGACAGCAAAATTACGAGCTTGTACAAGTGGACCTCCTGCAAGTGCCTGTAAGCAAACACCATAGTGAGATATGCAAGCCATTGAAAAACAACTAGGTACTAAAGTGGTAAAAAGACTCATTGAACACGTGAGGACTAGAAATTGGAGATCAAATTTGAAATCTATGCCAATTTCATAGCTCAGGCCCCTCTTCAAAACCATCTTCAACTAATGTGGCATCAAGAATGGCTCAAACACTCAAACAAAACCTACGCCTTCCCTGTTGGAGCACTCAATCTTATCTGCCCTGGATTCCATTATTTAAACCCAAAAACATTGAAAAGACACATAATTACCAATACAAATCAATTACAATCATACCACCAGGAACCAAAAGCAAGAAAAATTTACACCACTAATCCATGCTCCTAGGTTATAATAAAAAAGCTACTTATTACTATCAAATCCCATCCATGGTATATCCATTTCAGTCTCATCCAAGGACGAATTTCCTTGATGCTTGAAAGATGATTCTCCCACCACCCCAGAACAAAACTTTCAAAACAGCATGAAGAGAGAATTTTCGACCCTGTAAGTAAGTCCCCAATTTTTCTTTAAAGAAGATTTGTAATAAGAATAAAAAAGGCCAATTTCCCAAAAAAAAAAAAAAAATCAAGAAAGAAAATTCAGCTCTAATTCTATGAAGCAGGCAAATAATTAAGCAGAAACCAAAAACATACAAAACAAACAACATGAAACGTAAAGAACCGAACTGACATTTGCTTGCTTAAGCGCTGCCATGGCGTCGGGGTTGGTTCCTGACCCCGGTGGAAGGGTGGTAAGAGAGGAGGAGACGTCGTTAGTAAGGGTGCCCATTAAGCCTCCGATAGCGGCACCCTGGAGGCCACTGGTAGCGGTGATGACAGCAGCCTCCACCGGCAAGGACTGCTTTTCAAGCCAGGCCTTGAACCCAGTTTCTAGTTCCTTGTACTTGGCCTGCAACTGAGCAATTGGGTTGCCTCCCGCTAAGTCCTTCGACACACGAGCTACATCCATCACCACCACGCCTTGCTTTCCCTCACCCATAATCTCCAGCTCCTGTTTATGCAGCTGATTTTTCAAAGGGATTTCCTTCTCTGAAAGAATGTTCACTCTGTTTCAGAGAAGGGGGGAGGAGAGGTTTTTGACAAATTGGGAATAGCAGGGATGGATAGTGTTTCTCATTTGACTAGATTACCAAATTCGCCCCTAAACCCCCCAAAACCCGATACGTACTCACCCTGTTACTCTGCTTGCCAAATTCGGGTTTTCAGGCCCAATTGCCGCGCCGCTTAGGGTCTCTACTTGATTAGCCTTTTTTTTTCTTTCCCCTCCTTTTATCAATAGTCTTTTTTTTAAAATTTACTTTTTCTCAATAACGTCTAAACTCTCTCTGCATCTCATAATGAGCTATAAAATATGACTGATTTAAAAATCATTGAATCAAATCTGATATGCAGACAATTTAAACCTATATGAGCTAAGCTATGTGCACTGACATTTACAAAGGGATAATATCTTATAATATGAAATTTTATCTTATAATATAAACTGGAGGTAGTAAAAAATCAATATAGTTAGACTTTTTATTTTTAATGCTTAAGAAAAAAAATATTCCACATTTGTATAATTCATAAAAATAATAATTCACAATACTCGACAGAACGTAATAGATGAGATTATGTACGCCTCGTCTGTAAAGTTTTGTTGAGGAAAAATTTGTCCTCCCATTCATTTTTTTCAAAATCACTTATGTGCGTGTACTGTGTCTTAACCCTATCAACATAACGGTGCACAATAATAATCTTGGAGAGAAAATAAATGAATTAACAAATTTATTTATTTTTGATAGAAATCTCATACGCAAAAGCATGTGATGCCGTTGTCAGATTTTGTTATTTGAGTAATGAGAGAATCAATAATTTTATAAATTGTATAGATGTGTAATTGAATTTATTAAAATGCTAAGTTATGAGTTAAGTTGCGTTAAGTAAAATAATTTATGGTATATTTTTAACTATTTAAAAATAATAATTTTGAAATTAAATTAAGAAGTATTTTATAAATTTTCTTTTAAAAATGTTGAAAACTTTTCAAATTATATTTAATGTACATTAGATTATAGAAAGAATAGTATTTTTTAAGTATTTAATCCTGAAAATTAAAGATTAAGGTATCCATTTGTCAATAGCTCTTAACTTGAGGGTGTTTTTGAAATTAAGGCCAAAAATGTCAACAACCTTTTTACCTTACGGAGACCGCGAAGCCTCCTCAAGTCTAAGACCGCATCTAATGCGTTAAAGTAGACTGGTCAAAAACCCGGGAAATCCCCCCTGCGGAACCCTATTCAACCTGCAAAGAAACGGTGTAGCTGAACCAGTGAAACTGCAAGGCCAGTATCCAGGCAATCTCTTGGAATTCTGAAAGAATAAAAAATAAAATGAGCAGTAGTCGGGAAAATTCTCCAGATTGGCTCCGCTCTTACCAGGTAATTGGCTATTTAGCTCTCGCAGTTAATGCCAGTGTACATGCAGAATTGATTTTAACTGTTTAGTTGTTACTTCTCGTCAATTCAGTTCTTCGATGCAAAGTTTGAGATTCACTTCCGCAATTCAAGTAATGTATATTTTTAATTGCCAAAAGCAATGAGTTTAGCCAAAATAAAAAAGAAACAAATTACTTTTTCCTGTTTAATTGTCAGTTTGGGAGTATGGAGCTGAGGAGCTTATTTATGTTCCATTTCTTTTTTGTTCCTCTTATATTTATTAGTATTCAGGAAATGCTGCTAAAATAAAAAAAAAGGTTTTTTTCGTTTTTTGATGCTTGTGCGCAGTTAATTATTGTGCAATCTGCTGCTGACTTTGTGACTTATGGTGACAATGTTGAAATTTACTGAACAGGCTCCATATCAGTCAGCTGTGATCTTATCATCAGATTCTGGCTCCCCACTAACTGATGATGAAGATGAAATGAACCTTAGTAGATTGTTTAAGAAAGAACCAAGTCCGGTGAAGATAGAGGATGATCAGGTTGAAGAAGTGTCTGGAGTGAATGAGACTTTAAATGTGAAGTCTCCATCAAAAAAGCAGAAACCAGCCCAAACTCCGGCCAGGAAAAGGAGAAGGGAACTTCTCCATGAAAACGAGGGTGGTTATTTCCCTCAATCAAATGTTAACTCTTTATCAAATTCTGCATCCCCACCAAGTGATGATGAAGATGAAATGAACCTTGGTAGATTGTTGAAGAAAGAACAGAATCCTGTGAAGATAGAGGATGATCAGGTCAAAGAAGTGTCTGGAGTGAATAAGGCTTTAAATGTGAAGTCTCTATCGAAAAAGCAGAAAGCAGACCAAACTCTGGCCAGGAAAAGGAGAAGGGATCTTCTCCATGAAAATGAGGGTGGTTATTTCACGCAATCAAATGTTAATTCTCTTAAATTCATCAAGAAGCTTTATATGTTCAAAGTTTGAGGGAAGGGAAGCATTTTGACAATGATATTTTGGCATGATGCAGAGAAAGAGACCGGAGGACAGCCACTTGAGGCAGAAGCATCCAAGAAGCCTATAGCATTTCCTGTAAGATCCTTTCCGAAGGTTTGAGATTTCATTATTTCCTACTGAACCAGGTGCAGATAATGACTGCTCCAATGCATTGTTATGCTTATTTTGCAGTATGTTATAGAGTGATGTTGCGCACTTGTACCTTCTATTGGATCATTGTTCATCATCTATGTGGCAAAATGAAGTTTTAAATCAGGGATCTACTTGCTACTCTACATTTGAACTGTTGAAAGTATATGGATAGGAGAGCCTATGCTTTTGGGTGATTGTTTGACAGGGTAAGAAATAGTAAATCTAAAATAGAAACCATGTGCTGGAAACTTTATTGAGTGAGCAAGAGGTGGCAATGCCATTTTAATCTGAGTTGAAGAAGAGAGAGGTGACATTTTAATCTGAGCCATGTTAATATGATTATTCTATCGTCGTACATCTTTATATGGGGAATGACACCACTACAAGTGCAATGATGGCTAATTGTATTATCACAGTGATAGTTGAGTTTAGATTTTGAGATCAGTCATTGGTTCTTCCCTTATTTCTCTGCCTCAGTATTGTGCTTATGTCATTCTCGGAGCTTCGTATTGCAGAAGTTACCCTATCAAGCAATAGGTGTCATAGCTGTCTTTAGTACTTTATGGAAATATTCTTAATGGGATCATGATCTAGGAGATGACTACTTTAATATCATACTGAATAAAGAAAAAACTGCACACATTAAGAGGATTCAGTGGTTAACTACTCTGACAGGCAGGCATTGCTTGAATAAAGACTCATGATTCCCTCATTTGTGCATAATATCCACAACTAAAATCATTTTATTTACTGATATATTTAAAATTCTTCATAGATTCATGTGGACCATTGTCATACACGATCCTGTGGTTATGCTACTTTCCTATGTTGTTCTCCCTCTGAAGTTTACTTGATTCTGCCTTCTTGTAATAGTGTTTAGTTCTGCATTCTGCCAGATGACTGAGTTCTGGAGTTTATCAGAGGAATCTGATTGTTGCTGAGAATTTTTTCCTTTTCTTCACCTCTATGCACATTATGAAAATATATTTCTTGAGCAGGAACAAAATCATTCAGTTTGGGCATTATCTTCAGATTCTGAGTCATGTCGTGAGTCAAAACCTGTAAATGTGGATGTTAACTGTGTCAAAAGATATCCTTTGAGTGAATATCTGGACACAGGGAAGGATGAGGGTGCAATTCTTGATGATGATGGAGAATCTCCGTTGGAAATTTCTCCTGCAAAAACACCAAAAAAGCAGCTGAAGAGGGAGAACAAAGCTCTGACAGTGGAATCTGTGAATGCCTTTAAGAATGGAGGTAATGAAATGTCCAGTCCTTAGGTTCTGATACAGATATTCCAAAGTAACAAGTTTAAGATGAATGGGTGTTGGAAAAACAACTTTAGAAAGGATGCTCCTCGTCTTTTAAGTGTATGTCTTCCAGATTTTGCATCAAATTAATTATCATAATGTAATGAATTGTATTAGGTAACACTGGAGACATGGATGTTGGGAAAGATATAATTGAGAAACGTAGCAGGCCCAATGTGAGATGCTTTAATTTCCTTTTCAGTTGTTTACTATGTTGTTTTTATTAAATTACTAATGAAAGATACTTGTGCAGGTCTCCTCAAGGTTGCCTTTGGTACTCCCTGAGAAAGTACAAAGATCAAAGGTCAGCCAGTGTTGTTCTAGTTATAGGGTCATATGTCAGTATGGTTATTTCATTGTCTTTTTCTTAGAGCTTTATTGTAGTCTTCCATCCAACATAAGTAATCTCATATTCATCTGTGAGAACTAAGGATTATCGTTCATAAGATAACAAACTGGTGACTATCCATTATTCTGGTAGAAAGCATATGCAGATGAGATGGTGAACTACCAGTAGGTTGCATTCTTATATTTTTTTTTTTCCCTGGAAGGTTGCTTTCTAATATTCATTTCTTAATAAAGTTGACCATTGGATATTCAACTTCCAAGGTTGCCAAAAGCTGTTTCCTTATTTTGTTTTGCATTTCCGCAAAATCTTTTTACCATGATAGCTTGATGCACAACTTGAGATTTCTTTTTGTTTTCTTTCCAGGCACTTGTGGAGTGTGAAGGTGATTCTATAGATCTGAGTGGTGATGTGGGTGCTGTTGGACGGGTAGTTATTTCAGATGTTTCATCTGAAAATCATGAGATGTTATTGGATTTGAAAGGCATGCTCACTATCTTAGTTCTTTGTTACTAAATCTATCAACCCGCATTCATCCCTGCCTAAGAGAGAAGGAAAAGGAAAACTAACAGACGTATCCTTTTTCTTTTTCAGAAACCAACAGACTGCCCTCTTTATTTTTATTTATTTTATTTTTTAACCAACAGAACTATCTTGATGAGCATTATCTTTGATAGTTCATCCGTATGTTTGCTCTGATCCCTTCTCTTTGCTGTTCCTATTTAGGAACTGTGTACAGGACAAGTATTGTTCCTTGCAGAACGTTCTGTGTGGTAAGTCATCTTTGAAAAATCTGTCTCTCCCTCAAACACAAACACACACAGATGGGCAAACCCACTTACAGAAATGTATGACCGACTTTGCTCCTTATGTTACAGGTAAATTTTGGTCAATCAGAAGCAAAGGCAAGTCTGCTATGTACTCATTCCTTTTCTTTTCTTTTTTTTAATAAATAATTTTCATTTAGTCTACCATGTACCAAATCCTCCCTCTCCCAATACTTCCCTGCCCAGAAAATTAAAAAGATATGGGAAAAAGATACTTTATCTATTGGTTTATGCTCTATATACTGTTAAATGAATTAAGCTAATCTAGTCTTGAGGGACTCTTCTTTATGCTGTATTACTACTTAACTTGTGAATTTTGCTTTCTTTAGATAGAAGCAATCGTGAACGACTTTATTCAACTCAGGCCACTGTCTAATGTTTATGAAGCTGAAACAATGGTGGAAGGTAAAATTTTGTGTTTGTAACATGTATTATATATATTTTCTAGAATGATAATGCTGACTTCTTTTTAAGTTAAATCTTTTCTGCATTTGTAGGTACGCTAGTGGGCTTCTCTTTTGATTCTGATGATGACGCTGATGACTTGTCTAAATCCGCTTTACCAACCAATCAAAATGAGGATGCTGAGGAGCAATCCAATGGGAAAACCAAAAAGAAAACTCAGAAAGCATCAGTATGTTGTCTTGGCCTCTTTAGTTTATCTTCTTTAATACTTTACCACCTTTCCATCTCAAGCCAATTTATGAAGGGCACAGGTTTGCTAATTTGATAATCTTGATACAGGGGCCAGCGGGAAAGAAAGCTAAAACTGCTGGAGGAAAGCCGGCAAAGAGAGTAAGAAAGAAATCTCAAGCTCCAAAGAAGAGCAAGACCAAGAAATGAGAGGTTAGGTTTCTGATTTACCCCCACCCAAAAAAAGGAAAAAGAAAAAGCTAGAGAGGTTTCTGGGGTGATATTTTCGCGGCTGATTCTTTCTTATTCTCCTTGCATATAATCTATACTATGGTTTCCAAGCTGCCCTAGCTGACAAGTACTTTTAGACAATCGGATTACAGATATCATACATGTTGTACAATTTAGGTGCATCAATAATGTGTATCCTTTTCATGTTGTGTGGCAATTGAATTTACAATCAATTATTAAGATTCATATGAACCTTTGGAGCCTATCTATTCTATCTTACAGAATCACAGTCGGAAAAAAATCTGTCCTTGCCCTTGATCATGGAATGTATGAACAAGGATAGGATAAGTAAATTTTCCAAGTATTTCTACAAATACAGTGAGAAGGTAAAGAAGATAATCAATGAAAAAGGTAATACAAGGGATGAAGATGAGGATGATAGAGTCCCTGCAGTCTTTCCATATCTGCTTTCATCAACCTTTGGAGCTGTTATTGCATTATTCATTTTCTTTGTCCTGTGTTTACAAATCAACGACTTTTACTGGAGGAGAACCCCAAAAAAGAAAAAAAAATGTATTAATTGGATGAGAAGGGTGGTCTGATTACATTAAGATTAATTAGATGAAGCATAAAGATTTTTTTTCAAAGGACTAGTAAATGGATGGTAGGAGGAGGAGGTATGGTTATTATTAGTTACCTACCCGTTGAGGGGACAAAAGATGATGGAATACTCGTAAGCTTTGCAAGTAAAAGTGCTGGTAGCATCATCGAAAGCGTAACTGTAAGCCCTTGGACAAGCTCTCTTAAATATGCTTGAATAGAAAGATGGGCGGCATGTTGTGGGGTTGGCAAATTCTCCGCTGCAGCAATATTGGTCGGATCCAAATGCCTCGCAAGCACTTCTGCATGCCACAACATTTCCTTCCCCTCCCTCCACTTGAAGTTCTTTAGGACAACCTGTTTATTTTACAAACAAAATTAAAAAAAAAAAAAAAAAAAAAACCATAAACCACTACTTTAACCACTCACTCACTACTTAATAACCAGCCAACTGTGCTCCCTATCACAAAATATATATATACATACATGCATATTTTAAGAATATTATGGATACTTATTCTGGTTTGGTTCAAGAAGAATGACACTATTTATATTTTTATTTATCAGGAAAATTTCTTATATTTATATGCTTTCAAATTATTTAACAGACTAAACTATTTAGTATGGGTGGAAGGAAAGTACTAAGATTGTTATAGATATTAAGTATGTGTTTGGTTTAGAATATATTTGTAAGAGAATAAAATGTTCTTTTTAATATTATTTATGTTTCAGTTCCAATTCGTACTTTTATATACTAATTTACACATCCTTCATATTTTCATTCCAACCAAATTAGATATCAAACAAAGTTATATGTAGTATAATAGAAATATCAAAACTTATAATTATAATATTTTAGTATGTTTTAGAATTCACACCGCTCTTACGAATAATTCCTACCAAATTTAAGATAAGGAAGATTATTATTAAGATCCTCAACCTTTTGATGATTCTTGTCTTTGATCTCTGATCATTAATTTGGGCATATTGAGTGCTCAATCTTTTTTTGTATTCTTGTGTTTGGTCTTTTTCATCAATTTTAACAGATTGTCAAAATTACTTTAACGAGGTAATGTCAGGTGCCCTAAACTTAAATTTTTTCCTTCAATTATGGAATTGTGCTTCCATTTTGACCCTTTTTGTCGAAGGAGGATATACATTTTAAAAATGACCAATGCCTATACATTTGATTAAGAGAGAGAGAGAGAGAGAGAGAGTGAAGTGATGATACCCATGTTGATATTGGAAGCACAGCCAGTAGCGTTACATTGACCATAAAGTCCTTGCGGCACAGCCAGTAGAGGCAGATTATAGCCATCAACAATGCTCACATCATAAAAATCCTTCTCATCTCCAGTGCCCAGCGTTATTTCAAATAGCGACGCCGGCGGCGAGGCTCCACTGCCATCACATTCCAACCTTCCGCCGCAATCCCCTGTTTGACAGCTACCCACACCCGAAGCATCAAAATTACAACCCGTCCTTGCCCAAATCCGACCCGACCAGCCTGGTATGCTTGGAATTCTTACGCTCTGACCGGAATCCAATTGAAATCCGGTCGTCGCTAATGCCGGAGTTCCGGCACCGGCTAAAGTCCCCGGCCATATTGTATAGGGACAGTTGTTAGTTACGGTAAAAGTGCAAGCAAAAGCGTAAGAAAAACAGAGTGTAAAGAAAAACGTAGAAAATTTACACGATTTCATCATTTCTATATTTAAAAAAAAGAAAAAAGAATTGGGATATGAATTTTTTTGATTGGATATGAAGGGGGATATTTGTAGGCATAGGTGATATAAAAACGAGAATTTGGGGTTGCTTTGATATAAATGTAATTCGCCGCAAGATTGTATTTTTGGGTTTAGGATTTCCTCCTCCTTTTTATCTTTTATGAACTCAATGAGAAGCAATTCCTTTCTTTTGCAATTACAGAGATTGTGTCGGGAGGAAAACATAAATTTTTAAATAGAATCAATCATGAGATTTTGGTCCCCGAAAGTGTTTTTTTTTTATGCATTAGAGGGAGAAAAATGTGGTTTGTCTGATTTGGAATGCTACTGACTGGTTTTATTAAAAATAAAATATCTTGGGATTGAATTGAATCATATTTTGTGTAAAGTATAAAGATGAGTAACAAGAAAAGGCAAATGAAGATTCCTTGTTGTAAATTAAAGCAGATATAGTAAGAGTTGTTGTTAAGAGAATTAGTTTAGTGTGAGAAGGATATGGCGTAGGCTTCAATATGAAGAGAATTTCTCAGTCAGGAGGACTATGTAATAATGTTCCTCTTCTAGGACAGGACAGGACAGGACAGGAGAGGACTTAATAAGTAAAACCACTCAAAAATGGAAAAAGATATTTTAATTTTCTGTCCAACTATTAAATTCAAAATTCCGATGACTTTTTGTGGGCCCAAGACTTTGGAAAAATCTACAGAATGTAACACAGAAAATTCAGGCAAATACACCAAAGATGGGCGGTTTTACCTAGATACATACTAAATGATACCAAATGAGAAAAAAATGATAAAAAATAAAAAAAAATGTATTGAATTCAAATTACTTAAAAAACAATTTAATATTTCATTCCAATATTTCATGCCCTCCCATTACTCAATCACTCGGATACCGGGTTACCAGCCAAAAATATATAGAACACGCTAAGTAAGTAATGAGCAGATCACCTGCCAATAACATACATTACCTTTGAAATCAATCAGTGGTTTTCTTTTGTATTTCCATTCACAATAGGTATGGCCATACAACAATAGTAACTTTTTTGGCAAAAGAATGAGAAGGTAGAAAATTGTTGATCTTCCATAAACAAAGGAATAAGGAAAAGAATTGAATTGTTTATCTTCAATACATACACTTGAAAAAGGAGAAAAGACAGTATACAAATACAAGGATCATCATGGCTGCTGCTAGGGAATCGTCAATGAGATCAGATAGGGAGGAGATGATGATTGGCAGGGCATTTTGCTCTACTCTTTAGCAGAAGGTCTTAAGCACAAATCACAACCCCCACTTTTGTGTTGCTTCCTCTCCCCCACCCCCCATCTCTGATGGCATAACTGTCAATCAGACCTCTCTCTTTGAGACTTACTTGAATTATTCATCAAGCATTACCTGAAACAAGAGTAAAACTGGACGTCATTCCCCCTGTTCTGCTTGCCATCATCAATCAGAAACTAATTCAAGCAAAGATTTTTAAAATCCAATTCACCATCAAATCCCAAATCCAAATCTTGAAAGGTAAAATGAAAAATCAACAACCACAAGCAAGTAGTACAACTAAGCTAGCTTATTAAACTTCCACATAGTATTAAGAAAGTAGTTTTACCACAAGATCAATAGTGAGACCACTTACAAGCATTTCCTACCTCCAACAGACAGCTAAAAGCAGTTCCATGAATAGGCTAACCAAAACAATTTGGCACGTAATGAAGCAGCACCATGAGAGCAGCATCTCACCCTGCATAGAAAAGGACAATGACAATTAGGAACTTCTCAATACCTTTTCAATCAACTCATGAAAAAATTTTGACTATGAAAAAGCAATAAGCTATTTTGCCACTCCAAGCAGTGGTTCATGCGGATACATCCTGCAAAATAAAATGAATTTCAGGACCAATTTATAGACCAAGACTAAATAAATCAATACAAATAAATGCAATAAATATCAAAGAAGTTAAATAGCAATCCAAAATATAGGTTTCACCAGATCACAAACTAATGTCTTCAGTTGAATTGGGTATCCTGTAAAAACTAAAAAGGAAACCACAAGTGCTTTATCTCCTATTTAACAAGAGATGTATAAAATATATATACATAACAACAAACAGCAGCAGTATCACCAAAGCTTGTCTAATCTAGCTCTCCTGACACACACTGGAAGAGAAAAGGATCAAAACTGAATGACCTGAATGACATTGTATCCTTTCCAAACTCTACATGAAGATTAATCATCCGAAATAGACAATAACAGAAGTTTGCAACCAACAACATAGAATAATCGCATGGACATGCATATGACTAGTTGCTCCTAATGAACAGTTCTAGTAGAACCATGAACATGTCATGGATTCAAACTTCTCTGCCATTATCAAAGGGAACTTCATGAAATTTCCCTACAACAATTAAGCTTCTGGAAGAGCTGCAATCCATTAAAGGAAAGTTAAAAATAAGTTGTTCCTACATAAGAGGGCAAGACATTAAAGCCTGCCACTTCAGCGCTTATATCAGTTCTATTGTCCATAACAGTCTGAAAGAAAGCAAAAATAAAAAGGACAAAGACAGAACGGACATGCATTAATCAGCTATAACGTCTAGCTCAAATCCATGCCATCTCCAATTTGACTGCAGATGGGGCTAACAGCAGTGAAAGATCTCTCAAATGGCGAGGGATGAAGCTGTGCATCCCTTCTGCGCTTAAAGGCGCAACTATCAGCAGAGGAACTCTCTGTGTCAAGCTTCCTCCGAACACCTTTGACTGCCTGTGCCTCAGCTGGTGTTAGAGGGAAAATATGTCTGCTAACTCTGCAAAGGGAGCTATGGTTATCATATAGAATTCTCTGGTTACAGTTTTTGTCACAAATGTGAGTCAGGCCAGTTAGTTTGCAGCGATATATGTTCCCACAGACATGTTCATTCTCACACTTCCAATCGCACTTGTGAACAAGATTTGGCCCATCTTGGCCAAGAATGCTTGACAGATAAATAACATTTGAAGGCACAGCTACCATAGATTTTCCAAATACCTCCATTGCTTTCCGTGAATTACAAAAGTCCAGGTCCTATGAGGATTCCAGTTTCACGTGATCTTAGCCCCAAAAGTTCTGCGACCGAAAACAACACCAGAAAGTGTCAACTTTGAAGGAGGGATCTGGACTCTATCATAATAACTCTATTTAGGTTGTTTTCAGCTAACTAATCTGTGAGAGAAATTACTTCAGAAACACAACAGCATAGCAGACAAGTCTAAGCAAAGCCGGATCATATCTTTTGAGGCCATACTCCATACTTAACCGGTATGCTCTCGTGTGTTACAGATACATTATCACAAAAGGCAGCAAATCACAAACTTGTTCAAGCTGAGAAGGGATTGGCTAGCAGGGGAAAATACAGAAGATACTATGACCCCTTCAGATTTCCAATTGAATCAAGAAAAGCTAATATATAACAAATTTACAAAAGATAATCTACAAATTTACGCTATCAGAACAAAAAAATAACTATTATGGCCAGATCGGACAACAATGATCTCCATGCGAACCCTCAACAAAATTGCCTACTATTCCTTTCACCTAACACTTGCTCACAAAACTTTTTCCACGACGCCTGACCATTAATAGCTTCCAAATCGCAAGAGAGAACAAAAAGGAAGAAAGACAGGCATAAAAATAGAGACCCCATCCAAAAAACATGACTTCGCGCTATAAAAGTTCAAACCTTTTGTAACTTTTCTTTGATAAAAGAAAAAGAAAAATCAGAAACACTGTTTTAAAATTAAATTGACAGCAACATAAAAATCGAATAAAACAAAAACAACTCAAACCCAGAAAACAAATTACAAAAATGAATTCCAACAGTCAATTCAAACTTCTAATAAGCGAGGGAGGGAGCGAACCGTAAATACGCACTCATACATAAATTTCTACGCCAAAAAACGAGAACCCAAGCATAGGCCCGAAAGAAGGAAACTTACACAGCGACCGGAGAAGCGACGGGCGACGGGGACCCAGAATGCTATGAATCTCTCCTTCTTCCTCTCTTTCTCTCTCCTTCTTCTTCTTCTTCTTCTTCCACCAACAGCTCCGCACCTAAAGTGAAGCAAGAAAACAGCAAGAGAAGAGGGAAGGAGTGAGGTATTTATAGAGAAAGGATAAGGTGTGATCCGAATCTCATGTAAACGTTGCAACTTAACGGAGATGTAAATGAAATGCGGGTGAAATTTCACTCAAATGAGGCCACATCTCTTTTGTCTTTTTTTAGCCTTTTTCTTTGGCTTCTCTTTTTAAAATTAATTTTTGTTTACATTTACAAAGTCGTCGCGTGTGTA
The DNA here is from genome assembly GCA_028651295.1 of Catharanthus roseus. Classification (NCBI taxonomy): domain Eukaryota; kingdom Viridiplantae; phylum Streptophyta; class Magnoliopsida; order Gentianales; family Apocynaceae; genus Catharanthus; species Catharanthus roseus. The sequence goes on along the minus strand of JAPQWS010000104.1, from coordinate 4,283,505 downwards.
ATTATAGCCTCTGTAGAAGCGCGTCGTCTTATGCGGAGTTGCATCCCCTGCTCACGTCACGTGCCTTATTTCATCGTTTTTGCCCTTTGATTTTCATATAATCTTCCTCATATACTCACATACACTAGTAGTATCTTCTAATGCATCCCTTTTTCTTGCTAATTTTTTGTTTTTTGCTTTTAACTTAATATTTATATTTTATTCATTAAATTAATTAATAAACTTATTATACAAAACATTATTGTAAAGGTCATAATTGACTAATATATTTTTTTATGCCTGATAAAAACAATGTATAAATTATCATGATCAATTAGAAAATATATTATATAAACTTCATTCATTCTTACTTATAATTTTTTTATTATATTTTTTAATGCATTCTTTATTTCTTTAAGAGTATTGTTCTTCGGTTATCTTTAATTTATAAGAAATTTACTATACTTCTTTAAAAATAATAAATTTACACAAAGAGTTCGCATAAAAAATGTATATTTTTTAACTTGTCACATTATAAAAATAATATAACATTCAATTAACTATTTTCATAATATCCTTCAACTAAAAATAAATTTCAAACTCTTTTAACTTTTCTCACATGTAAATTAGTAAAAATAATAATTAGAAATGAGATCGATAAAATATGTGTAGAATATATGATAAAAGGATAGATAAAGATGAAAAAATTAAGATGATAAATATTGTTAACAATCGTACCACCAATTCCACATTCAAATTGATTATTCAAATTTATAAAAAATATTTAATTAGTGAGAGTCGAAATTCTTTTGCCGATAAAACAATAGAAAGAGACAAATATACAATTGATACTAATGAAAAAGTATAAAAATTTTATATTTTTTACCATTTACAATTTTTCTTAAATATCTTAAATTTTCTATTGAAAGAATATAAATTTGATATTAATTAAAAAAAAAAAAAGAAATATTAATGAGGGATCCTTCAGCCAAAGCTTCTCTGTACGCCCTCCAACACTGTTAACGTTTTTTGTGGTTTTTTCTTTTTCTTTCTCTTCTTTTTGAACCGTTGTGTCAAAGTGGATAAAGTCGTCGGTAGACTTTAAATAGCCTATGAATGGGCAACACGTGTGACCCCATGTTGTCATAGACGCTAACGGGTATCTGAGTTTCCGTTAGTGCTGTTTTTATTTGTTTACCTAACACCGTTTACAGTCCCACTCCAGCAGGCCTCAACTTTTACTGGGCCTCTTAACAAGCCCGTATGTAGACGACAAGATCATTGGGCCTTAAAGTTTATGGCCCATGATTATGAAAAAAACCCCAAATTGCAAAACCCTGCCGCCGTTCCGGTTCTTACCCCGATCAGAGCTCTTCTTCAGTTTTCCTGCTGCTGCACACCGACGCCCACTGCCCTCACTTCACTTTTCCTCCTCTGTTCTTCGGCGGTTCGGCTCTATTCTCTTCAGCAGACGGCAGTTCTGCCCTTTATTTCTTCCCTTTCAGTCTCCGGCCGCCTCCAACTGCTGACGACCCAGAGGTGAGCTGAATTTGACAGATGAAAAATCAATATTATCAAGCTGTGCTGTATGCATTATACTCTGTTCCTTACTGTAAATTCCTTCGAGTCAATGAAGTCGTTTTGATTTGGAACAATCTTAGTTCAATATTTATCTTTGCAGTTTCTGAATCCAATGAAGAAAACCAAATATTGCAAGTGCCGTATGACACCCCCAAAAATAGTGGGTGTTTGATTTGAAATTGGTTTCTGAGGATTACTGATTTCAGCTTGTGTATTCATATGTTTTTATTTATTTATTTTGTTTCAAATATACTTATTGTTGGATAATGTTTCTTGGAGCCATTATGTATGTCCAGTGCTCTTCGATAATCTTCTTTTTAGGATAATAATTAGAGCTTGTGGATATATAGTACTTCATCCTCGGGCTTACCTTTCCTGATTGCATTTTATGTATATGCTGAGAATATTTTGTAGTGTGTACTTAGATAGATTTTAGTTTTGAGATTTTTGTTTTGGGCTTCGTAAGAGTTGGGTTGTGAGAGGAGATGCGTGTCACAAAATTGAGATTTGTGATGGTATCCATTCCCACCCATATATGTTTTGTTTAGCAAAGGATTAAAAGGACTTAAAAAAGCTCTTGCCTTTTTCTTTTGGAAATTTAGTTTGTGTTTGCTCTTGTTGTATTCAAGGTTTCACTCAAAGTGTGTTTTCTTTTGTTGTCATTATGGTTCACAGCTTAAAGACATATATTTCTTTGTGAAGAAGGTTGAGAATCATGGTGGGATTTAAGAATAGATACATGGTGATGGAGGTGTTTTTAGATCCAGATAAAGATCTTGCTGCTCCTGAACCAATTACTATCACCCAATTTAATTTGTCTAAAGCCATTAAAGATAGCATTCTCCTAAATTTTGGTGAATGTGGTCTAGCATCATCAGTTAATTCATTTCAAGGTTAGGTCTACTCCACCCATGACATTTCTCTGTTTTACTTGCTACTTTCTGATTGCAATTTTGCAGACCTAGCCATCCTCAATAATTCTCTTTTGCTTTACTTTGTGCAGTTAAGTATGTGAATCGCATAACAAAGCTTTGCATTATCAGAGCTTCAAGGGAGGAATATCGAAAGGTCTGGGCGGCAATTACAATGGTTAGGAGTATAGGGAATTGCCCCGTGACGTTCAACTTACTTGATCTAAGTGGTAAGTTCAATAGGTTCAAAATGATTGAACTTATTGGTATCTGCAGTTTCTTGAATTTGTTGTAAGTTGTGACGACATCATTGTTAAAATGAGTACTTGATTTAAGCCTCATACAACCGAAATTATTGTTTTTATTGCTTTATTCATCTGTTAGTCAAGCAATATAACGTTCTTGCTTGGAGTTTAAGCTCATATAATTATTCTAACAAGAGATGATATTCGATCAACGCATGTTATGTTCCTCATAGAATTTGGAGAACTCTTCAATTAATTTGTCAGTTTATAATTACATAATATCAAGAATATTCAGTAGCTTGCGCTGATGCTTACTTTGATAAGATTCTTGCATGCGTCAGCTTCCAGGTTTGGTTTTCTTTTCTGCTGTTACATTTCTTCTGCATTAATAAATCTTGTTTGTTTTCCTTTCAGGAAATATTGAGGCTTGCAAAGCTGCTGCTTTAAAGTGCGACCAGTTGAAATTTGAGCACTACAAATTAGTAGCGGGAAGCCAACTGGCAGATGGGGAGGATCAACACATGCAAAATTGTCTTGAGAAGATCAAAGTCTTGGAGCATTGATGTTACTTGTGGTCTCTTCGGTCCTACTAAGTTGTCCAAAGGTCCAAGCTGATTAAAATGCCGACCATGCAAAACATTTATCAATGAGGCAACTTTGGCTGATTGGAAAAAGGCGTTTATGAAACATCTCTTTTGTTGTTCTTGGAGCAGTGATTTTATTGGCGACTTAGGCAACATGTAAATGGTTCTTGCTCAATCAATATTTCCAGGTATACGTCTTTTCTTTAAGAAGTTCAAATTGGTCTTGTTTGCTTTCAGGACCTTTATGATGAACCAAATTCACTTGAGGTAGCATTAGGGAGGGGGGAAATCCGTGACATGGGATGTTGGTGAACTGAAACAGGCTACCCTGTGATGTGATAACCACCCAGCCTAGGACTATTATTTCTGTCATGGGCGAATTTGGGTTCTCTTTGGGCTCATTTTGTGGCCTTCGATTGAGTTCTCTTTGGGCTTATTTTGTGGGCTTGATGGCTGGCCTTCTTAGTTAGATTAAGGTTTGGACCCATGCCTGTTTTCATTTTTGTAGTATCTGGTAACTCGAGATATCTGAGTCATCCCGATATCCGAGAGAGTCATCAACTAATTCGAAAAGGATCAGAAGACACAAGGCTCTCAATAATAGAATTAAGTAATTTGAATTCAAAATTTTTTATTTAACATATCATGTGGAGGATCCTAAGTGAAGGGTTAAGCTATTAAACTGTGTACTTGTTTTTCATTTTTGTAGTCCTTAAAAATGCGGAATTGTAAGATAGATGTAGTTGTGTTTGGATTTTATAGTTCAAAATGGAAAAAAGTAGGGGGTTTTTTTTTTCTAGTGTTTCGTGTAAAATAATAAATAATCCTCCTATATTATGAATATTTTTGGATGCAGATGACAAATGACTTTATAATATGAATATGTTTGGAATTCCATGCATATGTATATCATTTTATCCTAATGGAGGTAACATAATTTATGAGTGAGTGGGAATATGAATCTAACGGCATAATAACATTTTCTTAACACTTAATGAAGGGGAGTAGAGGAGATGCAAGTAAGCGAGTGTATTAAGGTGGAGGAGTATTTTTTATTTCTTTACTATTTTTAGTACTCTTAACAAAATTTATATTTCTAATAGAAAGTAACAATAATATTTTTGATACTTGAGAAGAGAAAAGAGTTTGTAGTTAAGATTTTTAACATGATAAAAGAAGATAGTTAGACAAGAATAAATAATTATATTGTGAGAGTGAAAGAAGAGGAGTTAATGAATGAGGTGAAAATGATTAACAAAGGGCCTTTTGAGTGAGGCAGAGGCACAGGCACAGGCACAGGCACAGCTGGTTTCGGCTGGTGGTGGCAGTATGCATTCCGCTGTCCTCCACTTGACTTGTATTTGTATTCTATTATGTACTTGTTCCCCCCTTCCCGTCCTGCCTAGCTTCTTGCTACCAACACCATTTTGGATCCTCTATCTCTATCACACTCTTTTATATCACACCTTTTTTACTCTCTAAATATAAAACTAGTTATTACCTCCATTAAAAAAAAATGTAAGGACTTTAACTTGAATACACAAATTAAAAATTTTGAAAATAAAATAAATTTTATACTATCTCAGTTTGTAATATAATATTAAATTATTTTTTATATAAATTAAAAAAATATATGAAATCTATGTATTTTTTATAATAAAAATATTTGCAATACCTTTTGATTGATTTTGGTAAATTTTATCTTTCAAGACTTTATCTTCTCTACTCTCTCTCTCTCTCTCTCTCCTCTCTCAATGTTTCATCAAGGCTTTATCAAGTGTTTTTATCAAATAGATGGTAATGCATTAATTAAGTAAGAATATTCTTTAAAAAAAAAGTTATAAAAAAAAAGTTAACCTATTATTATAAAATTGCAAATATGACCAATTTAACTTAGTAGTAATACATTTTTTACACTTCATAAATAAGAAAAGAAATAAATAATGAGAGTGAAATAAATAAATATAAAAATGAGTAAAGATGGTAAAAGTTCAATAAATATTTATTGAAAGTTGTAATATCAATTATACTCTCAAGAAATATTAATAAAACTCATACTATTCTAATAACTTTATACAAGTTTCAAGACAAAACATCAAAGGCATTCAATATTAAAGAAAGATATAAAAGAGAAATAAAAACAAAATTTATTACTCTAACTTTCTTAATCTCTATAAAAATTTAAACAAGTCTATTTTTATAAAACAGAGGGAATAATTTTTTATTATCTTCAATGGACTGACCTCTTTATATTTTCGATTGGAGATAGTATCACATATAAAAGATAAATATTAAAGAGAAAATGTAAACCTTAAATATATTAGACTTCTTCTTAGCAACTCTAATATGTTATACTTCCTTATTTTTTTTGTTCATCCCAAATTATAATCTCATTTCTTTTAAAAATGATAGTTAATTTTGACTCCATTTAGTGCTCCTCCCTTATACTACTACATTCGTTTAATTTTATAAGATGAAATGGTCACATTTGAAATTTTATATATTATAAAGTAATTTTTCTTTATAAACTTTTGTTTTTATAAGAATATCTATTTTTAATTAATACATCACTATCTAGTAATTCTTAATAAACTATCATTAGAGTCGTACTAGTTTAAATCTAGTGTTGTATGTAAAGTGCTCGACCAACTAGTTATACTGAAAAAGGAAGCTCTAAATCTAAACCCATCCACATTTGATAAAAGTTTCAAATGTAAAGAGAGAAGATAAAGATTTGAAATATGAAATTTATTAAATTAATACGATGGTATTAGAGGTACTTTATTCTAAAAAAAACATATCGATTTCAAAATTTTCTTAATTTATGTAAAATAACAAATAATCTTATAATATAAAACGGAAGTAATCTCTTACTCTCTCTGAAAAAAATATAAAGTGTGTTTGAAGATGGTCAAGAATACAAGTCTTTTTACACTTTTTAATGAGTATTTATTGTATTCTTTAAGGGTGTTATTGTCTATCTCTACTTCTTATTTATTAAGGGTGTTACTATCTATCTTTCTCTTTATTTATTAAAAGTGTAGAGAATATTTTATTTCAAAACTTGTATTATTTCAATGCTCTTAATCCTCGTGTATAATTCCAAAACTCCATATATTTATAGCCGGAGGGAGTAATTATTAAAAATCTCAACTTCCCAAGAATTATTAATAACCACACATTATCCTATAATCTTTATTTGTAATTTCAATACAAAAAGTCAAAATCATTTAATATTAAAGAAAGATATAAAAAATTAAAATAAAGTTTATTAGTTTAATTATTTTTTAATGTATATAAAAATTTAAATATGATTATTTTTATAAGGGAGAGGGAGAAAAAACAATTTACATCAACTTGAGCTCACAAATTGAAATCTACCATCACTATTAATATTAATTAATTAAGTTGGGTTCAATCAAAAGCTCAATTCCAATTTATGAAAATAATAGTACTAGTATAACTTTTTAAATGCTTCTTTTTGAATTAAATAACGATATTTCTCCAAATGCTTAATAAACAAAAGCAGCTTTTTTTAATACAATACGCAAAACTAACTTAGTTTTCATTATTAAAGAAAAAAAAACTTAGTTTGTAACTAGTGGTGCTAAAAGGCTCCTTACGCTGCTTGTAAAGCTCAATATGAAGTTTTTAGCGTGTTGTTATAGTTTAGGTGATTTCATAAATTAATTTACTTTTTAAAATTAATTAGTTAATTGTTTATTATATTAAATGTGTTTGATAACAAATAATTTTTAATATTTTAAATGCATTTGATGATAATTTTGTAAATTACTTAATTGCTTAAAATGTGCTTAATCGTAGTTATAACTTTTTAGTGAAATAGTTTTTCTTAACTTTGAACTTTAAAATCTAATAATATATATTGTTTGAAAAAATGTAACACTTTTTCTATATATTATTATCATTTATTAATTAAGCATTCAGATTCATACTTCAAAGTTTTCAGATTTAGTGTTCAAATTTAAGATTCAGAATTCAAAACTTAAACAATTCGAACTCCAAGCTTTAATTTTCAATTTTATCAAACCGAGCCTTTGCTAATAGATGAAGTAGTGGTGCTAATACAAGTCAAGTGAAGATACTAAGTGAGATGTTTTGTCAATAAATTACCATGCGCTATCGCTTATTTAAATTATATTCGTACATTATCACTTAAAATGAAATCTCATTTATAATCTAGTTTTCAATAATAATAATAATAATGTACTAAAAAAACAATAGTAGATCTTCCCAATCACTCATTAACAAAAGAAATTTGCATTCTTTATATACCTTCTATTTTTTTCACTTGTCACCTTATAAAGACAATGCAATATCTCTATTACATATCTTTTTATAAAAAAAAACAAGTTTGAACTATTTTAACTCTTCTAACATTAAAATTTATAAAAATAAATGAAAAAGAGGTTAATTTGAAGTTCATTTTAGAAATGTAATTAAAAATTTTAAATTTTTGTATTTTCTTAATTTGTGATATTTAAAATGGAATAACTAATAAAAAATAAAGAAAGTATTATTTTACATGTATTGATCAGTCCTATAAATCATAATCCATTCAATTTAAAATATATATCATTTTATACCAAAGTTAAGTGCATTAAAATAATAAGAAAACATTAATGCTACTGGAATGGAGAGCTAGACAATTAAAAAAAAAAAAAAACAAATAAGGAATACGCTACAAATAAAATTGGAAATAAATTAAGGGTAGAGTGAGCATTGACCCTTAGATTTTTTCATTTTTGGTTTTGATCATGAATTAATTCGGATACTCGAATTATCTAAACGTTTAATTTTCCGTTTCAATTCTAACCATTCCTTTTAATTTATTCTTAATTTAGAAAAGATGAAGATACCATGAAGCGAATGATTTTCGTTTGCACTTAATGGAAAAATCAAGAAGAATAACTAAAATTGAATGTTTATAAAGTTTGAGTATTCAGATTTAGCCCTAGTTTGGTTCGTGAAAGGAACGAGGAGAAGTGGCATCATTTACTTCTACTAGGAGAAGTATATGTATTACTTTATAATTGTTTGGTAAGAGTAGGAAGGAACATTTACTTCTCTCTATTTGATTGAGGTGAATAGTTTTTATAATATTTTACTATTATATCCATTATATAAAGTTTAGGAATTTCATATATATGAGCCATGAATTTGGTTTATGATAAGGTTGTAATAAACTAATTTGTAAGAGAATAAAATAGACTTTTTAACATCATTTTTGTCTCGATCCATTCGTTTTGGGAGGATTAATTTGCTGACGTAGAGAAGGGGAGCTCTCCATCTTCATTTACATCCCCTCATTTTACGTTGCAACCAAACAAAATAAATAGAACATTTACGTCCTAATTTACATCGTAGCATTTTTAAATTTAAGGTTAAAAATCAAAAAATTAGAAAGTTTGAAAGCCCCATAAGCACTTTATCCATAAATTAATAAATGCACTTTAAAAATTGCAAAATATTTTTCTTTCTAGAATTAAAAATTACAAAATTTGATAGTAAGAAAGAAAAATGTTTTTAAAATGGAATATATATTTTAGAAATGAAGGAAAGTAACAACAATAATATTACTAGCGGCCATCCTACATTTAAGCAGCAGCTTCAGACTCAAAGATTCAGTAATTATTCCCGTATATATATCCTCCCTTTTTTTCGTGAATCGTGTTTCACTCGTACTCTTCTCTACCCTTCCCTACCGTCTTTAAGGAATACAAAAAGGTTGTGAAAAGGGGACTAATTCCATTCAGCAAATTTTTCTTCTTTTTCTCACCGTTTATATATAGATTACAATTTTATTGTTTAATTTTGTTTTAGATCGATTCTCTTTTGATGGAGAGAGAAATTCTAGATTATGTATTGGTACCAGTTGGACTAGTTGTTATGACGTTTTATCACGTGTGGCTTCTTCATCAGCTCCTTCATCACCCAACTAGAACTGTCATCGGCATCAATTCCATTAATCGTCGCTTCTGGGTTCAAGCTATGATGGAGGTTCCATTTCTTCTTTTTTTTTTTTTTCTTTCATATGATTTCTATTCAGGGTTTCCATTCATTTCTCGAATAAATTCTATTTAACCATTTTCAATCCAAATACCAAAAACCAGAACCATTAAGCACGCCTTTATTTGATTGATAAAATAAATTTTTTTTGATCACAAATCATATTGTATGTATGAATTTTAAGTAATTATTATTTTTGTTTAATTTTAAAATCTGAAAATATATTGCTTGTCAAAGAATGCCAGTATTCAGACTTAAAATATATCCGGGACACAGAGCTTATTTAGTTTGTAAAAATTCAGAATTAAAAACTTATTCAGTTTCCAATTTAATGACAAATTAATTTGTAATTTTGTTGTGTGTTTGTTTGTATGGGGGAAGTAGCTTTGAGCTATTATAAATGTTTTAATATTTAAGGTGAGAAAGTGTATTGAGTATTTATAGCTAATAATAATGATATGTGTTTATAAATAAATACTATATAGGATGTGTCAAAGAATGGGGTTCTAGCAGTGCAAACATTGAGAAACAACATAATGGCATCAACCCTATTGGCATCGACTGCTATAATGTTGAGTTCCATGATAGCTGTTCTGATGACGAGCAGCGGCAAAATGGAGCGTTCAAACGCGTTCATTTTCGGGGACGAAAGCGCATTGGGTTTCAACATAAAGTTTTTCAGTATATTGGTTTGCTTCCTTGTGGCATTCCTGTTCAATGTTCAATCAATTAGGTACTATAGCCATGCCAGTATTCTGATTAACGTGCCATATAGCAAGATGATGTCTTCTTCTTCTTCTTCTTCTTCTTCTTCTTTGGACAATGGCGACCAATCTCATTGTGTCATCACTGCCGAATACGTGTGGACGACGGTGAATCGAGGTAGCTATTTTTGGTCCTTGGGTTTGAGAGCATTTTACTTCTCCTTTCCTCTATTTTTGTGGATCTTTGGACCTATTCCTATGTTTTTGTGTTGTCTTGTGTTGGTGTTTTTGCTTTATTTTCTGGATGTTACGTTAGATGTTGGGTGGATTGGTATTTCTGCTCCTGCTCCTGCTCCTGGAGAAGAGGTACTCCGCTGCGCAATTGATGAGGAAAGCAATTAGTTAGTTACTTAGTTGGTGTAAGTAATTTTGTGAGAAAGGGGCTTTTCCAATTCAATCCAAGTTGAATTGGTGGTGGTGGTGGTCGCTCTTTCTTGCTTATATCTATTGAATAAATAACAACTTTTCTAGTACTTACCTCCTTGGTATTATGCTAAGTTAGCAGTAGCATTACTAGCAGTGATTAATTCAATTCATTCTTCTCAAGAGATCCTAATTTCCCGGCTAAAACTAGGCTTTTCCAACCAAAGCCATTCTTCAATTTGCACAACTCGGGAGCTTCTCCTGAAATTTAAAATCTATATACTCACCATTTCTTCACAAAAAAAGAAGTAAAAGGTGCATTAATGCGGAAGATAGATAGCATTTGCGCGCTACTCTTTTAGAATCGGAATGGGGCACCAATGTAGTATATTCGGTATCAAGAAGCAGGGGTTGGTGGCATTGTTGTCATCTTTAGTTTTCTGGAACCAAGACAAACCAAAATCCTAATTACTACAATAATAGAATAATATTCCAGAAAAAAATAATAAAATAATATTATTGGTTATTTATTCGACTATTGTTACAGTGACAAGCACTAGCCTTCAGTAGGTAATTTTGACTCCAAAAGAGAGATTGCTGGAATCACTGCAGTTTTCTGGACGTGAAGGTTGATCCTTCCCTTGCCTTCTTGGAATAACCTTATACTGGACAGATAATACTATAAAAGATGTTCACTAAGTCAGCTGCAATAACCCCCTAATCTAAAATTTAACAGGGAAGGGCTATAGTCTATATGGGTATCCATCATATACAAATCGAAAATTCCACAGGAGGGATGATTTTTGTTCACTTGTCTTCTTGCCAAGAACAGATTAAATGTATGCCAAAGCGAACAAAGTGCATTCACAGTTAAACACTCACTGTGGCAGGGAAGCTCCTTACCTGTACGTAGCAACACAACACTGGCTTCGTATCAAAATTAATGCAGGAGCTCTTTTCCCATCGTTAGCTGATAGGAACTGTTTTCCCCCAGAAGCAATGATGGTTATGTACCCCTCGGAGCCTCTTGACTGTTTCTTCCCTGTTGCCCTTGAAGGCAACAAATTTCTTCATCCGTGTGGAATTCTTTCCCCCTTATCCACTGTCAGTTTAATATATCCACCAATTTCAACTTCAGCTTCATTCTACCAGCTTGAACCAAGATCTCTTCTTTTGATGCATCTACCTTTAGGACGACTGCTGTTTGGTTAAGAGAAGGAACTTGCACCACATCACCTTCCTTGGGAAGTTTCACCCTCTTTTCTGTCATATGCACCAAAGAAATTATTTCATTTTAGCAGCAAACTGAAAATTGGCTCAACGCCAAATAGGAAATAGAAGATGATTGTAGTCGAGAATAACTGGAAACAGCCAAATGAACATAATAGAGGGTTCAATGAAGATACTACCTAGAACTGGTTGCCTGGTAGTAGTACTACTGCTATTTGCAGACTCAATCAAGGTAGAAGTTTCTCTTCTTGATGTGATAGCATTCTGATCACCTGGCATACGATCATGCTCTCTCTTATTTACTGAAGGAGGTCTATGCTTATGCCGCTGGCCTTGAGCAGCAAATGTGCGTTGTTGACGCAGTTTCTTGTGAAGGATGGAGCGTGCAGAAGCTGCTGCTTTGGATATTTCTTTCATCATCTCATATCTTTTATTCATACCGTATTCTGTAACCTTTCTATTGGTCAATGTTAACTGTTGATGAAGATCTTTTGACAACCTGAACAAAGGACATTATCTTCTATTTCAAGACAATGTAGCATCTTTCAACTATGAAAGGCATAATCACTGCTCCACTATATAGAGATCGTGCTAACCAATACCAATTGGAGCATACATACTGCAAACTAATACAGCATATACTTTTAAGTTTTTACAATATGCAAAATTAATTGTTCAAGTTAAACTTGTCACTCTTCACCACTGAGATTTTGATTAGCATATGCAATCAGAATCGCAAAATGCAATTGATACAGCAAATTTTACCAGCATTATGGAGTTTTGGCTGATAATAGTGGAGGAGAGGTTTCTGTAGTGAAACTCAGAATACCAAATATTTATCGCAAACAAAAACAAAAAAAGACAAGGTATTACCGATTTGGATGAATTACAATCTAAAAAAAGAGTTTAAAACAAGTATCCATGTGGTAGTGTCTTCTAGCAGGGAAGCTAGCAAGGTGGTACCAAGCTCGTTTGGTTGACAAGAAAGGAAAGTTGAGGTAAGAATGTGATTATTTGAAATCTAAAATCTGTTGAATGTGAATCTATTTAAATTCCTTTATTGTGTTTGGGAGTTACAGGGATGTTAGGTAGGAAAATAATAAGAATCATTTTCTGTTGTTTAATTTGATAAAATGTAGTCAAGTAATTTATATTTATATTAAATTTGTCTAAAATACCATTTTGATACATTTATGTGAATCGAGAGTTAATGTTATGTTAATAAAATTTGCATTATATTTTTATTAAATAAATTAAAATCTTAATTAATTTTTTTGGTCCCCAAAAAAAAAAAAAAGGAAGGATACTACCTCCATATTGGTATACTTTTTTCCTGGAATTCTACCACTACTTTACTTGTTTTAAGGAATCATATTCCTTTCCAGAACATAGTAATCTTCCAAACACCAAAATTTAAGGCCATAAGCTAAACCCATGGTAATATGGTAATAACCTTAGTTTTTGTAATGCTAATTCAAATTTTGAGAACATAGAAAATCCCACATGAGCAATCTTTTAGAATTCTGAAACCAGGCAAAGTATAGTTCAAAAGTTAAAATAGTAATGCATTTATCTCTCCAATAATGCAGATAATGCTATCATGTTGCATGACACTGGCATTTTATAAAGTAGAAGATTCTCACTTCAGATAGTGTTGCGCTTCTTGAATTTGCTTGTGGAAATTTTGTTTATATCTCTCCATGTCAAGTATTATCTGCAAGAAGTCATTAGTTGCAAAAGATCATTAATACAAACAAAAAAAAAAAAAAAGAAAAAAAAAGTAAAGTGCAAAACCTTCAGAGTCTATATATGTTGAATAAATCTCATTAAGATTTGTGAAAAGTATGTCTTTGAATTTTATTTTTCAGCACACAAACTGCTGGAATCATGTGATGAAAAAATGTAAATAAAAAAAAGCAGCTACTATCGAATGAAAAACCTAAACATTTATCAGAGTTATAGTGGATACAAAACCTTAAACATATTGCAGAGTTGAGTTTCATTTTAAATATTCAAGATTGACAGAAAACTTCAGTCTTTCCGTAAGAAGGTTTTCCCTTGCAAATTAAAAAAATGTGAGAGGTACAGGCTCCTGCAACAAAACCATTACCTCGTTAATTTCTGCACTAGCTGCTCCATAAAGTTTGCGAGCATCATCCAAAATGGCATTTGGTATCCCAAGCCTTTGGGCTATGTTGATTGCATTTGAACGCCCTGCCATTAGAAAAAAAAGAATCAGCTACTTGTACAAAGAGCCATATTTCATTGTCCGGCAAGGAATCAATAACTGCAACCCCCTCCCTACACGACAGTATAGGTTCCAATTCGTATGGGAGAAAATACATGGGGGGGAAGGGGGGGAGGGGTAATTAAAGCTCTCCTTGCAAATAATTTCTGTGGGAGGTAGGATCACATAACAGAGAATATAATATAGGGTCTGTATATGAGAAAGTACATTGATTAGCAAAGGAGCAATGAGACAAATAAAAGAGAACCTGGTACTCCCCAAAGAATCCTAAAAGTAGGCTTCAAATTCTCTTCATCGAACTCCATGCATGCATTTTCAAAGGCATTGTTGCTGCTAGTCACATATTCAAAATAAATTATGAATTTTAGGAAAAAATCTTGCATCAATTAAAGTAGGCCTTCGAAACAAACTACCTGTATTTAAGGGTTTTAAGTTCTCCATGATGGGTTGTTGCCATTGTTAACAGTGGACCAGCTTCTGCAAAAGACTCTAGCAATGACATTCCCAGCGCAGCCCCTTCCAAAGGATTTGTTCCCGCACCTACCTAAAGCAGATTATTACATTTTTCCCCAGATTAAGCAAAATGCTTTGAACTTGTATTTTCCATTATTATTAACTGACAAGCAAAAAAATCTACAACCTTTTTTCCTTTTTTTATATTGGACCCCACATCTTCTCTCACAAAATATTTAACTTTCACGAAATTTAAGAAGAAAAATGACTCATTTTTTTTCAAATTAAATAACAATCCAAATAAAACCTAACAATGTCCAATCTAAGAAAAGTATTGCAGAAATGGCTTTCCTTTACATACCTCATCCAGTAGCACAAACGACCGACTTGTTGAGTGTGACAGGATTTCCTACAAGATTATGAGAGAAATGATATTAGAAGCCTGGTAGTGAAAGAGTACAACCAAATTTGTAAGCAGCACGGGCTCACTCTTTGAAATTACATTTGACTTTGTCAATAACCAAAAATTCCATCAAATTGCATTTTTCATGGTGGCATCTACTTTAAATGTTTATCAAGACCAATGTCAGAAATGTCTATTATCGCCATCATAAACTTTAATCAAATCCCTAATAGAGAAAGTGGCATTACCAAAAAAATATGCCTTAGATTCCCTCTTTTATGCTGAGAGTAACTTTATATTTAAAGGATTTTAAACTGCAAAGAAAAATTCATTGTTTTTTTAAGGAAAAGACACTTGAAAAATAGTGATACTTTAATAAGGATAATAATATCATAATTAGCTAAATTCTCCTATATACTGCTGTTGTTAATCTTTCTTAAGGCAAACTGACTTTCATGATTTGCAGGAGAAAGTTTCTAGTTGACAAGTTCAAGGTACCGGGCTAAGAAAATTTAAGGAGAGGAATTGAATTCATAATGTATATTCAAATGTTAAAGCAGGCTCCCACCAACTTACACTAATCTGCTTCAGATGGCCAGAAAAGGTAGACAAAGATTGAGACAAGGACTGCTCATCACCTATATCAGCAAAGACAAAATCACACCAAGGAATCCTTACTGGTTCAGAACACAATACAAAAAGACCTGCAATAGAAAGCACAAAATTGCTAAATTACAAGAGGTTCCCCAAAAGAATACCAAAGTAACTTCTTCTGCTTGGAGATTTTTCTTGGTCTCCATAAGCATATATAGAGCAAAGCCTTTTGAGCCTAGAAATTCGTCGAGTGACATGATGAGTATGGAATTTCAGTTTTTATGGTCAAGAGAAATAGAAAAGGTTCTTGAAACAAAAGAAGCTCTCATACATACCCATTAAGCAAATATACTTTCAAAACCAGACAGCTCATAGTTCATGCTGTCGGGTTCTGTATTACTTTCAAATTTACTATTATGTTCTTTTTTTTTTTTTTGCCATTAGCTCAGCCTATTAGTTCAGCCTGAAAAAGTAATGAACGTAACCTGATTTTGCCATCATAGCAGCCAGTCCAACAGTCTTCAACATAATAGTTTTACCACCAGTATTGGGGCCTGTTATTACAACCACTCTAATATTTTTAGCAACAAATATGTTGATAGGAACAGGGGGAGATTGTTTTATTTCTGCAACCTGAAAGAACAAGAATAACATGTTTAAACTTTGTATTTGTATTAGGTATGGAGGATTCACTCATATTTCAACACATACCTGCATTTCCAAGTATGATACACTCAAATCTACTTCTTGTTTGGAGATAATCCCGCCCTGTTTTCTTCTCCTGATCTCCTAAGGAAGAAAAATAAAGAAAAAAGTTGACTAAACAAAAAGTAAATACATACATGAAAAGGATTGAGTATGAAATTCTGGATCACGGACACGTTATAAATTAACACCTACTCTTGCAGCCAATTTAGAAAGTAAAGAGGAAACTGGAAAGCAATAAAAGTTCAGCATATTAAGGTTCAAAACGACAATGACAAAAATCCAAAAACAAAAATATGGTTCCAAAGTATGCCATAAACTTCAATATCTATGTTGAATGTCTTTGACATTCCATGCAAGTGTTAGCAAGCCAAGTCTGACTTACAGAAGTTGCATCACTGACATCCTTCATGGCCTTCTGCAGTTTTTGTCTATGTTGCTGAAGTAACAAGGGATGACAAGCTTTGGGCAGATACAAAGTCCACTTCTTTTGAGTTGGATACGAAGCCTCTGAAGTTCTGTCCTCTACTAGAGTACTACCGGGAAGACAGTTAACGAGGTCTTGTGGCAAAAATAAATCTGGAAATGATCCTCCAAATGATATACTGTATCTGGCTCTAGCATTTATCTGCATTCAGTGCAGCACAGCATTGTAAACCAAATGTCAATACTACAAGAAATAAGTATCATTAAAGTATCTGAAGATCTAAAAGGGGGAAAAACACATTAACACAATATTCCTATCACTGTTCAAGAAATAGGATACAGTCGTGTTAAAATTGACTCCAGATGAATGAGTCAACCAAGTTCTGATTTGTCAAAGTATTATGGAGCAAATAATATGACTACTCAACCTCATGATATCAAACAATTGGGACAGGAAATCACCAACATGACCAAAATATGCCCCAACCTTTCAAAACAAAGTTCTAGAACTTATTTCTCACACTGAAAAACTAGGAGAGAATTTGTTTTGTTTCTTGAGGACCCTAAATGGTATGATGATAGACTTGTACATTTGATACATCTTAAGGAGAACAGATCCCAATCCAGAACCACCAAAACAAATAACAAAAATTACAAAATATCAACAACCAGGACAGAGACCAATCTTATGATATTCCCACCATAAAAAAATAACTCAAAAGATGGACCAATCTGAAAACTATTGCACTTCTATTCTTCAAATAATCTGTTGGAAATATAACTTGTCAATTATAGATCAGAATAGGAGGGGAAGGTAAAAGAGATGCTAATGCATCATGGTCCATTCACTGTAGCATTCTGCTGAACCTTGCATAGCATAAAAAACGGGAAGAAACGAACACTTCAGGAACCCAAAAGGTTATAAGCTTGACCTTTGGTACCTACCACATCTAGTTGAATTATGTTCTGGAATATATTTTCAATGTCATCAAGGTCCATTTGCATCTATTCATCAAAAAAACCGGTTAAACAGGTCCAATTATATAAAAAATTTTAAGAACAATGTGAAAAACTTCAGAAATAACTGCGACCTTCTTTGTTATCTTCAAGAGCACATCAGCCTCAGCCTTGGCAACAGAGGCCCTTGCTTGCTGCAGTTCATCATTTAAAGGGACAGCAGATAGAGGTTCTAGAATGCTTCCTGCACCTGAACCACTATCATAGAATATTACCTCTCAGGAATTAAAACAAGTTATACAAAATTGGGATGGAAGGAGTATAATGAAAGGCATAGGCCCGTTCATAGAAGAGACTCCTATGTAAAACCAAAAGGAAGTAAATTTTTGCTAGATATATAATGCACCTTGAAAGCAATAGGCCTTCAAAACTTGGTTGAACTCTAGCCCCTGATTTTATGCACCATCTTCCATCAACATTCCTGACTTCCTGAACCAATGATATAGAACAATAAGTGGAAGAAATAAAAGAAAAGCACACTAATTTCTAAATATGTGGATATTGACTAGCTTAAAGTGCAGCTTACCACAGTGGATGTTTCTTTCATTTGATTCCTGATCAGGCTCTCCATGAGCTGCTGTAACTGAATGAAAAACATATGGAAAAGAAAATGTCTACGTAGTTGAAGTCAGAAAGCATATGAGGTTTCCCACTTAATTTAATAAAACTGGAGAATTTTCCAGAAAAGCATAGTAATCATGCTTTTACAGCCTTCCAGCAAATTATCTCCTCCAGATGTGAAGGATATCCTTACATTGAATATCCTTACATTGAATATCCTACTTATTGCTCAATAGGACAACATGAATTAAAAAGTGATTCCTAGAGATACAAATGATGGGACCAGGAAATACATTGAGATTAATCATAAAGGCTCAAGAGGCAACTTACCTTTCTTTCAAGAAAGCGAACTCGATCACGAGCTTGTTTCAGGGTGGAACTCTGAAAAGGGTAACAAGAAAAAGATATTAACATGAAGGACCTCCATGTAACTTCTATAAGAAGGAAACTCATATGTTCACAAGTTACCGGTCAATGTGTTAGCATGAATGCATGTCATGCAATACAAAGAACAAAGAAAAGCCCAACTATAGTTAATAAAGCAAAACTGCAAAAAGAAAATATGATGAAGCAAGAGAGCAAGGAACCATCTAGAGAGTAATAAGAAAATGACAAACCGCAGAATCCTTGACTGATCCATCTTCATCTATCAGCTGCTGTATGTACTTCGCTAGTGATCTATCTATGACTAGTTCCAGTATCTGCAACTCAATTTTACAGACCAAAATGTTAAAAGAAAAAAAAAAAGCAAGGTCAAGTATGATTTATGAAGGAAAACTCAACTGGTTCACACTCAGACACACGTATGTACCATTTCAGACACAGGCATAAAACGCTGATACCACTCCGGATCATCTTTAACTGCGGTTTTGATATTTAACTGCAAAGTTTCTGCAAACTGCAACAGACTTACAATGGCCATTGCTTCACTTCCGGTTATAGGAAAACCTCTCCGTGCACATTGCATAGCAGATTTCACCTTCATTGACAAATAATTCGAAGAGGTTTCAGTAAGCACGCATATACCTGTTATAATTTTCTAAGTACTAATGACAGAACGAATTTGTCAGTTCGCAATAAAGCGATTTCGAACAAGTCCTCCGAGGATATCAATCAAAATTTCTTCCGATGTTCATAACTTAAGGCATGAATTAAAATTACACTACCGGTATGGTAAAAGGAACCTACCAAAACAGTATCAATGCCGACGAGGTCCATCATCGCGCCATAGTTGTGCATCTCCACAACAGCATTCGTCTCTTCTAAAAGCCTCCGACTCTCTTCATATGTCTTACTCAACGACCACAATTGCTCCTAACATAGCCACAAAAAGAATAACTACAATCGAAAGTATCAAAGTACTAGCTAAAAATCCAATTACAACGAACGACAAGTACCTTAGTGGCTTGTTTACCCAAAGAAGTTCCGGCAAAGGAAGCGACGGAATCACAAACCTTGTCCCACTCAAGGACTCTGAGGCTGTCCAGTACAATCGACGGCAGTTTCTCATTAGCGACCTCAAAGGATTGATTGAAGAAGGCTCCAGTTTTGAACTCAGCAGACCGTCCAGGGAAAACGGAACGTGTGAAGATTTTTGGAACGGAGTAAGATGAGATGAAGATAGAGTTGGAGGAGTTCCCGAACAGCGTCGCCATTGAAAGCATTCCTGCTTTTGCGTATGGATTGGATTGGCCTCACCTCACCAAACCCGGCGAAAGTGAACAATCTACAGAGACGTTGGGTTGAAGAAGAGGAGGAGATAGAATGATCGACGTGGCGCGGTATTTTTATTTAGCAGGGTCTGGAAATGAAATTAGGAACAATAAAGCTAGCGGAATAAGTATATTCAGCTCAACGGGGCATTTAGGTAATATTACAATAAAATTTAAAGTAGATTATTAATATTATCCTTTGATTCAAATTTCATCCATTTCAAAGTTTTGAAAATTTTGAAATATAGATAACAATTTGGTCTTTTAAAAAAATGGTTTAGTACTCTAAGACTTTGTCTCCTATCACTAATTAAGTGTGGTTAACATTACTCATCTCCTAATTCCCTCCACTCTCACAATCTATTTATCATCTACAAAATGCCTGCAAATCTCCTAACTCCCTCCCTCTTCTTCGCTTACTGCAAATGAAAACTCCATCAAACTGTCATCTTTCTTCTTGGTACTCCTCAATATGCTCTAAAATGGCTACAAATATCCTAACTCCCTCCACATTCATGTGCTGCAAATTACTTCAAAATCCCTATACTCCACTCTCTCTTTTGCAACTTTGTCACTGCAAACAATATTACTGCAAATCTACAAACTCCCATCACTGCAACTCAGTATCTTTCTCATTTCTGTTCTTCTATACTTTTTAAAGTAAGGAAAAAAGAGAATTACCAGGGAAGAACTTGAAGTGAAGTAGGGGAGAATGCAAGCTTCTTTAGCAGTAAACTTGGAGGATGCAAGCAGGAAGAAGGGAAGAAAAGAAATTAGTTGCACATTTAGAGCGAAGCAGGGAAGAATGCGAGCTTCTTTAGTAGTAAATTTGTTATTTTTAGCATAAATAGAAACAAAATTTCATTGTAAATCATACTTTGTTGCTTAGTTATTTGTAAATGCAAGTTTATTGCATTTTAAGCAGTAAACTAGTTATTTTTAGCATCAATAGAAATAGAATTTCACTGTAAATCATAGTTAGTTGCTTTTAGATTCTTTGTAAATGCAAGTTTACTGTATTTTAGGGGTAAATTAATTCTTTTTAGCATCAATAGAAGTAGAATTTCACTTTCAATCATAGCTAGTTGCTGCTAGATTCTTTGTAAACTGAATCCCATCTTGGATTCCGTACCCAATCCAAAATTCCTTTATTTATCATTTATTTTCGTTCTTTTTTCTATAATTTACTATACGTCCAATCTATCTGATGAAGTATCATCAGATTGCTCTCCCACTTCCATTAGTGAGGATCCTAGGATCAATCATGCTACTTCAACTATATGCTTAATACATGCAAGTTGAAGTTAGTAATGCAAATTTACTATATTTTAGCAGTAAACTGGTTCTTTTTAGCATCAATAGGAACATAATATAATGAATGAATTGTGCAATAAAAAGCTTACAAAGCATACTTATAATCAATCTTGCAAAAATTATCTTTGGAAATACTATTTTCATCTAAGATTGCACTAAGTAATTAGTAGTGAAATAATTAGCACACTTGCAGCCAAGTAAATTGAGTCCATTTAGGACTAGTTTAAGACTAAATTTGCCCAAACCCTAAACAAAGGTAGTAACAAGAAGACGAAGTTCCCCATCCTACCCAGTTTAAGACAGTATATTTTCAACTCACCATAAAATGCCAAGGCACGTAGTTAGAACCTCTTTTGTGCACAGTGCTAACTGATCTCATGTGAGATCATTTTAAACCTTTTTCTCATTAAGACAAGATCTGATTTTAGACAAAAATATCATATTGAAACATGAATATGTTATTGAAATATAGTAGGATTTATCCAAAAAAATTGTTACACAAACATGAATAAAAAGAAATAAACACACCAAAGTAGTACCAAAATAAGTTCTTCCATTCATGGACAAAAGCAACTTTTTTCATTCAGTAGCAGAACAAGGTAACCAGAAGCCTAAAACAAAAATAACATAAAAACAAAATTAAAAAACTATAGAAACAACCTAGCATCTTCCCAAAAACATCAAGAATCCCCCCAAGAGCCTACAACCACTAAAATATCTAAATAGAGCTACTACCAACAGAAGCATCTGAATGATCCTTAGGGCTAGAACTGCTGATAAACACCATCTCTTTTCTGTTATGAGACTCAAATTCCTCTTTCTTCTTCAGCTCATCTTCAATCTCTAAAAGAATCTTAAATGAACGGATCTGTGGTGGGTCATCTAGAACAACAGTCTTCACAGCATCCAGCCTCTTTTCTTGCAAATCCCTCTCAAGCAACAACCTCAGCTCTTCTTTGTACCTAATAGCATCATATCTTTCACTCTTGTACAATGCTTCAAGAGCTCCTGGTGATGCTGGCCTTGGGAAGGGTGGAGTTAGTACAGTATTAGGACAGTTTTGGTTTTGATTTTGAGCCATTGAAACAGTGGAAAAGAGGAAGAAGCTACGGTTTCAGTTGAGGAAGAAGGATTTGTAACCCTTGATCCTAACTTCGTATTTATATCTGATTTGAGCTAAGATCAAATCAAAATGAATTGGGATACCAATAATCCTCTCTCTCTCTCTCTCTCTCTCTCTCTCTCTCTCTCTCTCTCAATTCTATCTAACTTGTTAGTAATCAATGTCCTTTTGATGTTTTTCATAAGGAAGACTATGTAATCAATACTACTCCACATTGCATGCATGATCATCTTGGGAGCAGAACCATCATGTATAAAATGACATTAGTAGGGTTTGATTAGAACATCAGTTATGCACAAAGCCATAAATACGTAGCAAATGATAACCTGATACAACTTAAATTGGGCACTTTTCTTGCAATGAAGAACATTTTATAACAAGAAAGAAGATGAATTACATTAATAATTAAGTTGCTTACATAGAAATTTAAGAAACAAAAAACATTGCACCCTAATCTAAATCCTTGTAATCAACCATTGCAATATCTTCTTCAGCTTTCTTCTCAAACATTTCTACAAGAAATTCATATACACAAATCAAAGAGGGCTCCTGAAGAACCATATTTGTGGTGAGATCAATTCCCATAACATTAACTATTTTTTTCCAACAACAAATGCAACTTATTCAAGTTTGATCTTGTTGTTTCTCTTTATTTAAAGTAAAAAGCTTTCAAAATTGTTGGCTCTTCCGACAGTGGGATATTAGTGGTATTAGATGTTATTAATGCTAGGTGGGAAGCTCAGGAATTAGGTATGAATTTAATTGTTAGATCATCATTGTACTTACCAATGTCTAGCATTGAAATCGTGTAGAGGAGGCGGCTATTTTCAGAGAGGATAACCAATGGGAGGGCATAAATGCAGTAGGTTTTGACATCCTCTAGGTAGTGTGCAATGATGGTTGCTTGTTTACTTCTTCAATGCAATAAAGCTTCAGATTTTTCTGCCGAAAATGGCTTCTTCAGGAATGAACACTATGAAATTAGACATGAAATAGACTACTTGTAGTAACTAGTAAGGAAATGGTGACAAAAAGGATAATCCGCTGGAGAGAAAAAATTAAT
Organism: Catharanthus roseus; assembly: GCA_028651295.1. Lineage (NCBI taxonomy): Eukaryota > Viridiplantae > Streptophyta > Magnoliopsida > Gentianales > Apocynaceae > Catharanthus > Catharanthus roseus. Next base: position 4,260,199 of record JAPQWS010000104.1, on the reverse strand, counting down.
TGAGTAGGAATAAAGGAGAAAATTCAACCAAAATATTAAGGAGCATATTGTGAAAAAATTGAGATAATCTTGTAGTAGTAGAAATTTGAGAAAAAGAAAATTATTGGGGCCGAATTCAGTAATTGTGATTTTATAGATAATATTGTTAATTATAGAGAAACAATGATTTTAGTGAGTGAAAAAAAAAATTGGAGGTAATTTCGTAATAAATAGGGCCTGAATTGAAAATATCATAATTATAGAGAAATAGTGATTTTAGTTAGTTAAAATAAGAATAAGAGGTTATTTAGCACAAATAAGGGGCCAAAATTGAAAAATGTTATAAATTCTAGATAACGAGCGCTTTTGTAGAGTTAGAATAAGAATTAGAGGTTGTTTAGCACAAATTAGGGCCCAAATTAAAAATATCATAAATTATAGATTACACACGATTTTAGTGAGTTACAATCAGAATAAGAGGTTGTTTAGCACAAGTTAGTAACCAAAAATATAAAATATTGTCAATTATAGATTAAGAGTGATTTGATTTAGAAAAAGAGTTATAGCTAATTTAGTAAAATATTAGGGGGCCAAATTGAAAATATCTTAATTATAGAGAAATAGTGATTTTATTCAGTGAAAATTTAAAAAATAGGATTAGACATAATATATTATTTTGCACAATATTACTTTCGAGTAAAATGTTGATTTTTATTGAGTGAAAATTTAAAAAATAGGACTAGATATAATAAAATAGTGCTTTCATTGAGTTAGAATAGGAACGTCGGTTTACTATCGTTAGTGAGAATTGAAAATATAACATAAAGAATGACTTTATGCTATGCAATTAGGGGCCGAATTGAAAAATGTTATAAATTGTAGATAGCAAGCGATTTTATAGAGTTAGAATAAGGATTACAGGATGTTTATCACAAATTAGGGGCCAAATTAAAGATATCATAAATTATAGATTACGAATTATTTTAGTGAGTTACAGTAAGAATAAGAGGTTATTTAGCACAAATTAGTAACCAAAAATATAAAACATTGTCAATTATAGATTAAGGGTGATTTTATTAAGTTAGAATAATAGTAATAGATAATTTATTAAAAATTAGGGGCCAAGCTAAAAATAAAATAATTATAGAGAAATAGTGATTTTATTCAGTGAAATTTAAAAAATAGGAGTAGACACGATAAATTATTGTACACAATATTACTTTCAAGTAAAAATGTTGATTTTATTGGTGAAAATTTATAAAATAGGACTAGACAGCAAAATAGTGTTTTCATTGATTTAGAATAAGAACGTAGATTTATTATCGCTGGTGAGAATTTAAGATATAACATACATAATGACTTTATGTAATGCAAGTAGGGGCCAAAATTGAAAAATTTATAAATTGTGGATAAAGAACGCTTTTGTAGAGTTAGAATAAGAATTAGAGGTTGTTTAACACAAATTAGGCGCCAAATTGAAAATATCATAAATTATAGATTACGAGTGATTTTAGCGAGTTGCAATAAGAATAAGAGGTTGTTTAGCACAAATTAATTAACAAAAATATAAAACGTTGTCAATTATAGATTAAAAGTGATTTTATTGAGTTAGAATAAGAATTATAAGTAATTTAGTAAACATTAGGGGCCCAATTGAAAATATCATAATTATAGAGAAATAGTGATTTTATTCATTGAAAATTTAAAAAATAGGACTAGACATAATAAATTATTTTGTACACTATTGAGTAAAAATATTGATTTTATTAAGTGAATATTTAAAAAGTAGGAGTATACACAATCAAATAGTGTTTTATTGATTTAGAATAGGAACGTCGGTTTACTATCACTAATGATAATTGAAAATATAATAGAATGCAATTAGGGGACAAAATTGAAAAATATTATAAATTGTAGATAACAAGTGCTTTTATAGGGTTAGATTAAGAATTAGAGGTTGTTTAGCACAAAGTAAGGGCCAAATTAAAAATATCATAAATTATAGACTACGAGTGATTTTAGTTAGTTACAATAAGAATAAGAGGTTGTTTAGCACGTATTAGTAACAAAAAACATAAAAGGTTATCAATTATAGATTTAGAGTGATTTTATTAAGTTAGAATAAGAGTTATAGGTAATTTAGTAAAAATTAGGGATCAAATTGAAAAAATCATAATTATAGAGAAATAGTTATTTTATTCAGTGAAATTTTAAAAAATAGGACTAGACATTATAAATTATTTTGCACAATATTCTTTTCGAGTATGTTTTCGACTCACAAACAATAAAATCTAGAATAATTTTTCAGTTGCTGTTTCAATGGCCTCAATGAAACAGTTTCAACTTGAATTAGTTGCTTACTTCAATTGCTTATGCAATTTTGAGTCAAATACTACTTCAATAGCTTCAATGGCTGCTTGAATGACTGCTTAAAAAGCTGCAAGTTAAGACTGCTAGCACTACTCAATGAAACCGTTTCAAGTTCAATAAGTTGGTCATGTTTTGTTGTAATCTTCTATCAAGTTTACTTGTAATAGAATAGATTTCTATTAACAACTCTTTGAATTGATTATTCCAAGTAACTCTTGTCAGAAATGTAGCCAACAAATGCTTTGGTTTTGGGGAAAAAAATTTCCCATTTATACCATGATTAACTCTAGTTTAATATCTATCCTTTGGGAGGGAAATGAAGGGAAATGGAGGGAAATGAGTTGGAGCCATTTTGCTGACTTCCCCCCCTCCCCCCTCCTCCTAATTACTAGAGGGATAGTTATGTCATTTTGCTTTTCTCTCATTCTATTAAGTTAGATATACTTGATAGCACTGCTCAATTAGGAAATTCGCGGTCCAACTCGGAGTTGCTTTTATATTTGGATTTTGGAGCGTAGAAAATTGAACATTGGGCTACAAAGGGAAACTTTTAGGTCCGTTGAGAGATTCGCTTTGCATTTACGCAACTACAAGCTTCTATGGGGAATAAGTTCTAGGCCAACTCTTTGGGCGAAGCCCAAATACGTATTTTATTTGGATCCAATCAAGTGATAAAAGAAAAACAAAATATTCACAGTATAAAAAAAAAAATGGAAAAAATTAGAATTTCAAATTAAATTACAATCCAAAAATACTATTAATCTTTTGTAACGAGTAAATTTTCCTTTTAAAAAAAACTAGTAAAATTTTCTATTTCATATATATATACACACTATGAAGCTTTATCCAAGTGACAATTTGCAAGTGTTCAAGCCTTTTAAATATAGATTGAGAACAGTTTGTATCCTCCATATTCTGGACAAAAGAGAGCTCGAGCTTTTCAAACAGAATTGTTCTCATCCTTTGTATTCCAAATGATCATAAAAGGGTTGAGAATAAATTCTATTTGTGTTTTGTTTGATTATTAATTATGTAACTCATTTTCTTTATATACTACCCACGATCAGAATATTCATTTGGGGTGTTTGCACTATAAGAATTTACCCATTTAATGACTTTTTTATACATCACAATATAAACCTATTCTGATGCCTAATTTTCCTGAGTGTTTTGTGATAACATAACATTTGATGGTTTCCACTATACAAATTAAGTTTTTAATGACTAAAAGGAAAAAAGAAGAGAAGCACTATCTAAAAAATGGCAATATATGTTCTCAAGTGCTGCATTGATTACTTCAAAGAAAAAGGATATTGTAAATTATAAAGAAAGGGCTCGTCTAATGCTTTTCAACAACCTCCTTAAAATTTTAGTTATCTGCAGCTTGCTCCATTTTGTCAATCATCCAACACTCACAAAAGCAAACTGCAAATTTTAATCTATCATCTATAGTTCAAGCAGCCTAGGTTTACTCGAACACTCAATCCACCAGTTTTATAGAACATTAAAACTCTAATTATACTTTGACTCTTGAAATTATATTTAAACTTGACACCAAAAAAGAAAGTCCCTTCATAATCTATCATCCTACTTGACCCAGGAAAATTCCATTTATTTACTACTATATAAATTCCATATATCTAAAAAACATGAGAAGAATACATATTTTCTTCCAAATAAAGGTGCATTCGGATTGGATTTAAAATATAAAGCACATATTTTTTGCTTTTGACCCCCTCTCCTCTCTCACAAACAATGGATGAACAAAGAAAAAATCTCTACTCTTTCCAAACTAAAATCTAATCCAAGTGCACAGTAAGACTTTCAAATTCAAGGATTGGATGAAAGAGGCAAGATTAAGAATGCAGTAATTACCACTCAAGCAATCATCAAAGTACAGAAAAGAATTAGGAAATGGAACTAGATGCGTATAAACAACAAAAAAGCAGATTTCTATAGTTTAAATCAAATAGTTTGTAGCCAAAAGTTACCCCTTCTAATTGGAAAAAACTCAAAAGTTCATACAAGATAAATCTCTAATTGTTAGGAGGTTAGGATTGAGATTTGGTGTACTCTTGCAACTGACAGAGTATAGTGAGATATTATAGGCAGTAGTTTTTCTGTAACTGGCTTCCTGACCCATAAGAGACCATCATTTGTACAAATACTGCATTTAATAATATACACAATAGAAAATTTCTGCAAGGTTTTCCTACTGAAAACTTTATGGTATCATAGCCAACAATAGACAAGAGAGAATTTTCTAGAAAACAAGAAAAAAAATTTTTTTTTGCTTCTCATTGAAAAGAAGCAAACATGAGTACATAGAGTACTTAATACGTCAACATTTGATAATGACGATTATATCAATGAGCAGATTTGGAAAGGTGCATACTATTTTGCATCATTAGACAGTCCACACTTGATCCTCACGCAAGTACAACTCAAGGAAGATAATTATGATGAATGGGTTAAAGCGATGAGATTGACATTACGAGCTAAGAAAAAGCTCGGGTTTGTGGAAGGACAAATTCCAAAACCACAATCTGGAACTGCAAAAGAAGAAGATTGGTGGACCATCAACACTATGGTAGGTTCATGGTTATTGAATACCATTGAACCCAACATGAGAACTACCATGTCCTACGTAGAGAGATATGGCGAACTGTGAGCAGACTTGAAGGAACGATTCATGTCAGGAAATACACCCAGAAAACATGAACTAAAGGTTGTCTATGCTTATTTTGCAAAATTAAAGAAAATTTGGGATGAACTAAGCAACTATCAATATTTACCAAATGCACGTGTAGAATGATAAATGAAATTATTAAACAAAGAGAGGAAGACAAAGTTCATCAGTTTCTTATCGGTCTAGATGACTCAATTTACGGAACAGTGCGCTCAAAAATTCTACAGATGGACCAAATTCCTAACGTCAAGAAAACATACGCAATTATTGTGAAAGAAGAAGCACACAGAAAATTAGTCCAAAATACAGACACAGGAAGTGAAGTAGTGGTGTTTACAGCTCCAAAATCAGTACAGTGCACACACTGTTTCAAACCAACGCATGATGCTAAAAATTGTTACCTACTGGTCGAATTCCCAGAATGGCCGCAGGAGCATCGGTGGGCCGACCGGAGCTCCGATGGTGTCGTCGCCGGAGGACGCCAAGGACGCTGAAGAAGAGCTTCAACCGGAGCAGAGGTCACAGCGGTAGAGGATGGGCTGGTCGGACTGGACAACCACCTCACACGAACTGGGCAGCCACCGCAGCAACGGCCCCTCTACCGCCATCTTCCTCGGCGAAACCTACCTGGACAGAGCATTCTTCTTCAGCTAGAATCAGAGTACCCAAAAACTGGTCAGATCCAGCCAATGCGACCCTTTTCTCATCTTCGGAGACACCTTCGACTGACCATGGTTGGTCATCTTCTTCGGCCAATCACGGTTGGGGGGCGGCTACGTTGACTGCACCGTTGGATGGCACCAGACAAAGCAGCACATCCCAAAAAATAGTAGTGGTAGAAACGGGTCAGTGACGGGGTACGGCGTGCTCTGTCGTCAGAATTCTAGGCCTCTTGCCGGAACAGTAGGACAGGTTTCTAGATTTGCTGGACAACCAAAAATAATCTTCTCCAGATGTTGATACTCTCTCTGGTAAGATAAAATGCAAATGGATCTTAGACAGTAGGTGCTCTCATCATATGACAAGCAGGAAAACTTTCTTGTCAAAAATTCAACCCTCACATCCATACACTATCACACTCCCAAATGGTTCTAAAACTACTGGAGTGGAAATGGGTTCAGTATGTCTTGACTCTACACTTCAGATTAATAACGTTCTGCATATTCCCCAACTTCGATGCAACATGCTATCTCTTTCTCAACTTTCCAAAACAAATAACTATGTTATCATAATTAATGACGGTGTGTTAACGTTACAGGACCGTACTATGGGGATGCCGATTGAAGAAAGTGAAGAGAGAGATGGAATATACTACTTCAGGCCCATATCGGTAATTTCAAGTTTCGCCTATACTATTCGTTAGTCCGAGATTGGTGATTTATGGCATAAGAGAATGGGACATCCGTCTAAATCCATTATTAAGAAGGTTCTGGGTCAACAATTTAAATCCGATTCTTTGGAAAAATGTTCAATTTGTTTGTGCGCTAAGCAAACCCGTGATACTTTCCCAGTTAGTTTGAATAATGCTACGACACCTTTTGATTTGATACACTATGACCTATGGGGTCCTTATAAAACTCCATCTTCCCGTAGAGCAAATTATTTTTTAACTATTGTGGATGATTATTTGAGATGTGTTTGGATATTTTTACTTGCGGAGAAAAAAGAAGTAGCACCAAACATGAAACATTTTTCACCATGATTTCAACTCAATTTCACAAAAGAGTAAAAATAATTCGGACTGATAATGGGATAGAATTTACATGTTTGAAACCATATTTTCTGGAACACGGTATGCTTCATCAGACTTCTATGGTACACACACTACAACAGAACGGTCGTGTAGAGTGTAAGCATCGTCATATCTTAAATGCAGCTCGTGCCTTACTTTTCCAAGCTAATCTTCTAGTTCAATTTTGGGGGGGGAGGGGGGGGGGGGGAGAATGTGTTAACTGTAGGATATTTAATAAATAGAACCCCTCTATCAGTATTGGATTGGAAAACACATTTTGAACTTCTGTTTAATAAAGTTCCTTCTTATTCACATTTAAAGAGTTTCCTGTGTCTAGCATATGTTCATGACCACAGTCTACCTAAAGACAAATTTAGACCTTGGGACCGGAAGTGTATATTCTTGGGCTACCCGTATGGAAAGAAAGGATGGAAATTTTTTGATTTACAGATACATGAGTTTCTCACCTCACGAGATGTGGTATTTATTGAACATGAATTCCTAATTATTTCCGAGACCTGGGATAACATATCACCACATACTAAATTTAATGGTGATTTTGGATAAGTATGTAGAATTCATTTAGGAGCCAGGAGGAGCCCAGACAAAACCAGCCCACAACAGGAGGCCCAGCAGACATCACTCCAAATAGCCCAACCTTTCAGACCCCTAAATATTCCAGCCTAGTAGACGCGGCCCAGCTAGCCAGGGGGAGCCCAGACACAGCCAACCCACTAGCTTCCAGCCTAGCAGACAAAAGCCCAGCTGCATCCAGTGCAACAGCCAGCAGCCCAGATGTATCCTTCTTCTTCTTCTTCGGCCCATCCTCCCTACCCTCCAGCCCTACTCGCGGCCCAGTCATCCTTCTCCTCTCCAACCCATATTTTCCACTCCCGGGCACCTCACCCAACCCACCTGGCTCAACCACCTCAGTTACACCTCCTGGACCAGTCTCTCGATTCGGCTCCTGCTCCTGATGTGGCTCAGCCATAAGAAATTCCTCCTTCTCTTGATGCGGTTCAGCTCCCTGTTGTTATGGAGCCCGTAGACCATGATGTTGGATTTAATCTCCGTCGCAACAACAAATCACACAGGGTTCTTGCAAAAGTAAAAGATTATCTTTGTCATGCTACTTGGTCTTCGCCTAGTATATCTCTCTCTCTTCATCTTCACTTTCTTCTTTGGACCTCCCAAGTACGTTTCAGTATTCGTTGACTCACTTTCTTTTTATGATAAATTTTCATCCTCACATCAAAGCTTTGTAGGCTGTTAATGCAGCCACAGAACCCACTAAGTATTTCGATGCCGCTGACATACCTGAATGGAGACTAGCAATGCAACAGGAGGTAGATGCTCTTGTGAAAAACAATACATAGAGATTGACTACACTACCACTCAGCAAGTGAGCTCCTGGTAGGAAGTGGGTTTACAGAATCAAGTACAAATCGGATGGTTCTATTGAACGGTACAAAGCCCGCTTAGTCGTACTTGGGAACACTTAACGCAAAGGCGTAGATTACACTGAGACATTTGCTCCTGTGGCCAAGATGGTAACCGTACGCATTTCGCTCTCTATTACAGTAGCCCGGAAGGGGGAGGTTCATCAGATGGACGTTCACAATGCCTTTTACGTAGAAATATGACTGAAGAGGTCTATATGAAACTACCCCTGGGTTTTCACATGCCCAATCTACTCAAAATGTGCCGTCTCAATAAATCTCTCTATGGTCTCTGTTAGGCACCCGGATGCTGGTTCTCAAAACTGACATCCTCTCTATGCCGATGAGGGTTCGTCCAGTCTTATGCGGACTATTCCCTATTTACATTCAGGAAACATACCACCTTTCTCTGCATTTTAATCTATGTTGATGACCTACTGATTTTCGAAAATGACTCACTTGCATTACTCGATTCAAGTCTTATTTTGGCTCTTGCTTTCACATGAAAGACTTGGGCGATCTTAAATATTTCTGGGGCATTGAAATAGTTCGGAGCCCCGAAGGGTTTTATCTTAGCCAACAAAGGTATGCCTTGGAAGTTATTTCTGAAGCTGCGCTTCTTGGAGCCAAACCGGTCTCTACTCCTATAGAACCAAACCATCAACTGGCTAAGACTTCTGGTAGCTTCTTTCTTCAGCTTGACCGATATCGTCGTCTCATTGGCAAATTAATTTATTTATCTATTACTCGCCCTGAGCTTGCTTACACTGTTCATGTTTTAGCTCAATTTATACAGCATCTTCGCCAAGAACACTGGGACGCTGCCCTTCGAGTAGTTCATTTCTTAAGGTACACCAAGTCAAGGCATCTTACTTCGAGCCACTACTCCACTTTGCTTAGTCGCCTACTGTGATTCCAATTGGGTTAGTTTTCCTCTCACTCGTCGTTCTCTCACGGATTATTTCATTTCTTTAGGTTCGTCACCGATTTCCTGGAAGAATAAGAAACAACAAACTGTGTTCCGGTCTTCCGCTAAAGCCTAATATCATTCTATGGCCATGACACTAAGTGAATTGAAATGCCTCCATCAGCTTTTCGCAATTTTTAATGTCCTGGTACGCGATTCCATCCCTCTTCACTGTGACAGTCAGGCTGCCATTATATTGCTGCTAATCCTGTCTTTCACGAACGGACTAAGCATATCGAGATTGACTGTCACTTCATTCGGGATGCATTCCAGGCATGATTGATTACTCCGGCTTATATTCCTAGTTCTTCTCAGCCTGACGACATTCTCACCAAGGCCTTACATCTCCCGCAGTTTCTGAAATTACTTGACAAGTTGGGCATTTGTAACCTTCATGCTCCAACTTGAGGGAAAGTGTTAGAAGGTTAGGATTGAGATTTGGTGTATTGTTGTAACTGAGAGAGTATAGTGAGATATTATAGGCAGTAATTTTTCTGTAACTAGCTTCCTGATCCATCGGAGATCATCATCTGTAAAAATACTGCATTCAATAATATACACAACATAAAATTCCTGCAAGGTTTTCCTACTGAAAACTTTACTAATCCATTGATCTTTGAGATATTCTTTCCCAAGTATCCAAAATGAGAAAAGCAAAAAGTAATCTGATTGATTTCCACAATTTAATTCTTCTAACGGTAAATTGAGATCTCCAACTTCTTCATGTCCAAAAGCAGTACTTCATGAGATACTTTTTTTTTTTTGTCAAGGATATACATATTTTTCCCTGCTAAATATCAGAGTAGTACTTTATATATAAAATCAGAAAGAATGTACTATGTTCTTAAATTTATGATGAATATTTCTTTAACACATGTCATATTGCTATATGCTTGGCTTCTTACTACAAATATAGCCCATAGAACCAATTTTTAAATCCCCTTTTACAGCTAAAACAATATTATGTGCTTGGCAATCATCAAGAACTTTATCAGTTTCCTCTTACAAATGATCAAACATATCCCTAAAATTAAGACAAACCATCCACTCAACTAGGGACTTTTTAAATACTCACACTATTACAAAGACATGAAACATGAAAACTAAGATGGTGAAAAACATAAACTTAGCTTATTTCGGCAAGGAAGAAAACCTGCCTTGAGTATTCTTGGAATTCTAAAGGCAGCTGCCATGAATCAAGCAGAATAAGAGGCATTAGTAAGAAAAATATTTTTAAATTTCGTGGAATCCACTGCGCAACTTTACAATTAGCAATCAATTTGGGATTAAATTTTGAATTACACTCAGATTCAGAAATAGAAATCCTTTTATTCCATCAAAATCAAATAGAAACAGAAAACTTGCCCACTTTTTTTCAACCAAAACTTGACCCAACATAAACAAAAAAGAAAAAAATGAATCAGATTGAGTTACCCAATATCGGTAACTTAGGAGAAATTGCAGAAGAAAATTCCATTATCGTTCAAAACTTTTGAATTTGGAGCCTGATTGATTTAAGTTGATTAACTATAAAAAGCGCTACAACCAATTTAGATTTGGACTGCTTTTCAGATGAATATCGGTAACTTATGAGAAATTGTAGAAGAAAATCATATTCTTGTTCAAAATTTTTCAAATTTGAAGCTTGATTGAGTTAATTTGATTAACTAAAAAACCCTACAACCAGTTTAGATTTGGACAACTTTTCAGATGAAGGAGAAGGAGATTTACTAGCAATGCCTTCTAGGTTTTCTGACAGCAAAAGAGAGCGCTCTCCTACGATAAAGAAGCCTTGATTTTGTCAATATTATAAGAGAAATTTTTGGAGGAAATCGAAAGAATCAGAAGAGATATATTGGGAGTTTCACAGAAGAGAAACTTTGGTGAAAGAGGCGCGCATAGTTGGAGGGAAAGATAAAAGAGAAAGAAGGGTTTTTCTCTATATCTCACAGCTCTTTCAATTTTTTTACTTATTTCCCCTAATAAATTCTTTTTTTTTTTTGTAATAATTTCACATCATAAATTGGCTCCAAAAAATGAGCCGCTTTTGTAATTAAAGTAAGAGTTGTTGTAGGATGTTTAATGATATATAATAAATGTTACCAAATACTTACATAATTAGATTTTAACAAAAAGTATTAGAGAAAGTTTTAATGATAAATAATAAATGTCACTAGATAGTAATAAAAGTTGACTTAAAAAGTTATAAAACTTCGCCGTTTCTGTTTCCTTTACTTTTATGATCAAAATCATCCGTCATAATAATCATTTATTTTAACATTTCACAAAAAATGTCCCAAAAAATATGTCGCTATATACATATTTTGTTGTAGTGGAGGTGGTAAAAAATATAATTTCTTTTATACTATCTCCATTTCATATTAACTGTCACTTGGATATATTTTTTTTGTTTCAAGATATCTGTCACCTTAGTAAATCAAGAGAACATTAAATGATATTTATACCCTTATCTTATTAGAATTATACAATTGTCAAGAAATTTTCATTCATTATTAGAGGGCATCTCAGGAGAAAGTGTTCTATTAATTCCTCCTCAAGGTTGCAAAAAGTACAGTCCCCTTCTCTAGTCTTGCAGTAGTGGGCATCGCATTTGATACAACTTTCCAAACTAAGTTCTTGTGCCTATTATGAATTTATATTTTATTTTATATGATTTTTGTTAATAAAATTACTAGAAAAATATATGTACTAGAGAGTGTACTAATTATAAAAGATGTACTAGACAATTCGGGGGCATAAAAAGGATCTACAAATCCAAAACCTCAAGGCTGTTACAGAATATTCTTTTAATGAAAGTACTATACCTTATCATACTTACTTATGTAACTCCCACCAATATTAGTAGGGCACTTTTGAAACAAAAACATACTAAATGGCTTTTTATTAAGTCATACAATACAACTTCTCCACTCCAACTGATCTTACCGGTCGCCTTCTTGTCTCCAAAATACAAAATTATGACTGTTAGGCAATGATATTGGGAACCACTACTTTAAGTTACAACCCAATCGAAGATAATAAAAGAATAATTTTGCTATTAAAAGAGATAAATTATAAGATCTTCAAAGGTAAATAAAATAGTGAAACGGGGAACAGAAAATGAAGAACAGAAATCCCTCAGTGAACCAGACCTCACAATCCGAAGAACTCTCAAGAAATCTCTCAAGAAAGTCACAATACTTCAATAGTTCTCACAAGAATCCATCAAACAAATAGCCGACGAGATTCAAAGAAGGAGAACACCTAAGAATCTTGTAACAACAGAGGCAAAGAGCTCTCAAGAAGAAGAAGAAGAAGAAGAGAGAGAGGGGGTTGATACTTGAGAGAAGAGAGGAAAGATTAGGTTAATTTTTAGGGTAAAGATTATAATGATTATTTATAGTGGACTAAGTAAGAGAGAGAGGAGGAGGTAAATGCAAAACGGTTGAGAAGGGAGGGGAACCGAGGGGTTATGGTCAAAAGGGGAAGACCAAGAGCATTAAAGAGGTGGTTGGATACAAGTGGGTTGCCAAGGATTGGGCCAAAATTGACTTGACCTGGCATCCCAAAATAGACGAGCCCAAAGAGTGTGAGGTCCAATCCAAAATCATCATTGGTCACAATATTGTGAGCATATATCCAACAACTCTACCTTAACACAATATTGAGATAGAAAAAAACTTAACCATAATCAATATGAAGTAAATCCCTGCAAAGAGCAAACTTGTCAGCAATAATAGTTTTTGTTCCAAAATTAGCAGGATTTCTTTTGTGTTTATCTTATTTATGTCGATTATGCCATTAGTAACATTTTCTCTAATGAAATGATATTTTACATGTGTTTAGTGCGATCATGATACACAGGATTTTTTTCACAAATGTAGACAACTTTGACTTTCTGTAAAAATTGTAGCTTTTGATTTTAAAAGATTTAATTTGGACAAAAGTCCTTGAATCCAAATTCCTTCGTTAATTGCTTCAGTTGCAGCAATATACTCAGCTTATGTGGTTGATAAAGCAATCACAGGCTGCAACTAAGATTTTCAAGGAACACAATTTCCAACGATTGTAAAGAAATAAGCAGTTGTGGATTTTTGAAAATCTTTGTCGCCGGCAAAATCAGAATCTACATATCCTATTAGTTCAAAAGATTTTGACCATTTTTAAAAATTCAAACCTTTATCAATAGTACTGTTAAGATACCTCAAAAGCCATTTTAAAGCAGTCCAATGCTCCTTTCCAGGATTGGACATAAAACAACTAAGAAGACTTATAGAGAAAGTAATGTCAGGTCGTGTAGAAATCATTGAATACATGACCGACCCAACTGTCGTTGTATAAGGAATATTAGCCATTTCATTCTCTTCAAAATTAGTTTCCGGATAACTTCTAAAAGATAAATGAAAATGCCTAGCTAAAAGAGTGCAAACAGGTTTGCAAGAGTCCATTGAAAATATTGAAACAATTTTATTTAAGAAAGGTTTTTGAGAAATAGTTAAAGAGTTATTTTCTCGATTTCCCAAAATGTTCATTTCCAAGATTTTAGATATAGCACCTAGATCTTTTATATCAAATTATGTTTTTAAAAAAGAGTTTTTAAATTGATTAGTTTATCTTTCTGTTTGCAAGCAATCAACATATAATCAACATACAATAAAAGATATACAACATCATCAATAGAATTTCCAAAATAATATGAATAATTATCATAAACTTCTTTTAAAACTAGGTTTTTTATACAAAAGATATCAAACCTTATATACCATTGCCTTGGGGACTGTTTAAGTCTACAAAGAAATTTTTTGAGCAAACAAGCACAATTTTCTTTGTTTTTAACTTGAAAACAGGAGGTTATTTAATAAAAATTGTTTCATCAAGATCACCATGCAAGAAAGCAGTTTTGACATCAAATTGTTCTAATTCAAGATCAAAGAAAGCAACAATAGAAAGCATGATCCTAACTGTCTTATATTTGACAACGGGAGAAAATATTTCATTGAAATCAGTGCCTTCTTTTTTAGAAAAACTTTTTGCCACTAATATAGCTTTAAATCTAGGTGGTTCATTTTCAGAATCTGATTATTTGATTTTGAAAATCCATTTACGGTCAATTAATTTCTTCTTTGGTTTAGGAACTAAAAATCCATGTTTTTTTATGCAAAGATGAGAAATTATCATTCATAACATGCATCCACAATTTAGAATTAGGACTCCTTAGAGCCTCATCAAAACATAGGTTCTTTTTCTTCAATAAAAGATGCAACAGCTAAAACATAAGAAACACAATAAGAATATCCATATCTAATAGTTTTCTTAGAGATTCTTTTATCCCTATTTCTAACTAACTGATAGTCACTTAAGGCTTGAGATTGGTCTTCAACGGTATTATCATCATCGTCAGAATTTTCTAACTCAAACTCAATGCTATTTTTAGATATATGATATGAACTTACCTGTTCATTCTCAAGTTCTGGATTAGAAACAATCCTAGGGGTGTCCTCCACCTCGTTTGGGACTTTCCTAACAGAGGGTTGATCAGTAGTAATAGTGGGAACAATTTCTTCCTTAAGACAAGGTATGTCAGATTCACTAAAGACTACATCTCTACTAATTATTACCCTCATCCCTAGTTCATTTCTAAGCCAGACTTTGTACCCTTTAACACAACTGGGATAGCCAAGAAAGACACCCTTTTTAGACCTAGGGTCAAGTTTACCTTCCTGTTGGTGAGCAAAAGTGGCACAACCAAAGACTCTTATATGAGACAAGGTTGGAGTATACCAGACCATATCTCCATCGAAGTTTTAGAATTTATGGCAGTTGAAAGGGACCAATTAATTAAATAAACAGTTGCACTAACAACTTCACCCCAAAATGGTTTAGGTATACCAGAAGACAACATGAGATATCTTACTTTATCCATTATTGTTCTATTCATCCTTTCAGCAACATCATTTTGCTGAGGGTTATACCTAACGGTTTTATGTCTTGTTATACCATTTTTAACATATAAATCGTCAAAGTTTTTATTACAAACTCAAGACCGTTGTCAGTTCTTAAAAACTTTAATTTCTTATTAGTTTGGTTTTCAACCAAGGTTTTCCATTCATTAAATTTTTTTAAAGTTAGACCTTTGGTTTTAATAAGAAAACTTAAACATGCCTTGAAAAATCATCCACAATAGACAGAAAACAAACATTTCCATCATAGGTGGTTACCTTTTTAGGATCTCATAAATCACAATGCACATAATCCAAAATAGTAATAGGTTTGTGTGTTGCCAACTGAAAAACTTAATTTATGTTATTTTCCCAAAACACAGTGATCACAAAAATCAAGCATATGAATTTTACATCCATCAAGAAGATTTTGTTTGCTAAGGTATTGTAAACCTTTTTCACTTATGTGACCAATCCATTTATACCATAACATGCTATCATCATGATTAGACACTAAAGCAGTAGGTTCATAAACAGTTTCACCAATTAAAGAGTAAAGACCAGATTTCTTAACTCCTTTAATGACAACTATGGAACTTTTGCAAAAAGATAAGTGACTATTTATAGATTTGTATGTATAACCAGCATCATCAAGAGTGCCAAGAGAAATAAGGTTTCTTCTAAGACTTGGAACATACCTATCATCGGAAAGTGTTCTGATAACACCATTGAATCCTATTTCTTTAATTGGACAAAATTCATTGTTTTCCATAAAAACTTTACCAGTTTTTATAGGTTTTGATTCTGAAAACCATTTCTTGTTAGGACACATGTGATAAGAACAACCGGAATCAAGGATCCAATCGGCAGATATAGAAGAGGAATGAGAAACACAAAAAACTTCTAAATATATCGAGTTGCCATTGTTATCAGCCTCAAGAAGTTTATTTTCACTCACGGTATCTTTTGAATTTCCCATTTTACCATTTTTCTCATCTGCGAATGTTTTTTAAAACATTTACGTTCCACATGTCCCTTTTTGTTATAGTAAAAAAACATTTTACTTTACTTTTATCCTTTTCTTTAGGTTCTTTAGACTTAAACCTTCCCATACTTTTAGATCTATGACGAAAGTGTTCCTTTTTCTCAGGTCTACCCCTAACATAAAAGTTTTCACAATTACTTTTGTTTTCTTTCTTAAGGTCTAGATTTTTAGTTTTAAGAGCAGATTTACATTAGAAAGAACAAGATTTTGGTGATCATATTTAATTGCAGTTTTAACATTAAGAAAAGACTCAGGTAATGAATTTAAAAGAATGATAGCAACGTTTTCATCAGAAATATCATCACCCCATCTTGCAAATCTTGGATAATTTTGTTTACATTATCAATGTAACATCCCGTCTAAGCACCTCAAAGTTAGCATAAGTCGCGGTAAGCCCAAACAACAGTTTTTGGGTTATTTTATAATGAATAGAAAGTTTTGGGGTCATTTGGTAGTTTCTAGAAGATTTAAGGAAGAATTTTTTGGTGAAAAACTTTTTGGACATATTTTAGAATTATTTGTGTTTAATGCATTAAAGCAGAGATTGAAATTTTAAATTTAAAATAGACTTTTTGTTATTTTTAAGAGTTGGGGCCAACGTAAAAGTTTTAGAAAGTTGATGGACTACTTACTTGGAGAGCTGGTAATGACATTGTTGGGAATGACATGTAGAAGGGGGATTGAGAGCCACATGGAAGGGGAAGACATGTGGGCTAGGGGCTTGCATGTGTCTCGTGCATGCAGGCAAAAAACATGTAAGAATGGCTATATA
Source organism: Catharanthus roseus (assembly GCA_028651295.1). Taxonomy (NCBI): domain Eukaryota; kingdom Viridiplantae; phylum Streptophyta; class Magnoliopsida; order Gentianales; family Apocynaceae; genus Catharanthus; species Catharanthus roseus. The sequence goes on along the minus strand of JAPQWS010000104.1, from coordinate 4,243,267 downwards.
AGGAAGGCAAATCGCTGAAATTCCAGCATTTTCTCTCAATTTCTTTCCATTTTTCCCACTCTCTCTCTCTCTCTCTCTCTCTCTCTCTCTCTCTCTCTCTCTCTCTCTCTCTCTCTCTCTCTCTCTCTCTCTCTCTCTCTCACACCTCTTTTTCCTTTTTCTTTTCTCTCGCTTCCTCCTTCACTACCACTCTTCAGGTAACTTGTATTTTTCTTTCCTTTATGTTTTTCTTTATGTTTTATTATATATTATTTATTACTCCTCTAATTTAGGGAAAATTTTATAAAAGGATATATTCTTCTAAAATAATAGGAAATGTAGGGATTATTATAGATTTATTTTGGAAGCCATAATTCTTGAAAGTCAATATGAATTTATTTCTTTGAGGTAGCTTCTAGAATTTCTTCAGATTTAGAATAAATTTAGGTGAACTTTAGAGTCATCTTGGGGTCAAGTTATATTTTTTATGATGTTATTTAATTAAGTTTGGAATTATTATTTGTAGGTTTATATTATATCGCAGCGCCAGGTGAATCTACCAACATTTTCCTTTTAAGAGAATTTGATTATTTTTCTTGAAAAGCATATTTCTCTGCCATTGGTTCTTGACAAGAAGCATAAAATATTTACCGGTGGTATATTACGGGTTATGCTAAAAATGTGATAAGTTTTTAAAATGTTTATATTTGAAATGTTCTTTTTTGGCACTAAAATATATTTTAAGTTAGTGTCATATTTTCATGATGTTTTTACTTAAAATATTTCTACAATCCTTTTATTTTGGCTTTGGAGTTTTAAAATTATATTGAGAAATTATTTTCAAAATATTTAGTATTTTTTTTGGAAATTATATTTTTTTAAACATTTAAAATTTTCTTAAAGGATTTGAGTTTTAAGATTATTTTAAATTATTCTCAAAATATTTATTAGTTCTCTTTTGAAATAATATTTTTTAACTAATTTTAAAATTTCTCTTAAAGGTTTTGAATTCAAAAGTTATTTTTGGGAAATTATTTTCAAAATATTTTATTATTTATTATCGAAAATAATATATATATATATATATATTAAATTCTCTTAAAGTTTTGAGTTTTAAAATCATTCTGAGAGATTATTTTCAAAATATTTATTTCCTTTTGAAAATAATATTTTTAAACATTTTAAAATTCTCTTGGAAGTCTTGAGTATTAAAATTACTTTGAGGAAATTATTTTCTTTAAAGTGTTTATTACTTTTTTTTGGAAAGAATATCTTAAATCTTCTTTTTCGAAGGGGTTTTTGAGATTTAAAACTATCTCTAAAATATTTATTATTTCTTTTTGAAAATCATACTTTACATATTTTCTAAATATTCTTATCAAGGCTTTGTTTCAAAGTATTTTAATACTTTTATTTTAAATGTGAGCTTACAGATATTTACTATGTCTTTTAGTGAATATTTCTCTACGGTTATATTCTTACTTTAAAATTTGGAGGTATTTAATACATTTTCTTTGAGTGATATTTATTATGATTTTGGTAAGCATAATGTCATAACCTATTTTATACCCGGTAATATGTACTAAAGCTTACATTTCAAAGTTACATATACATTTGTCATGGCCACGAGTTTTGCTCGGCGGATAGAGATTTTTTGATGCTTGAAGAGTTTTTTGTGGCCGAAAGATGGCGTATAATTTTGTAAAAATAAATTAAAACTCTAATCCGGCAAAAAGGGGCTTGGTATATATTTTTTATCAATATGTCGAGAGGACTTGCAATGTGCGTGGCTAGTCCCTCGTACGAGGGCCTCTTCCGAACGACATGCTTGGTAGTGTTACTCTTGATCTGGATCCAGTTGATAGAGAGCGATGTACCATTGGAGGGTTAGGCCCAAAGCGGTATTTGTCTGACTCCGTATCATGCTCTACGATAAGGGCTACTTTCTAGCAGGTTGGGTCAGGAGGGGTCCACTGGCTAGGGTAGCACAAAGCAGCTTGGTAGGTACCCCAGAGCTCGTTACTTGTTCTGTGTTTAAATGGTGTGTAAAGTAGTTTATGAAAAATCGAACGTTCGTACAGTTTGTTTTAGGCTGGTATTGACTGCGGGATGCCGAAATTTATATTCGATGACCCCGTGTAAGGTTTCGGACTTTGTCCGTCGAGCCTAACATGGTGCGTGCATGGTTCTAAAAGTTTGGGTGTCGCGGCAGCGCCGATGTGTCTTGATTCGCTCAGACTTTCCAGCTGCGCACGAACCCTTCAGAAAGTTTATAACTTGCATACAAGAGATTTTTATGAAAACATTTATTTTCTTTCATGACAAACCTTTTTATAAAAAGTATTTTGCCTGTGTGGGAAACTCACGAGAAACACACGTGCACGTGAACTCACTGAGTGTCCATCACTCATGCCTTTCAAATGTTTTCTCCCATTTTTCATATGACTCGGTAACCAGATTTGGCTAGTTGAGCCAATGTGGGCCATTGGATTCGGTAATATTGGGGCCTTCCACCTCTAGCCATAAAGTTTTGATCTATGAAGACTTTTGGCCCTCACGGTCTTAAACATATGTATAAGTATTGAGAAGTTTTTATTATAAGGTTACATTCATATTATTCTTTCTTCTTCTGCTGTTTAGTTTTGAGGAAGCCATTCTAATTCCTCCCAGATGTATCTTAGCTTTATGTTTTTGTCAGTTCAGTGTCGAGAGGCACGCAAATACTTTACCCAGCCGCAATTGACCTAGCGGAGGGGTACGGAGTATCACAATCAAAGTTATCTTTAAGAGATTTTGAAGGTGGCATTTTAAAACTAAACAACTGCTCTTTTAAATAAATCTTGTTTGAAATAGAGTATTTTAAAAACATATTTTCAAGTTTGAGCCAAATTTCTCTAGCAGTATTCAAACCTCTTATTTCTCTTATGACACTGTCTTGTAAATGTAAAATAAGTGTACTATTCACAGAGTCAAGTTTTTCTTTTAAAATTTCATCCTTCCAAGATTTAAGATGATCCTTAGTTTTTAAAATAGCCGGTAAAAGTTTATTTTGAACCAAAATAGCTTCCATTTTTATTCTTCAAATATTAAAATCACTTTCACCATCATATTTATTGGTTTCTAATCTAGCATTGACCATTGGAACTACAAAGAGTAGAAGGAAACAAAAATATAAAAGATAAAAGAATACAGAGAATGAGCAACAATTGGCGACAAGCCAAAATACAAAAAATTGCAAATATGGCGGCAAGTCAAAATAAAATACTTATAGCAATAAAAGAATGCCAACAATATAATAGCACAAAATTATAGATATATGGTGGCGAGCCGACCAACTGAACAGTAAATCAAAATTTTCAAGCAAGTGGCGGCAAGCCGACCAACAAAGTAATAACAGAAATTTCAAAAAAATGTGGCGGCAAGCCGACCAACGAAAATACAACATAATATAAAAAAAATACTGCATAGAATAATAGACAGAATATCTAAAGCAGAACAACACAGAAACTAAAAAACAAACAGAAATAAACATCACAAAAAAAATAGAAATCGGGCAGAAAGAAAAAAAAAACTGAACAGAATGACGAACAAAAAAAATTGCAAAAAAATAAACTAAACAAGAAAGACAAAAATAAAAATGAACAATAATAAAATTATAATACAAAAAAAACTTTTTTAAATATGAAAACTCCGAGGCACAGATACAAAGAATCTCAATAGGATTCTTGCCGGGCTCGAGTTTTGATTTTCAAATTCAAGTGGCCAAAAAACCTGACAGAAATTAAAGATGAGATCTTTAGAAGACTTTTCTAATACGGAACTCACAATTCACGCTAGAGTTCAAGATCTAAACTCAAAGATCGATAGAGAGAACACCAAACGGCTCTGATACCACTGTTAGGTGATTATACTGCAACCGCCCGGACAGGCGACCCGAGCCTTTTTTTCTTTTTTTTTTTAGAAAGAAAGAATTTTTGTAGATATTTAGAAAACTTGAAACATGAATAACTCTGCGATCAGATGTCTGTTTAATGCATATGACTAGTCATTTCAATGGTTCTCGTAAAGATAAATATAACAACATCGTCGAAAAAGTGATCCAAACGCGTTTCGGGAAAAAAAATTGGTATTTACATATTATTACATAGAAACATGATTACATAGAAAATAACATAGAAACATTATTACAACAAGTGCACGAGATTTTATTTAATAATAAAATATTTACGTATTCCAATATTTACCAACTTTAATCATTTGAATTTTTAATTAGAGTAAAAAGAAGACTGCTCATCTGTTTAATTTTCAAATTAGTGTTGTAATTTTTTAGTTAATAAGAGAGAAAGTACTAAAAAATTATAAAAACGTAAATTAAAACAAAAATAGGATTTTTTGTGGAAACCGACAGTTTCCATTGCGTAGATCTCAAAAAAATACATGAAATGCCCACAAGAATCACCTCAATCGGACGTCCGAGGACAAAGTTATGCCCCGTCAAAATTTTTGACTATACGAGACAATTTTTTTGTTTCGAAACGCGTCCGAATCACTTTTTCGACGATCCCGTTACGTTTATCTTTACGAGAACCATTAAAACGAGTGGTCATACGCATGAAATGGACCTCCAATCGAAGAGTTATTCATGTTTCAAGTTTTCCAAATACCTACAAAAATTCTTTTCTTAAAAAAAAAAAAAAAAAAGGCTCGAGTTGCCCATCTGGGCGATCCGCTCATGTCCGGGTCGCCCAACCGGGCATTCGAGCTCCAGTTTTAAAAAAAATAATTTCAATTTTTCTTACATCTAAATCAATATTTTTTTTCTACAAATTCTTCATAATGATCTATATCTACCTCTAATACAAGTTTAATGTTAAGATTTTAGTTTTAGAGTGGAGAAGGAGTAGAGAGAAGTTAGAGAGAAATTGTGTAAAGAGAGAAAGAGTAGGGAAGAGGAGGAAAAATAATGATTTTTTTCGCGCTGTACACTCATATTCCCGAATTAGATTTATCGACCTCTAATTTTATATTATTAAAAACTTATTAACTAACGGTGTTAACCCAAATCTTTTAAAATACTTAAAGGAAATTTCTCTCTCTTTCCTACCGTTACTTCTCTCTGAGCCGTGCCAAAATAGAGCTTCTAATCGGTCGTTCTTCTCTTTCAGTGCCTCTTCCTGCAATCTGCACGCAAGCAAGCTTCTCCCTCTTCCGAGCTGGACTATTATGATTAGATGTATGTAAACTTTAGCAACCCTAACCTATTTCACTGAGGAAGACCAAATTTCAGCAAACCCAAATGGCGATATGGGAGATTTAAGGGTCTCTATAGCAACAGAATCCTCTCCAACAAAATTTCCTATTCACTGCTCATTTCCTCCTCCCAAGGTTTGGTTTTGTTACCTTTTTTTTTTGTTACTATTCTTCAAGATTTTCCAGCCTTTTGCTCCTTATTTGCATTTCGGAAAATTTTTTGATCCTTTCGGGAAGGAATTAGCTTAGTTGCCAAGTGGGTTTTGCAAAATATTGTGATTCTGAAATGTGGGAAGGAATTAGCTTAGTTGCCAAGTGGGTTATTTGTTGCGAGCTCGTATCAACTCTTCAATCTAATAACTCTAAAATGTGTTTACTTTTGGTTTTTGTGGTTTTATAGAATTTGATATTTGATATTGGAAGTTTTTGTTTCCCACTCCATGTTTAATTTTACCATCTTAATTTAAGGATTCTGAATCATAAATTAGGTTCCTCAACAACAACATGCTCTATACTCTATATGTCCTTGGGAATCTTTAATCTTTTTTGGTTATTTTTTCATTTGTACATATTTCCAGAATGATGGGTGGTTGTGCTTTAGTGCTGTGTTAGAAGTATTGCATCTGAAACAGGCTGTTGACTCTTGGACAGAAACTGTTACTTGTATAAATAGGATTCCCCCTTAGTATGTAATGCAATGCTAGTAATTTCGTGCTGACTTGGCATGAGAGTAGAGTTGTCTATAATTATGTCCAACACTTGCAGAAGCCTTTTTATAGCTCCATGTATTTGAGAACCATGTTGTATTCACTCTTATTTTCTATTCTTCTCAATCCCTTTTTTACTTAATAAAAAAATTTGACAGTAAAGCAATGTTTAGAACTGAATATTTCAGCATGTTTCCTCCTTGAATTATGGATTAGGAGACAACTAGTTTAGATTTCACCCTCAAATAGCTTGCCACTTCCTACTTGCAGGGGAGCTGTTGTTCATAAGTGATTCAAAATTTGGGACTATGTTTATGATCATTGCTCCCTTCAAAATAGGTACACTACAAATTTGAGCTAAGGGATGAAACATTATTTAATTTAATAGACAGATTTCTGGAGAAGCAATCTGTTATTAGAAAGAAATTGCAACTTGTTGGTCTTGTTGCTATGCTATTTGCATGAAAATATGAGGAAGTTTTCGTTCCAGTTGTCGACATGGTTATGCCTATCTTTGCCGAACTCTTTGTAGTGTGCCAACTATCATACAACTGACATATACACATTTTGTTGTGATGGTATATTGGTTTGCCTTTATTTGGTTTGTGACATTCTTTACTCATTCTCTGGTAAACTTGAGACTTTGGTGCTGTAAGTTGCTTTCTTAACTTAATTGTACAAAACACTTCTTTCAACTTTTATGGAGATCTAAAGCCCAAAAGATTATGAGAAGTCCATAGTACTGCTTCCTTCAGAGTTTTATGTTGGAGACAATATTTAATGCGAGAGTTAACATCTATTTGTATAAGATAATAAAAGGGGAGGGGACATCTGAATCTAGGTGTATTTTCTGTCAAATCTGAAAATATAAGTAATGTTAGTCGGACTGATAATGTTTGAAGCATATATGACTGTTTACCGTTTCTTTCAGAGAAAATTTATACTTGTAAAGATCTAGCATAGCAATTATATTGTACAAAATCAGACAATGGGATTAGACATTTTTCAATAAAACTTTTACGTTAAGAATAATCAAAAGAAGAAATGCACTACATTTTGGGCAGTAGGTGCTATCGTGCTTATTCAGTGACATTAGGGGCTCATTTATGATTTGCATCCATGTAAAAAAAAGTTGTGCTTTATGTACTTTGCATATTACACACACATTAAGTACTACTAACACGTTTCTTAATCTTATAAGCTAAATTGTCAAGAGGGGGTCAATAAATACAACTCGAAAATCTATATGAGTAATGGGAAAAAATTTAAAAATTTTCATTTTTACATTGAAATTTTCTTTCTCTAAAGAAAATCCTCTCAACTCTCTTTAGACCTCTTCATTTCAATCTCAAATCTTAGAAGATCCGACCGTTACAATTAAAAAAAAAAGGTTAGTACTTCGATCTATATTCATTTATTTACAATTTTATCGGGTTAGATCATGAAAATATATATTGTATTGAAAGAAAATCACAATTTTAGTTCGTTCATTTTTCTATCGAAAATCATTATTTTCGCCCAGACCGAGCGAAAATCCATGAACGCTTTCGCAACTTGCAGGGGTCATGAATGGTTAGTTTCGCCAGGCTGAGCGAAACTTCATTGTTTTTTGGCCAGCCTGGGCGAAAATGTCATCAGACCAAATTTTTTTAAAAAATATTTGTTTGTATATTTTACTTTTTTGTTCATAAATATTTATGGAATGTTTCTTGAATTTAATTTCATGTTTATTTGAATTGTCATTTAATTTTGTATATGTAGAATGAATGTAACTAGTTGTTTAAAATATTTAATGTTATAATTTTATTATTAATATGATTATGAATTATGTTGTTTTGAACAATTTGATCCTTAATCTTCATGCATCATTTTGCTATGGTTTAGGGTTTTAATAAGAATTAATAATAGATTAAGATAATAACTATTGTTGGACTGTTGTTTTAGGGTTTAGGGTTTTAATAAGATGAAATAATATATAAATTACTAATTATTACTTAGTAATATTACTAATTAATAATAATAGTAGAAAAGAAAGAATAGATCCCGATAAGAATAAATAATTAAATGGTAAATGTTTAAATATATGATATACATCTATTAATGTATTTATATTAATAATAGATTGGTTCGACCAGGTAGCCATAGAGGAGATGGTGATCTTGGTCCTGTCACGGACAGGACAGGTCGGGTTCAGGGTCTCACTGTTACACTTCGTCTAGAGGTTTCAGGGGGCGACATGGTACCTCCGACCTGCCGTCTACTCCTACTCATTTTGCTCCTGGTTTTCATTATGATACAGGTGCACCCGGGTCTTTTACCCAACCACCACTTGTACCGATTAGATCTCGACTTCCTCACCCATCACACCTGCCTCACACTCCGGTACCATATGATGTATATGGATCTTCACATCACCATCACACCCCCACCTGTAGTGTATGATCCATATTTACATACTGCTATTGTTCGTCCTCATATATCATATAGATCTTCAGCTCAAGAACTTTTAAATGAGTTTAATGGTCCAGCGAGGAAGTTAGGGGCAGATCTTTCGACCAGATTGTGGGCAGAGTTCCTCCCGATTCTTCGTACAGCACACATAGTTATACAGCCACTGATTATGGTGTTTCATCTTTTGAGCCTTTTGTAGGGAGGGATTCTGGAGGTATGAGATTGGAGGGTGATAGGGGTTTAGGCCAGGAGCTTGACAGGGTTTGATACCTACATATTGGGGGGGACGGCGATGAGAGATTTCATAATGACGGTGATGATGATGATAATATGATGATGATGATGATGATGATGACGACGATGGAGAGGAACAGCTTGTGCCGTTGGCACCTGCGGTACCCGTGTCTTCATCCGGTGGTAGGCCTCGTAACGGAAAAGGGAAAGGGTTGACCGGCAGTTTCATGTCGGTCATAAATAAGATTTCAGGGTCTCGCAACAAAAGACCCGACAAGGCACCTGAGACTCCGACGCCTACTCAAAGAAAGAAAGTGAAGAGTTCAGATTGAGAGCAGACAGGACCAGTAGAGAGAGGTCCTAGTGACCCGGAGCTCATCCCATCGTACGGTGGTCATGTTTTAGGGTTTAGGGTCTAATTTGGCGTGGACATGTACATATTTTTTTTAGTAACATGTAATTTCTCAACTGTGGCTATATTTACATTGTTTATGGTTTATTATGTAATGATAATAATTATGGTATTTGTTTCATGTACAGGACCGTGGTTTATTGAAGTCCCAATCGCGGTACATGGCACTTACATGGTGGACCCTTACTGATGCAGAGGTTGTATCCTTGGCGACCGGGACAGGACTTATACATTTGCGTTCATGTATGTTCCAGCACCCCAATGCTGCGTTATTATCGGCATTTGTTGAGAGGTGGCAGCTTGACACTAACAGCTTCCACATGTCATGGGGTGAGATAACGGTGACATTACATGATGTGGAGCTGATATTGGGGGTTCTTGCATATGGTAAGGCTGTGGACATTCATTATTTACGAGATCAGCTGATTGCTGTTGTCCAGAGTGACCTGGGTTTAGTATTCACCGGTAGAGGTATAAGTGGGCAGGAGCTGTTTGATGTTGCCACTGACCCCCGGAGCAGACTATCCTCGAGTGATAGGGCTGCATGTTACATCTAGTATTTGTTGGGTAGTTCATTGTTCATTGATAAGAGTGGTAACATAGCCCCGTCAAAACTTTGGCCACTGGTGAAGGATGTTCGATCTTTTGGGGGTTTGCTTGGGGTGCTGCGACGCTTGCCTATCTGTACATGAACTTGGGTCAAACCTCACGTGTTTATGCTAAGGAGTTGGCTGGATGTTAGTCACTACTGCAAATCATAAGACATCCTTCTATGAACTTCAGGCCATTGGTTTTCATCCCCGAACAGAAAGTTTGGCACTACTCAGAATCCATAATTATCATCACCTATCACATTCTTCCAGTTTTGAATGAACTCACATACAAAACTGAGTAATGCATCGATGTACGAGTTTACAGCAGAAGACAAACTGCTTTGTCCACCGTTACGTCCTCTTCCCCTACTCCTACTCGCACGTGGCGGTCTATCTCTTCCACGTGCACTAGAACCAGAACTGGACTCGCTTCTCGATCCGGATCCTGAACTGCTTGACTTTCCTATCTTCCTATATGCGATGAACACGTGTTTCCAGTAAGACTTATACCTTTTGGTTGAATTCGTCTTCCATCGTCCCTTCGTGAGTGCGATTTCGGGGGGGTTGTCAATGGAGCACAAGGATAGTCAGGCAACACTGGACTTACAATACCTTTGATGAGACAACACTTCCTTGACTTTTGATATTAGACCCGTATTTATTTCCTCTAATATGGAGATGAGATCACGCATCTCGGAATCCATGTATTTTTCATGTACAGTCGGGATGTGAACACCAATTTCTAATTTTTTCTAAAAGATATAAATATCTTCCGCCTGAATTGGAAGTGCATGTATGTACCTATCAACCAGGTAGACCGTGTGATTTCCTTAAATAATGCCCACACTTATTTTGTGGATCGTCAACTATCTCGCATGCTCTCTTTATCTCAAGCCATATTTTCTTCAAAGCTAAATGACTGATGTTATTGCATATATTCTTCAATATGGGATTACTCTTCGCGCCATACTTTTGTTTAAGTTTAGAAATCTCCAATGGGCATTTTATCTAGGCAATTTGACCTTCGATGAGAGAGTCAATATTAAGAAACACGGTGTCCAAATCACCATGATACGTTGAGAGCCATAGCTTCAGTACCGAATGTTCGCTCTTAGCACGGTTCGTTGTCTCAACCCCAAAATGCAGCACTTTAGATGTCCAAACCGTCCAAAATTTATTTGCAAGTGGATTCAACCATGTGTTAAACAAGTAATGTATAAAGTCAGGCCGTTGTTGCCACTTCGTCTTCAACCCATCCAATTTTCTACGATATTCCGCTTCATCAATTTCGTTTATTAATTTGTGCCAGGTGCCACTGACGAACCGAGTTGTGACCTTTTTGTCTTTAACCATTTCTGTTAATTTTGCCAACACATTTTGATTGATGTGTCGTCTACACTAACATATGATATGATTTACTAAACACATCTTCAATCAAATGAATAAGTCCACTTTCCGTATCAGTAATAATCACAATTGGCTCACCATCATTAAGAATTGATTTGCAGCCAATTGACATAGTCGATAAAACATATCAATGCTTGATTTGTTCAAGTACTTATCTATATGTCGTAGCCTGTTCATTGAGCATGAAAGCAGTTGTCACAGTAAAGTTCTTACCGGTTGAAGTCATCCCTACGGCTTCCAATAGTGACATATTGTACCGTAATTTTAAAATAAAGATGAAATGTTATGATTAAACCAAATATATAATTTATAAACCCAAAACCCTATACTATTTTAAAACATAACTTAACAAGCAATATAAATTTAAACTAATATAGATAATTAATAATACAATGTTCTGATAAAGAACTTACTTGTTCGTTTTATACGAGATATTCATTATCAGTACATATAGCAACGTTCTGATCATTGCAATTGATATTGTGTATGCAACGACATTATCACTAAGTACGTTGCTGTCCTCATTGTTTCTATAGAAGATGGTATAACCCCATTGTGCACTTAAGCATAGAACTTCATCCACCGTGTTTCGCCTATGCATCTTGTTCTTCTTAATCTTGGCAACAACATTGTATATTTTCTGTGCACTACATACATTATAAAGTTCATTTTATTAACAGAAGAAAAACAAATCTAAAATATTTTAATAAACTATTAAAAATAATTCTAATATACCTAACTGCACAACCAACATTTTGTTCTCGAAAAAATCTTAGGATATTACGTGGCGGCACATGACTCTTCTTAAACTGCTTAGTTTGTTTCAACTGCTCCTTCGTAAGTCTTGCAGCCTGAGTATTACCGTGATTGTAAACAACTATTTTATGGTTGTGCCTCCCGTCGTGTACGAACAATTGCTAATTCTTACTTGTTGCCATCTGCTTGCCTTTTAATTTAAATGGACACCCACATTTTTTTGTCCCGTAAAGCCCCCGCTTTTTTATTGGAACTTCTTCTTCTTCATCGTCAACTCTTGGTTTCATATTTTTTCTAAGTGCACCTTTATGCTCGCAAGCCTATGTAACATACGGTCGACGATCAGATGTTCTTGATTTCAAATACCGATTGATGATCAAATATGTAATGGCTTTCATCGCAATTTCTTTTGCATAGTCGACCAAATCCACTTTTAAATTGAAAATTCGGTGTGTTGTGAATAATTGTCCATGAACAATATATTCTTCCGGTTCTAAAAATTCTTCAAACGTATTTGGATCTTCATCACCTTGTTAATATAAAACAAAAATATTAGCATTAAAAAAACCCAAAAACCCTAACCCTATTAAAAAAAAAATAAAACCTAAACCCCAAAAACCAAAAAGTAAATTTCTAAAGTACTTTCGCCCAGATGGGTGAAAAACCATACTACTTTCGCCAATTTGCGCGAAAATTTTTAAAAATTTTTGCCAAGATGGGCGAAAGTTGTATGGTTTTTTCGCCCATCTGGGCGAAAGTACTTCAAATACTGAAAAAAAAAAATTTGATCGATTTTCTTACTTCAAAAACATCGTTTTCTTGCAAATAATCTTTAAAATGATCCATATGTTCTTCCAAATTAGGTTGAATGTTAATAGTTGGTGTTTTTTTAGAGAGAGGTTAGAGAGAAAGTTGTAGAGAGAGATACTGAAAGGTTTGAAATAAATTAAATTTTCACGTTATTTATATAGATTCTCGAGTTACATTTATTGACTCCCAATCTGCAATGTGTAGCTTGCGATTGGCCCGAAACAATTCTGGCTCTAGGTATGAAAAGCTTGTCTATGAAAGTTGGGTTCTATATGACACTTGTCACCGTGAGGAAGCACTTTCGAAGGATGCGGAATCCGTTTCCATACAAAGTTCATTTAAGACTTGCATGACTGCCTTTGTTTGGTCTCTTTTAGTTTAACAACCATCTTGCAAGTTTTTTGCTAATATTAAAAATTAGAATAAGGGTTTAACATTTCAAAATTCGGAAACATAACCAAACTAAATACATATAGTTTCCAATAGTTTCTAAGGACTTTTCCCCCCTTTTTCCTCTAGTTTGATGAAAGGGAAAAGGAAAGTAAGAATGAAGAACAAATTTTGAAAATTAACTATTTTATCACTATAAGTAATGGTCATAAGATCATAAACATGTTCAGAACAGCTGTCTTTATCCTTTCTTCTCAATATCATAACTATTCTTGTTGAATTGGGTAGATGCATTGCTCTCTTTTATGTATTCTCCATCTGTCAATTTTGACTTTCATTTATGGTTGACATTTTTTTCCCTAAAAGAAATTTTAAGAAAGAACTATAGTTTGTTAGATGGTAAAATGTCTAAAAGAACAATAGTTATTTTCACCTATTACTTATACATCAAATACTATTGAATCAGAAGTACCTTTATTAATTGCGCCATACTTCCACTACTCACAAACACATGATTTTGTTGGTAGTTGTCTTGATTTGAGAACTACATCATAAAGAAAAAAAAAAGTCAAATGATTCTCCATTAAAATGTTGGACTCAAATATTCATCGTACTATTTTAAACTCTATCTTTTTTATAAGTAGATATAGTACCTATATCATTTGTGAATATCCTTGTTCAATACAAATATTCATTGAACTATGACTTTCCAGTCTCTCTTGCTCCTGCATTTTGTTAAAACAAATTTTTTTGGAGAGAGTAGTTAACATATAAGAATATAATAGTTTCAATTAAATTAATGAAAACGAACAAAAGAATATACATGTGTGCTTTGAGACAACCGTTTCCCCCTTGCCTTTCTTTTCTTTGTGGCCTTCTTTAAACTACTTTGCAATCTTTAACTAGATTTTCTAGTAAGCTTTTCCTTTTTTTAATTCCTCTTACTTCGTTAACAGAACCAATATTAGAAGAAGCAATAGTGCTGCTTGATCCACCTCTTCCATTCCCTACTATGTCAATTGAAACAATCTCTACTTGTTTGTTCTTCAATCCTTCATTCACTGTTTCTAGCATCTTTTGCATACCATCCTCAACCATCTTATATGTCTTCTCACTTTCTGCAGCCCTTGCAACCAATTTCATATATAAATGACACAGATGTCTATAGCGTACCCCAATCATTACCTTAGGATCAACATGAATCACTAACTCGCAAGGAATTTCCTTAGCTCTTCTTTTTGCTTTTTTGTTCATCTAAGCAATATATATCCATCTGGAATAGTACAAATACCCTTTAATCGCGTAACTGAGCATATGAACATAAAACCCAATAAATTCAAACTTTTTGCAACTACATGAGAAAGTACCCTTTTTAGAGGCGTACACAACTCTATATTGATGCTTCTTTTTATGATGCACCACTAAATACTTAATAATGATTTCATCTTCTTCACATACATCTGCTTGTGAATTATATGCTTTACATATCTTGATTTGAAACATATTGAATACCTTATGTGTATATTTCTAAAGCATGTTTCAAAATTTCCAAAGGAATGGAGAGGAAAGGAGTACTTTGACTTGCTCTGAAATCTGCTTTTAAGTCTGCATAACGACGGTCTTCAACCAATCTGTTAAAATGTTAAAAAAATTTAAGCAACTTATTTTGTAACACACATACTTTTTCAAAACCCTATTTATACTTTCACTACACTAAGTGCTAGTCATATCAGCACAAAAAGTCTCACGCCCATATACTACTGCCCATTTCTCCTTGATATTAAACATCCTTTTCAACCAATCATTATCTTCAAGATCATACTCTTTAAGCATAATTTTCCATGCGTAAATAAGATCTTCTTCCTCATCATAACCATATACGCATTCACTAATATCTTTTGCAAAATCGTTAAACTTAGCAAACATATTACTGAGACAGATGACAGCATTTCAATAGATTTGCCAAATGCATAGGCGGTGATGTGTTTCTGGCTATTTTGATGCTAATGCATTTCCCATCGCTTGACTTTGGTCTGTAAGAACATCTTTGGTTTAATTCCTACCATAGCTTTTGCAAAAGTGTCAAACAACCACTTAAAAGTTAGTGTAGTTTCATTATATAATAATGCAGCACCAAAAGTTATTGTTTGCTTATGATGATTAACACTAACAAGCAATTCAAAAGGTCGACCATCATTGTTTGACCTATATGTAGCATCAAACACACAACATCACCAAAGCATGAATAATCTACTATCATCTTTGCATCAACCCAAAAGCTATTAGTTATCAAATCATCTTATCAACTTGAATTGCATAAAAGAAGTTGGGATCTTCGAACTGTTTTTTTTTTATAGATATTCTAGTATACCCCCAGGATCTCCAACTTTCATTTCCCTTGTATGCTTGAAATGCACATAATTTTTGTAATCTTCAGGGATGAATCCTAGATTTCCATGTCCACCTACTTGTTTACTCATGAAGTCAATTGTTTTTTTTAAGAGTAATCCCAAGACTCTGTGCTATATATGCCGCTGCTGCTTGAACAATATTTAATTTTCTATGAGATTTGAAAAGATGTGTTTTATTGGGACTGCACATGCTATGAGCATCCTCATGAATGAATTGAACAACTTGATACTAGCCCGTTGTTCGATAACTAATCTTCATCATTGCTTTATAACCAAATCATGTTTCTGGAAAATGAGATTTAATAATATCGTATCTTTATCCGATGGTCATTTCCCTTCACAACAACAAAAAAAGGTTCTATCACGAATGTTATCTACGGTATCTCTATGAATTTGACTCCTTCGAATTCTAAAACCAGCTTCCTTAGCATATGCTTTATAAAATTTATAAGCATCCTTTTCAGTCTGAAATTCATACCCACTTTTGGAATTACATCACTTGAAATTCTAGAATGGATTTCATATATTACATTTTCACCATGTTTGGGTGTTGAATCGATAACCTCTAGTTTTGCTTCTTTATCAATCAAAATATCGTCCCCATTATTGTTCAAGTTTTGAAACTTAATCTACGTCTTCTTAAGGAGTTAGTACTCGAATCAAGATTTGTATCCATTACTAAAAGTAGAAAGATAATGATAAAGTAAATGGCAAAGAAAATAAATTAATTTTGATCCCTACAAGAAAATTGAAATGTAGTATAAGTTACATAAGAAATAAAAAATTAAAAAATTCATACACTGGAAGGTGAAGCAATCTCTATTATAGTTATGACTTTGAACATATCAACCATGACAATGGAATTATCTAATTTTTTATTCTCTGACCGATTCAACACTGAACAAAATTAATTAAAACTTGTAAATATTGACCATAACTAGAATAAAGCATCAAAAGAATGCATTCTAAGTTCAACATATGTAACATAGTATTTGTAGAACAATAATAACAAAACTTAAGACATTAGTGATACTTATGTAGTTGGTGAGAATTTTCTTTAAAATTATCTCATATGGGTTGCAGGGTAGAGCTTGCTCTAGTATTTCCTGTTCTCTACTTTTGGTTGCTATATCTATGTGGCATAAAAATATGGGCATGGTGTCTACTGTTGTTTGTTTTTGGTTCCTACATGTATGACATAAGAATATGAGTGTATCTACCAACTCTACTTATACACTGGCAAAAATGCTACAGATATATTTTAAAGGCAAAAAGAAATTAAGTAAAGATGAAGAAATTCCACTTTTGCTTGTTGTACTTTCCAAGAAGAAAATAAACAAGTAAATTATATGATTTATATAAATATTCCAAATTGAGCCCCCAAGATGCCCATTTTCCCACTTAGGTATAGATATTGAGGTATTTAAAAATATCAACATTTTTTGGAAGCATAAGCATTCTGAAGTCCGAATACAGTGGAGTCATCACATTTAATCAAGAAAATGATGTGAGTTGTTTGGTTTCCGTCCTTAAATGGTTTCTTCTGAGCTCTATTCTCAGTCATAAGGAAGTAGAAGGTTTCTTTCATCATTCATCAGGAATAATCCTATTATATCTTGATCAAATAACAATCTCCAAGGAAAAAAAAAAAAGGAAGAAAGAGAGAGAAAGAAAAAAAAACACATTGCATTGAATTGCAGTACTATTTTTATGGTTAAATGAATTACAATACTTGTTTACATGTAGATACCCCTAACACTGGCGTAACCAAACATCAAATTGGAATCTTGGAATAAAGACAATAAGGTTATGGAAAAGATAACAAAATACTAACATGGTAATATGAGTAACTTGAAGATTTCCAGCAAATTTACTCACTTACTCGTCTGTTTATTAATCATAAAGCAAGTGATATGTGCTGACACATGTATCTCATTTAAATTTCAGAATGTGTTGAAACTAATTTTTCTAACTTTTTTAAATACAACTTTGCATAATTTCACAGAATTTAGTCAAAATTTTATTTCCTCAATCATCTACCTCCGTGGAAAACCAAATGGAACTAATTTAATTCTCTCAACAAACAATATCTAGCGGCAGTGGCTGCCGGCGGCGTGCTGCTGCTGATGCATGGATTTACATTGGTCCAAAGGATTTCTCTTTTTGTGTTTTATGGGACAGTCACAGACGACTGACTAGAGAGATAATAAAATGGTGGTGTGGGGTCGGGTGGATACAGCAGAAAGCGATGTCCCAGCCAGCCGGCCGCTACGGCCAGCAGCTTCTGCCTTCCTAGCGGTTCCATTCCAAAAAACAAAAATAATTAAAACACTGTTTTTTACCTTGTTGGGAAATTCAGTGGATAATTAATTAACAATTATCTACACGCCACGCTTTTCCTGCCTCTGCAAATTGTAACATATAATTTACGTGAGCTTGCTTGCTATTTAGTTATTTTAATATTTTTTAAAACAGTCTTTTTGTTTTTCTTATATCGAGAGAGAGAGAGGAAATTATCTGACTATAAAAACCTGCTGCTTCTTATACATAAAAAAAAAATAAAAATTGAGTGTAGTTGGAGTCTAAAATTTTGTACTCGGTATAAAAGTTCTATTACTAATTAAAAAAAAATTTATTACAAAATTATTATTTTATCAAATCATGTTAAAAATATGCATCATATTACCAAAACTTAAAGGTTACTCTACTTAAATATTTAATTTTGTTTAAAAAAGGATATATTTAATTAAATAGAGTGAATAATATGTTTTAAATACTTAAGTTTTAGATGAAAATACTATGATGGCTCATACTTAAGTCATAAAGTTTTTTCAAAATAAAGGCAGTTTAGGGATGTGAATTGAAGCTGATATGGTGGAGTGAATTTTGACCTCTCAAACTATCCACCTGCTTGAATCCCTCATCTTTTAAGGATTAATTTCGGCTCAGCTCGGTGGGAATTTAGGATTTGTTTGGATTGTGTTTCATTTTTTAATCCAACCTAAATTTTGTTACTCATTTTATACATGGATCATGGCTTTGACTTGAATAATGAATCTGCATCAAGACAGGCTACCCCTTTAAGTTTTCTTTTGCCATTTGGCAACGTTTAAGGTACTTTGGGAAGAAGCTCACTATATAACAAGCAGTATTATTATAGTTCCTTATCTTAATTCCTATATTCATTTTACTTTTTTTTTTAAAAAAAACATTCCTTATCTTCCAGCCTCAATGGAAAGTACAAGCTCGTAGGATCGTCTAGTAACGCATCTCTTTCTACACTTTATAATACATTATGTTTATAATAATGTTTTTATAAAAATAAAAAATTAAATTTTAAATTTTATGGAAAAAAATATTAAAAGAATGTATAGAAGATGTACTAGGTAATCTTTGATATTCTGGATAATTAGTTAATTATATTTTCTCTTCCTTCAAACATGTTGAATTATATATGCGAACATGATTTGAAACTTATGATAACTCGTTGAACATTTTTTAAAGAAATAATTTAGTTGTTTAAATATAAAACAAATATATATATATATATATTTGGTTTTAAATCCTACTAAAAAATAAATTCAAAAATTGAATTTGAAATTAAAAAGTGCAAATCATTTTTTTCTGAAAGGAGATAATCATTATTTAAAACTTATGTGTTGTTGACTTTGAAAATACAAAATGCAGAAAACAGATGTTGACCCAAAATGCATATGGTCCTTCATTTATCTATTTATTAATGAAAAAAAGAGAAAGAAGGTAATAATAAAATGGACCAATACACTTATTGTTGTTCTATGCACTTATCGTTGTTCTATACTTGGACTTTTGTTAATCAGGGAATATATCATATCAAGTAACTAATCGTTGCAAATATAAGTCCCATCAAATAACAAGAAACAAATATAATCCTATATGCTAACAGCGACCCAATCTTATTAAGATTTGAATTTGATTAAATGCATTTAACCATTTTACTCTTTTAAAAGAAACAGCTTTCGTGCTGGTTTTTTTTAGGTATTTAAGTATTTATTGCCGATCATAGACAGACAAAAGTAATACAATACAATGAATAAAAATGAAAGCTTCCAAATTTGATATTACGCCCAGAATAGCACAACACACCACACCTCACTCATAAATGCACATCTTTTTTATCATTCATCTTCGGGCTCGACAATCTGTGTACATACAATACAAACAAGGTTCACAAATTTATCAGATAATCATTAATGTATTTCTAGAAAACGACATATTTGATTCTCTTAAGATTTATTATTATTTTACAAAAAAAAAAAAAGTGCAACATAATTTTTTACAGTAAAAGGCACCTTGTCGAAATAATGTTTCATGAAGAAAAAAGAAAAAAAAAAAAAAAACTGTTGAAGAGAAGAGAAGAGCCAAAGCAGGCCGAAATTAGAATGGAATTGAATATTCTATTCTATGTTAACTTGATTTTGTGTGGTCTGCATATACATAGAATCTGCAGTCCTCCTCAGATTCCATCCAGTCCTAACTTTGCCATTTAGCTGAGTTTTTAACGTAAAACTAGCTCATTTTGATATTTTTTGTCAATAATAATTGGTATTCATTGGCTCAGAATATTAAATACCAATCCTTAATGATCGTGATTATAATTAGCACGATTTTTAAAATCAGAAATAAAAACTAATTCTACAAATATTTGATAACTTTTATTCTAAACCTAATTTACCCTTTATAAATTGTCTGATTTACCTATTATACTTTATAGTAATTTTATATTCCCTTTTCAATTTATTGCAAAATTATATTGATGACATATTTGTTATATTTTTTTATTGTATTTTTTATATTTTATTTTTATATTAATTAACAAATATTTTATATAAAGAATATATACCATTTAAGTTTTTAATAAGAAAATTAATATTATGATTTTATTTATATATATTTTATGATAAACATTAACGAAATGTTGATATTTATATTTTATAATTCAATTCATATTTAAGAATATTTATATTTGTAAAAACAAGAGAAAGAAAACTTGATTAGTTATTAGGATTATTTTTAGAAGTTAATAATTAAAATCACATTTGAAATAAGTGATTGACAAAAGTTGTACATTCTTAACTTTTTTCCAATGTGTAAAAATCACAATTCAAAACACTAAAAATTGAATTGCTTTTGACTGCCAAATGCGCTGCCAAATACTCCCATAAATAGTTTTTACAACTCAAAAACGCTTGGTGAGTCTTACAAAAACTTCTCCAAACAAGCTCATCATTCATAGTGTACGTGTATATATATAGTATATAGTATATAAATATGAGAATTTGATCTTTGAGGCATATATTTTTAATGGAAAAATGATATTAATAAAGTGAAATTTTTACCTTTTATATCAAATACAAGTTACTACTACAATTAATATGTGTATACTTCTAACACATATGTTAATACCATATATGAATTAAACATATCATATATGTATATATAATATAAAAAAAAATCTTCTTTTAGGGATAAATATAAAAAATATTATAAATTCCAGAAAAACTACTATTCTATAGAATTTAATAAAAACTATTAAGAACAGTTGAATTTTAAGAAATTTTATATTTTACGAGTAGGAAATTGGTCCAAATTCCTTGCATTCTCCTAATTAGATGTTGAAAGTTCAAATATCTATTATATTCAATTTGATTATTACTTTTATTGAATAATAATACCTTTGTTTCATAATAGTATAATGTTATTTGTTATTTTACACAGATTAAGAAAAATTTGAAATCAATGTGTTTTTTAGAATAGAATACCTCTAATGTTCTTGTACTAATTTAATAAATTTCACATTTCAAGGTTTTATCTTCTTTCCTCTACATCTCTCCATATTTCAAGTGTATTCTTGGTAAAAAAATTATAAAAGGAAAACACTTTAAACTTATTATGAAATGAGGTAGTATAAGATTAAGTTACTTTTTTCATGCAAACTAAAAAATTATAAAATCAAAGTATTTTATAGTAAAATACCGATAATACCCCTCTATTAATTTTATAAATTTATTATCCCAAGGTTTTATATTCTCTCTCCTCTTTTCATATTTCAAGACTTTATTCCTAAGATACCGTGTTTTATTAATAAAAGCTATAAAACAAAAAATAAACCTTTAAAAAAATAATATTATAAGAAAAAATATTACAAGAGATGTTATATAGAATCTTACGTACGATTCTGAGTGTAAATTTTAAAAATCACAAAATAGTAATACATTAAATACATAGAGTATTCCTAGGAAAAAAATTTATGCATAAAAATCATCGAAATTTCAAATATGATAGGTTAATATTTATATTATCAAAAGGAGGTAGTAATATTTACCATAATATGTCACCACTAATAGTGAAAAGTAAACTAATTACTATTTAAGTATTTGCCTAAATTTCTACTCCACTACTCAAACTCAAGTAGTCATCTGGACTGGTTTAGATCAGTGGCCAATATAGATAGAACAGAATTTCCCAAAATCTATATATATATATATATATAACTAGACTAATTCATATTCATGCCGTCTTCATCTTAACCTCTCTAGTTCCGTTCCCAGCTCCTAACACACCATCACCAATCCATTCCTGTTCTGCAATTCCCGCAGTTGCTTTTAGTGAAGGATTCCCCCATCATGGGTGGTTTGGAATTAGAAGGAGGAATAAATGGGAAAGATCCATCCAATACCCCACAAAAACATTCCAAATTCAGGTACAATTCCCCATTGGTTCAAGTCGCCTTGATTGGATTGGTCTGCTTTTGTTGTCCCGGAATGTTCAATGCCCTTTCCGGTATGGGGGGTGGTGGTCAAGTGGATCCAACCGCCGTCAACAACGCTAACACAGCCCTCTACACTACTTTCGCCGTTTTCGGAGTTCTTGGTGGTGGAATCTACAATATATTAGGCCCCCATCTGACCCTTTTCGCCGGTTGCTCTACTTATGTATTATATGCCGGTTCTTTTCTCTATTACAACCATTATCATCACCAGACTTTCGCCATAGTTGCAGGGGCGTTTCTTGGAATTGGGGCTGGCCTTTTATGGGCTGCTCAAGGGGCTATTATGACCTCCTACCCACCCCATGACAGGAAAGGCGTTTACATCTCAATGTTTTGGAGTATTTTTAATATGGGTGGAGTTATTGGTGGGCTAATTCCATTTATATTGAATTTCAATAGAACTACGGCAGTTTCTGTTAACGATGGGACTTATATAGGATTCATGGTTTTTATGTCTATTGGAACAGTAATTTCTTTGGGCATTTTGCATCCTAGCCGGGTTATCCGTGATGATGGTTCAAGATGTACCAATATTAAATACTCTAATGTTACAACTGAATGTATTGAAATTCTCAAACTATTCATGAACTGGAAGATGTTACTGATGATTCCTGCTTCATGGGGTAGCAATTTTTTCTACAGTTACCAGTTTAATAATGTAAATGGGGTTTTGTTTAATCTGAGAACTAGAGGCTTGAACAATGTTTTCTATTGGGGTGCACAAATGATTGGGTCTTTGTTTATTGGATATTTGATGGACTTTACATTTAAGAGTAGAAGAGCCAGGGGATTGTTTGGTATAACTGTTGTTGGAGTTCTTGGAACTGGGATATGGGTTGGTGGACTAAAGAAACAACTTGATTACTCCCGTGATAATGAACCAGCTACCAAACTGGATTTTAAAGATGGTTCTGATTTTGCAGGGCCATTTGTCTTGTATTTTAGTTATGGTCTTCTTGATGCTATGTTTCAGAGTATGGTTTATTGGATCATTGGAGCTCTTGCGGATGATTCCGAGATCCTTAGCAGGTACAAAACTTGTCTGAATTCCTGCAGTAATGGCTAATTTAGCAGCTGAAAATGTGGTCAATTTCACTAAAAAACTACTTCCTCTGTTTTATATGTTATCTAGACATACTTTTTCCGTTTTAAAATATATATAAATTAGGGGATGGATATCTTTAATCCTGGTGCACTGTGTTAACGCAAATTGATTTCATTTTCAGGTATGCTGGATTTTACAAGGGAGTACAGAGTGCAGGAGCAGCTGTTGCTTGGCAAATTGATGCCCACAAAGTGCCATTTCTGATTCAATTGATTGTGAATTGGGTACTAACTACTATTAGTTACCCATTGTTGGCTGTTCTGGTTATACTGGCAGTAAAGGATGACAAGGAAGCCGGCAAAGGAGAGTCTAAGGAGGGTGAGGGCAGGGCAGCTGTCCATTCTCTTCACTGATGATGCCCCTATGGGAGAAGAGAACAAAGCAAGTCAACATATACATAAACACGATTTCATTTATTTTGACAAGTATTTTAAGCTCTTAAATACTCTAAGTCGTGTTCTATGAATGGAGATGTATCTTTTCTGATAAAAATCCTTGTTTTTCTCAAGAATCCTCCTCAATGTTTGCTTCTTGTACTCATAATAATTTTCTCCAGATTTGCTCTTTGATGTCATGGTTATGACATTCTTGGTATGGCACAGTTTGGTGCTCAATCATAATTAGGTCACTGTTCTGGGATCTCAACATCACTTTCGATTAAGAAAACAGAAAATGATTGAAAGAAAAAGGAAAAAAAAAAAAACCTTACAAAATGACAGATGTAAGCTTCAACCCTTGTCTTGATGTTCCTAGTTCTTGATCATTTTTTTCTTGCTATTGGCCACCTAGGCAATAGATTAACGCACCAGTGATTGTGACAACAAGCTAGTAGACTGTCCTGAGTTGGAGTCATTTAGAGTGTTGTTTTATATCGGATTTTCAACATTGTGCTGTAGTAGGACTCTAGGATACCAGACTTACCAACGTCAGAATGATTGCTAAAGAACATTTAATAATTGTCTTGTAGGAAGCTAGAAAATTTCTTGGTGGACGGCTGAAGTTTTTATCTTATTCTTTCAAGAAATTCAGTAGCAGAATAGGATAGTTTTGGAGCTAGCCAAAATTCTTGCTGAGTTTGACGTCATTTGATTTCTCTTTAGAATATGTTTCTAACTCCATCAAACTCTAGTAAATGACATAATAAAACAGGTAAGTAATTAAAATGGCAAATTTTTTTTTATTTTTTTTTTGTTTACTGTTCAAACATTGAATTACATTGTATCCTCAGAAAATCAACTCAACTAGTAAAACATGTGAAAACATCTAGCATACAAATCAGTTCTTGTTCTCTGATTTTGAGGCCTCAACAACAACTTGTTTTTCCTTTTCTGGTTCCTTTGGTTTTGTAGCTTCAACTTGCACCTCCTTTTTCTCCTCATCATTTATTGTTTCCTTTTTCCCATCTTCAACACCAGCAGCAGCTGCTTCAACTTTGACCTCTGTTGAGGATTTGGCTGAATCCTTGATTGGTTCTGCTGAAGGCTTGGCAATGGCATTGGCATTGGCATTGGCATTGGCATTCTCCTTTGGAACAACAACAACAGCTTCTCTTTCTTCTACTTTGGTGGCTTCTGCCTTTGGTTCTGTTGCTACTTCCTCAGTTTTGGGAGCCTCTACTGGAACTACTAGTGCTGGTTCAGAGAGATCCACTAGAGGTGCTTCTTCCTTCTTAACCTCCCCTTCTGCTTCTTCCTTTTTAACCTCAGTTTCATTACTGCTTTCCTGCTATATTCATTCATCAAATCAAGGCCCCCATTGAGCAACCAAACAGACTTAATCATCAATAAAAAACATGGTTTCAACTGAAACCCAATGCAAATTTCGATCAATCCCGTGATGGGACATGGTCCATCGGAACAAACCCACGGTCAAATAAGCTCCCCTAACAGACGCAGGTTGAATAGGTTGCTGCACTCGAATAACCAATCTTTCGAGCCAAAAAAACTAAATACACTTACCATTCAATAAATATTGAGCTATTGATTAACATTACTCATTTTTATCATTAGTTTTTATTATTGTGTAAACTCTACTTATTTAAGTTTTCAAATATAAACGACCTTCTGTATTGCAGGCTATACATTTAAGCCCGATATTCATCATTCCACTTGTTATTTTATTCAGAAAATAATCTTAAAATCAAATTCTATCCAAATAATTACTATTTTCTTCTTTGGGAAACTAAATAATGAAAACATTGAAAGAAATGAATAGTAGTAGTAGTAGTAATTCCTACATTTATTACCTGTGGTTGAGGTGGGGTGTCGACCTCGGCCTGGGGCTTGTCAGCATTGGCAGGGTTGTCGACAGGAGCAGGTGCTGCCTGGGTATCCAAATCCTTAGGTTTGCTCGCACAGCCTCCCATGATTCTCAAGAATGGTGGGAAGAGCGAGCAGAGCTGAGAGGCAGGCAAGTTTTGAGAGGGAAGAGAATCAAAGACGGTTTTTATTGCAATTAAAAAATTACTCTCAAAATAAGGCTGAGGCAAAATGGATGAAAATGGATTAGTTTATATAGAGAGAGAGAAAGAGAGAGAAAATCTCATGTGTTGAAACGTGCGGACCTGTCCTGTGTACAAAACCCACATGTTAGTTGAATCCGTGTAATGTACAGAGCTTCATTCTCGGGGAAGAGGGTGGCCTCAAACCTTTCTCTGATTCAGAGAGAGAGAGAGAGAGTTCGTTTAATGAAGTTTGAGGTTGGAAACTGTACATTCTCATCCATCCATCCAACTAAATCTTCATTGATTTTGTTTGGTAGACCGCAAGAATCGTCAGATCTTTGTTTTTTTTCTGGAATAATCTTAGAATGTTTTTAGCTCTAACCATACGTTGATGAAGCACTTCCCTAGAGCAATCAAAATGCAGTCGTTATACGTTGCATCGCGTCTGCTTAGTTGCATTCTGGGAAACGTGAAATTTTATTTCAGTAGTAACAAAAGTGAAATGGGATAATATTTTATTATTTTATAAATTTTGTATTAATATTCCACCTATTTTTTTTATTCTTCTTTCTTGATTCCAATATTTTTTCAAGAAATATGAATTATATTTTCATGAGAATATAATGTTCGACTCTGAATATGCATATTGATCTCGGTTGCAACAAAAAAAAAATGATGTTAATATAATGCATTGTGAAACATTAGTAATTGTAAAACATTAGCAATTGAAAATTAGAAATTCGTAACTCATGTGACATTTGATTTTAACACATAAAAAATATCAATTATATAGAAAAAATCAAATTTGTCTCCTCTCTAATAGCGATTCTCTATACATAATACACTGAATAAGAAAAAAAAAAATTAAATCATGTGAAACACGCTACTGTAAATCCTTGAAACTCCCGTGACATATAACTCTTTATACAAAAACATAAAGTACACAGGAAAAACCAAATCTTCCTCTTCATCTTCTTCAATAACGTTTTTCCCATAATTCTCCATAAATTTTCATTGCATAATACACTAGTTAAGATAAAATAATCACACAATAGGAAAACGGGGCTGCTATTACCATTAAATTCTCATCCGTTGCAAAATAATTTCTCCATACTCCTCCATGAATTACAAATTAGCGAGATAACAAGAAGAAAAATCAACGTCGATCAACTAGAAAATAATAAAAAAATAAAGATGGTTGTGGTTTGATTAGAGAACTCTGAAGAATTCTATTGGAAAGAAGGTGAAGAGCGAAGAAAAAAAGAGAAAAAAGAGAGGTAGGAAACGATGCTGAAGAAGAAGGAGATGGAGACGCATGACTAAAAAAAAGTTCAATGTAAGTAGGGCAGTGCCGTTTTAGCATCGGAATGCACATTGCAAGGTGCACTCAAGTGCAAGATATAATTTGCGATCAAAATGGACATACATTCATAATCTCATATCTGCTAACAAAATAATAAATGAACTCTTATTAAGTTGGGCAATCCTTTTTCTCTTCTTGAGGTAGTTTCTGATATGCTATCAGAAACTTCACGCTCCCATCCATAAGAGGTTAGGTATCAGCTATCTATCAAATTCGAGATTTGTACATTTGGATTGAATTTTAAAACTAAAATTCACTTTACTTTGGACTCCACTTCTTCTCTAACAAACAATTTACTCCCTCTGGTAAAAAATATAAGGGGTTTCAAACCCATTGAGGATGGTAAAGAATACAATGATTTTTACAATTTTTAATAAACATTTATTGAACTTTTTTTATCTTTACCCATATATTTATTTATTTCACTCGCACTATCTATTTCTTTCCTTGTTTATGAAAGGTAGAAACTAGAAAGGTTATTTTAGTTAATAAATTGTTTGTTTTCAAAACCTTCAATCTTATAATTAGTGATTAGAGGGAGTACCTTTCACGCATCCGAATAAAAAATCTTCACTTTCTTTATTCTTATTTCCAATCCAAATAAATCAACTTTGAATTTTTAAAAAGTTAATTTGTTTATAAGATAGTACAATGTAAGACTTAAAATGAGAAATTTGTATTGAGTTTTGAGAAGGAATGTTCCCTAAATAAGAAAAAAAAAATGGAGATGGATTGAACTATAAATAAAGGGGACAGATGAAGTATGTGCAAAAAATTTTTTTAAAAAAAATTCCCTCCCTCACTTTCTCTCTCTACCCGAACTCTTTATTCATTTTCTTTATAAAATTCAAGAACTTCAAACTCAGATCTGTTCAAATCCGACCATTGAAACTTGAAAAAAAAGTTAGTGTATTGTTCTATATTCGTTCATTTATAATTTCATCTGTTTAAAAATAAAAAAAAATACATAATGGATCGAACTTGGGAGAGATTGCAAAATTTTTGAATAATTTCGAGGCCAAAATTACTCTGAAGATTTCTTTTAAAAAAATTTATCTCAAAATCGATGTTTTGTTCAACGAAAATTTTAAAATCATTCATGTTTTACTTGAATTTTTTAAAAATTTGAAAAAACTTTTTGAATTTTTTCAACAAAATTGCAGAGAGGAGAGAAAGAGAGTTAGACTAGACAGAGAAAGTGAAGGAGGGATATTTTTTGTATATATCTTTTATATTTCTGTGCAAACTTTATCAGTCTTCTAAATAAATATTTAGAAATTTTTGTTTGTTAAGTGAAAGTTGATGATGATGAAAGAAATGAAGAAGAAATAATGGAAGGTTTGGATTTGTTATATATGAATAATTGGTGGGTTTTCCTTAAATGATCAAAGGAGACGAGAAGAGAAGAGTATTGGTTTCTCTTGGTTGCCTCTTCAGTTTTCTCCCCCATTGCTCATTATCATTTCATCCTATAATTTTTTGTCGTCTCAAACAAGAAAAATTCTGCCAGCCATTCCTTCCCTGCCAGTCGCTGACTATTAGATATTCAGAATCTCACATGACATCGGATTGGGGCTGGAGAGATAGATAGATAGATAGATGTTTACAAGAAATTTAGCATCCCATTAATATTATTACCTACTATCATATAACCCAAATCCTACCATTTTTTTATTTTATTTTTATTTTTCCTATGTATGTTTCTTGTTCTTCATTCTCTTCTCCTTTTTGTACTTTTCTATATTCTGATTTATTTTTCTAAACTAAATATTTCCTCTGGCTCCAGTCAAACATATGCTCCAAATATATAAAAAATTTTATACTCATTGATGATAATTAAGAATATAAAAGTTTGTAAAACTTTCAAATAAATATTTATTAAACTTGTTTCATCTTTACTTATTTTTCTATTTATTTTTATTTTACTTCTATTGTACTTTAAAAATTATATATGTGGATAAAGACCTAAAACCCCTTATATTTATAATTGGAAAAAAATATTATTCTTTTTACTATTCTTTACGTGCTAAATTTGCAGGCAAATTTTAATGCCAAGATCAAAATATTTAATTTTGCATAATTATTTTATTTTTCTCTTAATAAGTATTTTAAATATACATATTAGTTCTTAACATTCTTTACATACTAAATTTATAGTCCGGTTTTGATTGATAATCACGCACTGTTGTGACGCAATTATTGCGAGACCATTTTTATTTCTTGGGTTTCTGTAGAAGTAAAAAGAATTTAGAAAGAATGGAAAATTAATCAAGAGAGAGGCATAAAACAATCTCCTTGCTTCTTTTTTTTTTTTTTTTGGTTTTAAAAAAAAAAGTCATAAAAAGTCATTGCTTTTTTAATATTTTTTTGATGAATTTTCCAATCCTGATTTTAAAAAATTATTTTCAGCAATAGTTGGTGACCAATTAATGCGACGTGGCATTTTTTAAATACAAAAAAATCCACCTATTGGACGGACTAAATAAGGAGAAGGGACGGTCGTGGTCTTCCTTTTACGGTTGCTGGCCTCTTTACTTTTTTCCTCTCTCTCTCTCTCTCTCTCTCTGTATTGATCAATATTCCTTTCTTCAATCAAGAACAAATCCCTAATTCTCAAATTTTGCAATTCCCAAATCATCAAAAGCCCTGGATCTCTAATCCTTCTTGATTAACCGCTTTACCAATCGAATCAGTTTCAAAATCAAACCGGCGAGCTTTTCTTTGGATTGAACAAGAAAAGCTCGCCACAATTAAACAATCCATAATAATGCCCGGAATTTCATCATCATTTTCGTTCACACTTTTCATCCTCACGATTCTCCTTGTTGCCTTCAATTTTCCCCCAACCGTCCAATCATCCGATGCTAATTCGATCCTTTTACCTTCGGATCGGGACAACGCCGATGGCCATCTCTGCCCTAGGAAGACGACGACAGATCAAGACTCTTGCCCGGTAAAATGCTTCACGACAGATCCAGTCTGCGGCGAGGATGGGGTGACCTACTGGTGCGGCTGCGCAGACGCGCATTGCGCAGGTACCCGTGTGGCAAAGCTAGGGTTTTGTGAGGTGGGCAATGGAGGAGCTGGCCCGCTTTCTGGACAAGCACTCTTGTTGGTTCATATTGTTTGGCTTATATTGCTTGGCGTTTTTGTATTATTTGGGCTTCTTTGAAGACATAGGTTCGTGGAATTCATTTTTCCTCGGCTTCTTGATTTGATTTGTATGGGAAGAGGTTAGACTATAATGATCTTTTCGATGATTAATTTGTTGTATAAATATGCGTTGTAAGTATGCGAATTTCCATTTTATGATTAGTTCATTCTTTCTCCAAAAGGTTGATGGAAGTTTATATATGATTTGTTTTGGTTTTTTGAGATGTTGATTTTGATGTTTGCGTCTTTTAAATCTTGTATGAACAATTCAGATGAACAACTACAATCATTGTGAGAAGAACGATTTTAGCTGATTTTTCTGGATAATTTTCTGATGGAGGAGGATTATTACTCGAAAGTTGGACCAAGTTCATGATATACAATGCATTTATTTGGATTGAATTTAAAAACCAATAACTTTGTTTGTAATGATGGGGACTCAGATCCTGTCTCATACCTTAACTTACTTTTCTTTTTTAAAATTTAAATCCAATCAAAATGCACAAACTGAAAATCAATGGCAGAAATTGGAGGGGGAGATTGACTGCCTGGAGGGGGGAGTTATGGGCAATCAGAGATGGACTCACTCAGGCAAGCGTATTTGAAAAAACCCCAGATGTCTGATGTAGTCCTTGATCCAAATCCCCTAACTACCCCCGAATTTCCAAGAGAAGATCCATCTGTGTTCAGTTTAAACCAGTTTGGAGAGGGAGGGATCCATCTAATATTCTTGACACTTCTGTTAGGTTTAATCTGACTACAAGGGCCAACAACCATGAATTCGGGGGCTTTATTGATGCAACTTGGTACCACAGAAAGACCGCATACATTTGTTAGGCTCAAAGATGGAGACATTTCTATATTGCCAAATGCACCCTTTTGCTAGCCAATCAGAGAAAGAAAGATTATGCATGTGGGAAAGGTATTGATATAAATGGAGTTCATTCCAAAACCTCAACAACTTTAGGACACAATCTTAAGACATATTCAGTATCCTCGTCTTTATCTTTACACCATAGTAGCAGAAGGGATATGGTCACCAATCTACCTATGGTGTGGATGGGCTTACAGGGTGTCATAAGTTCCAACCAACTAGTAGAAAATTTCCCATTTGAACAAGTGCCAACCAGCCACTTCAGGTTTATCAGCAATGTTAGTTCTTGGTATACTCAAAATGAGATCAATGGTGGTTTTTCCCAAGTATCCAGATGGCCAAATAAATATTTTACCGCAAGGGTTTCTTCTGTCCTTGTTAAAAGACCGACCTTCAATGAGGTATCTGAGAAGACCTAAACCAGTCCAATCCTCATACCAAACTATTATTGTCTTCCTATCAGGTGGATTCCATACAAGACACTTATTGTAAAGATTCATACCTCCTTTAAGGGCTTGTTTATTCATAGAGTTGATAATGAACTTCCTCTCTTGATCAGATAGCTTTTTTTATCTTCATATTTCCTAAGACACTTAGCCCACAAAGCTTCCTTATTGTCACGCACTTACTTTTTCTTGTAAGTAGTCGTGCGGCCTTAGCACTCCCGCAAATGCTAAGAAAGCCTTAACTTGCTCAAAACTTCGAAGGCTAGACGAAACCGTTGGAAAACTGTAGGCAAAGAGTGGTTGTTTATGAAAGAAAGCTTGTATTGCTTGGAAAGAGCTTACAAGTCTTAGAACTCTAAGGTCTGATGTGTGTTTATGTGTGTGTGGGTGTGTGTGTGTTACAAATGAAGAGGGTGAGCCTATTTATAGGCAAGCACCTCCTCAATGGATGGCTAAGATTAGTACATGTGGCAACGATCTAACGGTTGCCTTCTACCATTCTAGAATATTCTACATAAAGGAATGTTCTAGAGAATTCTACTAGTTTACATGATGCCTCCTCTATGGTTCTAGAGACTTCCAGAGGATTCTAGAACCTTCTGGAATGTTCTAGAACTTTGTGGGCTTGTCTAAAATGTGGAAAAACCTCATGTCTTGCAAGCAGGGCGTGACATTCTCCCCCACCTATGCTCGCGATGCCCTCATCGCGCCTTCATCGTGGAATTGCTGGATATGGTCTTTGAATTGCCAAAGGGCATCTTCGCGCTCCCAACTTGCTTCACTTTCGGGCAAGTTCTTCCACTTTACGAGATATTCCCAATAACTTGGTACACCTCGTCTTCGAATATGGCGATCGGCTAGTATGGCCTCGACTTCCTTGTCAAAGGAGGTGACCACGGCAGTAGGCGCTCGCTTAGACTCTCCTCGAGTGGGGTCCTCCATGTCTTCGTGATATGGTTTTAAGAGACTCACATGAAAGACTGGATGAATCTTGAGCCTGGAAGGCAATTGGAGCTTATAGGAGACCTTCCCAACACGTTTCAAGACTGGGAAAGGGCATATCTCCTGATCAATCCTTTGTGAACTTTTCTGAAGCTCTTGAATTGTTGGGGAAGAAGTTTCACCATGACAAGATCGCCTTCCTAAAACTCCAATGGTCTTCTTCTCTTGTCTGCCCATTTCTTCATCCTTTTTGAAGCCTTGTTCAAATACGCCCGTGCCAATTCGGCTTGTTCATGCCATGATTTGGCAAATTTAAATGCTGAGGGGCTCTTACCTTCATAGCTTGTGGCAAGAGTAAGAGGCGTTGTAGGCTGTTGCCCCATGATTACTTCAAAAGGACTTCGGTTGGTTGCTTCACTCCGTTGGAGATTATAGGAGAATTGGGCCACATCAAGCAACTTTGCCCAATCTCGTTGGTTGGCACTCACGTAGTGCCTTAAGTATAGCTCCAAGAGTGCATTGGTCCGCTCGGTTTGGCCATCACTTTGAGGATGGAAACTGGTGGAAAAGTTCAAATCTGAGCCAAGTAACTTAAACAATTCCGTCCAGAATCGTCCCGTGAAGCGCGGGTCTCGATCGCTCACTATGGTGGAGGGAACTCCCCAAAGCTTGACCACATTCTTCAAGAATAGTCGGGCTGTCTCTTCGGCAGTGCAATCTGTAGGGGCTGGAATGAAGGTGGCATACTTGCTAAATCGATCAACCACCACTATTATACTGCCAAATCCTTCTGACTTTGGCAAGGAAGTGATAAAGTCCATTGAAACACTTTCCCAAGGTCTCTTAGGGATAGGCAATGGATCAAGTAGTCCCGGTGGTGCGTTTTGTTCAACTTTGTCTTGTTGGCATATGAGGCATGTTCTTACATAAGACTCCACCTCATCCTGCATTTGGGGCCAATAATACGTGGTCTTCAACAAAGCAAGAGTGCGTTTCATACCTGGATGTCCAGCCCACTTAGAATCGTGGCATTCTTTGATCAACTCACGCCGAAGATTTCCCCATTTGGGCACAAAGAGTCGGTTTCCCTTTGTGTAAAGCATCCCTTCTTCTAGCCAAAAGCGCCTTGTCTTGCCTTCCATTACAAGTGCTATAAGATTTTTGGCTAGGGAGTCTTGTTGTAGACCTTCCTTGATACGTTTGAGTAAAGGGCTATCAACTCGACTGATGGATGCAAGTTCTACCTTGCGGCTTAAGGCGTCAGCTACCATATTGGCTTTCCCAGGCTTGTATTCTAAGCTATAATCAAACTCCGCGAGAAAGTCTTGCCACCGAGCTTGCTTTGGACTAAGCTTCTTTTGAGTTTGGAAATAACTAGTAGCAATGTTATCGGTCATGATAACGAACCTGGAACCCAACAAATAATGTCGCCAAACTCTTAGGCAATGGATGATTGCTGTCATCTCTTTTTCTTGCACGGTGTAGCGACGCTCTGTCTCGTTAAGTTTGTGGCTCTCATAGGCTATTGGGTGACCATCTTGCATGAGTACGCCTCCAATAGCAAAGTCCGAAGCATCAGTGTGCACTTCGAAAGACTTGGAATAATCAGGCAAGCTGAGAACTGGATCTTTACAAATGGCCTTCTTTAGATCTTCAAAGGCACGTTGGCAATCTTCGCTCCATGCCCATGGTCGATTCTTTTTAAGAAGATCTGTCAAAGGTGCCGCTCGAGCTGAATAGTCTTTGATAAAGCGACGATAATAGTTCACAAGTCCAAGGAAGGACTTTAACTCATGAACTTTAGTGGGTGGCTCCCACCTTTGTATGGCTTGCACCTTTGTATCCTCCATCATGAGCTTTCCACCCTTTATCTTATGCCCTAAGAACAATACCTCTTCTTGGGCAAATGAGCACTTCTCCTTTTTCACATATAGCTCATTGTTCTTTAAAACTTGAAACACTTTTCTCAAGTGTTCCTTGTGTTCCTCCATTGTTTGGCTGTATATCACGATATCATCCAAGTAGACTACCACGAATTGATCGAGGTAGGGGTGGAATAGCTTATTCATTAAGGTGCAAAAAGTCGCAGGTGCATTTGTTAGACCGAAAGGCATGACTAAAAACTCGTAAGAGCCATACCTTGTTATGCATGTGGTCTTGGGCTCGTCACCTTCGGCAATACGGACTTGATAGTATCCCGAGCGAAGATCTAACTTGGTGAAGTACCGTGCATGGCCAAGTTGGTCGAAAAGATCCGGTACGAGTGGGATGGGATACTTATTTTTAATGGTAACCTTGTTGAGAGCCCGATAGTCGATACACATTCGTAGGGAACCATCCTTTTTCTTTTGAAAAAGAACTGGGCACCGAAAGGAGCTTTGGAGGGCCTAATAAAACCGGCATCTATTAAGCCCTTTAGTTGTTTCTTGAGTTCTGCTAACTCCGGTGGTGCCATGCGGTAGGGGCTCATGGCTGGTGGCTTAGCTCCTGGCTCTAACTCGATTTGATGATCGACCTCCCTTCTTGGTGGCAACTTCTTTGGTAATTCATCGGGCATGACATCCCTGAATTCGCGAAGAACGCCATCTATTTCCTTTGGGACAGTTGGTTGGGGAAGTATCTCCTCATTGTCGTGCTCCTTGAGGATGGCTAGGTAGCTTTCCTCGTCCCTCTTCAAGCCTTTCTCGAACTGCATGGCTGACAATGCTTGCGGATCGGACTTGGTAGACCGTAGTGTTGGTACTACGCAAGTCTTTCCTTCGTCCAAGATGCACATGGTGTTGGCAAAAGGAATGGGGAACGCCTTCACTTGATCTAGAAACTCCATCCCGAGAACTACCTTGAAATCGTCCATAGGTACCACGGACAAATTCAGGTAGCCCACCCATGCACCAAGGGTGGTCTTGACGCCTCGAGCAATGCCTCGTATTGGCTTGGCCATGGAGTTGACGGCTTTCATAGACCCAGTGCCGCCAACTATTCGAAGGCCTAGTCTAATGGCTTCCTCTACGGAGATGAAGTTGTGGGACGCACCTGTGTCAAGTAAAGCTTTCGTCTCCTTCCTGTTGATAGTTGCATCTACGAACTGAAGTCCCTTGGCTTGAGTCTTTGGAGTACTTTGGATGACATTGAGGAGTTGTAGTGAGCCGACTTGAGCATCTTCCTTGTTGCCGCCACTTGATTCGTGCCCCTTGATATCGGCCGTCAAGGCATTGAGTGCCTTTGTCTTCGGACAATCTCGTGTCCAGTGTAGCTCGCCACATAAGAAGCATCCCCGTTTAGGGATGGAACGATCAAAGTTGTCCTTTTGTTTGCCTTTATCCTTCGGCTTCCAAGGACTTTGACCTTGGCTTCGGTTGTCTTCCTTGCGGTTTCCTCGCCAATGTTCTCCCCCACCTTTGTTGGGACTGCCCTTCTTCTCTTTGGACTTGGATGACTCCTTGTTGCTTGAGTAATCGATCAAGCTTTCGGCTATAGCGATGGCACTAGCAAGGTCTTGCACACCACGACGCCTAAGCTCGATTTTAGCCCAAGTTTGTAGTCCATCCATGAAAAAGAAGAGTGAGTCCTTATCGGACATGTCGGGGATTTCCAACACGAGGTTGGTGAAGTCTTTCACATAATCTCGGATACTTCCCAGATGTTTAAGCCTTCGTAGGCGACCACGTGCCTCTTCTTCGGCATTTTCCGGGCAAAATTGCCTCTTAAGCTCCCCTTTAAAATCATCAAAGGTAGCGATGGAGCACGTACCTCTCTTGACGTCTTCTTGCCGTCGGCGCCACCAAAGCATGGCTGTATCGGTGAGGTACAAAGCTGCGCTCTTGATCTTAGCTCCCTCTTCTATGATGCCTACAGCATCGAAATATTGTTCTAGCCCCCATAAGAAGTTGTCTACTTCACGAGCGTTACGCATTCCTGCGAAACTCTTTGGTTTTGGGATATCGACCCGTCGGGGTTCCACCGTGGATGTGGTTGAACCAGCAAGAACCGCCTTCTTACATAAGGCTAGGTCCCCTCGAGCTTCCTCCAATTGTATTAGCAAGCTATTAATCTCCCTTTGATGGACGTCTCGCAAACGGGCTACCTCGGCCATAAATTCGTCCCTAAGGGCCTGTAAGTCTTCTCGATTAGACTCACCGAGCTTGGTAAGGGCTTCACGCACCTCTTCATGGGTTTCGGCAACGTCGGCCTCTAGACCTTCCACCCGCTGGTCTAGATTCTCCATGTGTGCGTCCACGGCGCCCATGCCTTCCTCCACCTGAGTTAGGCGTAACTCAAAGCTAGCTGTGCAGTCCTTGGACTTCCCCCTCGGCTTTGGTACCACGGGGTCACGTTGCTCCTCACGCCCCCGGCCTTGTTGCAATGACTCCACATTGGTGGTGTCGGATCCCGCCACTTGATCTCTGATGGTCTTCGTCATGGCTTCCAACCTCGCTCTGATACCACTTGTCACGCACTTACTTTTTCTTGTAAGTAGTCGTGCGGCCTTAGCACTCCCGCAAATGCTAAGAAAGCCTTAACTTGCTCAAAACTTCGAAGGCTAGACGAAACCGTTGGAAAACTGTAGGCAAAGAGTGGTTGTTTATGAAAGAAAGCTTGTATTGCTTGGAAAGAGCTTACAAGTCTTAGAACTCTAAGTTCTGATGCGTGTTTATGTGTGTGTGTGTGTGGGTGTGTGTGTGTTACAAATGAAGAGGGTGAGCCTATTTATAGGCAAGCACCTCCTCAATGGATGGCTAAGATTAGTACATGTGACAACGATCTAACGGTTGCCTTCTACCATTCTAGAATATTTTACATAAAGGAATGTTCTAGAGAATTCTACTAGTTTACATGATGCCTCCTCTATGGTTCTAGAGACTTCCAGAGGATTCTAGAACCTTCTGGAATGTTCTAGAACTTTGTGGGCTTGTCTAAAATGTGGAAAAACCTCATGTCTAAAATGGTGGTTTTTCCCAAGTATCCAGATGGCCAAATAAATATTTTACCGCAAGGGTTTCTTCTGTCCTTGTTAAAAGACCGACCTTCAATGAGGTATCTGAGAAGACCTAAACCAGTCCAATCCTTATACCAAACTGTTATTGTCTTCCTATCAGGTGGATTCCATACAAGACACTTATTGTAAAGATTCATACCTCCTTTAAGGGCTTGTTTATTCATAGAGTTGATAATGAACTTCCTCTCTTGATCAGATAGCTTTTTTTATCTTCATATTTCCTAAGACACTTAGCCCACAAAGCTTCCTTATGCTTCTTCAAATTCCAATTCAGATTGGCTAAAGAGATGAGCTTGACATGCCTGGTTTTTCTTAACCCAATCCCTTCCTTTTCTTAGGTTTAGTGATATCATTCCAATGCTATAAGTGAAGCTTTTTCTTTTGTCGAGTGCTACCCCAAAGAAAGTTCCTACGCTCTTTGTCAATGTTATCACAAATAGAAGTAGGAAAATTAAGGCATTGAGCATAATAGTTAACAATGGGGGTGGAAGCAGACTTGATATTGGTTTTCCTACCAAGAAAAGAGAGAGGGTTGGCTTTCCACCCACTAAATTTGGACTTAATCTTATCCTGAATGAAGATGAAATCTTGCTTTTTTAGGCTATCTCTTTGTGTGTGGGGAAACCAAGATATTTTCCAAGGGAAGGAGAGTTCTGAAGACCAAGGATAGATGACCCTCCTTATACTCGTAGAAATTCACAAAGCTTTTACTTTAAACCACATAAAAACCCTAGTCCAGATGGTTTTCATCCAATCTTCTTTCAAAAATTTTGGGGTTCACAAAAGACTATCCTGTTGTGGATATTCTCCATCTTTTCTACTCAACATATGCCTAAGGGCGCAAATGATACCTTCATCTGTTTGATCCCAAAGTTTCTCACTCTGATTACATACAACAATATAGGCCTATTAATTTATGTAACACCATTTACAAGTTGGTGACTAAGATCTTCGTTAATCGTATTAGGCCCCATATATCCAAGATTATCTCTACAAGGTAGCTTTCTTCTTGGCAGGATGTGTGTGGACCATGTCATTGTTGTACAAGAAGCTCTATATACACACTTAGGCATATGTCTGGAAAAATTGGAGGTTTTGTATGAAATTGATCTTGAAAAAACTTATGACAAACCGAAATGAGATTTCATTAGAAACATGTTGTTTTTCTTTAAATTCGCTTCTCTTCTCATCCAACTCATCATGAACTATGTTTGCTCTTCTCGTATGGCAGTTCTTATCAATGGTGAACCTTCCTTCTTCTTCTCCCTCTCTCGTGGTATTAGACAAGGAGACCCTCTCTTCCCTTATCTCTTCATGTGTATAGAATTCCTTCCTATTCTTATTGAGAAAGAAGTAAGAAAGAAAAACGGGAAACCCGCCAAATTGGTAAATTTGTCCCCTCCCTCACTCATAGTCTTTTTGCAGACGATATTGTTCTTTTTGGGATGAGGGACCCGTCTACGATTAATGCTATCAAGCATCTGTTGGATTTCTTTTGTAACTTGTCTGGCCAAACCATCAATCTATCCAAATCCAAATTCTATGTTTCAAAGAACATGTTGATTTATATCTCTTCACTCATCAAAATCTACTCATAGGTAAGACATTGTCGAGTGTGTTAGGGTTCTAACATGAGATTGGATCGTAAAACATTGACTTGAAGCATATGTTATGACTTGAGGTATTCTGTTAATATTTTCTTCTTTAGGATCTCTCAAAAGAAATAGTATCGAAAAAGGTGAGGGTCTCTTACCCTTTTACTGTTTATAACACAATTTTTAGGATATCTCAAAACAAAGATGTAATTTTATTTAAAATATTCGATTTAATAATAAATGATTATGTTATTGTTTTATTGCCTTGTCACAAAATCACACAATATTGATAGATGAAAATACTACCCAAAAAAAAAGACTTAAATGTTGAAACTATCCATATTGGGTAGAAAGACATGTCTACAAATTCAATTGATACACATGTCAATTAAAATTTTATTGGAATAGTAGGATTTAGGAATCATCTTTTGTTTTAATTTTCTTTTTTAATAGGTTAATAATTTTACTTTGAGAAAATTTTAATTTAGGTATTTGCATTTTATTAATTTTGTAAATCATATCAAAATAAGCAATAACTCAAACAAATGAAGAACAATACAATTAATGTAAGTTAACCATTATATAAATATTTTGAGTAGATTACGCTTATATTTTCTAAGGTTTGTTCAAACTACATATAGATTCTTGAAATTTTGCCAAAATACATTTTTCTTCCTTAACTAACAAAGATGATCCCAATCTTGCAAAGTTTTCTTCTAAAGTTGCATAGGAATAAGCGTATATGTACCATTGAAGACCACTTTAACAATTTTTTTTTTCTAAACACCACTTTGCCATAAAAACGACCTATAGAGTTTCTTAACAAGTCCATAAACATCTATATTTAAGAAGAAGAAATCAGACCCCCCATCCACAATGACTCTAAAGACCATTGATCCCCATTGCAAGTTTCTTTATCAATTTAAAAAGGGTTATAAACAAATATTTCAAGAACCAACAAAAATTATGTGAAGGCTTGAAATACAAATCCACGAGTAGCAAAAATAGAGTGTTGGATCTGATTACTACTATAACTTTCAAATTACTATTACAATAATTAAAAATAACACAGTAGAATCCGAAAAATAGCCCTAAACTATTACAGAAAATGAATCTCCTTTCTCCTTGATCGTTGATTTTCCACGCTGCATGCCGGAGATAGCGGATCTGCAAGAATTATTAGTGTAAAAACAGAAAAGTAATGATGGAAAACCGAAAACTTACCTACCGCCGCAGTGTCCAAACCAGTGGCTGAAACAGCAACCACGAAGCCAGCGGTTGAAGTTGAGTAGCGCGAATGTCCGTGATTTGCGTCGAGGCGTCGGTGGCCGAGTATGTCAAACACTCAGAAAATCAAAGGTCCCCAGTCACGGGAGCCTCAAGAAACAAAAGACCCACTTTCTCTCTCACCTTTCAGTTTTCTCTCTCTCTCTCTCTCTCTCTCTCTCTCTCTCTCTCTCTTTCTCTCTCTCCTACCCAGACCGAGCAACGGCAATCTAGAAAGCCGCGTCGAAGAGCCAGTCACAATAGACAGTGACGACGGACTAACAGAAACGGGAAAAGAGGGGAGAACAACAGTCGTGCTGAGGCACGAAAAAAGAAGCCAGAAAGACAATTGAAGGAGACTTAAAAAAAAAAAAAGAGATGTCAAAAAGTGTGTGAATCGAGGAGTCGAAAGGGAGAAATATATAGTGATCCCGAGTCACTTGGGCAGGCCCGGTAAACCCAGCCTGGCCCGACATCTCTTTGACCAAGTCTAACAGAGCCCAGTCTTCTTATGAGGCCCACCAGTTTAACATCATTGGGATAAAGGAAATGTGGGCTGAAAAATGAAAATAGTATGAAGTAATAATAGGCCCAAAAGCCTACAATCTCCACCTCGAACATTATTTTCATTTACTTCCCAATCATTAATGACTCAACAAGAGTCAACTTGCGTCCAAGTGAAGGAGGTTCCTGCAAAACACAAACTTATCAGAGCTCACAATTTTAGTACCAAAGTCTGTAGGATTATCATTAGTACTAATCTTTTCTATGTCAACTAAACCACTAGAGACTTTTTCCCTAATGAAATGGTATTTGACATCTATATGCTTTTTCCTTTCATGATAAATAGGATTTTTGCATAAATGTAAACAACTCTGACTATCAGTGTAAATAATAGCTTTTGAATATAAAACATGCAATTTATTTAAAAGTCCTTGAAGCCAAATGGCTTCCTTGATTGCCTCCGTGGCTGCAATGTATTTAGCCTGAGTAGTTGACAAAGCAACTACAGGCTGTAACTGAGACTTCCATGAAACACAATTACCCACTAACATAAAGAAATAGGATGAGGTAGATTTTCTACCATCCTTGTCACCTGCAAAATCAGAATCGACATAACCAATTAGTTCAAAAACATCAGACCGATTGTGATAGTGTAAGCCCCTATCTTTAGTCCCATTAAGGTAACGTAACAACCACTTGAGAGCTACCCAGTGATCCCTCTCAGGGTTAGACATGAATCTCCTAAGAAGGCTTATAGAAAAAGCAATGTCAGGTCGGGTAGATATCATGGAGTACATAACTGAACCTATGGTCATTCTATGTGGAATGTTTGCTATGTCTCTTTTCTCACTTTCAGTTTTGGGACAGAATTTATCAGAAAGTTTAAAATGGCTCGCAAGTGGGGTAATAACGGGCTTGCATAAATGCATCAAAAACTTGGAAACAATTTTCTGAAGAAAGAGTTTCTGAGATATGAATAAGGCGCGGTCAGCCCTATCTCTAGTTATGTTCATCCCAAGAATCCTAGATACAGACCCTAAATCCTTCATGTTAAATTTAGATTTTGGCAAGGATTTCAAACCATCAATCTTGGCTATATGTTTGCATGCAATTAACATATCATCTACATAAAGCAACAATTAAATAGCACTATCAACATTATTTCCACATAAGTAAAGACAACTATCATAATTACTTTTAAAGAAACCAGCTTTCAACATAAAAGAATCAAGCCTCTTGTACCATTGTCTAGGCGACTGTTTAAGTCCGTATAAGGACTTGTCAGAAGACATGCGTCTTCTTTATCTTTAACCTCAAAACTTGGTGGTTGACATATATAGATGGTCTCTTCAAGATCACCACGCAAGAAAGCAGTTTTCACATCAAGTTGTTCAAGATTAAGATCATAAAAGGCAATAAGAACAAGTATTATCCTAATCGTTTTGTATTTAGCGACGGGAGAAAATATTTCATTAAAATCAATGTCCTTAACTTGTGAAAAACCTTTCGTAACCATTCTGGCCTTAAACCTTGGAGGTTCATTAGCAAACTTAGGCTCTTTGATTTTAAAAATCCATTTGCAATCAATTAATTTTGTTTTGAGGGTTTTGGAACAAAAATCTAGGTTTTGTTTTTATCTAAAGAGGACATCTCCTCATCCATAGCACGTAACCATAAAGAGCGATCAGGACTTTTCAAAACATTAGAAAAACACAATGGTTCCTTCTTTTCCACATAAGATGCAACAGCAAAAGTATATGAAACTATATAAGAGTAACCATATCTAGTGGGTTCCTTATGCACTCTTCTAACCCTATCTCTAGACAGCTGATAGTCTCTAAGGGCTTGAGCTTGAGCGTAAGTGTGATCCTCCTCATCATCAGAACCTTCTAACTCAGGAACATGGGTTTCAAGTACACTAGTCGGATCAGGTACACTACTAGACGGAGTATCTAACTCCACGCTGGTTTCAGGCTCATGTATGTACACTTGTGAGGGTTCAGAGGTGACCTCCACCTCTACAGGAATACTACCTATTGTGGGGACACTGGATGAACTATCGGAAATAGGTTTATCCTTAAGACAGGGCATATCTAACTCGTTGAAGATGACATCCCTACTGATAACTACCATCACTCCCGGCTCAACTTTGAGCCACACTCTATAACCCTTCACTCCGCTACGGTATCCTATGAACACTCCCTTTCTAGACCTAGGGTCTAGCTTACCCTCCTTCTAATATGCAAAAGCAGCACACCCAAAAACTCTAAGGTTGGATAGGTTAGGAGATTTACCACACTAAAGCTCTATAGGAGTCCTAAAGTTTATGGCTGTAGAAGGGGATCTATTAATAAGGTAGATATCCGTACTTACAGCTTCTCCCCAAAAAGGTTTTGGGACACCTGATGACACCATAAGACATCTAACCTTATCTATAATGGTACGGTTCATCCTCTCAGCTACATCGTTTTGATGGGGGTTATGCCTAACAGTCCTATGATATAAGATGCCATGTGATGTACACAAATCAGCAAACTTTCAGTTACAAACCTCAAGACCATTATCTATTCTAATTGTTTTTAGTTTATTTCTAGATTAATTTTCGGCAAGGCTTTTCAATTCGCAAAAGTTTGATATTTTATTTTTAAAAGAAATACCCATACATGCCTAGAAAAATCATCAACAATAGAAAAGAAATAAACATTACCACCCACAGATCACAATGCAAATAGTCAAGTACTGCGGTGGACTTGTGAGTGCTGGTTGAAAAACTTATTTTGTGCTGTTTTCTCAAAACACAATGGTCACAAAAATCCAAAGAATCAATTTTATTATCACATAAAAATTTTTGTTTTTGTAAATAATATAGTCCCTTCTCACTAATGTTGCCAATCCGACGATGCCAAAAGATAGTCTTTTCAGGGACAGTTTTTGAAATTAAAGCAGTTGAATCGCAAACTGTTTTTCTAATAAGGATGTATAAACTCTCCCTTTTAAAACTTTTAAGCATGACTAGGTTTCCTTTGCAAATTTTAAAATACCATTTTTGGATTTGTAAGAAAGACCAAGTGAATCCAAATAACGAAGGGAGATTAGATTCCGACAAAGGTCGGGCACATATCTCACCTCAGTGAGTTTCCTAGTCATGCCATCATGCATTTTAATGAAAATATTCCCAATGCCCTTACTATCACAAACTTGATTGTTTCCCATGTAAACCTTTCCATGATCTAGAGGTTTAAAATCTAAAAACCAGTATTTGTTGGGTCTTATATGAAAAGTACATCCAAAATCAAGAATCCAATGATCAACAACTTTAGAACACGAAGGGGAAGGGGAAACACAGAAAACCTCATAATACATAGAATTATCATCTGAATCAAAATCGTGGGTTTTGTCAATTTTATCACTCCCTTTACCATGTTTACGTTGTTTTTCATCTTTGATCCTTTTAAAATAGTTATTTTTCATATGACCCTCCTTACCATAGTAAAAATATTTCACTTTGTTCTTGTCTCGAGATTTAGACCTCTCTTTACTTTTAGGCCTATGACTAAGAGGTTCCCTTTGGTCAACTCTCCCTCGCACGTAAAGGATCTCTCCGTTTAATTTATTTTCTTTTCTTAAATCCAAATCT
Source organism: Catharanthus roseus (assembly GCA_028651295.1). Taxonomy (NCBI): domain Eukaryota; kingdom Viridiplantae; phylum Streptophyta; class Magnoliopsida; order Gentianales; family Apocynaceae; genus Catharanthus; species Catharanthus roseus. Next base: position 4,198,732 of record JAPQWS010000104.1, on the reverse strand, counting down.
TTCGATTTTCAAAGCGTTTTTAACATCTGAAAGGGATAAACCATCTCTACCATATTTAATGGTAGATTTTACATCGTTGTAAGAATCAGACAAGGCATTTAATAAAATAACGGCAATATTTTCATCGGAGATTTTCTCTCCAACATTTTGAAGTTCCAAAACGATTTTATTTAAGTCATCCATATTTTCTGAAAGCATTTTTGACCCGCTCATTTTAAAATCGAAAAACTGTTCTTTTAAATAAATTTTATTTGATAAGGATTTTCCTAAATACAATTTTTCAAGTTTAGTCCAGATTTCGAAATCGTTGTCTTTTTCATCAATTTCTCGTAAAACATTGTCAGTTAAATGCAAGGTGAGGTAACTGTGTGTATCACCAAGTTTTTCAGCAAGAATTTTGCCTATCCAAGATTTTGGATACTCTTTGGGGCTACAAATTGCGGTTGCAGTTTTATTTTGGACCAAAACTGCTTTCATTTTTCTCCTCCACATTACGAAGTCAGATTTGCCATCAAACTTGTCGGTTTCAATTTTTGGAATCGACATATTTTAATGGCAAATAAGAGTAATTTAATGGCTAGAAAAATAAAAAATTTGAAAAAGTTTGTCACACTAATAAAATAACCCGAATTTTGCTTTGAAAAACGGCGCAGAAAGAAAATATGAAAAATGCACGAATCTCACAACAGGGATAGCGCAGTAGCAATATAATAATCGAGACAGAAATAGACAGTTACGGGCTGAGCGACAGCCAAACAACAAAAACAGAAAAAGACAGAAAGGAATGTTGCAAATTAAATAAACAACAAAAATTTGAAAAACTCACCAAGACACAGCTACTTGAAGTCTCTTAGACTCAAGCCAGGCTTGGGTTTTGTATTTTTCAAAAAAAAAAAAAAAAAAAAAAAAAAAGAATAACTGTTTCACAGAAAAATTGAAATTCCAGATACACAGGAAAAATAGAAATGGCGCAGCAATAGTAACAACAGATGAAAAAAAAACAGAACAGTATTAGCAAGAACAGCAAGTCCGAACCGTAATACAGTTCAAAAAAGAAAACATAAGCAGTAACAGATAGAACCCAAACGCGCAGCAACAGGTATAACCAAACACAGCAAGCCGCAATAAAAAATAGGGAAAAACATAACCGAACAAGAATATAACTGGTAAAACAGGAGAAGAAAAAAAAATTCAAGCAATACTTCCCTGGCCAAATCTGTGGAACTCAACAGTTCCCTCAGATTTGGAATATCGAGAGGTTCGGTCAGTCGCCGGCACCGTCGAGAGCGCCGGAAAGTTGTAGTTGTTTCCAGGCTCTGATATCACTTGTTGGATCTAACTACTATTACAACTTTTTAATTACTATTACAATAATTAAAAGATAACACAGTGGAATCCGAAAAATAGCCCTAAACTATTACAGAAAATGAATCTCCTTGCTCCTTGACCATCGATCCACGCCGCATGCCGGAGACGGCGGATCTGCAAGAATCATTAGTGTAAAAATAGAAAAGGAATGACGGAAAACCAAAAACTTACCTACCACCACGATGTTCGAACCAGCGGTGGAAACATTAACCACGAAGCCAGCGGTTGAAGCTGAGCAAGGGCGAATGTCCGTGAGCCGTGTCGAGGCAACGATGGCTGAGTATGTCAAGTAGTCGAAGAATTAAGGGTTACTCAGTCACAGGAGCCTCAAGAAACAGAAGACCCACTTTCTCTCCCACTTTTCGGTTCTCTCTCTCTCTCTCTCCTACCTAGATCAAGCAACGGCAACCCAGAAAGCCGCGTCCAGTCACAATAGACAGTGACGGCGGACTAACAGAAATGGAAAAAGAGGGGAGAACAACAGTCGTGCTGAGACACGAAAAGAAGACGGCAGAAAGACAAGTGAAGAAGGAGACAAAAAAAAAGGCTGTCAAAAAATGTGAGAATCGAGGAGTCGAAAGAGAGAATATAAAGTGGTCGCGAGTCACTTTGGCGGGTCGGGTCTTGGCATCTCTTTGACCAAGTCTAACAGAGCCCAGTCTTCTTATGAGGCCCACCAGTTTAACATCATTGGGATAAAGGAAATGTGGGCTCAAAAATAAAAATAGTGTGAAGTAATAATAGGCTCAAAAGCCTACAGAGAGTTCGGAAAAGAAGTAACAGAAACTGCTTATTACTTTGTGGGGATAAAAAATTCATCCTTTCTCAACCCACAAGCTACCAATTTTGACATAGCCCAAATACACCGTCTTCCAAATCCAACTAAATATAAACCCCTAAATATTTTACCAACGCCCCATAAGATGACTAGACCAGCAATGTCGGCCATGAGAGAGAGAGAGAGAGAGAGAGAGAGAGAGAGAGAGAGAGAGAGGAGGTGAAGAAAAGTGAGAAATGAGTTGGTAGTGTAGTGGCGGCTAGGTATTGTGTCTGTAGCTCGCCTCGGCAAGGGGAAGAGTCCAACTGCCGACAAGAAGTTTAGTAAAAACATTTTGAGCATAAGAGGTAAAGAGAAAATACATTAGGGGCATACAAAGTTATTTTCTCAAAACAAAAATGCAAAGAAAAATGAAGTTTTATGAAATGTGGAAAAATGTTCTCGGACATAAATTTTCATTTCTCATTTTTATGGGGGACTGGATAAAGAAAAGCAAAATGAACCAAAGCAAATGATTTTTATGGAAAGACTATTTCTCCGAATATCTCTAGTGGAACTCCATGGGAAAAATATGTTGAATCAAGAGCAAACAATAAACATCTTTATTATGGACGTTTTATTCTGTCTCTACTTATAAAAGGTCAAGCCGACACAATAGGTATTGCGATGCATAGAGCTTTACTTGGAGAAATAGAAGGAACATGTATTGTTGAAAGAACGAAATGAAAAACATGTCCGATTTAAGTGAAACTTGTCATGTTTGAAAGCTTATGAGTTGTGAAAGTTTTCCAACAAATTTGAAGTATTTTGGCGTAATATTTTGACAGACATTACGAAAATGGTACAAAGTATCCTTGATACTTTGTTTTTTGGAAGTTAATTGTACTCTTGATATTTCTTTGTATTAAACTTTGAATTATCTTTTTTTTTTTGGAATGTTTTTCTTGCGAAATTGCTGTTTGGCTTTGTTGTTTCCTTAGTAGAGATGATCACTTAATTGGCTCGTGCCCATGAAAATTTCTTTGAACTTCTATGCATTCTAAATGTTCAATAAAATGCCTTTTAATCTTTAACTTTCTAATTTTGGGGATTCTTGTTGTTTTTGCTTTGGTGATTTGGTAGACTTAGAAGCTCTATAGAACTCCCTTGAAGGTGAGGAAAGTAAAAGGCAAGATGGTAAGATTATTGTGATAAAAGCCTAAGGACAGTGAGCAATACACGAGGGGTGAGTGTTATCATCTTGAGTGAAACACTAATTTTCATATTTCCCTTTACTTGTTTCTTTGTTTTGTAGGTTTTCAATGTTATAATCATGAATGGTTATAAGAGTAACCGTGGAGAATGTGAAAGATACCATGAAAGCTATGGCTATAGTGTTCATAATATTGGAGGAAAAGCTTATGGTGTATTCAACCATGTTGATTACCACTTCACTCCAAGAAGGCAAGATGGCATTGGTAACTTTTGTACTTATAAAAAATATCGTGAGCATCATTCTTAGGATTCTTATGGGGACTCCTATAATGGGTAGGAAGGGTAGAATAATGAACATGATTGTTATGAGTATATTCCTTATAAATGCTCTGAAGGTTAACATGATAGTCTTGGCCTTATGGATTGTAGCTATGATAGGAATGCTTACAGTTAGAGCTTTTATTGTGAAAAATTCTATGGGAAGGGGTATCAAAGTGAGCAAGATATGTATGATAGGGAAGGACATAATGCTAATGTTCAAAACCAATTCAAAATGTCTTTATCCCCTTTCCTTCGAAAGTTTGAATCGGAGCCCTATCAAGAGTGGGAGAGAAAAGTTAAAGAGTTGTTCAAGTTTATGACTTAACGGAGAAAGATAAGTTGTCATTAGCTTTAGAATCTTTCATTCATGCGACAATTGATTAGTGAAAGTTTACTTGTGAATTTAGAAGGAAAAGAGTGTCTCAATTTGTTAGGAAATAAACTTCTCTTTAGCAATAATAAATACATTAATGCCCCAAAATATCATTAGTTTATTAAGGTATTCAAAGAATTGGCTAATAAAACTTTTTACCCAATATCAAATACAAATAATTAAAGGGACTTAAATGCAATTATCTGTTAAGAAAAATCATAATTTTCTTTTTAAAAAAAAAATTCGTAATTTTAACACTATGCAATAACAAGTTCTTAATTTATTGAATTTATCCGCACGCTATCTATAAGTTAGAATATAATTATATTTTTACAAAGTTACAATCATGATGAACAACATTTAGTAGATACAAATTAATAGATAAAAAATTTATTAAACTGTGATTAATTAGTTATGAGTATTTGTAATTCAAGTGAGAGTTATTTAAACAATTAGAATATTTATTTGGTAGTGGATGATAGACTAATAGTAGTTGTATTTGATGTAGGGATTCATTTGTTAGTGATTTTTAATTAAAAAGGGGGGAAATATAGTTTAATAAAATTTCAATGAGCTATATGTAGTTTGAACAAACGAATCTTAGGGGCAAGTAAACGCAATTCAGCCAAATATTTTTTGGTAGGAGGAAAAAACAAAAAAACAAAAAAAAAAACCCAAAAAGAAAGAAAACCCAGGAGAGTTAAATCTTGAAGAACAAGTGACTTGCAGCAGAACAGGCAGCGCAGGCGCAGCTGTGGGTTTTACTAGGGCTTTTGCATATAAATCTTTAGACCATTCTCAGGTTTTTTCTCTCCGAGCTTCAGAATACTAATTTCCGCCCTAATTTCTTTGTTTTTCCTGCTTTATTTCAATTTAGAGAACTCACAACCATGAATATCGTGAAATCCAATTCATTCAACAAGTTAAGGATTTTGAAACACCTCTACAATCAATCTCCGGCATTCACCTCCCGGGGAATCTCCACCTCTCCTCCTTCGATTTTGAAAGGTTCCTCTGTCTTATCCAATCACCTTTCACCGCGTCAGCTCTCTCCTCTACCTACTCCTTTCTCCACTTCCTCCGTTCGTCATATCCGCTACACTCGCGACGCCTCTACTAGGTGAAGTATTTCAGACTCCAATTCTTCTATTATTAATTTTTGTTATCAAGTTATATTCATTTAATTCATATACTATGCTTTTTTTGCATTATTAATTCGGAGAGAGTTGAATGTTGTGGTTTTCGGCTGTAGATATGACATCCGTCCTCCGGTCAATTGGGGAATTCGGATTGTACCTGAGAAGAAAGCTTTTGTAGTAGAGAGATTCGGGAAGTATGTGAAGACCTTGACTCCTGGTATTCATATACTGATCCCGTTTGTCGATAGGATTGCTTACGTGCATTCACTTAAGGAGGAAGCAATTCCTATCCCAGATCAGTCTGCCATTACTAAGGACAATGTCAGCATTATGATCGATGGAGTTCTCTATGTCAAAGTATGTTGTATCTTCTTGAAATTGATTGGATTTATAGTGTTAATTTGTGTTAAATTTCTGGTTTTTTTAAAAAAATTCTTTGAGATCCATCTGAACAATTAGTTGTCAATATTTTGCAGATTGTGGACCCTAAGTTGGCATCATATGGAGTTGAAAATCCTTTATATGCTGTAATTCAGCTGGCACAGACAACTATGCGAAGTGAGCTTGGTAAGATCACCTTGGACAAGACATTTGAGGAGAGGGACACTCTTAATGAGAAGATAGTGGTGAGTATTCTGTCTATTTGCAATGTCATGGCTCCTCCTACCCCATAGTCAAAATAGGTTATTGGGCTCTTAGATATTGTATGAGGTGATCAATAGAACATTTAAATATTCTTGTTACCTGTATATGATAGTGTTTGGTATAATAATTGCACTACTCAACATCTGAGTCTAACATAGTAACTTTCGGCGAGGTATCTGATTGCCACATAATTTTTCGTGCATATAAATTACTCTATCCTATCCAGGATCAGTTTAAACATTTATAGGGCATTAGAATATACTGTAGAAAATGTTGGTGTTAGCAGGAACTTCTGTCTACTAGGAGACAAATGAGGCTTGAAGTATTACTAGAGAACATTAAAACAACAAAGATTCATTATGGGAGCAAAGTTAATGAGGAATCCAACTTTCCAATTGAGTCTTATATGCCTTGAGCGAAGAAATTTAGAAAGGTGTATTTGTTACCTTTATGATATCATGAAATTTATGCTTCAAAAATACCACTTTAGAAGAACTCCTTTCATCAGATGCAATGTATGAATGGTGGAAGGGAAATGATGAAAATTTTTATTTGATACACTAGTGGTTCACATGTAATGAGGAAATCTAGTGCACTGATGGAGGTGTGAGAAAGTATTTCTTATGGTTCATGTCGTAAGCTTCAGTGTTTGTAAACTCCAAACTTTTGGTAAAAATGTGAGCCAAGTGTGGTGCATGATGATGCCTTTGGATCCCTTTTGTGTGGTGTTTGGGTTGGCTATGATGGATATAACTCATCTTAAGGTCATGCTGCTTCCTTAATCATCTATATCTTAAGTTTTCTTTAAGTCTCTGATGAGAAGAGGGATATGAGCACACAATTGCCATTTGGAATAGGTTTGGCGAAGAGAGTTATCATTTGTACTTCTGCTAGTTTAATTCAACCAAGTAGGATTCTGATCTTGGAACTCTAATCTGTAGGGATCACATGAACTTCCTTTTTCTGTGGTTAGACTTCACCTTTCTTACTGTTTTTTTAAACTGAATGCTTGATATTTTATCTTCTTGCAGATAGCCATCAATGATGCTGCCAAGGACTGGGGCTTGAAATGTCTCCGTTATGAGATAAGTGAGTAATGTATTCCTGGATCCCCCTGGAATACTCGAGTAATTGCAGCTTTGACATTGAAATTTCTAATGAAACTTATTTTACTTTTCAGGGGACATATCTCCTCCTCGTGGAGTAAGGGCAGCAATGGAAATGCAAGCAGAAGCAGAACGTAAAAAGAGGGCTCAGATATTGGAGTCAGAAGGTGATGGAGTTTTTATCTTTCTGTTTCTTTTAATTAGGTTCTATTACAAGACTTTTGGCTGGGTCAAAAGTGTAGCATAATGCTCAGGGAATATATAGGATGCAACAGTTTTTCATATTCTTTCTTGTGGAGTAAAAAGCATGCACATTGAATATGGAGACAGTCACACTCCAATTCAAAGTAGATAACTCCTTTATGCTTATCTCTGCAGGTGATGATTATGGCATGATTGCAGTATGCATGCATTTTCTTTGTTCTCAACCTGTGATTTTCTTTTGTTAGTGTTCTCTGGATGCGCTATAAATGGAATTTTTAAGCTTTGGGATTTGGAACATTAACTGAACACCTGAAAATTTGCTGAAACTTCGACTGAAAATGAAAACCATTACTGCATAGATAAAGAGTTCCTGTAATGTAGCATTGTTCATTTGCCCCAGTAATGACCATTAACTCCAAGAGGTGTTTAACAAAAATTGGAGTAAATTAGATAATGGAGCTCCGAGGGTAAACTATGGCATGTTAACTAATTTACATGGAAATGAACTGTGGGGTGAAGATTCAAGTTGTGTTGAGTAAATTCAACTTACTGGTGTTACACATTCTCGCAGGAGAGTCTTATTTTTCCCTGTTCAGGTCCTTATAGTCTTGGTCACTGGAAAAGAAGGTGCTATTACTGTCTTGTCCTGAGAAGGATGTTAGCTAGTTGCCCAAATTACACTATGTTAGTTGCCCAATGAAAAAAAATAAAAAGGGAAGAACGAAACAAAAAATTTGTAGCAGTGTCCATCTGTTCTAAGGGAACTCATGCTTTTCACTTATTTGTGCTTTCTCCTTTCTCCTCTTTCTGTTGAAGTAAATTTAAGTCTCCTTATTGATTCAGTTTCCAAGTTATTGATTCTATTTTTGTCTTTGTTCTTTATTGACGCTTGTGATGGATTACTTGTAACAGGAGAAAGGCAGGCGAATATAAATATTGCAGATGGAAAGAAGAGCTCAGTGATACTTGGAGCTCAAGGCAAGTTATCGTTTTCAGTAATGCTTTAACTATTAAATATCTAAGTATTTTATTAAACTAAGAGGTATGTGTTGTTAATACTGAGATGTTTGTAGAAACAAAAGTTGTAGGAGATATATGTCTAGTCCAGGCACAAAATACTTCAATAATCTCCTATGCATCAACTTTGTGGTTGCACATTCATTAAATATTAAAAAATAAAGTTTTGTTGCAGAATTTGACAAGAATTTTATGATTCCAGAAGTCCTTGTAGATTATGTATGTGGCTTCGTGGTGCCAAATTTTCTTCAATTTTTTTCTGGTTGCTGATGTTTCTGATTATAATTTGCTTACAGGAGAAGCAGAAGCTATCCTTGCTAGAGCACAGGCCACCACAAAAGGAATTAACATGGTGTCTTCAGCCCTCAAGGAGCATGGAGGTGTGGAGGTGAGCATCTTGGTCCTTAGACTTTAGCACATATTTGATATTGAAGTATTCTCTAGCATTGCATGCATAATACCATTCAATGTGTCTGAATGAATTCCTAAATTCTAAATAGTCATTTTCACTTATCCTGCCAAAAAATTCAATAACTTTGTGTATTAGAGGCTTATAGAGTTTAAGCTAAATTTTTCCTAGAGTTCTTGGGTATCAAAAGAATATTTTCATCTAAGGTTTTGTAAAAATATTTGTAAATTGTGAAGAATTTTAGAATGAGATGGGTTTGATATCTATAGAGCTTTCTTGGTTTACATTTCTAGAGGACATGGTTGCTGTCTTCTAAGTTCTATGTTTTCCGCAGGCTGCGAGTTTGAGAATTGCAGAGCAATATATCGATGCATTTAGTAATATTGCAAAAGAGGTAAAGCACATCTAAGTTTGATTGTGCTACCTGCTCTTCTGATGATTGAGTTAATAACTTCTCCTTGCCTCGCCTTTGAATTGACATCATGTAGGGAACAACAGTCCTGCTTCCTGCAAATGCCTCTGAACCTGCCAGTATGATGGGTCAAGCTCTCACTATATATAAAAGCTTGATTGGCAAGAGTGCAGCAAAGGAGCTTCCAAATAATTCTCAACCTTATTTAACAGAAAAGAGTGAGAATGGTGATTCCCCTATGGAAAGCGAAGAGAAACATAAAAAAGGTAAACGTGCACAGGTTGACCATCTTGGTGAACCTGTTTTCTCATTGCAGAGCTCCAAGAAACAGGAATAGTTGATGCCTCCAAACTACTACACGATTAGAAAGGATTTTCTATGCCTTTTAATTTTGGGTAACCCAAAGTCTTCTAATTTCTTTAGTGATGGAGTAGCAATTGAAGGCGGGAACTTAAGCTGAAAGAACGCCTACCTATATTGCTCTTTGAAAGTTTTGGTCTATTTTTGCAAGTTTGGATTAGGGAGAGAGTACAGGGACATAGGTGGTGCACAATTCTTTTAACAAAACTGTAATTTTCATATACATGTTCTTCCAAGAGCAAAGTTTCATCCCTTTATTTGTCTGACTTTTGTGCTTATATTACTCTCTATTTCAATTTCTGAGGTGTCTAGTTATCAGAAGTAGCAGATTATGGTTTTTTGTTTCTCTGTTTTTTTTCTATTAAAGGAAAGATTATTACTCGCAAGTTTGGACCAAATTCATGATACAGTGAAGCTTAGTAGCTGGAAATCAATGGCAGAAATTGCAGGAAAGATTGACTGGCTTCGTCATACGCATTTTCATAAACGTGTAAAAAAAAAAAAATTTAAGTCAATACACCCGTGGCATCGCATCAGTTGAAAGTAGCACAAGTATAGCCACTGCAAAGAGCCGTAGTGCTGGTGTAGGGGAACAAAGAAACGGGTCTACTGGATGGCAGCTCGGGAATTGGCTTCTCCAAGTTGAGAAACTCCACCACTTGTTCCATGGTAGGTCTACCTCTGTTTTCATTCAAAGTACATAGCAACCCGATTTCTAATATCCGAACCGCCTGCTCCGAATTAACCACCGAACCCATTCTTCTATCCACCAATTTATCCTTATCGTTCGACTCCTGCATACTCCAAGCCATATCCAACAAATCCCTCCCTCCCGGTTCGGACCTCCGGCTTCGACCCGTCACCACCTCCAATATGAATACTCCGAATTCAAATACATCCACTGACCTACTCACCATCGATTCAAACCTAGTTGACTCAGCTGAAAGGAGAACGTACCCGAAATCACCAATAACTGCCCTGAAGCTCACATCCAGAAAAACACTAGTTGCTTTAACCTTCTTGTGAGCCAGTTGCTTCGAGTGAAGATAACTCAGTGCTTCGGCTACATCTTTAACAACCTTGAAACGCCGCGTCCATGGCAGAACCCCAGGTCCGAATAGCCATTTATCAAGGCTGCCGTTTGGGATATAGTCATAAACCACAATTGTTTCGTTATTATCAAAGCACCATCCTCTGATTGGGACTAAATTAGGATGCCGAATTCTGCTACTTCTTTTGATTTCCTTGCGAAATCGCCGCCGATCTAAACCGTGCGAGTCGAAAAACCGAGTCAGGAATCGCTTCACAGCTACGTTGCATCCGTTTAACATGGTAGCTTTGTAAGTAATACTTGCCGAGTCATTTCCTAATATTTGTAATTCACTGAAAGAGCGCGTAGCAGAGGAAATTTCAGCAAGAGTAAAGCGTCGGGGTTTGTTGGGAGGCCTCGGTCGTTGCTTTTGTTCTGGGAGAACTATTGATTGATCTTCAGATTTATCATCCTTTCTTCTTCGATTGAAGTAGAGATTTATAACAACTGCAAGGAGGAGTATTCCGACGGCCAAGAATACGAAAAAAGCACTGGTTGGTTCTCTATGAGAATTTTCAGTAATATTTTGATTCCCACTGGATATGATTTTACTTTCACAGGTTTCTACCAAAGGGACACGAAGAGAAGCTTGACTGGTGGAAGTGAAATTCCATGAGAATATATTGTGGATTTGTGTATGATTTCCAGTAGAAGCAGAGAATCCCACGAACATGTACTCTTTCAAGAAAGGGGAGAAATCAATTGGACCAGAAAATAGTGGCTTGGATGGAAAAACTTGTCCATCTTTTCCCAGATGGATATCTAGAATTCGTTTTTGCCCATCATAAGAAATCCAAGCCCGATAAATCGACCCATCTTTCAAATAAACTCGGAATTCAGAGGCGTTGATAGCTATTGTAGAAACAATGCTTCCCAAATTGATCCCAACATGATTGTCGTTTGGGTCTCCAAATTCAGGGTTGTGTCTTGAATCAAATTCAACAGCGACTGTTTTATAATCATCGTCACAAACATCATTAAGCATTCCTAGCCATGGACCAGGCCTTCCTACAGTGAACTCATCAGGAACTATAATAAAAGTAAGGCCACTTCCACCGCCGTTGATGTCAAAGTCCGGGGAGTTGTCGGAAGATTCATAAGTGTTGTGAGAATTCTGAAACTGAAAAGAGAAGGTGGTTTGGAAGGATGCAGGTGTTTTGGTGATGGGATCCAAGAGACGAACTGGTGATGAGTAAATTGCTCTGCCAGCAAGATGTTTTAAGTCACTCTGCTGATGATTGTTGGGTATTTGAATGCATCGTTTCTCATTTGAGATGATAACACTGCCCAAGAGAGTAACATCTGGGCTGAACCTGAGACTGTTTTTGAAGGAAAAAGGACTGAAATCTGGAAATGAAAGGTGTTTGGTGACGTTAATTACAGGTCCATAAGAGGATTTGGAGTCAGCTATTACAGAATATGGATGATCAGAAGTGAGGATAACAATCAAGAAGATGATAAACAGTGGCATGATGTGATGAACAAGGAAGGAAGCTGGCTGGGGTCAATGATTGTCAAATTTCCAGAAATAGATGGGGGATATATCATTGATAATGCATGCATATGGGAATCAGAAACTTCCAAACAAATAAGAAGGCCACTTCTTTTTTATTTATGTGATGTGGCGCTCATTTTATGTCCATTAATCATATGTTGGATTTGTGATTGTGGTGTCTTCTCGACTTATTGTGGTGCCCAACAGCACAGATATTATTAGTATTACTTAACATAAGCAAATATTGTCATTATCAGTTTAACGAGTGGCAAGCAAGGAGTATTTAAGTAGCAAACTACAAAAAGAATTTATATTTTTTACGGAAAGTAATATATTAATATGAATTATGAAATCATGCAGCTAATAAACAATATATTATCAAGAAATCTTCGACAGAAATGAATAAATATGAAAATGGAAGGTTTGGCAGGTTGATGAATTAGGCGCTAACAAAGTCGGGAGAAATATGATGCCAGAGAATGGGGAACCTCAAGATAGAAAATAGTCTTTTTAGGAGGAACAGAATGGCTTTTAGCTTCTACTCTCCAACCCAACCCAACAAACTGGTGTAAACTTTTCAGAAAGAAATCCTCGTTAAAACACATTTTCATGGAGAAGTTGTGTTACATTACATATCTCAAAAATTCACTGCATGCGCATATGGCATTTGGTAATGAATTTTTCCTTGACATCATCAAGTGACTGGAAAAATTAAAAAAAAAAATAAAAAGGTGACTGGAAAAAAAAAAAGTATGTAATGAGATATCAAGGACAAATTTCTATCACTAGATTGAGGATAAATAAATAACATCCATCCAGTAAATGAATACAACGAATCAACACAGCAGCAAGAAACACTAGAGTTGAAGGAAAACATCCCATGGCATTGCTTGACTTTGTTGGGCGTGCATTTATCAAGTTCTAGTAAAACTTCGAATGCAAGTTGAACAAGCATCAATCTCACAGTGTGTGAGCAGCACTCTTAACATCCTATTAGGTGATTAAGCAGGTTTCTCTACCCCTTACTGTCACTCCTTAGATCACCCAAAATGACCTTAATAACAACTCATATACCATTGCTAGTGTAACTATAGAAATATAATAACAGTAACGTGAGCAAACCTCAAGGACGTAGTAGTGCTGATAAAAGACCTCTAACCTATTCTCTCTCTACGAAAGCCTTTAATTCTCTGAATCCAGATTTGCAATATTAACACCACCAGGAATGAATGGGCTGTAGGTCTCTTGTTACTTCAAAAGTTCCAAATAGCAATATTTGCACTAGCACTATGAAATAAGTAGTACATCCAAACAACATGGGTTGCAAACACAAATTTCCAACATAACTGCAGATTTTACATTAAACAGAAACCAATATCAAGCAACAGTATAGCTAACAACAAGCTAACTTTTGTGTAAAATTTTGACTCTTAAGAACTACCACCAATTAAAGAACAGATGCATTGAAAGAAAAACTATCAATTCATTTCAGTTGTAGTATTAGTAAGCAATTGCAGCACAATATGATGGCTGACATATAAAACTACAAATAACAATTGAAATCCACAAAGACATTACTGTATCAAAGAAAAACCAAATATTCTTGAAAGCAAATTTCTCGTCTCAAAACTTTTGAAGATCAATCCAAACAAAATTATATAAGTCTCCAAGCTAACTTAATCATAAAGGGTCCACCCATCAAGAAACATTGCAGCTAGCCTAAACATTAACTACTTATTCCTCCTCAGCTATTCTTCCCTTCTCGCTAACATAGATACCATCAAGGAACTTCCTGATATCCTTGTTCTTCACATGGCATTTCTGTTCAAGCAATTGAGTGAGAGCAGTCAAATACATGGAAAGAAAGCATCAACTAGTCAAAATTCATTAAAAAAATAAAAGGACAGACACTCAAGGAGAGAATAAACAGGAGGAGAAAGGGATCATACTTGATTAATCAATGCAGCAGACCTAGAAACAAGCTCAATGTCATTTCCATCCAAGACCAACTCGTCCTTAACCTTCTCGGACCTTATAACTGTAACTCCTTCGAGCATATCAACTTTCCTGACCTGATATAACAAGTATTAAGTCTAAGAGTACAAAACCTAGGAAAAAAGCAAACAAGTGCAGATCACGAATGACGAAACAGAAACAAAAGTTTAGGCAACCTTCAGACGAGGCAAGCAAATAAAGTCACACATATTACATCAAAAAAAAAGGAAAAAAAGGAAGTTTTATAAAATAGGAGTTAGATACAAGAGAAAGTTGTTTATACCTTCTTCTCGCCAAGGAAGTTTCTGATCTCAATAGAGCGGTTACTGTTGGTGATTGAGGCGTTGATGGGAAAATGAGCATAAACGAACCTCATCTTGTAGCGGTAGCCTTTTGTAACACCAGTGATCAGATTCTCGACGTGGCTAAGGGCGGTGCGGATGGCGGCGGTCGTCTTCCGGGAACCGAACCAGGACTCAATCTTCAACTTCTTTTTTCCGTTCTCATCGGTGATGAGATCAAAATCAAGGTTCAAATGCTTGAAGTCGCGGGTGAGAACTCCGCGAGGTCCCTCCACTTCGATCTGCTTTGCTTTCACCTTAATCTTGACGCCGTCGGGAATGTCCATAGTCTCCGATGACAAAATTGTCTTCATTTTGCCCTAGCTTTCTCACTCTCTCTCTCTCAATCTCTCTCTCTCTCTGGGGTTTCAGTTCTGAGGAGTTGGGAGAAAGCAGAAAGCTATTAAACCTCTCTCTTGCTTTAGTTTAGTTCATCTCTTCATTCATATTCAGAGAGAGAGAGAGGGATGCGGCAGTAAACCCTAGCTCGCCTTTACTCTTTTTGGGCTGAACTACTATTACCCTAAAACATGGGCCCAAAGATATTTCTAATTGGGCCTTCGTAGTTGCTTCCTATTGGGTTCTATGCTATAGTAATGTAGGTCCAGTCAAATAGGAGTAAATTTCAGTTTGGTCTTCAAAATACGGATTTATTTTAATTGAGACCCTCATTTTAGAAATTTTTATTAAGTCAATAAAAATGTATAAATTGTGTCAATCAAGAACCTTGGTTTACCTCCGTCCATTTCTGGACGCCAGAAGAACCAATGGAAAACTAGTTTAGGGTTTAAACGAATAAACAAAAATTTTGAGGACTTAATTAAAAGTAAAATTAAACTCGTTTATAGTTTGGATTTTACGATTTCGATTCTAACTCTAAACGGTTTTGATTTTTACAATTTTGGTTTTTATGGTTTTAAAATGGTTTAGATTCTTGATTTAGCAAGTTTTTCAATCCGAATTTTAAGGCTTTAATCGGTGCAAGTTTTTCAATCCGAATTTTAAGGCTTTAATCGGTTTCGTAAACTTGTCATAATTAAAACTAAAAAATCATAATGAAAACTTCCCTTCTGCTTTTCTATGTTTTTCATTTCTCTGTTTTTCCCTTTTTCATCTGTACAGAATACCAACTTCTTATACAACAGGAAGCATTTACAAAGTACTGTTACAAAAGTATCTGTTTCAAAGCCTAAGATATCTCAACTTAATATCCTAACTGTTTTGCTATAATCTACAATATATAATATCTCAACACTCCCCCCTCAAGTTGGAGCATGCAGATCACAAATACCCAACTTGACAGATAACTGACGGAATTGAGGCAAATGTAGCGCCTTGGTGAGAAGGTCGGCAGGCTGCGAATTACTTGGAATGTAAACAGGAGTAATCAGATTAGCTTGAAATGCATCACGTATAAAATGACAGTCTATCTCAATGTGTTTAGTACGTTCATGAAAAACTAGATTAGCTGCAATATAGATAGCTGCTTGACTATCACAATGAAGTGGTATAGAGTGTTTTACCGGAAGATCTCCGAGAAGCTGTCGTAGCCACTTCAATTCACATACGTCACTGCCATAGATCGGTATTCTGCTTCGGCGGACGATTGTGAAACTGTATGCTATTTTTTTGTCTTCCAAGAAATAGGAGAATGTCCAAGAGCAACAAAGTATCCAGTGACCGAACATCGTGTAATTGGACAACTGCCCAATCTGAGTCGCAATAAGCGATCAATTGCAGAGGCGTATTAGCACGAAGTAAAATCCCCTGTCCAGGAGAACCTTTAAGAAAACGGATGACTCGAAGTGTTGCTTCCCAATGTTCCTTGTGTGGATTCTGCATAAATTGGGCTAACAAATGTATGGAGTAGGCTAGGTCCAGACGAGTGATCGACAAATAAATCAACTTTCTTACAAGACGACGATATCGGTCTGGTTGATCATAGAATTCTCCGGAAGCTTTAGCCAACTGATGGTTTGGATCTAATGGAGTAGAAACAGTCTTAGAACCTAGCATCCCTGTTTCAAAAATAATTTCTAGAACATACTTATGTTGACTAAGATAAAATCCAGTCTGACTGCGGGCAATTTCTATTCCCAAGAAATATTTAAGACGAACCAGATCTTTTATATGAAAACACGACCCCAGGTAGGTTTTGAATTTATGAATATAGGCCACATTATTACCAGAAATTAACAAATCATCCACGTAAATTAGAATGCATAGAAAAATATTATTTTTCTTAAATGTAAACAGAGAGTAATCAGCATACGATTGCACAAACCTGCACTGACGCAGTGACTCCGTAAGTTTAGAAAACCAACATCGTGGAGCTTGACAGAGTCTATATAGAGATTTATTGAGACGACAAACCTAATGTGGGTCTGAAGTGCGGAACCCGGGAGGAAGTTTCATATAAACTTCTTCGGTCAAATCTCCATGTAAGAAGGCATTGTAAACATCCATCTAATAAACCTCCCAATTCCGAGTAGCTGCTACTGATAACAATTTCCTTACAATCACCATTTTTGCTACTGGTGCAAATGTTTCTGTGTAATCAACTCCTTCCTGCTGTGTATTTCCAAACACCACCAATCTGGCTTTGTAACGTTCAATAGAGCCATCTGACTTATATTTCATTTTATATACCTATTTGCTACCAAGTGCACGCTTACCGGGAGGTAATTTTGTCATGGTCCAAGTTCTGTTTTTCTCAAGAGCCTTTATCTCATTTTTCATAGCTAGCCGCCATTTTGGTATCAAAGCTGCTTCGGTATATGTGGTCGGTTCTATCCTTGTATTGACTACTGCTACAAAATTCCGGTAAAAAGGCAAAAATTTATTATAAGAAACATAATGAGTAACAGATACAGAGACGTACCTGGAGAAACCGAAGAAGAAGATAAAGCAGAAGAGAGAGATATACCAGGATTAGACAACACAGTATGACAGACATAATCTTTCAGTTTTCCAGCTGGTCGATGTGGCCTGTTACTTCGACGGAGATTCAATAGTCCTATCCCATTTTGTTGTTCACTACCTGAAGATTCAGATGACCTGGAAGAATTTCTAGAGTTGCTGGAATCCGAATTACCAGAATTGCCATATGAATTTTCCCCAAAACTTGTGGCCTCGGGTTGTGAGAATGAGCTCCCAGTTGTTGAAGATAGCTGATTCTCTATGCTTCTACTTATTTGGGCTAGTTCCTCCAGATTACCATGCAGCCCAGATGTAGATGGCCCAGCTTGTGAGGAAGAGACAACTTGCTGGGATGAGCCAGGAGCAGACGGCCCAACAGACACTATCGGCCCAATGTGTGAGGAAAAAGGAGCTCACTGGGTTGAGCCCGGTGCAGGCGGCCCAGCAGACATCATCAGCTCAGCTCGTGAGGAAACAACAGCTCGCTGGGTTAAGCCAGGCACAAGTGGCCCAACAGGTTGGGATGGACCAGACGCAAGTGGCCCAACTGACGGAGGATGAATTTGCTGATGGGTTGCATCGCATGTGAGCTGCTGGGCTGTTTGTATATCCCTTCTACTTGGACTCCCTTGCTAACTCACTTCAAAAGATTGGGCTGGACTATTCCATATCACTTCTGGACTTTTCCCCCTTTCTGCCAAGCTGTTTCTGGGAATTTTACGAAACTCACAATTTAATCTATTTTCAGAAGACGAAACCACTTGTGTCTCAGACAAAAATGGAAAATTATTTTCCAAAAATATAACATCTCGGGAAACAATGAATTTATGAGTCTGCAAATCAAAACATTTCTAACCTTTTTTTCCATGTGGATATCCCAACAAACACACTTTTCCACCCTCGAGGTTTAAACTTGTCTTTAGGAAGTCCATTATCATGTACAAATGCCAAACAACAGAAACTTTTTATATGAGTGTATGATGGTTCCTTATTAAACAAAAGTTCAAATGGTGTCTTCCCTTTCAACACTGACAGAGGAGTACGATTAATCAAATATCCAACAGCAAGAACACATTCTCCCTAAAATTGTGTTGGTAAATTTGCCTGAAAAAGAAAAGCACCAGCCACATTAAGGATGTGACGATGCTTACGTTCTATACGGCCGTTTTGTTGGGGTGTATGTACCATGGACGTTTGATGTAATATTCCATTTTCCAAAATATATGACCTTAGACAAGTGAATTCTGTCACATTATCTGTACGAACTATCTTGACCCGTTTATTAAATTGAGTTTGAACCATAGCAAAAAAATTGTTTTAAAGTCTTTTCTACCACTCTTTTTTCTATGAGTAGAAAAATCCAAACACATCGTGTAAAATGGTCAACAACAGTCAAAAAATAATTTGCCCCAAAAAATGAAGGAGTTTTATATGGCACCACAGATCACAATGCACCAAATCAAATGAAGCAGTAGCATTATTTAAGCTAACAGGAAATGGTTCGCATGTTTGTTTAGCAAGTAAACAAATTGCACAGTTATCCAAGAAATCGAAATTAAATGTCTGTCCCAGTAAATTCTTAAGTACAAAATTAGAAGGATGACCCAGTCTATTATGCCATAATGCACTCAGATCAAACTACTGAATAGAATAGGCAACATGCTACTGTTTAGGAATTTGTCTAAAGTAGTATACCATATCTCTCTCTTCACCCACTCCAATCGGCATCCCCGAGATACGGTCATGTAACATCAACCCATTATTATTAATTATAATAATACAATTATTTGCCTTGGAAAGTTGGGAGAGAGACAAAAGATTGCATCGAAGTTTAGGAATAGACAGCACATTATCGATTTTCAGATTAGAATGCAGACAGATTGACCCCAATTCTTTACCAATGGTTTTAGACCCATTTGGAAGAGTAATAATATAAAGAACAGAGGATTTGATATCTGATAAAAAATCTCTGCTGCTTGTCATGTGATGTGCGCAACCACTGTCTAAAATCCATTTATTTTCAGTTTTACCAGAGAGGGTTTCATTATTTGAAGGGGAGGACTTAAGCTAACTGACCAGCAAATTAATGAAGGATCCTCTACCGGCGACACCAGCTCCAGTAGAAGAATAGTCCACCACAGCAGTTCTGTTCATACTCTTCTAATCTTCTCCTGACGAGCCGTGGCGCACACCATCACCAGCGAAGCCTGACGCCGTTGCTGCTGTCTGATATGCCATTTCCGCTGCAGCCTACCCCGGGTTTGTTGGAGTTGATTCAGGCTGTCCGTGGCCAAAGAAGCTCCAACCGCTACGTCCTCTACCTCTACTCCGTCTACCTCTTCCACGGCAACCTCCGGCGCCAAAATCCGCGCCCCTCTCAGTCCACCTACCTACCGTGCGGTCCGGATATCCCACCAAGAGGTAACAGTTTTTCGCCTCATGTCCTTACTTGAAGCAATAAGTACAATGAATTAAATTGTGTGAAGTTCTTGAAACTACAAATGCCATAGCATCATTTCCGACCTCCGTATTTCTAATCAATTTTCTATGAGCCTCTTCTTAATTATCAGAGCATATGTCTTTTTAATGTTCGAAATAGGCTCCATTTGTAAAATATTCGAACGAATAGTTCCAAACATGGAGTCATCTAGCCCTATCAGAAATTGGTGAACTTTATCCTCCTCTCTTTGTTTAATCAATTCATTAAGCATTCCGCAGGTACAATCAGGTAGCTGTTGATAGTTAATTAATTCATCCCATATTTTTTTAAGTTTCGCATAATAGGCTGAAACAGACATTCCAGATTGCTTGCAGTTGACTAACGTTGTTTTGAGCTCGTGTTTCCTTGGTGCATTACCTGACACAAACCGTTCTCTTAAGTCTGCCCACAATTCATCACATCTCTCCGTATACGTCATGGTTGTCCTTAGGTTAGGTTCAATGGTATTTAAAATCCACGAACCCACCATTGTATTAATGGTCCACCATTCTTCTTCTTCTGCGGTGCCAGATTTTGGTTGCGGAATCGTACCTTCCACAAATTCGAGTTTTTTCTTTGCTCGTAACGCTAAGCGCATCGCTTTTACCCATTCGTCGTAGTTATCTTCTTTAAGTTGCACTTGAGTAAGAATCAAGTGCGGACTGTCTGAGGATGCCAGATGATAGGCATCTCTTTGAATATGCTCATTAATCTGTTCCTCTATATCCATTGTTGTATTAGAATGTTTTGGATTAATAATCTCAAGATTAGTACTGAAGAAAATCTCTCTGCATAACCAAGGCACTTGGCTCTGATACCATGAAGTTTTTCAGTAGGAAAACTTTCCTTCTGTTTTTTCTGTGTTTTTCACTTCTCTTGTTTTTCCCTTTTTCATCTATACAGAATACTAACTTCCTATAAAATAGGAAGCAATTACAAAGTGTAGTTACAAAAGTAAGCCTAAGATATCTCAACTTTATATCTTAACTATTTTGCTATAATATACAATATACAATATTTCAACACATAATTAAAAAATGTGAATTTAAATTGAACCTGTCAAATTAAAATCATAAAATTGAAAAACTGGACGTGCAAAATAATCGAATTGCAAAATTACAAAATGAGGATCGTGAAAAACACTCATATTTTTGGGGAAGGTGGTTCTTCAGCCACAAAAAATCCATGACCAAAGAAGTGACATTACCCAGCAGTTAACACATAAAGAAGCATAACATTGTCCTTCCCATGTTTACTCATTTTTGTGTCTATATAAAGTTAGAGAAGACAAATATGACATGAATAGGCCACTTGATAAATATATATATATATATATAACTAACAAATATAAATCACGTTCTTGGTTCTATTTCTTAAATTAGGATTATATGACTTACGTTTATAAATAAAATACTTAAAGAGTTTTAACGAAGTTAGAGAGCCATAAATTGGCACAGTACGTGTGTATATATATATATATATATATAAAAGTCCTCCCTCCCTCACATGTATGTACGTATATAGCTTGCATATTTGCATACAAAGAATAGAATTACTAGTATTGGATTCAAGAAATCAAAAGTAACATACATGCAGGTTGTTTATATGAAGGTGGTTTTTGTGTCTCTATTTCTGTGTGTACATCACATCCAAGAAGAGTTACAAGGAAAAGAAAATGGCATTGAAGAAATGGATCAAAGGTTCAAGGTTTATGATAGGGATGTTGATGGTACAAGTCATTGCAACTGTTTTGCAACTTCTCTCCAGGATTATTATTTGTGAGAAGGGTACATTTGTAGTTGCACTCTTGGTTTATCGTAACATTGTTGGAGCTATTTGTGTTGCTCCTTTTGCTTATTTCTTACAAAGGTACTTTGATTTTTCATCATATTTCTTTCTCATCTTCTTATCTTCTTTTTGGTATTACCTCTTCAAGAGAGGTCCAATATTCAGTATACACAATCTTAATTAATTCAGACCGGTTTATGGGATGTTTGCAAAATCTGACTTTTATATCGGTATTAGGTCTGATCCTAGACATTTCAAGACGCCATAAAAAAATCTGAGTATTCGATTTTCTAAACATTCATTCACAATGAAACTACTTACCGTGCTAAATTATTATATATATATATATATATGGTTATTGATTAGCTGAAAGTAATGCAGGGTGGGTATTTAAATGGTTTTCCTGATTTTGCAGAGGCAGTAGAAACAAGTTGAATTGGCAAGTGTTCTTTTGGCTATTCATTGCTGCACTTACCGGGTAAAGTCATATTTGTTACCGGGTTACAGATTCTTGCATTATAATATATAAATTTTTTCCCATAAATAAATATGGTAAATAAAATTATGGTACCAATTTGCTTAGTATTGTCCTTTGCTAATAAAAGGTAAAAGAAAATTCCACCCCCAAGGTTCTCAAATCAGTAGTGAAGGAATTCTTGAGGGAATTGATTTCTCGTATGGGCATAGATTTTTTTTCTAAGGGGGCATAAAAAGTTCAGAATGGAAATTTATTTAGTGTGCATTTCTATTTTTTTTTTCAATTTTTAGGCTTGAATAGAAGAGAAAATAAAGTTTTTTTTTTCTTTTTTTAAGGAAGAACTTGAAATAAAAATCGATGCATATAGAACATGTTCTCAATTATTTATACTTTTTTTAAACGGTTAAAACAATAATTTTAAAAAATTAATCTATCATTTTAATTTTAATAATATCAAAAAATAAAAGTAATGTAAAAAATTATTTATTCGTGGAACATGTCTATAGCTTGGGTTGGTTTGGCCACCTCTCTTGGTTCTTTAGAAAGAAAGCTTCAAAGAGTTTAGAGAACTAAAGATAAAAACACTTTTATTGGTTATCGATGAAGTGTACGAACAATCTTTAAAAGGGTTGGGACGATAGTCATAAAGGCATGATTAGTTCCACAAATCTACTCGACATCTTCCTTCAAGAGACAGGCCCTTTTATTAATGATGTATCAAATATGGTTGTGAATCTGAAACTATTTTGTCCATAGCGTCTACCGATTTGCCATGTTTCCTTCCTTTTGATTTTAGGCCTATTTCTCCATACATAAAATTAAAATAAAAAGTTAGCATTAGATCCCCCTTAGGCTTTCAAACCAGCAATTACCCATAAACATGCCGACGTGGAAAATATGGGAGAGTGGATGGAACTTTCTAGGAATCGGCCTAATTTGCCCCATAACCCCTTATTTCCCTTTGATTGAAGTAACTTCCACTTGACTATGTTTAGAGGAGGTTTGAATTGTAACAAGACAATACATAGTGAGTACTAGTTAATGAGTTGTCAAATTTTATTAGTGTTAATCAGTCATGAATCACACAAAGTGACGCTAAATAAATGTTTAAAATATAATTTATGTCGTTTTATGTTTCGTTTATTATTATCTATTATTATTTATATTTTAATTAATTATACTCACTTAATATTAATATTAATGTAGGATAACCATGGCTATAGAATTCTTCTATTACGGTCTAAAAGACACCACAGCTACATATGCAACAAACTTTCTTAACCTAATTCCAATCATAACCTTCCTCTTCTCAATCATTCTAGGGTAATAATATCTTCACCAATTTTGTAATTGCCTTTGGTCCTTTTTTCTTCTTTTGAGATTAACTTAATTAATTGCCAATTATTAATGCAAGGATTGAGAAGATAGAGATACAAACTATTAATGGAAAAGTTAAGATATTTGGCACAATTTTATGCCTTGGTGGAGCTCTTACAGTGGCCCTTTACAAAGGCAGCTCATTTTACATTAGTCACCATAGTTTCTTGCATTCCTCCTCTGGCTCTGGCTTTGGACTTAAAAATGCTTCCAAGAATTGGACACGTGGAACTATACTGCTGGTTTGCAGTTGCTTATCATATGGTGTCTGGTTTGTATCACAGGTCAGTTGACTTGTTTGGATTCTTGAATTGATTTTCTTTTTGTTTTAATTAAAAGAAAAATTTTTAATTGTTTTTGTGATGAACAGGCTAAGTTGTCCAAAATATTTCCACATCAATTCTGTGCAACATTTTGGACTTGTTTGATTGCTGCTCTACAACAAGCGGTTGTAGGCTTATGTATAGATAGAAGCAAGGCTGCTTGGCACTTGGCATGGAATCTCCAGTTGATCACCATATTTTACTCGGTATAAAAATCTCTTTACGGATTCAAATTTTTTATGTAATTGCAAATAGATTGTCCATATAAAAAGGTGTAACAGCCTTATATTTTCATATGAGAGGTTAAATGATCGAATCCAATTAAACGAAAGTATTTATGTGAATAGACTCCACTACTTGAGTTACATGACTTTGGCCCTCTCAAATTTTTATTAATTTGTCTATTTCATATTAAAATTAGTATATTTTACCATTTTGACCCTGCAAATTAATTAATATAAGTTATTAAGTAAAAAATAATAATTCAATATTATTTTCTAAAGTTAAATTTTATATTTGAATTTCCGCCACTTTAATTGTTGGAGTTTGACTTCACCTCTGGTAGACGTGACTCTCTGCAAATATATAAATATTATTGGTTCTCTTGGCATTTTGGTGAGTTTATAGTGACTAAATTAGATTTAGTCATGACGAGTTTTGACAAACAGAACATTCTATAATAGCAAAACGAGATGTAATTAGGGTTGTTATTTGATTCTGCCGCCCATTATCTTTTTATTAAAAAAAATATTTATTATAAGAGTTTTGTCCAGTGAAAAATAACTTAATGATAAATAGGTAAAATTCAAACTTAATACCAAAATTCAAATCTCTCTCGATATGAGTTTGTCATACCAAACTTGTCCAATACATCTAATTTGTGATTTTTATACGAGACATGATTCATTTCATACACATCTTAATATAATGACTTCGAGTTCCTACATCAACAAAAATTAGCGATAAGAGTGGTAATTTGTGCAGGGAGCACTGGCAACAGCTGCAACTTTTTGCTTAATTGCTTGGACAGTGGCAGAGCGTGGACCAACATATCCTTCTATGTTCAACCCTCTTGCCCTCATATTTGTGGCCATCACAGAAGCTCTCTTCCTGGGAGAACCAATCACAGTTGGAAGGTACTTAGATTATTTCTCAAATATGCAATACACCTTAGGATTCTAGATTTCCAGTTGGGATTGATTTGGGTTTGGCAGCTTGATTGGCATGGGTTTGCTGGTGATTGGTTTGTACTTATTCCTATGGGCCAAAAGCCAAGAGACAAATCCAATTCCACAGCAACAATAGCATAGCTAGCTCCTGCTGAAAAAGGCTCCCTCAAAGAGAAAAACTACTTCTCATTGCAGCAGCCCACAAGCATTGAGGTTGAAGGTTTCAGCAATACCTTATGCAACAAATGGTATCAACCAACCATGTTGAAGCATATTAGAGTTTGTTTAGCTGGATTGATTGTAAGAGGCAACTGAAAATTTTGCATTGAGTCTGTAAATGCAAACACCGGGAAAAATAAAACATAATTATTATGCTCGGGACCAGTGATAGGATCTAAATTTTTTAAACTTTAACATGATATGATCTTAAAAATTTATTTTTAATTTTTATAGGTGCTTGAAGAATTTATAACTAGTCAATAAGATCTTTTTTGTTGTTAAATACTTTAACTTCAATAAAAAAAACCACACAAGCTACTCATATATAGGGATGGCAATGGGGGCAGGTGAGGGCGGAGGCCTCATCCCCACCTCTTTACTTTGTCTCTATCCCCAATCCATCTCGTTTTTTGATATGAAATTTATTCCCACTCCCAACCCAACCTTCTATTTTTCAGTCTCATCCCTAACCCATCCCCATATTTGGGAATAAAATTTAGCCTCATCCTCAACCAATTCCCACCAAACCCACTTAGAAATTGGAGATTCAAGTAGGGATTACATTTATTATTTTCAATGTCCAAAGACTAGAGTGGAGATTTGCTGAATATGAGGTTTAATTTAATATTTTTTTATTTTTTAGCTCTTTTTTTACTATTTGAATTAATATTTCTTTAAAAAATTTCATATATATACATATATATTTAAAATGGTGATGAGTGGGAATAGGGCTAGTTGGGGATGGGGAGAACCTAATCCCTGCCCCCAACCCATCTCCAAATTTGGGTACAAAATTCATCCTCATCCCCACCCGAGTCCCCAGTCAAACTGCAGTCAAACAGGTTGAGATAGATTGGGGTGGGTGAGTACCCGGTTAGACTCACCCCATTATCATCCCGTCATATATAGTAATCTAAAAGGTAAAATAGATATTATAAGTCGTTATTTCCAAAAATAAATACATGTGAGGTGTGATTTTGTGAGAAAAAACTTCTAGTGTATTTTGTTTGGAAGAAATGTCTTATAATATCTATTTTACCTTTTAATTTACTTTGCACGAATGGCTCCTATGATTTTCCTTTATTAGAAATTGAGTATTTAACAACATGATCGGTCATGGTACCTAAAGGTGATTTTGTGGGTACCAACCTTTTTTCATGTTTGTCAATGGATACATGGCATGGCATGTCATGTAAGACAACATGCTATAACATGTTTCTATTTTATACAAAAATAAAAACATTCAATAGGAAGATATGTCACTTTTTTATTGCACCAACTCACTAAAGGAACTTAACTAGTTACTGGTCAAATATGTCATCACAAAAATAAAAAATAATTTATTTTTTTTGTAAAGTTCGATAAGATTTTAGTAAACTTAAAGATGAAAATAGTAAAATTAGGATATAAATAGTAAACCTTGAATCTTATCGATAAAATTTATAAATTTATTTTATATCTTTTTAATTTACTCATTTTTATATCAATTTTACTATTTCTTTTTTAAATTGTAAGAATGGCAATAAAATCTAATAGAATATATTATATAACTAGTAAATTTGTGTTACCAAATGGTAAATTTTATATATTACCATTAAAGGTCGTAATTTATCATTGTTAATTCAATTTTTGTTATTTTAAGATGAAATTTATTATTTTTCTTAAATAGTGAGTATGATAATAAAAGTAATAAAACATGTTATATAAATAGTAAATTTGTACCACTATAAAGTAAACTTTATATATTACCATTAAATCTTCTAATTTTATCAATTTTAATTCAAATTTTACGATTTAAAATAGAAAGTTCATATTGAAAAAAAAAAGAAAATTTATAATAGATATGGAGAGTTTTATATTTACAATAATAAATTATATTTGATAATTAGTAAATTCATAGAAAACAGTTAATACTTGTCTTAACTTGATTTCTTTTTCTTTTCTTTTTTTTTTTTTTTTAAAGGAGATTAAAACGCGTGAAGGGTACAATTTGAATATTTGATGGTGGTAGTGGAAGGGACAACTGAAGGCTCATAATGGTTCTCCGTTTTCTTTTTTTTTTGGTTAAAAAAAACACGATGGAGTCGAGACGCATGAAGGATTGGCCTTTGATTGAAAAATGAAGGCTCATAATGGTCATGCATTTGCCCATTTGAGGATACCTCTCTCACCTTATTATATTTACTAAATTTATCCTTATTTATACTTATAGTGATAAGCACAAATGTAGTAAATAATTTTAATCTCATACTTTGTTGGTCCTATAAATTTTTTTAGATATTATTGTCGCAAATCTCCAAATCTTTTAATGTACTTATAATTTAGATAATTTAGGGTTGATTATATTTTCCTATTTTAAGAATTGTCTAAACTAAAAATTCATAACTCTATTTTGTATATATTACAAATACATCCTTATCGTTTATATTTTCATAACTTATTAATCCCTATGAAAAGTTTTATCATAAAATAATAATTATGCAGTAAAAAGTTTAAAATCTTCCTACAATATCATTTTACAAGTTTACTTATTGTTTATTATCATATATAAAGTCAATAATACCCTTACTAAAATTTTTTAAGTAGTATAATTTTCTTAATAAAGAATATTATTATTTTAATACATAATAATTAATAAGAAGTAAACTTGCAATATAATATTTTAAGAAGATTTTAAACTTTTTACCACATAATCATTGTGTTTTGATAAATTATTTTCATTGAAATTAGTAATAGGGACTAATAAGTCATAAAAATATAAATGATAAGGATGTATTTGTAATTTATACAAAATAGAAGGATAAAATTATAATTTAAACAAACCTTAAGGAGGAAAATGTAATTAATCCTATAATTTAATCCCATCACCACATTCCAACATAATCTCCGACCCCCCAAAAAAATACCCCTCACGTGCCATTATTTTGAGGGTAAAACAAGAAATTCATGGCTATATTTAAGAGGTAAAAAATAGTTCATGGCTATTTTCAAAAAGAAAAATAGGTCATGGCTAGAAAAATAGAAAATCAAAATTTGTGGCTATAAACAGAAGTTATAAAATAGTTCATGATTAAAAATAAAATAAAATAAAATTTTACATAAATATAAATTTTAAAATAATTCATGGTTATTTATAACTATTTCTCAAATAATAATAATTTTGTTTGAACATTTATTCATTTTAAAAAGCATGAATTATGTTTACCTTCCTGTCTTGAGGATTGTTCAAACTACGAATTAAGTTTCCTTTAGCAATAATAAACATATTGTTGCCCCGAAATATCCTTTGTTTATTTATTAAGTTGTTTAAAGAATCGGCTTATAAAACTTTTTACCTAATATAAAATACAAAAAGTTTAAAAGGACTTAAAGCAAAATTATCTTTTAAGAACAATCATAATTTCTTAAAAAAAAAAAATCTTAATTTGAAGATCATGCAGTAAACAAGTTATTCATTTATTGAATTTTCCTGATTTCTTTCTAAACTAGAGACGGTTATAATATAATTATATTTTTACAAAATTACACTTATAATGAACAACATTTAGGATATACAAATTAATGAAAAAAGTCCATTGAACTATAACCAAATCATTATAATTATTTGTAATTCAATCGAAGAACTATTTAAACAATCAGAAGATTTATTTATCAGGTGATAATGGTTAAATTCAACAACAGAGATTCATTCGTTAGTAATTTTTTGGTTAAGGAGAGAGAATGTAATTTGATAAA
The DNA here is from genome assembly GCA_028651295.1 of Catharanthus roseus. Classification (NCBI taxonomy): domain Eukaryota; kingdom Viridiplantae; phylum Streptophyta; class Magnoliopsida; order Gentianales; family Apocynaceae; genus Catharanthus; species Catharanthus roseus. Next base: position 4,169,998 of record JAPQWS010000104.1, on the reverse strand, counting down.
ATTTTAAGGACCTAATCGTAGTTAAACAAATTTGAGGGAAAGTAAATTTAATTCACTCTTTTAAAAAATAAGACATCGTTTAAAAATAAAGTATCATAGTTATAATTATTGCACACTTTAATTAATTATTTAACTTTTTTCTTTAAAAAGTAACAAAATAAATTAATTATTTGAAGACAAAATTAATGCCTTAAAAAAAAGAACGCATTTGGGCCAATTAAGAAAAGAAAGCAGGAGAGTAGAAAAGATAGTCGAAATTTGAACACATATGGCCCTGTTTTGATAAGGTCCACGAATAGACAACACATGCGCTGGTCAGTGAAACTCACATCCCATATTTCTATGAATTTACTAATTATTAAACATTATTAACTATTATTATAAATAATAAAGTTTACTATTATAAATTTTTCTATTTTTTAATATGAACTTTCTATTTTAAAATGATAAATTTTGAACGAAAATTGGTAAATGTATAAAATATAATGATAATATATAATTTACTTTATAGTGATACAAATTTACCATTTATATAACATACTTTAGTATATCGTACTTACCCTTTTAAAAAATAGTGAATTTCATCATAAATAGTAAAATTAGAATTAACAAAGGTAAACTTACAACATTAAAAGGTAATATATAAAATTTACCATTTGAGAGCACAAATTTATCATTCATATAGCATATTTTTTACTAGATTTATTGTCATGCTTACTATTTAAGAAAAAATGGTAAGAGTAAATTAAAAATATATAAAGCAAACTTGTGAATTTTAAAGGTAAGATTCAAGCTTTACTATTTTATATCCCAATCTTACTATTTTTATCTTTAAGTTTACCAAAATCTTATTGAGCTTTACAAAATAATAAATTATTTTTTTATTTTTTGGGTGATTGGTTTTAATCGGTAACCGATCAGCCCTTTTAATGAGGCTCAATCAAAAAGTGTCATATCATTATATTGAAAGTTTTCTTTAAAAAAAAAAAAAAATTGAAACCTACTATAGCAGATTGTCTTAAATAACGTGTTAAACATTCATTTGTTAACATAAAAAAAGTTTGGTATCCACAAAATCATCTTTCGGTATCATAGTCATAACTCTTAACAACAAAAAGATTTTATTAGATTTTTGTTAAAGTTAGAACATACCGGTAAAAAAAAACTTCGAGGGTCATATATATTTTATATGCTTAAACTCTTGGGATTAGATGGACTATTTTTTCTAGAAGGATATACATAAAAATTGAATCGAATCATCTACTACTTTATACTAATGAAAAATATATTATAAAAAAAAATAATACTAGTTGGTATAAATTATGCTGCACATAAAAATAGGTTCCTTCTGGATTGATAATATTAATGATGAAGAAGGATAATAGAATGAAAAACTGCTTCTAAAAGAACTTGATTATTAAAAGCTGGAAAACAAGAGATCAATTCATGATTGGAGAATTTTTTGAAGAATCTAAAAATATACTGAGGAAAGCATCTTGGATAACATTATGCAAATCAGATGAATTGAGAAAAATGTAGCAATAAATTAATTCCTCCATTTCCTTCCAATCTTGAATTCCAATATTCTTGATCATCTCTATAATTGATTCTCTTATTTCCAAAAAGGGATTGGTAGAATACTTAACTGCACAAATACTATCTGCAAAAATTCCACAAACATCGTCAGGTAATTTGGCAGAAAAACTAACTCTGGCATTGCTCCTCCTCTTCCGCCTCTTATTGTCCCTTATCATCATTCTTTTGCTGCTGCTTTTAGACTCCATTAATTCTGGCAAATGCAGTGATGCAATTGGCAAACGCAGAGCATTATATATGATATATATGCAGAGGCTATAAGTATTATTTGATTAGGTGAAAAAGTGGTGGTGCATGGGTGTTTTTTTGTTTTCTGGGTAAGTTTGTAAAGGGCATATCTATGGAGTTTATAATTGCGGGGGGTTTGTGGATAAGTCCACGAGAAAGGGGAATGGGCTGGGAGTATTATGTCTAGAGGGGAAGGCACCAGATTATTATGAGAATTGATTAGAGGAGCCTCATTAAAGAAAATGGCATAAAACATTGGATTTGTGCCTCCTCAAATCCCGTGAAACTCAAGGTTGTGTCTTTTCTTGTGACTTAAAACATTTTCTCAAGTTTTTCTTTTCTTATTCAAATAAGTCTGTATAGTTTGGTTACATTTGCAAATGTCTAACTTTTCTCGTAAGATAACTCTCGTTCAATATGGCACACTATAACATAAAAATTGTGGCATTTTTTTTAGCAACAATTTGGTAAACCGCCTCAAAATAAGACAATCACTACTATTTATATCATATTTATTTAGTAGCGATTAAAAAACTGTCACAAATTAAAAGATTTAATGACAATTACTGTAACAATCGATAAATAAATTTATTTTAAGTGACATTATATAACGTTATATTAAGGTTAACAATTGACTTGTCCACTGTTTTAAGTAGTTGTGTTTAAATTGAAGTAAATTATTTGTAATTAAGAAGTTTTTATACCGAACAAGTCAAATCTTGATGATTTCTTTCTAGAGAACGAGGGAAAAGGAAACTAAGCTTAACAAATCTGTTCGCCACTTATTTTAAACTATAAATTATTTTTTAATTATTCTTAATCGTTTATTATATTTACTTTTAGTTATTTTTTAGAAGTTACAATAGGGTTACTTTTAAAAACTACTTATACTTATTGCAAATTATACTGTACACTTCAGAGTGTACCTTGCACGACATTCACGGAGTAAAATGACATTGTTCCACTTATAGAATAGGAGAGGCACAAATCAATAGAGTTTTTCAATTCACGCATGTTTTTCTTTCTAGTTCTCTTATGTTTGCAAAGCCGCATCTCCTCATTTTTTCTTTCTTTCTTCGTTCCTTCCTCCTTCTCTTCACCAATATTCTCTAGAATTCTCCAATCAAGGCTTTGTTTTCATATTATTTGATTTTTTTTTATCTTATTCAGTGTATTGTATAAGGTAAATCTATGGAGAATTATGGACAAATAGTTATTAGAGAAGATGAGGAGAAAGAATTATTTTTTCTTGTATAATTGATATTTTTTCTAGGTATTAAAGTTATATGTCACCGGAGTTATGAAGTTAATATTTCGATTCCTAAAGTTCTATTTTAATATAATTATAGTTCCATATTTCAATTGCTAATTTTCCATAATGGCCGTAGAAACTTTGTTTTCATATTATTTGTTAATTTTTTTTTATCTTATTCAGTATATTGTGTATGGAGAATTATGGAAAATCATTATTTAGAGGAGATGAGGAGGAATGCTTGTTTTTTCTGTGTGATTGATGAATTTTCTAGTTGTTAAAGTTATATGGTGTTATATGTGGAAAACATGAAAACCCCCAGAGAAAGTATGTAACCTATATTTTATTCTCATGGAACATTAATACATAATCCATGGAACATTATTACAACAAAACAAACCTATCACAGAACTCATAGAAACCCGTAGAGAACTGATGAAACATAAATTATATTCTCATGAAATATTTACACGTAACCCATGGAATATTATTCTAATAAAGCAAACCAAACACAAAACTCATATAAACACGTAGAGAACTGATCGAACATCAATTTTATTCCTATATATAGAACATTAATTAACACATCATCTATAAAACATTATTACAACAAAGTAAACCTAGCACATAATCCGTAGAGAACCCGTAGAGAACTAATGAAACACATAATCCATGAAACATCAGTATTATGTCACCGGAGTTACGAAATTCTATCTTTCAATTACTAATGTTCCATAATTGTAGAACAACTTTGTTTTCATATTAATGGTATTTTTTTTCCTGCGAAATTGATATTTTCAATTGCTAATCTATATATACACACATGAAAGCAAAGCCATAATGACATACCATTTAATGCCTAGTGAGCACCAAGTAAAGGTCTTCTCATTTTTATCTTCCCATACAAAAAGAAAATAAAACAATAATATAGGAGATAATTACGAATTAATAATAACACCCTATTATCATTCTCATGAGATAAGTTTTTTTGACGAACTTAGGGATTTGTTTTTTTTTTCAATCTTAATCTACTTGGAAAATTTAAATTAATAAATTATTTTTTGTAGATATCTGATATCTCATAAAGTTTATTTCTTTAAATTAAATTAGAAGTATTCCAAAAATTAATTATTTCTAAAATAAAAGTCCTATCGTAATTATTTTTCCATAACTCTCTCTTTCTGATTTTCTTTTTGGATAATATATAAGAGATAAATAATATATATTATATAATATATTAATTAGTTACAATTAATTCATCTATATGATTAATATATATAATTAATATATGCTATAATATGTATGATAAATATAATATATATGATAAATATATTTATCATATAATATATATATTTATGATAAATATATAACCAAGGGGTTAGGAAAGTGTGGCCCTAAAAGATAGTGGGAAAAGATAATTAAATGGGGAAGTAAGGAGCTTATAAAATTGTAAATAAATTAAATCAGGCGACAGAGCCGACCATTAAGAACATAAATAAATCTCGAAATAAAATTAAGAAAATGTATAAATCAGGCGGCAGAGCATTAAGAACATAAAATTAAAGCAATTAAACAGAAATGATTCAAATGCAAATAATGTTATTGAAAAATATTATTAAAATAATAAAATAGGGGTCTAATCGAAAAATTAAGACCAAAGAGGGAGGTTGGGAAAGTACTCTCTCTGAGGCTTTATAAAACAAACTTGGGAAAAAATTAAGGTACCCAATAAGGTAGCCTTGAATTTCTATTTATAGGCAAATTTTCTGAACCACTACAGTAAAAAGTGACTGCTACAGTGTTACTATATTATTGCTACAGTACTGCTACAATAAACTGTCTAGTGATGCCATTGTGATGTCACCTTTTGTCATGCTGATGTTATGGATGACTTCATCATTTTCATCATTTTTTTATTGTTGACATTATTTAGACTATTATTCCGAATAGTAATCTTCTTCTTCTTCTTCTTCTTCTTCTTCTTCTTCTTCTTCTTCTTGTTTTACAGGATTTGCTGGATGTTGAGTAGTTTGGTCATTATTTTGATGAGCAGATGATTATGCTTCTGTTTGCTTGAGTAGTTTCTCCATTGACAAAATCATCTTTGGAACATGATATTGTTAATATTGCTGCTGTTACGCATTTTTGTTACAGGAACTGTGTTTGCTGAGTATCATTAGGAGACAGATATTGGGGGTCTGCTTTAAACCATTTGTCATTAAAAGAAAGACACGCATTTTGTGCATTCCAATCCTTCCACCATTTGCAGTGTCCTTGGAGGACTAAATATGGTGTCCAAAATGTCTATCATCCTTGGAGTATGCAAACTTTTGGGAGTAAATCCAAGTCAGCTTGAATCTACTAAAAAATTGGAGGAGTAGCGGAACCACTGTCTGCTGATAAAATTTCTTTTTGAATGATTCAAAACCTTCTTTTACATTCTCTAGGAGAATGTTTTCTATCAGTCCATAACTCAGCCACCATTGGTTAATAAACTAATGAGGAAATTCCGTCTGTACCATCTTTGTTTTGTTGAAATAAAAAAACCATGAATAGTTTTGTAGATGATTTTAAAAAGTAGAGATATTGAACCAAGATTGCTGGTAATCCCAATAATTATAAACCGTTAGTTCAAAAGGTACTGAGAAATTTTTGAGGGATTGTGGATGTGCTTTCCATACCGTAGGGATATGAATATTATGTATTTGTACTGAAGTATTTGTGATATATGTTTCGGTTTTTTTGTCTTTGCGAGGGTAAAACGAAGCACTCTCAGTATCTACTAGAATTAACTCATAATACTTTTGAGTAAAGTTTGGAGATCTTCGAAGAAAGTTGACATCCGGACAAAAAAATTGTCTGGTTGCCATTTGAGGGTTTTTTTTGTCCCAAAATTCGGTTCAGGCTCAAGTTGTAAGAGTTTAATAACTCTAGGATTTTTGTGATAGCTATACTCTTGGCTAGAGATGTTTAGTTTTGAAGCAATTAGTTTTGGCTCAAAAGAAATAGCAGTTTGTGATCCATATTGCATTAGTTTCGTGTTTATGTGTGATGTAGTGGGACTTTTAGTCTCTACTGTTTTGAGTATGGGTTTTTAGTCACCACAGTCTCTAGTTTAGGAAATACTACCTGTTTGAGTCGAAACCCAATAATTGACACCATTTGACCCAATTAGTCCAGTGTTTTGATGTAAAAGCAACAATCTATTCTTTTCCATCTTTGTTCAGTCTTAAGATACTACTATAATCAATATCTGAAGCATCTATTTCCACAATTTTTTTTTTTTTTTTTGTGCAGATGGATCTGGGAGTGATAAACGAGGAAGTTGTTTAACACATGATTTGATCTTTCTAATTACGGAGGTTGAATATCGGTCCATAAAGGAGGAAATTTTTTTAGTCTATTATGCAGAGGTTTGATTAGAGTACTAAGTCTAGGGATGAAGTTGGAAACATAGTTAACGCATTCCAAAAATCTTTGTAATAGAGTTTTTTCAATTATTTGGTCAGGAAATTTATCTGCAAATTGAATGGATCTTTGAATAGGAATGATTGTTCCTCGTTGAATTTCATGACCAAGAAATTTGATCTTAACTTAAAAAATACTATATTTTGTTTTTGAAAGGACTAAACCATTATACTTAGCTATCTTAAGAGAAATATTTAAATATTTAAAATGTTGTCCTAAGCAATTTGAAACTATTAGAATATTATAAATGTAAACAATGGTGATTGAGTGTAAGGATTAAAAATCTCATTCATAATTCGTTGAAACTCAGGTGGAGCATTTTTTAGTCTAAATGACATGACATTCCATTCATATTGACCAAAAAGAACTCTAAAAGCAGTTTTATATGAATCCTTAGGATCAATTTGAATTTGGCAATATCTTGACTTTAAATCAATTTTTAAAATATAGATGTAAAATGCAATCGATTAAGTAAATCCTTTTTATTAGGTGTAGGATACTCAATCCATCTAAGCACTAATTAAGAGGTTTACAATTGATTACTAGTCTAAGGACTCCTCTCTCAATTTTTGCATTTTTGTATTAAAATCTAGTTCATATGGTAGTTTCACTATATATTGTTTTTTGTTCCAAAAGACAGTAGAGAAATCTGAAAAAAGTTTATTTTTAATATAACTATCAATGGTTTTAATTTTACCTTGAACTTCTTTAGTTTAAAGTTGTTGTTAGATTCTTTGGAAAGATATTTCTTGTTTAAGGAAGTTAATTTGAGATCTTTTTTTTTAAGAAGATATAATTCTTTCTCGATAGGAGGCCTATCGAATGGAATAAGAATTTTTTATTTAAATATTCAATTTGAATTCCATGTGTGAATATGTGGAAGAGTATAATTTGTTGGATAAATGGGGTTCCTAATATAACTGGATTTGTTATGTCTTTTGCAAGAAGGAATGAAGTTTGGATCGATAATGAAGAATGTGTTAGCCCTAAGGGTATTATTACTTATGATTTTGATTATGATTAACATATGTTTGTGTAAGTATTAAGATAACTTTTCATAGAACAAAAGAAGCACTTTTGGAGTCTCAAGTCTAAATTCTCAAAAAACAAAAGATCTTGGTGATGAAGGCAAAATGAAGGAGAAAAGACCAAGCCGTTCCAAGAAAAGTCATTGAAGACATTGAAGACTTATGTCTAAGTTAGGGTGTGCTAAGGTATTTCTTTGTAAAACTTCCTAACCTTAATCTTTGATTATTGATCATATGTTAAGCTCTTTTAATGATTTTCTCAATATAAACTTTTCTTAAAATCTAAGTATTCTTGATAGAATTTTTTATGCTTTTGAAAGTTTTTCTATCGCTAAAAAGAGTATCAAGAATATATATGTTTGAAATAGGAAGGAAAGCTCTTGTCTAAAAAAACTTGCTGTAAAAATTCTCAAAAATCGGCCATCCGGATTTAAAACCGGTCGTCCAATTTTTTCTAGTTTAAAAAAAAAAAAAATCGGTCGTCCGATTTTCTGTAGATGATTCCAAATCTTTCTGTTTCAAAACCGGCCGTCCGATTTTAGGAACCAATCGCCCGGTTTTCACGTTTACTGTAAAAAATATTACCGTTGCACTCAGCAACGATCATTTTTCTCAAAATATATATAGAACTTTTTTGTCAGCCAAAAAGTAAGAAGTTTGGTGAAATATTTATTGAGATCTTTTAAGAATTTTAAAGAGCTTTAAAGTACATTTATTTCAAACACTTTCAATCTCAAAAACATCTTCTTGAGCTTATTGTTGATCTTCATCAAAGAAGAAGTAAAGAGGAGCTTGTAGAAACATTCTATTGAGTTGTATCTTCTATTTCTCAAGCTCACATTGGTAACATTATTCTTAAACTTATCTCTTTCTCTTATTGATATCAAAGGTTTGTGTTGAAAAACCCTTTGAGTAATCCTTTGATTTATATTGTGTTGTGAATTGAGGTTCTGTACAAAACCCTTGTAGGGTGATCCTCAAATTTGTACTTGGTGTATATTGTATTTATAGTGAATTTGGTAAATCCTTGGGTGTTGGCTCAAAATAGTGGATGTAACTCTTTGAGAGGGTGAACCACTATAAATCTTTGTGCATTTCCTTCTAAGCTTTTTACTTAATTGTCTTAACCACAAAATTTTGTTTGATTTGGAATTTTATTTAAAGAGTTTTAGAATTCTTTCCCAAACAAAATTGGAGGCTTATATTTTAATTTACAAAAGATTTTCAAAAATTAGCCAAAAACCTTATTCACGCCCTTCTAAGATTTTTCAATTGGTATTAGAGCGGGGCTTTTCTAAAAAAGGACTAACACCCTTGAAGCGAAAGGTCTTTATTTTACTATGGCTAATTTTTCTAGTTTACCATATGTAGAAGGCTCTTCTACAAATAAACCTCCTCTTTTCAATGGGACAAATTATACTTTTTGGAAATCTAGAATCAAAATATATATTTGTTCTATTAACTTTGATATTTAGAATATTCTAGAGAAAGGACCTTTTATCCCTCAAAAAAGGATGGAAGTATCAAGAAAATACAAGGATAAATATGATTCAAGAAGGATGACATTGAACTACCAAGCCATGAACATCCTAAGTTGTGCATTGTATGCTAATGAATACAATCGAGTAAGTGGATGTGACTCGGCCCATGACATTGGAAACTATTGGAAGTCACCCATGAAGGAACCAACCAAGTCAAAGAATCAAAGTTGACCTTGTTAGTAAGAGATTATGGACTCTTTGTGATGAAGCAAAATGAGAGTATTAATGAAATATTCACTAAATTTACAAACATCACAAATGGACTCAAGGTTTATGGAAAGGAATACTCAAGAGGAGAATCGAATAAAAAAGTTCTATATGCACTCCCTAAGGCATGGCAACCAAAATGTCTTGCCAGAAAGGAATCAAAGGATTTGAGAACTCTCCCAGTTGAAGAACTCATAGGCTCTCTTCTCACCTAGGAGTTGAAAGTAAAAAAGGTTAAATGAAATAGAAGAAGAAGAAACGGAAAAAAAGAAGCATAGCTCTCAAAGTAAATGAAGAAGAACAAGCTTGTTCTTCCAATGATGAAGATTATCATGATGACGATGAAGATATAGCCTTGGTTATGAGAAAATTCAAAAGATTCTAGAAGAAAGATTTTAACAAAAAGGGAAATAAACCTCTATTTAAGAAAGGAGGACAAAATTCTTCATTATTCAAAGCAAGATGCTTTGAATGCAATAGCATGGAGCACCTTGTAGCCGATTGTCCAAAGGCTATTGAAAAAGAAAAATGAGCATTAGAAGCCAAGCTTGAAGCCTTAAAGAAAAAGAAGAAAGGAAAGGGACTTATTAGTGCATGGGATCAAGATACAAGTGAAAGTGAAGGTGATGAAAAGGCAAACATATGCTTCATGGCAATGGAGAATGAGGTACAATCTTCACCCTCTGACTCTTCTTGTCTCACTGATGATATTTGTGATGATGATCTTTGTACTATGTTTATTGAAATGTATAGTGAATGCGAAAAGGTTTCTAAAAGAAACAAAGAATTGAAAAACAGAAATCAATTTTTGCTTGATGAAAACTCAAAACTTATTTGTGAAAATAAATCTCTCATTGAGTCTTTAGAAATCTTGAAAAATGAAAAAGAGTGTTCAAATAATGATTTTCAAAAACTTGTTTTAGAAAACAAGAAACTTTGTGAAAAAGTTCACTCACTTGAAAAATGCATGGTAGATTATGATGTTTTGAAGAAAAAGGTGAGTGATCTCACTATATTTGTTGAAAAGTTCACAAAAGGAAAAGAAAACTTTGAAAAACTTCTCGGCTTTCATAGATCACCTTTTGATAAAAATGGTATTGGATATAATCATTCCAATATTTTTTCTAAATAAACACGGTTTGTAAAGGCTTCATCATCTCACTCATACCTTTGTTGCACCTATTGTGAAAAGAGTGGTCATAAAGCCACAAGTGTTTTATAAAGAAAAAGATTGAAAGGGGAGTGAAAACCATTTAGAAGGTAAAAGAAAATCCAACTAACACTCATGGATCCAAAAAGATGTGGGTACCAAAACTCATCTCTACTTCTTCTTTTGTAGGAACACCAAATCAAGGTCATCTAAGTAGTACTTGGATAGCAGTTGTTTAAGGCACATGACCGGGAACTCATCGCTTATGAGTGAACTCAAAGAAATCGAAAGTGGATTTGTCACCTTTAGAGATAAGAACAAAGGAAAAATCATTGGTATAGGCAATATTGGTAATAACTCTTCTTCTCTTATTAAGGATCTTCTAATTGATGGTTTAAAATTCAATTTGCTTGGTATTAATCAATTATGTGATAGTGGGAAAAAGGTCATTTTTGAAAGTAATTCTCCTTCTATCATTGATAAGCATGAAAACAAAACTATTTTTGTTGCTAAAAGAGTTGGAAATGTCTATGTCTTTCATCTTGAAGATCTTCTTTCTCAAAACTTAAAGTGTCTCTCGGTTCATGATGATGATATATTTTTGTGGCATAGAAGGCTTGGTCATGTTAGTATGGATTTATTGAACCAACTTTCTTCAAAAGAACTTGTTAGAGGCTTACCAAAACTTCACTTTGAGAAAACTAAACTTTGTGATGCTTGCCAATTTGGAAAACAAATCAAGACCTCTTTTAAATCAAAGAACATGATTTCAACTTCAAAACCTTTGGAGCTTATTCACATGGACTTATTTGACCAATGAGGACCACTAGTCTTGGTGGTAAAAGGTATGCCTTTGTCATAGTGGATGACTACTCTAGATATACTTGGACTTTTTTTTTTAGCCAAAAGGACGAGGCATTTTAAGAATTTGTAAAACTTTTTAAAAAGGTTCAAAACTCCCTTGATTGCAAATTGATTTCTATAAGAAGTGATAATGGGAGAGAATTCAACAACCAAGATTTTACAACACCAAGGACAATCTTGGGAAGTTTGATCGAAAATCTGATGAGGGAATTTTTCTTGGTTATTCTTCAAACAAAAGGCTTTTAGAATTTTCAACAAAAGAACCTTATGTGTTGAAGAGTCTATTCATGTTAATTTTGATGACAATAACATTTTTGACAAGAAAGTTGATGATGATGACATAGATAACACTTCAAGTAACCAACCACTATACACTCAAGCAATGGAAGAACATGGAAGAGATTGAGGAAAAACAAGGAAATGATCAAGAAGCTCAAAATCTTCCTCAAGATGTGATATATCCAAAGGGACACTCCAAGGATGAAATTATTGGTGATGTATCACAAGGGGTAAGAACAAGAAGGTATTTGTTAGCCCTAAGGGCATTAATACTTATGTTTTGATTATGATTAACATATACTTGTGTGAGTATTTTAGCTAACCTTTCATAGAACAAAAGAAGCACCTGTGAAGTCTCAAAGTCTACAAGCAAAAGATCTTCTTGATGAGGGCAAAATGGAGAAGAAGAGACCAAGCCATTCCAAGATCAAATCATTGGAGACATTGAAGACATTGAAGGCATTGTCTATGTTAGAGTGGAATTAGGTACTACCTTGTAAAACTCCCTAGTCTTATTCTTTGATTATTGATCATATATGAAGCTCCTTTTACGATTTTCTCATATATAAACTTTTATTAAAATCTAAGTATTCTTGAATGAAGTTGTGATGTTTTTGGAAGGTTTTTTCTTCTCTTTAAAATGATTGTCAAGAATACATGTTTTTGAAACAATGAAGAAAGTTTTTGTCTTAAAAAGAAACTTGGCTGAAGAAACAAAAATTCGGTCATCCAGTTTTAGAACCGATCGTCCGATTTTTCCTAAATCAAAAATTCGGCAGTCCATTTTTCAGATGAACAAGTCCAAATCTTTCTGTCCAAAAATTCGGTCATCCGGTTTTAGAACCGGTCATCCGATTTTTCTCTAAATCAAAAAATCGGCAGTCCGTTTTCTAGCTGGACAAGTCCGAAACTTTCTGTTTAAAGAACCGGTCGTCCGATTTCAGGAACCGGTTGTCCGATTTTCACATTTACTGTATAAATATTACCGTTGCACTGAATGCAACGGTCACTTTTTTAAGACAGTATATATAGACTTTATGATCAGCCATAAAGTAGACAAGTTTGGTGAAATATTCATTATGAACATTTAAAACTTTCAAGAGCTTCAAAAGCACATTTATTGCAAACACTTTCCATCCCAAAAACAAAAATCTTCTTGAGCTTCATTATTGATCATCATCAAAGAAGAAGAAAGGAAGAGCTTGTAGAACATTTCATTGAGTTGTACCTATTATTTCTCAAGCTCAAAAGTGGTAACATTGTTCTTAAACCTATCTTTCTCTTTTATTGATATCAAAGGTTTGTGTTGAAAAACCCTTTGGGTAATCCTTTGATTTACATTGTGTTGTGATTTGAGGTGCTGTGCAAAACCCTTGTAGGGTGATCCTCATATTTGTAGTTGGTATATCTTTGTGTTTATAGTGGATTTGAAAAATCCTTAGGTGTTGACTCAATATAGTGGATGTAACTCTTTGAGAAAGTGAACCACTATAACTCCTTGTGTTCTTCTTTAAGCTTCTTACTTGTCTCAACCAAAAAATTTTGTTTGGTTTGGAATTTTATTAAAAGAGTTTTAGAATTCTCTTTCAAACAAAATTGGAGGTTTATCTTTTAATTAACAAAGAATTTTCGATAATTAGCCAAAAACCTTATTCACCCCTCCCCCCTCCCCCTCCTCTAAGGTTTTTCAGTATTTTATTGACAACTTTGCCCGATTATCTCAAATTGAGCCTAAGTTTATTGATGATGCTTTATGTGATGAGTTTTGGATTATTGCTATACAAGAGGAGTTAAATCAATTTGAAAGAAACAAAGTTTGGACTTTAGTCCCTAGACTACGTAATCACCCCAATATTGGCACAAAATGAGTTTTTCGAAATAAACTAAATGAATCCGGCGAAATCATTCGAAACAAAGCTAGACTTGTTGCCCAAGGATTCAATAAAGAAGAGGGCATAGATTTTGATGAAACCTTTGCTTCGATTGCTAGATTTGAATCTATTAGGATGCTTTTAGCTTTTGCTTGTTTTAAGGGATTCAAGCTTTTTCAAATGAATGTTAAGAGTGCCTTTCTAAATGGTGATATTGATGAGGAAGTTTATGTTGAACAACCTCCTGGTTTTGTGCATGAAAAAATTTCAAAATTATGTGAAAAACCTTAGAGGGGGAGTGAATAAGGTTTTTTTTGGCTAATTTTTGAAAAAAACCTTTGTTAATTAAAGGATAAACCTCCAATTTTGTTTGAAAGAGAATTCTAAAACTCTTTTTAATAAAATTCCAAACCAAACAAAATCTTGTGGTTAAGAGAGATAAGTAAGAAACTTAGAAAGAAAGGCACAAAGATTTATAGTGGTTCACTCTCTCAAAGAGTTACATCCACTACCTTGAGTAAACACCTAAGGATTTTCCAAATCCACTATAAACACAATATCAACCAAATACAAATTTGAGGATCACCCTACAAGGGTTTTGCACACAACCTCAATTCACAACACAATGTAAATCAAAGGATTACCCAAGGGGTTTTTCAACACAAACCTTTGATATCAACAAGAGAAAGAGATAAGTTTAAGAACAATGTTACCAAATTGAGCTTGAGAAATAGTAGGTACAACTCAATGGAATGTTTCTACAAGCTCCTCCTTTCTTCTTTTTTTATGATGATCAATAATGAAGCTCAAGAAGATGTTTGTTTTTGGGATTGAAAGTGTTTGAAATAAATGTGCTTTTAAAGCTCTTTAAAAGTCTTAAATGATCTCAATAAATATTTCACCAAACTTCTTACTTTTTGGCTGATAAAAAAAGTCTATATATATTTTCTTGAAAAAGTGATTGTTGCACTCTGTGTAACGGTAATAATTTTTTACAGTAAACAAGAAAATCGGACGACCGGTTCTTAAACAGAAAGATTCGAACTTGTCCTGCAAGAAATCGGACGGCCGATTTTTTCTAAATGTAGAAAAAATCGGACGACCGGTTCCAAAACCGGATGACCGATTTTTAAGATTTTACAGCCAGTTTTTTTTTAAGACAAAAGCTTTCCTTTCTATTTCAAAAACATGCAATCTTGATACTCATTTTAAAGATAAGAAGAACCTTTCAAAAGCGTCAAAACCTCAATCAAGAATACTTAAATTTTAAGAAAAAAGTTTATTTGAGAAAATCATAAATGGAGCTTCATATATGATCAATAACTAAAGAATAAGATTAGAGAGTTTTACAAAGAAATACCTTAGCACCCTAACTTAGACAAGGTCTTCAATGTCTTCAATGACTTGATCTTGGAATGGCTTGGTCTTTTCTCCTTCATTTTGCCCTCATCACCAAGATCTTTTGCTTTTAGAGAATGTAGACTTGAGACTTTACAAGTGCTTCTTTTGTTCTATGAAAGGTTAGCTAAAATACTCACACAAGCATATGTTAATCATAATCAAAATAATAAGTAATAATGCCCTTAGGGCTAACATTATGTTTACAAACTTTCAAAAGCACTCTATGGTTTAAAACAAGCTCCAAGAGCTTAGTATGAAAAGTTAAGTGGTTTTCTTCTTTCAAATAACTTTTCAAGGGGTGTGGTGGACTCTACTCTTTTTACAAAAACCTCTTGTAACAATGATCTTCTTCTTGTCCAAATTTATATTGATGATATTATTTTTGGTGCTACTAATGTCTCTTTATGTGAAGAATTTGCCTCCCTTATGCAAAAAAAATTTGAAATGAGCATGATGGGAGAATTGAAATACTTCCTCGAACTACAAATCAAGGAAACGAAAGAAGGAATCTTCATCAACCAAGAGAAGTACACCAAGGAACTTCTCAAGAGATTTGCGATGAGCAATGCAAAAGGTATTAGCACTCCAGTGAGCTCATCATTGAAGCTTGACAAAGATGAAAAGGTAAAATGGTTGATGAAAAAACATATAGAGGTACGATTGGTAGTTTACTTTATTTAACGGATAGTAGGCTGAATATTATGTTTGCCATATGTTTGTTTGCTAGATTCCAAGCTTTTGCCCCAAAGAATCTCATTTAATAGCTGTAAAACGTACTTTGAGATACTTAATTTCATCATATGATTATGGCTTGTGGTACTCTAAACAATCTTGTTTTGATCTTATTTTCTACACCGATGCGGATTATGCCAGATGTAAGGTAGAAAGGAAGAGTACAAGTAGAAATTGTCAATTCTTGGGAGGATACTTAGTATCTTGGTACAGCAAGAAGCAATCGTGTATCCCTATCAACCAGCAAAGCGGAATACATCACAGCCGGTTGTTGCTGTGCACAAGTACTTTGGATGAAACACATATTGATCGATTTTGGTGTTTCTTTTAAGTGTATACCTATTATGTGTGATAACACTAGTGCCATAAACATTTCCATAAACCCCGTGCAACATTCAAAAACAAAACATATTGAAATCAAACATCACTTCATTAGAGATCATGTTGCAAAAGTTGATATATTTTTAGAATATATTTGCACAGAGGATCAAATTGACGATATTTTTACAAAACCTCTTTCGGAAGATCGCTTTTGCTATTTAAGAAAATTGCTTGGTATCGGCAAATTTAATGAGTAATATGTGTTGTTTGTGTTATCTATTTTTCCTCTTACATTTTTCTGTTCTTGCTGACATTTTTCATAAAATCGGACGTCCAGTTTCAAAATCGGAGTCAAGGATTTTTCCTCTAAAAAATTCCTGAGATATTTGGACAACAAAACCGAACGACTTTGATAAAATCAGACGTCCGATTTCTTCAATTTACAAAAAACGGATGACAGACTTTTAAACTCGGTCGATCAATTTTTTAAAAAACCGTCGGGTCTGCGCTTTTAAAATCAGATTTTTTTCAACTTTTCACACATTTCTCTCAACTCTCTCTCTCATACGCTCGACCGAGACTTCCTCCCTCACAAGAACCATCCGATTTCTTGCTTTAATTTTTACTCTTCTTCTCTTTTTCTTCAAATCTATCTCTTAACATAGCAAGAAACGATTCTTCTCTCTATTTTTCTGTCAAAATCTTCTCCATTCGAAACCCTCAATCTCCTCTCAAACCCTAGCCGAGTTTCTCTAAAAAAAATGGTAAAAACCAAGAATGCAAATATTGGTCAAGGCCAAAATCTTGAAGAAGGAGGTAGCAGTAGAGGAAAAGGAAAGGAAAAAAAGGGTACCCTCTGGAGTTAGGGTTCCAGATAGGTTCATCTCAGTAAAAGAGGCTACAAGTTTTGAAGAGTGGACTAGGAATCGAAGAAAAATAGCTCTGGGTCACCGAGTAGATTTAAACGACCTGCAAAGTATGGAGGCTATCCCTCATCTCTTTGAACTGATTGGTTGGATACCATTGTTGATTGTGAATGAACTTATTGAGATGATATATGAGTTTTATGCTAATCTCCATAAGGGAAGGGTTGAAAGAGTTGACAATGTTCCTCATCAATAGGTATTAACTAGGATTGGGGTAGAGACATTGCTTTTGATGATAGACTAATAAATCACATTTTGGAAACCCCTCAAGATGGAATAAGATTTTATACAAAGAACAAGAAATGTTTTGATCCAAACTTATATAGTGAAAGGCGTTTTGAGGAAATTTTCACTAGAGTGGAAGTGTTGAAGAGACATGATGATAGAAATGTCAATAAACTTGATGTGTATGGAAGATTACTCCATCACATGATCTCAAACATAATTATTCCAAATGTTGGCATAAATCATCTATCACCAACATGCACATAGGAAGGATAGAACACATGCTAGCCACACAATCCTCCTCAACCAAATGCTTTCCTTATGGATGCTTCATTACCAAAATTTTTCAATACTTTGTGATCAATTTGGTTGGGATTAGTGGTCACATTGGTCATGGAAAGATATACAATCAACAAACCTTCAAGAGGATGGGATTTGAAAGAAATGATGTAGGGGGATTCATGAGAGGTGGTCAAGACCAAGGTGATAGTGAAGAAGAAGATGATGATAAAGAACAAAAAGAAATGCATGTGAGTGAAGAAGAAAGTGACTCCGGGACGAAGGTTGAAAAGATCAGAAGAGAAACTAGAAGAAAGAAGAGGCAAGAGAGACCGGAGGGAGGGTCATCTTCCGGAATCATAAGTCAAGTGATGGACATGATAGCCTCTCTACAAACTTCAGTGAATACTCGATTTGATGCATTTGACGGTCACTTTGAGGTTTTGGATAGGAAAGTCTCCGACATTCAAGAAAGGCTTGATGGATTGGATAACAAGATGACCAACATACAAGAACAGGTTATGAGACTAAAGCAAGGAGGAAGAGATAGAGATGACTGAGATCTTCTTCTTACAAAACCCTCTCCATTTCCCTTGTTTTTCTATGACTCTTTCTTTTTCAAACTCCTTCTTGCGGTTTTCTCTTAACGTTATGTTTTTCGTTCTCTTGTGACTTAATATATGTCATGTTTTTTTGTTTTACTCTTGGTGTGCTATGTGATCCATTTATTGCTACCTTTTGTTGCCTTGACTCTTTTGTTATGGACTTCATAATGATAACTTCATGTTGAAGTCCAATTTCTACCTCTTCTGTGATCCCTTGAAATTTCTCTCCGAAGGTCCTTTTTTGATTTATGACAAAATGGGGAGAGAATAGTGCAAGATGTAAGGGGGGAGAAATTGTTGTTTGATGAGATATTTAATGAGATATGTTGATGTTGCTTTTTCATATATATATATATATATATGTATATATATGTTTATGCCTTGTTGGTGCCTTAGTATTTCTTATACTTTTTTGGGGTTGCTATATAATGATTCTTGCACCCTATGGGCTATTTGGCTTATTTTTTGACTTGTTATCTTCTTTAGCCATATTTGATATGAAGCATGTTTTTAGGGGGAGCTATCTCTCTCTTATGGTGATTGTTGTGCTTCGTTTTTATTATTGATCGTTTTGAAGCATCACCATACTTTTACTCTTGCTCTTTTGTACTTCTCGCATATGCGTTTGTCATAATAAAAAAGGGGGAGATTGTTAGCCCTAGGGGCATTATTACTTATGATTTTGATTATGATTAACATATGTTTGTGTGAGTATTAAGCTAACCTTTCATAGAATAAAAGAAGCACTTTTGGAGTCTCAAGTCTACATTCTCAAAAAGCAAAAGATCTTGGTGATGAAGGCAAAATGAAGGAGAAAAGATCAAGCCATTCCAAGATCAAGTCATTGAAGACATTGAAGACTTATGTCTAAGTTAGGGTATACTAAGGTATTTCTTTGTAAAACTCCCTAACCTTAATCTTTGATTATTGATCATATGTGAAGCTCTTTTAATGATTTCCTCAATACAAACTTTTCTTAAAATCTAAGTATTTTGAAAGTTTTTCTATCTCTAAAAAGAGTATGAAGAGTACATGTCTTTGAAATAGAAAGGAAAGCTCTTGTCTTAAAAAACTGGCTGTAAAAGTTATAAAAAATCGGACATCCGGTTTTAAAACCGGTCGTCCGATTTTTTCTAGTTTAAAAGAAAAATCAGTCATCCGATTTTCAGTAGATGAGTCCGAATCTTTCGTTTCAAAACTGGTCGTCCGATTTTCACGTTTACTGTAAAAAAATATTACTGTTGCACTCAGCAACGGTCAATTTTCTCAAAAAATATAGATATCACTTTTTTATCAGCCAAAAAGTAAGAAGTTTGGTGAAATATTTATTGAGATCTTTTAAGACTTTTAAAGAGCTTCAAAGTACATTTATTTCAAACACTTTCAATCTCAAAAACTTCTTCTTGAGCTTCATTGTTGATCTTAATCAAAGAAGAAGTAAAGAGGAGCTTGTAGAAACATTCTATTGAGTTGTATCTTCTATTTCTCAAGCTCAAATTAGTAATATTATTCTTAAACTTATCTCTTTCTCTTATTGATATCAAAGGTTTGTGTTGAAAAACCCCTTGGGTAATCCTTTGATTTATATTGTGTTGTGAATTGAGGTTGGGTACAAAACCCTTGTAGAGTGATCCTCAAATTTGTACTTGATGTATATTGTGTTTATAGTGGATTTGGTAAATCCTTGGGTGTTGGCTCAAGGTAGTGGATGTAACTCTTTGAGAGAGTGAACCACTATAAATCTTTGTGCATTTCCTTCTAAGTTTTTTACTTATTTGTCTTAACCACAAAATTTTGTTTGATTTGGAATTTTATCAAAAAGAGTTTTAGAATTCTTTCTCAAACAAAATTGGATGTTTATCTTTTACTTTACAAAAGATTTTCAAAAATTAGCCAAAAACCTTATTCACCCCTCCCCCCTCCTAAGGTTTTTCAGAATGTTTTACTTCTATATCAGAAAGTTTAAATCTAATTCCCAATTTTTCCCCATTAGCCGATCGAAGGCGTTCTTTGGTTTTTTCAAAAAACTCAGTTAGAATTAAACCTTCTTGAATGTAATTTAAGTCAGTTCCTGTATCGACAAGTGCTGGAACCTCAAGAATAAAAGAGTTTGAAATAATTATGGTAACCCTTATATGCCATCTTCGTTTCTTCATGACTTATCTCTTGGCTATTTGTTATTTAGCATCAAATTTTGGAGAATTAATCGGTCTATTTCTTGGGATACTTTTGTTTCTCTAATTTCTTGTTTAATAAAAGAAATCTCTGATTCAAGGTCTTGGATGATCACATCATTTTTTGATTTTGGATGGAAATCTATTTAGAATTACTTTGAGATTAGAAGTATTGTTATGTGAGGGAAATCTATGCAAGATCTCTTTGACATTATGGTATTTTGTTATTTTTGGATAGGAATCTGATTTTGATGAAGAGGATTAGTCAAAAGTTTCTTTGAATTTGAAAAACCTTAGAGGGGGGTGAATAAGGTTTTTGGCTAATTTCAAAAATCTTTTGTGTAATTAAAAAGATAAACCTCCAATTTTGTTTGAGAAGGAATACTAAACTCCTTTTAATAAAAAATCAAATCAAACAACATCTTACAGTTAAGACAATCAAGTAAAAGCATAGAATAAAGGTATACAACAATTTATAGTGGTTCACTCTTCCAAAGAGCTACATCCATTACCTTGAGTCAACACCCAAATATTTCCCAAATCCATTATAATCCAAGTCTACAATAATCACAAGTTCGAAATCACCCTCCAACGGTTTTGCGAGCAAGCTCATTCCACAACACAAATACAATCAACACAAGTTTAAGGATCACACAACAAGGGTTTTGCACATAACCTCAATACTTAACACAATATAAATCAAAGGATGACCCAAGGGGTTTTTCAACACAAACCTTTGATATTAATAAAAGAGAGATGAGTAAAGAACAATGCTACCAAATGAGCTTGAGAAGAAAAGATACAACCCAATTGAATGCTTCCACAAGCTCCTCTTTACTTCTTCTTTGATAGATGACCACAAATGAAGCTCCAAGAAGATTTTTCTATTTGTTTTTATGAGATGAAGATATTTTAAAGAATGTAGTTTTAAAGCTCTTTAGATGTTCTAAAATGATCTTAATAAAATTTTCAACCAACCTCTCTCTTTTTTAGCTAATAAAAAATCAATATATATATAGGGAAGAAAAAAAGTAGCCGTTACTCTGTGTAACGGTAATATTTTTCACAGTAAAAAGGGAAACCGGACGACCGGTTTCTAAAAACGGACGTCTGATTTCCTTATACAAGAAAATCGGAGGAGCCCTTTTTAAAATAGGACGACCGATATTGAAACAGAAAGATTCGAACGCATCTTACAAAAATTGGATGATCCCTCTTAAAAATCGGACCACCGATTTTAAAATAAGACGTCCGATTTTTCTCCCTTGGAAAAAATTGGATGCGGATGACCCTTTTTTGAGAAGGATTTAAAAGCCAGTTTTCCTTAAACAAAAAGAACTTTCCTTCACATTTCAAAAACACTTCAAAACATGTATTCTTGGTACTCTTTTAGAGATAAGAAAACTTTCGAAGGCATCAAAAACTCTATTAAGAATACTTGGATTTTTTAAGAATAGTTTATAGAAAGAAATTCATCCAAGGAACTTCATACATGATCAACATCAAAGATGAGAGTTATGGAGTTTTACAAAGAAATACCTTAGCACATCCCTAACTAAGGCATAAGTCTTCAAAGTCTTCAATGTCTTGATCTTTTCTCCTTCATTTTGCCTTGATCACCAAGATCTTTTGCTTCTAAGAGTGTAGCCTTGAGACTTCAAATATGTTTCTTTTGTTCTATTAAAACTAAGCTTAATATTTCATCTCACAAAGATATGTTAATCATAATCAAAATCATATGCAATAATGCCCTTAGGGCTATCAATTTCCCCTTTTTTTTATTATGACAAATACGTATGCAAGAAGAACAAAAGAGCAAGTATTAAAACATGGTGTTGCTTCAAAAAGATTTTTAATAATAGTAAAGCATACCAAAGCACCATAAGAGAGATAACTCCCCCTATGAATTTGAAAACATGCCAAGGTTTTAGAAAAAAATAAGCTCATTTTAAAAGCATGCTTCACACCAAGAATGGCATCAAGAAATTATCAAGGTAACTCCATAAGATATGTAACTCCATAAGAAATGTAGCCAACCGAAAGAAAGCATGAAACTTAAAAGCAACACAATGAAAATCTTGCAACTATTTCTTCCCCTTAGTTCTGGTACATATTTCTCCCCCTTTTTTCATAAATCAAAAAGATATTTGGGAGAGACTTCAAGGGATCATAGAACGGGTAACTACAATTGAACTTTCAACATTAAAGATCATCATGAAGTCTATAAAAAAAACATGGCATCAAAATAACATAATACCAATTAGAAAATCGCTTAATTTCTCATACCAAGCTCTTGGAGCTTGTTTTAAACCTTAGAGTGTTTTTGAAAGTTCGTAAACATAATTTGGAGATTTTTCATGCACAAAACCAGGAGATTGTTCAACATAAACTTCCTCCTCAATATCACCATTTAGAAAAGCACTCTTAACATCTATTTGAAAAAGCTTGAATCCTTTTAAAATAAGTAAAACCTAAAAGCATCCTAATGGATTCAAGTCTAGCAACCGGAGCAAAAGTTTCATAAAAAACTATGCCCTCTTCTTGATTGAATCTTTGGGCAACAAGTCTAGCTTTGTTTCTAATAACTTCTCCGGGATCATTTAGTTTATTTCAAAAAACTCATTTTATGCCAATGGTGGGGTGATCACGTGGTTTAGGGACTAAAGTCGAAACTTTATTTCTTTCAAATTGATTTAATTCCTCTTGCATAGCAATAATTCAAAACTCATCACACAAAGCATCATCAATAAACTTAGGCTCAATTTGAGATAATAGGGCAAAGTTGTCAATAACGTACCTTCTTGTTCTTACCCCTTGTGATACATCACCAATTATTTCATCCTTGGAGTTTCTCTTTGGATATATCACAACTTGAGGAGGACTTTGAGCTTCTTGATCATTTTCTTGTTTTACTTCAATCTCTTCTTCCTCCATAAGCATTTTCTTCTATTGCTTGAGTGTGCAAAGACTGGTAGCTTAGAGTGTTATCTATGTCATCATCATCTTTCTTGTCAAAAAAGTTAGTTTCATCAAAATATACATGAACGGACTCTTCAACACGTAACGTTCTTTTGTTATAAATTCTATACGCCTTTTTGTTTGAAGAGTAACCAAGAAAAATTCCCTCATCGGAATTTTTTTTTTTTTAATCAAATTTTCCAAGATTATCCTTGGTGTTTAAGATAGAGCATTTGCATCCAAAAATTTTGAAGTAGCCAATTGAGGGGGTTTTGTTGAAAATAAGTTCAAAAAGAGTTTTTCCTTTTTTAAAAAAATGGTCTCAAGAGAACACGATTCATAATGTAGCATGCGGTGTTAACGACCTCGGCCCAAAATATTTAGGAAGGAAATTTTCACGAAGCATTGACCTTGCCATTTCTTGTAAAGTTCTATTCACAAATCCATTTTGTTGAGGCGTTTTGGCTACCGAAAAGTTATGTAAAATACCAAAATCATCGAAAAGTTTTGTAAAATCTTGGTTGTTGAATTCTCTCCCATTATCACTTCTTATAGAAATCAATTTGCATCAAGAGAGGTTTGGACTCTTTTGAATAATTTAACAAATTCATGAAATGCTTCATCCTTTTGGCTTAAAAACAAAGTCCAAGTGAATCTTAGAAAAATCATCCACAATAACAAAGGCATACCTCTTACCACCAAGACTAGTGGTCCTCATTGGTCCAAATAAATCCATGTGAATGAGTTCTAAAGGTTTTGAAGTTGAAATAGCTTTCTTTGGTTTCATAGAAGATTTTATTTGTTTTCCAAATTGGTAAGCATCACAAAGTTTGGTTTTCTCAAAAGTAAGTTTTGGCAATCCCCTAACAAGTTCTTTAGAAGAAAGTTGGTTTAGCAAATCCATATTAACATGGCCAAGCCTTCAATGCCACAAAAATGCATCATTACCATGAACCGAGAAACACTATAAGTTTTGAGAAATGAGAACTTCAAGATAAAAGACATAGACATATACCAACTCTTCTTGCAACAAAAATAGTTTTGTTCACAAGCTTGTTTATGATAGAAGAAGATTCACTTTCAAAAACAACTTTGTACCCATAATCACACAATTGACTTATACTAGATAAATGAAACTTCAAACCATCAATTAAAAGAACTTCCTTAATTAAAAAAGATGAATTCTATCAAATATTACCTATACCGATGATCCTTCTAAAAGTAACAAAGCCACCTTCGGTTTCTCCTAGCTCATTCATGAGGGATACATTTCCGGTCATGTGTCTTAAGCATCCGCTACCCAAGTAGCACTTAGATGACCTTGACTTGTGTTCCTACAAAAGAAGAAGTAGAAGAGACTTTTGGTACCCATATCTTTTTGGGTTCATGAATGTTAGTTGGATTTTCTTTTATTTTCCACATGGTTTTTACTCCCCTTTCAATCTTTCTTTTTATAAAATATTTTGTGGCTTTATGCCCACTCTTTTCACAATAAGTGCAACAAAAATGGGAGAAGGATGAAGAAGCTTTAACAAAATATTTTTGCTTTGAAGAAGCATTAGAGTGGTTGTATCCAATGCCATATTTCTTATAAGGAGATCTTTGTGAATCAAGAAGTTTTTTAAAATTTTATTTTCCTTGAGTAAATCTTTCAATACATAAAGTGAGATCATTCACCTTTTTCTTCAAAGATTTATAATCAATCAAACATTTTTCAAGAGAGGAAACCTTCTCACAAAGGTTCTTTTTTTCTAAAACAAGTTTTTGAAAATTTTTGTTTGAACACTCTTTTTCATTTTTCAAGATTTCTAAAAACTCAAGGAGAGATTTATTTTCACAAATAAGTTTCGAGTTTTCATCAAGCAAACTTGAGTTTTGTTTCTCAAGTCTTTATTTCCTTTTGAAACCTTTTTGCATTCACCATATATTTCAATAAGCATAGGATCATCATCACAAATATCATCAATGAGACTAGAAGAGTTAGAGGGTGAAGATTGTACCTCATTCTCCATTACCATGAAGCATATGTTTGCCTTTTCATCACCTTCACTTTCACTTGTATCTTGATCCCATACACCAATAAGTCCCTTGCCTTTCTTCTTTTTTTTTAAGGCTTCAAGCTTGGCTACCAATGTTCCTTTTTCCTTTTCAATAGCCTTAGGACAATCGGCTACAAGGTGTTTCATGCTATTGCATTCAAAGCATCTTGCTTTGAATAATGAAGTGTTTTGTCCT
This sequence comes from Catharanthus roseus, assembly GCA_028651295.1. NCBI lineage: Eukaryota > Viridiplantae > Streptophyta > Magnoliopsida > Gentianales > Apocynaceae > Catharanthus > Catharanthus roseus. Next base: position 4,144,658 of record JAPQWS010000104.1, on the reverse strand, counting down.
CCTTTCTTAAATGGAGGTTTCTTTCCCTTTTTGTTAAAACCCTTCTTATAGAATCTTTTGAATTTTCTCATAACCGAGGCTATATCTTCATCGTTGGAAGAACTAGCTTGTTCTTCTTCATTAACTTTGAGAGCTATAATTTTTTTCCCTTTTCTTCTTCTTCTTCCATTTCATTTAACCTTTTTATTTTCAATTCATAGGTGAGAAGAGAGCCTATGAGTTCTTCAATTGGGAGAGTTCTTAAATCCTTTGATTCCTCTAAGGCAAGACATTTTGGTTGCCATGACTTAGGGAGTGCATCTAGAACTTTTCTATTTGCTTCTCCTTTTGAGTATTCCTTTCTATAAGCTTGATTCCATTTGTGATGTTTGTAAATCTAGTGAACGTTTCACTAATACTCTCGTTTGGCTTCATCACAAAGAGTTCATAATTTCTTACTAACAAAGCCAACTTTGATTCTTTGACTTGGTTGGTTCCTTCATGAGTGACTTCCAATAGTTTCCACATGTCATGGTCCGAGTTACATCCACTTACTCGATTGTATTCATTAACATCCAATGCACAACTTAGGATGTTCATGGCTTGGTAGTTTAATGTAATCCTTCTTGAATCATATTCATTAAACTCTTCTATTTTCTTGATTCTTCCATCCTTTTGAGGGATGAAAGGTCCTTTCTCTACAATACTCCAAAGGTCAAAGTTAATAGAACAAATATATATTTTGATTCTAGATTTCCAAAAAGTATAATTTGTACCATTAAAAAGAGGAGGTCTATTTGTAGAAGAGCCTTCTACATAGGGTGGGTTTAAAATACTAGCCATTTGAAAAGGATCTTTTGCTTCTTAGGATGTTAAGCCTTAAAAAGAAGACCTGTTCTGATACCAATTGAAAAACTTAAGAGGGGGGTGAATAAGGTTTTTGGCTAATTTCAAAAATCTTTTGTGTAATTAAAAAGATAAACCTCCAATTTTGTTTGAGAAGGAATACTAAAACTCTTTTTAATAAAAAACCAAATCAAACAAAATCTTACAGTTAAGACAATCAAGTAAAAGCATAGAATAAAGGTACACAACAATGTATAGTGGTTCACTCTCCCAAAGAGCTACATCCACTCCCTTGAGTCAACACCCAAAGATTTCCCAAATCTACTATAATCCAAGTCTACAACAATCACAAGTTTGAGGATCACCCACCAACGGTTTTGCGAGCAACCTCAATCCATAACACAAATACAATCAACACAAGTTTAAGGATCACCCAACAAGGGTTTTGCACATAACCTCAATACTCAACACAATATAAATCAAAGGATGGCCCAAGGGGGTTTTCAACACAAACCTTTGATATTAATAAAAGAGAGATGAGTAAAGAACAATGTTACCAAATGAGCTTGAGAAGGAAAGACACAACTCAATTGAATGCTTCTACAAGCTCCTCTTTACTTCTTCTTTGATGGATGATCACAAATGAAGCTCCTAGAAGATTTTTCTATTTGTTTTTATGAGATGAAGATATTTTAAAAAATGTAGTTTTAAAGCTCTTTAAATGTTCTAAAATGATCTTAATAAATTTTTCAACCAACCTCTCTCTTTTTTAACTGATCAAAAATCAATATATATAGGCAAGAAAAAAAGTAGCTGTTACTCTGTGTAATGGTAATATTTTTCACAGTAAAAAGGAAAATCTGACGACCGGTTTCTAAAAACTGACGTCCAATTTCCTTATACAATAAAATCAGATGAGCCATTTTCTAAAATAGGACGACCGATATTGAAACAAAAAGATTCGGACGCATCTTACAAAAATCGGATGATCCCTCTTAAAAATTGGACGATCGATTTTTCTAAAGCTAGAAAAATCAGACGACCGATTTTAAAATAAGACGTCCGATTTTTCTTCCTCGGAAAAAATTGGATGACCATTTTTCTAGAAGGATTTAAAAGCCAGTTTTCCTTAAACAAAAATAACTTTCCTTCACATTTCAAACACACTTCAAAACATGTATTTTTAGTACTCTTTTAGAGATAAGAAAACTTTCGAAGGCATCAAAAACTCTATCAAGAATACTTGGATATTTTAAGAATAGTTTATAGAAAGAAATTCATCCAAGGAGCTTCATATATGATCAACATCAAATATGAGAGTTATGGAGTTTTACAAAGAAATACCTTAGCACATCCCTAACTAAGACATAAGTCTTCAAGGTCTTCAATGCCTTGATTTTCTCTCCTTCATTTTGCCTTGACCACCAAGATCTTTTGCTTCTAAGAGTGTAGCCTTGGGACTTCAAATATGCTTCTTTTGTTCTATTAAAACTAAGGTTAATATTTCATCACACAAACATATGTTAATCATAATCAAAATCCTATGCAATAATGCCCTTAGGGCTAACAGAATTTATCAAGATAAATCTTCTTATCTTGGTTATCATGAATTTTTTCTATTAGTTCTAATAGAAGATCTACTATTTGGTTAAAGTATTGATTGTTAGTTTGTTCATTGTTAGAAGATGAAGTTAGAATATCATCTTCTTTAAGTTGGTTAAATTGATCTAATTCGTCATCAGCCTGATCTGAATCAGAGTTATGTACTAAAAGAAGATTTTGAATTTTATTCAAAGATTCTTCATCCAAGGAATGTTCCTAAATCTTCTTTGATATTTTACAACACATGATTATATGTCCTAGTTTTTTACATTTAAAGCAAATAATTGTTTTGGATTTATTTGGTATAAAAGACCTAGGCTTTTTAGACCCAAACTTTGAATCATATTTTGTTTAGGTTTACTTGTAACACTTTTGGGCTTGCTCCTAAAATCTCTTGGATTTTCAATAGTTTGGTCTCTTATAAGATTTTGTACTATAAAGAGGTAGTCCAAACTGTTCACAGAATAAACATTAAATCCTTTCTTCTTTGGGCTCTATCTTTGACAAGTTGACTCGGCATTTTATCTTGTTTTCATATTTTAAGGGCTACTTGCTGGATTTGGCTTATGAGTTGACCATATGTTATTTGTTCATACAGAATAGGTCTATTGTATTGGGTTTGGAGTTCTTCTCGAACTAGATCTCTAAGGATTTTAGTAAACCATCCAGGAATTTTTCTTTCCAATATTGGTTATTGCTATCTGATCTGAAATAGATTCTGATCAAGAAAAAATCCTTATACCATCTAAAATCAAATAAAACTCTACACTTAAGATTGTTTAATATTTCAAAGGACTTTTCCATAAAAGTACTTGGATTACCTATGAAGATTTTTGCTATGCTAAATAACAATGTCGCTATTGCATCTGGTATATATTCACCATCTTGTGTGATGGGAGAGCCATCAGGACTGGTTTTGACAGAATAAAAAGTATAATATTTATCTTCTTCCCTTAGGTGTTCATCCTACCAATCTTTAAGTTGTCCCGTAAATCCAGCGACCAAAATATGAGCTGAAAGTTGGTTAGAACAATTATGGGTAGTCCTATAAGCAGTGGCTGCTATGGTCATTTGTTGGAGTTTAGCCATGATATTGTATTATGTTTGGCCAACTATGTTCCATTCATAAATATTTTTTACATTATAAGCATTCTGGAAGATGTTAGAGTTTTCCTCAAGGCCTATATCTGGATAAGTAGCTCTGGAATGATATAGCTTTTGTGGTTATTTCCAATTGTTTGGTCCTTCTATATTATGTGGAAGTTCAAAGGATTTAGGGTTTTGGTCGGATTGACTATCATTGTCAAAATATGTTTCCTAGAACAGAAACAGACTGCTTAGAACTTTGGACAGGAATAGGAGAGTTTGGAATAATTGCCTTTTCAATTTCAGCAATTCTTTTTCGAAGCTTAGTGAATAGATTCTTATGAGAAGTTTTGTTACTTGCTAATCATTTCTGAATTGAGTTGCAATTTCATAAGGCTTAAATAAGGATGGTACAAATCTATTACTAGGTTCTGATTTTTGTGGAAGACATAATGTACTCTGTTTTAAAGTTAAATCTTCACCAATTATTCGCAAATACTTATTTGTATAATTATTTTGTTCAAAAATATTTTTGATATTTTTTGATAAAATTTTATCGTATTCTTTTCTCTTAAAAGGAGATGCATCAATCATTTCCATGCCAAAAGGAATTTTGTACTTCTGTTCAGTGGAAATTCAGAAGAAATGTTAGTTCCTTAGGTAGTTAGCCAAATTCTCGATCTATTAATAGAATTTGAAAAAGGATAATCTATGTTATGTGCCAAAGCATATGCTTCAAACCATAAAAGAAATCAATATTTTGTTTGATAGACTTTAAGAACGTATAAAATTTTTGTTGGATATTCTTTCTATTAGATTCTTGAAAATTCTTAATGAACCAAGTTCTCTTTGAAAAATTCTCAAAAGAGCAAAATACTTCTCTGAGTTTCTTTTTATTAATTTCAAAATCATTTTGTACATCTATTTTCAACATATTTACATCTTCTAACATAACAGTATGAGTTGGAGATGTTAGAAGGTCTAGATGTGATTCATATCTAACTGAGTATCTTGCTTGAGGAATTCTACATTCTAGGTTGATTTCATGTAACTGAGTTGTTATTGATGATACTGAATGCCTAGCAGATTGTTCTGAAGGAGGAATCACTGAAGTTGGATAGAAGCTTCTATGAATTCTAGATCTTTGGAAGGAAATTTCAACAGATCCATCAGAGAACTGTCTTATTTCAGAAACATTTGAATTCTCTGGTTTCTCCGAAGAAGTTGCTTTATCTAGCCTCTAGTTAAGAGGTAGATTAACTTGATTCTAAGAAATTTTCTTTGGGATAGAAAGATGGGATCTTTTTAAATATGTTTGGAAAAGGATTATTTCACATTTATAAGATCTTCTCATAACACAATAATTGAAAGTTGAATTCATAGTTTTATATTGAATTCTGAATATAATGGCGACTGGACTAGATCCAGTTTTGAGTTTGTAATTGAAAGACTTGACATTAAGAGTTAATGTATCTAAGAGATTTTGAACTTTTAAGGACACTGTAAAATTTGGAAAACAATCTAAATAGACTAGACCATCGCATAGGCTAGTTTCCACCATGCCTAGTAATGAGTCTTGGAATTCTAGAAATCTAGAATCTTTAATGCATAAAAAAAAGAGATCTGTTAAGCCCTTTTCTTGAGAGGGGTTTGGCTGCAATTTGTACTAGTCCAAAATGTAAGTAATTGTACTTTTTCTGAAATTTTTGGATGGATTTTTGGGAAAGAAGTCTAATCTCCATATATGCATAATCCATTTTAATTGTTTGTTCTACAGTACGAATGATGTAATCACTAGTTAGTGACCAATTTAGAGATTAATAAATTTCACTGGAAGAATGTTTTGGTATTTTCCAGTTGTCAATTGATTGTTGGAGATCACTATAAATTATCTCTTTTTTTTAATTTTATTGAAGATTGTAGGGATGCAGCTATTGAACAGGAGTAGGAAGATGAGGCTTTAAAGAAAGACCGAATAAAAGAAGACATGATGCAGAGAAGTGAATAAGCAAGATAACAAGAAATAGGATAATTGATAATCTATTAAATGTGAAATTTCCCTTAGCTAAGGTAGTCATCACCTTCAGGTTCAATAAAATAAGACGAAAGTTATTTAGGTTATATTATGGAGAATAATTAAACTTCTTAGTTAAATCAAAAGATATATATTGTATATTGGTTAAAGTATAGATCTAGAAAATTTTAAATATAATCGATCTAAAACAAGTCATTGAATAAATCTCGTCACTTAGGATTTTCGAGTAAATAGCATATTTCACTCAATAAAATACTATAGTGTAGATCTGAGAACCAGATCTGTTTTCTGGTATTAGATCTAATTACTCAAATCTTTTAAATCTATGCAAGAAACATTATACAAGATTTAAGTTAAATAGCTTCTCTAGGGAAAAAAGTTTAATTAAACCACATAATATAAACTAAATAAATTAAGCCACTATCTTACATCCCCTCTGACTCTGATACCAAAGGAGTTACAGTGTTGATGAGTAGATGGAGATGTAAATTAACTAAATAATATATATATATATATATATACACACAAAGTCATCTTGAGTGCCATATGGACACCTTATTTTTCCTCATGTAAAAATATATATATATATATAAGAGAGGTAAATTTAATAATTGATAATTGATGAAGACTACTCATGATAAATATTAAATATTATTGATAATTGAAAAGTATCATGTGTTTAAATTTAGAAAAACTTCTCACTAATCTTAATTTCATCATCCTTTTTTCTTTATCTTTTTTTTATTAGTATGGTAATTTAGTGCTAACCAAAGCATAAAGATTTTTTGGACTTACCCATTTCTTTTAAAAAAAAAAGACAATTTATCATATTAGATAATTATTTAAAATTTTAATTAACATCAAACTCCTTGTTAGTTCTAGTCTATCTCAACTTCTTCCCATAGTTTGGGACTCTTACTAGTATTCCACGAAAATATAATTGTAATTCCATTATTCAATTGTTAATGTTCCGTGGAATTATAACTGGGTTCTATAATTACATAGGTAATCGTTCATGAAATATTAAATCATGATATATTTATTTTCAATATATGTGGATGATAAAGTTTTATATTACTTGTTCTATCCAACACATAATACGTAGAACATCATTACAACAAAGTCAACTTAACACAAAACTCATGGAAATCTTTATATATAACTGATGGAACATATAATATATTTTCATGGAACATTAACACATCATCCTAGAAATAGTAATAAATAACTTTTTTTCGGAAAATATTAATACATAACTTATGAAACATCTCACGCGCGTATGCGTCAGTTGCTTTCATTGTGACTGAGATGATTTTTTTTCGCTTTTTTGATATTCTAGTGGAAGGTGTTGTTTCTTTACTGGAGTGCACTTTGTACGGTATACGAAGGTGTACGATATAACAATATCTACTTATTAATGCTATTAAATTAAAAATATTATATTAATTTTTAAAAAATACTTTTTCTGTTTTTTTTCAACAGCCTAGAAAATCAATAGTAACGAAGAATTGGCCTAAGCATTATGGTGCCCTATGTTCTTGGCTAATAACTATAAAGAGTTTTAGAACTAGTAAGAACATTAAGAACGATCAGAAGGATTTTTTTAATTTTCAATTGAATGTTTTTCTATTTTTATCTATTTTTTTATAAATTTATTTTACTTTTATTATCTATTTCTTTATTTATGAAAGATAGATAGAGTATGGTAATTAAAAATGATATTATTTTTAAAACTTTTAATTTATGTATTGTATTTATGATAAGAGAGTGCTATGATTTGATTTCTAATCGGACATTCTTGACAGGGAAAGGAATAGATGGATGTGAGAAACTGAGATAATATTGACAAACATGCCAACTATTTGGAATTAGTTAAATGTATCCAGAAACAGACTCTATATTTTTCTTGACCATTGTTCAAAGGCAATGAATCTCAGATATTTGCTACATTGGATGGAAGAGACTACAAAAATTATTTTTTAGGATTCCGGCTTCACATTTTGCTAAATAAATTTATCAAGAATCACCAAAAACTGTTTAAATAATAGTTCAGTGATGAATTTCATTAAAATAAAAAAGTTTAATGATGAAGTGCTTATTTTCCGTTCTGAGTTTACAAGCCTAAGAAAGTAACCCATTTAGCAACTTCAATAGTTTATTAGTATTTCTCTCTTTATATTTATGAAGAACATACAAGTAAAATATTTTATTGATTTTAAAATTTTTATTTTTTGTTTCACAAGGTAGAAACTCTCTTATTTTGAAATAGAAGGAGTATATTAAATATATTCTCAATTTCATGTTAACTGTCGCCTTTTAAAAATGTACATAAATTAAGGTAATGATTGAGTTATCTAAATTAATAAAAGAAAAAACTAAATTATCTTTATAATTATCATTATAATATTTTAAATTAAAATTTCTAAACAACTAATTCTTCACAACAACTATAGAGTTGCATATTTATTTTCCTCATTTCCTAATTACACGTAAACAACATCAGTGACATGACATGTTTGTACTCCACACTTCAATGTATTTCTCTCTTTCTTTTTTTCCTTCTAAAGCTAATCAATGTTACTTAGAATTTTTTGGCTTAGGCCTAACTCACTCCAAAAGGTAATACCATGTTAAGATAATGTCATAACGTGCAAATTGCACATCTGGTGGTGGTCTGATACTATGTTAGAATTTTTGAGCTTGGGCTCAACGCATTCCAAAAGGTACCTCAAGAGGGGAGGATTGCTCAAATCTTTATAAGTTGTAATTATTTTCTTTAATTATAAGTTGTAATTATTTTTTTTAGTTAGCCGATGTAGAATTCTCAACAATGTTCTTCTAAATCTCAAGTATTTAAACTTTTTTAAAATGCTAAGGAGTACTCCAATGGAATGCTGTGGAGTACGTATATATTGGGAGCAATCACAATGAACTTTTTCTTTTTTTTCTTCTAATAATCCCAATGGAATTAACCGCAATACCTATTACTCTTACTAAACTACAGTTGGAATATTTAAACTTTGAAGACCGTACCAGGGTAAGTGTATTGTTTTGAAATTCAAAGTTTCATTTAAAAAAAAAAAAGAAAAAGAGATTGGTATTTTATTATCTCAATAAAAGATGAGGAGTTAATATGAAACGGAGGGAGTATTTGGCAACCGTTCTCATTTATATTATGATATTCCAAAGACTTGGACTAATACAGGAAGGATAAGGAGGATAAGGCTCATGGCTGAAAATTTGACATAAAGTCGTACTCAAGATGGCGAAAAATCAAGACCTCTCACTTGATATGTCAGATGAAAATAACTAAGGAAGGAAAATTTTGCCATCAAACTATCACCTCGTTGTCTGTTTCAATAAAATATTTAAATCCAATTTATATATCATTGAAAGGCTTCATCCCTATATCTCAATGGAATAAAGGTACCACATCTAACCTTGTCATTGAAGTGATACAAACATGGTAGTACTTTTCTAATAAAATAAAATTTGGTTTTTAGACATAAAGCACAAGAACAAATACCACCCAAGACAAGGACGGGACCATTACTTGCGCCTCCTCGACCATTTATATATATCATCAATAAATTGTTCGATTCTGTCGTTTGGCATCTCCAAGAGCCTTTCGTTATATTTATATTCTCTTGCAAAATCTTTCCTCAGGATGGATCCCTCCCTATTCCTATTCGAACATTATTTCAGAATAAAATTAATATATCATATTTATCTATCACAAATAATTTCATTTTTAAAAAAATTGTAAATTCAAAATCAAATTCTATCTTTCTTTCTGTCTTTTTTGGTGAAAAAAATTAAATTCTATATAGAATGTTGATAGTGTGAGGGCTACATTACATATAATAAAGGTTTTGTAGACCAACATGAGGAAGATCAAGTAGTTATTTTGCCACCTTTTGGTACCAAATAATTACTCTTTCATTTTCTCCCCTAATTAATCTTTCCAAATAAATTAATAAATTTACAATTTAGTCCAAATTGTAAAAATAAATATCTCTGAAAAAGAAAATTGTAAAAAGGAATAAGAGATTTCTCCTAAACATGAGCGTCCGTTTTGGGGTTGGTTGGCACTTCACTTGGGAATTGGGATGATACTTAAAACATATTTCATGGTGGCCATAACCCAAGCACGTTGTCAACCTCACTTCTGAATGAAGAGGTATCTATCTCATCATCTGTGAATCAAGATTAATTATTTTTCCTTGATTTTTATATTTTAAACAGCTTCTTTTTCTTTTTTCAGAATAATCAAATCAATAGGGGGAGTGACTCCTAATTATGATAAACAGGACAAGCAAAGACATTTAGTCCCGTCCCCATCATTTCTTGCCCTTGCGTTCTCCTAACTGGGTGCATTTCCTTCTTCCTTCGTCTCAACCTCTTACCCTTTTCTTCTAGTTCGGATTAGTACAGATATTTTTTTATTCTTATAGACAATTGATTGATTATATGATTGATGATAACTTTAAATAAATTTAGTATACCTTAAGGTCGATCGATATTGAAACAATAAGTTTGGTAAAATAGTTTTATCAACTAAAAAAATCAATACTGATTATATATATTACGGGTTATATATATATAAATTATTTAACATTATAAAATTAAAAAGTATACTTAAACTCAAAATGGTGTGAATTGAGATTTTTTTCTGTCAGTGAATTTAAGTAATTAAAAAGTTGTACTTTTCCTTATACTTTGCTTTATAATTATTTTATGAATAGTTAATACAATTAACACTATTCTTGCCTTTCTACGGACGAGTTAGCAATGAAATGTTCTATTTCAATATCTCTTTATATTATAATCAGTTATATGTTTAATATATTTTAGAATGCAGGTACATTCATTCAAATTTTTCTTATTTTTATTAGTTATTTGTGTACTTTATTTAGATTTTTGTTGTTTAAATAATTAGATGTAGTTTATGAATTTTTTAGATTTTTTGTGTCATTTTTTTAGCTTAATTTTATTTTTTTAAAAAATAAAAAATTTTAGTGTTTAATAGTTAATCAATTACCAATTACCGAATGGTTTCGATATTGATAACAAGGAAAGTTACTGACCGATAATCGGTTTAGAATTGGTGAGAACTCTAATAATTGGTATCGGTATCTGTTAATCGATCGGTAATCGTACCGCTGCCGTTCCCATTTTGGAATCTTTTTTGTACTATCTTATGTTATATTCTTAATTTCATATATTTTATTAATAAATTTACCAAATAAAATAAATTCTAAGAGATAAAGGATGGTACAAGAGATGTGACAGACGATTCTGAATGAAAAAGCGGAGATTTTTTACTCGGGATGCGTATAAGATAAATTGTTTGTGAGAGAAGAAGTGTGACCCAAAATAAAATAAACATGTGTAGAAAATTAAATAGATTTTGGATTTAAAATCTAATCCAAATAGACTTACATTTATGAATAAATTTCTTATGGCAAGGAGATTTGTTACTATAAAATACTACTTCCAGTTAGAAATATAAGTTCGTTTAGGACTTTTGAAGATGGTAAAAAAATATAAGTTTTTTGCATTTTCTTATAAAAATTTAATGGGTTTCTTCAAATATACTCCCATTTACTTATCTTAATTAGATTGTTGGAATTAGGTAATATTTTAAACTTTTCAATATTGGACTCTTGAGGTAGGAGAAAGAGACGGGTTGAGGAAAAAGAGGAAAATGCAAAATAAGGTTTTTGACATAAAAAAACATCTTGATTTCAGAAATGTTAATATGTGTATAAGAGTCCTAAAGGACTTATATTTCTAACCGGAGGTAGTAGTTTTTTACAAATTTCTGCAGTATGAGTGTCAAATCTAGAGGAGAATCTGTTGAAACTAATGTAGTTTTGTTTGGTTTAGTGCATGTGTATATGAGATTTAAGTTATGAGTATATTAATTTAGATGTTACTTTGTTAATTAAAACAAGATGAGTAATGGATGTTACTTGTCTTAATTTTTTTTAGTTTTATTAAAATTATTACTCTTGCTTTCATTTAATTTTTAAGTTTCTTTTTACTTATTTCTTCTCTCCTCTCCTATAAATAGAGGGAAACTCAATCTTGTTTTACACACAACTCAAAAACCACAACACAAAAATCTTTCTAAAAGTTCTATCAAGTATTAGTATATTCTAGTGATACAAAAAGACTCGGTTAGGTTCGTTGTGTTCATCATAGTTGTCCTGTTGTATTTGAACGTTTGTTGTTGTATCCTGGGAGATAGACGTCCATGGATTCTCAAGCACCAAGGAGATGACGAATCTATCTTAAGGAAACTGTTTATAGAAAAATCTTTCTAAAAGTTCTATCAAGTATTAGTATATTCTAGTGATACAAAAAGACTCGGTTAGGTTCGTTGTGTTCATCATAGTTGTCTTGTTGTATTTGAACGTTTGTTGTTGTATCCTGGGAGATAGACGTCTATGGATTCTCAAGCACCAAGGAGATGACGAATCTGTCTTAAGGAAACTGTTTATAGAAGCCTCAACAATTTCTTTTATTTCGGTTTAAGATTTTTTGTTTTCTTTTATTTCATTTATATATGTTTTTCCTTGAATTATTATCATTACTATACATTATTTTTAACAATCTTAAGACGGATCATTTTATATAATTTAAGACGATCAGATTACCATAACTAAGAAATGTGGAAGGTTACTGAAAAACAAAAAAAAAAAAGGAAAAAACACATACATATAGTATTATATTTTGGGTTTATTTCTTTTTTTAAGGGGGAAAAACATTTTGTATTTCTGTTTTTTAGAAGAAAAAAACATAATTGTCTTTCTATTTTTTTTTTGAAATATATGTATATAATTGTGGTTCTTTCTTTAAACAAATTATGATTTTGTGGCTTTAAACAGTTTGTTTGAGTATATCTTTTATTTCTGGTTTTTAGTTTTTGACTAAATTCTGATGCTTAACATAAGTACTTATTAAAAAAATGACTATAAATATAAAGTGTTTCAGAATTTTGTTTTTTATAAAATGAATTATTGAGATTTATCTTTTAATTCTGGTTTCGTTTTTCTTAATTTAAAACATTAACAGAAAATAACTGATATGACCAAGAACTCCTCCAGTTCTCAGTCTGATGCTATTGTCACTGCTCAAGCCTCGAGCCAAACACTGGCATGATAATGAGTCACAATGAAAAACCTGTGAAATTCAATGGAGAGAATTTCAAAATGTGGCAATAGAAAATGTTGTTTTATTTGACTATGTTGAATTTGGCCAAATTTTTTAAGGATGATCCTTCTACTATTAGAGAGGATGAGGTAGATGTTGCTACGACCTTCAACATTGTAGAGAATTGGAAACACTCTGATTTTCTTTGTGTATTACATTCTAAATGGCCTATTCTAATGAATATATGAAGTGTACAATATTAAAAAGACGACTAAAAAATTATGGGAATCACTGGACCATAGGTACAAATCTGAAAAATGTTGGTGCTAAGAATTTTTCAGTAGCCAAATTCTTGAAATTTGCTATGGTTGAATCTAAAGCTATTGTGAATCAGGTGCAGGAACTTCAACTGATCATTCACGATATTCTTGCTGAATGGATGGTTATGAGTGATTTCTTTCAGGTAGCAGATATTATTGAAAAGCTACCCCCTACATGGAATGATTTCAAGAACTATCTTAAGCATAAGAGAAAGGAATGATAGTGGAAGATTTTGAATTGAAGAAGACGATAGAGGCACTTCTAAGAAGTTCTACAATACAGAAAATCTTAACGTTGCTAAGGCAAACATGGTAGAAGTCAAGAAAGGCTTCAGACTAGGTCTAAGTTGGGATCAAAAGGAAGTATTTCTAAGAAGCTGAGATTTCAAGGAAAGTGCTTCAACTGTAGTAAGACGGCACAAGTCATCTAACTGTAGACTTCCGAAGAGAGTCAAAGTAAATGAAGCAAATGTTGTGGAGTACATTACTAAAGAAGTGTCTGAACTTAACCTCTATGCTGTGATTTCTAAAGTCAACATGATTGACTCAAATCCAAGAGAATGGTGGTTGGATATTGGCGCTACATGTCATATTTGTTGTGACAAGAACTCTTTTGCTGAATTAGTTCCATGTGAGGAAGGGAAGAAACTCTATTTGGGCAATGCTGCAACTTCCAAGATCAAGGGAAAGGTACTGTGATTTTGAAGATGACTTATGGGAAAGAAGTGAAGCTTCAAAATATGTCATATGTACCTGACATACGCAAGATACTTGTTTTTGGGACACTCCTAGGATGGTATTTAAGTTTCAGAAGTCAGTTTTGTCTAAAGGGGGAATGTTTGTGGGTAAGGGATATGTGTTGAATAACATGTGGAAACTCAATGCTCTTTGAATAATCCAAAGCTATAAATACTAAGAAAGATGCTTCTTCTTCTATTTATATGCTTGAGTCATTTAATTTGTAGCATGGTGACTTGAACATGTTAATTATGATACTTTGTGTAGATTAATTAACTTAGAACACATTCCTTTATTTCACATTGATCATAATCATAAATGCGAAACTTGTATATAGGCAATATTAACAAGGTCTTCATTCCAATCTATTAAAAGGAATACAGAACCACTTGATCTAATGCATAGTGATGTTTGTGATTTAAAATTTATACAAACAAGAGGAGAAATAAATATTTTGTTACCTTCATTGATTATAGTACAAAAAATTGCTATGTATATTTGCTTAAAAGAAAAGATGAAGCTATAGAGAGATTTGTTCTCTATAAGTAAGAAGTTGAAACCCAACTTACTAAAAAGATTAAGATGGTGAGAAGTGGTCATGGTGGTGAATTTGTTGAACCATTTGGTGAATTTTGTGCAAGACATGGTATTATTCATGACGTGACACTACTATACTCTCCTCAATCCAATGAAGTAGTAGAGCGAAAAACTCGAACCTTAAAGGAATGATGAACACAATGCTAAGAAGCTTTAGATTGTCACAGAACATGTGGAAGGGAAGTTGTTTTATCAGCTAATTAACTTTTAAATAAGGTACATCGCAAGAAAGAAGATAAGATACCATATGAGTTATGGAAGAGTAGAAAATCTTCCTATAACTACTTGAAATTGTGGGGGTATTTTGCAAAGGTAATGGCTCCTTTACAAAAACAAATTAAAATAAATCCAAAAACGGTGGACTGTATTTTCATTAGCTATGCAAACCGTAGTGATGCATATTGGTTTCTTGTGTATGAATCAAAAAATCCTAACATCCACAAGAATACGATATTGGAATAAAAAAAATGCTTCATTCTTTGAAAATATATTCCTTTCTAAGTCTAGGGAAGTTGGATCAAATTCATTGAAACGAACTTTGAAGACTATTGATAAAAGTAGTCCAGATATTCAACAATAGGTTAAAATTGAGAAAGAGCCTAGAATGAGCAAAAGGGCATAGGTGAAAAATCCTTTGGATCGGCATATACTAGAAGTTGAACCTTAAACTTGTAGTGAAGCTATAAATTCAACTGAAGGCTCTTTGTGAACAGATGCTATTAAAAGTGAAATTGATCCCATCATGCAAAATCATATGTGCGACTTAGTGGCTTGCTCTGGGAATTAAACTATTAAATTCTAAATGGATTTTCAGACGGAAAATGAAAACATATGGAACAATTGACAAGTACAAGGCCAAATTGGTTATAAAAGGTTATAGACAAAAAGAAGGCCGACTACTTTGATACATTTTCTCCTATCTCTAGAATAACTTCAATAAGGATAGTACTTGTAATAGCCACTTTGCGGAATTTAGAAGTACATCAAATGGATATTAAGACAGCTTTTCTAAGTGGAGATCTTGATGAGGAGATTTACATGGAACAACCTGAGGGTCATGTAGCTCCAGGGAAAGAAAGAAAAGTCTGTAAATTGATAAAGTTTTTTTATGAACTTAATTAAGCACCAAAATAGTTTGACAATGTCATGATAACAAATGGCTTTAAATTAACGAGTGTGACAAATACGTATATGTCAAAACTAATGTCAATGAATATGTAATATTGTGCTTATATGTTGATGACGTACTCATTATTAGAAGTAATGATGATGGTGAAGGGTACAAAAGATATGTTAAACTTAAGGTTTGAAATGAAAGATATGGGACTAGCAAATGTGATTTTGGGCATACAAATCAAGATGTCTCCTGACAGTCTCATATTAACTCAATCACACTATGTGGATAAAAATCTTGAAAAATTTAGCAATGATGATTCTAGTATAGCCAAGACTCCATGGATACGAGCTAACATTTGTCCAAAAATAAAGGTCAAAGTACAAGCAAATTACACAAGGGTAATAGGCAGTCTAATGTATCTTATGAGTTGTAAAAGACCAGATATACCTTTACTGTGAGTAGTTTAAGTAAATTCACAACCAATCCAAGAAGAACTACTAGAAAGCAATCGTGAGAGTATTTAGATATCTTCGTTACACTCGAGACTATGGACTACATTATTCTAGAGATCCTACTATGTTAGAAGGATTCTCTGATGCCAGTTGGATATATGATATTTAAGATACTAAAGGCACAAGTGGATATATTTTCTCCTTGGGAGGAGGAGCTGTGTCATGGAAATCTTCAAGACAAACAATTATAACCAAATCTAGCATGGAATCTGAGTCTGTAGCTTTAGATAAATCTGGGGAAGAGGTCGAATGGCTACGAAACTTCTTAGAGGATATTCCTGAATGGGCAAAGCTTTTGCCCACAATATACATATATTGTGATAACCAAGCTACGGATATTGTGACTTACCAATATACATATATTGGTAGAGCACATAACATGATGTATAATGGTAAGTCGAGACACATGTGTCGTCGACATAATACGATTAGACCATTGATCTCAACTGGAGTTATCTCTATTGATTTTTTATAATCAAAAGATAACATTGCAGATGCGCTAATCGGTTAAACCAAGATCAGGTTGATAAAACATCAAATGGAATGTGACTGAAGCCCATGAGAATTTAAGGTGCTATGTGAAGGAAAGCCCAACCTAGTTGACCGGAGACCCCAAGATCTAGGTTTAAATGGATAACCTACTTGCATAGACTTTGTAATGTTACGAGAGGTCCTACCTGCATGTCCATTCCTATGATGTAAATAGTGATAAAAACGTGGAAAAGTTAGCTATACTTTTAATGATTATTGTGTGCTTCGGTGCACCAAGCAGCATAAATCACCTATGTAAGAGTGAAGTGGGACCGCTTCAAATGAGACTATTGGGATATAGTTCTCTAAAACCTCTTGCAGAACCAAGAGATGTTCACGGCCATATGACCATAACCATGAGAATCCAAACCAAGCCAGGGAGGTATTTGTGTAAGGTATATCATCATTTACACAAACGGCAGAATTGTTCAAGGACATCATGTCTATTGGTCAGTTAGTAAAGTAAATATAGTTTCACAAGAGAAGATTTGAAGGTTGATGCCTGCCTATCTTATGTAAATGTCGAACATAGATTCTATCACCACTTCGAGTCTTTGTTTTATTTGTTTATCAATCTCATTCGTGTGGGGAATTATTGGAGTTTTTTTTGGTTTAATGCATGCGTAGATGAGATTTAAGTATGAATGAGATTTTAAGTTATGAGTATATTAATTGAGATGTTACTTGGTTAATTAAAACAAGATGAGTAATGGATGTTACTTGTCTTAATTTTTAGTTTTATTAAAGTTCATTACTCTACTTGCATTCAATTTTTAAGTTTCTTTGTATTTATTTCACCTCTCCTCTCTCTCCCTATAAATAGAGGGAAACTCACTCCTGTTTTACACAATTCAAAACCACAACACAAAAATATTCCTACAAGTTCTCTCTAGTATTAGTATATTTTGATAATAGAAAAGGTCTCAGTTAAGGACTTGAACAGTTGTGATATTGTGTTTAAACGTCTGTTGTTATCTCCTGAGAGATAGACATCCACGAATTCTCAGACACCAAAGAGAGACGAATCTATTTTAAGAAGACTGTTTATACACGTTTCAACAATTCTGTTTATTTCATTTAAGATTTTCTGTTTTCTTCTATTTCATTTATATATGTTTTTCTTTGGATTATTATCATTATTATACAATATTTCTAACAGAAAACAATATCCAGGTATTGGGGGTTTTGATTTCAAGAAATAGAAACAAAAATGTGAATTTAGAAGCATAAGTTGGTTGGTTGGGTGATGAGATGACAACAAAAATCTAATGGCGACCACAGAATTAGTAGCAGTACGGTTGTCCTGAAACAGTTCACGGCTTGGCATGCAGCCAGTTTGGCTTGTTAATTGGAAAAGCGCTGTCCTTTGGCCTAGTAGGCTTTGAAAAATTGAAAGAAAAGTGACTGGTTCATTGAATTTTGAGATAAGTTTCACGTCCTTCCTTCTTCATCATGGATCTCTCTCTCTCTCTCTCTCTCTCTCTCTCTCTCTCTCTCTCTCTCTCTCTCTCTCCAACTATTTTTTCTCTTTTAACACTCAACCCCTCAAACCACTCATAATTATTCGTATTTCAACATTTGACTGACAATGGCCAATTTTTCCCCCTCAAATTATACCAATTTATCACTTCATCCCATAAAAGTTTTCGAAGCTATTATCATCATTAAAAAACATATATTGCAACTAAATTAGTCCTTTTAGACCTTTGAAATATTTAAGGATCATTTTAGTTACATTTGTATTCCTTAAGAATTCTATTGTCGAAAAAGAAAATTATGGAATCAAATAATAAAATCAATTGACTTTAAGGATCGTATATACTGATTATCTTCTCAAAATATTACGAAAACATTAGTTAGCTAGTAACTTCTCTCTCTCTCTCTCTCTATATATATATATATATATGCTTTTTTAAAAAGTAATTATTGGTTTAAAATTGAACATAATTATAGATAAATGTTAAGTACAAGAGTTTGTCTAATGTAATATTTTTTATGATGAGACACGCGTTTATAGTGGTAAAACTAAAACAAAAATGTTGGAGGAGTTGAAGAACAATAAAAATTTTGCTAGAGTTTTGAGGTTTTATTGAAAAAACAATCCTGGAAAGCTTGAATGTAAAAAAATTCATAAAAATTTTTAAAATTTTTTGGGGGCCTCGAGCCCACCAGAGCCACCCCTAGTTCTGTCCCTGCACGTTTATATAGATAAATCAATTTATATATAAACAAAATATATCATATACAATAAATATTTAGAAGGTCGATAAATCTAACTCTGGAAAATGAATGTATAGCGCGAAAAAAATCATTATATTCCCTTCTCTTCCCCACTCTTTCTCTCTCTATACAATTTCTCTCTAACTTCTCTTTACTCCTTCTCCACTCTAAAACTAAAATCTTTAACATTAAACTTGTATTGGAGGTAGATATAGATCATTATGAAGAATTTGTAGAAGAAAATATCAATTTAGATATAAGAAAAGTTAAATTTTTTTTTTTTCAAAACTGGGCTCGAATCGCCCGGACGAGCGACCTGAACATGAGCAGATCGGCCAGATGGGCAACCAGCACATGTCCGGGTCGCCGATCAGGGCGACCCGAGCCTCTTTTTTTTTTTTAGGAACAAAGAATTTTTTGTAAGTATTTAGAAAACTTAAAACATGAATAACTCTGCGATCGGAGTTCTGTTTCACACGTATGACCACTCGTTTTAATAGTTCTCGTAAAGATAAATGCAATGGCATCATCGAAAAGTGATCTATACGCTTTTCGGAGCAAAAAATACATGAAATGCCCACAAGAATTGCCTCAATCGGACGTACGAGCGCAAAGTTATGCCCCGTCAAAGTTTTCAACTATACGAGAGAATTTTTTGGCCAGAAACACATCCGAATCACTTTTTCAACGATGCCGTTGCGTTTATCTTTACGAGAACCATCAAAACGAGTGGTCATACGCGTGAAACGGACCTCCGATCGCAGAGTTATTCATGTTTCGAGTTTTCCAAATACCTATAAAAATTCTTTCTTTCTAAAAAAAAAAAAGGCTCGGGTCGACCGGACCGGCGACCCAGACGTGAGCCGGTCGCCCGGACTGTCAACCTGGACATGTGCTGGTCGCCCATCTGGGCTATCCGCTCATATCCGGGTCACCCGTCCGGGCGATCCAAGCCCAGTTTTTTTTAAAAAAATTATTTCAACTTTTCTTACATCTAAATTGATATTTTCTTCTACAAATTCTTCATAATGATCTATATCTACCTCCAATACAAATTCAATGTTAAAGATTTTAGTTTTAGAGTAGAGAAGGAGTAGAGAGAAATTGTGTAGAGAGAGAAAGAGTAGGGAAGAGGAGGGAAAATAATGATTTTTTTTCATGCTATACATTTATATTCCCGAGTTAGATTTATTGACCCCATAATATAAGTATTGTAAAAATAGTTGATTTTTAAATAAATTTATATCTTAAAATTAAAAAGTTAATAAATATTTAAGGTCGCATTACACAAATCCCAAGTAAAATTATTATGCTCTATATGTTGTATACTTTAAATTAGTATTACTTTAAATAAACATATTCATGAGGAAAAAAGTCAAATCTCATATCGTGTTATTCTTTTTTTTTTTTTTTTTCTTTTCTAAACAAAGTCAAACAAGAGGCAGGTTCACTAGTAATATGGTGTATAACTACCTGCCACTGTAGCCATAACCCACCAAATAACATCTGCACTAGTTTCACTACTGATAAAAAATTTTTAAAAAAAAAAGAAAAAGAAACATCTGCACTAGTTTTTTTTTCTATTTTAAATATGGTAAGTGATACACTTGGAGAAGAACTCTCCACTAAACTTGTAGTAGTATTTTCTTAAAATTTTGGAGTGAGAACATCATGACAAGATAATCAAATCCCCATATTTAGAGACAAAAAACATAATGCTGACCATAATTAAAAGCTCCGCAAAAGTATCATTCTAAATTCATAAACCCCACCCAACCCCCCAAAAAAAAAAAAAAGAAAAAAAAAAATCTCCGGAGTGGTGAATAGAAAAAAGAAATGCCATTCATCAAAAGAAAATAAAAAATGTTATGTCAATGTCATCATGAAGATGTTCCCAGCAGCAGCACGAGATTCCACTTCACCACCGTCACACTGCCACACACACGGGACCTTCAGCCCAACCCCAACCCCAACCCCACCCACCGCCACGGCTTTTACCTATGTATATGATATTGTAGGCCTAACTCAATGGCGGTGCTGCCTTTGGTTGCGATAGAAGGATGACTTACGTTGGGTTGATAAATGACACTACTAAATTTGAAATTATCATCACTAAACACACATTTTCCTCCCAATTCTCTTTCTACACTCTTTCTCTCTCACTTCTCTCTACCTTACAAAAATTTATATAAAAATTTACTCAAATTCAACAATTAGAAATCTAAATATATATTATTTATACTTATTAATTTACATTTTAAGTAAAAAAACACGGTCAAATCTCAGATTAATATAGTGTGCAACCAACTAGTGCACCAAAAGGAGTGGTGTGCCACCCACTGACCCACAGTTGGGGTGTTGAACAATTCACCTCTTTTTCTGATTTTCTTTTTTTATTTCTTAATTTCTTTAATTAATAACGTTATTTTTGTTATTATATTTACTATTTTCAATATATTATAGCATTATATTATTTTTTTAGATTTTTTTTTAAAAGATTCAAATCATGATTCACATTTAAGCAAATGACAAGTACAATTGATAAGGTACATGCTGAACCGGAACCTAACCATAGAGTATCTCATCATT
This sequence comes from Catharanthus roseus, assembly GCA_028651295.1. Lineage (NCBI taxonomy): Eukaryota > Viridiplantae > Streptophyta > Magnoliopsida > Gentianales > Apocynaceae > Catharanthus > Catharanthus roseus. The sequence goes on along the minus strand of JAPQWS010000104.1, from coordinate 4,123,328 downwards.
GACATCAACAGTGAAATCGAAAGCAAGACACAACAAAGGACATAGCATCCTGATGTCATGGTATCGTAAAGTAAAGAAAATACAAACACAACATAGACAAAAAAAATGATACATATCCATAAAGTTATACATGTAGAAAACAAGCAGCAAGATTTTTAAAGAAATCATAAATTATAATCGGAGCACCCGAAAGCACTACTGGCATCAAATCGTTAGTACCAAAAGCACTACTGGCATCAAATCATTAGTGTTAGAATTTGCGTTTAGGCCTAACTCACCCCAAAAGGTACCTCAAGAAGAGGAGGATTGCCCAAGTTTATTAAGGGTTCATTAATTCTTTAATTAGCCGATGTGGGATTCTCAACACACCCCCTCACGCTATCAAGGGTTGATTAGTTCTTTAATTAGCCGATGTAGGATTCTCAACAGTTAGCAACATCAACCAACCAAAGATAATAGAGTAGCAACAACGCTTTACAGAAAAAACACTTCCTATCTGCTACTATCTTATCCACAAGAAAGCGGCAATCGGATAGCATCCAAAGGCAAAGCTATGAATTCCTTCGACAGATGGCATGTCTAGCCACCGTCATTGCTAACGAGAAACTAGAAAAAGAGCAGCAACCATATTAAATCAAGCATATAACAAATTTGCTGCTCAAATCTTCATAACAGGATTCAAGACCGCAATCTAAATATTATTCTTAAAAACAACAAGAAAAGCTAGATCGGAGTATTAAACCCTCATCCTCCACTTGACCAGGGAAGAGGAAGAGCCCGAAGGACTTTCCATAAGTCGGCAAGAGGAGGGCGAAGAAAAGGCACAGAAATGGTCGAGGGCTCTTTGGGAGGAGAGAGAAGATTTAGAGTGAGAACTTTTACGGGCATATAGAGGACTCAAATAGGTTTTTTAGTTAATTTCTTATATTATATTTAGTAATTCTTTATGTTATTTATTTAAATTTTATAATTATAATAATTATGAATTATTTATTTTATGATGTAGTTAATTGTTATTAGAGTTTTATGAATTTTTAATTTTTCATGTCAATAATGTTATTATTTCTTTATATAATTGTTATGGGATTATTAGTATTCATTAATGTTAATTAATCGTTATATAATTATGATAATTCTGCATTAAGTTATGCATTTAGATTAATAAAAAAATATTTATTAATTTAAATAATAAGTAGACTTAGAAACTAAATAACATTTAGAGATTAAATAATTATAAAATTTAATTAATTATTCTAAATAATTATTTGAATAATTTAGTTAGTTTAATAATTTCTAATTTAATCATAATCTAATTTAATATAAATATCTAGTCATTAATTTTTTAAAAATATAATTGATAATACAAATGAATAAATAATTTCATAACCATTGAATAAGAATTAAATAATTATAAAATTAATTAGTAAATTTAAATAATAATTTGAATTTAGTTTGTTTAATAATTAGATTAATTTAATCATAGTCTAATTTAATATAAATATTTCATTTTTAATTTCTTTAAAATATAATTAATAATAATTAAACATGAAATAATTTAATAATTTAATTATAACGAATATAAGAAATAATTTCATAATTGAATAAGAATTAAATAATAATTGAATAAGAATATGAAAAATTTATTAAGAATTATGAAAATATACACATACTTATTATTTATGATCATTTTAAAATTCGTTTAGTTGGATTCAAAATAATCATGTCGTAGAGATACATGCTTAGATCCAATTGTAAATAGGAGCCGTCTCCTTCACGGCCATACGATCACAGCTTCTTTTAGGGGATTTAGGAGTAGAATAGCATGTCAGACATATCCACCACTCATCCCTATCCCTATGGAATGTGAAATGTATCATGGGTTTCAACCTTCATCTATTCCCACTAGGATACATATATCGCATGACCCATATACACTATTACCATATCACCGTTCTTCATTACCACAACCTCATTCTCACCACGTTGTATGCATTTTTTATGACCCCTATGTCCCATGCTCTTTTTTTAACCTGAGTTATATGATGCAGGCTTTTTGTTGATTTTACTTTAAAATCGATGTTTTCTTGAACAAAATTTTTAAAAATGATCCATTTTTAACTTATAAATCTTCAAAATATTCAATAATTTTCAAGATTTTCTAGAGAAAAAGAGTTTAGAGAGAGTTCGAAGAGAAATAGGTGTTTGATTGGCATTTTTCAACTCCCTTAAAAGTATATACAATATTTTTATAATCTCAATATTCAAGAATCATTGATTAATGCGGAATGATAGAAAAAGCACACGGCTTTCAAACAGCATAACAAGGTTAGTATATAATATTAAATTATTCTTTGCTTGACTCGAAATCAAGACTTTTTACTAGTCATTATTAAGTGAAGGTATCTGAGGATGTCGAGTAATTGAACCACACATCTCTTGTCACAATATTAAAAATAAAATAAGAAATCAAAAAGAAATTTATCTCAAAATTTTGATATGATAAAAAAATACCATATTTAAACTTTTGGGAGGACAAAATTCGGCAACATGTATTATTCAAAATAAGAAGAAACATTAGCGAATCTCTTCTGCTGCTTTCGGCTAAAAAGGTTGGCAAAATATTAGATTGGAGTCAATAATGGGATTTGCTTTTATTTTCCGCTTTTCTTTAAGGATATTCACCATAAAAGTAAGTTTTAGTTTGGCGGAGTGAAATTGAGGAAGAGATGTAAGTCACGGTGTAAAATGGAAGGGATGTAAATAAAAAGGAAAAGCTCACCTCCTCCACGTTAGTAAATTAATCCCTCGCAAAATGGATAATGGATTGATATGTAAATGATGTTAAAAAGACTATTTTATCCTTTTACAACTTTATTTATTATAAATTTATCATAAACTAAACTTCTATCTTCATATATATACATATATTCCTAATAAATGTAATATCAAATTATATATAATAAAAATTATTTACTTTTTATTTTTCACATTAATTAAACGAAAGAGAATAAATATGATTTTTTTCTCTCTTATTCTTACCAAATAATTTTAAAATAAATAAATATATTTTGTTATTGGCGAAGTAGACTGACGGTGCCATCCCCCTCAGCACCAAAGTGTAGCTATCCAAAATATAAGTATATGGTACAAGTAGTGTATATTATGTGTGGAAGTGGGAGAATAAAAATTTGATTGGGTGAGAGGCGATCATTAGTCATTCATTAGATGGGGTGTGGAAGAGCATCTCTGAATAGGAAGGAATATTGGGCAAAAGGAGTGATACTGAAATTAATCAAATCAAATTGAACCGTTTCTTTCCAGCTTGAAACCACATAATTAATTAATTAAGGGTAAGAGTTTTTTAATGGAGAATTTGGACCTTCAATTGCATTCCCCTATTTTCTTTCTATCTTTTTTTCCATAATGTTGATTCTTGTGTATATGGAATTTACACTTGACTTTTAACTAAAATTCATCATGAAAAAACAATGCTTCAAATGAAATCTTACATACCTTTTTTTCCTGAAATTTTTAATACAAGAACTTGTCACATATTAATTATTAATGTATATTATATTATCGTTAATGGTATATCTAAGTTCTTTTTTTTAATATATATATATATATTAGAAAAAGAAATGTGATTTATCAAGTCCTTTAACTTAATAAAGAAGTGTTTCTATTATTAAATTATATACTAGTAAATATAAAATGAGAAAGATCAATTTTATATCAAATAAAACATAAGTCCAACCTCTAAACTTCGGAGGACCTGAATCGGATAGAAGAAAGTATCATATTAAAAAAATAATCATAAATAAATTAATGCTATTTTACAATAAGTTTAATAATAAAAAAATCTTCTTATCAAATCAGATATACTAAATTTGAATTGCACCCACTTCTCCAATATATAAGAAAGAAAAAGGACGAAAGGAAGACAAATAATCTTATGTAAATAGATAGAGCTGAAATTTCTCAAAATATCAACTAAAATAAAATGTTAGGGTTTAACTAATAGTTAGTGCAAGATTTATCCTTCACCCATCATTACCTTGTATGGTGAAAAAAACAATTAGATGTAGCTTGCTGAAATCACAATTTAGTAGCTGTAAGTTTGTAAGTAACTACAAATATATGCAAAAAAAAAAAAAAAAAAACACTACTATTTTTAGTAAATAATTACAATCAGTCAAATGTTGAAAACAGTTATATTAGTTAAATTACAGTTGAGAATATCACAAATTACAGATTTGTTACATTATCTTATCATCAAGACTTCTTCATTCACAACCCTTTAGTGATTGTAACAACACAATTTATTGTTTTTTTAATTAATGAACTATTGTAACTCCTCAAAATATTTATGCAGTTATTTATAGTATCTTATCTGGAGGAATTATTTTCTTAATGTTATTATGGTATTTAATATTCTATTACATAAATAGATCTCACTTTATTCTTGTATTTTGTTTTGCTAATTACTTTATTCTTGTATTTGTTTAATTAAAATGGAAGAGAATAGTCAGTCATAAATGAATGAAATTAAATAAAAAAAAAGGATAATAATATTCCCCACTTTTTCCCGTAAACAGAAAAAGAAAAAAAAAATTCCTCTCTTTTCACAGGCGTAAACAAACAGGGGAGGGGTTACATACAGATACAGTAGTAGGCCATACCGGATTAAAAAAACAAAACTCAACTGATTCTCTGCCGTTGTTCTTGTTCTTCCCCCATTCATTCTCTCTCTCTCTCTCTCTCTCTCTCTCTCTCTCTCTCTACTGTTGGTTTTGTTTATTATATATAAGAAGCATTGCCGCCGCATGCTTCATCGTCGGCTTAATCTTCTCCAACGCAATCCGTCTTCATTCTTTGCCTTCGATAGAGTCCACTTTGTTCCTTGTTTCTTAGGTTTTATCCCTACAATTCCTTCTCAATTATCCTCTTCTAAATTTTTACAATCTTCGTTTTTTGCATACATTATTTAGAAACATATTAAATTTGCGTGCCATAAAATAGATGGGAAGGAAGAATAGAAGCATAAACAGCATAAGAAGGGTCTGTAAGATTGGAAACTATGCAATAGCATCTTCGATTGCCGATCGAACTTGTATATCTTGCACGACTTTCAACATCCTTGCCCCTATTTACAAGCGACTCAATCATGGGGTATTCAATTTCTTCTGCTTCTATTCTCATATGGGTTTTTCCTTTTTAATTTCATTTATGTTTTTCACAGATATATTTCTAATTGTGTTTTAATTTGCTTTGGGTTGGAAAGGACAGGACCAAAGTGGAAGGGAAAGCGAGAACAGGGCCAATTGGTTGAACAGGAACCAATCGATACTGGATTGGTTGTTGAATGAGAGATCTTCCATTATATGTCTTCAGGTAATCATATTACTTCTTTGTTCCAATTTCATCGCCTTTGCTTTTCCTCTGATATGCATGCCCATTGTTGCGAGATTTTTGGTGATAATTGAGTCTTTTTTCTCCATTAATAAAGGAATTTTGGGTTGGAAACGAGGAGCTTGTTAGTATCTACAACAAGAGACTTGGTGATGCCGGTTATGTTACTTATAAACTTGCCAGAACCAACAACCGCGGTGATGGTATGTGTTTTTTTCTTCTTCCTTTTGTCTGGATCTTCATGAGTTGCTCTGTTAAAATATCACCATCAGTAGTTGGTATAATCACAATAATATTTATATAATCAATATGCTTGTATTATTTTTCGTTTAATTTTACCTGTTGCTAATGCGCATTATATTAACTTCCAATTATTTGATTTAGTTTTTCAATAAAACATTGCAAGTTCTGATAGTTCCTAATCCAAAAAATCCAATTTGTTTGGGCAGGGTTGAACTTATTTGTTGATGTAGTCGTGGTTAGACAAATAGGATGTGTGATATAAGTAACATGCATTCGATTTGGATGGACTGCAAGACTTTGAGTTGAACTTATTTGTTGATGTAGTCGTGGGAAAGTTGTTCTTTTCTTACCTCTCCTTTTTTATTATTCGTTACAATAGTACCATCTCAATAATTGCCATGTCCTGCACGCACTAATTGACATGTGATGGATTCTCTCTGTGCACTGGGGTGAAAAGGGGATTATATATATTATATCTGAAAGTTAAAAAGAGAAAAAGGAATATAGTTTTGCCTTATTCTGGGTGGATGCAGCATGCCCTTGCTGTAGTCAACAAAAACCCTTAACTGAAACTTTGCACCTTTTTCTTGATTGGACTCTATAGGTTTGCTGACTGCTCTCCATAAGGATTATTTTAGGGTTATAAACCACAGAGGCTTGCTCTTTAATGATTTTGGAGATCGTGTTGCTCAGCTGTTACACATTGAACTGATTGCACCTTTCTCACAATATCGAAGCAATAATGTCCGCCATGAAATGCTCATTGTGAACACCCATTTGTTGTTTCCACACAATTCAAGTTTGTGTTTGGAGAGGCTGCGGCAGGTTTGTTTACCTCTCTTTAGGGATCTTAATCTGCATACTGTTCCGTATTTGGTGACTGGCTGCTCTGTTTGTTCTTATTACATGCTGATTATGCCTCTTGCTATCTTCTCACAGGTATACAAAATATTGCAATATGTGGAATCATATCAAAAAGAGTACAAGCTCAATCCACTTCCTATTATGTTATGCGGGTAAGCCTCGCATGCATCATTTTTTACCTTGAGAAGTCTTGGGCCATCTTTAAACTGAACGCATAACATGTCAATGTGCTTCTTTTTGCATCTGCAGTGATTGGAATGGAAGTAAGCGAGGTCATGTTTATAAGTTCCTTAGATCACAGGGGTTTGTTTCAACGTACGATACTGCTCATCAATACACTGATGCAGATGCGCATAAGGTTCCAATATCTTCTTGTTGATGATCATAACTTTTGAAAAAGTAATCCTATTCTTTATCTGATTTTCTCCTACTTTGTGCAGTGGGTAAGCCACCGTAATCATCGCGGGAACATTTGCGGGGTAGATTTTATATGGCTTCTTAATCCAAACAGGTATAGAAAATTACTCAAAACAAGTTGGAGTGAAGCAGTTTTTGGAATGTTCAAGGTGAGAAATACTCTTTGTTTCCCTGGGCCCTTTCACTCTATCGTTCTCTTATGTTTTCTTAATTCTTGTGCAAAGCATCTTGTTTAATTCATCCTGAGGATGCAGCCTGATCTAGGATTGAAACTAACTCCTTTTTGGCTGATACATGGATTGTTTATTTTGTTTCTTAGGGCTGCTAGTTTGGTATGTGCTTTGCTAGTCCCAGCACAATATCCTTGATATAGAAGTTAGGCTTCATAAGGGTCAACTTTCCAACCTTTAGATGGATATATGAGTTAATTAGATTGATGAGTTTAGTCCAGAAATGAATATTTTTACTAGGGAGTCTTCAAAATACTATTATTCTTTATCCCCTGAAATTCTCATGATAGTGAGCTATGGTGATATTTAATATATATCATGTCTTATATTAGATAGAAATGGGCTTGTTATATAGGATTATCTGCAATGAAATGTGCATTTGGCGGAGTTTCCATGTGCCTTTTCAAGCTTTTCCACATTATGCGTAAATCTTCAGTTCTTATTTGGTTTGTTTATCATTTTTTTGAGTCTTTGAATTCAAGATATTTGAGCAGGTAGCGTTTAGTGGTAGTGTTGATCTGTTAGTTTCTTCTGGGGGCTACTTTACATATGATCTCGATCTCTCATCTTGAGAGATGATAAGCAGACTATTCATATGGAGTGATTGTGTTAATATTTGTTTATGATATTATCATCGAATAGAGTATGTGATTGTTGCTAGAATAAATCCTAGCATCTTCAATTTTTCTTTTCTTTTCTCACCAGCGTTAAGTGTGATTTTTAATGGAATATTTAAAAGTTAAAAATACAGTCTTTCTTTCAGTATCAACTTCGGCGAGCTTCATTGACAGAGCAAGATGCATTTGCCTTTTTGAAGGGTGACAGTGATGGCGATTATCTTACCTATACAGATTTCTGTGAAGCTCTACGACAGGTAATGCTTGTTTTTCGGGGTTTTATGTCTTACTATGTTACTGGTCATTAGCCATAAACTATCTGTGCAGGTGCTAAATTTTGGCACGTATGATCCTTTAGAAACAATTTAAGGTGAGAATTAGTTGTAGCTATAACAAATGGAGTGAACCATAATTATCAGTACATCTATGTAGATTTTTCTTCTTATCTTGATTAACTCTATGAATGTCATAATTATATCTGTGAAGAGTAAGCTGGGGTTATGGGTTCTTTGTTGATCTATCAATGGTGCTAGGATTGAAACTCCTACTTTTTATCTCTTATTTGTACGAGACATGTGTAGCTGGTATTTTATCTTTTTAAATTTTCAATTATTACTTATTCCAAGATTATTATGCTCCAACAATTTATTTTCTTGTTATTGCTCAGCTGAAGTTGGTCGGCCATTGCTATGGACTAAGCATTGAGGAGACTAGAGACTTGTGGGTGCAAGCAGACATTGATGGAAATGGTGTTCTTGATTTTGAAGAATTTCAGGTATCATTTAGTTCTAGCTTAGTTGTGACAGTTTGGACTAACTATTGTTATTATATCATGTACCCTCTCATAGAAGACCGGGTCTACTATTGCACAACATGTAGATATGACTTTGCCTCTTCTTTCAAACAGCAAAGCAAATCTTAATTTGATGTTTCTAATTATCACCTCATCTAAAAAGCATGTGCATGATTTATGTGTTTAACATGGTTTTTGACAATTCTATTTCATTTGACATCATCTTTTATTATTTTATATTGGAGGAGTTTCATATTTCCTAGTGTTTTGTAGGTAGAACTGCATATTCTTTTTAAGACAAAACATTGAATCGTTTATACTGTGTTGTTTTAGAACTTTACTTGTTCAGCACATAGAATTGATACTCACAGATGCTTTTAATAATGTTATTGCAGCAAAGGATATGGAATCCTACCTGGTCAGAGGGAAAATGTGAAATAGGCAATGACTCCTGGGATGATGTTGTTAATGGTACTGAGGAAACAATTGGTTTTAGCGTCAAGAATGCAGTTCTCTTCCCAGCTGAAGTAGAGAAAGGAACTTGGCCCGAGGACTATTCCCTTTCTGATCATGCCCGACTTACTGTGGTCTTTTCACCGGTAAAGATGCCCTGCTCTCGACTGATAAGCTGACAATTCCCAGTGCTGTAAGATGCCAAAGTACGGAAGGAGCAGGGGAGATTTTAATACTGTCATGATCCTCAAGCAGCCACTGGAGTTGTCGGATTAAAAGGATTGTGGGCCTGAGCTTGAAATATCTGTCAGATTATTGCAGCCTCATAGGAAATTCTGGGGATGTTTGGTTTTTAAGTGGTTTATATGGTAAGTGGTGGGCGTTTTAAACTCGAAGCTGATTGAAGTTGTCCATTGGAAGAAACCAAGATTGGCTGCTGATTTTGTGTTCATTGTTGTAGCAATGCACATAGTCGAGAGATTTTGCATAGAGGGAGGAAGTGCTATTTTACAGGGTTAGTAGCAATCCCATTTTGTTGTAAGAGTGAGATTGTGCCTTCTCGGTCCTTCTTCTCTAGGACCTCCTAAAGGTCAAAAGAATGGCGGCAACTGGTGTTAGATTTGGAATGTCAAAAAGAAAAATAAACTATACCACCAACTGTACAGGAATCATTTTGCACTTAAAACATTACTAGTAGTAGTAGTAAAATTTCTGTGACCTTGTAGTGCGGTTTGGCATACCACCATGAATGAATAGAGGCATTCATTAGTGATTGAGACAGAGGTTTGGGCTCGAGGACGGTACCCTTTTTGCTGTTTCCGATGCCAAAACGCATTTTTGGGGCCCCAACTCATGCCTCCTCTTTATCATCCACAGCTTGGCTTTTTCCACACCTTTCTCTTTGGCGTTCACATTTGAATCACCTAGTCATATACCCCCTTTGCTTTTTTTTTTTTTTTTAACCCAGTAATTCTTGTATTTTTTTTTCCTATTATGCCTTTCTTTTTAATAACAAACTCTAACGTATTTTTATTCTTCTAAATTATAAGAGATAAAATTTTAAAAGGTATTCTAATTTATACAAGAAAAAAATATTTAAAATTTATAATTTTCTTAAACAATGTGATATAAAAAACGTGACAAGTAAAAAATAGAGGAAGTATTTTCATGAAACCAGAAAAAGTGAAATCCATCTTAGGCCTCCCACTCTTCAGGGATAAATTATGGTGACTTAAGAAAGTAAAATCTAATTGCCACTTTTATACCTCAGAACTAACTCTGTAGTTTTATAACTGATTGAGTTAAACCCATTTAGCCTCTTAACTCTCGAGAACTACTCCCTTCCATCAAGTCATGGCTCATAAAAAAGTAAAAATAGTTCATAATAGAGAAAAAGAATAAATTACAAAAATAGTATCTCAATTATTTTTTTAATCGTAACTTAGTCCTACTTTTTTCATTTTTTATATTCATAAGCCTCTAAATATTAATTCTCAATTTTTTGGCCCCAACTGCAAAAGGGAGATGAGAGGAAGGAGCTTCCCTTCCCTAAAATATATAATTTACATTTTTTTTGACTTTGGAAGAAATAACTATTGAATATATAGATATATATATATATACATATTTGTTACTCTTAATATATACATGTGTGAAATACATGCTTAAAAATCCATCCTCATGAATAACAATTGGGATAAAAAACTAAGAAATTTATAATTGAAGGACTATAATATCAAAAATATATAAGAGGACTCAGTTACAATAGAAAAATTATTGGGAACTATAACTATTTGTAAGCCCTAAGAGCACATTTGTAATGTTTTGATTATGATTAACTTGTACTTTGTGATAATTAGAAATAGCTTTATATAGAAGAACAAAAGATGCACGAGAAGTCTCAAGGGTAATCTACGAAGAAGCAGAAGATCACTCAAGACAACAAGAGTTTATGGAGATGAAGTGATCAAGTTGAATAACTTGAAGATAAGAAGAATAATTAGGGGTATCCTATAAGGTAATTTTGTAAAACTCCCTAACTTGTTTCTTTCATTTTTGATCAAGTATGTTAGCTCCTAAGAAGAAATATTTTTTGACAAACTATCCTTGAAAAACTAAGTGTTTTTTTTCAAGTTTTTGATGTTTTAAATGTATTACACATTTTTTAAAGAGTATCAAGAATGCATGTTTTTAAATGTGAAGGAAAATGTATTTTACAGGAAAATCGGTTGTCCAATTTTCTTTCATAAGTCTAAAAACGGTCATCCAATTTTCTGTTACTAAGAAAATCGGACATCTGATTTTGAGTTTTCTCAAAGAAAAAAAGGCCATCCGATTTTAAAATCGGTCATCCAATTTTTTCAAGGCAATTAAAAATCACTCTTCCTATTTTAAAAAGAGTCATCTTATTTTCTTTCCATCAAGAAAATCGGACGTCCTATTTTGAAAACCGATCATCCATTTTTCACTTTTATTGTAAAAAAATGACTGCTGGCTGATAGTAATGACTACTTTTTACCTTCACATATAAAATGATTTTTGATCAGCCATAAATTCCAAGTTGTTGAATAACATTTTAAGAACCTTTTTAAGAGCATTAAAGAACATATTTCTAATCTTCTTTATTCTACAAAAACAAAAAGAAAAATCTCATTAGAGCTTCATCTTTGATCATCTTTCAAAGAAAGAGAAAAAGGAAGCTTATAGAAGCATTGAATCAAGTTGTATCTTTCTCTAATCAAGCTTCTTTGGTAACATTGTTCTATCCCTACTCTTTCATCTTAATTTGTAATCAAAGGTTTTGTGAAAAACCTTTTTAGGTAATTCTTTGATATATCGTATTGTTTTCTGTTTATGATCTTTGAAGTTTGTGTACAAAACTCTTGAAGTGTGATCCTCATTGTGGTTTCTTTGTAAAAGCTTGTGTTTTAGTGAATTTGTGAAATCTTTGAGTTGAGTTTCAAGATAGTGGTTGTAGCTCTATTGAGAGAGTGAACTACTATAAATCCTTTGTCTCTTTTATTTGTGGTTTGCACTTTACCTTTATGTTTAATGTCTAATCCTTAATTATAAAAGAGATTTTGTTTACTTAGAAATTTTATTAAAAAGGAGTTATTAAATTCTTCTTCAAACAAAATCGGAGGTTTCAATTATATTTGTTAAAAAAGTTTTTAAATTAGCAAAAAACCTTATTCTTCTCCCCCTCCTCCCCCCCAAAAAAAAGAGTTGGAAATGTCTATGTCTTTCATCTTGAAGATCTTATTTCTCAAAATTTAAAGTGTCACTCGATTCATGATAAAGATGCATTTTTGTGGCATAGAAGGCCAAGGCTTGGCCATATTAGCATAGATTTATTAAACCAACTTTCTTCAAAAGAGCTTGTTAGAGGATTACCAAAATTACATTTTGAGAAAACCAAACTTTGTGATGCTTTCCAATTTGGAAAACAAGTTAAGACCTCATTTAAACCAAAAAGGATGATTTCTACTTCAAAACCTTTAGAATTCATTCACATGCATTTATTTGGACCAATGAGGACCACTAGTCTTGGTGGTAAGATGTATGTTTTTGTTATAGTGGATGATTTTCAAGATTCACTTAAACATTGTTTTTGAGCGAAAAGGATGAAGCATTTCAAGAATTTGTAAAACTTTTCAAAAAGGTTCAAATCTCTCTTGATTGTAAATTGATCTCTATGAGAAGTGATAATGGGAGAGAATTTAACAACCATGACCTTACAAAACTATGTGATGATTTTGGTATAACACAACTTTTTGGTTGCTAAAACCTAACAACAAAATGGTGTTGGGAAAGGAAAAACGAACTTTACAAAAATGGCAAGATCAATGCTTTGTGAAAACTCCCTACCAAAATAATTTTGAGTCGAGGCCGTTAATACCGCTTGCTACGTAATGAATCGTGTTCTTTTGAAACATTTTTTAAAGAAAACTCCTTCTGAACTTATTTTTAACAACACCTCCTCAATTGGCTATTTCAAAGTTTTTGGATGTAAATGCTTTATCTTAAACACTATCTTGGGAAGTTTGATAAAAAATCCGATGAGGGAATTTTTTTAGGTTACTCTTCAGATAAGAAGGCTTATAGGATTTACAACAAAAGAACTTTGCGTGTTGAAGAGTCAATTCATATAAACTTTGATGAATTGGATCTACAACAAAAGAACTTTGCGTGTTGAAGATTCAATTCATATAAACTTTGATGAATCTAACATTTTTTAAAAGAAAGATGATGATGACATAGATAATTCTTTGAGCTACCAACCATTACATACTCAAGCAATGGAGGAACATGCTAAGGAGGAAGAAGAGATTGAAGAGAAACAAGAAAATGATCAAGAAGTTCAAAACCTTCCTCAAGATGTGATACATCCATAGGGACATTACAAGGATGAAATCATTGATGATGTATCACAAGGGGTAAGAACAAGAAGGTACTTTATTGACAACTTTACCTTAGTATCTCAAATTGAGCATAAATTTATAGATGATGCCTTATATGATGAGTTTTGAATTATTGCCATACAAGAGGAACTAAATCGATTTGAAAGAAACAAAGTTTGGACTTTGGTCCCAAGACCTCATGATCACCCCACGATTGGTACAAAATGGGTTTTTAGAAATTAACTAAATGAATCCAGAGAAGTTATTAGAAACAAAGCTAGACTTGTTGCCCAACGATTCAATCAAGAAGAGGGCATAGATTTTTATGAAACTTTTGCTCCGGTTGCTAGACTTGAACCCATAAGAATGCTTTTAGTTTTTGCTTGTTTTAAAGGATTTAAGCTTTTTCAAATGGATGTTACGAGTGCCTTTTTAAATGGTGACATTGGAAAAAGTTTATGTTGAACAACCTCCTAGTTTTGTAAATGAAAATTTTCCAAACTATGTTTACAAACTTTCAAAAGCACTCCATGGTTTAAAACAAGCTTCAAGAGCTAAGTGGTTTTCTTCTTTCAAACAATTTTTCAAGAGGTGTGGTGAACACAACCCTTTTTACAAAACCTCTTATAATAATGATCTTCTTCTTGTCCAAATTTATGTACATGTTATTATCTTTGGTGCTACTAATGCTTGTTTTATGTGAAGAATTTGACTCTCTAATGCAAAAAGAGTTTGAAATTAGCATGATGGGAGAATTGACCTACTTTCTTGGACTCCAAATCAAACAAACCAAAGAAAGCATCTTTATCTATCAAGAGAAGTACACAAAGGAACTTCTCATGAAATTTGGGATGAGCGATGCAAAAGGAATAACTGTGATGAGCTCATATTTGAAACTTGATAAGGACGAAAGAGGTAAAAAGATAGATGAAAAACAATATAGAGGTATGAATGGGAGTTTGCTTTATTTAACTGCTAGTAGGCCGGATAATATGTTTGTTGTGAGTTTATGTGCTAGATTCCAAGCTTGCCACAAGTAATCTTATTTAATAGCTGTTAAATGTATTTTGAGATATTTAATATAATCTTATGATTATAGATTATGGTACTCTAAACAATTTTGTTTTGATCTTATCGCTTACATTGATGCGGATTATGCTGGATGTAAGGTAGAAAGAAAGAATACCAATGAAAATTGTTAATTTTTGGGGGATGCTTAGTGTCTTGATACTTCAAGAAGCAATCATGTGTATCCTTATCAACCGCGGAGTGGAATATATAGCTGCTGGTTGTTGCTGTACTCATGTACTTTGTATGAAGCATGCTTTACCTGACTTTGGTTTTTATTTTAAAAAACATACCTATTTTATGCGATAGTACAAGTGCACTAAATCTTTTTGTAAACCTTGTGCAACATTAAAAAACTAAACATATTGAAATTAAACATCATTTTATAAGAGATCATGTTGCAAAAGGAGATATATTTTAGACTATATTTGCACAGAAGATCAAATTGCTGATATTTTTACTAAACCCTTTTTTGAAGAACGTTTTTGTTATTTGAGGAGATTACTTGGTATTGGTAAATTCCAAGCCTAATGTGTGTTTTGAGTTTCAGAATTTTTCTTCATTTTTAAGCCCAGAAAATCGGATGATAAAATCGGACATGTATTTAGAAAACCGGACGTCTGTTTTCATTGAAGAGTTTCAAGAATTTTTCCTCACAAAAATGCCGAGAGTTTCGGACTACCAAATCGGACGCCTCCAAAAAAAATTAGACGTCCTGTTTCTTTTGTGAAAGAAAAATCGAACGACCGTTTTAAAAAACCGGTCGACCGGTTTTTTAATTTATTCGATGGGATCTGCGCATTTAAATCAGAAAACTTGTGATTCCCCTCTCATTTGTTCTAACTCTCTCTCTGCAAAACCGAAATTTCTCTCTCTAAAACACCCAAACGTCCGTATCTCTCATTTCTCACAATCATTGCTCTTCTCTCTCAAAAACCACCAGCTATAATCGATCTCTCTCTCTCTCTCTCTCTCTCTCTCTGAATCTTCTCAATTGATCAACTCTCTCTCTTTCTAAAAATACATTATCGAAACGAACCACTCAAATACTTCAAAAATGGTGGAAGTGAAGAATGCCAATGTTGGAAGAGGTGAAAATGTTGTAGAAGGAGGAAGCTGCTAAGGAATGATAGGAAAAGGGAAAAGAGTGGCATCTGGAGTTAGGGCTCCAGAGAGGTTTATCTCTGTCAAGGAAGCTGCTAATTTTTAAGAGTGGACAAGAAAGAGAAGGAAAATTGCTCCAAGTCACAGAGTAGATTTGTCCGACATGGAAGGTATGGAAATCATTCCAAATCTGTTTAATGATATTTGTTAGGGACCCCTGCACTGTTAATGAACTGTATTACCTTGAAATGATATATGAATTCTATGCAAACTTACATAAGGGTAGAATTCAAGAGCATGGAAATATAACCCATCAATTGGTACTCTCTAAGATCGGTGGCAGAGACATTTCATTTGATGATAGATTGCTAAACCACATCTTAGAAACACCTGATGATGGCATCAGATTTTACACCAAAAACAAAAAAATATTTTGATCCAAACCTATATAGTGAAAGAAGATTTGAAGAAATATTCACAAAGGGAGAAGCTCTTAAAAGACATGATGATAGAAATGTTGATAAGCTTGATGCCTATGGAAGATTACTACACCATATGATCTCTAATATAGTGATTCCTAATATTGGTCACAAGTCTTCCATTACAAACATGCACTTCTTTGCCATGCTAGCATTACATGAACATAGAAGGATGAACTTTAGATATATGGTCATAGAACACATGCTATCCACTCAAACGTCCTCCACAAAATTCTTGCCATATGGTTGCTTCTTCACAAAAGTCTTTCAATACTTTGTGCTTAAATTGGTAGGAGTTGGTGATCCCATTAGGGCTGGAAAAATCTACAACAAGCATACTTTCAAGAGAATGGGTTTTGAGAAAAATGAGGAAGGTATGTTAGTTAGAGGTGGACAAGATGAGAGTGATGAAAGTGATGAAGATGATGAAGACAATGAGGGGCAAGAAGCGATGAATGTTGATGAAGAGGAAAGTGAAGAAGAACTGGAAGAGGAGACCTATAGAAGCGAAATGAGGCAAAAGAAAAGGTAAGAACGAGTTGAAGAAGGTCAATCCTCCGGAAGCATGACTCAAATTATGGATATGATCACCTCTTTGCAAGCCTCTATAAATAATCGCTTTGATGCATTAGATGGTCGCTTTGATGCATTAGATGGAAAGATAGTTGACATTCAAGAGAGAGTAACGAGAATGGAAGCAAAGGACAAAGGAGAACATGAATGAGGGATGAAGAAAGACATACAAGAAGGGAGTTACAAGCTAGTTTATGTTTATGACTTAAGTTTTTACATTTTTGAACTACTTTTATTTCTTTCTCTTTGAACTACTTTAGCTTATGAACTTATTCACTATTATGAAGTTTCTTTTTAAACCATTTGTCTTTTTTGCTTAGTTTGGAACTCTATGATGAGATTTTAATGATGAGAGTTCCCTTGATCTTTGTTTCAATGGTCCCTTATAGTCTTTATGCTTTTTGATTTATGACAAAAGAGGGAGAAGATGTAAGATGCATATGTTATTGTTGTTTTATATGATTGATATGCATATGTTGATGATAATATTGATATGCATATGTTGATGATACTTTATATGGCTTAATATGTTGATGTCGCCTTGTGATGACTTGAGTATACATTGATGTTGCCTTATGATATGAGATGCATATGCTTTATTGAGATTTATCTCGATCACTTGAGTTGTGTTGCCTTGATGTTTTACACACTTTGTGTGATGGCAACATGCCTTAAGTTGTATAAAGGTTTATGCATTATGGCTTGTTACTTTTATGGCCTTGAGTTCTCTTGATGATATTTTTTGTACTATATTTGTTGTGAAGCCTGCTTTTACGGGGAGCTTTAATTTCCTAAACTATTTTTCAAACCTTGGCTTACTTTCAAAATGAAAGGTAGAGTTTTATCTCTCTTATTTTCTATATACATATGCTTAGCTCTAAATGTTGATCTTTTTGAAGCATGCGACCTTGTTATTTTGTTCTATATAATCACCATCTTGCATCTTTGTTTGTCATAATAAAAAAAGGAGAGACTGTAAGCCCTAAGGAGATATTTGGAATGCTTTGATTATGATTAGCTTGTGCTTTATGATAATTAGAAATAGCTTGATATAGAAGAAAAAAAGATGCACAAGAGAAGTCTCAAAGGTAATCTAAAAAGAAGCAAAAGATCACCCAAGACAACAAGCGCTTATGAAGATGAAGTGATTAAGTTGAATACCCTGAAGACAAGAAGAATAATTAGGGGTATCCTATAAGGTAATTTTGTAAAACTCCCTAACTTGTTTCTTTCATTTTTTATCAAGTATGTTAGCTCCTAAGAAGAAATATTTTTTGACAAATTATCCTTGAAAAACTAAGTGTTCTTGATAAAGTTTTTAATGTTTTAAATGTATTACATATTTTTAAAGAGTATCAAGTATAAATGTTTTTAAATGTGAAGGAAAATGTATATTTTACAAGAAAACCGATTGTCCAATTTTCTTTCATAAGTCTAAAACCAATCATCCGATTTTCTGTTACTAAGAAAATCGGACATCCGATTTTTTGGTTTTCACAAAGAAAAAAATTTCATCCGATGTTAAAATCGGTCATCCAATTTTAAAATCGGTAATCCGGTTTTTTCAAGGCAATTAAAAATCGGTCTTCCTATTTTAAAAAGGGTCATCCGATTTTCTGTTCATCAAGAAAATCATACGTCCTATTTTGAAAACCAGTCGTACGGTTTTCATTTCTAATGAAAAAAAAATGACTGTTAGCTGATAGAAACGGCTAATTTTTACCTTCACATATAAAATGATTTTTGATCAGCCATAAATTCCAAGTTGTTGAATGACATTTTAAGAACCTTTTTAAGAGCATTAAAAAAATATTTCTAATCTTCTTTATTCTACAAAAACAAAAAGAAAAATTTCATTGGAGCTTCATCCTTGATCATCTTTCAAAGGAAGAGAAAAAGGAAGTTTGTAGAAGCATTGAATAAAGTTGTATCTTTCTCTAATCAAGCTTCTTTGGTAACACTGTTCCATCCATACTCTTTCATCTTAATTTATAATCAAAGGTTTTGTGAAAAATCCTTTTGGGTGATCCTTTGATATATCATATTGTTTTCTGTTTGTGATCTTTGAGGTTTGTGTACAAAATTCTTGAAGGGTGATCCTTATTGTGATTTCTTTGTAAAAGCTTGTGTTTTAGTGAATTTGTGAAATCCTTGAGTTGAGTCTCAAGGTAGTGGATGTAGCTCTATTGAAAGAGTAACCATTATAAATCCTTTGTCTCTTTTCTTTGTGGTTTGTACTTTATCTTTATGTTTATTGTCTAATCCTTGATTATAAAAGAGATTTTGTTTGGTTAAGAATTTTATTAAAAAGAAGTTATTAAATTCTTCTTCCAACAAAATTGGAGGCTTCAATTGCATTTTTTCAAAAAGTTTTTAAACTAGCCAAAAGCCTTATTTATCCATCTTCTAAGGGTTTTCAATTGGTATCAGAGCAGGTCTTCTTTCAAAGGCTTGACATCCTATGAAGCAAAAGATCTTTTATGAAATGGCTAGTATTTCAAATCTATCTAATGTAGAAGGCTCTTCTACTGATAGACCTCATCTTTTTTAATGGCACTAATTATACATTTTTGGAAGTCAAGAATTAAAATCTATATTTGCTCTATTAACTTTGACCTTTGGAGTATTGTAGAAAAAGGACCTTTTGTTCCCCAAATGAATGGAAGAGTCAAGAAGGTTGAAGAATTCGACGAATTTGACTCAAGAAAGATGATTCTAAATTTTCAAGCTATGAACATATTAAGTTGTGTCTTAGATGTAAATGAGTACAATAAATTGAATGGATGTGATTCGACTCATGAAATGTAGAAATTGATAGAAGTCACTCATGAGACAATAAAGAAAGGGAAAGATCTAATGGGAGCTTGGGATCAAGACTCAAGTGAAAGTGAAGTAGAAGAAAAGGCCAACATGTTCTTCATGACACTAGGAAGTGAGGAACAATCTTCCATTCAATGTCACCATTTAGTTTACTTTAGTTTAATTAGAAGATTTTATTATGTACTTGAATTTAGAACAATAAAACTTAATGAATCAGTTAACTTAAATTACCCAATTGTTGAAGTGTTATTAGTTCAATTGTAGGTATATTCATTTGTTTATAATACTACGATAGTATTTATTTCTTAATTGTAAATATTTATTATATTACTTATGTACAATATGTCATTATACTTGAAAGCAGTCTGATAACACTTATGAAAAAAATTTCTGTATAACTACTGGTTTCATGCGTAATGAACAATATGCTATTTATGAATGGGTGTTGTAGAAGCTTAATAATTTATATTTTGATGTTCTCGAACCCGCAATAGTTATTACCGATAAAGGGACAAGTTTGATATCTGTGATATCTGTGGTGTTTGATAAATCATACCATATGCTATGCAGGAAATATATTGAGTAGAATATCGAAAGAAAATTAATTTTGATAATCAGTAGGCTCGCGGCTTAAAAGTTTGTACAAATAACCTGAAGAAGATTAGTGAACTCCGAAGGCCTTGAAGCCTCCGCCTCCACAGCTACATCATTAGAAGGTCGGCTCTTAGGAACCTGAAAAGACTTATCCTCGTTGTCGACTGCCTCCGACTTACCACCCTCGCCACTCTACTTCCACACTCAATAAGACCACCTTCTCTCCCTGTACGCTTTGAAGACAATACATGAACAACCTTTCTCTCCTCAATTGCCCCTTCATCCGCCTCCTCCTCCTCATCCCCTTGAACATCCCTACCCTGTACCTCATCCTGAACATCTAAACCCTCACCCTCTCCCTAATCTGAACTGTCTCCTCATCACCATCTAAGACCAATGGGTGATACAACGTATCGGGAACTTTGGAAGTGGATGTTGTACGAGGAGATTGATATAACTTTGGTCACGAGAAAATGATGAACCTTGGTAAGAATGAGGTTGTGGTAATGAAGAATGCTGGTATGTTAATGATATATGTGGATCGTGAGGCATCTGAACTCTAATGGAGCGAAGACCCATGCGCATCAAACCCATGAAACATCACATGAGGAGGAGTGGTAGATACGTTGGACATGCTATACCTACTCCTAAGCCCCTTAGAAGAGACTTCGAGTCCAACCGCTCTTATTTGCAATCAGATCTAAGCCTGGATCTCTACGTTGTGGCTGCATCAGATCCATCTAAACTAATTTCAAAATTGGTATAAATAATATGTATGTATATATTTTCATAATTCTTAATAAATTATTCATAGTCTAATTCAATTATTTCTTACTATTTATTATTCATTATTAATTGAATTATTTTATTTGTAATTAGTATTAACTATATTGTAAAAAGAATTCAAAACTAAATATTTATATCAAACTAGACTATGAAATGATTAAATTAATCTAACTATTTTAAACAAACTAAATTATTCAAATTATTATTTAAAATTATTAATTAATTTTTATAATTATTTAATTGAATTATTTTATTTGTAATTAGTATTAACTATATTGTAAAAAAAATTCAAAACTAAATATTTATATCAAACTAGACTATGAAATGATTAAATTAATCTAACTATTTTAAACAAGCTAAATTATTCAAATTATTATTTAAAATTATTAATTAATTTTTATAATTATTTAATTATTATTTAATGTTTATGCAATAATTTATTATCGTTATAATTTTCAGTTTAATTTTAATTATATTTTTGAAGTTAATAACTAAATATTTAAATTAGATTATGATTAAACTATGAATTATTAAACTAACTAATTTATTAAAAAAATTCCTAAAAAACTAATTTATTCAAATTATTATTTAAAATAATTAATTAACTATTAAATTATTTAATCTCTAAATCTTAATTAGTTTCTAAATTACTTACTATTTAAATTAATAAATATATTAATTAAGCTAAACACAATTAAACTAAATGCATAGACTAATACAAAATTATCATTTATTATATAATGAAACACTAATAACATTATCGAAATGAAAAATCAATCATTCTTAAAATTCTAATTACAATCGAAATGAAAAATCAATCATTATTAAAATTCTAATTACAATTAACTACATCATAAAACATACTTAAATATGAAATCGACTAAATAACTAATACAATGGTATAATATATAGTAAGAACAATTAGTATAACAACATAAATAATATATTAATTAAAAATTAAAAAAAATGAGAATTGAAAAAAAAAAATGGGTAAAGGATGTACCGTTCTTGTCATGCATTAATTGATGGTACACCACTCTCATTGATGCATCAATTAAGTACGTAATCTCTCGACTCGATTCTACTCAAAATATAAATAATTGTATATATATATATAGTTCTTTTTAGCTTTTCCACTATTGAGTTTACATAATCTTCTTAAAGTAGAGAGAATTTAAGGAAAAAAAATGTAGAAAGCGAAAATGGACAAAATGAATTTTGACGTGATAATTTAATAATTTTATTCGGAAATTTATAATTTTGAACCGAAAAAGCTAAAGGAAAAACATCGTACGTCATAGCTGCATGTGTAGGTCCCAAGCAAAGGTCATTCTTGAGGACGTGTCGACTTCTCATTGGACTTCTGACAAGCATTTCAGCTTCTTCGTTAAGCTTCGTCCGAAAAAGGAAAAACCAATATTACCCTTATTACCCGGGGAATTTTGCCGTGGACAGAGTGATAAATTCAGCATCAGAGAATGGCATTTCAGAGATTCACAAGCTTCTACGCGGTATATGCACGGAATTGAAACGAGACGCGGTCTCTCTCTCTCTCTCTCTCTACCTCGCGCTCTCTTCCAAGTCAGCTCGTGCTTTCCTTCTATGGTGGATTTTTCTCTCTCCTCTCTCTCTCTCTTTCTCTCTACATCTTTGCTGCTTTCTGTGATGCTTCCTCCGCTACGAGATCCATACGGAGCTGGGCCTTCGAAGCCCCACTGAATTTTCCTTGAATCTTTATCTGTTCACGAATTTCGCCCTAGGGTTTTGTTCTCGTTTTCACCCTTCCTAAAAATCCCCCAAAATCTCTCTAATCCTTTCTCCTTTACCATTTTAACCTAATTGTATCTCTCCAGATATATATATATATATATGTACTGAGTTAGTGGTATCTTTTTCTTCTATTGAATTAAGAAAAGTCTTCGATAACAGTGATGGCTGTGCTTCCGGTTAAATCGCTGCCTGTGGGCTATAGGTTCCGGCCGACGGACGAGGAGCTAATCAATCACTACCTGAGGCTGAAAATCACTGGATTCGACAAAGAAGTTAACATTATTCGCGAAGTTGATATCTGCAAATTGGAGCCTTGGGACTTGCCTGGTAATTAACTTTATTGCGATTATACCCTTTCTATTGTGCAAAGATTTAGGTTTTACGCCCTGAGCATTCTTTTCATGGGGGAACAAGAGCTCGAGTGCGAGATTTTCAGAAATGTGGGTTAATTTTGCTGTGATTCTAGAATTATAACTGTTGGGTGCTCAGATTGTAGAAGAGGGAGATAATTGCGTATAGGATAATAATTTTCCCTGTTTTACGTTGTCAAATAATTTCAAATTTTTCTTTAAAGAAATTTGTAATTGTGCTTAATTGCGTTGGAGAAACTAATTTAGCATGTCTCTGAAATTTTGCAGATTTGTCGCTGGTAGAGTCATATGATGATGAGTGGTTCTTCTTCTGTCCCAAGGATCGGAAGTACCAGAATGGCCAGCGGCTGAACCGAGCTACTCTGAAGGGTTACTGGAAAGCCACTGGTAAAGATAGGAATATTGTTTCGAGGAAAGGAGTGAAGATTGGGATGAAGAAGACTCTGGTCTTCTATACTGGGCGTGCTCCAGATGGAAAGAGGACTAATTGGGTGATCCATGAATACCGTGCAACTCAGAAGGAGCTTGACGGCACCCACCCTGGACAGGTTCTCTCTCTCTCTCTTTTCCTCCCCCTCCCCCTCATTTGAAGGGAGCTGTTAACATGTGAAGTCTTGGAGGATAAATGGTTTACAGGTTTATGAAGTCGAGTCTAATAACCTTAATTGAGTTGTTAAAACTTTTGATGAAATGGAAAGATATATTTGTTGTTCATGGAACTCCTGATGAAATAAAAAGATATATTTGTTCTTCAATGGTTCAAATTGTTGCTCCTTGAGAACTCAGCTGTTGGGATGAGGGGGGGGGGAGGTTGTTTCCTCAATCTTTATGTTCTATACAGAACTTTTGCCATCTTACCATAGAAAGGGAGTTCTTTTTAAGATTCAGATATTCATTGTTTCTAAATATGAAACGTACAGTGAAAGGTTCTATATGACTTTGGGGAGGGAATTTTTTCTTCTCTCTATTTTGTTTTCTCTATTTGCTATTTCATGCTAATTCGTATATTTTGTCCGAATCATTCTGTAGTTTCTAGATTTACTAGTCTACATTCTCATTGCATTTGCGTTATGCAGGGTGCTTTTGTGCTTTGTCGTCTATTTAAGAAGCATGACCTTAGACTGGATGAGAATGCTGAAAATTCAAACTGTGATGACGTTGAACCAAATCTTTCGCCCCCTACTGTAGTCAAGTCACCTGCTGAAGACGAACATTTTGAGACTTTAACTCCATCTTTTGGTGGCCAGGCTGAAATGCCACCATTATCTAAGGAAGGTTCTCCAGCTAATTTAGGAGATGGAGCTGCAGTTGTTGAGCCATTACCTATTAACTGGCACAACAGTGGCTGCAATGATTGCAAAACTGAGGATCAAGTACTGGAGTCCATTTCTTTTCCAGTAAGTAGAACCATAGACCCATCTGGCAAAAAAAAAAAATAAAAAAGAAAAAAAGAGTAGAACCATAGACTCAATAAGTGATAGTATTCTATTTCATGTTATTTCTAGGGTTTTTTTGGGGTTAATTGAGATATATTTTGCTCCTTGTTCTATACTTCAGCCAGATCCGGAGCTAGAGAAAGCATTAAGAGATCTTTGTGAACCTATGCCAGAGTCGCTGGATTGGAAAATCTTCTCTCCATTGCACTCTCAAATGCAGGTGGAGCTTGGATCTTCTTACTTATACAATCCTGTCAATTGTGATGTTAGCAACAATACTATGAGCACACCGTTTCAATATGGAACGAATGCTCTTGACATTAACAAATTCTTGAATTCAGTATTGGTTAACACAAATGACTCTCCGAATGAAGACTCTGGCATATACTCAATCTCAGCTGTTGAGTCTGGAACCCCAGAGGTCATTGATGGAATAAGCAGATCTTTTGTTAAGGATACTGGATCATGTAGTGAGTCCGAGGCCGAAGTGACTCAGCAACAGGTACAAAAACTCGATTCTTTTAGGCTAAGAGTACTTTGCGTCTTCAGCAGAAATTTTCTTATGACTTTTAGATATTATGTGTCTCATTGGATTACTTAATCGGGTTATGATTTCATTGTCGCCCCTTGACTTTGTACTGGTAATTGATTCAGGTTGATCCAGGTTTTTCTGAAAGTGAATTATTAATGTCACATATGGAGCAGGACACTTCCTTCAAGGCAGATATTACTTCACAGTTGCCATTCAAACAGCAAGAGGCATACAGATCTGGTTTTAGTACTGGCAACCAAGGGAGACAGTTGAACGTTTTGGGAAATGAGTATCTTGGATACAATTCTACTTCTGCTTCTTTTAGTGGTTATCAGGTCCCTGATTTTTTAAATGCTGAAGGGCCTGGAGGTTGTGGTACTGCATTAGTTGGTGATAATGGTACAGGAATAAAGATCAGGAGTCGCCAAGTGCAGAATCCTTCTGGTGCATCAAGCTTTGTAGTCCAGGGAAGTGCCCCACGAAGAATCCGTCTGCAGAAGAAACTTCAGGTTGGACCTGTCAGCTGCAGCATGGCTCGAGGCTCAGTTCATAGCAACACAGATAATAAGGGACCATCTACAGAACTTGAGGTGAGATTTCTGGCCTTATGTTCATAGATTTTAAAGCTTCTTGCGGTTAGTAAACCTTCCGGGTCTAATTCGCAGGATGAAAAAGCTAACAAGAAGTTGGATGACGGTGATGCTTTTGCTCCTGCCATCACAAATGAGATACCGGCTATACTTCTTCAAGAATCCAAGGCGACTGAGGATTTGAGCGAGCCCATCGGAGATTTTGTTACTGGTGGTGGAAGAGATAGTCCCGTGTGCTCGAAAGTGCACAAATTGTCAATGGCCCTTGTGTATATGCCCAAGGTGCTTGTGATGGTGAGCCTGGTGGTAGTGGTTTTTGGTGGTGTTTGGGGAGGGTTGAGATATATTTACTAGGCTGGAGAAGGAATTTGGCCTTTTTGGCTTTTGTAAATGGAGTAGCATTGTGAGGCTTCCTTATTTTAGTGCATTGTGCTGGTGTTGGTATTAAACTTCTGTAGTAACTCCGGATATCATGGATAATAATATTAGTTTAATATATATATATATATATATATGTATGTATGTATATTTTGTATGTAACTCTTTTGTTTTATAGATGGAACTGAAGCACATTTTGTATATAACTCTTTTGTTTTATATTCATTTACTTGCCAGTTCCATGTTTATGTTGGAGGTCCATCATACATAACAATCTAGCAAGAATTGTAAATTGTCCTGAGCCTGAGGGGATAATAAAACTGACCGTTTGTTGGTGAGGTTGGGCTACTGAACTAATTGGAAGATAGATGTTAACTCTTATCAATAGAACAAAAGCTCATTGGTAACACAACAACACCTACCACCCATATATATATATATATATATATATATTAGGAGGAGTAGGTATTTATCAATTTGGATGTCATTTTCTTCTACAAATACCAAGCGTGTATATTGTTTTATTTTGTTTCAAGGCTTTTTAATGCAATGCGAATTTGTAATGGGCCAAAAACTTAATACTAACTAAGAGTGAGTCAGGAAGAAACAGGGTGAGAAAGGCCCAACAAAAGGAGGCAGATATATAATTAAAACAAGATGGGGTGAGAGAGGCTCGAACTCTCGACCTCAGGATCACTCGCTTTGCTATGAGACCTACGCGCTAGCCAACTGCGCCACCACCCTTCTTCTACGTCATTCATCGCTCATAATTATAGATCTCTTCCTGGTCACTGGGATGAATTGGGGACCAGGCGGTTTATGGTGAGGGCTGCAAGAGGGTTTTCAGTCATCAACAGTTTCTAATGGCGGAATTCCTTTGGATCAAGAGAAGTAGATAAGACAACAAAAAGAGAAGATCAGTCATTTTAATAGTAAATTTAAGTAGTAGTTTTTTGGGAAAGAGACGACAGAGATATACTACATAGTAGTAGAGGATTTTCATTTTTGTTAGCAACAGACTCTTCCACTGCTGCTCATTTGACGCCAATAGATACTTCAGATGTCTTGATTTCTTAATTATAATCCATGACTACTTCCAACTCTAGAAAAGACAACATGTGTATGATCGAAATTTTGACCAATTTGTTATTGTGGATCAGTTTCTTGAGCTCAGTTCAGGGCACCCATGATCAAGATTATGCAAAGCAGATTCTGAACTTAGCCAAAAAAGACAAGGATTGGCTAGTGTCAGTAAGAAGGAAAATTCATGAAAACCCAGAACTCAGATTTCAAGAGTACAATACCAGTGCTCTTATACGTTCTGAACTCGATAAATTGGGCATTTCCTACGAATACCCTTTTGCCAAAACTGGAATTGTTGCTCAAATTGGTTCTGGTTCTCCCCCGGTTGTTGCACTCAGAGCTGACATGGATGCCCTTCCTTTGCAGGTAATTTTGTGGGTAATCAAATTATTTTCTCCTTTTTGAATATTGTTAATTGCAAATTTGTTTAATCAAGCAGGAGCTAGTTCAGTGGGAACATAAGAGCAAGATTGATGGTAAGATGCACGGATGTGGACATGATGCCCACACAACAATGTTGCTTGGTGCTGCTAAGTTACTTTATGAACGAAGGAAAAATCTCCAGGTTAGTCTAGTAATGTTCTGCTACTTATTAATTGTATACAGTTTGAGTTTAAAAGAAATGGTAATTGAGTATCATTTTGAATAAGCTGGATTATTACCTAAAATGTAGAATGCATGAATCAGAATCTCATGATGGATAACCACTATTTCTTAGCCCTGTTTGGCAGAACTATATACATTTAATCTTGGACAGTATATTTATGAGGCTGAATAAAAAAGTCAAAGAAGTCTGCTTCTCCATTGATGGACACACATAAGTTCCCAGTCATTTGTGATTAAGAAGAAATGGTAGATATTCACTTGTTTCATTCCAAGTTTACAAACTATAATGAAGTTAATGAACTTGGGATTGTCCGTCCAATTGGCAAATAATCTAAAATAGCAGCATGTAGCAGTCACTTATTCTGATGTTTTCATCAATTTTGCATCTTTGTGACTGGAATTGTTTCTTAGAAGGTCTGTTAAAACAAATTATATGCATTCTCTACTTTTACATTGTTCACTTATTGAACAAAATCAAAATTAGGAAGATTGTACTATGCAGGCATCAATAAATTTGACCTAACGTAGAACAAGATGATAATTTTTCTCTACCTTTTTCGGTATTATGCTGTTCAGTTCGTCAAATTTGGGCACTTTATGCAACTGCAAATCTCCTCCTGGAATATCAGTTGACATCATTACATGACATACTGCATTGAAAATGCCTCTTTTTTTCTATGGTTATTATGCATGGAGACCTTGTATCAAGTAGATTTGGTAACATATTCAAGTTTGTAATGAAAGGGAACTGTCAGACTTCTTTTTCAACCAGCTGAAGAGGGAGGTGCTGGTGCATCTTACATGATAAAGGAAGGTGCTCTCGGCAATGCAGAAGCAATATTTGGAATGCACGTTGATTATACAATTCCCACAGGAAGCATATCAAGTATATCGGGCCCTGCTTTAGCTGCTGTGTCTTTCTTTGGAGCAAGGATTGAAGGAACAGGCGGACATGCTGCAGAGCCTCATAATAGTGTAGATCCAGTGCTTGCTGCGTCCTTTGTGATTCTGGCTTTGCAAAACCTTATATCTAGAGAAGTTGATCCGCTCCATGGTCAAGTATGTTACTTTATTGTTTTCTTCCCTTTTCGCTTTTTTGTCTAGCTTTAAATGGCTGAGTTTCCTCTCAGAATGTTGTTAAACTTACCAAATTATTTTTTCTTTTTCTTTCTAGGAATGTTTAGTATTGTCATTACTCTAGAATACTACAATTAAAGTACTGCCAGTACTCTTATGGGTTTCCTGTAGGTGCTTTCTGTAACCTATGTTAGAGGTGGGACGGCATTCAATATCATTCCGCCATATGTCGAAATCGGAGGAACTCTTAGGAGCCTCACAACTGAAGGGTTGAATCAACTAAAGAAACGGGTGAAAGAGGTAATGATGTAGTCCTTTTACCAGCGTTTTGCACCCTTCAGTTAGGAATTCTTGAGGGCACATAGCAAATAGTATAGATGGAATTGTGACTTTTTTGTTCACTTTCTATCATTTTCTCGTATTCTTATCCTCTTGTCTGTGTTCTTTTGTTGGGGTTAGGGATAGGCATTGCCTAGAATTGAACTATCTTGGACAGTAAAAATCATTTTGTATGTCATATTCATTTTTGTCTGTTCTTTACTATGTACTATTCTCTAAATTTCTGCCACTTGATTTTACAACCGGATGCTTTTACCTAATGTCTGTAAACTACCGTATTGCTATTCTATGATCTTTTCTTTAATCTCTTTAGTTCTGAAATCTTTTGCCACCTATGTGCGGCTTACCTGATAGTTTTCTTTGAGTCATTCCATGAACTTTTAAAATTTTTTACTTGGTGCACAAGCTTATTTGTATGTTACAGGTTATTGAAGGGCAAGCATCTGTACATAGATGTAAAGGATACGTTGATATGAAAGAGCTCGAGTTCCCCATTTATCCAGCTTGTGTGAATGACGAAAACTTGCATAAACATGTGGAAAGAGTTGGCAGAGTCCTTTTAGGTCCTGAGAATGTCAAAGATGGTAAAAAGGCTTTAGCTGGTGAGGATTTCGCCTTCTACCAAGAGATGATTCCAGGAGTGATGTTTAGCATAGGAATTCGTAATGAAGAAGTGGGTTCAATTCACTCTCCGCATTCTCCTTACTTCATTCTTGATGAAGATGCCTTGCCAATTGGTTCAGCAGTACACACTGCTATAGCAGAAATGTATTTGAATGGTGGAATTCTTTCTTCATGAGATATTAAGCTGATGATCTAGAATTATTTAACTGCCTTTAGGGCCTGGTGAAGTTCCAAATTCCATTGTTTTTCTGCCCAAAGAATGTGTTCCACAAATACATCTCTCCTAGAGACGATTGTTTGGTAAAAAATCTGATACAAAATGATAGAATTTTACTGTATATATAGAAATGTTGTTTCTACGGCAGGCATTTCTGTATGTCCTAAACGGATGGTTCAAGGCAAAATTGTAAGGAAGATCCCTTGTGTTGTGAACTTTTAGGTGCAAAAGAATTGTCCCAAATATCATTATATTGTCTTCTTAGAGATCTTTCTTTTTAGATGTTGGAAAATATGTATATCAGGTGGAGGGATTTGGGCCAAACAAAGAAAAAAGCTGGTGACGAGATGAATGAGTGCCTGCAAAAACAGATTATACATCCCCTGCTGCCTGTAATAGTCCCAAAAAAAAAAAAAACATGGTATGGGGAGAAGAAGCCATCCTAGTAAGTTAGCCGGACCCCATTTGCAATATACACTGAAATCCTTTGCACCTCCCTGTCTCTCTCAATATCACTGATAAACCAAGTGTGTTTGTTTCGCTTCACTTGTCTCCTCCATACCCTCATATGATCCACAATCTGCATGCCATATCTCAATGCAGGCATCCCAGATATGGATGGGACCCACTCTTATTCTGAGGAATTTTTTAGAAATGTTCGGTGTATGAATTAATTTGGACTCGACCTACAAAGTATCTATAGAACTTAATTTTTTATTCAGAACTAAGAATTAATTTTTTCTTCAAAACTAAGAAATATTTGATATTTACAAGTACAAAGTTCTGATTAACTATAATTCTAAATAATTGGACTCGATTTACAAATTATCCCATATTTTAATTCTTTGTTAAGAATCAAAGTCTAACTCTAAACATTTTAAAGTCTTATGATATCATGATAAATATTTCAATTTACTTAATAAATCGGACACTAATTAGCTACCGTGTCAAACTATCATATTAAAATTAAGTAGAATTATTGATGTGGTAATGAGAGTTCACATCACATCATATCAGTAAGGTAGGTTTGATAAGCATTTGAGGCACATGGATGAACGTGTATGGAGATTATTAGTAGCCATGAATTCTTTTGTCCGGTGCCAATGCAAGGAGGTCCTAGTTTTCATTGTTCTTGGAGTTTTGCATCATCATCATCATCATCATCATTTATGTTATGATCTCTCTTAGTCAAAGATTCACTAATTCCTTCTTCCTATGACCCAATCCATGATCAATCATCTGCCTGGATTTTTCTTAAACGGACACAACACTATACCTTGTTTCTTCCAATTTACTAAGTACCAAACTCACTCCAGCTATAAAGTCATCAATCATCCTTATAGACATGCAAGCTTTTCGCCTTTATCCGGACCTGCTTCCCCGTCCACCATATCTTTCGCTTTGCTTATACCATCGGACAGTTATTTTTTTATTTTAAAAAACTCCACAAATATGATAATTAATTAATGAAATACTCCTCCCTTTCACACTCATATAGTCTAATATATCAAATAATACACTTTTTATAAAATTTAGACCTGATTTATGGGTGGATACACGAACTCTTTAGATCATAAATAAGATGTATGATAAAATCTTTCCAATTCCCAAGCAGTGAGGAATGCCAAAATGAATTTAGAAAATTCTATCATCTGTACATAAGACAATATATCTTATTCAAGTCTCTTAGATGGAGAATTGGGAGGGACTCCCTTTGTTACCTTGAAGATGGAGATTCTGTAAAAGGTCTAGACTTGAGCCAATAAATGGTTTTAGTTTAATAAAGCATCATAACATAAAATTGTCACCAACCATTGATCTACACAGACTTTCTCCATAAAATACTACACCATTTGGTCATGGAAATCATTAAGCTTTCAGCTCTCAGTCATCTCTCTTTAAACTTTTGTCTTAAAGAATGATGAGAATATACCATGTTCGGACAAACTAATATATCCAACACTATTCTTCTTTTACCCCTAAACTCCCCCTAAGATTAAAGTCATCTTTTGACCCTTGTGTCAAAAAAGACAAAAAGCAGTGGTGATGAGGAAACGCATGAAATTGAGTCATAGGAGGATGATGTACTCCTATAGCTAACAGAAACTACCCTCCTCCTCAGGTTAAACAAACTGAAATTCTAGAGGCTCAAATTTGACCCTTTCATTTTATAGAAAGAAATGATTAGCTAACAACACAATGAAGGGATTGGAGAAGAGAAAGAAAAAGGTAATTAATTAAAAAGTGAAGAATTAATGAATGAATGGGTGGTTGAGTTTCATTTCTTGACCCTACAAAAGCAAAATGTCTAGATGCCGCTAACCCCTTCTCCCTTCACCAATTAGCAGCCAGCAGGGGCCTCTCTGTTGAGAGCCCCACCTTTCAAGGATTAGAGGAGAGTAATCAGGATGGTCTGATCAAACCAATCAAAGAGACAAGTAC
This sequence comes from Catharanthus roseus, assembly GCA_028651295.1. Lineage (NCBI taxonomy): Eukaryota > Viridiplantae > Streptophyta > Magnoliopsida > Gentianales > Apocynaceae > Catharanthus > Catharanthus roseus. The sequence goes on along the minus strand of JAPQWS010000104.1, from coordinate 4,091,013 downwards.
ATAACCCTAAAACATATTTGATTCTTATGTCTATATTTGATTCTCAAATCTAAGTATTAGGTTAAAGAATAAAGAATCGTATTTAAGTGTATAGTATGTAATGAATAATTTAATAAAGAATATATATCTTTATACGTTTCTTTAGCTATAAGGAAAGTAATCAAGATGGTATAGACTAAAATAATCAGAGATAAAGAAATAAGTTTTAAATATTAAAAAAAAATTCTATACTTAAATAGTACTGAGCTTTAAGAACTAACAATTGTGTTTAAGTGCATAGTATACAATAAAATGAAAAATATACTAAAGGATATATATTTTTATGTTATAATTTTAACTAAGTCTAGACACAATATAACAAGAATAAGGAAGAAATATAAAAAAAAATAATAGAGAGAAGAAGAAAGGCAAAGAAGAGACTCAGAAATTTAGAATCTGATTGTATTATTAATGTCTTACATAAGGTCCTATTTATAGATATAAGTACAAGAGTTAAAAGAGAAATCTTAGAATGAATGGGCTTGTTAGGGAGTCAAAGTCCATTAAGGATTAGGTCTTGGGAGTTCTGGTTCTCTTCAGGAAATGTACTTAGACATCCATTACGTATACATTAATTTCATAACACTCCCTCTTGGATGTCCATAACATAAAGGATATGCCTCGTTAAAACCTTACTAGAGAAAAAAACTCTATGGGAAAAACGTCTAGTGAAGGAAAAAGAGTACGCTTTTCTTTTATGTATAAAATCTACTCCCCCTGTTGAGAAGATCTCTTTAAATCTTTTAGTCGATGCATGTCAATTTTATAGATCAATTTCGTAAATATTGAAGTCGACAATGCCTTAGTGAATAAATCAACCAAACTGTCACATGACCTAATTTGTCGCATATCAATTTCATCATTTCTTTGAAGTTTATGAGTAAAGAAAATTTTTGGTGAAATATGCTTTGTCTATGAAAACAACATTATCCTTATATAAGATTGTTGAAATTTCTTTTTTTTGGAGGATAAATTACAATTATCTTGGATATAATGGACTAATGATCTTGGCCACACACATTCTCTGCTTGTCTCATGGATAGCTATTACCTCAACATGATTAGAAAAAGTAGCAACTAGAGATTGTTTTGTGTTACACCAATATGTGGCAGTATCACCATATGTAAACAAATATCCAATTTGAGAACGAGCTTTGTGTGGATCGAATTGATATCCAGCATCAGCATATCTAATTAATTTCGAACTGAATTTATTTGAATAAAATAAGTCAAGATGATCATCCATTGGAGATACCGTAGGACATGTTTTACTCCATTCCAATGTCATCGAGTTTGAGAAGAATTATATCTTGCTAACAGATTTACAAAAAATGCAATACCTGGTTGTATTGTTTGCAAGATACATTAGTGCTTCTATTGCACTAAGATATGGTACTTCAGGATAAAAAAAGTTCTTCATTATCCTGTTGTGGTCTAAAAGAATCTTTCTTAGTATCTAAAGATCAAACGACCATTGGACTAGTCAAAGGATGTGCTTTGTCTATGTAAAATCTCTTTAAGATATTTTCAATATATATAGATAATGAACAAACATTCCATCTTTAAGATGTTCAATTTGTAAACCAAGGCAAAACTTGTTTTTTCCCAAATCCTTAATTTCAAACTCTTGTTTCAAGCAATCTTTTGCATCAGAAGCTCTTCAAGAGTTTCAATAAGGTTAATATTATCTACATATGAAACAATGAACAAAGCCTTTTTCAGTTTTCTTAATGAAAACACATGGACAAATGGGATCATTTTTATATCTATTTTTCAATAAATATTCATTAATGTGATTGTAATATATAGACTAGATTTTTTCAATCCATACAAAGACTTGCTAAATTTGATTGAATAATTTTCTTGAGTACTTAACTTACATGCTTCAGGCATGTTAAATCCTTCAAGGACTTTAATGCAACTTTCATTGTCAAGTTCTCCATGCAATAAAGCAGTTACTACGTCTAGCAGATACATATCTACTTTTTTATGAACAACTAAACTCACAAGATAACGGAATGTAATTGCATCGATCACAAGGAAATATGTTTCTTCATAATCAATTCCAGGTCTTTGCGAAAACTCTTGTGCTACAAGTTGTGCTTTATATCTAACAATCTCATTATTTTCATTGCGGTTTCATACAAATAGTCATTTAAATCCAATGGGTTTCACTCCTTTTGGAGTTTGGACTACATGTCTAAAAACTTCACGACTTTTAAGAGAGTTTAATTCTGATTGAATCGCATCTTTCCATTTTGGCCAATCTTTTTTATTCCGACATTCTTCAACTGATTTTGGTTCAAGATCCTCATTATTACTTAAAACATCAATTGCTACATTATGTGCAAAAGCATTGTCTAGAATCATTTCTCTATGATTCCAATATGTTTCTGTAGCAATGAAGTTAATTGATTTCTCTAAATTTTTACTATTTTCAATAGTAGGATCTTCTTTCTTAGTTGTCTCTTGGTCCTTTTTATCCAATCATTCAAGATGATTACTTTGATCATTTAATCCTCTTTTTTTTGTAAGGATTTTTATCATTGGACCCAAGAGGTCGGTCCACTTCTGGCGTGCATTGGACTCATTTGCTATATCATTTTCATTTTATCCTACAAGGACTTCAACTTGAATAGGATCATCTATAGTAGGGATATGCAACTTTGTTACTCTTGTGGAGTCGGCAAAAGTATCAGGCAATTGATTTGCAATTTTCTGCAAATGAATAATCTTTTGAACTTCAAGTTCACTTGCCCTTGTGCATGGATCAAAATGATTTAATGAAGATGTTGCCCATGTAATTTCTTGCCTTTGCTGTTTCTTTTCTCCCCCTAATTTAGAAAAAAAATGTCTCATCAAATTGACAATATATAAATCTTGCAGTAAATAAATCTCTCATTAAAGGTTCAAGATACCTTATAATTGAGGGAGATTCATAACCAACATGTATCCCCAATCTTCTTTGAAGACACATTTTAGTGCATTGATTTGGCACCATTGGAGCGTAAACATCACATCCAAGAATTCTCAAATGGTAGATGTTGGGTTCAGACCCAAACACTAACTGCAATGGAGAATACTTATGATAATGAGATGGTCTAATTCGTACAAGTGTCATAGCATGCAAAATAGCATGTCCCCAAACAAATATGGGGAGTTTGGTTCTCATCAACAATTTTCTAGCAATTAATTGGAGGTTTTAATAAATGACTCAACTAGTCCATTTTGTGTATGAACATGAGCTACAAGATGTTCAATAGTAATGCCTCAAATAGATATACAATAGGCATCAAAAGCATTGGAAGAGTATTCTCCAGCATTATCAAGGCGAATTTTCTTAATTGGATAATTAAGAGAAATTACGCCCCCAGGCGAATTATTTGGGCAAGTAATCTCACAAACGCTAGGTTGCGAGATGATAATAAACGTATATGCCACCTCTAGTGTATGCATCAATTAATACCATAAAATATTTAAATTGTCCACTTTGTGGATGAATAGATCCACAAATATCACCATGAATTCTTTCTAAAAATACTGGAGATTCAACTCCCAGTGTTGTTGATGAGGGTCTAATAATTAATTTCCCTTGAGAACATGCAGCACATGTGAATTCATTTGAATTCAAAATTTTCTCATTTTTCAATGAATAATCATGCGCATTTTCTATAATTTTTAGCATAATTATAGACCCAGGATGGTCTAATCGATTATGCCAAATAATAAAGTTATTTGGGTTAGTAAACTTCTGATTTACTAAATAATACATTTTTATTGCATTAATTTTGGCATAATATAAGCCCGAAGAAAGTGATAGAAAATTTTCTAATGTTTGTTTCTTGCCGGAATATTTGTAGTGATACTTAGGTATTCATTACCACTTTCTTCCATAGTGATATCTATTTAAACGAATATCTTTAAAAATCAATAAACTTTTTTGAGACTTTGATGAAAATACCGCATTCTTTATGGTCAATATTGTACTTTTAGGTAAAAAGATATTAGCTCTTCCGGAGCCTCCAATTAACTTTGCATTACCACTTATAGTATGCACATTTGTTTCTCCCAAATTTAATTGAGACAAATATTTCTTATATTTTAATATTGTGTGTTTAGTTCCATTATCAATAATACATATGTCCACAAAATTTTGCCATTTTAGAAGATGGGACAGTAGCCATATCTGAATAAAAATAAAATATAAATATAATAACTTTCACATTGGAAATAAACATAAATAAAAATTACATCTAAAAAACTAAATGAAATTACAATTAAAAAAAATGAATAAACTAACATAACTAAAATTAAACAAATGAGTCACTCTTTCCTAACATGTCCATCACCAATCAGTTGATCAATCTTCCCTTCAGGATATTCAAAATAATCTCCAACATTCAAGTGCATCACATTCACTTGAGCATCATCAAAGTAATCACCACCATTGTCATCAAGACGAGAAGCGAAATTGACCTCAGTACTTTTTATTTTATTTTTCATTGATGATTGATAGAGTTTAATTAAATGTTTGGTCGTACAACAGGTACGTGACCAATGTCATTCCATACTGCATTTATAGCATATTTCTTCATGTTTTGCTGATGTCATATCTTTACATTTTTATTATTTTTCTCATTCTTTTGGTGATTACCATAAGAGATATACCTACCACGACCACGTCCGAGGCCTCTTTCACACCTATTATTATTAATTCTAGTCGCATTCACTTTAGGGATTGGGATAAAATCAGTTGGTCAGGTCTCATGTTTTTTCATGAGCAGTTCATTATTCTGCTCAATAACTAAAAGGCATGAAATAAACTCTGCATATTTTTTAAAGTCTTTCTCTCGATATTGCTGTTGCAGTGCATATTCGAGGCATGGAAGGTAGAGAACGTTTTCTCTAATATATCTTCCTCAGTTATTTTTTCTCAACATAATTTCATTTGGGAAGAGATTTTGAACATAGAAGAGTTATATTCATTAATTGATTTATAATCTTGCAACCTCAGGTGCAACCACTCATCTTCAGGTGATCGAACATTTCTTTTAAACTATTCCATAAAATCAGTGGATCTTTCACGGTTAGGTATTCAGCCTTCAAGGCTTTATGAAGATGGTGATGAAGGAAAATCATTGCCTTGGCACGATTTTTTGATTTGATTATTTATTATTATTCTTAATGGTATTTTCCAGACCCATTGATTTAGGATAGATTTCAGTAAAGAATCCATGGCATATAATTCTTTTTCCGTGATATTTAGAACCAAAAACTCAAGTTTAGTAAGATTTGACATAGTTAAAATAAAAATTAAAAATGTTACCTTAAACTTTCGAAGAATAATTCTTCAATAATTTCTTCAAAATTTACGTCTCAAACGAACTTCGGTTAATACCAATCTAAGCTATCATGTTGATAACTAGTTATAAATTTAACCAGCCTGATGAGAGATAAGGAAACAAGTTTTAAATATTAAAAAATTTCCTATACTTAAAATAGTCCTGAAATTTAAGAAGTAAAAATTGTGTTTAACGGCATAATATACAATAAAATGAAAAATATAACGAAGAATATACATTTTTATACATTTTTTTTTTGAAAAATATAATTTTCAAATCCTTCTAGCTTGCACTACTTTAATATGAGTTCTCTCCTCTTTCTCCTTCTCTCGTCCTTCTCAACCGAGCTTCTTCTTCAGTCATCTTTATGCTTCTTCTCCATCCTCCTCTGGCCGGCAGATGGAGAGCCTGCGAGCTCTTCCTCTTTGTTGGTTAAGTAGAGAGTAGGGGTTTTAAAATTCTGGTCTAGTTTTCCTAGTCTTTTGGAAGAATAATTAGATCTATGTCTTAGATCATTTCTGATGGAGATTTGGATGGCAGATCTATTGTATGCTTGATTTAAATATGGTTGCTATTGTTTTTTTTTTGGTTTCTTGTTGGCAACGGCAGTGGTTTTGCCTTTGGTTGCCATCCGATTGCGCTCCTTCATGTGGATAGGATAGTGACGGATAAGACGTATTTTCTTTGTTACTGCTGGATCTATTATCATGATTGGCTGTTGTTGCCTCTAGACTCCTTTTTCGTTTTTTGATTTCTCTATTGATGTCGATGATGAGAAGTCTTTTGGTTTTCAATGTATACCCCATTAATTGTATTTCTTTATTGTTGAAATGAAACATGAATAGAACTTAAAAAAAAAAAAAACTTTCATATATCCTGCTTCAATTATAGTATAATATTTTAAGTTTAAAATTGTATTTTCTTATTTGGAAAATAGTGAATCTATGTACCCTGAATCGTGTGGAGGATGCCCAAAATCCATTAAACTCATAAGAATCTTAATGGAGAATGAGATGAAGTTAATTATTGGAAACAAATTGAAATGTGAGGTCAATCAAGAACCTAACATAGAATGAAATATGCAAATGGATTTGCCTCAAATATGGATGACTTGTAGCCCAGTTTTATTTGTTTCCTTTAGTTGAGAACTTGACATCTGACACTAACAATTAACAACCACAATATATATATATATATAAATAAATCTTTTCTTCATTCTTAGGTATTCCGCTACAGATTATATGTCCCATGCTGAGTCATTTCCACGCCAAACCAACCCAAGATGTTGGACTCACTCACCTTCGTATTGGTACAAAAAGAAAGATAAAGTTGCAATGTAACTTTCCTTTTGTAAATTACTCCTCCTCCTATTTTTTGTTACAAAATAAAGGTGATAGACTTACCCTACTTAACCACATGATTAATTACCTTCCACATGAATTTTGCCATTTGGTATTGATAAGACAGAAAATGGATAGAAAGAAATGTGTCTAATTTCCCCCTTCTCCTCCCATGTTCTTTTGTTTGGTAAGGTTGGTGAAGGGGGATCTTTGTGTGAAAGCATGTTCCTTTTTTTCTTTAATTGTCCACCTTCAAATGTCATTATATGATTTCAACCCCAAATATTACATATATATATAATTAACCTTTAACCACATCTAATGCATTATATATATTTTGATAGCTAATAAGTGAATTATTAATATTAATGTAAAATTACAAGTTTAATATTTGCATATAGTATTGATGAACATTAAAAATTTGTGGACTTTATAAGGCTAAATCAATCAGAGATAAGGTGACAAGTCTTAAAAAAAAATTTCAATACTAAATAGTGTGACATTTAAAAATTAAATATATATATATATTTGAGTACAAAATATTTAATAAATTATGCAATGAAAAATATTCTTATTTGTATATTTTTCAAATTCTTCTAACTCGTAAACGTTGTTAAATATTTTTACTTTTTAATATTTCAGATATCAAACTGACCCTGATTCATGTTTTTCGAATTGATTTGATGAGTACTGTTTTAATTTTAAAGGTCATGTGTTGAACTTGAACTCCCATCTTTTTATTATTCAGATAGTTTAAACATGCAAAGTAATAAGACTGCTTTAAACATTATATATATATATTTTTAAAGTTATTAATATCACACATAAATATTTATACTACATAAATATTTATACTAGATCTGTTACGGAATAAATATTGAATAGTGTTGGAATTTAAATTAATTGGTGGAGGAATCAAAGTGGTGATTCAGTAGGCTTGGTATTATTAGGCGCCAATCCAGTCCATATCAAATTCCTTGGTTCTGCTACTACTACTTTTGTGATATATTTATTATATAGGTATGTCAGTATCTTGAAGAAGAGAAGATGGAAAAAAAAAAATTATGGGGATTTATGCCATTAATTGCTTTGTTAGGGCAAACAACATTGTTTATAAAGAAATAAAAGGAGGGGAAAATACCGGGATTAGTAAAGAAAAAGAATGAGAAATAGGTGGTAAGGAAACAAGGCATGTGATACCAACTTGTGCATTTTCACTTCATCTTTCTTCTTTACACGCAAATAATTGATTGGGTCTTTCTTTAAGGCTTTCAGCATCCCTAAGTTTCATCTACTGCTCTGCTACCATCAAACTTCAAGTTACGATGTTTCAATTCAATCCAGCTCCAGCTCCAGCCCCGCCCCCACTGTCATTAATTGATTTTCCATTTGCCTGACTGTACTTTACTATAAAAAAACCCAAATCATAACCCTACGTGTCAACATTTAACCCAGTTTTCTTCTGAAATACTACTGGCCCGCACTGTATTCTTTCCTGTTTTTAATTTGTTATCCAAGAACATGCACCTCTCTGAATTCCTTTGAACCACAAATGAGTTTAAATGTTTACGGTACTTCCTCTATTGAATTTTAATCTTTTTAATAAAATACAAATTTAAAATTCAAATTTATATTTTATGAGTATATAATTTATAAATTTAAACTTTTATTTTAATAGATCTCCTGTATAATTTTAAATAGTCATCTGTTTTTATAGATTTCTCCTTTTTTTCCCCTTGTACGGAACATTCTAATTAAACATATAAAAAAAATTAACTGAAGGAGAAATATAATAATTAATCTTAAAAAAATTAATTAATAGAAACACTTAAAATTGGGAAAGAATATTATGATACGTGATTAAAGAAATTAATGAAAGACTTGATCACCACACGTAGCGAATTTTCTTAATTATAGTAAAATAAATAAATAAACAAATATAATATAAATAAATATATTATTATCTTATCGATTCGGTCTCGAATAAAAAGTATAAGTAATATAATACCTTATATCTATTTAACAGAAAATAATTAAATATAGATGAGTTTGGATTTCAAGTATAAAATTATATTCATACCCACTGTAAACATATCATCTAAATAAGGTACGAATAAAATTTAACTCATTTACAACTCTGTGTATGATACACAAATCCAATCAACAATATAATTCTTCTCTACTATTTTCCTCCGAGAAAATAATAATAACTTTAATGTCATGATAAATTATGCTTAATATGGTAGAATTTCTGTATATTTTAAGTATACTTTCAGTATGCAAATCTTTTATTAAATTTTTTTTCTTAGAATGGCAAATTACAAATATATATATATATATATTTTTAAAGTGAAGTGTGCTGAAAAATATTAAGAATATATATTTGTATGATATATCTTTTTAGTTTAGTTGTGTATAATTGTGTAGTTATTATTTGATAAGAGATTAATAAGTTGAGGCATACCTATAAAATTTTGGAAAAAGGACATTTGACTCTAAATTTGAAAAGTAACAATAATTTATATATATAATTAATTTCTCTCTTGTTTGAAAAGGTATATATCAATATATTATGTGGCTAAAATTATAATTTAGATGATGAAGGAGTATAAATAATGAAAAATAATTTCTATTCTTAATGATTGAAATAAAAATTTACTTGAAATTTCATTTATCAAATTTAATTGTGAAGGATAAAATTTTTTATGAAGAATTCATCATAATATACCTAATTCATGTATAATATTGTAAAAAATAGATAACAAAAGAAATAAAAGATTTAATACTTTAAAAGTGTAACAATACTATCTAGTCTTATTTTTTGAAAAGAAATTCTTTACTATTAAAATTTTATTAATTTGGTCTGAATTTTACAGAGAGAGAGAGAGAGAGAGAGAGAGAGAGAATATGAATGAGGGTGCAAGAATTTTGCTGTTTAAGTGTCCACGTTATGGGTTGTCTTGTTGTGGTTATTAGAATTAGTGGACAAAGCTGACAAAAGCTTGGGAGAAAGAAGGGGTGGTCAGTCATCACTCATGAGTCTTATTATGGTTAACATTTGCCGTGAACTACCTACTTAATTCAGACAAATTTGTGTGCTTTAGGTAGCTGATTATGAATTTCCCTTAAACTGGCAACTACCCCCCTTTTTTCCTTTTCTTTTTTTTTTTTCTTGCAGAATACAAAACAATAAACAATAATGTTAAAATCTGGGATTTGTGGCATGGCGTTCCAAACGCTCCAGGAAACTGTTACTTCTGTCCCCATGTTGCAGTTTTTTATTTTCACTCCCTATTTGAGGTACACATATTTTTAACGTGAAATTACAACCCAATTTTAATACTATATTAAAATTTGAGTTTGAATCTAATTCATTAAAAAAGTATCTTAAAAAAAGTGGATTGGCCAATCTTTCTTACTCATAAACTATTTATGTAAAATTCTCAACAAATAAAGAAACATCATCTGTTTAGTTCTAAAGAATTAGACTTTTACATAATATAACTTGATGATCTGCGTTTAAAGTTTATTTTTATAATTTACTTTCAAGATGCTTTGGTGGTGAAATGATAGACACGCGAGACTCAAAATCTCATGCTAAAGAGCATAAATGTTCGAATCCTCTTCAAGACATAATACGGAGAATGCTCATTGAATGAGCAATTCAATACTGATTCGATCCGAGCTCTTGGAATTGGAATAAGTTCGACAGCTAATCACAAAATCTTGACAATCTTCTCTATCTAAAGAATGGGGAGTCTGCTTTAAAATTGTCCGTCCTGCATTCACCTCCCGAGTAAATAATTTATAAAAATCTAAAAAAGATTATTCTATCTTTTAATATTTAAATTTCATAAAAAATTCACATGATTTGTTCACCAAGATGGCATAAAGGTGAAATAAACAATATAAAATATTCTATCCAAACAAAAACACAATGAGACTTGATTTAAGAAAAAATAAAAATTAATTTTCACATAAAGCACATCATATGTACTTTTTCACAGAATAATTTATAATATTTATTTTATTCTTCAGATTATTATATAGATATCCTGTTATCATATTTTTTATATAAATTAAATATTTGACGATAAAGTAATTTAGTTACGTTGTACTAAATTTAGTTGCGTTATACTAAATTATTTAGAAATCAAAAAATCATATTATATCCAGGTTTAATAATTAAAAAAAATCGTTTTTTAAATAGAAAAGTTGTGATAAATCCAGAAAAGGACAAACAATTCTCTCGCCCCCATATCAAGCTCTTATAAAGGTCCTCTCTGTATAAATGACTCTGCCTCCTTGGAATCTCCCTCACTTTTCTTTCTTCACCTTCAAAAGAGAAGAGGATTAAAAATCTGAAGAGGAATAAATAATAATAATAATAATAATATTATTATTAGCGGTAAAGGAAATGAAGAAAAGGTCCCCTTTTCTTTTTATTTGTATTTGTATGTATAATAGTAGTAGTAGTATTATTAGTTAGTGGCTCTGCATGTGCTCTGCCATCCCAGACTCTGCCTTTATACTGTAATAATCGCACCGTCCTCCTCCTCCTTCTTTTACATTCCCCATAATTCCATACATAAATACAACGTTGTTTCGCTTCCAAAAAATCCCCTCCTCTTTTCTCCTCAAAATTTTTGGTTTGTGTTCAGAAAGTTTGGGCCTTTTTCTTGTTCTTGAAAACAGGGAAAAACAGAGGGAATAATGGGTGAAGAAGCTAAACAGGTTAATTAGTAATTAGTCCCATTTAATTAATTAAGGATTTTTATGATGATTTAATATTTGAATTTATGTTTATTGAAATGTTTTGAGTTGGAATTTTTGAGCAGGAAGCAGGAGCTCCTAAGGAAGAGGTGAAGGCAGCAACTGAGGAAAAGAAAGAAGAAAAAACAGAGGAAAAAGCTGCTGCAGAGGAAAAGAAGGAAGAGGCACCACCAGCAGAGGAGAAAAAGGAAGAAGAACCAAAACCGCCATCCCCTTTTGTATTGTATGTGGATTTACACTGTATGGGATGTGCTAAAAAGATTGAGAGATCCATTTTGAAGATTAGAGGTCTTTTTCATCTCTCCTACTTGTAACTAATGCTCTGTTTTTTTTTTTTTTTTTTGTGAGAAATTTCAAGCCCAAACTACCTCCTATATATAACATAACAGGTGTTGAGGGGGTGGTGATTGATATGGGAACAAACCAATTGAGTATAAAGGGAGTAGTGGAGCCTCAAGCTGTGTGTAACACTATTGAGAAGAAAACAAAGAGAAGAGCAAAAGTATTGTCACCATTGCCAGCTGCTGAGGGTGAACCTATACCACAAGTTGTTGCTTCTCAGGTCTGTCTAATTTCATTTCCAAAGAAAGAATAATTTGGTTAGAGTTAGAGAAGAAGAAAAAAAGAAAGTAAGAAAGAAAGCTTCAAGTAATTAATAATTGTATATATAAAATGGTCGAATTTTACCAGGTGAGTGGATTGACCACTGTGGAACTTAATGTTAACATGCATTGTGCTGCTTGTGCTGAGCAACTCAAGAGGAAGATACTCAAAATGAAAGGTAACCTATTCTCCACTCCCCCAACCCCATCCCCAAAAACCAAAAAAAAAAAAAAAGTTAGCTAAAATATTGGTATATTCTTTTTTTTTTTATAATTTATTTGTCGTTTGGAACGAAAATATTCAGCCATTTTAATATATTTAGATGATAAATTAAAATAATAATTAAACTTTATTAAAACATAAAATTACAGTCTTAAATAAGGATAAAATTTACTCTAAATGACAGATAAATAGAATTAAGGTGGGGGAGTATCTGATAAGAGAGAAGTAACAGGTCTTTAACTTGCATTTTCTATCCTATCCTATGAATTATTAGGAATAAAAATGAGAAGAGGAAAATGATAGAGGTGATCTGAAATGTCAAATCCAATTGAGAGAAATTAATTATTGGAGTGAAAAGTATGTATCTTTTTTTCATGCATTCTAATTATATATATAATTCTGGACTGAAGGGAAGACAATATTCTTATTCCATTTCCTGTTGGAATATTATAATATCAAGTACAAAATTAGTAGGAAAAAAAAAAGTATTTCTATTGTTAACCAAAAATAAGAAAAAGGAAAAGTATTTTCGGATCCTCCTGCGTGACCAAAAGGTAATCCAATTCATCACCGTCCACATAATTTAATTTATCGACCGAGGGAGTCAACAGGAATCAATGTCCCAAATTAATTAATTAATTAATTTATTTATGAATTTGTTGAATTGAAGCGTTGAGAAAATTTTAATTTTAACAGGGGTTAGAACAGCGGAGACAGAATTGAGCAGCGGAAAAGTAACGGTAACGGGAACAATGGACGCAAACAAGCTAGTTGATTACGTCTACAGACGTACTAAAAAACAAGCTAAAGTTGTCCCTCAACCCGAGCCCGAAGAACCAAAACCCGAAGACAAACCAGCTCCAGCTGAGGAAGCCCAAGAGAAGAAGGAAGAAGCCCCAGCTGCTGAAGGCGGCGGGGGAGAAAAGCCACCGGAAGAAGAGAAAAAGGAAGGCAGCGGCGGAGATGCGGATGCAAAACCAGCAGAGCAAGGCTTAGGTGTTGAAAATAAAGAAGAGGCGAGTAAGCAGCAAGACGGCGTCGTAGAGACTATGATGATGAGTGACGAGCAAAGGATGCAAAAGATGATGATGTATAGTAATTACTATCAGCCGCTTTACTTCATTGAAAGAATTCCACCTCCTCAACTCTTCTCCGACGAAAATCCTAATGCATGTTGTATTACATAATCATCATCAATGTAATATCCATCTCTCTCTCTCTCTCTCTCTCTCTCTCTCTCTCTCTCTCTCTCTCTCTACATATATATATGGTTTATGATATTATGAATATGGTCCGGTGGCTCGTCGGAACCAACGGAGAAAGGGACACCAAATTTTAGTGAATGGTGCAGCCTGCAGCGCTATATATATACATATTACACTACTATGGATTTCTTGAGTTCACTAGTAATAGTATATATCAACGTGCGCACCTTGTTGGTTGGTCTACTCATTTTTCTTTTACCTTCACACGCAAGTGTGCCCATAACTCTTAAAGTCTTAAAGTTTTTTTTTTTTTTTAATTCTAAATTAAAAATGTTAAATCCGTGACTTTGAACTTCAAATATCAAGTTTATAACTTTAAAAAATATAATATTAGTCCTTCTATTGATATTAATGTTTTCCATTAAAATACTAATTAAAATACTAACTTGAAATATCATATGATAGTCACATGACCACTAACAAGAGCATTTTGATCAAATCAAATAAGAAATAATTAAATAAGTGTAAATGATATTTCTTTTTTTTATTTTATATTTTTGTTTATCTTCTCTTATTTCTTCATTATACTTAATTTCTCCATCTCTTCCTCCTCTAACTCTTCCCTATCCCGCCGACGAGAGATGCTCTCTCTCTCTCTCGTCATTGACGGGATCAAGCTTCCGCCCTTGCCACCATTTCTAGAATGAAGCTTTCTTCGTCACCTGCTGTTCTAATTTTTCGAAGATGACTTTTCAATGGCTTGGATAGCACTGGTTGCTTGGTCAATTGTTGCGCCTGAATAAGGTATAGCTTCGCCGAAAAGATTGACTTCTCTCTCTCTCTCTCTCTCTCTCTCTCTCTCTCTCTCTCTCTCTCAAATAATTAAAACATTTATAGCCCCTACGTAAATAAGTAGTTGCGCAGCAGCTACAAAGTAGGAATTCTCTCTCTCTCACACACACATGTAGAGGACTTTGGCGCATCAATGACAGGGGAACATATGGGTAGATTCTTGACTTAATTTCACTTTTTGAGAATATAATTGAAGACCTAGGCTAAGAAATTTTGGTTTCCTACTCTTGGTTCTATTCTTCCTTCTGATTTTTTAGTTTTATTTTTGTCTTATGTTAATTAATTCTTCCGAAGATCAAATTTCATTTTTCAATTCTGATGATTTTTTTAATTGTAATGCTTCGCACCATGTGCCAAAATTTTAACTTTTTTGGATAATTCAATTTTTTTATATATACTTAAATAGATGGAGTGTGTTTGATTCCATTGTGGTTCGGGCAGTCTCTTCCCTTGATGCTAGTGTATTGGCGAGGATTTTTTGTGGTTTGTATTTATCAATCGGTGATGGGGCTGATTCATTTGCTGTGGTGATCTAAGAGGCTTTTTGTGTGAGTATAGTTACAGATGAAGATTTTATTTTATTTTATTATTTTTGGAAGGGATTGGGGGGAAGGAGGGGGGGAGAGTTCACTGGGCTAAAATTCAGATAGATGTTCTCCATAATGAAGAAGTTTTCCACAATTAGACATTTTGAGTGATAACCAGAGATATTAGAATTGAGTAATCCTATGGCTTTATCTGGTTTTTTCCTCTAACTTCTTCTGAGTTTGTTGAGTAGATGTTGTTGGGCTTTCGGGATTACATGAGTGAACAATTTTTTTGAATTTCTATTGAAGAATCGACAATAATGTGAAGCACATTTATAGGGATGAATCAGTAATAAGAACATAGAGAGTTAAGGGTCACTGGCACACTTTACCCTATATATATATGTACATATGAAGAGAAGTTTCATATATATGTCATCTTTGATGGTTAATAGAACTTCAGGTATGGGCTATGCAACATGGGGCTCGGAATACCAGGCCAAGACACATAAAGGCTAGAAGACAAAAAGCATGTTAAGGCTAGAAATCATAACATAGAATTGGGTCGGGTCGCAAGGACCGACTCACGCGTCAAGAATTCTGGCAAAAAAGAGTCAAATACCACATTGAGTAGCAGCAGTCAACAGAAAAAAGAGGCTCCATATAAAAAGGTTCCTCTCTCCTCATTAATACTCTATGCAATATCAAGCAATTAATGCTATTTTACTCAGTTAATCCCTATTGATTGTGGACCTTAAGACTAACTTAAACATCAGAGTGCCTTTGGAGAGTAGATCCCTATCGATCTCTAATCATGTATCTAGTCTTGCAGGTATCAGACACGTGGCAGCTTGGTATTCATCAATTGATGCCTACTGTGTATGTCTGATTCTAACTTTCTAGGACCTAAAAAACTGCAATTTATAGAGCTTATGAAAGACGATTCCAACCACACCAATGAGTAGGGGGAGCTATCGCTCCGCTCCACACTAGTATTGATCAAACGAGTAAAGAATACACCTCAATAAGGGTAGGTCAGACCATGCCAGATGTTCTGTTCGCTCTGCAACAAAAGGCATTTATCATGTCCCTCTTCGGGATATAAGTACCGTCCGCCTCCAATAGCACACCGCTTGCTACTCCCGCACTGCTGACCCCCAACTCTATGTAAACAAAAGTATAGGCTATGATGAACGACATCAAAATTGCTGCACCTTTACGGGATGACCAATAGAATTATGTGAAACATAGCCCGTTTTCTGAGAGTATCAAAAGGCCCTCGTCTCAGATAAGTTTAATACATTGAGGTTTGATTGATATGATGGTACCACTGATCCTAACAAGCATCTCCAACATTTCTTAGCCTTGATGATGATACACAATGCCTCAGACATTGAGTTGTGCCGTCTTTTTCCTAGCTCTTTGCGGGACGCGGTCCTGGCGCCACGATCCTTCTTGGGCTTCCGAGAACTCGGGTAGAAGTTTCGTCACAATTTTGCAGTGCAATAGGAGATTATCCCAGCTTCCGATCATTCACTCACGATTAGGCAACAGCTGCAGAAAACCGTACAAACCTATATGAAAAGATTCAGCAAAGAAGCTAGGAAAGTCCCGAGTCTTAGTGACCAGGAACACATTCAGGCTTATAAATATGGGTTGCGCTCTTTGTCCCTCACTAAGGTTTTAGCTACAAAGCGATTACCATCTGTCAATGACTTACTTGATGTGGTGCATTAATTCATAAAAGGTGAATTTTGTGTGCAAAGCAAAAGAAAGCACTTAGAAGACAGATCCGGGGGACACCGAAGGAAAGAAGCCATTTCTAGCCGACTCAAGTCATCTGTTGATACAGGAACGACTATCCTATGCAGGATACATGCCATACCCCTCTCTAAAGCTAAGGTCTACACAAGACTAACAAGATCACTTCAGCACGCTCAAGTCTTCTCGCACCGAGATCCTTCACATGTCGAATTACTAGGAACTTTAAAAGTATCCCCGCGGATGACTTTACCCTCGGAACTAGGGCTGTAAACAGGACGGGTCTTATCCGTATCCGCACGGGTCTATACCTTTTTATAGTGGGTAAGGTTAAAATTTTATACCCGCATACCCGTACCCGTATAGATTTCATTAAATGGGTCTGGATAGGGCATGATAATACCAAGACTCGTGTATCCGTTATAATAAAATAATATATATTTATATATATTATATTATTTTATATTTTTTTATAATACATAATTTATACATTACTAATAGTCTCACTTTCATTATTTATTGCTCATTATTCTTTATACATTATTATTTACTGTTCATTACATTATTATTTACTTGCATCTTCTCTTCTTCGGCCACACTCTCACTCCTCTCTTCTTCACACTCTCACTCTTCTCTTAATCATGTTATAATTTTTATTTTAGAGTTATACATTGTTTTATATATTTTTTTGTTTAACAGGGAAAAAGTAGAAAAATGTCATACGGGTACGAGTATACCCAAACCCTACCATAGACCCTCGATGGTTAGGTCTAGGTCCATAAATTTTATACCGAGAGGGTCTGGGTCCATGTTTCACTATAAGGGTCTGGGAATACCCGTTTAGACCCCTGCTCGGACGGCAAATTTAGTCAAAATATTGCCAATTTCATAAGGACAATGGACATGATACAGAATAGTGCATTGGACTACAGAAAGAAATCGAGCAAGCAATCTATAGGGATACCTGAAAGAGATTGTTAATAGGTGTGCGGACAAATGCCAAGACCTTCGGCACCGTTTGGGTCGTCGTATCACAGATCTGGTGGAAACAAAGGGTGACAAGAAGCATCCCCAAAAGTAATACACTGCTACACAGTCTTTGTGCAGAAGACCCTGATGACGCGTCGTTTGTGGTAGCTTTGGAAGTGGGAAAACATACTGTTAAATAGATGCTAGTGGACACGGGCAGTGCTACGAACGTCCTATTTCATGATGTGGTCGCTCAGATGGGTACCCCAGACTTCGAAATTCGACCATACATCTTACTTTTAGTTGGGTTCACGGAGCGAAATATTAATTCTTTGGGTGTTGTCAATTTACCTGTGTTCGTTAATGGCACTACTTGATCCATGGAGTTCCTGATTGTGGATGCTCCGTCTTCATACAATGGCCTCATTGGTCAACCCCCACTCAATCAATTTAAAGCAACTGTATCCACGTACGCTCTCACCATGGAAGTACGCACATCCACGGGGCTCTTCGCCACACAGGGTGATCGCAACACTGGGCGAGAATGCTTCTTAGCAGCCCGTGGAGAAGTAGAACAAGGGGCGGGTAATGTCATAAACGGAGAAGATAGGGAACTAAGTAAAAAGCTATAACCCCAGGGGGAATATGAGTCTTTTACTATCGATATAGACTATCAAGACAGGCAGGTCAGAATAGGAAAAATACTTCCAGCACATATCAAGAGTATAGTCCAAGAAACGCTGATCGAGTTCCGTGACATCTTTTCCTGGATTACCATCAACCATGGTAATATCTCTCAAGACACTACGGTTCATAGGTAAGGGATCCCGGATGGGATACTACCAGTGATACAGAAGAAAGAACTTTTGCAAGGCAGAGACAACAAGTTATTCAAGATAGTGTGAATAAATTACTTGAAGCAGCATTGTCAAACGAATTGACTACCTGGTTTAGCTGGCCAATCTGGTGGTCGTTCCGAAGCACAACGGGGAATGACGAATGTTTATTGATTACACTAACTCAAACAAAGCCATACCTAAGAAGTTATTTCCTTTGCCCCAAATTGACCAGATTGTTGATGCCGTGGCAGGACATGAGGTCCTCTACTTCTTGGACGCATATAAGGGATATCATCAAATCCCAATAGCACCAGAAGACATGGAGAAAACTACATTTGTAACAGACGATAACATCTTCTACTATACTCGAATGCCGTCCGGGTTGAAAAACACTCAACCTCAGTTTCAACAATGGTATATTTGGAGACCAAATCGGCCGGAATATGGAGGTTTATGTTGATTACATCATCTTGAAATCCAAGAAGGTGGACATGCTACCTCATGACATGAGAGAAACTTTTGTCAAGACACGATATGTGGGATAAAGTTAAACCCCAAAAAGTATGTGTTTGGCGTGCCGACAGGAAAATGCTTGGGGTTCATTGTCTCAGAAAAGGGGCATCGAAGCTGACCCCAAAAAAATCAAGGTTATTCAAACATGCCCGCACTAAGAAATGTGCAAGATGTGCAGCGGCTATCTGGGTGCTTGGAATATTTGGGCCGATTTTTGGCACGAATAAGTGAAAATTTTACCCTTCTATCAACTTTTGCGGGGGTACAACCTTCACTTGGAATACAGCATGCCAGCGGTCTTTCGAATAGCTCAAGGCATATTTAAGAAGTATACCACTTTTAGTTAGTCCAATCGAAGGAGAGACCCTTTTTATGTATTAAGCTGTAACAGAGGCTGTTTTAGCTCTGTGCTATGTTCATTCGGAATGAAAACGTGATGCCTGTTTATTATGTGAGTCATGTACTGGTAGGGACAGAAACCTAATACAACCCACTAGAAAAGAATATCCTCACACTTATTATCAGAGCACGAAAGCTAAAACCATATTTCAAGGCACACCCTATCAAGGTACTCACAACAGTGCCTTTTCGGCACGTTATGCATAAACCTGACCTGACGGGAAGAATGACAAAGTGGGTACTTAAATTGAGTGAATATGAGATAGATTTCCAACCTCGACATGCGGTGCAGGCACAAGCTCTGGCAAAATTCATCTTGGACAACACCCTAATAACTGCCATGGAACCCAAAACACAAGCACAGGTGTAGGACCCCTAATAACGTGAGTGTTGTATATTGACGGTTCGGCAGGATAACAATATCAAGAAGTCGAGTTCGTCCTTCAGAGCCCGGATAACAGAGATTTTGCTTGTGCATTGAAGTACGAATCCACTGCTAGCAACAACAAATCTGAGTATGAAGCACTTATAGCCCGCCTGCGAATGGCATCAGCTTTGAATATAGAGCAGCTGATCATTCGAAGCGATTCGAAGGTGGTATTTGGACAAGCTACCAGATCATTTGAAGCTAAGGAACCTCATATGAAAAAGTTTACGGCCTTGGTTAAATTGCTCCTTAAGGACTTCAAGTTTACCTGATTTGAGAAGATCGACCAAAAAGACAATCAGCAAGCGGATGAGTTGTCAAAGGCTGTAGTAGGAGCACCAATCCAGGGGATGTGGTTGGAACCGCTCCCCAAGAAAAGTATTGATACCGAAATACTCCTACAGAGATTAAAATAACTGGATGATACTGCTCAAGCAATACATTGCTCACGATATCCTTCTAGATACCCAGTCACATCCCATAAAATTAGGACCAGTGCTGCATGTTATGTGGTGGTGTAGGATGATCTTTACTGCACTAAAGGTGATTTGCCTCTCTTGAAATGCATTTCGGAGGAAAACGAGGCATACATTCTTCTGGAGATGCACGAGGGCATATACGAAGTACAAATTAGGATCAGCATTCTTGTGAGGAGAGTCATGCGGTACGGTTTTTTCTGGCCAACTATGAGAGAGACAGCAAAGGAAATGGTCCGTGTTTGCCACAAATGGCAGATGCACGACAACGACCACTATGTCCCCCAGAACGAGTACAACATCATGTCATCTCCTATCCCTTTCGTCCAGTAGGGGATGGATCTCGTGGGTCTATTTCCAAAGGCAAAAGGAGGAAAAGAATACTTGGTAGTGGCGATAGATTACTTCATGCGATGGATTGAAGTCAAGGCACTCAACAGCATCACCTCCAAGAAAGTCCAGGATTTCTTCTGGGAAGATATCATCAGTAGACACAACATCCCAAAAATTTGAATCACAGGCAACAGAAAGCAGTTTGATGCTAGAAGTTTTCGCGACTTCTATGAGGGAATGAATATACAGCAACAATTTGCATCGGTAGCACACCCACAAACGAATGGGTTGGTAGAAGTAACCAACCAATAATTCTGAAGAGCTGTGAAAAAGTGTTTAGATGAGGCCAAAGGAAATTGGGTAGAAGAGCTACCCAGTGTGCCATGGTCTTACTGAAACACTCCCATAAAAGACACTGGAGAATCATCATTTTGTTTATGCTTCGGAGTGGAAGCTTTAATTCCAGTAGAAGTTGGTTTCCCGAGTCAAAGAAACTTGGAGTTCAGGCTATTGAGAACGATAGATTGATACGGGAAGATTTGCTATTTCGCGATAGCATCAGACTCATGGTAGCTCAGCGAGATGAGCTTTACAAAAGGCAGCAGCCCGGTATCACAATGCCCGGATCCATCCATTCGGAATCCATGCAGGTGATTTAGTTTTATGTAAAAATCAAGTCAGCCACCAAAAACCCAACAGAAAGCTGGACGCAGTCCGAGAAGGCCCTTACCGAGTCCAGATGGCTTAAGGAAATGGATCGTACATACTTGTAGACAACGAAAGGGAGACAATTAAGTAGAACCTGGAATGATACAAACCTTCTAAAATATTACCTGTAGCTACATATTGTACTCTAGGGAAGTGGGGATTTGTATGTAATTTTGCAAAAAGAAAGGAAAGCAAGTAATAAAAATATGCGCCTTCTTTTCATAATAATATTCAATATGAGGTGTAATCCCGTTACAATAAGCCCAACACAATGTCAAAAAAATATATATGGAAAAAAGATAGCGAAAAAGGAAATTATATCCTACCTAGGGAGAACTCATTGCTTCAATCATCCTAGCAATGCCTCAGTTATCTTCGTCAGAGGAGATGGCAAGATAATCAAGGTTATCCGAGGTAGCAGGACTAACTCACTAACCGATATTCTCCTCATAATCATAGATATCACTGAAGTCTAAGTAGCGAATCCTCGCATCAACCGTCGGAGCCACTAGATGAGAACTTATATTAACACAGACCAGCCTAGACCTAGAAAATATACCCGGAACAGGTCAACCCGTGATTCGGGAACCAACATGCGATAGGTCAAGGTATACAACTTACCCTAGAACACTTCTGGATAGTACAACCAAAACAAATGCTGATACCGAACCCGAAAGTGCTCCCGTAAACACATCAAAAATACTCGTAAAAGATTCAAGTACCAGTGGATCTGGTGCACGTCACGGTTGTACAACTCGTAAGCACGATAGAGACGCACGATCACCCGCATCTGGCGATGCGGCATGGCAGGCTTTATGCGGATCGCACACTCTAGTTGAGCCCGAACAGTAACATACTAGATCTTCTATTGAAACACAGAATGTTCTTTAATGATCCATATTAACAAGATATCTGAACAAAACTTAGAGACATTATGCTGAAACACAGAATGTTCTCTAATGATCGAAACCACAAGTCTTAGAGTTACATCCATATGTTCCTTACTTATAAGCACAAAAAGCACCTCAAAAGGCACACACCTTTAATAACAGGGATATGTATGGCATTAATCACTGCGCCTTTTCACGAATGGTCGCATTAATGAGTGCCGAGCAGATGGAAATCCATATGTAAGAGGACTTACATCGCATTTATGCGCAGTCGATTACTACTCATGGGAACCGCCATCGCATCTCCTACATAGAGAGAGATGATTGTTTACTCAGGCACATATGCCAGACTGCCACATCCCATATGAACGACCACTCATCTTTGGGTGCGCTGATACATCAAATACTGGTCCATCTTCCGTAGCTATTACTACCATGGTTCAGAAGCAGTCGGCTCTGCTTAACCTTGACTAGCTTGTAAAAGCATTATAGAAAAGGGGTTTCAGATTAGCTCTGGGTTGGAAACATTCTTATTCATCTCATTAAGCATATTAAAACATCATATTTTTAAAGCATGAAAAACCCAAGATATTGATTTAATACCAGTACATCAAAGTTCAAAGTCATATATAAAAAAGTCATGCATCCTATTCACTAACCCTCACTTATTCTACCCTAGCATCATCTGGTTCCATAACAGGTTTAGTGGAATCATGGACAACCAGAATTGGATTCGGAATGGGAGGCGCTTCTTGGGCTTGTAGGGAGAAGACAAGATCATTAATCGGCTTAAGAATGAACAGGAAAGGGCAGGAGGCGTGCCAGAGCGGGGAGGGTAGTCCACCAGATCCTGTACCACGAAATCTGTAACATCCTGACTAAGGACCTCAAAGTTAACATAAGTCGCAGCGAGCTCAAACAAAAGTTTCGGGGTTTAGTTTATAAATAATAGAAAGTTTTGGGGTCATTTGGTAATTTTTTGAAAATTTAAGGAAGAATTTTTCGTTGGAAAACTTTTTAGCATATTTTAAAATTATTAGTATTTAACGCTTTAAGTTAAAGAATGAGATTTTAAGTTTAAAATGAATTTTTAATCATTCCTAAGATTTGAAACCAACGTAGAAGATTTAGAAAGTTAAGGGACTATATATAACATGGGCTGGTAATGACATGTGGAGTGAAGATTGATGGACACATGGATGGCAGGGACATGTGGTCCTGTGGACTAGAAGGTGGATGACACATGGCTGGTAAGTAGGGACGAAACCAGGACAAATATGTTGGGAAGAGGGAAGGGGGAGGGGGGCTGAAGAACAATAAAAATTTTGCTAAAATTTCGTCTATTTTATAGATGCATTCCAAGTACAAAAATATTCAAACAATTCCAAATTTAAAACTAAAATAGCAAAAAAAATAGGTAATCGCCCATTACCAATAAGGACTGATTACCCATCACTCACGGGATAAAAAAACTGAGGGGCTTGAATGTAAAATACCTAAAAATTCTAAAGTTTTCAAATTTTTTTGGGGGAGCTCGAGCCTACCCGAGCCCTCCGCTGGTTCCGTCCCTACTAGTAAGTGTCATGTGTCTCATCCATGGAAGGCAAAACCATGCATGAAGGGCTATATAAGGGGGCTCAAGTTGGCTGAAAAATTCCCAACATCTCTCTAAAATTTTCCCCCATTTTCTCTCCCTTATTTTTCCTCCAGATTTTCTATCCTCTCTCGATCATCTCTAGTGTCTCCCTCTCTTTCTCCCCAGACTTTTCTTTTTCTTTTTCCCTCTCTTTCTTAATTGCTCTTGGCTCTCCCTCCCCACACTTCTCTTGCTTTTTCTTTTCTTATTTCTCTTGGGTTTTCCTCTCCTTCTCTTCATGTTTGACTTACTTCGCGACTTCAGGTGAGTTCACCAACCTTTTTCTTTTTACAAAAGGTTTAATTATTTCTTGAAAACATGTTTCGTCCTTATTGGTTCTTGACAAAGTTTACAAAATATTTACTGGAGGTATTAGGGGTTATGCTAAATATGTTTTGAGTTATTAAAATTGAAAAACCTTAGGGGGGTGAATAAGGTTTTTGGCTAATTTTAAAAAATCTTTTATGTGATTAGAAAGATAAACCTACAACTTGTTTATGAAAGAATTCTAAAACTCTTTTTGATAAGAATCCACACCAAACAAAATCTTATAGTTTTGGCAATCAAGCAATGAGCATAGAATTAAACTTTAAAGAACATGCACAATAATTTATAGTGGTTCACTCTCTCAAAGAGCTACATCCACTACCTTGAGACTCAACCCAAGGATTTCAAAAATCCACTATCTTCAAAGTTGGTTACACAACAACACAATGAGGATCACCCTCCAAGGGTTTTACACAAAAACCTCTAAGTTTACACAACAAAACAATACAACGAATTTATCAAAGGATCACCCAAAGGGTTTTCCACAAACCTTTGATCACAATAAAAGAATAAGAAGAGTAAGGAACAATGTTACCAAATGAGCTTGAGAAGTGGAAGATACAACTCAATGGAATACTTCTACAAGCACCTCTTTACTTCTTCTTTGATGGATGATCAACAATGAAGCTCCAAGAAGATTTTTCTATTTGTATGTATGAGATGAAGATCTTTGAAAGAATGTACTTTTAAAGCTCTTTAAATGTTCTAAAATAATCTCAATCAAGTTTCAATTCAACCTCCATTGATTTTGCAGCTGATCAAAGTCAATATATATATATGAAGGAGAAGAAAGTAGCCGTTACACTATGTAACGGTAATATTTTTGCAGTAAAAGACTAAAACCGGACGACCGGTTTTAGAAAACGGACGACCTATTTTTGAAACAGAAATATTCGGACGCATCCTACAAAAATCGGATGATCCCTCTTAAAAATCGGACGACCTATTTTTGTAAAACTAGAAAAATCGGACAAGCGATTTTAAAATAGGACGTCCGATTTTAAAAATCGGATGACCTGTTTTAAAAATTAGATGACCCTTTTTTTTCAGAATGACTTAAAAGCCAGTTTTCCTTAAACAAAAAGAACTTTCCTTCACATTTCAAAATATGTATTCTTTATACTCTTTTAGAGATAAGAAAACTTTTGAAGGCATCAAAAACTCTATCAAGAATACTTAGATTTTTCAAGAATAGTTTATAAAAAGAAATTCATCCAAGAAGATTCACACTTGATCAACAAACAAAGATGAAAGTTATGGTGTTTTACAAAATACCTTAGCAGATCCCTAACTAAGACATAAGTCTTCAAGGTCTTCAATGCCTTGATCTTGGAATGACTTGATCTTTCCTTCTTCATTATGCTTTAATTCCAAGATCTTTTACTTCTTATATAGTGTAGCCTTGAGCCTCCAAAAATGCTTCTTTTGTTCTATAGAGACTAAGCTATACTTATCACACAAACATATGTTAATCATAATAAAAAACATATACAATAATGCCCTTAGGGCTAACAATCTCCCTCTTTTTGATTATGACAAATACATATGCAAGACGAACAAAAGAGCAAGTATGATCAATATGGTAATGCTTCAAAGAAATCATCAATAGGAACAAAGCATACCAAATACCATAAGAGAGAGATAACTCCCCCTATGAATTTGAAAACACGCCAAGGGTTTGAAAGATAATATAACACAAAATAAGCTCACCTTAAAAGCATGCTTCACACTAAGAATGACATCAAACAATCATCAAACCAAGCACATTACCATAAGATATGTAGCTAACAAAAAGAAAGCATGAAACTTAAAAGCAACAAAATAAGAATCTTGCAACTATTTCTCCCCCTTAGTTCTTGCACATATTTCTCTCCCTTTTGTCATAAATCAAAAAGATATTTAGGAGAGACTTCAAGGGAGCATAGAACTACAATTGGACTTTCAACATAAAAGATCATCATGAAGTCTATAAAAAAACATGGCATCAAGATAACATAATACCAATTAGAAAATCGCTTAATTTCTCATACCAAGCTCTTGGAGCTTGTTTTAAACCATAGAGTGCTTTTGAAAGTTTGTATACATAATTTGGAAATTTTTCATGCACAAAACCGAGAGGTTGTTCAACATAAACTTCCTCCTCGATATCACCATTTAGAAAAGCACTCTTAACATCCATTTGAAAAAACTTGAATCCTATTAAAATAAGTAAAAGCTAAAAGCATCTTAATGGATTCAAGTCTAGCAACCGGAGCAAAAGTTTCATCAAAATCTATGCCTTCTTCTTGATTGAATCCTTGGGCAACAAGTCTAGCTTTGTTTCTAATAACTTCTCCGGAATCATTTAGTTCATTTCGAAAAACTCATTTTATGCCAATGGTGGGGTGATCACGTGGTCTAGGGACTAAAGTCCAAACTTTTTTTTTTTTCAAAATGATTTAATTCCTCTTGAATAGCAATAATTCAAAACTCATCACACAAAGCATTATCAATAAACTTAGGCTCAATTTGAGATAATAGGGAAAAGTTGTCAGTAAAGTACCTTCTTGTTCTTACCCCTTATGATACATCACCAATGATTTTATCCTTGGAGTGTCCCTTTGGATATATCACAACTTGAGGAAGATTTTGAGTTTCTTGATCGTTTCCTTGTTTTTCCTCAATCTCTTCTTCCTCCATAGCATGCTCTTCCATTGCTTGAGTGTACAATGGTTGGTTACTAAGAGTGTTATCTACGTCATCACCATCAACTTTCTTGTCAAAAATGTTAGTTTCATCAAAATTAACATGAATAGACTCTTCAACACATAAGGTTCTTTTGTTGAAAATTCTAAAAGCCTTTTTGTTTGAAGAATAACCAAGAAAAATTCCCTCATTGGATTTTCAATCAAACTTACCAAGATTGTCCTTGGTGTTTAAAATAAAGCATTTGCATCCAAAAACTTTAAAATAACCAATTGAGGGGGTTTCATTAAAAATAAGTTCAAAAGGAGTTTTCTTTAAAAGAGGTCTCAAGAGAACACGATTCATCACAAAACAAGCGGTGTTCACGGATTTGGCCAAAAAAAAATATTTTGGTAGAGAGTTTTCACAAAGCATTGACCTTGCCATTTCTTGTAAAGTTTGATTTTTCCTTTCCACAACTCCATTTTGTTGAGGAGTTTTGGCTACCGAAAAGTTATGTGAAATACCAAAATCATTACAAAGTTTTGTAAAATCTTGGTTGTTAAATTTTTTCCCATTATCACTTCTCATTGAGATCAATTTTCAATCAAGGGAGGTTTGAGCCTTTTTTGAAAAGTTTGACAAATTCTTGAAAAGCCTCATATTTTTTGCTCAAAAACAAAGTCCAAGTAAATCTTGAAAATTCATCCACTATGACAAAAGCATATCTCTTACCACCAAGACTAGTGGTCCTCATTGGTCCAAATAAATCCACGTGAATGAGTTCTAAAGGTTTTGAAGTTGAAATCATTTACTTTGGTTTAAAAGAGGTCTTAATTTGTTTTCCAATTTGGCAAGCATCACAAAATCTAGTTTTCTCAAAATGAAGTTTTGGTAAGCCCCTAACAAGTTCTTTTGAAGAGAGTTTGTTCAATAAATCCATACTATCATGACCAAGCCTTCTATGCCACAAAAAAATGCATCATCACCATGAACCGAGAGACACTATAAGTTTTGAGAAATGAGAACTTCAAGATAAAAGACATAGACATATGCCCACTCTTTTTGAAACAAAAATAGTTTTGTTCACAAGCTTGTTTATGATAAAAGAAGATTCACTTTAAAAAACAACTTTGTACCCATAATCACACAATTGAATAATACTAGATAAATTAAACTTCAAACCATCAATTCAGATCACTTCCTTAATTAAAGAAGATGAACTATATCCAATTTTACCTATACCGATGATCCTTCCAAAAATAACAAAGCCACCTTCGGTTTCTCTTAACTCATTCATGAGGGATGCATATCCGGTCATGTGTGTTAAGCATCCGCTATCCAAGTACCACTTAGATGACCTTGACTTGTGTTCCTACAAAAGAAGAAGTAGAAAAAACTTTTGGTACCCATATCTTTTTGGGTCCATGAATGTTAGTTGGATTTTCTTTTATTTTCCAAATGGTTTTTACTCCCCTTTCAATCTTTCTTTTTATAAAACATTTTATGGCTTTATGACCACTCTTTTCACAATAGGTGCAACAAAGGTGTGAGAAGGGTGAAGAAGTTTTTACAAAACATGTTTATTTAGAAGAGGTATTGGTATGATTATATCCAATTCCACTTTTGTTAAAAGGTGATCTTTGAGAACAAATGAGCTTTTCCAAATTTTCTTTTCTGTTTGTAAACTTTTCAATACATAAGTTGAGATCACTCACCTTTTTCTTCAAATCATCATAATCTACCATGCATTTTTCAAGAGAGAAAACTTTTTCACAAAGATTTTTGTTTTCTAAAATGAGTTTTTGAACTTCTAGTTTTGAGGAGTCACTTTCCTTTTTCAAAGCTTTAAGAGATTCAAGGAGAGTTTTGTTTTCACAAACAAGTTTTAAGTTTTTGTTTGATAGGTTGTCAATCTTATTCTTTAACTCCTTGTTCTTTTTGGTGATCTTTTCCAATTCATGATATATTTCAATGAGCAAAGAATTAAGATCATCATCATCATATCATCATCAACAAAATTAGATAGATTTGAGGGTGAAGATTGTACCTCATTTTCTATTGCTATGAAGCATAGGTTGGCTTTTTCTTCTCCCTCACTTTTGCTTGAATCTTGATCCCAAGCACCTATTAGTCCCTTGACTTTCTTCTTTTTCTTTAATGCCTCAAGTTTTACTTCCAACGCTCCTTTCTCTTTTTCTATAGCTTTGGAACAATCGGCTAAAAGATGGTCCGTGCTATTGCATTCAAAGAACCTAGCCTTAAAGAGTGATGAACTTTGTCCTCCTTTCTTGAATGGAGGATTCTTTCCTCTTGTGTTGAAGTCTTTCTTGTAAAATCTTTTAAATTTCCTCATTACTAAGGCCATATCCTCAATCTCATCTTCATTGTTTGATGAGCATGTATAGTCATCCTCATTCACTTTGAGTACTATGCTTTTTCTTCCTTTGTCTTCATCTTCTATTTCATCTAATCTTTTTATTTTCATCTCATAGGTGAGGAGAGATCCTATGAGTTCTTCAATAGGAAGTTGTCTTAAATCTTTTGATTCCTCAATAGCAAGAGTTTTTGGTTGCCATGCCTTTGGGAGAGCATCAAGAATTTTTCTATTTACTTCTCCCCTTGTGTACTCTTTCCCATACGCCTTTAGGCCATTTGTGATGTTGGTGAACCTTGTGAACATGTCACTAATGCTTTCATATTGTTTCATCATGAATAGCTCATAATCTCTCACCAACATAGCCAACTTAGACTCCCTCACTTGATCGGTGCCTTCGTGAGTTACTTCAAGTAACTTCCACATTTCATGAACCGAGTCGCATCTGCTCACTCTATTGTATTCATTAGCATCCAAGGTACAGCTCAATATGTTCATAGCTTGAAAGTTTAGAGTCATCTTCCTTGAGCCAAGCTCATCATATTCTTCGACCTTCTTGACTATTCCATCCTTTATAGGAACATAAGGTTCTTTCTCTACAATGCTCCAAAGATTAAAGTTAATAGAGCAAATATATATTTTGATTCTAAATTTCCAAAAAGTATAATTTGTACCATCGAAAAGAGGAGGTCTATTTGTATAAGAGCCTTCTACATATGGTAAACTAGAAACATTAGCCATAGTAAAAGAAAGATCTTTTGCTTCAAGGATGTTAGTCCTTTTCTAGAAAAGCCCCACTCTGATACCAATTGAAAAACCTTAGAGGGGGGTGAATAAGGTTTTTGGCTAATTTTAAAAAATCTTTTTTGTGATTAGAAAGATAAACCTCCAATTTGTTTATGAAAGAATTCTAAAACCCTTTTTGATAAGAATCCACACCAAACAAAATCTTATAGTTTTGGCAATCAAGCAATGAGCATAGAATTAAACTTTAAAGAACATGCACAATAATTTATAGTGGTACACTCTCTCAAAGAGCTACATCTACTACCTTGAGACTCAACCCAAAGATTTCACAAATCCACTATCTTCAAAGTTGGTTACACAACAACACAATAAGGATCACCCTCCAAGGGTTTTACAGAAAAACCTCTAAGTTTACACAACAAAACAATACAACGAATTTATCAAAGGATCACCCAAAGGGTTTTCCACAAACCTTTGATCACAATAAAAGAATAAGAAGAGTAAGGAACAATGTTACCAAATGAGCTTGAGAAGAGGAAGATACAACTCAATGGAATACTTCTACAAGCACCTCTTTACTTCTTCTTTGATGGATGATCAACAATGAAGCTCTAAGAAGATTTTTCTATTTGTATGTATGATATGAAGATCTTTGAAAGAATGTACTTTTAAAGCTCTTTAAATGTTCTAAAATAATCTCAATCAAGTTTCAATTCAACCTCCATTGATTTTGCAGCTGATCAAAGTCAATATATATATATATGAAGGAGAAGAAAGTAGCCGTTACACTGTGTAACGGTAATATTTTTGCAGTAAAAGACTAAAACCGGACAACTTATTTTTGAAACAGAAAGATTTGGACGCATCCTATAAAAATCGGATGATCCCTCTTAAAAATCAGACGACCTATTTTTCTAAAGCTAGAAAAATCGGACGACCGATTTTAAAATAGGATGTCCGATTTTAAAAATCGGATGACCTATTTTAAAAATCGGATGACAAAATCGGATGACCAGTTTAAAAATCGAATGACCCTTTTTTTTCAGAATGACTTAAAAGCCAGTTTTCCTTAAACAAAAATAAATTTCCTTCACATTTCAAAGTATGTGTTCTTTATACTCTTTTAGAGATAAGAAAACTTTTGAAGGCATCAAAAACTCTATCAAGAATACTTAGATTTTTCAAGAATAGTTTATAAAAAGAAATTCATCCAAGAAGCTTCACACTTGATCAACAAACAAAGATGAGAGTTAGGGAGTTTTACAAAATACCTTAGCATATCCCTAACTAAGACATAAGTCTTCAAGGTCTTCAATGCCTTGATCTTGGAATGGCTTGATCTTTCGTTCTTCATTATGCTTTAATTCCAAGATCTTTTACTTCTTATATAGTGTAGCCTTGAGCCTCCAAAAATGTTTCTTTTGTTCTATAGAGACTAAGTTATACTCATCATACAAACATATGTTAATCATAATAAAAAACATATACAATAATGCCCTTAGAGCTAACAAAAATATTTTTGTTTTAAATATTCTATTAAGGCTTTGAAATATGTTTGAGTTAATAACATATTTTCATAATACTTTTATTTTAAATATTTTTGTAATACTTCTATTTTGGGTTTTGAGTTTTAGAATTATTTGGATAAATTATTTTTAAAATATTTAATATTTCCTTTTAGAAATAATATTTTAAATTTGCTTAAAAGTTTTGAGTTTTAAAATTATTTTGAGAAATTATTTTTAAATATTTATTATTTCTCTTTTGAAATAATATTTAAAAAGTTTTTGAGATGTAAATTATTTGGAAAATTTTATTTTATTTATTATTTTCTTTGGAAATAATATTTTAAATATTCTTATAAGGTTTTGAGATTTAAAATTATCTTTAAAATATTTACTATTTCTTTTTTAAATAAACACTTTAAATATTTTAAATATTTTTATAAGGCTTTGAATTATTGAAATATTTTTTAATACTTCTATTTTAAAATATTCTTATATTATGATTTAAAAAAATAATTACTATTTTCTTTAAAGAATATGTCTCTACAGTTTTATTCATATATTACTTTAAATTTTGGAGGTATTTAATAATTTTCTTTTGAGAAATATTTATCATGACTTTTGGAAAGCATATTGACATAACCTATTGTATACACCAATAATATGTTTTAAAGCTTACAATCCAAAGTCTCATATGCATAATTTCATGGTGAACATGATTTTGAAAGACAAATGTTTTGAGAAAAACAAATGTTTTCATGAGTTTTTACAAAGACATGATTTGAATATCATTCATGATACATTTTTCATGACTACGAGTTTGTAGTTTTGTTTAGCGGATTGGGATTTTCGATACCTGTAGAGATTTGTGTGGCCGAGAGATGGTCTATGATTTTATAAAAATGAATTAAAACCCTAATCCAGCAAAAAGGGGCTTGATATATATTTTTTTATCAGGATTGCATTGTGCGTGGCTAGTCCCCCATACGAGGGCCTCTTCCGAACGACATGCTTGGTAGGTTTACTCTTGATCTGGATCCAGTTGACAGAGGGCGTAGTACCGTTAGAGGGTTAGGTCCCAGGCAGTATTATGTTTGACTCCGTATCATGCTCTACGGTAGGGGTTACTTCCTTGCAGGTTGTACTGTGTGTGGCTAGTCCCCCGTATGAGGGCCTCTTCCGAACGACATGTTTAGTAGGTTTACTCTTGATCTGGATCCAGTTGACAGAGGACGTAGTACCGTTGGAGGGTCAGGAGGGGCTCACCGGCTAGGGTAGCACAGGGCGGCCTGGTAGGTACCCCAGGGCTCGTTACCTGTTTGTATTCAAATGTTGTGTGAGGTTTCTCATAAAAAATCGAACATTCGTACAGAGTGTTTTAGGTTTCGGGCTGGTCTTGACTACAAGGATGCCAGAATTTGTGTCCGATGACCCCGTTTAAGGTTCCTGACTTTGTACGTTGAGCCTATCAAGGTGCATGCATGGTTTTAAAAGTTTGGGTGTCGCGACAACGCCGATGTGTCTTGAGTCGCTCAGACTTCTTGGCTGCGCCTGAACCCTTCAATAAGTTTATAACTTGCATACAAGAGATTTTTATGAAGACATTTCTTTTCTAGCATGACAAACTGTTTTATAAAAAGTATTTTACCCGTATGGAAAACTCATGAAAACACACGTGCACGTGAACTCACTGAGCGTCCATCGCTCATGCCTTTCAAATGTTTTTTCCCCTTTTTCAGATGACTTGATAACCAAATCTGGATAGTTGAGCCATTGTAGACCCACTGGATTCGGTAATATTGGGGTCTTTCACCTCTAGCCATAAGGTTTTGATCTATGAGGATTTTAGCCCTCATAGCCTTAAACATATGTATAAGTTTTGAGAAGTTCTCTTTTATCAAGATATATTTACATTATTCTTTCTTTCTCCTTCAGTTATTTAATTTAGAGGGACGCGTTCTAATTCCTCCCTAATGTATAGCTTTATGTTTTTTTTTTTGTAAGCCCATTGCCGAGAGGCACGCAGATACCTTACCCAGCCACAGTTGACCTAGCAGAGGGGTTTGGTGTATCAGAAAATCTCTCCCATATCACTCAGTTCACCTTTGGCATTCTGATATCGATATAACAAGGGATTTGACAGATCCTCTGTCTGCAGGCCCATTGGCCAGGGATGTTACAAAGTAGGCTCAGGTGCCAGATGCAGATCCATAGTTTGCTGATAAAAAATATAATCTGGGTATGCGCTTAGTACCTTCACCACCAGATTACGGATGATACCCTAAATCATGGGAACAGACCAACGGTAGAATAATTGGGCCATTTGTACAGTTTGCACGAATTTCTCTATATCCCACGGATTAGAGCGTGACACAGCTCCCCGTTGCGAATACAGGATAAATCAGCCAATCGAGTTGCTTTTGAAGCCTGATTTAGGACCACTTGAGCCTCTGCCTGAATGCTGAGAATCTGCGCTTCTCTTTGAGCCAACATAGCTTCAAGAGAAGGAATCCTTCTTGCAGTCTAAGCCAGCTTATGTGCCTTTGCCTCTAAAGCTGACTTTGCCTGAGCACTCCACAACTCAGATATGTCTATACGAGATTGGTGTGAAGCTTCCAGAGCCCCTTATTCCTCCATTTCGGACTCTAGTATCCAAACTCGCTCCTCCTGATTCCCGCAAGAGCTAAGAGGTCTCTGCATTACCGAACTCAAGCTTGGCCGCTCTCTCTCTTTCAGTTCGACGTTATCGTGTTTAAGTCAGGCAGAATACTTCGAGGCGGTACCGAATGTATTAGAATAACTTTGAGCTACAGAGGCAGCTCTGTCCATGAAATATGTTGCATGCCGTAGTAGCTCCCGACCGCAGACATGGGCCTACAGAAGGAAGATGATAATATTAAAATCACAGAGGTGAATAGGAAGGGTTATCCCGTGTTCAGATGCGAAGTAGGGTTATCCCGTGTTCAGATGTAAATCGTGACCCAGTGGGTTTCCCTCCATTTTTCTCTATTGGTACTTTTTTGTTACTGTGTCCTGACACCCCTGTCGTCGTTACAGTCCCTGATGACTAGGACTGTCCCTTCGACCCCCGCATATTATCCATTAGTCTTTTCCCACTTTGTCTATTTCCTGCATATCCCGATCTGTTAAGACGGTTGTAGGGTCTCAACAATATTCACGGGTCGTAAAGCCCTTTTGCCACTACTGGTTTTGCAATGCTTTGTCCTGCTCAGACCACTTCCTAATCAGTTGTTGCATTCATTTGTCCCTCTGTCCTGTTACTCTCATTAGAGGTGGTCTTTTTGATCAACTTGGGACAGTTGTCCTTTTTGTACCCATATCCTTCATACTCAATGAAGGAAACCAAGGGCTTCTTCAAATCAATCTATATGCAGATTCTGGCAAAGTGACCTCTCATCACAGACATGGTTGTGCTATATATCTTAATAGCTTGTCCCACTTTATTTCCTATCCTGAGAAGGATATCTTCATCGAAGAGTTTCACTAGAATCTCTAATAATCAAATCCAGGCCAAAATAGATGTAATCTCATTCGTAGAGGGTCGAAAATTAGGTTTCCAACGGGTGACTGTCAATTAGTGTGCCATAATTATCCAAGGACCTTCTTCTTGCACATGGTAATAGTCTTTGCTATCATAACATCGGACCACTGCATAACCCTGTTCAAGGTCAATGATTTCACATCCTATTTCCAACTACCACAAGTCTTCTGTTCCAACACCTTGAAGCTGATAGAACGCCTAAGGACTTTGATGATAAGTGCCTGGCACCAAGATTCCCACAACACCTTGTATTTTTCCAAAGGAAGCTCAACTCTCGGACGAGGGTGTTTGGTTAGCTCACCCACCCCTTACTGCTGGAAATCATCTTCTCAGAGAAATTCCTCTTCCTCATCTATGTAAATGGGTAGGTGGGCAACATCTGAGAATAACTTCCCTGCACCACTCTAAGGGTTTTGGTTCTGGCTGTCTATTCCGCCATGATCCGCTTTCATTTTGGCATTAGAGTTCGACAGAGTTTTGCTCTTCTCCAGTTTTCGTTGCTTACTGCCCTGGCTACTTCCAGGATCTTGGTCCATTGGGTCAGCGTCCAACGGGGCTCGGCCTACCCCTCCTCGTTGGAGCTTGCCTCTTCCGAGGCCAGCTCGTAGCATAATAGTCGTATTGGTGTAAGATTGTTAAATAGAGAATTTTCCCTAGAGAGAAAGCTTTAAGGTTTGTTCAAAAGTTTAATTACTGGTAAGAAATAATCACCAGTTTAAAAATTTTATATTGGACTTCATGAAATTAAATTCTGTGATACCCCGTACCTTCCGCTAGGTCAACTGCGGTGAAGTAAGGTATCTACGTGCCTCTCGACACTGAACTTACAAAAACATAAGGCTAAAGTACAACCGGGAAGAGCTGTAGTGAGTATTTCTATATTAAATAATGTGAGAAGAAAGAAAGGTTTGAATATAACTTTATAACAAAAGCTTCTCAAACTTATACATCGTTTTAAGGCCGCTAAAGCCATAGTCTACATAATCAAAATCTTTTGACTAGAGATGGAAGACTTCAAATATGCCGGCTTCGATGGCTCACCATGCTCCTCTAACCCAAGCTAGTTACCAAGTCATCTGAAAATGGGGAGAGAAACATTTGGAAAACATGAGCGATGGACGCTCAGTGAGTTAACATAAACGTATGCTATTCGTGAGCTTCCCGTACGGGGAAAAGTATATATATTTATAACACGGTTTATCATCCCAGCAAAGTAAGTGTTTTCAAAACTTTTGTGCAAAATATAAATTTTCTGAAGGGTTCGGGCGTAGCCGGGAAGTCTGAGCGAATCAAAACACATCGGCGCTGCCCCGACACCTGAAATTTTAAGAAAAAAAAACATGCATGCACCATGATAGGCTCAACGGACAGAGTCCGGAACCTGAAACGGGGTCTTCGGACAAATTTCGGCATCCCGTAGTCAATACCAGCCTGAACTCCAAACACACTGTATGAACGTTCGATTTTTCAACCTAGCACAACATATACATAAACAGGTAACGAGCCCTGGCGTACTTACCAGGCCGTCCTGTGCTACCCTAGCCGGTAGGCCTCTCCTGACCCGACCTACTAGGAAATAGCCACTACCGCAGAGCATGATACGGAGTCAAATGCAATACCGCCTTGGGCCTAACCCTCCAACGATACTACGCCCTCTGTCAACTGGATCCAGATCAAGAGTAACACTACCAAGCATGTCGTTCGGAAGAGGCCCTCGTACGGGGACTAGCCACGCACAGTGCAAGTCCTTTCGACTGTTAGTATATGCCCTAAGACCAATTGACTCACATTTATGATTTATGAAGCATGTATTTTTTGAATTGTATTTTATGCTTTTGGTCATCAAGTATGTGACTTGATAGTAAAACCCTTATAGCTAATAAAATACTATTCTTATTTGTCCCTAGTTTATTACATCTTGTAAACTAGTGTGAAGTTGATTGATGGTCAAGTTTTACTGATCATGAATATGAGATATAAAATCAATTCATAAATACATATTGAGAATATTGTATTGGACATGACCCAAAGTGAAGAAGAAATATTGCATGGGTTTAAGTTATAAGTATTTCTTATCAGTTTTATATTTGGTGTCCTTTGACCTAATGTTTCTAATGTTTCTTGCATGGGGAGAAAATATGTTTTGACATAGTCAAACATCACTTTTAATTAGGTGATCATTATGACTATTAGTTAGCTTACTTTTTTGTCATAGCTTGAATATTTGAGATAGTGAAAGGGATTTGTCCCTCTCTTTTTAGAGAGAGATATCCATGGGCCCTTTGATAAGGAAGACTGGAAAATATGCATGGCCATGCTCAAATAAGTATTAATAAGGTGTTATTAATATTATTTGTTGGAACAGTATGCCTGGTGATCAAGTAAATGGTTAATTAAGTTTTATAAGGATGACTTGGTCCATGAGTTATACTTAATTAGAATATCGTATGACAAAATGACTAGATATTAAATCTAATGCTAGGTTATTATTACATTTACTTAACTTGGGTAAGCATAATGTCTTGCTAGAGGCCACTTATGTTTTGTGAATAAATGTCTAGGACATTTTTCATTCACTGCCAACGTTAAGTGAACATACAGAGTCACACGCATAGACGATCTTGTGAGCATAATGTCCACGTTCAATGAATCTAGATTGTGTCCAGATTCGTTGAACGTATACAAAAGGGGAATCAGATTCCATATTGTATTTTCTGGTAAGTTAATAAGTAATTAATTAATTTTATTTAATCGAATAAATGAAATTAATTACTTAATATTACTCATCCAACTGTTGGATGATTATAGGAATAGACGGACGAGATTAAACTATTATTAGATGACAGTTAGGGTTTTGATATTAACAGTTATAAAAGGTTATGTTAACCTTTTCTTGGTGCCCGTCTTTTATCTGATTAAAGAAAAATAAAACCCTAAACCCTAAAACGGCAATATAGTATCTAGCCTCCTCTCTCCGAAATACGACCGATTACCAGATAGTCAGGATCAGTTCTGAACAGTTTTCAGAACACAGAAGGGGCTAGCATCCTGATCGCTTGCAGAGGAGTTTGTCGCGTGGATACCAGTAGAGGGCGAAGCGTACAAAGCAACACCTCCACAACGAACAATCAAAACATTGAGGTAATTTCCATCCAATCGGTTTTTTTAGTATGTGCAGATCCTGTTGGTAGATTTTCGTAAGTTTTATTTTATTTTGTTTTTGCCTACTTAGTCCAACATGTTGATCAAAAATGTATTCCAAGCCCCTTTTTGCCGGATTAGAGTTTTAATTTACTTTATAAAATTATAGGCCATCTATCGGCCACATAAAACTCTTCATATATCGAAAAATCCCTATCCGCTGGGCAAAACTCATAGTCATGCAGATGTGACTTTAGAATGTAAGTTTTGAAACATATTACCGTGTATAAAATAGGTTATACCAATATGCGTGTCAAAAATTATAATAAATATTTCTCAAAAGGGAATCATTAATACTTCCAAGATTTAAAGTAAGAATAAAATCGTAGTGAAATATTCTTTAAACCTAACTAGTAAACATTTTTCGAAATCATACTTTAAGAATATTTAAAGTAAAAGTATTATGAAAATATTATCTTAACTTAAGAAAACCTTCTTAAGAATATCTAGAAAATATGTAAAGTATTATTTTCAAAAAGAAATAATAAATATGTTAAAGATAATTTTAAATCTCAAACCCTATAGAAATATTTAAAATATTTAAAATATTATTTCCAAAGGAAGTAATAAATACTAACTATTTTAAGAATAACTTTTCCAAATAAATAATATCTCTCAAAATCCTTTTAAGGAACCTTAAAGTATTTATATCTAAAAAAAAAACATTATTCTCATGAAGAAATAATAAATATTTTAAAAAATAATAATAATAATCTCCCAAAATAATTTTAAAACTCAAAACTTCGAAAATATAAAATATGTAAAAGTATTCTTTCTAAAAAGAAATGATGAATATTTTAAAAATAATTTCTCAAGATAATCTTGAAACTCAAAAACTTCTAAAAGAATTAAAAATATTATTTCTTAAAAAAAATAGTAAATATTTTGAAAATAATTTCTCCAAGTTATTTTAAAACTTAAAACCTTAAGAGAATTTAAAATATTTAAATATATTGTTTCTCAAAAAGAAATAACACTTATTTTGAAAATGTTTTCTTCAAAATAATTTTAAAACTCAAAATTCAAAATAAAAGGATTGTTAAAAGAAATGTTTCTAGTAAAGGCAATTAATAAGAATATGACACTAACCTTTAAAATATATATATATATATATATTTTAGTGCCATAAACGAATATTTAAAATATAAATACGTTAATTATTTATCACATTTTAGCATAAACCGTAATATAATACCGATAATTATTTTGCGCATTTTGTCAAGATTCGATAACAAAGTAAAATGCTTTATAAGAACAATATTTAAATTTCTTTTAACGGAAAAGAGATCGGTGAACTCACCTGGCGCCGCGATATAATTTAAACTTACAAATAATAATTCCAAACTTAATTAAATAATAATATATAAAGAAATATACCTTAACCACAAAATGTTCCTAAAATCCACCTAAAATTTATTTCAAAAGAATTCTAGGAAAAATAAATAAATAAATAAAAATAATAAAAATAATGATAATAATAACTCCAAAATATATTCATAATAATTTCTACATTTTTCTATTATCCCGAAAGAATTTATATATAAAAAATAACAATAATAATATATATATATATATAAAGAAAGACAGAAATTACAAAACAACCCAAAAATTATTAATAATAATAATAATAATAAGTAAACAAAAGGGGAAAAAAAAAACTCACCAGGAGACTTGCAAAAAGAAGAGCAAAAAATTATGGGGAAAAGAAAGAAAGAAAAAAAAAGGAAAGGGAAAAAAGAAAACTGTGTTTGACCGAGAGGGAGAGAGAGAGAAGCTGATGTTGAGCTGGAGAGAGAAAGAATAGAGAAAGGCTGCAATTTTTTTTTTCATTTAAAACCTTCTATTTATAGCCATCTTTGCATGACTTCTAGTGTGCATGCATAGGACACATGGCAATGGCCAGCCATGTGTCACCCACTTCCTAACTCATTTGTCATTCCTCTTCATGTGGCTGCCTAATTCCCTTCCACATGTCCTATCTAGCCATGTCGTTACCTCCTCTCCAAGTAAATAGTCCTTCAACTTTAAAAAACTTTTACGTTGGCCCCAAATCTTAAAAATGACTAAAAATTTATCTTAAAATTAAATTTTCATTTTTTACTTTAAAGCGTTAAACCCAAATAATTCTAAAACATGTCCGAAAAGTTTTTTCCTGGAAAAATTCTTCCCTTAATTTTTCTAAAAATTATTAAATGACCTCAAAATTTACTATTCTTTATAAACTACCCCGAAACTTTTATTCGAACTTACTGCGACCTAAACTAACTTTGAGGTACATGTCGGAATGTTACAAAATCAATAGCCCAAATATAGCTAATCCTCTAAGGCATGTCTTTGATGTGTGAAAAGCATTGAAGAGAACTTATTTAAATTGAATTTTAATTTAATATTATCTTTTTATCGTAAAAATAAATTATTTATAAGATTAAATGTATTTGGTCTACAATTTTTTGCCAAGTTAATATGGCTGAGACAAAAAGCATTTCTTACTAATTCAAAGATCTTAGGTTGAAACAAATTCCCAATAACTCAAATTAGGAACTATCGAAAATTTTGAGAATTTGATGGTGATGAGAATTTAGGCTATAAAGAAAGCCAAAAGGGCAACTTCTTGACTAAGCAAAACAACAGCCATGTGATGATGAAGCTTGCAAAACGTAGCCAAAAGAAAAGAAAAAAGACTCCCTTTTGATCCCATGCATCTTTATTTATTGACTAGCAGCAGATATTATTAGATGAGATGACGCAGACTTCACAATTGGCTGAATCATCATCCTTGCCATGCCAGCCATGTCGTCTCTCAATCAATTCTTTGAATTTGAATTTTCGGGCAGAAACGTATCCTCATTTGACCAATCTAATTAATAAAGCGGTTCTTCTAACATGAGTAGGTGAGATGTCAAGCCTATGAAAATGCAAAAGAATGATGAAAAGCAAAAGCAAAAGTACTAGTAGTGTCTTTTTCTTTCGGAGGAATCTGCGGTTTCTTGTCTGCTAGATCTCATTCAATATGCATACTGTTTAAAAGAGGATAATTTGATGAATTTTCTTCCATCCTAAATACATATATATATATATATAAGAAGTTTCACCTGAGACTTGAAACTTGAGGTGGGGTGCGGTATAGAGATTGATTGATATTGATGATGGCTAACATGCAAATAGTTCCGGCATGGAAGAATAATGTGGAGGCACAGTATGTTGAAATGAAGGTTCCTCTCTATTCCTATGGCTGCGAAAGGAAAGTCAAGAAGGCTTTAGCCCATCTCAAAGGTAACAAATATCTCTTCCAGCTTCCCTTCACTTAATCCATCATCCAATTGTACGTACGTCCCAAATATCATGTTTTTTAGATTGCAAATAGTAATTAATGTTTATTACCTTGAATGGAAAAACAAAAAGTTTAAAACAGTCTTCGAATGATCTCCATTTAGTTCGCTAGTTTCTCAATACAATAAATGTAACACTTGATAATAAAGATTACATTACAATAATTATCAAGTAAAGATTGTATTATAATGATTAAATAGACGTACAATTTTTAACCTTTTAATTGAAGTCTTTATTGTATTATGGACGGGAGTATGGTAGTATTGATAATCTTTTCTTTTGATACATTGAAAGGATGGGAGTATGGATCGAATGATTTATTGTATGGTGAAGAATGTTTCTAAGTAATTGAAATACTGCATTATTATTACGAAGATAGAATTTTAATTTGAAATATGTCTTTCAATCTTTTATTTTTATGGTATCAAGAAAATTGTGATTGGATCTTTTATATTTTTTAGTACACTCCCGAATATATATTTTTAATAATAGTTTTATTAATATAAATTATATAAAATAAAAGATAAAATTTAAGTTTTAAAAGATTGAGAGGGTACTAGAGGATTTGGCGGAGATAACCGAGGTTCAAAGGGAAAGACTTGTTCACGCTCTGCAATTTAGTGGACCAAAGTAGGAATAGGTTATATTGGCTTTATGGGCTT
Source organism: Catharanthus roseus (assembly GCA_028651295.1). Taxonomy (NCBI): domain Eukaryota; kingdom Viridiplantae; phylum Streptophyta; class Magnoliopsida; order Gentianales; family Apocynaceae; genus Catharanthus; species Catharanthus roseus. The sequence continues at coordinate 4,048,785 of JAPQWS010000104.1, read as the reverse complement.
AGTAGTGGGCCAAGTGTCATTAATAAGTGAGACACTAAGTAAACCAAGAGGGGCAATGTGGGAATCATATTTGGGTTGGATTTAGAGCCTACTATTTTCAATTATGGGCTTGGGATTGGGGTCTATAAGAAAAAATATTCATTTATATATTTGGTAGTTTCATTAGATGTGATTTTACAATAGATAGTGTCAAGAATCAACACTGAGTTAGTTATAATAGTTAGTTATAATAGTTTAATGAGGGTGAAAAGATTATTTTTGTATGGAAGTATTTATACAAATAAGGAGAAAAATTATATTTTTTTTTATTTTTGTAATTTTAACCTCAAATGAATTAATTAATTAGCTTAATGTTAATCCTTCAAACATTATTCTTTTATAATTTATAAAAAATATAATAATTGGTGATGACGGGTGATGGACAGGCATATATTCAGTGAATGTGGATTTTCAAGAGCAAAAGGTAACAGTATGGGGAATATGCAACAAGTTCGATGTTTTGACTATGATGAAGAACAAGAGGAAAGAATCCAGTTTTTGGAACTCAGAAGATAACGATCAACTAGTGAACCTACAAAAAACATCATCATCTTCTTCAATGACCCCCCCGCCCTTGTTTCGTCCGAAGCGCTCTGCTCCTCCTCCTCTGGCACTCATCAAGGCCCGATCTTTGAGCTTGAAATTGTCACTGAAGAAGGTCTTCATTAGATCCTACTCCTTTTGAGATCTTTTATCACATTTCATAGTGATCGATTGAATCCATGGTTATGAATCTCATCTAGTAACTCTATCATGATATGGTTCTGTAAATACTTTTTTGCTTTAAAAATTTGCCTAAGTAATCTATTGAATTTGAGAAGGATTTGGATTTTGAAAGAAGTTATGTTTCTAATAATTCCTTTATTTTACTACTACAAGTATGGCCTTGATCATTATAATATCTACGTTTTAATGTTTTAATAACGTATGTTATCTTATTTTGTTACACAGCTCTAAAATGATATTTTTTCCGATCAATAAGTAATAGTAAATGCTATTTTGTTGTGCTAATCTCCCCTGCACCAAGCCCCAAATAAAAAAACAATTAATTGTAAAATATCCACTAGAAGTGGGGTTATATGCACTACCCTTAAACTCAATAAATAGATCGTTTATCTTTTAAAACTAATCAATTTATTTAAAATATCCAAAATGTTCTTCATGTAAGTTATCATTTATTATAAAATAACCCTTAAAGTTTGATAAAGGACATTTTAGTATATACCATAATTTATAGTTATAATTATTATAAAATATTTTTATAAACTTCGTAATAACATCTTTTTTAGTATATATATTATTAAAAGATTGGTTTGTTAACTAAAAAATATTTTTCATTTTTTAAAAATAATTAACTGTTAGGATTTTTCGTTAATTTATTGTAATAGCCACTAAAAACTAATAGTATTTTCTTTTTAAAAAATTAGGTTTTTGTCTATTATATTAAAACTTTGCTTAAAACTATTATTTAATCCTTCTTACAAGAAATTACTATAAATCATAATATGTAAAATTTTTTATTAAAAATTTTAAAATAAAGATTTGAAGTGGAGAAATATTCTATTTACAAACGAATATTTAATTTTTTATTGAATTAACTTTAGAATATACATGCTATTTTACTTTAATAATTGGGGTTTTAAAAATTAAATAATCAATCTTGAAAGAATATATACTAAAAGATATCGTTACAAATTTTATAGAAATATTTCGTAGTAATATATTTTAGTCTATATTATTTAAAATTTATTGTTTAACTAAGATAAATATTTTATTTTTTATTATGATTTTTTTCAAAAAAAAAAAAGAGATTATATTAGATCTGCTTGAACATCAATGGAAATAAGAGGGGGAACCACCTCAATCCAAACATTGGAAGGGTAGGTAGAAACAGCATGAGCGTCCAATAAATGCACCAGGACATTAGTATCACGACGATCAAAAGATAAAATAACAGGCTGCTTATCTATAAGGGAGAGAATTGCTGATGTATATGTCTTAGAGGACCTAGAATCCCGGATCGAGCTAGAAGCTAATCAATAACCACTTTGCAGTCATTTTTAAGAGTGTAGTTGGTGTAGCCAAATCTTTCAACCAGAGGAAGACCCTCACAGATAGCAACTGTGTCCGCATGCTCCAGAAAGTGTGAGTGTGCTAAGGCAACTATCACTACAAAAAGAGGGCCTAATACGCACCGGTGAAGCCGTCGGTCCTCCATCGATAACACCATATTACCGAAGGGTCACCAACCAAACGTAGTCTGTCGAGCACTTCTTGTCGATAACAATAACTACCGATGGTCCGCCATCGAGAATATTTGGTACCGACGACATTTCCTACAGACATTTATTTTCCCAACAATTTGTGATCAGCGACGCTAGTTCTCAGCTGGTAACTAATACCGACGATTGTGTCGACAATTTTCTTTGTCGTCGATAATATAGCCGATGAACTAACCGACCGTCATTTGCTGTCAGTGACGTCGAAGGTATTGACGAACTTACCGGCCATGCCTTTCCGTCGGTGACGCCAACGACATGTACCAACAGATAATTCTATCAGTTTCCACTTTTGTAAAAATTTTGGTTGCGACAGGCTTGCCGTCGGTATTCCGTAGGTAAGCTTTTTTTTTTTTTTTTTTTTTTTTTTTTTTTTTTAATATAATTTGTAAAACCAACCCAAAACTCCCTAAAGCGCAAAAAAACCCAAAAACAACAATATATACTCATAAGCTCATCCAGAAACAGTGTATCTACTCATAAACATCAAACCGATAACATATCAATAAACTAAAACATCCATAACACATAAAATGTACAAGTATCAATAATCCTCAGGATCCCTAACATTATTAGAGGACCGAGGGGAGGGGAAAGGATCAACAGTGCTGGTGCTCGGGGCATCAATAGAGGGGGGAGGGGAATAGAGGAAGATGCCCTTGCCGCATTTGAAGTCCCCGCAGCTACTGTGTCGATGATGATGTTGAGAAACAACAGCCATAGCAGCTCTCACAATGTCCATCATTGGTAGCATCGGGGTGTACGACAAGTAGCTCTGCTCTGCAAACCGCCTTATATGCTCATCGAAGGCAGCGCAGACACTGGAAACAGAAGCCTCAACCTGTCTCATGATCCTCTGCTCCACTTCCAAATAGCAAGGTGGCAATCTAGCTACGGCCCGACTGCTCTTGGCTCTTAGATGAGATATCTCCGAACCAGCTCTATATAATCGACTGCAGTCCAATCTACCAAATATAGTGGCCATCAACTGGATCTCACCTGGCAAAGGAACGCTGGTGGCTGCAACTTCCTCTTTGTCCTTTTGTCAAGCCTCATGAAATCTCCTCTACAATGTGGAATGTTAGTTGTATAATGAATTATAAAATATTATATAAATTTAAGTAAGTTATAAAACGTGATAAATTACCAAAAACTCCTCTGAATGGAAATCCACATACTGCCCCTTCTTATCCCCGCTCTGATACTTGTGGAGCTTCTCCAAGTGTCTGCTCTTGGAGAACCTCTTCGTTAAATCCGCTTGCTGCAAAAAAAAAAAAATGTACGTTATTAATTACATTATAATAAAGCAACGAAATGAAATAATGAAATCAAACATTAGTTCTTACCCTCTTCAACTGATACTCAGTGAAGGATATAGAGCCACCTGTGTGCTTCCCCACTTCGTGACCCCCCGTCCCTCATTCCTGTTTCTTTTTTTCCATTCACAAAATGCCTTGTACTCAGGGCTCTCCCAATACTTTATCATCTGCTCCCAATACATTTAGGAATCCAAACAGGCCTCTGCCTTGCCCCTCGAGCATTGCTAAGCAAATTCTCATCCAGTCGCTGACCTTGACTTCCCACGTATCCCTTATCTTGGTCATGGATAAACTCGGGTACCATACATAGCTTTTCTGAAATTTCAATAAAATATGAAAATATTAGAAAACAATAAGCTCCCAATATAAGTATAGCTAGTATAAGATTCAAAAAGAAACATTCAAAATGTTATAAGTATTAAAGACTTATAAAAGACTTGGAATAATTTACCTGAAACTCTCCCCACCACATATTGCGAATATCCAGCGGGACCTCAAACCAATGGTAGTAAGGGCTGCTGAACCGTTCCTGCAAGATAGCTGAGATATGGGTGGCGGCTCTCGAAGATAGATATAGTCTGTACATATTAATGTTAGTATATATTAATATTTAATTATAGTTTGTATAATACTAACGATATATAGTTTATTGAACTTATCAATCTATATTCAAGGTCAATAACTGGCATCTGATGAGTATCACCGGGGGCAGCTTCCAAGCTACAGCATCCGCAGAAGGAGCCATAGATGATGACAACTGTGTGGTCGATGGGAAGATGAACTGGGAGCCGTGACACTGGCCAGTACTTGTGTCTGTGCGGTCGGTACCTATGTCTGTGTGGCCGGAACTGTCAAAACGGGTCGTACCTATGTCTGTGTGGCTGGAACCTATGTCTGGAACGGTCAAAAGATAAACCGGAACGTTGGAACTGGATGGTACCTATGTCCGTGTTGCTGGAACCTATGTCTATGTGAGGGATCCTGCTGCACCGGAGTCAATAGATCCTGCTGTCCAGGAGTCGATGGATCTGTCTGTGTAGAAGGCAATGAATCCTGTTGTGGAGGGCTCTGGATCCTTTCTCTTCTGTCCTCTAGCCATCGAACCTCTATAAACATAAGTATAATTAGGGTTTATTATAAATATCATTAGTTAATAAACATGATAAACATAAGTACAAGAAGTTAATAAATATAATTATAATGATAACACAAGTACTATAACATAAGTTTATAAAACATAACGACACAATGTTCTATATGTCGGAATCCTTATCGGAATCATTATCGAATGCAGTGTCGGAATCCTTGCCTGTCTCTTCATCAGAATCTTCTTCTTCATAATTCCATTCTATTTCAGTTTCATCATTTTGTACTTCCTCAAAATATGTATGAACTGTGATATCTAATTCTTTCGACGAACGAGACTCGTGGACGAGAAGTCCTACGTCTTCAGTCATCACATCTATTGCCGAACCATCGTGAATGTTACGTTTTCTTGGAACGCATCATCTTGGTGGGAAACTTCTATTAAGCAGGGTCGAGATTCATCACACTAACCTAATCGATCCTCGGTCTTTTAGAGCTAGGATATGAGAGGAATGAGACTTGCTCAGTTTGATGAGCTAACACGAAAGAATCATATTCTCTATACCTCTGTTCTTGGTGCAAATCTACAATTTTATATTGAGGATGAATCCTTATTCCTCTATCCGAGGAATCAAACAAATCACAGTGAACAAGACGACCTTTTAGATTGGTGTTCCAGTCAACTCTACCTCAACTATTTCTTTTAAAATGCCGTTATAGTTCAGTTTCACACACACCCATCATTATAAGTTTCTCCTTCATCACCCCCATCTCTTGTGTGAAACCGAAACCCATTGACAATATATCTCGGCTTTTAGGGTTTACGGTTTTAGGGTTTAGGGATTATAAGCTTAAAAAGTTTCCTTAAAATATTTAAAAAGTTTCAACTCCAATTTTTATTTTAAATTTTACGTTAAGTTATTACTAAAAATTCTAAGTTTTTATAAGATTGACAAAATCTTAGCAAAGTTTCCTCCGTATTACGCACATTTCTCAGGCACACAACCCACATAAACAAGCAACAAAGTCACAAGGTTCCCTATGTCGATTTAAAAAGTTTCAACTTCTTTAATTTTAAATTTTATGTTTAGTCATTACTAAAAACTTAAGTCTTAACATTGAAAAAATTTTGGCAGAGTTTTCTTTGTATTATCGACATTTTCCAGGCACACAAGCCACTCAAACAAGCAACACATAAACCAAATAAAAAATTAAGAGTCAGGGCTCTCCTATAAAGCATTAAAGAGTTAAGGCTCCTCTGTAAAATAAATTTTAAACTAATTAAACACATACATCTAACGTGTATATGATAGACAATTTGTCACTGAAATCTTCACGAACAAAAATATGAAAGTAAATAACTTATATTAGTAATCCACAAAATCATTCGATCTGAGTTATTATTCTAGAAAAATAACATATACATATAGCCTCAAATAGAACAAGTACCTAAAAAATACAAAGAAGAAGCTAAAGAAACCGTAAAAAAATTAATGGGATTCATAACCAATTTGTACCATTAACTGGTAAAGCTTTCAGCTACTCCCTCTCTCTCTCTCTCTCTCTCTCTCTCTCTCTCTCTCTCTCTCACACACACACACACACACACACATATACACACACATACACACCATCATTTGCGGGAAAGTAACCTTTTACGGGCACTTCTACTTATTCACAAAATAGTCCCCAAATCCATCTAAATTTTGATATTTGATATATAACTAGTTCTCTCCCTTTTTCTTTTTCTTTTTTTTTTTCCAACATTAATGAACTCTTGAAGAATATCTTTTATCTAAGTCCTCTCCATTATGATATATTCAATTTTGAAGTAAATTTATAATAATGAAATTATAGTATTAGTCAACATTTTCATAGTCCAAATAGTTTAAATAAATAAGCAAGTAAATAAAAAATAAGCATGTAATTAGTTTATTATACATATATAGACCAAGATATGTACATCTCCCACAGCACAATATAATGCTCTCTACCTTCTCCCTTTTGAATTCTATATATACAGAATTTTAGGGTTTAAAAAGATATATAGAAACCAAACATTCAAAATTAAATTTTAATTCCTCGGAATAAAAGCTAATATTGTTGGTACTTTTTTTTTAAGTTATTATTATTATTATTATTATTATTATTATTATTATTATTATTTGTTTACAAAATGTGCCACACTTGTGGAGAGTATAATATAGGATGCCATAATCAATATTCTCTTGTCATTTTCTTCAATTCTATTTTATTCAAATTTGACTCGGGGAAATGAAAGAAAGGCATAGTAGTAATGTGGGAGCAGAAGGAAGCCATTTTTTGGATGATGACATTTGGTCTTTCACGCCGTACCAAAACCATAAAAAATTAATTAATATAGGAGATTGCTTAAGCAAACAAACTTAACATAGATTTAATGAATCATATTTGAAAATCGATTATTAGAGTTGAATTTAATTAATAAACTGAAAGGATAAATGGTTATTTAGCTTTAATAATTAAATAAATAATATATTATTTCATAAACAGTATAATAAATCATCAATATTTATATTTATTCTGGTAGGAAGAGTTTTTATAGATTGGAAATAGTACAAACTCATTGCTAATACATTTCTACTGTTAATTCTTCTAGCTTGAGCATTGTCAAAAGAATACATTAGAAACCAAAACAAGGGCAAATGAAGGCATGATGGGCTCCATAACTTATAAACCACAAAACTTGTTGATAATGTTCATTCATTTTGGTGTAATTATTTCTTTATCTTCACATCACAACATTTTATCAACCCTATATGTTCTCTAACTACTTAGCATATGAAGAAGCAGTTCAAGAAATATCCTATTTTATGGATTTTCATAAGCAAAAAATTGCACAATAGCCACCCACAAAATAAATAAAACTGAATTTCAATAACAACAAAATTGTATTAAATTAGCTCATAGATGAAAAAGAAGTAACAAGTAACATCAACCCAAAAAAACATGAAACTCAACTGACAGCAGCAGCAACGAGTTCCGGAGGCAGCAGCTACAACTATCCCAACCAGCACCACCTACAGCAAGAAAAGAAAAAGATGAAGAAAAGGAATAGGAGAGAAGAAGGAGACAGAGAAAAGAGGGAACCAACGAGAGAGAGAGAGAGAGAGAGAGAGAGAGAGAGAGAGAGAGAGAGAGAGAGAGACCAACGGGGCGACGTCGGTGAAAGAAGGGCGTCGGTGGCAGGAGGTCGTCGATGAGCGGCATCGGTGGCGACACATCAGTGAGGGAATCGCCGTCGGTGAGTTTAGTATGGGAGGGGAACTAGGAGGGTTTTATGGCTGAAAAAATGAGGAAGGAAAAGGGGTTTGCTTGATTTTGTGAATCTTGAGTTTTTACCGATGGGGCATCGACGGTCTCTCTGTCGATAACACAACATAATAAAACACCGACAGCAGACCCGCCGATAAAGCTGAGGTAAATAAATATTGATTACCAACGACAAACCTTCCGTTGGAAAACCATCAGTAACTATTACGACGGTAGGCACCGTCGGTACCACTTGTCATTTTTTGGTGTGCAATTTTCCTCCATTTTTTTGGGCTGGAATTCCTAAATACTGACGATAATCGTCTACGCTGTCGATACCCCGTCATTACTTACCGTTGGCCCCTTTTCTGTCACTCTATCGAAGTGATCCCTATGAGACCCCCAACACCTGCGCCATCAGAGTTCAATTGTTATCAATATTCTGCTTAAATCGATCTGTGTCAGGCGGTCTCCAATGACATCCATCTGGAGTTGGCGCAAGGCAATCACATATTGGGCCTGGTAGTTCCTGTAGATACTAGTTTTTCCTAGGGATGCTCCAAAATTCCTTTTCCATTGCGTAAGATTCCTCCTATTAGAACATTTGGACCTATCGACATACCTAGAGGGGAAGACTAGGGCACAGTCATATCAGTCATTATATGGTACATCCTTAAGTATTCTTCCCAGAAACCAGTAGCTTGCAAAATAATTTTTGAGAGTGAATTGGAGGTATATTTTGGAAAAGCATAGTGTTCCTACTATTCCAAATACATCATAAAATGTATGCAAATCGAAAACTATCATAAGCCGAACATCTTATCATTTGCTCAAGAATAGCATGATGGGAGACTTGAATTAGGAAAAGGTTCACCGAGTGAAAAATCCGAATTCAACCAAGTTTCTGTCGCAATCTGACATCAGAAAAAAGTGTGCAAGATATTTTCCTCACTTTTTGGGCATATGGCACAACACAGCAAAATCGAAGTGACCCTCTATGATAGATTTTTCCGTATAGGAAGAATGTTATTGTACATTCTTCAAAGAAATACCTTTACTTTTGGACTGGTATTGAGTCCCCATAGACGGACCCAGAAATGCAAGGTAAAAAAATAGAGGAGCTTTTGCTTCCAGTAGGATTGTTCTTGGCTTGAAAAATTAGGCGGTAAGCCAAGTGCACACTGAATTGTCCCGACTTGTCATAGCCCATATATGTTCATCCCTAGGCCAATCATCACATAACAACAACTTAAAATTTTCCTCAGCCTTATAAAGATTAAAGTGGGTCTTGATGAGATCTTGTTTCCAAGAACCCTGTTCAAAATCAATTTATTATTTTATAATAAATAAATTGTAAGAATTTGTCACTAATTTATTATAATAAATTAATAATATTTACTGTAAAGAAAGAAAATATATTTTAGTCTATTATTGTAGTACTTTACTTAAAGTTTTAATTTAATCATTGTTACAAGAAATTAATACAAATCCTAACAAGTTAAAATTTTATAAATTTTAGATTTTTATGAATTAAATAATATTTGTGGATTTTCATAAGAGATAAAAATATCTAATATAAAGTTTATCTTCTAAAGAGATACATATTTTGAAGATATAAAAATCCTAAAGAGATAGATATTCTGCAGAGATAGATATTGTGAAGAGATAGGTGATAGAATTTTAATTATATCTTAGTTATAGTAGAATCTATCCCTATCTCTTCTATCCTCTAAGCACTATAAATAGGACCCTTGGTCTTCAGTTGTAGTCACACCTTAGAGAGAAATCAATAAAATTTCTCTACTTTTCTGTCTACTCTTATCTCGGTCTTCTTTTCTTCTCTATATATTCTTCTAGTTATTCTTTATATTTTTATCCGTTATTTCTTTATACTTTATATTTTATATTGATTATACTATTGTGCCGGCAATGCTGTGCCACTAGGGATGGTAATGGGGGTGGGGGCACAAACCACCGGCCCTATTCCCACCTCCCTACTTTATCCCCATCCTCAACCCATCCCCGTTCTTAGTTATGAAATTCATCCCCATTCCCAACCTAACCTCCCATAATTAAGCCCCATCCCCACCAAACCCACCGAGAAATTGGAGACTCAAGCGGGGATTACATGTATTATTTTCAACAAAATGTTAAACATAAAATAATAATATGTGTGCCACAAAATCAAATGAATTAAAAACTTAAAAATAATACAAAAATACTTTTAAAAAAACAAGTCTAACCATGTGCAACAACTAGTTCAACAATCTTCAACCTGACTAGAGGCTTGAAAGTTGAAATGGAGGAGAAATGTCGAGACCGAGACTAGAGCAGTAGAGAGAGATTGACAGAATATCATATGAGTAATTAGTTTAATATTTTTATCTTGCAAAAAGAAATTAGCTTAGTAATTTTTATTTTTTTCGTCTCTTTTCTTTATTATTTAAATTAATATTTTACTACATATCTATATATATAATAGGATGGGTGGGGATGGGGAGAACCTAATCCCCAACCCCAACCCCAACCCATCCCCAAACTTGGGTACAAAATTCAACCCTATCCTCACCTGCATTCCCAGTCAAATCGGAGTCAAACGGGTAGAGATGGGTTGGGGTCGGGTGGGAACTCGATTAGACCCGCTCCATTCCCATCCATATGCGCCACCAAGTTTCATAAAACGTTATCAGCACAAATCGCTTATAGAATTAAACTTACTCATTCTTACAGATCTCAAGTCCTTCAAGCACTATATGAGATGCTACTTGATATCCATAATGGATTTAAGGAATATCATGGTGGTATCTCTAGTTTAGCAATGGTAGTTTTACATGCCTAGCAGCAAAAAGTACTACCAAAATAAGACAAAATAGCAATTGGCAGCAACAACCTCTAACTGTTATAAACTAGAATATGCTGCTATCTCCATGATCATTTTTATTTTGGCATGTTCATGACCATCAACACCCTGCACATGTGTGGTGTTTTTATTTTTTGCTGATTACGCTTTAAATGGGGTCGACTGATGCTGTTGTGTCTCTGGATTTTAAAATTTTAAGCGAGGTACTTCTTTTATTTATATTTTGATTATAAAATTTGAGCTATGTTGCTCATAATATTTTTTAGAAAATGTTGTTTATTTCTGGTTTAAAATTTGAGTAAATCCATATCTAGATATATGGTATCTTGAAGACACTATTAATATAATACAACCACCGACAAGTGGTTGTTATAAACACTAATTATATGATTGGTTGTACATGTGATTAAAAGATTTAATATTTATCTATAGCATACTTATATTACATATAGAATTTCTCCGAAATCAAAATTTACGGAGAAAATATTATTGTTCGGTGATAGAAAAAAAAAACATTCTACCCTATCATATCTCAAATATGCTCTTGTAGTAGTAATATCGAGAAAGATGTTTTAGAACGTTTTATTAAATTAATCTCATATCTTCTAGAGACTAAACAGGAATTGAGTCATTATGAAATATTGTGATATTGGCCAACCAATAAATTCTATTTCATTCCCTAAAGTGAATGCATTAATAATTTATTTACAAAATATATTTTTTGGTCGTGACTAGAGCTGTAAACAGGACGGGTCTTACCCATACCCGCACGGGTCTATACCCGTTTATAGCAAGTAAGGTTAAAATATTATACCTGCGGACTCGTACCCGTACCTGTATAGATTCTATTAAATGGGTTGGGCAAGGTATGATGATATCCATACACATATACTCGTTGTAATAAAATAATATATATTTATATATATTATATTATTTTTATATTTTTTATTAATATATAATTTATACAATTTATATTATTTCTCTCAATCTCACCTCACTCCTCTGCCGTTGTCTGCTCATCTCTTCTCAACCTCTCAAAATTGTTTCCAATTTAGATTGTTTCCAAAATTGTTTCCAGTTTAGATTTAAAAAAAAAAAAGAAATATCATTGTATTATATATATTTTTGTTTAACAAAAAAATAAATAAATAAATATATTATACGGGTACAAGTATACCCAGAGCCTACCCTAGAGGGTCGGGTTTGGGTTTACAAATTTTATACCCAAAGGGCCTGGGTCTGGGTCTGGGTCCATATTTCACTATGAGGGTCTGGGTCTGGGAGCACCCAGAGGGTCCGAACCGTTAACACCCCTAGTCGTAATCACAATTGTGGTATAAATATTAATTATAGTTATCACAAAGACTCAATAAAATCTCGATACATCAATTTTCACCAGAAGTGAAAATTAATGAGAAAAGGAAAGAGGATATATTGCATCGAATTATTTTGCACCCGAAGTACGGATTTTAAATTGTGACTAAGCATCGTCTAAAAATGAAGAATAAACACAGGCACGTATGATGATCAAGGGTTTTAAATCAAACTTTTGTCTTGATTCATAAGTTGAACATTGCAAAAATGTTATACATGGACATGACACATCATTACTATTTTAAGTCATTGAGTTATTAGATATTGATAAAGGTCTTTCATAAAGGATATTGAAGAGCTAATTGATCTTAAAGTACCATGATCCTACATATCTAGTGCATAAATATACTTGTTTGTTATGATTCTTATCTAACAAATGACTCTGGAATGTATATTGAACCTATAGTTTGATATTTTCTTATGATCATCTCGAATTTTGAAAAAATTCCAACTCATGAAGAGAATGGTAAATAAGACATTGATTATTTACAAGATCCACACAAATAATTATAATAGTTTATAGATTTATATAGCAGCTACTTCTTTAACTTGTGTTAAAAAAATAACTAATTATGATAGCTGGCTAAAATGCGTGTGATCACGATGAACAAATTATTATATTCGAGATATTTATGTATTTTCTTAGATGAAATTCTAATTATATTTTTGGAGATGATTATAAACTTTGAGGACATACAAAAGACGATAAGACAAACATATCTATTCATAAGCTCTAGAAGAGATACAACAATAATGTACAAACAAGTTAATCTGGAAGATTTATTCACTAAAACATTATCGATAACAACACTTGAGATTATTCATGAATACATCTATCTCAAGTATTTGTCTCTCATCAAGGGGAGTAATATTTAACATAGAGAATTGTGTACTCTTTTTCCTTCACTAGAGTTCTTTTTCCACTGGGTTTTTATATAATAAGGTTTTAACGAGGTATGTCTCTCTATGTAATGGACATTCGAGGGGGACTGTAATGAATTAAATAATATTTGTGGATGTCCATAAGAGATAAGAATATCTGATATAAAGTTTATCTCCTGAAGATTGATATTCTAAAGATATAGAAATCCTGAAAAGATAGATATTCTGCAGAGATAGATATTGTAAAGGAATAGGTGATAGATTTTTAATTATATCTTAGTTATAATAGAATCTATCTCCTTGATTCACCATATCTCTTGTATCCTCTAAACACTATAAATAGGGCCCTTGTCCTTCAGTTGTAATCCCACCTCAAAGAGAAAATCAATAAAAGTTCTCTACTTTTCTCTCTACTCTTCTCTGTTTTATTTTTTCTCTATATTTTCTTCTAGTTATTCTTGATATTTCTAACCCTTATTTTTTTACTTTATATTTTATAGCGATTATGCTATTAACGCTACGCCACAAAGTTTCATAACATAGATAAAGATTTGAACGAGATAAAATCTCAAAAATATTATATTTATAACTGAATATTTATTTTTCATTGAATTGAAATTAAAATTACCATGCTATTTTCCTTAGATAATAAATCTTTTAAAGCTAAATACTCAATCTTTAAAGAATATAAACTAAAAAGATATTATTACAAAATATAAGGAAGTATTTTGTATAAATTATACATATAAATTATGTTATGGACTAAAATGATTTTATATTGAACTTTAGAGGTTATTTTGCAATAAACCATAACTTACATGAAGGTTATTTTAGGCTGATTAAATACGTTGATTATTTTTAGAGGTTTCTTATTTGGAGGGTAAAGTGCATTTAGCCCCCCACTTCGGGTATGTATTTTCTAATGAACCCAAAAAAAGTGATAGTGACCATTAGATATCTTAAGCGTAATACAACTGCATTCTCAAATTTTGAAAACAATACCTATAATTAAATTAGAAGATACCCAATCATACATATTAATTACTTGGTGATATATTAATGACATTATAGGTTAATGACCAATTAACGGACAAAAAGTGAGGTAATACAATAATAAAAAATAAGAAAAGTTCATGTCTAATGGGTGAAGTAGAAAATCATTATAATTGTTCACAAATAATTTATATTTTTTATACATAAACATTTATTTATTTAATTTATACTTAAAATGTAATTTTTGATTCATTGATCCTATTAAATTAGTGAATATACAGTATTTTGCAAAAAAAGTGAATACACGACAGAAGGATGACATGTCTAACCACGTGTCACCGGTTTAACAATCAATCCAAATTAGTTTTCACGTCTTTGAATTGGCACAACCTGACTCAAATAAAATATGTGAAAGAAAAGAAGTAATGAAATTCCCAAATGAGTGGGCCAAATCGTTTCAGAGACTTAAAAACTAGTTAAGCTCAACGGTTACATTTCATGAATGGAAAAAAGTATTTCTATATATGGCCTTATTCTTTTGTATATTTATTAACTTGATACAATTTTTTTCTTTTGCTAAATATTAATTTGATACAATGAGTCAAAAAATTATATTTTTGTATAAATTAAATAAATGTTCATAAGTAAGAAAGAAAAGTATAAATTATTTGTAGATAATTATAATGATTTCCTCCGTCCAAGTACAAGGAAAAATAGAGAAATGCGGCTTTTATCATGTTGTTATGTTAGAATGGAATACAAATATATATTGAATCAAGACAAGCTTATATTTTATTAATATCCGTCAAAATGGCTTTAGCTACATTTGTAGAAATGTCTCATGTCCATTCCTGAGGTGTAGGGGATTGTAAGACAAGCTTTGCTAAAAGATGGGCCGGGATATTTCCCGTCCAGCAAACATGCGAGAAAGTAACACCAGTGGAGTCAATACTATTGAGGAAATGGGAAGCTAAGGCTCCGAATTCAGAAAGGTCACCCTATCAAGAGAGAGACAACTGACAGCCAGAAGAGAGTCACTCTCAATAATAAGTCGTGCTGACAGAGGAGAACCAATCATATAACCTTCAATAATACCTAAAAGTTCACCATATTCCACATAATTAGTGCCATTCCGCTGTAAAGCTTTAGCGAACAAAGAGATGCCTAGATGGTTACGAACTACTATACCTATGCCAATCTTACTTTCTGAAAAGGCAACATCACTATTGACTGTTAGAGAGTCAATATATGATGGGCACCAGAGTCTTCGAGATAGACTAAGATCTCTCCCACCTAATGGGGGGCAGAGCATTGCTGAAGTCATAAAAATTCCTCAGAGTGTTCAAAGCCTTACTAGCAATCACCTGTGCATGAAGAGATGCTCCTTAATGTTTTAGTGTATTCCTAGCAAACCAAATAAGCAAAGTACAAGTAGCAAATAGAGCAGAATCCTTAGAATCATAGATCAACACAATCGAATACTTTAGATCCAGAAAGCTGAGGGCAGAAATATTGTGCCACTTATCCCCTAACGGCTGGGAGCTCCAAACTTTTTGTGCAAAGATGCAGCTAAATAGGGCATGTTTGTTGTCTTCAATTTGGTACCCACAATGGCTACAAGCTAGATTCATGGGCATTTCCCGTCTCAAGAGATTACTACCTGTGGGAAGAATGTAGAATAGAATATATTCTTACTATATCTATATTTAGTACATAGTTTTATTTGTATTTTAACACATGTGTATACATTAATTACCTAGGCTTATAGTAGGTAGATTAGCCATAATTATGGTATTATTCCTTATTGTTTATTTGGTAAGTTAGGATATTGTAATTGTATATATTCAGAATATCAATAGAAGAAAAGGCAAGCTTTGCTGATTGCTCTCAATATCTTCTCTTAATATCGTATTAGAGCCAAGATACTAAAAATAAAAAAAGGAGACCAACGACTAGCAACGTTACAATGACATAAACGTATGGCATCAAAGCAATAGAGCAAGCTGACACTGACAAAAAATGAAAAATCTCCGCCCGTTTTTCAACCATCTCCATTTCATAGTACTTCTGATCTTAAACCATATACGATCATATCCTGCAACACAACGGAACTTCTTCTTTCTCATATCAAATTAAAAGCTGATAATTATGAACAGTGGGCAACATTAATTCTCATCGGCATGAGAGGAAAAAGGATGGAGTGTTTTGATAGCACAATGAAACGATCATCACATGACTCTCCCGAATTGACTAACTGGGTTATGATGAATTCTCTCATCGTATAGTAGCTTTTCAACACATTGATATTTCGATCATTAGTTATGTTTCTTATATGCTGGATGCAAAGGATCTCTAGAACTATCTGAAAAAGCATCTTTTTGTTGGGAATAGACCATGAATTTCTGAACAGAATGAGGAAGTCGGAAATTTCAAACAAAATGGTGCGTGCATTTTTTATTACTATGGACGGCTTACTAATCTAGGGAAGAATTGGAAAATTATACTCCAAAGACATATTGCTACTGTGAAACTGGATGACAAAATCTGAACGACACCACGAGAAGAGAAATTGCATAAATTTCTCTTAGAGTTAGACAATTCTATTTTTCGCACTATTATATCCCAAATTCTTAATATGAACCATCTTACCTCTATTGAAAGTAAATATTCTATGATTATTCATGAGGAGAGACATATTTTAATTACTAGATGGAGAGATGAATGGGATGTTGCTGTAACTTTTTACGGCACGATCAAATGAGAGAACTTCTTTATTTTGTTTGCAAGACACAACGCTTTTGAATCCTTTTAGGTTATTGGTTATTCCGAATGGCGAGGAGAACATGGAAATTCCAGAACTTGACAAATTTTCGGTGTCAGTACTGGACCGACGACCAGCAGTCAAAATCGCGGTGGCAGGTCCAGGCGAGGTTGGTTCAAGGCTGGAGGCAGAAATTTGAAAGCCCTGTAGAATATGTTGACCAAAATTACCAGGTGAGAGACGTGATCAAATCTCAAACTGTATAAAATGAAGTCTATTGCTCAATCTAAAAACTTAAGTTAATTAATTAAAAATAGTTCCCCAGCAACGGCGCCAAATTTTGACGGGTTTGTCGAGACCCTCAAAATTAATCTGAATTGCTGTCAGACCAAGATAAATTTGTAGTATTAGTGGGAACCAGATCAAATCTCAAGGGAACTAATAATTTAATTCTTAACTTAAGAAAAAGTAGTAAAATGAGGAAATTTTCTTGTGACGAAAATAATAAATTACTAGAGAATAACACAATATTATAAAAAATTCTGATTTAAGGGGTCACCTTATTCAACTAAATTATTGATCATCAGCTAAAATAGTAATCTTACTCGTTCAAGCACTCTAGTTTAGATTTATCCAGATAGCCGTAATAAATCTTATATTTTCTTAAATTCATTGATTAAACCAAGCATTCAATCAATACTGACCACAATTCAATGGGGATGATAGCATTCCATATTAAATTGTGATAGCAATAAATATAGTGAAAATGTAGCTGAACCAAAAACTCAAATAATCTACATAGCTACAATTATTTAGTTTCGTCTTGTTGATTTCCATATTTAGGCTAATTATGCATACCAAATATCTTACTAATATATATAATCATCCTAGGTGCTACGTAGTGCCAAGAGTTCTTGAAAATTACGGATCAAGAACTAATAGTAGCAGTAGAAAGGAAATGTTTAAATAATTTGTCAGACAAATCAAACATCCACTTTCATAAAAAATAAAAAATAAAAAAGCAATAAATCAACAAGTAGCTGAATTAAAAGTAAGAAAATAAAAATAAGCTCATAGCCTAACAAAAATTGTAGTTGAAATAAATCCTTAAATCAGAATAATAAAACTTAGTCACTCATGGTGATAAACATAACTTTGAAATAATCTGAGCTAACTAATCTAATGGAAGACTTCTTACTTCTTACTTCTTTCTTCTTCTTCTCTTTTCTTCCTCTCACATATTTATTCCTCCCACATATTCATCTTCTCTTTTCTTCTTCTTCTACTTTTTCTTTTATTCATCCCACATATTTATAGTGGTTTTTTTTTCCTACCAAAATTTCAATTTAGAGAATCAAATCACTTGATTTCCTCCCCCTCTTAACAACTTAAAATAAAATAAAATATACCTAGAAAGTTAACTTATTTAAAACTCCCAAAAATCATATAAAAACTACAATGTCTGCTTTGACTTTCTGTCTACTGGAGTAGACGAATTGACTTGATCTTCAACAATTACTTTGGTAAAATCCATCAAGTAAATGTCTTTTTCATAATCTTCTCCAATAAGATCTCTTTCTCTAAAGATATTCCAATAGCCCCTTGTAAGTTCAAATCAGTCAAATCTCCACAATTTATTCCTAAAAAAAAAAAAAGTAGTAAAATTCATTAATTTCTTTAAATAATAAAGCAAAACTATAACCAAAATACTATAATAAAAGTAGACTTTTATCACTCTATCACCAGGCTATTTCTTTTCCTAAACAGATTGGACCAAGCAATTGGGATGCTCCACCTATTACTGTGACATGGGCCATCTCAGGGCCGCTGCTACCTCCAGTCGCTCCAATTGCTGCTCTAAATCAGTGACCAACTTCTGGACAATTGCAGCTAACATAAATGCTTGGTCGGCTGGCACATTACACTCCAGTCAGCACTCCAAGTGGCAGTGGGACCCACTGGGCAAGGGCAATATTGACTACTCCTTTCGCTGCAATGCTAATTCCATGGCACCTTCTTCGTCTCGTGACAATTTTTCTGGTATGACTTCTTGGATTTTAGACTCTAGTGCTTCAAGATATATGACAAGTCATAGAGATATTTTATTTGATGTTGTGAATATTGCCCTTGTGTCTATTACTTTGTTGAATGGAAGTGAAACTGCTAATTGTAAAGGGAGCATTTTTTTTAGTTCAAAATTCTTACTTCGGAATGTTCTTTATGTTCCTAATTTGACTTGTCACTTGGTGTCTCTTTCTTAATTAATCTGCCAACAACCTTCTCATTATGTGGGTATTACTGATGATTGTTGTGTGATACAGGACCGTACTATGGGGGTAGATATTGGAGCAGGTAGTTTGAGTGATACTGTTTTCCGTTATTCACGTGTGCAAGCATTCCATACGCCTATTCTTTCTTTTGAGTTATTTCATAAGCGTTTAGGATATCTCTCTTTATTTGTTATGAAGCTATTAAAAGTGTTTCTTTTGATCTTGATAATGTTTTGGATAATTGTTCGGTTTGCCTTCAAGCCAAACAAACTCGTTATATTTTTAATTTTAGCACTACTCTTAATATAATTCTTTTGATTTAGTATATTGTGATGTATGGGGACCATATTATGAGAAAACGTCTTGTGGGTCTTCTTATCTTCTCACCATCGTTGATGATTTTTCTTGGGCTGTTTAGGTCTATTTACTTCTCGATAAAACAGAAGTTCTTACCTACTTTGAACAATTTTTTGGCTTTGTTAAAAATCAATTTAATAAATCTATCAAGTCTCTTTGGACCAATAACGAGACTGAATTTATTGGTTTGAAACCCTTCTTTCTTCAAAATGGAATCTTTCGCCAAATTTATGTCCCCTATACCCACAACAAAATGGTCATGTAAAAGGAAAGTATAGATAAAATCTATATGTGGTTAGGGCACTTCTTATTCAATTTGCTCTACCAAACAAATTTTGGGGCTTACCTTAAAAATCGCACCCCTACTCAACTCTTACATGTGAAAACTCCTTTCGAACTTCTTTTCAATAAATCTTCAGATTATTTTCATCTTCAAGTTTTCGACTGTTTATGTTATGTCCACCATCGTTCTACAGATAAATTTCATTCACGGTGTCATCGTCGTATCTTCTTAGGATACTTCTATGGCAAGGGTGATATGTTTATGATTTAGAATCTCATAAATTTCTTGAGATATAATTTGGGAAGAAACTATTTTCCCTCACAAATCTCTACAAAATGACCAAAATTCTTCATTTCCCACTGACCAAATTTCCAGGGAAGATTTATTTGGACCATGCACATGATTTACCAATAATTTATTCTAGCCATCAAATCATTTGACTAATCCCAGCCCACCAAATCAATCTCCTCACTCGGTCCAGTCTTCCACACCCGACCGAATCTAACACAATGGGGGGCCAGCCTTCAGCCCACAATCCTATTTCTTCTAATCCTATTCATATTCCTTCTGACGGCCCACTTCTCCCCTTGCTCTTTCTCCCGCTTTACCTTTAATTAACCCACATTCTTTATCTGGGCCCATTCAAGGGATAGACTCAGCACTCAGCCCAGCCAAAATCCTCCTCTTCGTCATAGGCAACACTCTCATCATCCTCCTCTGAAACTCCATGATTATGTCTGCAATGCTGTGGAAAACGTAATCCCTCTAATGGTCTCTACTTCTAATCTTCAATCTTTGGACTAAAGTACGTGTTCCTACCCTCTCTCAAAATATGTTTCTAGTCACAAGTTTTCCATGCTACAAGGCTTTTATTGTAGCGATTTCCGTTGATATTGAACCCTCTCGGTTTTCTAAGGCTATTCCTTACTCTCATTGGTAAGAGGCTATGCAAAATGAGATTGATGCCTTAGAAAGGAATCACACTTAGAGTTTGACCTCTTTACTCCATGGAAAGAAAGTTTTGGGATGTAAATAAGTCTATAAGATTAAACGCCAATCTGATGGGTTGAGCGGTATAAAACCTGTCTGGTTATCTTAGATAACACACAAATCGAAGGTCTTGATTATCATGAGAACTTTCCTCTTATTGCCAAGATGGTCACAGTTCGTACTCTCTTGACTGTTACTACTTCTAAAAATTGGTATATTCACAAATAGACGTTCACAATACCTTATTACATGGAGATCTTCCTGAGAAAGTCTATATAAAATTACCCCCGAGATTTCCTAATGGCCAACCAGGGCAAGTGTGTTGATTAGAGAAGTCTATGTATTGTCTCAAACAGGCTCCTCGTTGTTAGTTTGCTAAATTATCTGCAGGCCTATAGCAAACTAGTTTGTAGTAGTCTCGATCCGATTATTCATTATTTACGTATCGGGTATCGATAAAGGGTGCGCGGAGAAATAAAAGAGATGTGAAAATTTTCAAAAAAAAAAAAAAATTCCCTCAAAACACTTTCTCTCTCTAAACTCACTTTTCTCTAAGGTTTTTGAAGATTTTTAAAGATTGTGAAGATAAACATGAATGATTTGAAAAATCAGCCTGTTCTGCGCCCAATCCAACTGTAGAACAGCCTGTCTTGTGCCCAGTCTAGCTTTTGACCTATTTTTTTATTTTTAAAAAAAAATCATAACTGTTATTTATATAATTATACTAATTGTTTAATATATTCTATCTTCAAAATCTTAAAAATCTTCAAAAACTCAAGTTAATTTTTAGAGAGAAGGAGGTTTAGAGAGAGAAAGTGTTTGGGAGAAAATTTTTTTTTAAATTTTTCGCACATCTTTTATCGATGCCCTTACGTATACGGCCTCGGGTTTTTTTTATTTGTGTTCTTATCTATGTTGATGATCTCATCATGGGTCTTGATCCTATTGTTATTCTCAGTTCCAAGAGACATTTTAGCTCTTATTTTCATATGAAGGACTTAGACACGTTGAAATATTTTTTGGTTGTCGAAGTAGCTCAGAATTCGACGTGTATCTATTTCTGTTGGCAAAGGTATGCTTTAGATGTCCTGGTTGTTGCCGGCTTACTTAGTGCAAAACCAATGGACTTTTCTATAAAGCAACATCACACTTCGCAAAAGGCCAGGGGTCTGTTCTTATCTTCTCCAAATTCATATCGATCTCTCATTGGCCGCTTTATTTATCTTACCATCACACTTCCCGACTTGGTGTATTTCGTCCATACTCCATATATTGGTTTAGTTTATGCACAAACCTCGTCGGGACCATTGGGATGCAGCTATTCGTGTTCTTTGCTATCTCAAAGGTTCCCCTAGACAAGGACTTCTTCTTTCCGACAATATGGACTTACAACTACGGGCTTATTGGGATTCTGATTGGGCCAATTGCCCCATCACTCGTCGTTCTCTCATCTTTTTTTGACAACCAAGCAGCTTTATATATATCTTCCAATCCGAGGTTCAACCGCTGACTTATTTAATCTATTTACCAAGACTCTGGAATCTTCTCAGTTTCACTCACTAATAAGCAAGTAGGGCCTTTACAATCTTCACGCTCCAGTTAAAAGGGAATATATTCTTAGCATATCTATATTTAGGACATACTTTCTTTATATTTATATAAGTGTATATATTAATTAGCTAAATTTATGGTAGGTAAATTAGATATGATTATTGCATCATTTCTTATTATTTATTTGATGAGTTAAGATATTATAATTATATATTTATAATATCAATAAAAAAAGAAGTCAATTTTGATGCATACTCTCGATACCATCTCTTAACATATTACCACCAAATAATGCGGCTTCTCCGGTCTTACGATTGAAAATTAGGAATTTGTCGGTTCATCACTTTCCTCTGCCTAATGATGATCAAAATACAAACTCATCTGACTTTTTCCTGGGTTCCGCAAAATCTACAACAAACTGAATTTCGAGAAAAAAACATTACTGCATTAATCCCTCCTTTACAGGTTAGTTTGAGTTAGGATTATAGAGAAAAAGGCACCAGAAAACTCATTCACGAGACAAAAAGTTTTGGAAATTTTTGGCTTTCACACTTAAAACTATATTTTCAATCAAGGATTATTCTTCAGTTCCTGGTTGTTATTAATGGAGGGTCCTAGAAAAAGGTTGTAAAAATCTAAAAAAAATTGTGGACAAAGCGGCCAATCCATTAAGACGAACTTACTATCTTCTAAAAGAAAGAAAGAAGTAACCTCTGCTTTAATGAATTGATTGAAGATAAAAAAAATAAAAAATAATAATAATAAAAATAAAAGACCCTTTTTCGTTTTTCTCCATGTTTCTGGAGGCACAATGCCTCAAGTCCAAAGAACAATAGTGAATGAAGAGAATTTGAAAGTTTCCATTTGGAGAAACAATCTACGTTTTCCATCTTATTATATCAAAATAACTACATTATATAGTTGTCTTACAAATCTTCTAGTTTATCTATTATGGAAATATATCACCACTAGAAAAGTATACAAGATTTAGGATTTCTAAGTTATGAAAATGTTTATATAAAATATATAGAAATATCTAAATATGGATCCTTAATACTTTCCCTCAAGTTGGAGCATGAAAATCGGAAATGCTCAACTTGCAAGCTAAATGATGAGACAGTATCGTAAATTGTACTATTAAAAATTTAAAAGTTTTTTCTTCCTCCCTTTCATTTGTAATGGCTGCCAAAAATTCCGTATCTGTAGTAGATGGAAGCTGAGTGTAATTTTCTAATTTATCCCATATTTTTTTAAACGCAAATAATACACGATTATTGAATCTACTCCTTGTTTGCAATTTGCCAATGCGGTCTTTAATTCATATTTTCGCAGTTTGTTTCCAACTAAAAACCGTTCTTTTAAGTCTGTCCATAATTCATCAGCTCTCTCGGACGATCGGAGAGAGGGTTCAATTGTATTGAGAATCCATGAATTTACCAAAGTGTTAATTTCTCACCGTTCTTCCTCTTTGTCTGGATCGTTTTTTGGAATGAGAATTGTTTCATCGACAAATCCCAATTTTTTCTTCGAACGCAAAGCCAATCGCATGGCTTTTACTCATTCTGCATAGTTATTGTCTTTATCATTCTCTTTTAATTGGACTGTCGTTATGATCAGTTCGAGACCATCAGAAGAAACCACATACTGGGCATCTTTGATTGTTTTACGAACATGGCTTCTTCTACCATTTCGTTGTCACCGTTGCCTGTATCTTCCTTGTCGTAACTTATTATGAGAATTTTAGATAAAACTAGCTCTGATACTATAAAAGTCTCCAGTGAGGAAAACAATATAAGTTTTCCAACTTATAATATCAAAATAACTATATTATATAGTTGTCTTACATAAATGCCCAAGTTGCAAACTAAATAATGAGAATGCACACTATCATAAATGTTACTATTAAATTCTGTGTAGACAAAATTTGGTTTCAAGATAAGTATAGGGTAAGGACCCAGAATTTCTCTTGCTTGTTTGAACCGACACTTAAATTAGGATATACTTTCGTGAGTTTGAATTAAAGACCATGCGCGCCTCACTTTCAAATCAAGACTTCAAGGAAGTATAATTTGTTAGGCTTGAAATGAAACAGCTGAGCATTATTATTATTATTATTATTATTATTATTATTATTATTATTATTATTATTTTATTATTAGATCATCTGTATATTTAAAAAATATTAATTTTAGATAAATTATTACCGGCTGGGACCAGTGTCTTTTAATTTTAACAATTAAGCCGCCAAATCAGATTTTCGTTTTTAAAATTACTTTAAAAACTCTCGAATTCTACATGTTAGTTTTAAAATCTATGCAATTTCAATTTTTTTAATATTAAAGTGAAAATTGTTAAAGTAACATGTGATTTTATAAAATCAAATAATTAAATTTTAAATAAAAATTTATTAAAACAAAGCCATATGAGTAATATTAGAGCGCCACATGGCACCAAACTCTTTTTTTCTCCCCATGCAAAAAAAAAGTTAAAATAAGAGATAATTAATAAAATTAAATGTTATCTTAAGTTTATTTAAAATATCAAAATTCCTAATTTTAAATTATCAGATTATTTATAATGTTTAATATACGGATCAATTGGGCTAAAAAATTTTAATTAAACTCAAACTCCTTATTTCTAAATAATTTATTCTTTTCACTACATTCTTTTTATTATTGTGTATTTTTGCTTCCTCGAATTCAATGCAGAAGACAATCTTTTATGGCGAAGAACAAGTAATGAAAAGAGAAGGGGATGAAGCCAATCTTACTTAATTTTAAAGAGAAAAAGATTTTTTTTCTTATGTAAGATGATGGCATTATTTTCTATTATTATTTATTTATTGTATTGTAGTTTTTTTTTTATATGGTCATTTCGTCTGTATACTGTATTCCTTTTTCTTGATTTTTATATGATCATTTCTGCATCTTCTGTTTTTACTATTTCTTTTTCTAGATTTATTCTTTTTTCTAGATTTTTGCATTTGTTCAACTTTAAATATTTTTTTAAGTATTTTACTATCTATCCACTAACTATTACCTCCACTAACTATCCATTATCTTTGGAGTTTTTACTTTTCAAAAAAATATATATATAATCCCTCACACTCAAAACACGTATGAATTGTTTTTCTTTTTTTTTTTTCCTAAATGAGTATGTATTTTTCTATCTCTAAATAATAAAAACATCTATAATTTATAAATAATTTTTCGCACATAAAATAGTATAGTGGATAGTTTTCCTTCTTTTAGCTAATGAGGTTAGTAGTTTTATATCCCTAAATAATAAGAACATTAGTCCATTTCAAATTAAACTAAATAAATCATCAATGTTTTTTGCTCTTTAATGTCACCCTTTCTTTTTTTTTTTTTTTAATGAAGAAAATTTATATTAGCAAGAATCTTATTTTACCGGATTGAAGGTAATGGTCTTAATACCTACATTCTTTTTTTTTTTTTTTTCTCTCTAGTTTCAATTTATATAGATAGTCCATTCTTTTTTCAGTGTTTTTTTTTGTTTATATAAATTATTTTTTCTTTTTTGTTTCTTTAGTCTAATTGCTAAAAATTGATACATTTATTGATATGTAGAAAATGAAGAAATTGTTATTCAAACTTTCACATCAATTGAATTCTTTTTATATATTAAGGGATCATCATGTTAATGTTGTTTTTATCTTTCAATCTTGAAATTGTACTACACTCGAATTTTTGTTTGCAAATAGCGGGAGATCGGATGTTGATAACAAGTGAGAAACTAAAACATTGAGAAAGTATTTATTTTATTCATATTTAGATTTATTTTTTTTATATAAATTTTGAAAGGGTGAGGAAGGTTAAAGTAATATTTTTATGATTTTCTATTAAGAAGAATATCATTTGGGTTTTTACTTTTGTGTTACTATCTCTTTTTGCATATTGAAAATGGGTTATAAAAATATGTGAAAATTAACTATGTGATAATTGATCCATTCGTTGTAGTATTTTTTTTATTTTGCTAAAATTAATTATCTTCTATTGATTATGCTCATCTTTTTCGGTTATACGTTCGCATAGATACATATTTTTTAATTCGATTTATAAGAAAATAAAAAGGGTGAGATATTCTATATTTTCTCCCTCCAAGTTTACTATTTTGTTTTTTATGTAATTTTCTTTTACTTTTGTTCATTTAATTGTTATCATATCAAGTTAGACCAAGAAAATTATCCAGGCCTATGTTAATTATTTATTTATTGTATTTTTTATTTTGCTAAATTATTTATTGTATATTAAATATTTATTTATTATATATTTTATTACTTAATTCTCTTTGTTCTTCTTTTTTGTTAAACTTTCGATAGAGTTCTTTATTATTTGTTTCTCTCTAACAGTTTTTTTCCCGTTAAATAGCAATGGAGAAACATTATTCTTGCTGTCTGGCAAATCAAAATCCCTCCGTAGCTTTGTCTTCTTGCCGGCGCTGACGTTGGTCTCCTCCACCACTGCCGCACACGCCAACGTCCTCCTCTACACCAGCGCCGTACCCTGCTACTGCTGTTCTCTCTTTTTTTTATTTCATTTGAAAATAGGGAGTTGAAATTTGATTGATATGATGATATCTTTTTTTTTTTTTTTTTGGAGATTATTAGTTTGTTTAAGTTTCGAAGAATGAATTGTGGAGATAGGATTTTCCAAGAAAATCCTTCTAATGATAAGTTTTTTTTAATATTATATGAAAATCAGTTCTGAACCTTCACCTTCAGTATTATTGGTTGGTTTGGAGATTATTGGTTGCAACGAAGATTTTCTATTGACAGAGAATTATGTTATTCCAAAGGGGATAATTATTTTTTCGTTGACTTTTTGACTCTTCTTTCCAAGAATTCACCGAATCGGAAAAGTTCATGAAATAGAGGCAAGACTCAAGAAGATCGAGTCAAGAGGAACTTTTTAATGTGTGAGTCAGAGATATGCTATTAACCACCTTATTCTTTTTATTTCCATTATTTTCGACATTGTTGGATTTCAAAAGGCAAGATGCAGCAGATTTCCCTCCTTTCATGACTGAAATGCCCATCTCAAAATTTGGTGTTATGGGTCTCTTCATCTCAACTCCTAAGGGTAGGATCATCAATTCAAAAAGGGAGGAGTTTGGGAAGTTTTTTATTTATATGGAAGAAACTTTTCATTGAGGGTGAATGGATGGTCTTTAGGATTCTTTGCACAACTTTGTATGCCAATTGGAGGTAGAAAAAAAAAAGGTTGGGGAGGGGGTTTGTGTGGGAGATAATAAATGATTGGACTTATAATTTAGTTAAAATTTTTATAGTTTTCAATTCTTTTCATTTTTAATTTTTATTAGATAGGTATGTAGCAGAGGTTTTTTTTTTGCCTTGGATTGATAAAAATCTATGGAGATGTTTTGAAACTCACATGTGAAACTTATAATTTTTCACTCTAATTTTAATGGACCTTTAAAATCTACTTTAAAGTATTTAGTTCAAAAATATTTTTTCGCTTCACATTTTTTCTTGCAATCTAAGAAAAAAAATACAAAAAACTCAAACTAAGTGTCAACTTGGACTATTTCTATTTAAACTTCTAAAAGATTATTGTTTTCTAGAAAAGTGAAAGTCTCCTTTAAAAAAAATGAAAATTAGCATGGTAGATGCAGAAGAACCGGAGGAAGAAAATTAGAATGGTAAGGAAAGTCACAAATGATTTGTTTGGGGAACATAAAAACGAAAAAGAATTTCTTTATAGTAATATCTTTTGTAAAAATTTGCACATTCTTATTAGTTTTATCCTTATAAACATTTGAAAAAAAATAATATAAGAGATAATTAATAATCAAATTTTAAATAAAGAAAAGTTTAAGTAATACAAATAAAAATAAGGGGGCCGATAAATCTAACTCGGGAATATGTATGTATAATGCGAAAAAAATCATTATTTTCCCTCATCTTTCTCTCTAACTTCTTTCTACTCCTTCTCCACTCTAAAACTAAAATCTTTAACATTGAACTTGAATTGGAGGTAGATATATAATTATTAAGAATTTGTAGAAGAAAATATCAAAAAAAAATTTTTCAAAACTGAGCTCGGATTGCCCGGATGGGCGACCAGCACACATCCGGGTCGCCAGCCCGAGGGACCAGCTCACGTCCGGGTAGCCAGCCCGGGCGATCCGAGGTTTTTTAAGGAAGAAAGAATTTTTATAGGTATTTGAAAAACTTGAAACATGAATAACTCTGCGATCGGATGTCCGTTTCACGCGTATGACCACTCTTTTTTATGGTTCTCGTAAAGAGGAACGCAACGGCATAGTAAAAAAAATGATCCGGACGCGTTTCGGGGCAAAAAAATCATTTCGTATGTTCAAAAACTTTGACGGGCATAACTTTGCGCTCGGACGTCCGATTGAGGAGATTCTTGTGGGAATTTCGGTTATTTTTTTTAGACCTACGCATTGGAAACAGTTCTAATGGTTTCCCACTGACCGTTTCCACGAAAACCTCCTATTTTTGTTTTAATTTATGTTTTTGTAATTTTCTAATACTTTCTCTCTTATTAACTAAAAAATTACGCCATCAATTTGAAAATTAAATATAGGAGCAGTCTTCTTTTTGCTCTAATTAAAAATTCAAATGATTGAAGTTGGTAAATATTGGAATTCTTTTTGCACGCAAAGTTTTTGCCCCGAAATGCGTCTGGATCACTTTTTCAACGATGTCGTTGCGTTTATCTTTATGAGAACCATCAAAACGAGTGGTCATATGCGTGAAACGGAAATCCAATCGCAAAGTTATTCATGTTTAAAGTTTTTCAAATACCTACAAAAATTCTTTCTTTCTTAAAAACCTAGATCGCCCGGGCCGGCGACCCGGACTTGAGTCGGTCGCTCGGGCCGGCGACCCGGATGTGTGCTGGTCTCCCGTCTGGGCAATCCGCCCATGTTCGGGTCGCCCGTCCGGGCAATCCGAGTCCAGTTTTGAAAAAAAAATTTTAATTTTTCTTACATCTAAATTGATATTTTCTTCTACAAAATCTTCGTAATGATCTATATCTACCTCCAATACAAGTTCAATGTTAAAGATTTTAGTTTTAGAGTTGAGAAGGAGTAGAGAGAAGTTAGAGAGAAATTGTGTAGAGAGAGAAAGAGTAGGGAAAATAATGATTTTTTTCGCTATACATTCATATTCCCGAGTTAAGTTTATTATGCCCTAAAATAAGAGTGCTCTCAAAATAAATTTATATGATAAGACCTTCTCAAGATGTCAATTTAAGAGATTTATCTGATGATAATTAGATAAGCATTTGAAGTTGTTTTAGTTTATTCAAATTCGTATTTCAAGTTTGCAAGCTAGCTCTTAGAGATAAAAATAGAGCAACATTTTTCTTCTATCAACAAGAGAAAAACTTCTTAATTAGTGTTATTTCTCATACATGCCATGATCTCTACTACTTTGGAGATAATATACAAGTTAATTGTAGTATATATGCCCTTTCTTCTGCCTTCACTGGTCATATATTCATGTTACCTTGTCCATGCACTTTAAAAGATGCACAACAGAAAGAAGGTTCACTCTTGCAGATTTGTATTGATTTTTATTGAATGAAAAGTCTATAGTTAGTAACTCGAAGATGGTAGAGGAATGTAATTGCTCTGCCGCCGAGATATTTGAAATAAAGCTACGCCTATGCGGGGATCGTCAGAGAAGTATAAGTTTCATTGTCTGTAAAGAAATATATAATTCAATTTGTTATCTTATGTGTTTTAAGATTTTGTAAATGAAAAAAAAAAAAAGAAATTGGTTTTATATATTCCTTAATTTATGAAACCAATTGGTTTCACATGTTTATGATCTTCTTTATATATTCATTTCTTCATTTTATTTATAACCAAATAAATTGCTATTCTTGAGAGGTCAAAAATAATTAATGGCTATAAATAAAAAAAGCAAGAATAATTTGACTATAATTAGTTAATATCTCATCCCATATTTAATTATTTTTATTTTTAATATAAAATATAAAAAAACAGCAGTTGAAATACATGAGGTATGTCTTCGTTCATTGTATTAAATGATTTCCAAAGACAAAACTAAATATAATTTGGTTCCTAAGCAATAAATTGTTTTCTCTTTTGTTAATTTTTTTTTACAATTTTATACAACCTAACATTAAATAAGAATTCTTGTTTTAAAACTTTTTACTAGTTATATTTTGTGATCTTTACAAGAATGAAAATATTGTTTACAATTTTTATTTCAAAAAAAGTTTACCATCAATAATAAGAGCAAATTCTAACCATTTATAAGTTTGTTTGTTTGTTTTTATTATTATTATTTTATATTGGATAGAAATATTGAACGAACCTTTTGTTACTTTTACTAAAAAAATGTTCCCCAACTTTTTCATGAATTTTTTTTTTTAATTTTTAATGGAAACTTATAAAAGTACAAGTTTTTGTTTTGTATCCAAATATCTAATTTGGTCATGTTATCCATTACATAAAGACTACACTTTTTAGCCCGTTAGCATCACTTGAGCCTCATTTTCTCCATTTTAAGTGGTTTATTTTTCTTTAAAAAGACTTAAAGTTTATGTAATAATTTGTTATTATTCAAATTTTAAATAATTCAAATAGTTGTCATCTCTTAACTGATTTTTAAGATTAACTTTTGGTTTGGACTTTAAATTATCATATTAGAAAGCTATGAGTTGGAAGCTTGATTTTAATATTTACAATATAGTGTTAAAGTTTTTCAAATAATTTCTTAAAATGAAGAACGCTTTTAATATTTATATCAAGATTTGAGGATTTTTTTAAAAAAATAAGCTCACTTTAAAAAAAAAAAAGAAAGAAAATTGGTTTCATAAGTAAACTCATTTTTTACTATGTTGTTAACTTTTTTTAATGATTCTGGCGAAAATTAAGTTCTTTTTTTTTTATTTAAATCCTATTGTAAAGAAGAATTCAGTTTTTTGTTTACTCTTATGTGATATTTACAGGAATTGAAGAGTTTTAGACAATTTTTTTATTAGTAGAGAGTAACTAGGAAAGTGATGAAAATTTTGAGTTACATAAAAAGTTGAATTAGAAGTATAAATATAAAATTTGAATAATATTTATAAATATTTTATTATTAAAATTTATTATTCTTATATATTTTCCTTTAACAATGGAGGTCAATCATGTGCTTTGAAAAAAATTAATATTGTAGCAAGGAGAATCATCCGATGAAACAAATTAAACGAATAATATTTATATATATTTGCATGATAATATAAATATTTATGAAAATTTTTTATATTTGAATTACAAATGTTATGGCAATTCGATTTTTTTAATCAAGTTAGTGACATATATTATATCTGTTTATCTATATTACGACTATTTATAGATATAATATTTTAATTTTATTATTAATATAACATTAATAATTTATAAATATTCACCCGTACTTCAAGCACTTAGTCAAAATTAGTTATCCCTAATTGAAAAATAAAGTACTTAATTAATAATGACATTAAATTTTGAGTATTAATTATGACCTCGGACTTAAACATTTAACCTTTTAGAAAAAGTCATAAATTAGAAAATAGATCTCTTCTAATATATATTAGAAGTGAAAAAGAAAAAGGTTAATATTTTTTTTCCATTTTTGTTAAAGTAATTTACTGTGCGGAAAAAGAATAAAATAAGTGTTGATCCAATAAATAAATTTTAGAAATAAAATCTAATCCATGAAGACCCTTAATATTTGGATATTGGAAGAGAAACGCGGAAGGCTATTGATCACAATCTAAAACCATCAAATGGTTTAAAAAAATTGATTAGGTACTCTACTTTAGTTACGGCCTTGAATTCGGATTTGGATTGTGAAAGGGAAGAAATAAAAAAGTAGCAGAAAAAACAAGTCAAGTTCCTTTTCATAAATCACATCAGCACATAAATTTTGGTTTCACTCCCCCTCAACCCCCACCCCCATCCCCCACCTACCTTGGTTATTTTTTTGTTTATATTTGCTTTGCCCACATCATCATCTTCTCCGTGCTTCTGGCTTTGAAATTCAAGAAAAGAAAAGTTTCTCCAATCATAAAACAGAGAGCGAGAGAGAAAGATATGATCAAAGTGGGGATGATGGTGGAATTATTAGAAGAATACAGTTTGATAATGGTAAGACTCAGTGAACAGATTTTTCTTCCAAGGCGTTTTAACGTTCAATTTCTCAACAGCCTTCGTTCTTCTTCAACAGACGACGCTCAATCCTCTCCATTCTTTGTTTATTTCTAGAATAGGGATTTCAATTTTGTTTTTCTAATTGCTAGAGATTTTTTGTTATGTATTTAGATTCTTGTTTTAAATTTCTGGGCTGCTGCCTGCCATAGAACACAGCTGCCCTGTTCGTTTTCTCTTTTTTTTTTTTTTGGCTAGGAATGTTCGTTTTCTCTTTTGATTGCAAGAGTTGTAGAAGATCCATTCTTTCAGAGTGGAAATAAAAATAATGCCATTGTCTAATTTCTTCATGAATGAAATGTGGGAACTCTTCTTAGTTTTACTGGGTTTTTTCACAATTAAAACCAAACCGTTTCTTTAAAATAACCCACTAAACTAGGAGAGATTGGAGGAACTCCCACCCTACATGTGTCATGATGTGAAAATTCACGGGGGATTGATTGGTTTTAAACCACACAATTAAAACCAAACCGTTTCTTTGTATATTCTCTGATTAATAATACAATGGCTAATTTAACTTTGCAAGACCAAAAATTTCCAGTGGCCGATTCCATAAATCTGATGTTTTAGAAACATAACACGTTGAATACTACTGTGCAACATTATCTGTCTGGGGATCAGCAACATAGCATATAACTCAATCGGCGGAACCTGAACCACTCGAACCAGAATTGAGTGGACCCATAAACCATGTGGTCCTCTCTGCTACTCATACTCATACTCATACATCATCCGTGGCTGGCTCTACTTTGGTTTGGTTTTCCATAAACAAGGTCCAGGGAGATCAGCTTTATGGTATGGCCTGAGAAAGCATTATGGATATACCCCACATAACATAACTTGTTGACTTTGTACAAAAGACATAATACATACAAGGTCAAATGTTTAAAGTTTCTTCATAATATTATGAAAGGTCAAAATTTTAAATTTTTTTATAATATCACGAAATGTTTAAATTTTAATCACAAATAAGAATCACTTATTTTAAAAAAAAAAATAATTAGATTAGATAAACTTGAACGGTAAAAGATATTACACGAGCGATTACCTCTATCGAAATGTTAAATTGAGATAGACTACTGAACAAGTATGTTTGCATAAACATTCT
This sequence comes from Catharanthus roseus, assembly GCA_028651295.1. Taxonomy (NCBI): domain Eukaryota; kingdom Viridiplantae; phylum Streptophyta; class Magnoliopsida; order Gentianales; family Apocynaceae; genus Catharanthus; species Catharanthus roseus. Next base: position 4,015,118 of record JAPQWS010000104.1, on the reverse strand, counting down.
TAATCCTCTCAACATATTATATAGAGGTATGAAGTTTAGGTAATCAGCCTCTAATTTAATTGTGTATATGCCCTAAAATACTAAAATGTAAATCATAAGATAATAAACTATCAAGTACATTTTTACAATCGCTTTCCAGAATAAGTTATAAGTAATTGAATGAGTTTGCTAACTTAAGACTTTCAAGAATGCTCAATGTTTGTACATTTTCTCAAGATAGCTATTTAGTGAAAGCTAAAATGATCTTTCCTTCATGGTTCCAATATAGGCCTCCTATCACAATTTCCTTTTTTCAGGTAGATCAACATGAAACTTCAGTTGTCCTTCAATTGGTGAGTACTATCATATACTAGTATCCACTACAAGGACATCTTGGATGAAAATGCGATAATTAGACTCTCTTCTAATTGTACTCCTCATGACGTCCCCTTGCACCTGTTTTCTCTTTGGATCATACAAAATAGGTGCAAAAGTAGAGTTGTGTTCAATTTTGTTGCAGAACTCTATTGACATGGAGTTTGGAGCTTCAAACTCTTCTAAGAGATGTCTTGCAGGAACCTCATTAGGAGATGTACTGATTTTCTAGAACAAAAAGGAATTCCTATTATTTCTTAATCCTCAAAGGATGTAAGCAAAGAAGCAGTTCTTGGAAGAAGTTAGAGACGCAATCTTTTGTAAGATAAATTACAAATTGAGATTTTGAGCATTAAAATTTCGAATAAGGTGGAAAAAGAAAAAAAGGGAATAAGAATTATATTTTAGGGATGCATGATAGATTGAGATTGAGTTAACAGGACGTAAGTTCTAACTATGGAAAACCAAAAAAATGCCCCACATGAACACATTCATCAGCCTTCATAAGAAGAGAGACAATTAAGATTAGTTATTGAAGGGTCCTCAAGTTATAGAATGCTAGTAATATTTGTGACTGGCCGTTCAATCATAAGATGAGATTGAACTGAAATGGGGCCTCGTAATTAATTTTCTTTTCTGTTTTATTATGAATACAAAATTCACAGAATTTTCTCTAAAAAACAAGTGTGAATTGAATAATCTGCTGCAGTTTTTCTTGCGAAACAAATGATCAATGCCAAATGTTCCCTCAGTCAAAACTTTCAAAGAATTGCAATGAAACCCAATGACGCGTGTTAACTATATGATCATCTTCATCTTCCCATTTTACCGTTCGTTTTTTTTCTAATTTATAAATATACCATTCGCTCTCTTTTTTTTTTTTTCTTCATATATTTATTTATTTTTTAATTAATTAAAATTAAATTAGTTGTGGAAGAGTAAACTCAAATTAGGTTACTGTCTAATGACACTTTAAGAATTCTTTTTAAGGAAAAAACTTTATGAATATAATTAATCATAACATTTAACTATATACCAAATTCAGTAGGTGAATTTGGATAGGGGTTTAGCATGAAAAATTAGTTTTTTTTTTATGATATCATATTCTCTTTTATAAATTAAAAATAATTTAGAATGTGATAGAAACTCTTTTATAAATAATTTTCTTTTCATGCTTAAAAAAATTATTTTCATGAAAACTAATAACAAAATCATCAACTATTTCAAACTTAATTCCAATTCAAATACAGTTTATATATAATTTAATTTAGAAAAAATTTATAATCTTCACTTGAGTTTTCTAACATGTGCCCTAAAATACATATTAATATTAATGTGAACTTCACAATTCAAGAAATAAATTTGTTTAAGATTCAATAATTTCTATTAAAATTTTAACTTTTATGAAATATATTAAATTTAAACTATCACATATATATATTTGTCTTTTTAACGGTGCCTCACAATTCATATAAAATAAACCCACTAACACTTTAATACTAATAATTTAATAATTTAGTGTATTAACAATAAAGTATGAAGTCTGTGAGTCCTTGGGGAATCAAATGCATGAATATTGAACCTTAAAATAAATACTCACAAAAAATGCTTAGAACCTTATTACATATCGTCAAATTTGAACATTAATCAACTACTTATACTAAAATCTTTTAATGAGTAAACAAAATTATTTTTACATGGTCGAGATGTGTGTTCTACAGACTCTTTTAAATATATACATAATTTTCATATGACAACAATGAATATATTGATTAATTAATTAAAGTAAATTGTGACTTAAATATATAACACAAATCTTATGGAGATTAATATAAAATTTACTGAAAAAGAAGATAGACTTAATCGAAAACACATTCTTCTCCTTTTCTCCTCGTATTATTCTCACTTTTCCTAGAAAAATTAACCTTACGTTTCATATTTTTAAAAAATGCACTAACCCCCCAAAAATATAAAAGGACGTAAAATGATATAGTTTTGATTCTTCGAGGGTAATAACGCAAATTAATAAAATTACATTAAGAAAAATAGAAGAAAACAAAAGAAAAACCAGAAAGTCGCAAAGAGTATCTCATACACCAGCTCACTCACCTCCCTCCCGACGGAGAACCGAAGAATACAGAGAGGCGAATTCCGCCCCTTGGCTCTATCGGTGGGGTTTATCCTCTTCTGTCGGCGGTATGATTTTCCCATATTCTCTCTTATCTCCATGTAATCTTTGTGCTGATCATATTATTCGCATGTATTTCTGAATTAATCACTTAAAATTTGGAGAATGTCGTAGAGATATTTTCTGGTTATTTTGCTGTTTCCTCTGAATTGGAGCATTTATTTACCTTGAGGAATATGAAACGGTCAATTATTTCTTTTTCTAGATTGAAATTTTGACGTGAATTCTTTTCTAGGTTTTGATCAGTTGAATTTTAATCTTTTGAGCTAGAAGAAATGATGAGTTTGGGGTCTTTTGGTGGCGGAGGTCCGTCATCGTCACCTCCGACTTCCAATTTGTCGGCTCTAGCTCCTCCTTTTACTGTTGATCGATCAAATTCAAAACCAAGCGCAAGCCCCCTTTTGCAATTTTCTGAATCTCCATATGCTACTGGCTTTAGTCACACTTGGCAGTATGCAAACCCTGCAGCTTCGGGGCTGGATGCATATCAGAAATCTGAATTGGAAGCTGATTCTACAAACATCACACCTATGAGTTCAGCTAATGACTATCATTTTCGATACTCTGTCTCTGAATCTAATAATACTCCAAGTAATTGTTGGTCTACTCTGAATTCTACTGCTAAAACGTCTACTGACCCATTCTTGTATGATTCTGAAGTTGGAACATATTATCCTCCTTATGTCTCGCCCGTGGCTGATGAAGGTACCCCTTTGGTAGCCCTCAGTGATCCTAGTTATGATGTGCTACCTTCTTCTGGTTTGGTCTCTGCCAATGCTTCTTCCCAGGTTGATTATACTCAAAGTTTGTCTGGTTTGGAATACACCCCTTCATGGGGAGGTATTTGTTATGGATTAGTTGATACTAAGCGTGGAAAACATGCAGAGCTTGATGGTAGTTTCATCAAAGACAAGTCAAATGCCAGTGTCTCAGTTGCTTTTACCAATTATCTGAATCCAGGTACCTTTGTTCTATCAATGATTTTGGTCAACATGATATGTTTACAATCTACATTCCCCCGGAGGGAGGGTGGGTGGGTGTAACAGGTTAACATCATGTGGCTTCTACTTATATGATGATATAAGTACATTGTTTGATGCATAAGAGGAGACAATACATTGAGAAACTTTGGATGAAAGAAAAAGCCTTCCTGTTGTAGTTATTTCTGAAGCATCTTTCTTCCTTTGTTTTTTACTTTCCCCCTTTTGGGCGGTCTCAGGTAAGTTCAACATTTGTTGGAGCAATGCTCAAAAGTAACTATATGTAAAGCTACTTCTTGGGGGACATGACATATTAGCTTACTAAAGGATTTTCTAAAGATAAAGGGCTTTATAGCATGCTGAAAACATACTGAAATTATGAAGACTAGAAAAAAGGGTCATTTTTACATGTAAAGAATTTTTGAGGCTCCATTTTTATATGCCAAGTGAATAGAATCTTGATTTGTGATAACGCTGTAAATTATTTTAACTTATAAATTGTTTTCCCCCTATATAATGACCCTATCCAGAGGCTTAACATTTTTAATAGATGTTGGCTGAAGTTAAAAGAGGCAGTACCAAAATTGAGTGTGAAACAATGAAGTTGATGAGATTAACTTTTGGTATATTCCAGCATTGTCAGTCTAATGTCTCTCTGGATTTGTCAAATAGCTATTCTATTCTTTTGTATTTTCTTTCTTTTCTTATGTTTTTAGCATGTAGGTTGTAATTTGGCTGAATGTGAAAGCATCCAACCTGAAGATTGCGGCAGTTCATGCAGACAGTTCTCGAATGTAATCGGAAGAGAAAACAGTAAGCATTTGGTAAGGATGGAACATGCAGATAACAAATCCTTTTTAGCTCAAAATATCCGTTCTCTTCCTTTTGACTCTGTGACATCCATCTCGAGTCCCTGTTTTACAATCTCAGAATCGCTCCCTACTGGTCCGTGTCTGCAATCATCTAAGAATTCCTCAAACTATCAGAACTCGTACAATTCCTATGGGAAGGGCAATCAGCCCATAAATTCTTGTTTCAACCCTCCTGTAGCCACAACGAAATCCTCTCCCACATTGGTCATTAGACCACCATCCGTTGGTACAGGTTTAGCATTGCAAAAATCTACTTCTCGCAAAAGAGTTGATATTGTTGATGCTGCTTCTGTACATCTGAATGAAGGACTCGGTAACAAAAGTCTCTCTAGGGGTAAGGAACCTCAGGTTCTCCAAAACTCAGAAGGTCAAGAAGGCTCTTTTTTCACAAGGAAGCTCAAGAATCATAAAGATGAAACCAACAAACTCTTTTCACTACCATCCTCAGTAGAGGAAGGACCACCAAGCAAGGTGCAGAACAAGGATGCATTAAGTCCTTTTTTATGGATGAACGCTGGATCTCAATTTCCGAATGTTAATACCTTAGATGGCTCTTCTTTTTCTGGTGAAAGTGTTTTAGGTATTAAGTCTTCTGAGAACTTTGCTGATGGTTTAGATAATCATAATCCTGCTGTGGATTCACCTTGCTGGAAAGGAGCTCCATCATCTCACTTTACAATTTTTGATGCTGCTGAAACTGATTCCTCACATCCCTTTAAGAAGAAAACAGATGAATGCCATCATATGGATCTTCAAGTCAACGCTACTTTTCTTCCTTTACGTGATCCCTTCAGATCCCCTTCTGAGAAGATGGGACAAGACAAAGTGCATCATGAGCATGGATCTGCAGCTACAGAACATGTATCTGTTGATATGACAAAAATTATTCCCAGTTTGATCAGCAATGAAGGAGTTCAAGTATGTGAGGAATCTAGTAAGGCAGGAGAAGAATATAATCCACTGAACAACTCAAACAGGGACTCTCTGATGAAATTTTTTGGAAACAAGCAACTAGGTATCGAAGGAAGCAATTTCGCCATCAGAAAGACAGATCTTGAAGATGCAGCTGTGGAAACTGTGATGACTGTCAATGACATCTCGGAAGGTGGTGCTGTGGCAGTTCGTGCTGCAGAAAATGTTCTTTGTTCCCCATCTTCTGAAGAAAGTGCTTCTGAACAAGTGAAATCCCATAAAAGTGCAGCTACTCCCCAAATGGATGTTCGAACTCTGATTAATACAATGCAAAACCTTTCGGATTTGCTTGTTTTTTGCTGTTCCTCTGACAAATGTGCACTTAAAGAACAAGAGCATGAGGCCCTTAAACATGTGATAAGCAGTCTTGATTCACTTTTGTCTCAGGGAATGGAGTATATGACTCGGCAAGAAGAGTCAATATTGGCCCAGGTTGTTAACTCTGAGAAAGATGTGGAGCATCTGCAGTCTCCTAAGGTATGCCTTCTGTTATCTAGATTATCTTATATCAGTAAACCAGCTGTGTTAATTTGCATAGTGATACCTAAGGTTTCATGTTTTGGAAAAGTTATCCAAATACTTGCTATAACCTAACCAGAATTGGTATCGTGATAAATATATCTCATAATTTATACAGTCAAGATTGTCACTCACCAAGGAATTCAAGTTTTGGTAGTTTTGTCCTTGTGGCACTTTGATACATTTAGCAGGAAAATTTTTCCTTTCATTGTTCTTGTATGGTTACTCGTCGAGAAGTAAGAACCTAGGAGCTTTGGGTTCAATATTTCATAAATCTTAATATCGATATAGGTGCTAAACTTTATCCATAAAAGCAATGGTTTTTTCTCCAGTGTGTTGGTGCAGGAAAATGTCAATTTGAAAATAAAGCACACCTGAAATTTCATGGTCAGGTTGATCATCCAGAATGCAGTGAAGAAAAAAAAGCTGTGACTTGTCTACATTTCCCCTCCTTGAGCAATGATTTGGATTGCTTGGGTGATGACAATATTTCCAAGGTATGCCTCAGGTTGCTGTTGTTTATCAATTTTTCTGTATGAGATGGTTATTTTTAGGATCCTCATATACCAATTGAAAGACTGGAATTTTGCGTTGTGTGTATACCTAGTCACTTTTTAAGTATGAATCCTGGATTACAGGCTATAAGGAAGGTACTTGATGAAAATTCTTACTTTGGTGAAGAAGAGCACTCACAAGCTCATCTTTTTAAGAGCTTGTGGCTCGAGGCAGAGGCTAAATTATGTTCCATCAGTTATAGGGCTCGCTTTGACAGAATGAAGTTTGAGATGGAGATATTGAAGTCCAAACAGTTGAAAGGTATGGACTGCTAACTTGTAAATTTGCCTCCTGCATTATTGCACTGCATTGATTTCTATTGTTTCAGATGTCACAGAAAATGTATCTGAAAAGGCACATGCTCCAAACACGGCCATATTTTCGCCACTTGATGTTGAAAATTCCTTGATACCAAGCAATGCTGATGCTGTTGAGAATTCTTTTAAGGCCCGATTGCATATGTTAAATTGTCGTGGTGACCCAAAGCCTTTCAATTTAGTTCCCCAACAGCAAGCTGATGATGTTGAAAATTCCTTGACACCAAGCAATGCTGATGCTGTTGAGGATTCTGTTAAGGCCAGATTGCATGTGTTAAATTGTCGTGTTGACCCCGGGCCTTTCAATTCAGTTCCCAAACAGCAAGCTGATGATGTTGAAAATTCCTTGACACCGAGCAATGCCGATGCTGTTGAGGATTCTGTTAAGGCCCGATTGCATGTGTTAAATTGTCGTGGTGACCAAAAGCCTTTGAATTTGGTTCCCCAACAGCAAGCTGATGATGTTGAGGCATCCGTTATGACCAGATTCCACATCCTAAAATGTCGTGATGATTCAAATCCTATCACTCCTGTTGGGCAACAAGTGGATATGTTTCCGGCAGTCCATTCTGGTAAGTTGGGTTGTGTGCGAGACCAATCTGTGGATTTAGTTGGCACTGGATATGAATCAGTGAAAGATTTCATTCTCTCTGTCTCAGATGATTCAGTTTCACAGTCTCCTGGAAAGAGTGGAATGAGAAACCAGTTTTCTGCAGGGTCTACTGATAATTCCTCATCTGATTGGGAACATGTTCTAAAGGAAGATTTTTCATGGCGTTAATAAATAAAAAGATCAAATCCTGATTACTCTTAGAGCCATGAGGTTAGTGATTTTGTGTTGTTTCTTATCCTTTCTTCCTGGTAGGGGACTTGTGAAATGTAAAGTGATGTAAATATGTAAACGGGGCTACCCTAAAAAACTACTACTTGGAGACATTGAGAATCTTGTAAAAAGTGTTTTTGATTTGCAAATTTTCCTTCCTGTCTTTGCTAAGTGCTTATTTCAGGTTCATTATATCACTCAACTTTCCAGTCTCTCTCCTTATTATGCAAAGGACTAAAAAGTTTGCCAGCCAACAATCAGGAACCCTTTATTAATCATTCCCCAACATTATAGCACTAACCAAGGTTACATTATAACCCTATTTGGCATTATATAGATGATGCCTGGCCTGCCATCCCGTTTACATTGTGAAATTCCCTTATGTGTCTACAAAACTCACATGGATATACATACTATAGTAGAAATTATAACATTACTTGAATCGCCTATTCCTAGTTGTGAACTACTTACTCTCTACTAGTAGCCATTCCAGCTAGAGGGCTTGAGGTAAAAAGGAAGAGGCACACAAAATTCTTTAGTACATGCATTCTTTATTAGTTTTGCACTTCAATTAAAGAAGAAGTGTGTTAAAATATATATTATATGATTTGACTGTTTAAATGGTCTTATAGTTGCAACGCTATGCAAGTTTAAATATCCTACTGCCTTCGAATTAAGGGATTTAAAGTCTGCTGGCCCTGCCTTAGCAGGAACTAAAATAGGGGTTGGTATGAACTAATGAAATCTAAGCCCACCAACTGTTTCCTATTTTCAAATACCATCTTCGATTAAAAATATAAAGGGTTTTAGACTCATGGAAGATAATGAATAATATAAGAAGTTTTACAATTTTTGGTAACTCAGTATTTGAGAGTCTTCGACAAATTCGGGAGGGATCAGGGGGTACAATTCCTTCAAACAGCAGCATTAACATTTGGTATTAAATCGCTCTTCAAGTTATTCGAACTCAAGACTTCTTACTTGGCATGCCATGTGAAGAATTATAAGTGATGGAGGTCAAGTTATTGGACCACACACCTATGGGGTTTTTACAATCTTCAATAATCTTTATCCATCTTCTACTAATTTATTTTACTTCCACTATCTCTATCCTATCCTGAGTATTGTAGATAAAAAGTTGTAGGTCTAAAACTCTATCGGAAGGAGTACTATTTTTCTTTCTGTACAAATTTTTTTTATGTTGCATCTTTTTCTCCTCTCACAAATAATTTAATTTTTAAATTCTAAAAATATTTCAAAATAAAAATTTGAAACCAAATTTTATTTAATCGTAAGTGTATGCTATTCCAGCAACCAAGATACATGGTATGAAATGTATAAGAAAATCTTAAATGTAAAAGCAAAGCCAAACGAAAGGCAAAAAGAGGAGATGAGAAATTTGGAAATACTACACGTCCTCAAATGATAGTGATAGGTTTTTAGGGGTTTTCCATAGCCCCAAGTACTAGGCCATCATCATAGCCATGGACATGGACATGGACATTACCAAAGGCAAAGCAACATCTTTTCCCTTGTTTTGTCATTTGAGAATATTTTGACTTTTCCTGTCATCCCTTTTCAGGAAGCCTGCAATTCTTCTAGGTATAGGAATAGGAATAGGAATAGCGTTAGCATTAGCATTGGGTGGGGGTTGGATAATTCTATTCTATAAATAGAAATAGGAGAGCATTTCGAACTTCAATATTAATACAATACAATAGAAATGGGTTTGCTTACTAATAATAAGCTTACTATAATGTTTATTGCAATGATATTAATCCTTAGTTGTTACTACCATCAAAGTAATGCCCAACTTCAAGTGGGTTTCTATAAAAATTCATGCCGCCAAGCTGAATTCATCATACGAGATGAAGTCCAAAAGTCCTCCTACTTTAACATAGGAATTCTTCCTGCTCTCCTCAGATTGCATTTTCACGATTGCTTCGTTAGGGTAATTCATTAATTAATGATCCGGCTCCGGCCCCGGCCCCATCCATGCGTTTTCTTCTTCCCTCTTTCTTTCTTTTTTACTCACATTCATGCTTCATTGAATCACATATTATATTATATTATGAGAAATATAATATAATTGAATGACATGTTAAAGTATGTCATGCTAAACTCATATTAAATATGAATTAAAATTTTAATTTAATATTTAGATTTATTAAACTCAAGTTACTATATATATTTATGTTATTTATAATATCGTGTTATTGAATTTGTGAGATTTTGTCTAAATAGTAATAACTGAGGCCTTCCGATTAAAAAATTGGAGGTTCGACTCTATACCATACAGGAATTATTTTCCTTTTTAATATGGCACCACTTCTATTTAACAAAAAAAAAAAAAAAATTAATGTTCTTGTTGGAGATATGATATATATCATGCAAATTTTCTTAGTTCTACATTACATGGATTAAATCACAATTATATTCATAAAAAAGTACGATAAGTAATTTTTTTTTGTTTTTGGGAAGATAAGTACTATCTTTATTTTATGCAATTTTGTGAGTAGTTTTTGATTAATTAGGACAATCTCACTATTTTGAGATTTATAATAGTTTAAACTAAAATTGTCTTATACACTTCATAATATATCCTTCTATTTTTTAAAATGGGTTTAAATGAATTTTAAAACAAGACGTCTCATATCTAGATCTCATTATACGGAGGAGTACCATATTCATATAGGTAGTATTTTAATAGACTTGTGTTTATTCCCAATAAATTTGAGATTTTTTTTATTAAGTCACGTCATTTTGAGGCAAACAGTATATATATATATATATAATTGGTGGAATCTGCATCATTTAGTTCGAGTTTCGAATAATACTATCCCATTTTCCATTTTCAGCCCTACTCTCCTGCTATACTCCCTAATTTTATAGCGTGTTTATTGGCAAAATTTATAGATAAATATTAAATCTATAAAATAAAAGATAAACTCTAAATTAATTATATTAAAAGATAATGTATTAGAAGATGTGTTAAATAATACTTTTTAATATTACTTACTATATATATTCTCCTAAATTTAGGATAAAGAATTTTGTGTAGAATTCTTCTTCAAACTTTATTAGTTTAATAATAATTGTGTTGCGATATAAGTCAGGGTTGTGATGCATCGGTTCTGATAGATTCAACGGCAACGAATTCAGCAGAGAAAGACGGACTACCAAATGCGAACAGTCTAAGAGGGTTTGAAGTTATTGACAGAGCCAAATCCAGAATTGAAGCAATATGCAAAAGAGTTGTTTCTTGTGCTGATATTGTAGCCTATGCAGCAAGAGATGCCGTGGTATTGGTGAGTTACATTAATATACATATATAAATTAACCTCCAAATTGCCCTGCCCTGCCCTCCTTAATTTGGGAGGCATAACTAATACTTATTAATGAATATTGTTTTGGTGGTGGTGGGCTGCTGCAGACGGGAGGCCTCGGGTGGGATGTTCCTGCAGGAAGACGAGACGGACGAATTTCAATAGCAGCAGAGACCTTACAGATGCCAGCTCCATTTGATAACCTTGTTCGAGTTACTCAAGCTTTTGCTCAGAAGGGCCTTTCTCAGGATGATATGATTGCACTCTCGGGTAATGCAATACTTCGATCACAATCACCCCATTATTAATCGGAAACTTCTTTTATTAACTAACTTCATATTTCTACTCATAAACTTTTTTGGCCTTTGGAGTTCCAATTATCTCTATAATTTGAGAAATATTAACTAGAGTAATGACGTGACTTAATACAAACAAAATGATCCATAAATAAGATATGAATCTGATCTGATCTATAATAGAATACAAATCAAATGATCCATAAATAAGATATGGAATTGATCTATGATATATGATACAAACTGGCCATGATAATAATCGAATTAATACAATTTCTTATAATAGTCGATTTATTAACAAATATTATAGAATAAAAAATAAGTTCTAGACCTTAAGACATAAATATTAAAAGAAAAATAATGACTAAAGCAAGTGTTTAAAAGATGTATTAGAAGTCATTCTCTAATACACTATTTCTTCTACAGCAATATTCTTGTTAGAAATTCTATTTTATTTTATAAGATTTATTAATAAAATTACTTTAAAAAGTGATGTTTTTTAGCAGAAGTGTATTAGGAGTATTAAAAGGTGCAACTCAGTCTTTTTAGTTCTTGAGAATGTCACCACCTCTTCTAGGATCGAAATAATTATCCTGTCCAATGAGTTTAATGAAACGAATGACCGAAGTAAGTTACATTATCCACCATAAGAAGAGATTATTAGTCTCCTAGCAAGATCTAGCTAGTTGTCTCCATAAACAGGAATTATAATATACTTACATGAGTAATATGATTTAATATAATTTAAAAGGTGTTTATACAACAAAATCTTTTAATATGATACAAATATATCCGACTTATCTCTATGAAAAAGGACATAATTTGCTTACATACATAATATGATCACTTGATATATATATATATATATATATATATGTGGTTGTGTCCATAACAGAATAATTTTTCTGGTGAACTTAATATTAATGGCAGGAGCACATACAATTGGTCGGTCTCATTGCACCTCTTTCAGCAACAGATTGTATAATTTCAGTTCAAGTAATAGTCAAGATCCGACCCTTGATCGCTACTTTGCTGCTGTACTCAAGATTCAATGTCCAAGAATTAATCTTCAAGAAAATGTTGATCCTAACTCATTAGTCCAAATGAACTTGAGCCCATATCTTTTTGAGAACAGCTATTACAGAGACATTCTTGGAAACAGGGGGCTTTTTACGTCTGACCAAACGTTGACAACTAGTCCAGAAGCTCTTCAAGAAGTCAGAGATTATGCTTTCAACGATAGAAAATGGCAGCAAGATTTTGTTGAAGCAATGATAAAGATGAGTCAGATTGAAGTTCTAACTGGAACTGCTGGTGAAATTCGAAACAATTGCAGGGTCATAAATCCCTAGGATTAACATTAATGATCTGATTCATATTAGGAGTGAGTTTTTACAATAAGTGCAGCAATTCCAGTTGCCCGTGAAAATAAAGATCAAAATAATAATTGAGTGATCGAAGCACTTAAAAATATAGAAATATTGGAGTTCCATATTCTTTTTTCTCGACGTATAAATAATAATAATAATAATAATAATAATAATAATAATAATAATAATAATAATAATAATAATAATAATAATAATAATAATAATCATCCTGCATGCATGGCTTGGATCTTTTGGCACGATTAGTACTTTTCCGGATTTCATATATTAGAGAAATTGAACTAATCTTCTTTTGCAACTTGTACCTGGAAAAGCCGTTAAATAAATCATGAATTATAACCTCAGAAGCAGTATCTAGTTTACTTGTTTTACAAGCTAGTTGATCCATCATGGTTATTAATCAAATAAACAAGAAAAATGTCATTACTTAATTGTTAATGGTTATTAATCAAATAAACAAGAAAAAATATCATTACTTAATGTTTAATATTTATGTAAATTTCACTAGTGACACTTCCTGTACTAAAAAATGTCATCAATGGATGGAACTTTGTCTAAGTTGAGAAGTAAAGTTTTCAGCTGTGTATTATTGAACTCAGTATTTGCATAAATGATGGTCTCCTATGGATCAGGAAGAAAGTTACAGAGAAAAAATACTGCCTATAAACACTATTCCAGTTACAACAGTATATCACATCTCAAACTTATCTCAATTCTAACTACCTAACCTCCCAACACTCCCCCTAAAGTTGGAATATGGAGGTTACAAATGCCCAACTTGTTGAGTAGTTTCCGAAATTGCGAGAGATGTAAAGCCTTGGTGAGAATGTCGGTAGGCTGAGAAGAACTAGGAATATAAGCCAGAACAATCAAACCTGCCTGGAACGTATCCCTAACGAAGTGACAGTCAATCTCGATGTGCTTTGTTCGCTCGTGAAAGACGGGATTAATAGCAATATAAATAGCAGCCTGACTGTAGCAGTGAAGAGGGATAGAGTCTCGCACTGAAACATGAAAATCTGTGAGAATCTAATGGAGCCATTTCAATTCACACAGTGTCATGGCCATGGAACGATATTCAGCTTCGGAGGAAGACCGAGACACAATGTGTTGCTTCTTAATCTTCCAAGAAATCAGCAGCGAACCTAGAGAAATGAAATAGCCCGTGAGTGAACGACGAGTGAGAGGATAACTCGCCCAATCGGAATCACAGTAGGCAATTAAGCAAAGTGGAGTAGTGGCCCAGAGCAAAATGCCTTGACCTAGTATTCCTTTACGAAATCGAACAACTCGGATGGCAGCGTCCTAGTGTGCTTGGCGCGGATACTGCATAAATTGAGCTAAAATATAGACGGTGTAAGCAAGCTCCGGGCGATTAATAGATAAATAAATTAATCTTTCGATGAGACGACGATATCGGTTGGGCCGATGAAAGAAGTCGCCGGAAGCTTTAGCCAGTTGATGTTTCGGTTCTATTGGAGTAGAGACTGGTTTGGCCTCAAGAAGCCCATCTTCAAAAATAATTTCCAAGGCATACTTACGTTGGCTAAGGTAAAACCCTTCGGGGCTTCGAGCTACTTCAATGCCCAAGAAATATTTTTAAGATTGCCCAAGTCTTTCATGTGAAAACAAGAGTCCAAATAAGACTTGAATCGAGCAATGCATGATGAGTCATTCCCGAAAATTAGCAGGTCATCAACATAGATTAAAATGCGGAGAAAAGTGGTATGTTATGTAAATAGGGAATAGTCCGCATAGGATTGTACGAACCTGCATCGGCGTAGAGAGGACGTCAGTTTTGAGAACCAGCATCAAGATGCCTGACGGAGACCATAGAGAGATTTATTGAAACGGCACACTTTGTGCGGATCGAACGTGTGAAAACCATGGGGAAGTTTCATATAGACCTCTTCAGTCAGATCTCCATGCGAAAATGCATTGTGAACGTCCATATGATAAACCTCCCACTTTCGGACTGCGGCTATCGAGAGCAAAGTGCGTACGGTTACCATCTTTGCCACATGAGCGAATGTCTCAGCGTAGTCCACGCCTTCATTAAGTGTTCCCAAGTATGATTAAGCGGGCTTTGTACCATTCAATAGAACCATCTCATTTGTACTTGATTTTGTAAACCCATTTACTGTCGAGAGCTCGCTTGCCGAGTAGTAATGTAGTCAATGTCTATGAATTCTTTTTCACAAGAGCATCTATCTCCTGTTGCAATGCTATTCGCCATTTGGGGATATGGGCGGCATCGGAATATTTAGTAGGTTCTGTGTCTGCATTAACAACTGCTACGAAGCTTCGATGTGAAGAAGAAAATTTATCATGAGAAATAAAGTAAGTTAACGGATACTGAAACGTACCTGGGAGGCCCAAAGAAGAAGGTGAAGAGGAAGAGAGAGATATACCAGGCGAAGACCAAGTGGCATGATAGACATAATCTTTTAATTTTGCTGGAGCCCAATGTAATCTGTTGTTGCAATGAAGATTCAACTCAACATTGCGGTCTGCGGGTTCTATAACAGTAGGGAGCTGTGCTGCATCAGAAGCAGGAGGAATTTCTTGTGGCTGAGCCGCATCAAGAGCAAGAGGAATTTCTTGCGGCTGAGCAGGAGACAAGTCACTGGGCTGGGCAAGGAGGTGCGGCTGAGGTGGACGAGCTAGGTGGGCTGATAGAGGTGGTATGGAGTGGAAAGTATGGGCTATAGAGGAGAAAAGAGGCTGGGCTGCGAGAGAGTTGTGCGAATAGGCTGAAGAAGAAAAAGGTACAGCTGGGCCGCTGCCTGCTGGGCTGGATGAGCTAGGTTGTTGTCTGCTGGGCTGGAAGATTTGGTGGGCTGAGAGATTGGGTCGCCTGCAGTGGTGAATTATGCTGGGCCTGCTGGTGTGGGCTAGCTGTGTTTGGGCTCCTCCTGGCTCCTGAATTAATTTCACACACTTCTCCAAAATCACAATTGAATTTAATATTTGGAGATATGTTATCTCGGGTCTCGGAAAGAAACGGGAATTCATATTCAAAAATACCACATCTCGTGAGGTGAGAAACTCCTGTGTCTGTGAATAAAAAAATTTCCATCCTTTTTTTTCCATATGGGTAGCCCAAGAATATACACTTCTGCCCCTGAGGTAAATTTGTCTTTAGGTAGACTGTGGTCATGTACATATGCCAGACACCCGAACCTCCTTAAATGTGAATGAAAGGGAACTTTATCAAACAGAAGTTCAAAATGTGTTTTCCAATCTAATGCCGATAGAGGGGTTCTATTTATTAAATATCTTGCATTTCACACACTCTCGCCCTAAAACTGAACTGAAAGGTTAGCCTGGAAAATTAAGGAATGAGCCACATTTAAAATATGGTGATGCTTACGCTCTACACTACCGTTCTTTGCGGTGTGTGTGCCATGGAAGTCTGATGTAGCATACTATGTTCCATAAAGTATGGTTTCAGATATGTAAATTCTGTCCTATTATCAATCCGAATTATTTTCACTCTTTTGTGGAATTGGTTGAAATCTTGGCAAAAAAATTGTTTCATTTTTAGTGCTATCTCCTTTTTTTCTGCAAGTAAAAATATCCAAACACATCTCGAATAATCATCCACAATAGTTAAAAAATAATGTGCTCCACAGGAAGATGGTGTTTTATAAGGACTCCACAAGTCACAATGTATCAAATCAAAAGGTGCTGTAGCATTATTCAAACTAATCGGGAAGGCATCACGGGTTTACTTAGCGCACAAACAAATTAAACATTTTTCCAAAAAATCAAATTAAAAATGTTGACCTAAAAACTTCTTAATAACGGATTTAGATGGATGTCCTATTCTCTTATGCCATAAATCACCAATATCTACCGACGAACACTATGGACAAAACTTGAAATTACCGATATGGGCCTGAAGTAGTAGATCCCTTCTCTCTCTTCACCCACTCCAATCGACATTCCCGTGGTACGGTTCTGTAATATTAACACACCGCTATTAATTATGATAACACAGTTATTTGTTTTGGAAAGTTGAGAAAGAGATAGTAGGCAAGTTGGGGAATATGCAGAACATTATTAATCTGAAGTGCAGAGTCAAGACACACTGAACCCATTTCCACTCCAGTAGTTTTAGAACCATTTGGTAGTGTGACAGTGTATGGATGTAAGGGTTAATTTTTTATAAGAAAGTTTTCTTACCTGTCATATGATGAGAGCACCCACTGTCTAGGATCCATTTGTATTTTATCTTACCCAAGAGAGTACCAACATCTGGAGAAGATGATTTTTGGCTGTCCAACAAATCTAGAAATCTGTGCCACTGTTCCGGTGAGAGGCCTGGAATTCCGACGATAGAGCCTGCTGCCGTTGTAGCTGTACCTCGTTGCTGACCCATTTCTATCACCTCTATTTTCTGGGCTGCGCTGTCGTGTCTGGTGCTATCTAACGGTTCAGTCGACGCAGTTGCCGCCCATCCGTGACTGGCCGAAGAAGATGACTAACTGTGGTCGGTCGGAGGAGTCTCTGAAGATGAGAAGAGGGTCAGATCTGACCAGTTGTCAGTCGTTGTGATTCTGGCTGAAGGAGGATGCTCTGTTTAGGTAGGTTTTGCTGGGAAAGATGGCGGCAACGATGCTGCTACTCCGGTGGCTGCCCAGTTCGTGTGAGGTGGCTGTCAAGTCGGACCAACCCTACCTCTACCGCCACGAACTCTGCTCCGATTGAAGCTGCTTCTTCCGCTCCTCTGCGTCCTCCAGCGACGACATTATCAGAGCTCCGGTCGGCCCACCGATGCTCCTGCGTCCGTTCTGGGAATCTGACCAATAGGTAACAGTTTTTAGCTTCATGCTTCGGTTTGAAACAGTGTGTGCATTATACTGATTTTGGAGCTGCAAACACTACTGCTTCACTTCTTGTGTCTGTATTTCAGACTAATTTTTGTGTGCTTCTTCTTTCACAATCATTGCATATGTTTTCTTGTTGTTAGGAATGGGGTCCATTTGTAAAATGTTTGAGTATACCGTTCCATAGATTGAGTCATCCAGACCAATAAGGAACTGATGAACTTTGTTTTCCTCTCTTTGTTTAATAATTTCATTTATCATTCCACACGTGTAGTTAGGTAACTGTTGATAGTTGCTTAGTTCATCCCAAATATTTTCTTAATTTTGCAAAATTAGCAGAGACAGACATAACTGACTGCTTATAGTTAACCAGGGTAGTCTTCAGTTCATGTTTTCTGGGTACATTTCCTGACATGAATCGTACCTTCAAATCTGCCCATAGTTCGTCACACCTCTCTGTGTATGACATGGTAGTTCTCAGGTTGGGTTTAATGATATTCAATATCCATGAACCTACCATAGTGTTGATGGTCCACCAATCTTCTTCTTCTGTAAGTCCAGATTGTGGTTTTGGAATTTGTCCTTCCACAAACTCGAGCTTTTTCTTAGCTCGTAATGCCAATCTCATTGCTTTAACCCATTCATCATAGTTATCTTCCCTGAGTTGTGCCTACGTGAGGATTAAGTGTGGACTGTCTGAAGATGCGAGATAGTATGCATCATTCCGAATGTGCTCATTAATATAATTGTCATTATCATATGTTGACGTATTAATCACTCTCTGTATACTCATATTTTCTTCTTTTTAATGAGAAGCAAGAAAAAGTTTTTTTTTTTTTTGTGTTGTTTTCTGGAAAATTCTTTCTTGTCTATGGTTGGCTTTGATACCATAAAGTTTTCAGTAGGAAAACTTTGTAGGAATTTTCTATTATGTGCATTATTAAACTCAGTATTTGTACAAATGATGATCTCCTATGGATCAGGAAGAAGGTTATAGAGTGAAACTACTGCCTATAAACACTATTCTAATTACAACAGTATTTCACATCTCAAACTTATCTCAATTCTAACTGCCTAACCTCCCAACAAGAAGAGTTGAGACAAGTTGAGAAGAATTGAGACTTCCTACAGCAATCATAATATGTACTCCCGAGTATTTACAACAATCACGCATTATGATTTATCAAGTTTTTACTTCTTTCTCTTTGAGGTACTTTTAATTGTTGATATGCAATTAAATCTCTAATATAACTTAGATATTTTAATCTCTTACTTTTTTTGATATTTTTCTAATATGCTATTTAGTTAATTAAGTTGGAAGGCTTTTAGTAATGAAATAACTGTTTAAGAATTAAAAAATAAATTTTCTTCCATAGATCACAAGAACTATTTTTTCTCATTATTCAAAATTATTACTTTAATTTGATATTTCACTCATGAACAATTTAATTTAAGGAAATTAAAAAATAAAATTTCAAAATTAAGCTATATATAATCACACCTTAAATATTTAATTTACATGTTTCATATTCTCATAACCAAGGTACCAAAGAAAGTAGATGTTATAGATTGGGTCTCTAAGGTCTGAATTCTTATATTTATATTAACTCAAATTATCTATTTACTTGTTAGCTTTATTATTATAAGCAAAGAAATAATCCACAGAAATATAATGTAAATTAATATAAATCAAGGGTTTATATCTCGATTCATATGGAATGATTCGAGATCTATATGGAACTGCAAAGTGTGGATGTGAGGTCAGGTCAGCAGTCACAAGCCAAAGGAACGAACAGTTAAACTAAACTTGCAAAGGATTTCATGGGGTTTACCATACCCCCAATAATATAATACTAGCCCACCGCAGTCAAAGCCAGAGCCAAAGCAACATCTTTTCGGTTTATATATATATATATATATATAGCCAGCCAATGTATGAATTTGGAAATTACTGGTAATCTTCTTATTTTGACTTTTCCTTTCATCCCTTTTCTTGAAGCCTGCAATTCGTTAGCTATATGGCATGGGCTTTTGATACGGAGAATTTTGTTCTATAAATAGATCCAGGAGAGCATTTCTAACTTCAATATTAATACTACGCATTTTAATTTATAGAATACAATACAATTAGCTTTGCTTAATAAGCAGATCACTATAATGTTTTTTGCAATGTTATTATTCATTATTTGTTACTACAATCAAAGTAATGCCCAACTTGAAGTTGGTTTTTATAAAAATTCATGCCCCCGGGCAGAATCCATCATACGAGATAAAGTCCAGAGGTCATTCTTCTTGGCCAGGGGAATTGCTCCTGGTATCCTCAGATTGCATTTCCATGATTGCTTCGTTAGGGTAATTTATCAATGCTCCCCATTTAATTTCTTTTTTCTTTTAGCTACAAAATTAATGCTTGATTGTCTAGGGTTGTGATGGATCGATTTTGATTGATTCAACGGCAACGAATTCGACAGAGAAAGATGGACCCCCAAATGTGAACAGTCTAAGAGGGCTTGATATTATTGAAAGAGCCAAATCCAGAATTGAAGCAACATGCAAAGGAGTCGTCTCTTGTGCTGATATTCTAGCCTATGCAGCTAGAGACTGTTTTAGTAGTGAGTCCTTCGCCTTGCTCTGTTTCTCTTACTTCCTCCACTAATATCAGACGTGTAGTTGAGATGGTTGAATTT
This sequence comes from Catharanthus roseus, assembly GCA_028651295.1. Classification (NCBI taxonomy): domain Eukaryota; kingdom Viridiplantae; phylum Streptophyta; class Magnoliopsida; order Gentianales; family Apocynaceae; genus Catharanthus; species Catharanthus roseus. The sequence continues at coordinate 3,995,009 of JAPQWS010000104.1, read as the reverse complement.
TTTCATAATTTAATTAGAAATCTCAACTTCAAATTTTACTGTTGTGTCTTTTGTTGTCCTCACGGTCTCATATAGAGATTAGTTTAAATGTGATATGACTCAAAAATATTATATAGATATGCTAAAAATACCTTGTGCTACGATAAAAAAATATATAATAGTAATGTTTTGTGGTGCTGGGCAGAGCGAGGGCTTGAATGGGATGTTCCGGTAGGAAGAAGAGATGGACGAATTTCAATAGCATAGAGACCATAGTGAATGTTCCAACTCCATTTAATAACCTTGATCAAATTACTCAGTATTTTGCTAAGAAGGGCCTTTCTCAAGATCAGATTATTTCCCTCTTAGGTAATATATAATTATTTTAAATATTCCTGGATATATATATATATATATATGATAGAAACATTCAATTAAAAGAAAAAGCTAGTTAGACAGTTGTCACGGGGCTCTTTCTCTAAACACTATTCGGTTTACCTGGAGGAGGTATTCATCCTTAACTTGCTTATGTTCTTGTGCTTGAAGAGGGGTTTTTAAGCCAATGCTAGTGGAAGACTAGAACAAGAAACGAAATAAAGGGATAGGGAGAAGCAGAGGCAATAACAAGCTTTACGGGCAATGCCCAACTTTTATGTATTATTCAACAAAAGAAAAGGTATCGGAGTACAGAATCTCGCTATGGGACTCTCTACTAGACTCACCCTCTAGTATATTGCCTATTGTCAACAAAACAATAGCCATACATGGCTATTTATAGGACTGGATGCCTAACTATCTTGCTGTGAAGAAACCAATCAGGTTAAGGGGACATTGAAGTTACAAACTGCCCATGATCTCTATAAGTGGCCAGGTGGCATCTGGCAACTGTCTTGGCCGTTCCTGTAGTGCCAAGTGTCCTTCTAACTGCCCATGATTTGCCAAGAGGTTTCCGAAGGAGAAATAGGCAATGTTGTACAGAATAGTATTAGGGTTAAACTGTGGTAGTGCCAACTGATAACTGCCCATGTTCCCCATAGTTTTTGGGGGGCTGGTAACCATCAGTTACCATCAATAATTGTTCTGGCATGAAGCGAGTCTTGTTGAGTCATGCCCACGTTCTTAGGAGGTTGGCATAGGCGGTTATAAACTGTCCTTGCTCATGGAAGCTTGTGGGTGGCGGTTGCAACTACCTAGCAACCGCCTTTAACCGCCACAACTGCCTGAGGGTCTTCAACATTCTTAAGGGTCGTTTATTTGATTTGTCGTGTCCATCATTGGCAAAGGTGTCTCGCTAGGTACCAATGCTGCCATTCGCGGGGCTACCATATTCTATGCACATCGTGTGCATTCTGGTTGCCGAAAGGGACTGCCGATGGACATCATCGCTGCACGGGCCGACACGGGACTTTGTCTTTCGGTCTTCAGTTCATTAACTTATAAGAAGCTTGCTCAAGGCTTTCTTGGCACTCATTTTCCCTACAAGTGCTTGCCACGATATAGGGAGTGTCGGGCATGGCGCTTACGATCGTTGGTATATGGGCACAGAAGGGGTGTTGGGACCTTGCCCCCTTCCCTCCATAACATTCCGTTGCCGAAGTATCTAAAAGGAACTCTTCTCCCACGGTGCTGTTAGCTCTTCGTCTTCTCTCTCTCTCTCTCTCTCTCTCTCTCTCTCTCTCTCTCTCTCTCTCCCGACACTTGTCAAAATGCTCTTCTCCCGCCAAGATGGAGTTCCAATCATTGGAGCTGAGCTCTTATCTTGGCCAGAATCTCTTCCTTTTCTCTTCTTGTTTGTTATTTTACACCATTTTTTACTACAAACTATGAAAGTTCTCCCTTTTGAGGCTCTTAACCATATCAAAGAATCTTGGGCATTTTTTTTCCCAATCTTTTCAGATTGGAGTTTATTTATTCTTTTTCAAGAAGATTATTTGTTATCTGGACTAAATATTGACCCTTTCTCAGATCTCCATTTCTTTCTTTGGCTATCTTCGAATTCACTGATACGTCCAAAGGCTTGTGGAAGGCTATTCTTCAATGATAGAGATATAGCTGAGTTTTTCATTTAGAAGATGGTTCGATTGCTTTTATGGGAGATTTTACATATTTTTATTCTGTTACCATAGTTGGTGAGTTCGACTCTCCCTGTATGTGTAATTTGTTATGTTTTTAGAATGAAATCTACTTATTAAAAAAATTCAATTATGGACTCAACCCATAATGTGATTGGTGTATAAATTTTCGGTACAAGTAGAATTTTTTAATATAATTAATAGGGGTGTTTAACTAATTGCAGGAGCACATACAATTGGTCTATCTCATTGCATGTCATTCAGTAACAGATTATACAATTTCAGCCCAACTAATAGTCAAGATCCGAGCCTTAATCCGGTCTTTGCAGCTGGACTGAAGCTCCAATGTCCAAGAAATGCTCAAGGAAATGTTTATCCAAACTTAGTGGTCCAAATGAACATGAGCCCAGTACTTTTTGAGAACAACTATTACAAAGATATTCTTGCAAACTGTGGGCTTCGTACTTCTGACCAAACGCTGAAAACTAGTCCTGAAGCTCTTCAGGAAGTCAAAGATAATGCATTCAATGGTAGGAAGTGGCAAGAAGATTTTGTTGAAGCAATGATACAAATGAGTCAGATTGATTTTCTTACTGGAACTGCTGGAGAAATTCAAACCAATTGCAGGAACATAAACCCTTAGGATTATCTTCTGCTTCCTATTCCGAGTTTTTACAAATAAGATACTTCCTCCATTTTTTATTAGTTGTCACATTTTAGAGTCTAGGAGTATGTCACAGTGTTTAAGGGAATACAAAATTTTAGATATTTTTTTCTTGTGTGGATTAGAATACTAAAAAACCTTAGAGGGGGGAAGGGAGTGAATAAGGTTTTTGGCTAATTTTTAAAAACTTTTTGCGTGATCAAAAAATAAAACTCTAATTTTGTTTGAGAAAGAATTCTAAAACTCTTTTTAATAAAATTCTCAACCAAACAAAATCTTATAGTTATGACAATTAAACAAAAAGATAGAAAAAGATGCACAACAATTTATAATGGTTCACTCTCTCAAAGAGCTACATCCACTACCTTGAGTCAACACCCAAGGATTTTTCAAATCCACTATAATGAAGAAATTACAACAATCACAAGTTTGAGGATCACCCACTAAGGATTTTACAAGAAACCTCAACACAATTACACAAACCTTTGATGTAAGTAGAGAAAGAGGTAAGTAAGGAACAAAGTTACCAAATGAGCTTGAACAAGAGGAAAGCTACAACACAATTGAGTGATCTACAAGCTCCTTTTTTTCTTCTTTGAAGGATGATCAACAATTAAGCTCAAGAAGATGTTTTTATGAGATAAAAGGTATTTGAAGGAATGTATTTTAAAGCTCTTTAAAAGTTATTAAATGATCTCAATAAATTTTTTCAACCAACTTCTTACCTTTTAGCTGATCAAAATTTCAATATATATATATATATATATATAGGAAGGAAAAAAGTAACTATTATTGTCTGTGTAACAGTAATATTTTTCACAGTAAAAAAGAAAACTGGAGGACCTGTTTCTAAAAACGGACGTCCGATTTCCTTATACAAGAAACTCGAATGAGCCCTTGTCTGAAATAGGATGAGCAATTTTGAAACAGAAAGATTCGGACGCATCCTACAAAAATTGTACGATCGATTTTTCTAAAGCTAGACAAATTGGATGTTCTGTTTTAAAATAGAACGTCCGATTTTTCTTTTCCTTTTGAAAAATCGGATGGCCGGTTTTTGAAAAAGATTTTACAGCCAGTTTTTAACAAGAAAAGAGTTTCCCTTCCTATTTCAAAAACTTGTATTCTTGATACTCTTTTATAGATAAGAAAACTTTCAAAGGGATCAAAAACTCTATCAAGAATACTTGGATTTCAAGAAAAGTTCATAGAAAGAAATTAATCCATGGAGTTTCACACATGATCAATAATCAAATATGAGAGTTATGGAGTTTCACAAATAAATACCTTAGCACATCCCTAACTAAGACACAAGTCTTCAAGGTCTTCAATGGCTTGATCTTTTCTCTTTCATTTTGCCTTGATTACCAAGATCTTTTGCTTCTAAGAGTGTTGCATTGAGACTTCAAATATGCTTCTTTTGTTCTATAGAAACTAAGCTTAATACTCACACAAACATATGTTAATCATAATCAAAATCATATGTAGTAATGCCCTTAGGGCTAACAATCTCCCCCTTTTTGATTATGACAAATACATATGCAAGAAGAACAAAAGAGCAAGTATAAAAACCTGGTGATGCTTCAAGGAAATCATCAATAGGAGCAAAGCATACCAAACACCATAAGAGAGATAACTCCCCCTACGAATTTGAAAACATGCCAAGGTTTGAAACATAATTTAGAAAAATAAGCTCCCCTTAAAAACATGCTTCACAACAAATATGACTTAAAATATATCAAGGTCAAACCAAACCATATAGCCAATATGGTGCATGAAACCTTATAGAGCAACATCAAAAGCATATAAAATACTAAGGCACTAATTAGGCATATCATATCTTGTCATAGCAACAAAAGCATATAGTAACAAAAACATTGCACTTTAGCACTTCTACAATTTCTCCCCCTTAGTTCTTGCACATATTTCTCCCCCTTTTGTCATAAATCAAAAAGACATTTAGGAGAGCTTTTTTAAGGGATCATAGAAAAGGTAACTACAATTGGACTTTCAATATTAGAGTATCATCATGAAGTCTATAAAAAAAAACTAGAATCAAGATAACACAATATTAATATGAAGAACAAAACATAGCATATATCAAGTAATAAAAAAAATCACAAGAGAGCCATATTTGAGTTTGATAAAGATCTAAAGAAAAACAATGGAAGAGGAAGGAGTTTTTGAAAAAAGGAAAGGGTAGGGATTTTTAAAAGGAATCCTCAATCATCTTCATCTTCATCGGTATCTTTTCCTCCTTGCTCCAATCTTATGACCCGGTTGTTAATCTCTACAATTTTCTCATCAAGTTCATTAAGCCGGATGAGGAGATTTCCATTTATATCATTGAGTCGGTCATTGAGTTGTGCCTGCATTGCAGCTATCCTATCCATTATTTGAGCCGTATCTACTGAGGATTGTCCTTCCTCCGTTCTTTCTTGTCTTTTCTTTGATCTCATTTCTCTTCGAATATCCTATTTGTTTGTTTCTTCTTCATCCATATTTTCGGGATCATTGCCCTCTTCTTCATCACCGTTATCTTCTTCATCATCATCATCATCACTTCCTTGTTGTCCATCTCTTATTAATAGCCCTTTATCATTTCTTTCAAACCTCATTCTCTTAAAGGTATTCTGATTGTAAATCTTACCAGGGCCAATGTGATCACCAACTCCAACCAAATTAATCACAAAATGTTGAAAGATTTTGTGATGAAGTAGCCATACGGTAAGCACTTGGTGGAAGAGGATTGTGCGGCTAGCATGTGTTCTGTAGCCATGAAACCGAAGTTCATTCTCTTATGTTCATAAAGTGCAAGCATGACAAAAGAATTCATATTTGTGATGGAAGACTTGTGCCCAACATTTGGAATAATGATATTAGAAATCATATGATGTAGTAATCTCCCATAGGCATCAAGTTTATTCACATTCCTGTCATCATGCCTTTTTAGGACTTCTCCGTGAGTGAAAGTCTTCTCAAATCTTCTTTCACTATATAAATTAGGATCAAAGCATTTTTTATTCTTAGTGTAAAATCTCATGCCATCTTGAAGGTTTTAGAATGTTATTCAATAGCCTATCATCAAATGCAATGTTCCTTCCTCCAATTCTAAACAACACCCATTGATGAGGTATATTCTCTACTCTTTCAACTCTACCCATATGAAGATTGGCATAGAATTCATAAATTATTTCAGGATAAAATAGCTTATTAACAGTAAGCAATGGTGTCCAGCTAATAGTTTCAAAGAGATTTGGTACAGCTTCCATACCTTGCATATCATTTAAATCTACTCAGTGACCCAGAGCAATTTTTCTTTTGTTTCTTGTCCACTCTTCAAAATTTGCAACCTTCTTCATAGAGATGAATCTTTCTGGTGCCCTAGCTCCAGAGGGTACCCTTTGTCTCTTTCCTCTTCCTCTACTGCTGCCTCCTTCTTCAAGATTTTTACCTTTACCAATGTTTGCGTTTTTGGTTTTCACCATTTTGGAGGTTTTTTTATTTATTTTTTTTATTTAGGGTTTGAGAAGAACTTGAATATGAAGATTTCAGATGGAGAGGATAGAGAGAGAAAAACCGATCGATTTTCTTGCTTGAGTAGGAGAGAAATTTGAAAGATTTGAGAAGAAGTGTGAAAATCGGACTAAGAAATTGGATGAGTTTTGTGAGAGAGAGAGAGAGAGAGAGAGAGAGAGAGAGAGAGAGAGAGAGAGAGAGAGAGAGAGAGAGAGAGAGAGAGAGGGAGAGAGAGAGATTTGAGAGAAATGAGTGAAAAAATTAGAAAGATTTGTTTTTAAAATAGCAGAACTCGACAGTTTTTGGAAAATCAGCCGACCGAATTCCAAAATCGGTCGTCCAGTTTTTGTAAAAGGAAAAAATCAGACATCCATTTTTTATCGAAGTCGTTCGAATATCTCGGTAAATTTTTTCAAGAAAAACTGTGAGTCCGATTTTTAAACTGGACGTCCAGTTTTTCTAAAGGGGCGTCCAATTTTTAAAAAATTTTCAGTAAGGATAAAGAATAAGAGAAAGTCTGAAAAAACTCAAACAACAACACACGTTAGTCACTAGATTTACTGATACCAAGTAATTTTCTCAAATAGTAAAAATGTTCTTCAGAGAGAGGTTTTGTAAAAATATCGGCAATTTGATCCTTTGTGCAAAAATATTCTAAAAATACATCACCTTTATCAACATGATCTCTGATAAAGTGATGTTTGATTTTAATATGTTTTGTTTTTAAATGTTGCAAAGGGTTTATGGAAATGTTTATGGCACTAGTATTATTACACATAATAGGTATATTTTTAAAAGAAAAACCAAAATCAATCAAGGTGTGTTTCATCTAAAATACATGTGCACAGCAACAACCGGTTGCAATATATTATGCTTCGGTGGTTGATAGGGATACACACAATTGCTTCTTGCTGTACCAAGATACTAAGCATCCTCCCAAGAATTGGTAATTTCCACTAGTACTCTTCCTTTCTACCTTACATCCAGCATAATCCGCATCGATGTAGGCAATAAGATCAAAACAAGATTGTTTAGAGTACCACAGGCCATAATCATATGATGAAATCAAATATCTCAAAGTACGTTTTACAGCTATTAAATGGGATTCTTTGGGAACAGCTTGGAATCTAACACACAAACATATTGCAAACATAATATCCGGCCTACTAGCCGTTAAATAAAGCATACTACCAATCATGCATCTATACTTCTTTTCATCAACCTTTTTACCTTTTTTTTTTATTTTTTATCTTTGTTAAGCTTCAATGATGAGCTCATTGGAGTGCCAATACCTTTTGCATCGCTCATCCCGAATCTCTGGAGAAGTTCCTTGGTGTACTCTTGGTTGATGAAGATGCCTTCTTTTGTTTGCTTGTTTTGTAGTCCAAGGAAGTAGGTCAATTCTCCTATCATGCTCATTTCAAACTCTTTTTGCATAAGAAAGGCAAATTCTTCATATAAAGAAACATTAGTAGCACCGAAAATAATATCATCAACATAAATTTGGACAAGAAGAAGATCATTGTTACAAGAAGTTTTCGTAAAAAGAGTAGTGTCCACCACACCCCTTGAAAAATTGTTTGAAAGAAGAAAACCACTTAATTTCTCATACCAAGCTCTTGGAACTTGTTTTAAACCATAGAGTGCTTTTGAAAGTTTGTAAACATAATTTTGAAATTTTTTCATGCAAAAAACCGGGAGGTTGTTTAATATAAACTTCCTCCTCAATATCACCATTTAGAAAAGCAATCTTAACATCCATTTGAAAAAGCTTGAATCCTTTAAAACAACCAAAGCTAAAATCATCCTAATGGATTCAAGTCTAGCAACCGGAGCAAAAGTTTCATCAAAATCTATGCCCTCTTCTTGATTGAATCATTGGGCAACAAGTCTTGCTTTGTTTCTAATAACTTCTCCGGATTCATTTAGTTTATTTCAAAAAACCCATTTTGTGCCAATGGTAGGGAGATCGTGTGGTCTAGGGACTAAAGTCCAAACTTTGTTTCTTTCAAATTGATTTAATTCCTCTTGCATAGAAATAATCCAAAACTCATCACATAAAGCATCATCAATAAACTTAGGCTCAATTTGAGATAATAAGGCAAAGTTGTCAATAAAGTACCTTCTTGTTCTTACCCCTTGTGATACATCACCAATGATTTCATCCTTGGAGTGTCCCTTTGGATATATCACATCTTGAGGAAGACTTTGAGCTTCTCGATCATTTTCTTGTTTTTCCTCAATCTCTTCTTCCTCCATAGCATGTTCTTCCATTGCTTGAGTGTACATTGGTTGGTAACTTAGAGTGTTATCTATGTCATCATCATCTTTCTTGTCAAAAATGTTAGTTTCATCAAAATTTACATGAATAGACTCTTCAACACATAAGGTCTTTTGTTATAAATTCTATAGGCCTTTTTGTTTGAAGAGTAACCAAGAAAAATTCCCTCATTGGATTTTCTATCAAATTTCCCAAGATTGTTCTTGTTGTTTAAAATAAAGCATTTGCATCCCAAAACTTTGAAATAGCCAATTGAGAGGGTTCTGCTGAAAATGAATTCAAAAGGAGTTTTATTTAAAAATGGTCTCAAGAGAACACGATTCATAATGTAACATGCGGTGTTGACGGCCTCGGCCCAAAAATATTTAGGAAGGGAGTTTTCACAAAGCATTGATCTTGCCATTTCTTGCAATTTATAATTTTTTCTTTCCACAACACCATTTTTGGTTGTGGAGTTTTGGTGCCCGAAAAGTTGTGTGAGGTACCAAAATCATCACAAAGTTTTGTAAAGTCTTGGTTGTTGAATTCTCTCCTATTATCACTTCTTATAGAAATCAATTTGCAATCAAGGGAGGTTTGAACCTTTTTGAAAAGTTTAACAAATTCTTGAAATGCCTCATCCTTTTGGCTCAAAAACAAAGTCCAAATAAATCTTGAGAAGTCATCCACTATGGCAAAAGCATACCTCTTGCCACCAGGGACGGAACCAGAACAACATTGTTGGGGGGGCTGGAGAAGAAAAAATTTTTACCAGAATTTCGTCTATAAAATGATGCATTCCATGCATAAAAGACGTTCAAACAATTCCAAATTTACATATAATATAGCAAAAGAATAGGTAATCGCCCATTACCAATGAGGAGTGATCACCCATCACTCACGAGGAATGATTACCCATCACTCACGGGATAAGCATTATAATTCTAAATTTACATTATAATCATATTTTTGCCAAAAAACACCCAAGAAATTTTTTTACTATCAAAATCAAAATTTAAGCACTCAAAAATCTATTTACCAAAATAAAAAAAAAAATGTTTCTACATAGATTAATCTAGAAAACTTACTTTTTTTATTCTTCAAAGTTTGAAGAATAGGGAAGCGAAGCTGTCGGTCCGCCGCCATCTGCCTGATTGCTGGTGCTGCCGCGCTGCTGCAGCTTGTTGTCCACGGCTCCACCGTCGCGAGGTTTCCATCGCCGTCAACACCACTCGTCGTCGAGCTCGGACCGAGGAATATGATTGATTGTTTACGCGGAGGAGGAGGAGGGAATCGGAGAAAGAGAGAGAAGAGAGAAAGCTGATTTTTTTTTTTGGTTTCTGCTGCTACCGAGGTTTTCAGGTTATTTATTTATTTATTAATCAATCTATAAGTTTTGTGGGGCTAAATTGAAAAAAGAAAATTTGAAGGGCTTAAATGTAAAAACTTTAAAAAATTTTTAAAAAAATAAAATTGTTGGGGGGGCTCGAGCCCACCCGACCCCCCCTATAGTTCCGTCCCTGCTTGCCACCAAGACTAGTAGTCCTCATTGGTCCAAATAAATCTATGTGAATAAGTTCTAAAAGTTTTGACGTTGAAATCATTTTCTTTGGTTTAAAAGAGGTCTTAATTTGTTTTCCAAATTGGTAAGCATTACAAAGTTTAGTTTTCTCAAAGTGAAGTTTTGGTAAGCCTCTAACAAGTTCTTTTGAAGAAAGTTGGTTCAATAAATCCATACTAACATGACCAAGCCTTCTATGCCACAAAAATGCATCATCATCATGAAACCGAGAGACACTTTAAGTTTTGGAAAATAAGATCTTCAAGATGAAAGACATAGACATTTCTAACTCTTTAGCAACAAAAAAATAGTTTTGGTTTCATGCATATCGATGATAGAAGAAGAATTACTTTAAAAAACAACTTTTTTCCCACTATCACATAATTAACTAATAATAAGCAAATTGAATTTTAAACCATCAATTAAATGAACATCTTTAATAAAAGACGAAGAATTGTTACCAATATTACCTATACCAATGATTCTTCCCTTGTTCTTATCTCCAAAGGTGACGAATCCACTTTCGGTTTCTTTAAGTTCACTAATAAGAGATTCGTTCCCAGTCGTATGCCTTGAGCAACTGCTATCTAAATACTACTTAGATGACCTTGATTTGTGTTCCTACAAAAGAAGAAGTAGAAATGACTTTTGGTACCCATATCTTTTTGGGTCCATGAATATTAATTGAATTTCTTTTATTTTCCAAACGGTTTTTATTCCCCTTTCAATTTTCTTTTATAAAAAATTTTGTGGCTTTATGACCACTCTTTTCACAATAAGTGCAACAAAGGTGTGAGAGGGATGAGGAAGCTTTTACAAAAAGTGTTTGTTTAGAAAAAATATTGGAATGATTATATCCAATACCGTTTTGTCAAATAGTGATCTTTGAGAACCAAGAAGTTTTTCAAAGTTTTCTTTTCCTTTAGTGAACTTTTATACACATAGGGTGAGATCACTGACCTTTTTCTTCAAAACATTATAATCTACCATGCATTTCTCAAGTGAGAGAACTTTTTCACAAAGTTTTTTATTTTCTGAAATGAATTTTTGAAATTCTAACTTTGAGAAGTCCTTTTCTTTTTTCAAAACTTTTGGAGATTCAAAAAGAGTTTTGTTTTCAAAAACAAGTTTTGAATTTTCATTTGATAGGTTATTAATATTATTCTTCAACTCCTTGTTCTTTTTGGTGATCTTTTCCAATTCATGATACATTTCAATGAGCAAAGAATTAAGATCATCATCTTCATCATCAACAAGATTAGAAAGATTTGAAGGTGAAGTTTGTACCTCATTTTCTAATGCCATAAAGCATAGTTTGGCCTTTTCTTCTCCTTCACTTTTGCTTGAGTCTTGATCCCAAGCTCCTATTAGGCCTTGCCTTTCTTCTTTTTCTTTAATGCATCAAGATTTGCTTCTAAAGCTCCTTTTTCTTTTTCAATAGCTTTGGAACAATCGGCTACAAGATGGTCGGTGTTATTACATTCAAAGCACCTAGCCTTGAAGAGTGATGAACTTTTTCCTACCTTTCTTGAATGAAGGTTTATTTTCTCTCTTGTTGACGCCTTTCTTGTAGAATCTTTTAAACTTCCTCATTACCAAAGCCATGTCCTCATCATCATCAATCCTATCTTCATTGTTTGATGAGCATGTTTGATCTTCCTCATTTACTTTGAGTGCTATGCTTTTTCTCCCTTTGTCTTCATCTTCCATTTCATTTTGTCTTTTTATTTTCATCTCATAGGTGAGGAGAGATCCTATGAGTTCTTCAATAGGAATTTGCCTCAAGTCTTTTGATTCCTCAATGGCAAGAGTTTTTGGTTGCCATGCCTTTAGAAGTGCATCAAGAATCTTTCTATTTACTTCTCCCCTTGTGTACTCTTTCACATATGCCTTTAGGCTATTAGTGATGTTGGTGAATCTTGTGAACATGTCACTAATGCTTTCGTTTTGTTTCATCATAAATAGCTCATAATCTCTCACCAACATGGCCAACTTAGATTCCATCACTTGATTAGTGCCTTCATGAGTTACTTCAAGTAACTTCTACATTTCATGAGCCGAATCGCATCCAAGGCATAACTCAATATGTTCATAGCTTGAAAGTTTAGGGTCATCTTCCTTGAGTCAAACTCGTCAAATTCTTCAATTTTCTTGACTCTTCCATCCGTTTGAAGAACATAAGGTCCTTTCTCTACAATGCTCCAAAGGTCAAAGTTAATAGAGCAAATATAAATTCTACTTCTTGACTCCGAAAGGTGTAGTTAGTTCCATTAAAAATAGGAGGCCAATTTGTAGAAGAGCCTTCTACATAGGGTAGGTTTGAAATACTAGTCATATTGAAAAGGATCTTTTGCTTCTTAGTATGTTAAGCCTTAAAAAGAAGACCTGCTCTGATACCAATTGAAAAACCTTAGAAGGGGGTGAATAAGGTTTTTGGCTAATTTTTAAAAAACATTTTGTGTGATAAAAAATAAAACTCTAATTTTGTTTGAAAAAGAATTCTAAAACTCTTTTTAATAAAATTCCTAACCAAACAAAATCTTATAATTATGACAATTAAGCAAAAGCATGGAAAAAAGATGCATAGCAATTTATAGTGATTCACTCTCTCAAAGAGCTACATCTACTACCTTGAGTCAATACCCAAAGATTTTCCAAATCCACTATAATGAAGAAATTACAACAATCACAAGTTTGAAGATCACCCACCAAGGGTTTTGCAAGAAACCTCAACATAATTACACAAACCTTTGACACAAGTAGAGAAAGAGAGAAGTAAGGAACAAAGTTACCAAATGAGCTTGAACAAGAGGAAAGATACAACATAATTGAGTGATTTACAAGTTCCTCTTTTTCTTCTTTGAAGGATGATCAACAATGAGGCTCAAGAAGATGTTTTTGTGAGATAAAAGGTGTTTGAAGGAATGTATTTTAAAGCTTTTTAAAAGTTCTTAAATGATCTCAATAAATTTTTTCAACCAATTTCTTGCCTTTTAGTTGATTAAAATTTCAATATATATAGGAAAGAAAAAAGTAACTCTTACTGTCTGTGTAACGGTAACATTTTTCACAATAAAAAAGAAAACTGGAGGACCGGTTTCTAAAAACAGATGTCCAATTTCCTTATACAAGAAAATCGGGTGAGCCCTTTTCTAAAATAGGACGACCGGTTTTGAAATAGAAAGATTCGGACGCATCCTATAAAAATTGGACGATCGAGTTTTCTAAAGCTAGAAAAATCAGACGACCGGTTTTAAAATAGAACGTCCGATTTTTCTTTTACTTTTGAAAAATCGGATGACCGGTTTCTGAAAAAGATTTTACAGCCAGTTTTTAATAAGAAAAGAGCTTTCCTTCCTATTTAAAAAATATGTATTCTTGATACTCTTTTAGAGATAAGAAAGTTTTCAAAGGCATCAAAAACTCTATCAAGAATACTTGGATTTCAAGAAAAGTTTATAGAAAGAAATTCATCCAAGGAGCTTCACACATGATCAACAATCAAAGATGAGAGTTAGGGAGTTTTACAAAGAAATACCTTAGCACATCCCTAACTAAGACACAAGTCTTCAAGGTCTTCAATGCTTGATCTTTTCTCCTTCATTTTGCCTCGATCACCAAGATATTTTGCTTCTAAGAGTGTTGCATTGAGACTTCAAATATGCTTCTTTTGTTCTATAGAAACTAATCTTAATACTCACAAAAACATATGTTAATCATAATCAAAATCATATGTAATAATGCCCTTAGGGTTAACAAATACCTTTCAAACTTTCTCTCTCGTCATGATTATTTCTACAAGAGTTTCCATGAGAAAAGCTAAAAGATGATGGAATTTGTTTTTAATGGGAGGGTATAATAGGAAAAAATTGATTAAATGTTTCATTGTTTTCACAATGTGACAAGTAAAAAGAAACATGAAAATTAATAGAATATGACAAGTTAAAAAAATGAAGGAGTACTATTATACCTAGCCGAAATGGTCAAATATTTACGTTTAGCTAGTGTCACGGTGTTGTTTTCCAAAACCCCGTGAGGCTTGCATTTTGCCTCAGAGACAGTCAGTCTATCCTCCCTCAATTTGCTTGCCTCTATCGAAGTTTAGCCTTTCGGCAGCAGAAGGCTTTAAAGTAAAGCAACAAAGAAAAATATAAACAAACATAAGCGATTTACGAGTAATGTCCAACCTTTATATTATTCAAATACAAAGGAAATATTACAACTCTCTATCCATAATCCGACTACTCTCTATTGAATATACAACTCAATAGCTAATGAGTAATATGGTTATTCCCTCAAGTTTTCCTCACTTTCTTCACACTTTTCCTCCTGTCAAGCTAGTGTCCCCAAAACAATGGTCAACATGGCCTATTTATAGCTTAAATCAACCCACAACCCATCCCTTTAAAATAACTCACATGGTCCCCTAAAATCAAGCTAATACCTTGACTTGACAAAGTGGCCTTGTGGTGCTTGGAAGTGCCTGGACGTGGCCTAATTTTTTGGGCACCGCTGGGCGACGTGACCAGGAACTATCGGGTGACACGGCAAAGAAGCCTGGGCGATGTGGATGAGAATCTTGGGCGCCACTAGGCAACGTGGCCGAGATCTCCATGCGGGAAATTGCTAGGCGACATGGCATCATGGCCCTATTTTCATGCGCACTACCTAGGCCACCTTCCCTATTTTCCTGGGCACTACTTGGGACATGTTCTATTTTCATGGGAATCATGGGTTACTTTTGGTTGGTACTTGCTTAAGACACCACTCGGCACTTGCTAGGCAGCCAAGTGCCTTGCACGACATGGCATGACCGTGCATTGGCACTTTTGGTCCTCGGCATTTCGGCCCCAAGGGGATGCTTGACATCTTCCCCTACATTTGTCATGTCTAAAATAATTTTTAAAAGTATTACTCAAAATGTAAATAGTCAAAATGGTTGGTAAAACATCTTTTTTGCTTAAAAAAAATATGTTTTATAAAGTACTTTTACTTGACTATTTCGAGGTGTTCTTTATTGCCTTTCACCTTTGAATTCAATCATTTTGACTGAATAATTGACAAGTACTCGCGTATATCATATTGTTGTGGATAAAATTATTCATTTACTCTTTTTTTAACGATGTGCATTTATCAATGACTCATAAAAAATGACCGTATTTCATAAATAAATGATATAAATGACATCACATAATTAGTTCAAAGATAAAATGTGTCTTACGAAGATTTTAAAAACTTAATTGGGTAAACGCATTTTAGCTATTTCCTTTTATATTATACATAGTTGAAAATAATGATCCTGCATGGCCTGGATCTTTTAGTACTTGTCCCGATTTCAGATATTAGAAGAAATTGAAGGAATCTTTTACAATTTGAACTTGGAAAGAGGGAGATTATAAATAAATCATACGAATTAAAATCTCACAAGGAAAAAGCTAGATCTAGATTACTTGTTTTACAAGCAAAGTTGATCCACTCTATATTTCATAAACAACAAGAAAATGTCATTATCCCACCGCCATCACAATTTGATCACAATTTATACAGCTCCTGCCCGCGGGAGGATCCGCAGCAATCACACGTTATATGATCTTTCAATTAGTTTTTGCTTTCTTGTCTTTGAGCTGTGCTTTTAACTGTTGATATGCAATTAATTAAATTAATAGACATAAAAAAGAAAGCAATTTGATTTTTTTCTTTATGAGGAAAGTGGAGGTGGATCATGATTTATAGCACAAGTCAACATGAAGGTTCCCTATTTCCAGCTACTTGCATAAAATTATATGCCTAATTTTACATTGAACAAGATTAAAATATTTCTTGTTAAAATAATTCCGAATTTCACCTAACTCATCCCTAGAAAATAGTATCTGAAGATAAGGAGTATTTTTTAAACTTATAAGTTGTTTAAGATTCTTAAAACTTCTCACTACCTACAGATATATCGCCTTTAGTGAAGGAAAAATTGGCATTGGGATCTTGATCTGGAATGACCATGGTATTCCCATTATGGTGAAGAATATTTGCCGAAACGGAAAGTGTATATATGTCTTGGATTATGGTGAGATTTTGAGTATTATCGAAAGTTATATCATAGGATTAAATTTTTTTGAAAAAGTTACGCTGATTGAAAGTAACTGTTTCCTGATAATCAAGAGTCTATTTGACCGCTCTGAAGACATATTTAAACTATGAACCCTAAATATTTGACTGACTTTTTTTTTTTAGTAAGATAGATAGAAATTTAATAGAGTTTTCTCATGTAAAAAGAAATGGGTGCAACATTCATGTAGACCTTCCAGCTTGGATCGCTATTGCTTCCTATATATCTTTGGAATGGACAAAAGACATTCCTTAAAATAGAATAGAGCTTGTATTATCAATTTTGATATTTATAATACATAATTTTCTTTTTAGAAAAAAAGAAAGGTAAAAACACTTATCATAATTTCCTTTGGGATACCGAGTTGGTAACTCTAAAATAGGACACTCAATTATTATAAGAGGTCCTTACTTTTCTTAGATACTAGTCCATACATCGTATTAAATGTTGCAATTCGATCGAAATATTGAAAAAACTTTGAATCCAGAAATAATATGAAACGCGGTTTATAGTCTGCAGGGAGGGAGCAGTTTGGCTTAATATATAAATAAATCATTGAAGGGTTTATCTGTAAGTAACTACTCTCTTTGTTTTTACATGCTCATAAGTCAACAAAATGAATCATCAAAATCTAAATATAATGTAATTAGCTAAAAGCTTAGGCGCTACACTCCATTTGTCTTTTCTTATTATACTCGACGCATTCTACTCAGTTTCCCCTAATTAACCAAGTAAAAACGACGTCTTACAACTTACTGCCTATTCATTCCCCACTAACAACAATAATCCGAACCCGTGTTAGATGATTGGAATTTTTTCTGATTTAATTAAACCTTTTTTTTTTTTTTAGTTTAAAAATCTTAAAAATACAATTGTGCCTTAAGAAAATGTTTTACTCTCTCTTTGGTTCTATCCGTCTCGAATATGAATATGGATTAATAGTTTAAAGGCTTGTGCTTAATTAATTCTACTTTTTTAAAATAAGTTTTAAAAAAATACTTTTAAAAAAATTATTTTAAAAATATGATTGTAACATTTTTTATTTTAATAGCATCAGTAAGTAGAAATTGTTAAAAAAATATCTTTATGGTGACTTTTCAAAAATCATTTTTTAAACTTATTTTAAACTAAAAACATACTAAAAGCTACTTATTAAGCAATGAAGAACATGATCTAAGTGTGCTATTATTTAAAAGTGTCTTTTGTGTATATACGGGTCCACTTAGTATACATGTAGTCGGACAAAATATATATATATATATATATAAACCCATAATTACTCCAATGATCATGTACTCACTCAATGTCTATATATATATGTCATATATCATGTGTACTAATTGGATCACCAGAATGACAATGAATTCAATAATTAGTTTTGGTTCTCTTGTGGTGATATTGATCCTGATATGCTACTGCCAGCAGTTGGATGCACAGCTTCAAGAGGGATTTTATCAAAGTTCATGCCCTTTGGCTGAACTCATTATCAAAGATGAAGTTAGAAGAGCTTTCTTTAGTGATAGTGGCATTGCTGCTGGCCTAATTAGAATGCATTTTCATGATTGTTTCGTACGGGTTAGTACTCTAACCTGCCATTATATATATATATATATATATATTCACTTAATTGTTGTCTCTTCAATTTATCTAACATTTTGATTGAGGCTCATATATCAGGGCTGTGATGGATCGGTGCTTATTGACTCCACACCATCAAACAAAGCAGAGAAAGAAGCAATTGCTAATAATCCAAGTCTTAGAGGTTTTCAAGTCATTGACAATGCAAAGACTAGACTAGAAAACTTATGCCCCGGCGTAATTTCTTGTGCTGATATTCTTGCCTTTGCAGCCAGGGACAGTGTGGAGATTGTAATGCTCCTATACTTGTTTCTTTTTTAGTCTAGCAAACATTTTGGTATGTATATATATTATAACTACGTTGGTTAAACTCAATATATATGCAGAGTGGAGGATTAGGGTACGATGTGCCTGCCGGAAGAAGAGATGGAAGGATTTCTTTAGATACAGAAGCATCAGCAAATTTGCCAAGTTCAAGGGCCAACGTCAATCTACTCATTCAAGCCTTTGCCAAAAAGGGACTCACAAGAGAAGAAATGGTAACCCTTTCAGGTAAAAGTTTCTACTTTAACTGAAACGTTTTGTTTTGATACCCTTTATCGAGCATGACACGTGATTTTATTATATAATCGATATACAAGTATGTTCTAAAATCACTGTCAGATCATTGAATTAGCCTGATATTCGGTGACACAGGTGCACACACAATTGGCCGCTCCCATTGTGCTTCATTCAGCCACAGACTATACAATTTCAGCACAAGCGGCCAAGACCCGACTTTGGATCAAATTTATGCATCTCAGCTAATGCAGCAGTGTCCTCAAGGGAATACCAATCCTAGCCTGGTGGTGCCAATGGACCCTCCTTCTCCAACTGTCTTCGACACGAGCTACTACTCAGGCCTTCTTGCTAACAGAGGCTTGCTCCAATCCGACCAAACTCTTCTTACGGATGCAGCAACGGCAATTGAAGTGATAGGAAATGCTCGGAATGCTTTTCTTTGGAAACAAAAATTTGCCGCTGCAATGGTTAATATGGGTAGCATTGGAGTATTAACAGGAAATGCTGGAGAGATAAGAGTCAATTGTAGGGTTATAAACAACTGAAAAAAGTTCACAAGAAAAGTACCATACGAGTTGAATTTCTTATCTAATTGTTCAGTTCATCTTATTCACTTTTAATGCTTCTAATATTGAACTTAAAGGATATTTGCACATCTCAACGATTTCATATTTTGTCTATACTCAAAGTAAGGGTATACCAAATAAATTCTTCAACAGAGAATGATCAACCAAGCTCCAAATTAATAAAGCCCTCTTTTAATAAGATGGTTCAAAAAAAATTGATAGCAAAACTGTCGCTACTGGATATGATTTTGGACAATGATAAAACAAAATGGCACCATTGTTTCCCCTACTCATTATCAAAACCCTTGGCCAGATATTTTGAGAACAAAATCCCGCTCTAGGTGGTTAGCTCCATGATTGCATTGACAATATCTCCTTCGTGAGTCTTGAGAGCCTTCACAGCTTTGGCCCTCGAAACACTAGCCTGTGTCATCACCAACTCAATGTCACGAGGCTCAACATCAGTGTCATCAACCTCTTCTTCATCTTCATCTGCCTGTGCTGCAGCAGCTGAAGCAGGCAGATCTGACTTTGCCATCACAGAGCCCATATCTGGCATTCTGAATTGTTGAGCTGCTTGTGTCTGCAGCTGAGAGCTCAAGTCCTCTATTTTAGCTTCACCAAATATAACATAGGTCTCGGAATTGGGGCTTTTGAAGACATCCGGTTTAGAGATGAAAAATAATATCTGCAGATGGTCAAAAAATTCAACCCAACCAAACAACATGAGAGTAAATCAAATCAAATGATTGGAATACAGAATCAAAGCTTACATTTTTTGTTCTCTTAATAGTGACCCTACTGACACCAGGAACAGGTTTCATGCCGAGCTTCAACATTGCCTTGCGGCTTTTTTTCTCACTCCTGCTCTGCTTTGAACTCTCATTACCACCTACATATGATCCCACCAAAACTGAGAGAATGAAGTTGGATACAACTATGCCATAAAATAAAATTGGTAGAGAGAAACATGAGAGAACATGACTTTTATAACGTTTGCATGGCACTGAAATCCCAAAAAGGGTTTGATGTTGAAACATATAGTCCAGTGCAGATGTAGATAATGCAGGGGATTGGAAATTCATCAACTCATAAAATGAACTTGGGAGAAATAAATATTTGAGAAATAAAATGAAGAACTTATACTGGTATTCTTCCAATTTAGATGGCACTATGCTTTAGAAAATTATTCAACAAATTCAAACAATACTAATACATCATTTACATATATTTTATAAAACAATCAAATAAACAAGAGAAGAATAGCGAGCTTAGTTTGACTTTTACAGTAGGAATCAGCTCCTGAACAAGATAGCCAGCATGGTCTGCAACCAACATTATGGCACATTGATGAAAGATGCTAACATTCAAAGGCATGGGAAGATTATCCTTAGGTACTCAAAAAAATTAGGCACCCAGTTCCCAAAAGTTGTTTTTATGACATGGACTTAACAGTTGAGCTGTCTCAAAAAGGACCGGAGAGATGGAAGATCATTTTATAAGAATATGGGCAAATAAATGGGAAAAAATCAACAAATTAATATCACGGGGACAAGGAGAGAGCATCCTGACTAGTTCCAAACAAATACAAAAAGCTTCGTGCATTCATCTAACAGTAACTATTATTTGATGTTTCTACATGTTATAATCACAAGCAATCAACTGTATTCAGTCATATCAAGGGGTAACTGCAAGTTAGAGACACAAGACACATGTATACGGCATGATTCTTGGAGATAAATACTGTAAGGCAGTGAACTTTCATCAATTTTATTAATTGACTAGCCATGTTATTAAAATCACAGGCCAGGAGAGATAGCATAAAATGGGAAGCAAGCATCTTTTGAATTGGTGAGGGCAGAGCCAAAAGATAAGGGATATGTAATGAATGGCCACGAATTATCCTCACGGAAGTTTATCAGCACTGGAAAAGTCTTAAGCCCATATCTGAAAGAGTAAAAACACATGCACAAAGAAGTCGTTCTGATACCATAACAAAGAGCATTAAAGCAGTAGAGAAATAAAATAAAAAGTACATAGTAACTAAGACACACAGCAAGTGCCGGGCTTAACGAGCAGCCTGAAGAATTGAGGCATTTCCAAATTACGCATTTAGCAATTATCATAGTGAATTACCAAATTATTATGGAAACGTTACAGAACTAAATGTAAATGAAATCATCATGAGTGTGAAAAGTTATACTCTCCAAAGACATCAAAATACACAAAGAGAAAATCCAAAAAACAGGGGAAAAAGCGAGCATTTCAACCTTGGGCACCGTCTTCTTTGTCATCATCCTCGTCGTCGGAATCCTCAGCATCGTCATCATGGTCATCTTCTTCCTTCACATCCTCCACCAAAGGCTCATCGTTCTAATGAAATTTCAAAATTTATTTCATTTTCCAACAAGAGATAAGAAAACAATTACCAGTGTACATTTCAGTGACCAGAAGCCAAAAACTCACTGAGATAACATAGGTTTAATGTGGAAAAATTAAAAGGAGGATACCTCAAGCTTCTTCTCAGCCTCGAGCTCTTCCACGACAGGACCAGGCATTCTTCCGCTTGATATTAGTGACGGAGATTCTGCTTGAGGAAGATTGAGAGGTAAGGATAAATTTGGTTAGAACAGAGTGGAAGTGATAAGGGTTTTAAACCTAGGGTTCCTCTCATTTTGGGCCTCTTATGTTGGTTCAGTCCAGTGCATTAACGGTCCAGCTACTACTATTTGTTCACCTCTATGGGCCCAATCAGTGACTGACAATTTTGTAATATTTTGTTCGTGTAAAATTACATGATCAATTTTTTTTTTTTTTAATTTAAACATGCAAAATTACATGTGAAATTCAATAAATTCCCATACAGGTTATCAAAAAAATAATAATAAACTAGAAAAAATATCGCATACAGAAACCTATTAAAAAAAAAAGAGAGAAAATTCTATCAAAGCTCCGCCAAGTCACTCTTCTGAAGTAATTCTTTTTTTTTCTGATCGCCTTAGTATTAAAAAGTTCATAAGGAATCGGTGCATTAATCCAACATAAAATTATATCTTTTTACTTAATATGTCAAAGTAAAAATAATAAAAAATTTTTTAATGGTACTATCACTTTGTTATTATTTCAGAGACAATTTATATAAGTATAGAAAATTCTAAAGTATTCCTAGAAAAATAATAAGCCAACTTGTAGATGACTAACTAGCCAAAAAAAAAAAAAAAATTCATCTCTTTAGCGTGCCGAAAAGAGAACAAAAGCAAAGAGGGAACAAGAAGAAAGGAAAAATATAACTATTTTGTATTTGTATTTAATTTCTTTTCGGGATGAATTAAAGTATTGAATTTTGAAAGGAAGAGCTACTATTATAAGATATTTTTTCAAAAATAATATTATGCGAATTAATATTGATTTAATTAATTAAATTAAATAAGAATGAGCCTATCATATCATAAGAAAAATAATTATACGAATATGAGAAAAAGTATTTTTTATTTCTTTTGCTATTACTTAAAAAAGAGTAAATTAAGCCTAAACCCGCAGAGCGTTCGACGGATATGAATTTTTAAAATGAGGCCCATAAAAAATCAGTTCGGATCGGAGTGACTTGTTTTGAGTGTGGGCTTTTGCAGTTTGGTCCGATCTGGTTCGCGGGTTGGCCTGCTTTTTTTTAATGCTTTTTTTTAAACATTATTTAGGTGTTATTAATGTGTAATTATTTTGTTTCATATTTAGATATTACTGTAATTTTATGATTAGTTTGAATATTTTTACAAGAAAATTAATTTTTAATATTTTTTAAGGTTAAAAATAATTTTTATCAAAAAATAGTGTATTTTTAAAAATTAGTACAATTTTTTTTAAAATTAATTATTATATTTTTTAAGTTTAAAAATAATTTTTATTTAAAAAAAAAATAAAAGCCCGCGGCTAGTTGCGGACGAATATAAATTTATATAATTTTGATCTGTCAAAAGTAAGCTCGGACCATATCAGCACGGGCTTAATACAAATCAATTCAGTCCGATTCGACTCATTTAACAATACTAATTATAAATATTAATAGTCACGAAATAAAAGTAATAATTTTATGAAGATCTCTTATGCTACAAAAGGTCTTAGATAAGATGGGAGAGAATGAGTAAAATAGATAAAGCTATATATAAAAAAAGGTACAAGGTGACAAAATCAACCTATCCTTTAAAAATGATAGAGATAATTACACTGAGGTTAAAATGGACATTCATAATATATAATTTCATAACAAATTTATCTATGCTAATAATTTTATCCCTTTTAATTATGTAATACACATTTAAGTAGAATATATTATTGTGAAAAAAGTGTTTTAAGAGAAAATATAGTGGCAGATAGATGATCTTGACTAGTGACAAATAACAAAGTTCTCTTCTGTTGACCTTTTTCTTTTTCCCTTTCTTCTATTCAAGATTTAAACATGTTCTCTCCGGTTTCCATGGCGAAGTCCTCTGGCTTCATCTAACCTCGGAAAGGCAAAAATCCTGTTTCTCTTTCATTTTCTTGCAGAAGTTGAATGTCCAGTGTCAAAATAGAGCAATCAAACAGGGGAAGAAGTTTCAAGAAGAAATACCAGAACCTCAAGCAAAATTCTACTTAAAAAGAGCGAGCAGCAGAAGAAGAAGGGAACTGGAGCAAACATTTAAATAGATTGTATGATTATAATAAGGAATTATCCTAAGAACAATAATTTACATAAGCAAGATTTCTGTTTTAAACTCAAACAAAAACATAACATCCTCTAGCGTAGCTTAGGATGGATGATTCATAGCTCAAAAAGCTTTCAAAATTCACCACAACCACAAAATAATGATGATCAGCAAATCATCAGAGCATGACAATGTTGCATCCAGTGGTCTGGAATAACTTCCTCTCTCTCATCAACTTCCTTTGAGATTCCCAGGATTCATTGTCAATGGCATGGCAGTGGCCTGATGTTCCACTCCATTTCTTGCAAGGAGCAGCCACATCACAAACAAAACAATAGCACTGCAATAAATATAATAATGGTTTTAAGTAAAATTAACGAAAAAGGGATTCCATTCCCCTCAACATCTTTAAATTAAACTCAATTGTTCATTTAATCTTAGCAAAATTAAAAAAAAAAAAAAAAAAAAAAAAAAACTACCAATTTGCAGTAGCTCTCGTGAGGAGTTTTCTCGAACGGATATTTCACACAAATATGTCTCGAATGAGGGTAATCTCTACACGCCACCTAGAATAAAACCAATCAGCAATCACATACCGGAAATTGATTTGAATTACATTCAAGAACTTGAAGAATAAATCAAGAAATCAAGGTTTCTCCATCAGAATGACAAATGCAGTTAATATCAACACAACGATGGAATTAAGAATGATACCATGAAATCTAACAACAGAAGATTAAACAAACTTTTAACCCCAAAAAATAAAAAGAGAGAAAAACCTGGCCTTTTTGGGCAATAACAGAGAGGTCTACGTTAGCAGTATTGGGGGAAACGGAGAGCTTTGAGATTTCGTCAGGATCAAAATCCAAGATAAAACAATCTTCCCTCTCTTCAATCTCCCTGATTTTATCTATATTCTTCACACAAAAGATGGGTCTCAGAGGAGTCCCATCTTCTTCAAGCAAAGATAAATCGCAAATATCCACTTCAATCCCGCCGCGTTTTGAATTTTCAGTTGATAAAGAGTTGCAATTCACTTCGGTTACAAACTTTTTCTTCCCTTCACCCATTCTTTTTCTGAGATCATCAAAGGTAAAAGCCTTAGCCCTGAAATCGAAGCCCCCAGGAGAAGAAGAAGAAGAAGAAGTTCACTCCGCGGGTAGTGAGGAGGGGCTAGGGATTCTCGAAAGTCGATTCGAATTTTAAAAGTTCCTCGATAACCGTTGGTTTCCCAGCTTGATTGGTCTGGATTTGTATAGGACTTGAACAGAGCAGCCCAATATGAATATTAAACGGGCCCAAATGAGACAGTACAATGTGATGAGGTCTTTTTCTTTTCCTTTTCCTATATGCTTTTTTTTTTTTTGGAGATCATTTTGCAGTTGCACCCCGTTTTCTACTAATTCCAGCCTTCTCTTGAACATCTTTATTCCTTTGACAATAAATAAATGATGTTGACACTTCATAAACAATAATAATAATGTGAATTTTTAATAAAAAATAATACTAAAAATTATTTAAAGGAATAATAAGTATGCTGATGGGAATGGATTTACCCATTTTTGTAAGAAGACCAAATACTACAATATGACATCCACATGAAAAGTTCATAACTCTTTTAAGAACTCTGCTACAAATATGTATAATCATTTATTTATTTGGAAAGGATCCTTTTAGAGTATCACACACCTTAAAGATATCACATTATTTATCCTAATATGTAACTTTATTTTATTTCTTTTCCTATTTATGATTATTAAATTCAATTCTGACGGTTTATATTTCAGTTTCATTTTCAAGACATCGCAAAATCATATCATTTGACGACACCCACCACTTTTAATCGCTCACAACCACAACCAAATCTTTATTAATCATCAACTAGTGTCAAATGTGACTTGAATTACCTTGTTTTCACTATCCCCACTTTTGGTACTTCACTCCCCAAAGTAAACTAAGTGACCAGATACTTACTTGAAGCTTGATTTAATCTCCCAAATTGGAGACCCATTTGCCTTTAAGTCATTATTTTCTTTGTAGCTAAGCGAATCAATTTATGCTTTTAATTACCATTTACTTTTTCATCTCTATCCATCCAGAAGATTCAACAGATCTTATATAAGCTCCGAGCTTCCGTCTCAGACTCTATAAATGATGGGATTATTTTATTGCAACTTTTATGGATGAATTTTTTTATTTCTTCTGTTTTACTTGCATCAGCCTTCCACAACTCCCACTAGCGGGAACTATGATCCACTTTGCTTACCAAGTTTACACAACAGAGCTCCTGCTGCTAATTTGCTTCAAGCTTGATATAAGCATCTTGAGAAAAGATTCATTGATACCTCTTGGCAATTCATCTTTTTCTTTTTAATTTAGCACTAATTCACCCTTTCGTTGTTTGTTAATTTCGATCTACGTCTGCAAATACAAGAAATTTGAGATTTTTTTATTATATTTGACCATCTTTTTAAAAAAATTTACTAAAGTAACCACAAGTTTATTTAATTTGATCACACAACGTCCATTAAAGATAATGTATACGTCATGTGTGTTATCACTAAACATGAATCACCACCCTTAATCGGCCAATGTAGCAGATAACACACACAGAATTTTCGTTATCCTTAATGATAACGCATCTCCTATATGTGTTATCTACCATATCATTTTTTTGGGCAAAATTTATAATTATTTAAAAAAAAAAAGACAAAGTATTCTTTTATTTATGTCATTTGATGTATATTTTATGATAATAATTATAAATGTTTTAAGTAAAATAATTTTATAAAAAAATTACGAAGAAGTAATTTAAAGTATTTTATGTTTTTGTCATTTGTTGTAAATTTTATTATAGTAATTTATAGTCGATTTAAGTAAAAGAATTTATAAAAAAATACCTAAAAGAAATTCAAAGAAGAAATACCATTATATAAACCCTAAAATATTATAATACTTTGAAAAAAAGAAACTTATACATTACTTGAATCAGGATTATTACAATTTTCTCTATCATGTCCAAGCATTAAGCATCTGCTACATTTTGGGGGAGAACCGAAATTTCGATAATCCATTTGCCCTCTAAACTGACTACTCTGTTTTTAATTCTGTTGATTGTTCTTATTTGGAGGATAGAATGTTAAATTGTAAGGAGTATTTCTCTAAAAGTCCTCATGTACAACTGGATAAAAATTGGATTAGTATGTTCTTTTGTAAGTTTCCTGTGAATATATGTTAGCCACGTAAGCATCTGGTCTTGTATCATTATCTTTACAGACTGCAAGAGCATGAGAACAAGGCAATGTATATTGTTGCCATTTGCCACAAATGCACGATTTTTCATTCATTTTTAAAGTGTAAAAGTTGTTGCCGCGATCATCAAGCCATATCAGAGTTTTAACCATGTAAATACTAGCACTTGGTTTATATAGTGTAACTGTGTGGTCTCTTGATTTTAATTTAATCCAAAGAAACTTGTCAAAAACACTTGTTGAAAATAGATGCACACAGTTTTGGACCTCCTGACAGTGCTCGTTGAAGTACTTAACAAGTTTGTTGAATATTAATTCAATTAGGGCTTTTAAAGGTAAGACCCTAACTTTTTCCAGGACATTGTTAAGTGCTTCTAAAATGTTGGTTGTCATCACTCTATACCTATATCCACCATCATGCAGGAGTGTCCATTTCTCAAAGGGTATCTTGACTAAATATAAGTTTCTACATTTTTGCTTTTAATTTCATTCATGACATGTTCAAATTTCCATCGTTCAACTTCTGTTCTGACCTGCCACATTAAACTTTTAATTCACTATTCATAAAGGTCTTAGTGAAATTTGCCCAAATGTGGCATAGATAAACTTATGCACCGCAAATGGAGGTAGCCATAGAACTTGATTTTACGTAGCAGATAAAATCCCTTTGTGGTGATTGGATATCAAACAAACATGCCGATCCTTGGCAACATTTTCCCGTAGAAGTTTGAGGAACCAATTCTAACTTTTGGATGACTCTTTATCAAGAATTGCAAATGCCAGGCGGAACAAATAATTATTGGCATCCCATTTGCTTGCAATTAATAGTACGCTCTTATATGGTCCCCGAAGATGAGTGCCATCCTTAGAAATCAACGACCGATGATTTTGAACTCTATTTATACAAGGCTTGAAATACCAAAAAAGAAATTTGAAAACATAGTTCGGGCGAATGCCCGTTCCGTGATGCAACCACTCATACATAGTTCAGGGGTTAGAATCTTGCTTGGAAGTATTCTGGTAGAATTGAAAAAGTAGTGTTCCAATTTCCAAACACCCTTTCTATTGCAAATTTCCGAGCGTACCATGCCCTCTTGTATGTACAACCCGTTAGAAGTAATACTTGGACTTCTTGGATCACGTTTGAGACAGAGATCTCGGGGATCTTTGGCAGCAAGAGATGTTAGTTTTGAAATAAACTTTGAGGTCATATTACGATGCTTGTTTTGAATAACTTGAACAAGACATGTATATACTTTGGTGAATTTGGTTATCTCCCAATAACCATGGGTTACTTTCTTCTTTATTCGAATATACCATAGACAAAAATTAGAGTCGCTGTGATGATACCATTTTGTTGTCCATTGATTGTCTTTTACTTTTAACAACTCTAAACTCTCGTCTTGTCCGAATAGTCTACTTTTGAACTGCACTAATTGCTTGAGTTTTGTCAACGAACCTCATTCCTAATTGAAGATTAGTCATTTCCTTCTAATCTAGCAATCTGATAGTGTTTGATTCGATGAGATCATCTATCTGCTCTCCCGAGCCCATATCTAGAAAGGCTCTCGATGATGTATAATCATATGGAGCGTTACTGAACTATTAACTATTTTGCCATTGATTCTCACTGCAGTTGAAGATAGAGGGTTTAGGAGAATGCTAATGTTATCTTTCTCATCATTTTCATCACTATTGTTGTTAGATATACTTGATACGTCATAATCTGAATCAGAGTTATCATCGTTTTCATCATCTTCCTCTACATTTGGGTACAACATTGATGGTTCATCAGAAACTATTTGTGTTATTGCCGTGACATGTTGACGAACATTTGAATGATCTTCATACGTCAATACATGAGTATGCTGAACATCTGAAAATGCCTTTGATTGGATCGGTTCAAATTCAAATAGAACGTGAATGCATTTCTTAGATATATCAGGTCTAATAGTCCAAAGGTAACACATCTCATCATTATTGTTTATGTTGTACAAAGTATTATTAAACATTTGATACTCTTCATAAATGAAGGTACACTCATTGTCCTTCGAAAATTACACTGATTTGGATCCATTCCTTGATGCTTAATAATTTTTCTAACAAGTTGATTATGTGTCACCATTAGGGTAAAAGTCCATTTTTTTGCCGCTCTGGTGAAATAAGGACCAAATGTATCTCTGGCATGCTCCAAATCCGAGAATAATACAACTCTAATAGGGTAAGCGACATCCAAGTTCGTTGTTTGTAATGAATGAAGGAAATGTTTAAAAGTTTCAGATTGGGATTAAAAGGAAAATGCTTCAAAGTTGTTATGTGATGAGAAATTGGGTGACTTTCTATCCATATATATATATATATAGGCATATAAAGTTGTAAGTTAGTTCGTGCATTGTGACTGATTTTGTTATGTGAGAAGTAGTATGATACGCAGTGTGAAAAGTGATAAACAATACAAACACACAAGACACAATAGATGGTAATGCAGTTCGGCCAAACCTGCGTCTGCAGGGCCAAGCCCAGAAAGTAATCCGCTAATAACTATCAATACAGTACAAGAAAATACCTAACTCTTTTACACATCTAGTGTTTCCCTAGTGGAATTAGTGTAAACTCCCTTTGCACATTGCACAGTTAAATCCCTTCAACTCTTCAAGACTCTCCCTGGGAATAAGCTGCTTGATCTTGAATCCCTTGAGTCTTCAACTCTGTTAAACCACAACACAACTTCTATCCCTAGAAACTATAATCTTCAAAACAAGAACTCCATTGAATCATAAGGATGAACAATAAGCATCAATGGAGAATTATAGTGTTTGAAGTTTGTGACTGCACAAACTCAACAACCATGAACCGCCGTCTTCTTTCTTGCAGAATATCTTCGAAGAATTGCAGAACGGCTAGCCCCCAATGTTCAATTGAGTTCCTCTATTTATAGATGTTGAGGCTGATTAGTAGGTCTTGAATTTCCAATCTTTTTTTAATATGAATTTTAACCAAGAACTTTGTTTCCAAAAAGACTTCTAGTTTTAATTCCCTCAAAGTCCTATTTTACTTAGGATTTTGACCTTTCCTTATTCTTTCAAATCTCCTTAATTGGTCTTCAATATTACAATTCACAATCACGGATTCTTTGAGATCTACCTAATTTCCTAAAATGACGCCAATACATAGTACCATTAAAATCCTGGAGCTTCTTTGTGCGGTCACATGACCAGCATGTTTGGCCACACTCAAGTTGTACGACAGGTTTCTACAAAAGTTTTTGGCATTTTTTATTTGACCAAATTTAAAGCTTCACATGGGGTTGTCAGATTTTCATTCAAAAGCATTCAATTCTATCCATTATTTCGAGTTGTCACATCAAGTGATTAAATGCGTCACATGAGATTGTCGGATTTGAATTCAAAAACATTCAAATTTGACAATTTTCTCTAGTTGTCAAATAAAATGATTCACATGGGCTAGTCAGATGACATGATGGGAACAAAGCATCATAAATAATATTCTAACCCTAAACCCTAACAATAATCAGATGGAGTAAATCTAGTCGTCTTATCCTAACACGATGTCCAAAGCCAAGTCGTTGTGCTGGTGTAACATCATCCTCTTGCTCTTCGCTATGCTCCTGCGAATCGGAAGAAGATGCCTCGGATATAGGCATATGAGGCACATATGAACCTTGTGCACTCGAAGATGAAGGTGCATCAAATGACAACCCTACTGCACTCAAAGGTGGGGTACATATGATGTACCTCTTATAATCGGAGGTGGCAGAACGTATGATACATCTAGACTGTCGAATGGGTCATCATCAGTCTTTGATCCAAAGAACTTTCTCAAGATCCAAGCCTCTAAAGATTCCTTTTTTACCTTATATTCGGAAAAGTGAGTAAGCGACAACTGAATACCAATAAGCCTTTCAATCATATCAATCCAATATTACTTATGATGTAGAATCCAACTAGGACCTATAATAGGCAACCTCTCTAATCCGTAATCCCCATAAGACATGCATATCTTGTAAAGTGACTGTCACCTCACCACAAGTCATGTGGTATGTGTGAGTCTCAGAACCGTCCTATCAATAATATCAATCAATCTATGGGTAGCTATACTATAAGCTTGAAACAGATTATGACCAAAACATCGACACTGAAGATCAGTAATACATGTCTCATGATCCGCCACTCCATATGAAGCCAGATCCACGCTCGTGCTACCTCATTAATACATCAAGGTTTATGGGACCTAGATGCACATATGCTGGGACTTCTTCCATCTACATTGCATCATAAGGTTTTAGGATTAAGGTCTAATATTATACACTTACTAAATTTAAATCTTTACAGGTTTAGAATTTAAAGTAAACATTTTTTTTTATCACTACACGCTTCATAAATTTTAGGGTTTAGGGTGTTAGTATTTAAGATTTTAGGATTAAGATGTAGTATTACACACATTTCTAAGGCTTAGGGTTTTAGGGTTTAGGACTAAGGGTTTCAAGGTTAGAGTTTAATTTTTATCATTACACACTTAATATTTTTTATCATTACGCACCCTAAAGTAAATATTAGGTTTATAGTTTCTGAAATTAGGATTTAGAGTTTTACAATTTAGCCAATTAGTATTTAAGGTTTTAGGATTAAGATGTAGCCTCACACACATTCTAAGACTTAGGGTTTAGGATTTTAGAATTTAAAATACAATATTTTTTATTATTACTTTATAAATTTTAGGGTTTAGGATTTTTTAGCATATGGTTTAGGGTTTTAATGTTTAGGGTTTAAAAAACAAAAGCAAAAATTCTATACAATTATGAATGCGAAATTCAAAAAAATATAAAATAACGCAAATATGAAAAAATCATTCCAAAACTTCAAAATGAAAATTCAAGAACCACTGCCCAAAATTCATCAAACACAAAAGAGGAATAATAACTCCAAAATTCATCAGCTCCAATAAGAACAAAAAAACACAAGTAAAATTTTTGTACAATTATGAATGCTAAATTAAAAAAGTAAAAAACCAATCAGATATGTAAAAATCAGCTGAAAACTTCAAAATAAAAATTCAAGCAAACCACTATCCCAAAATTCATCAAACAAAAGAGGAATAACAGCTCCAAAATTCATTAAAAGAATAAAAAAATAACACAAGAAAAAGTACCACGCTGCCAAAATTGTCGTCTCCAAAATTGAAGGTCACCGGAACTGAAGCGTTGCTGGAAATTTTCCAATTCTTTCACAAAAAAAATTTTAAATTCAGTTTCCAAATGATTTCTAGCAATATTTTACTGCCACTTTCTTCAAAATTTACTGTCAATTTCTAGCATTCCAAACAAAGATTTCAAGAAAAAAAATCAAGTTTGAAATTTAACTACTCAACACAAATTACTCAAATGAAAACTTATAAAATTGAATTCAACTCATTATTACTTACCTTTCTAACTTAAAATTGAAGATTGATGAAGTTTTTTAATTTTTTCATTGAAGAAGTTTGAGAATCCTACCGAATATATGTGGCTATTGAAGAGAAGAAGAGAAAAGAAGAGAAGGAAATAGGTTTGAAGCTAAGAGAAGAAGAGGGTTGAAAAATCTTGGTGAAGTAGAAAGAACAAGAAAGAAAATCTGGAAACAGAAAGAAGAGAGAGGGAGAAAGAAGAGAAACATAAAAAAACAACGAGGGAAAGGGGAGGGTTTTGGTAGAATCTGTGTTAAACTAAAAATGCATATGGTGTATACGTTATCGTCACAATTATGTATACAACGTATGCGTTATCAAGATAAAAAAAACTTAACGTCATAATAATGCATTCAAAGTGTGCGTTATCACCACAATAATGCATTCCGTGTATGCATTCTCACCACGTTCACAGCCAAGTCAACCACCTAATTCCTGCCATATCATTAATCATGATTATGAGGTTTTTTAATTCAGGGATTAGTGTGCGTTATCAGGGTAGATAACGCACATGCTGTGTGCGTTATGGCTATGCCCAGTATTAAAAAAAAATTTGGCCAATTTACTGGCTTCTTTTAAAAAGAAGCCCAAATTAGGGAAAAAAAACCAAAAGATGACAAGTCTTGGGGATTTTTATTTCCTAACAACCATTGTCATTCCTTTGGGTCGAACGAAACTTCTATTTTTGCCTCTATTTAGACAAACTCCAACCACCTCCTTGGCCATCAGTCCGTTTGCTGTCTGTTGCTCCTATTACCGCTGCCGTCATCTCTGTAAAAGCAAGACAAACCCAAAATTTTTTGGGTCCGTTAAGAAGGGAGTAGGAGTATAATATGTGTTACCAAAAAAATACCTTGAACTTTGCCTATTATGTCAATTACGTACCTAGTCTTTGAAAATGGCATTTAAAGGACAATTTTACTTTTTTGATAAAATAAATTGAATAAACATTTATTAGAAATGACTAATATCTATTATGCCTTAATAAAATTTAGAAAAATAATTTTACCCTTCTACAGGAGGGAAGCTGGTCATCAAAACGGAGGGAAGAAATATAATTAAAAAAACTCTCTTCCCAAGACCATCAAAACACTCAAATACCAACAAATTCTATCATAAGAAAAAACTGGGATAGAGTCTCTTTCTCTTCCTTCCCCAAACCCTCAAAAACTGTATACCAAAGCTTCATCAAACCATTATTGTAGCTTTAAGAAACCCTTCTTTTGCTTACAATCAATTGTAAAGGTTAAGGGGTAAGGGGTATTATAGGGATTAAAAAGTTCTAACCTCCAAAATTTATAAAATTGTCAAAAAGATATTCTGGCAAGGGTTAATACAAAAAAAGTACCTGAACTTTGTCATTTTCATAGATTGGATACTTAACTGATATAATGGCAAAGTTCAGGATACTTTTTTGGTATTAACCCGTAATATATCTTAGATCTAAAATTTCCTCTTCTAATTTCATTTCTAGTTACAGACAATTGTTGTACACTAATATTCTTGGCTAACTCATTTTGTTTAGATTTTATTTTGATATTGTCTTCTCAAATTTTGAGATAAGATTTCATACTCAACTAGCTTTTGATGACAACAAGTCACAGACAAGAGATATATCTCACTTTCAATGGCAAGCGGGGTTCTTAGTTCCCAAATCCGATTCATTATTTGAAGAAAGAAAATATTCTTTTCAATATTAGACCCTCTTCCTGATTAGAAAAGTTTTGGTTAACGAAGCCTCTTTATAGTCGGGATTTCAGAAAGATTACAATCGAGATCCTCTAGAAACAGGTTCTTCTTGAAAAGTTTTCCAGTAGCTAAAATACTTTGAAAACTTGGCTGAATTTTTATTAGGGAGGATTGAGAATCCTTGTAGATATGGAATGATCTTGATTCTCCTTGATTTCTTCCCTAATTTTTTATATTTGAAGTCTTGATGATTAGGGTCTTGATTTATCCTCCTCAATACATTCTTTTCTTGATTGATTCTCCATAATAATTTCCTTATCATGCCCCCTCAAGATGGAGGCGGAGTGAGAATAAAGTCCCATCTCGCTCTGAAGATGCAAAAAAGAAGACCGTGGCAAAGGCTTGGTGAAGATGTCTGCTATTTGTTGAGAGGAAGGCACAAATCGTGTAACAAAGTGCCCCATGGACACTTTCTCATGAACAAAATGATAGTCAATTTCTATATATTTGGTTCGTGCATGGAAGACAGGATTAAAAGATATATGGAGGGCACTAAGATTATCACAGAAAAGTTGAGGAGAACAAGCAAGATGAATCCCAGTATCGCGCAACAAGAATGTGAACCAAGTGAGTTCAGCAGTGGTGGATGCCATAGACCTTCTGCTTAAAAACTAGACCGAGCAATCATGAGTTGATTTTTGGAGCTCCAAGAAAAATAATTTACTCTAAAAATGCACAAAAACCAGTAGTACTTCGGCGTGTTAAGGAACATCCTGCCCCATCAACATTTAATAAGGTATATAAGGACAGTGGACTGCAAGAGATGAATTGTAAAGTATATTCTTGAGTACCTTCGAGATATCAAAGGGTTCGTTAACTGCCTGAAGAATTGGCAGACTTTGTTAACAGCAAATTGAAAGTGCGGATGAGTAAATTTGAGATACTGAAAAGCTCCAACAATGCTTCGATAATATGTAGCATTAACTAAATTGTCTGAAACAGACGTCTTCTCTTTAAGTATTATAGGAGTTGCTGTTGGGGCACAATTGTACATGCCAAACTGTTGAAGTAGCTTCTTAAGATACTTGCTTTGAGAGAGAACAATACCACCATCAAACTCTTTGATTTCAACACTCAAAACATAATAAAGAGAACCAAGATCCTTGATAGCGAATTCAAAACTCAAATGGTGAATAAAGTTTGAAATAAATGATGCATCGTTACTAGTAACCAAAATACAATCGACATAGATGAGTAGCAAAATAGTAATGACATTATGATGATATACAAATAGAGAAGAATTAGCTTTGCTGCGATAAAAATCAAGATGAAGAAAGAACCAGACAATCAATCAAACCAAGCACAAAGTGATTGTTTTAACCCATACAGAGATTTGTGAAGGGGACACACATGATCAGGTTTACTTTGATATACAAAGCCAGATGGCTACTTTATATATACCAACTCCTAAGCTCTCCGTGCAAAAATGCAGCGTTACATCAAGCTATCGTCGATACCAATTTAGAGAGGTTGAGATAGCAAGAACCAGTCGAATGGTGGTGACAAATGACTGGACTGTAGGTCTCATGAAAGTCAATGCTAGAGACTTGATTGAAACCTTGGGCTACCAAACGAGCTTTCAATCTATCGAGAGAGCCGTCTTCCTTTTATTTTACTCGAAACGCCCATTTTGAACCAACAATATTAGTGGCAGTAGGTCGCGAAACCAAAGACCATGTTCTGTTTGAACGAAGAGCTTCTAATTTTTCTTTCATTTCTTCCACCAAACGTGGGTCTTTGAGTGCTTGATAATAGTGTCGCAGGGCGATGGGTAAAGTATGATCGGCGAGATTATAGTCATAATCCTGCAGATATTTTAGAGGTTGACGAGTTCGTTGCAGTCAAGATGATCCTGAAGTATCTTCTATACTGTCTAGGTCGATAAAGAGAGAAGCAGTATCAATAGTAAAGTCGCCGTTGCTAATAATATCCATAACATCAGTAGAAAGAGTACCAATATCAACAGTAGGAGCATTGTCAGTGTCGACAGTAATGCCATCATCATTGACAGTATCAACAGTATTTAGAGACAGAGTACTGGTGCCAGCAGGAGCATAATTGACTACATCAATATCTTTTTTACTATCCACACTGACTATGGGAAAAGCAGTGTCGACAGTAGGAGTAATATCGTCGACTGTGAATATAGCAGAAGTTGCAAGTGCTACTTTTGTATCCATCCTTATCGGTGAATGTGATATAGTATTATTAGCTCTAATGGCATTATTGTATATGTTTTTTATTATGATTAACATATGTTTGTGTGATGAGTATAGCTTAGTCTCTATAGAACAAAAGAAGCATTTTGGGAGTCTCAAGGCTACACTACATAAGAAGTAAAAGATCTTGGCAATTAAAGCATAATGAAAAAGGAGAGATCAAGTCACTCCAAGATCAAGGCATCGAAGACCTTGAAGACTTATGTCTTAGTAAGGAATTTGCTAAGATATTTGTAAAACTTCCTAACTTTCACCTTTGATTGTTGATGAAATGAAGCTCCTTAAATATTTTTCTTTTTTACAAACTTATTCTTGAAAAACCCAAGTATTATTGATAAAGTTTTTGATGTTTTTGAAAGTTTTCTTATCTCTAGAAATACATCAAGAATACATGTTTTTGAATTATGAAGAAAAGCTCTTTTGTTGTTAAGAAATTTTGTCTGCAAAAACTATCTCAAAAAGGAGCATCCGATTTTAAAATCGGTCATCTGATTTTTCTAAAGGAAAAGAAAAATCGGACGTCCGATTTTATAGAGGATCATCCGATTCACTCGGCTTTAAAAACTAGTCTTCCTTTTTTTTAAAAATTGGCCCATTTACAAGGAAATTGGACGTCCTATTTCTGAAACCAGTCGTCCAGTTTTTCAGTTTTACCGTTGCAGATAATAACGGTCAATTTTCATCCTCCTCTATAAAATGAGTTTTCATCTGCAGTAAATGTAAGGAAGTTGGTTGAAAATTTATTGAGATCATTTTAGAACATTTTAAAGAGCTTTAAAAGTACATTCTTTCAAGTATCTTCATTTCATAAAAACAAATAGAAAAATATTCTTGGAGCTTCATTTGTGATCACCCATCAAAAAAGAAGTAAAGAGGAGCTTGTAGAAGTATTCCATTGAGTTGTATTATTTATCTCAAGCTCACTTGGTAACATTGTTCCCTACTTATCTCTTGTTCTTTTGATATCAAAGGTTTGTGTTGAAAAATTCCTTGGGTCATCCTTTGATTTATATTGTGTTGAGAATTGAGGTTGTGTGCAAAATCCTTGTTGGGTGATCCTCAAACTTGTGTTTGTTATATATTGTAATTATAGTGATTTGGTAAATTCTTGGGTGTTGACTCAAGGTAGTGAATGTAGCTCTTTGAGAGAGTGAACCACTATAAAACTGTTGTGCATCTTTATTCTATGCTTTTTACTTAATTGTCATAACTATAAGATTTTGGTTGATTTGGATTTTTATTAAAAAGTGTTTTAGTATTCATTCTCAAACAAAAGTGGAGGGTTATCTTTTAATTACACAAAATAATTTTTGAAAATTAGCTAAAAACTTTATTCACTCCCTCTCTAAAATTTTCCAAGTATCATCTGTATTAGACTTGTGCAACAATTCATCAAGGCTAGGGAATTTAGAAAGCTCTAGAGATGGAGAAATTATCTCTGGTAAAGATGGCAGATAGAAGAATTTGTTTTCCTAAAAGACAAAAATGCCATGATAAATATATATATATACTCGCTTCATAGAGAGATCATAGAATTGGTATCCTTCGTGTAGTGGACTATATCCAATAAACACAAAAGGATAAATTTTCTTAACAAATTTGTTTTCCCCTTGATGACGTAGAGAAGGAAAACACAAACATCCAAAAACTCGGAAGCTGTTGTAGTCAGGATCCCTGCAAAACAACTTGGAATATGGTAATGTATTTTGACAGACTCCAGAAGGCATTCTGTTAATTAGATAAGAGGCTGTAAGAAATGCCTCAATCCTTAAAAACGTAGGTAAGTTGGAATCAAAGAACATCGTTAAGCAAGTTTCCCCAATATGGCTGTGTTTTCCTGGACATAAAACCTGTAATTGAATACCACAGTCAGTAATATGATTAAGAAACTGGTTTGAGTTAAATTCTCCACCCCCATCACACTGAAAAATTTGCCAAATTGATTTTCAACCAACCTTTGAAATTTGACAAAGCATGAGGAGAAATCTTACTTTTTCCTTAAGGGGTACAACCAATTGAAATTGGAATAGTCATCAATAAAAATAGCATAAAAGCAAAATCCTTGATTAGAAGTAATAGGAGCGGGTCCCCAAAGATCATAATGTATTTTTTGCAAAGAAAAGTCACAAAATTTTATTCTTTAAACTAAAAGGAAGTTTGCAACTTTTTCTAAATTGACAACCGGTAAGATTGGAAGGTTTTGATTGCCAAAAGTAGTTATATCAATTATTTTATTTCCCTTCAATAGTTTCATAATCCGTCGACCAGGGTGTCCCAGTCAACGATGCCAAGCAAAAGATGGGTTGCTATCTTTTACTGCTGTCAACGCTATATGTAAGTTTGAGTCCGAAGCATACAATTTATTTTTCTCAGGCCCCTTCCGATTGTTCTTGCTTTGATCCTTAATGACAAAGTTAGAAGCCGTAAATTCAACAGTACATGAGTTATTAGTAGTACTTTTACAAACCAAATTCTTTTCAGTTTAGGAACAATAAGAATATCTCACAAATTTGATTTTCCAACACCAGTTTCACCAGTATGTATTATGGAAAGTTTATTACCATTCCTAAATATCATTGCTCCCTTTGTAAGGTTTCAAATTAGATAAAATACCTGCATCATTTGTCATGTACGATGTAGCTTCTGAATCTATATAAAAAGAAGGATCACCGTTACTTAAGTTGAGAGCTGCTAAGGCTTGTGGAACTGTCTTTGACTGATATGAATAATCAAATCTATACCAGCATTCAGAGCAACATGATTCCTTTTACCATAAATTTGGCAGATGTGTTTGTTGTCTGCTTATTTTTTATCTCTGTCGATGGTACTTGTGCTGGTGTCGACAGTGTTCTAGCAACCAGCAGGAGTAAAGCCTTTACCCCTGGAACTAAAGCCACCTCGTCTTGACCATTTGCTCTACCGTTGCTGCCACGACTGTGTTGACTGAAGAAGGCTATATTATGTTCAATATAGCTATTCTCCTCTTCTTTTTGTGCGGTAAGAGTCAATTCATACCCCTGAAGAGCAAGCATGAACTAATTAAAACTAGGATAAGGCGGTTTAGTTACCATGGTTAGTCTAAAGCCTTTGTATTTTGCTCCTAATTCACGAGCAATTTGAAAAACTTTGTCAATATCAAACATTGGTTTGTTTTTTTCTGGCAGCAAGATTGTCATATATTGACTTGAATTCCTTCAAATAATCATCTAGGGATTGTGACCTCTTTTTTATGGTCATAAACATGTTTTTGAGAAGACCTTCCTTCTCTACTGTAGTTGGTAGTAGTTGTTCTTTCAGAGAATTCCACAGATCATAAGCCGTGTCTTCTTCTGTAATGTATGGTTGAGCTTCTTCCTTGATGGTTCCAAGGACCCGTGAAACGAGAAGTCCATCATTTGTCTGTCATTTGATGAAGGCTTGATTTTTTGTTTTACCATTCAGAGATTTCCTAGGTTTTTCACGAATTTTATCAAGATGATTAAGAATTCTAAGAATTTGACACAAAGGGAGTATCTGTGATCTCCACATAAGGTAGTTATTTGTACCTAGTTTGATTGGTATCAAATTGGCGCATTGACGAAAGGATTGAATTGTGAGTTTAGGTTTTTCCAT
Organism: Catharanthus roseus; assembly: GCA_028651295.1. Taxonomy (NCBI): domain Eukaryota; kingdom Viridiplantae; phylum Streptophyta; class Magnoliopsida; order Gentianales; family Apocynaceae; genus Catharanthus; species Catharanthus roseus. Next base: position 3,955,170 of record JAPQWS010000104.1, on the reverse strand, counting down.
AATTGAATAAGAGAAAGATGTCTGCTCTGATACCATGAAAAGTTTTCATATAGAGGAAATACTTTGAAAACTTAGCTGAATATTTATTAGAGCCAAAAGTCTTGATCGTATAAATTACAAAAGTGTATACTTATACATAGAAGACTAATTAGGAAAAGAGTAACTACGGAAAAACACTAATTAGGAAAAGACTAATTAGGAAGGATTGAGAATCCTTGTAGATATGGAATGATATTAATTCTCCTTGATTTCTTTCGTAATTTTTGATATGAAGTCTTGATATTGGGGTCTTGATTGATCCTCCTCAATACTCTCCTTTCTTGATTCATTCTCCTCAATACTTTTTTTATCACTTCTTGTCGAGATATATGACCATGTTTGCTTGTATGAAACAAGAAGCGTATGTTTCTATAAAGGGCTCAAATCTCTTTGAAAAACATCATCACCTTCTTTTCAATTTGCCCATAGTTTTTCTTTAATTTATTGGAATATAATGTATTTACCACTGGTATTAACACCCATTTCCATTTAACTTCTACTTGATTAGCTTCCGCAGGAAACATACATGGTCGGGAAACATTTCGGAATGGGATGGAGTAAAACTCCTGATACAAACTTTTATGTCATCTATGTTTTAGAACCCTGCAGCGTTTTACAGCTGCTACCCTTGAGCATAGGATGCACCTTCCTATCTCTCCAAAAACCAGAATGGCGTGCTTTATGGATGAGATGGCGTTGTTGCAACAAAAGAATATCATTTTGTTGTTTTACAAGAGCCTCGCTTTGTTGAGAAATCCCAAGCTATTGAGATCTTTTTCATTTGACAAATTGAAATTGAGAGATCAACCCACATCCCAATTTCTAAACTACCATTTATTCTTTTCCTTTTCTAATAAGTTCATGATTCTTTATGCTCTCTACTAACCATTTATATTTTTCTTTCTCAGAGGTTTTATTGAGTTAGGAAAACCCAACTGTAACATGATCAGGAGAAGATATCACGATTTCGAATTCCCAACGTGGAGTTTTCGGATATGAATTTTTGTAATCGAGAAAGATATTACTTGCAAGATTTCTGATTCTCGATATGAATTTTATGACCAGGAAAAATCACTTAAGCCTCACTTGTTAGAAAGTAAATTTCCATTGGCATTCAATTTTGCATCAGGGATACATTCAAGTCTCATGAAACATTTCTAGTATCTATATTACAATCAGTGGTCTTATCTATTTTATTACATATATTCACATGATATTTGTGATCAAATTAAAATGTCTTTCACAATCTGGGCCTCATATATTTGGAGTTTCTTTATATCCTTACTTAAATACTCATGAAGTTCAAATATCAAGGCCAATCTCTTTTTTATTGGAATTCTATATCTGAACTTGATGGAAGACCAAATATGTGAAATAAATTAAAAAGAATAAATTCGAAGAATTTGGGAACAAAGTTCAAGTCTTTCTTCATCCTTTACCTTGACTCGAAAGCTCAATATATAATACGATGTGTAAATATTATACATGGTATACTATCTAATATGGAAAGAAAATAATTACAAATTAAATAGAGATTGATTTGATAAGGAATTGGAGGAACTCAAAAAAATGCCTAGACCCGAATAAGATATCAAATAGCGGACATCGTAAAGCTGTGTCCCGACGGTGCTGCCGGACAAGATACCAAATGCAGTTGCCATTTTTATTAAGAGTATCTGGTTCTTCAGACATGGCTTGAAGCCAGGCAGAATGTTTAATAGCTTCAGAGAAGCGAGTAGGTTCAATATGAGTATGAACTGCAGCTAGAAAATCTTGATGGTGGGGAGAAAACTTGTTGCATGTACCAAAAGAGTCTATGAGATAGAGACAAAATACCTGAGGATCCGGATGAAGGAGATGATACAAGAGCGGGATTGTATCATTCTTCACAAAATAGCACTCGTAATCGAACAAGTATGCAGGAGGCCGGGAGGGCTGAGAACTATGGCAAACAGAGGCAACTGAAGGAGTAAGTTCGGTAATTTGAGAGGAAGAAGGGGCTGGACTAGGAGGAGACTGGGAAAGAAACCAACGTGGTAGTGGAAATTGGTCCAGGTGAAGATGTGTCTAGGGCAGTGGGCCTTGGAGGAAAGGAATTGGACGGGACCGAAGAAAAAAGTGGGTTGGAATAAGGCTTGGTTAGAGTAGGAGGGCCGTGAGCCGAAATGGATAGGCACGGTCCGGAGTCTGGGTCAGGTAGACCCACGAGAGCAATGGGTAGGTCACCAGATGAGGGTTGATTTTCTGAGACTTGGTCAGGTTGTGGGCTGAGAGAAGAGGGCTGATCATCAGCCTGTGGGGTAGAGTTAGTTAGAAGGTTCGTTTGTGGAGAGAGGGAAATTGTTTGTGGGCTTTGGGCCAATGGATGCAGATTTGGTAAGGGAGTAAATTCCTTTTCATTTGTAGAACGATTTGAGGGGGTTGGAGTATGACTCCCCCTAACCAAAATAATGGAAGAAGTTTGTAAGGGAAATATATCTTCAAAAATACCACATCCCAAGAAACTAAAAATTCTTTATTGGAAAGATCATAAACTTGCCACCTCTTTTTGCAATGAGATACCCTATGAAGACATATTTCCAGCTACGAGTGAAATTTATCTATAGTGGAGTGAGTGAGCAATATAAAAAAGACACCCAAAGGAACGCAAGAGGTCATATTCGGGGGGTTTTTACCATGTAGAATATCAGACGAAGTTTTGCCATTAAGAAGATTGGAAGGGGTACAATTAATCAAGTAACCTGCTATAATAACATAGTCCCCCCAGAAAGAGGCCAAGGGCATGAACCACGTTTAAAATATGGTAATTTTTCTTTTATATCCTGCCATTTTGTTGAGTTGTATAAGGAATTGTTGTTTGGTGATTTTAATGCCATTTTCCTGAAAGAATTCTGTCAAGTTTAAAAACTCCTCAACATTATCGGAATGCACTTTTTTATGGAAGTTTGGAATTGAGTTTATATAGTTTTGAAAAAACATGGGAATATAGTTTTTGAACTTTGCTTTTTGCAGACATTAAAAAAATCTAAGTAGCTCGAGAAAAGTCATATAGAATGGTGAAAAAATATTTGGCCCTACAATTTGTTGCAACTTTGTAGGGATCTTATACGACATGATGAACTAAAGAAAATATATAATAGTTGCATTATTAACGGAATAGAAAAGATGTACGAGTCTGCTTAGCTCTAAAGCAAATATGGTATAAAGTATTATTTTGTGAATTAAAGACATGAGATAAAAAAAGTACACAATTGGAGGGATGCTCCAACCTCTGGTGCCATAATTCTCTTGAATCCTTGCCTTGCACTTTGTTCACCATTATGGGTGCTACATCTTGGAAAAAGTATATAGCCTACCTCAAAGATCACCTATTCCAATCAAGATCCTTGAGGAACGGTCCTGTAAATTATATGTAAGATCAACAAATGATATTATATAACGACGAGACGAGGTAACATCAATTGAGAAATTGAAACAAATTGACAGGTAAGAGTAGGGATAAGCAGCACATTTTCCAACACCATATTCATTTCAATTTGAGCTTTCTTGCATTTTTCGACATATGCGAATTCCCCATTGGGCAAAATAACAGGAAAAGGAGTTATATTTTTCACTTCAAACAAGCAATTAGCATCCCAAGTTATATGATGCGTTATACTGGAATCAACAATCAAACAATGTAAATGTTTATTACCGGAGAGCTTCTCTGTGGAAGAGGAAGCTTCATGTTTTTGTTGATGGTTCATGAAAGCTGCTAAGGAGCTCAACTTTTCAGGGGTAATACTTGGAAAATTTGTTGTTGTCATCAAAACTGCTTCCGATGGTCCTCCAGCTCCCATTGGTGAACCCAGCTACTGGTTTGGGATAGATTTTCGTGTCCAGCAGTGAAGCTCATTCTCACTAGTTTTGAATTTATTCATAGGTAATTTCTCAATGGAGGTTGAGATGTTGCTGCCAATGAAATTGGCTAAAGCCCTCCATTGTTCTTAGGTAAACACACCATTGTTAGTTTCATTCCCACTAATTTGGAATTGGTCACTGCCATCACATTCTTAGTAGTTCCTTGGACGCCATTGTTGTCTTCGAACATTCCGGCGTCGCTTGCAATTGCTAAGGTTGCATCAGCGTACCCAAATTATCCCTAGACATTAGCGAATAATCCTTATTTTCGGTCGACATAGTATTTGTTATAAATGGCTTGATACCATAAAATAAATTAAGAAGAATAACTATGAAAAATTTGGGAACTAAGTTCCAGTCTTTCTTATTCCTTTCTCTTAGCTCGAAAGCCTCAATATATAGTACAATGTATAAATGTTATACATCTAATATGGAAAGAAGATGATCACACATTAAATAGAGATTGCTATATCCTACTAATCAAATCACACAATATCAGTTACTACTATATATACATATGGAATCTCTAGCAATATGGAGTACTGTTCTCAAGCCAATCTCCTGACTGGAAGATATGGAAGTTGTTATCAAATGAATTTATTTGCCTCAAAGCCCAGAATATATAAATAGTTTATTAAGAACGCAATTACTCTATGTACATTCATGTTCTTTATAAGCAATTCATTGATTATGCTTCAAGAACTAGAACTACTTACGACAAGAATCAGAGCAGAATTTTTTTGCGTACACAAATAGGAATCATCAGAATATGCTCCTTATTATCACTCTCTCTGATCAATACCGAAAGCTTGACTAATTTGAAATCAAAATTTTTGGACTACAACAATCATCGAAGTGAATGTTCTAAGGCCTTATATCACAGGGGATGATCTCAGTATTACACTCATTCAGTCGACCTCCTCTGCTGCTGCATCAGTAGCATCTCCTTGATCAATCTTGAACCACATAAATCAAGAAAATTTTCTAAAGTATGAATCATCTTTGAGCGCCTTGGGCAGTCAACGTTCTATACTACCATGATGAAGAGATTTTCAAGATATTTCACTTCTAACGTTAAAATCGAAAAAGCTCGGATTCAAAAGAAGCTTCAAGAATCCCAAATATCCTCATATCAAGATAATATCAGTCCCCAAACTACACTCTATATGTCTTAGGATGCTCTTCCTCCTTGTTAATTAATATCTTCAATCTAATTGGGTTATTATACATGTTATGTTTATCATGACTTCTGATTCCTGACATGAATTTTTCTGATCAGGAAAATATTGTTTGTGACTCAGTGATTGGTAAGTCAAAGCTCTGTGTGCTGCATCCTACTTTTGCATCAGGATTTTTATGATGGGGAAAAAATATTTAGGATCAAGACATCAAGATTTATGATTCCTACTATGGATTTTCCTAATCGGGAAGTAATATTTAAAGACTTGTCCGATATTCTACCGAGATGAATTCTAATCTCAAGAGGAAATTCTAATATTTATATTTCCTACCAACGACCTTATTTATCAATTATTCATATTACATTTGCGAACAAATCAAAATGGTTCTTACGATCTGAGGATCACTCATTTGGAATTTCTATATGTCCTCGCTTTAGTAAATGGAACAACGATTTAAAGAAGCCTTCTTATGATCAGAATGATATCATTCTGCAATTGATTGATGTTGCGAGGGAAAAACCCGTTTGATGAGCTTTATATTTACATCATGAATGAAAACATGTAATCAGAACGTAAAAGCACTTGCATTAAAAGACTTCTAATTACATATAGCATTGAAATTATCCGCTAATCACTTGAGCACGCATCAATTATATATGATATTTATTTGTTCCATATGGCAATATTTATAGGGGATCACGCCCATCTCCAAAAATTTCCTACACTTACTAAAGGAATTTATCAAGCATTTTTTATTGATTATTATATGCATAGACATTCTTTAGGCCGTTTTTGTTGCCTTATGTACCTTTAGTTAAGACTTTTCTACATATGTCTATTAAACTTTTCTAATATTCTGAAATGAGAAAGTTGACACTATTCACCAAACTCGAGGATCCGAATATAATGTGATTGGGAAAAAGCAAACATTCTTCTATTATCATCGATTAAGAATGATCATATAAGAGCCTTTTGCAATCAAACACTACCAAGAAGGTCAAAAAATGTCAAAATTGCTTCGGCTATCTAAAGCATCTCTGAAACTGGGGAAGTAGATTATTTCATTATCTTGATTTTGTCATTCTAGTCATTATATGTTAAAGTTTATATTTCCCTTTATAAAAGTATCTCTTGCATAAGCCATTCGAAAAAGGTGGTAGCATCACCTATTTTCTTTAAATCCTTTTGATGATTTACATTTATCTAAACTCGATTTATCACATCTTGCTTGGGTTAGTTTTTCTTCATTTGTAGCATCGATCAAAAGTCCTACTCCGGATTCCGATTCTATAGCCTTTATGAGCTAATATTAAGGATATGACTTTTGAGTCTCAACAAACTACATTCTAACGAATTCTAATTTCAATCTCATGAAATCAATTTGGTTGTCTTAACCGGCCATGACAATATGGTTTCTATATCTTATCTTTTTGTTAATATACTACTTTATATTAAAAATGCATACACAAATATATGCTGATTTTGGAGGGAAAAACTGTATTGGTGATGAAATTCAAATAATTTAGTAGCATATATTTGCTTTGATTTTTTTACAGTTTTTTCCACGATTTTATTTTTCTTGTCAAATTTAGCACTTAGATTTCAAGTCATTTGATCATTACTTGAGAGAACAATTCTCATATGAGTATAATAATATTCTAAAATTGATATTTATTTATTACTTGACATAATATCCAGTTTATATCGATTACAAATTTCCATTTTGCAAGAGCTCCTATTACTCACTCATATCGGATTTCTTTTATTCAAGAACTCCTATTGAAAATCTCATTCTCAAATTATTCAATTATCAGTCCGACTCAGAATTAAACTTATCCGTGGAAAAGGCATACAATTGTCGCATCACTTTATTTACATTAATTGAAGCCATTTTTTGCATACAAAAATCCTACCACATTTCTTGATGCTAAGACTCAGGAAACCTATTATTAGTCAGTGGGATTTTTTGAAAACTTTGACAAACAAATTTCGCCTTTATATGGGATTCGGTAGACAAGGCTTTTGTCAATATCATACACCCCAAGATTTTATTGTTAGGTGGCAATTACTCGATTAAATTCATTATAATTTGGCCATTACATGCCAATCTAATTGGGAAAATATCTTTCGATAAATTATTATATTTCATATATTGAGAGTATTTTGGGACTTCAGGAATTCTTGAAATATAATTATCAACTCTCAAAATCATGAAAGAGCTCATATGACCCATATTGAATTTCTTTTATAGTTGAGAAAGAACAACAACCCAACTCATCAGATATCTTGATTTACACTATCAGAAATTTTTCACAAACACTTGATTGATATCTAAGTTAGTACTTACGTCTACGGTACAGTATGACCTGATTTCAGTGTGAGTGTTGTGTGAACAGTTAGTGTGATAGCAGTAAATAATCACAAGATACACAACACAACAAATTGGTAACACAGTTCACCTAAGCCTACCTCTGCGAGGTCTCTCCCAGGAAAACAATCCACTATAAACTGGTAGCACAGTACAAAAAATACCTAAATCTTTAACACATCTAGTGTTTCCCTGATGGATCTAATGTAAACTCCCTTTGCACACTGTAAAGCTGAACTTCCTTCAACTCTTCAAGGCTTCTCCTTAGAATGTGACTACTTGGACTTGAACTCACTTCAACCTTCAACATAGTTGAAAAAGCAGCAATGCTTCTTTCCTAAAAGGCAGGTTTGTCTTCAGGAAAATCTCCAATGCTTGATGTTAATAGGACAACACTCAACAATGAGAAAGGTTATGGTCTTCAAATATATGAATGCATAAACTTGAATCCCTTGAATTGCAGCTTAATGCTGATTGATTGCAACAAGAATTATGAACGACTAACCCTAATACTTTCAAGAATGAATCCTTAAATACTTAGGGTCTTTTCATCTAACAAGAAATCCTAAATGCTCTCCAAATCAGATCTTCTTGATTACACACGAATTTAGTTTTCTTTTCCAAAAGTACTTCTTTAGTCTTTCAAATCAACCAAAATATATTTCCTAATTTAACTCGCAACAATTAAGGAAGTAGATATCTTGTAAAGTAAAATAAATCTGTAGTGGATATCCCAACTCAAGCTTCAAGTTCTTCAAGACTTCTAAAACAATGACAACTCAATCTTCAAGTGACCCACGTGAATATTAAAGAATAGTCTTGAGGTCACACAACCTTCTTGTGCATACTCAGTTGTGGTGTGACAGTATTCTAAACACTCCCCTTTTGGCATTGTTTTAGAGCAAACATCCACAAGGCACAACAACACACAAATACATACATACAAATTAAGAGCTGCATCATTACTAAGACTTCATGCTTCATCAAGATAGATATTGGAGCAAGCCAAGAAGCACCCAGAAGACCAAATAGTTCTAAAAATATGAAGGACCATAATACTAAAATACAAAAGGCTAATGCTAGAACAAGAACTATCAAGGCGATTTAAAGATAATCCCATCAAAAACAAAATGTCTAGCGGCACATAGCCCGTATAAAAGCAATAAGAAAACAAAACCAAATATGCAAGGTCGTACATGCCATCAACAACAAAATATCCAAAGAGCACACAGGGTCATCAAACATTCAAATAGAAAAACATTTTCATTTACTACCATCTCACCCCTTTTGATCTCAAACAATGCCTAGGGGAGTTTATCCTTTAGCTTCTACGTATCACTTTGTAGTTGAAGAACTGTAGCCATCACAGTGGCTAATTGCTGATTTAGAAGATCAAGGCAGCCAACCATGTCTGAGGAATCTATTCTTGGTACAAGTGGAGATGGTGAGACTAGTCTGGATTGCTGCTTTTTGGAAGATTGTTGTCTGGCGGACCCCCATGGGATTGTGGGTACTGGTGTTGAATGAGTATGAGAGAAAGGCACTATACTAGGAGGAGAAACTTTTGGCATCACCAGCGGATGCAACTCACTCACCCATGTATCTGCATCCTCAAATATATTTAGTCATTAAACAAGGAGAAGGGAGAGCAATCTTGTTGGCTTTCCTCTAGTCTAACTGTCTAAGTATGTTCTTAAAAATGACAGTTTAGTGATTAATCTTCTTTTTGGTCGCAAACGCAAAAAACATATGTGTCTTTTCCCTTAGCACAGTAGTCATATTTATGGTTGGCAGCCAATTTCCACAGAATACTTTAAATAAGGCCTTGTAAGGAAGTGGCATCTGATTTGAATTCATTATATTGAGTTATGGCCAAGTAGCTCCTTCATCTCCAGTTAGCACTCTGGCTACTTCATCAAAATCAACCTCTTCCTCCAAGCCCGTGCCCTCAATGATGGTGTAGTGTGGACAACTCAAAAAGTGTGTAATGCGAGTGGGAGAGAAATCAATGATATGCCCTCTTATTTATGCCTGACCAAAAGCAGGACTCTTGGTCTTGGCAAAGTCATCAGTCAGATTTGCATAAAGCCCACGCACAAGATTATCATTATATTTCTTTGGAAACATGGCCATCTCCACACACCCTATACTGTTTAGTAGTTCAAACTATTGTATTGGGCAGGGTTTTCTAACTGACTTTCTTTTCACTCATGATTGGCTTCCCAACAAGTTCCATCATACGAAGTTCACCTTTTTTGGTGTAGAAATGCTTATTATAGGCAAGCTAAGCTTGAAGTGCAATAAGAACAGAGGATTTGGCCTTTGCCTTCTTTGAACTAGTACCATATGATGTGCCAGCCTTGTGTGAAGTCGTGGTTCTCTTCCTTCCCTAACTTACTCTAGTGCCAGGGGTGGCTCGTACAACCTCAATAGTTGAGTCATGACTAGTATCTGCTTTAATGTCCTCTTCAGCCACAGTATCTTCACCAACTTCTTCATCAATATCCTCCATGGGTACATCAACAAAACTCTCCATTGTCAAAGGGGGAAGGATATTAATGGGAACAAATTTATCAAAGTAGTGATGCACAAGATTTGTATCAATTGGCAAAATTCAGTACCCAAATTAATCAAGCAGGTAGTGGAATAGTATATTCCAGAAAATATCACAGAACATGAGCTTGAATCATAATACAAAAATCAAAAGCAAGCAAGAGTCAACAACGGCTCAATAGAGAAGGAAATCCTAGTCCTAGTGATACGTAATCTACACATAAAAAGGAATTCCTCTGACGTTCCATAGTAGTTTCCAATAGTCAAATATATTATCGATACAATCACGAGAATGATTAAAGCCATGGAGGAGGTGCAATATTGGATGACCTTGGTGATGCCTACCACGCCAATAGAGACGGAAAATGATCATCTTGTCCCAATGACAATAATCGTCTAGGATGGATTGATTATTTTCCTGCCATGGATATTGTGCACAATAAACTCAGCAACATTATTGTCAACTTTTTGCACCGTAAACCAATATTGATTGCCGAAGTTATGAGTGGGAAGAGATAAACCCTAGTTTTGAGAGAGAGAGAGAGAGAGAGGGGGAACAATTTGAAAGAGATACTTCTTTTTGAATTTCCAATGGAAAAGTGATTGTCTCTTCATGATTTGATTGAAGAGAGAGAGAGAGAGAGAGAGAGAGAGAGAGAGAGAGAGAGAGAGAGAGAGAGAGAGAGAGAGAGAGAGAGAATCCCTTATTTCAAGGAGTTGTATTAGACTTAATGATGAACTTTGCTTCCAAGACTTGTAGTGTGTAGATGAGAGAACGTGAGACAAATTTCACACTACAAGTGAGTACACTATGCTGCTAGAAGTCCATATAATGAATACCAAAAGAATGCCACATAGAAAGATAAAAATGTGTTCATATAGAAATGTCAGTGTGAGCATACCATGTGATGTTAGTGAGGTTCACACTCCATGTACCTGTTTAACACTCATAAGAGAAATAGTTTAACCAGTGCTAAAATAGATATTGTAATCACACTATTCTATCACACAGACTCCTAGGGCTTGCCTTAGCTCTTCAAATCTCATGACATCCAAGGACTTTATAAGGATATCTGCTAGCTGCTTCTTTATGATGACATATTCCAGATCTATACCACACCTTACTCTACCAATTCTCTAATGAAATGATGTCTGATATCAATGTATTTGGTTTTGTTGTGCTGCATGGGGTTCTTTGTGATGTTGATGGCACTGGTATTATCACCATACATGCCCAATTTCTTCAGCACTATCCCATAGTTACTCAGACTTTGTCTTAACCACAGTAGTTGTGTGCAGCAACTTCTAACAGCAATGTACTTTGCTTCAGCTATTCAGAGTGAGATACATTTTTGCTTCTTGATGTGCCATGACACTAAGTTGTTTCCCACATAGAAGCATCCACTTGATGCGTTTTTACTATCATCATAATTTCCTGCCCAATCTACATCACTATAACCCATAAGATGTGTTGTGGTATCTTGCTGTGAAATAGACCATGATTGATTGTACCACTCACATATCTCAGCACTCGGTTCATTGCTTTCTTATGTGATTCTTTGGGATCATCTTGGCATTTGGCACACACCCCAACACTGTATGCTATGTTTGTATGAATGGCTGTCAAGTAGAGCAATCCTCCAATCATACTTTGATATTTATGTTCATCTACGCTCTTCCTTTTTCATCTTGGAGATCTTAAGCGTAGTACTCATGGGTGTTCTCACTGGTTTTCTATTTTCTGAGCCAAATTTCTTAACAAGGTTCTGAGCATACTTTGCTTGTGATAGAAATGTCTCTCCCTTCATCTATTTGATCTGTAAGCCTAAGAAGAAGGTCAATTCGTACACATCTCGAACTAAAAATTCTCATCAATGTGATGAACTCATCTGTGAGTTCCATTGAATTTGAGTGGTAGATTGATATTTTACTAGTTTTTGCGCTTAATTTGATATTTATTTTAATTAAATTCTAGTAAAAATTGAGCTTAATTAGAACAAATAACCTCCTTTATACTTTATTTAAACGGTAGGGGCTCAAGTGAACACAAGGAGAAGTTAGAGGACTAAAGTTTAAAAGGAAAATGTTTGATTAAATCAAACTGGTGCAGGAAACATTTCACTTCGTTGGGAATTTTCTCGTCGAATAATCGGCACCGAATATGTGATTCTGGTACTAGAATTAATTAAATCCTATTCCAGACAGTTTTTGCTCTTCAAATCAGGCCTTGGGTTGGTTATGAATTGAACCGGCATCGGGAACGTCAAACCGGCACTGGTTCTGTCGTGGATGTCCTTAATAGATAATAATATTTGAGATAAAATCTCTTCCTTGAAGAGATAGATATTCTGAAGATATAGAAATCTTAAAGAGATAGATATTATGTATAGATACGTGATAGATTTTTAATCATATCTTAAATATGATAAAATCTATTCCTCTATTTCATATCTCTCCCTTTCAGTTGTAAATACACTTTAGAGAGAAAGAAATAGAAGTTCTCTACTTTCTCTTCTCTACCTCTTCTTCTTCTGTATATATTCTTCTAATTATTCTATATATTTTCTCTATTTATTCTCTCTCTCTCTCTCTCTCTCTCTCTCTCTCTCTCTCTCTCTCTCTCTCTCTCTCTCTCTTTATACTTTATATTTTATACTGATTATTCTATGGTGCAGACAACGCTACGCAATAAGTTTTATAACACGTTATCAGCAAGAAGCTATTTCTTCCTCCTCTCATTTTCTCTCTAAGATTTTTCTTCTCCACATAAATGTCCGCTCCTTGGTGGAAGACAAAAGATGAATTAGAAGAAGCTCTAGTTATCAATGTTGGAAGACGAAAACAGTGATAGTAAATAAAGCTTACGTGGAGCCACAAAGTGATTGGTAGCCAACCATGTTTGATTTGTTTATCATAGGTTTTTGGGTTGGAGTCTTGGAGATAAAAGAAGGTTCTTACTTGACAATTAAGTTGGTGTGGTGCATATAGGAACGTGGGTTTTTGGCAGAATAGAGAAACCTGAAATTCCACAGTAATTAAAATGGCAAGCAAGATTAGTAGGAAGGGGCCGCAACTAGAGGATCACGTATTCTTGGCCTGACCATATCGACACAGAGGTATGTCTTTTAGATTTTAACTATAAAATTTGATTTTTGGCACATGATAATTTCAAAAGGATATCATATATATATATATATATATATTTGTTTTCAAAATTATTTATATAAATTCATTTGTATATATAATGGGTCTAGAGGACACCATTAATGAAATATATTTAGATGTGTCTTGAAGACATGTTCAATAGAACTATAGCAGCCACATGCATTGGAAAGTTTTAGATCAACTATGAAGCAACAAGAAGTTGGTTGTTATATAATTTTAGATCAACTATACATCCACCAGAAGTTGGTTATTTACAAACACCGGTTGTGTTTGGTTATACTTGTGGTTAAAATATTTCTCAGTGGTATACTTCTATCACATATAGAATTTCTCCAATCAAAATCTACGGAGAAAATATTATTTGTGATGTGATAGAGAAAATATTCTACCCTTGTCATGTTTCAAATATGCTCCTATAGAGCAATATTGAAAAAGGTGTTTTAGAATGTTTTATTAAAATTAGTCTTAAATTTTTTTGAGACTAAATAAACAGAAATTTAGTCATTGATGAAATATTGTGATATTGCCCAACCAATGAATTTTATGTCATTCTCTAAAGTGAATCCATTAATCTTATAATTTATTTATAAAATAGATTTTGATCATGACCACAGCTGTAATATAAATGTTAATTATATTTATCACAATGACTCAATAAACCCTCAACGTATTGATTTTTAGCAGAAGTGAAAATAGTGAGAAAGGGAAAGAGAATATATGGTTCAACATTTCATAAAATAGTTATCGATGCGATTTGTTGTGTACCTATAGTACGCCATTTGAATTATTATTGAGTATCATCCAAGAAGAGATATGAAAATGTTGTTTGCTTTTCCAAAATTATGCTATTGATGCTAATGGTGTTATTACTAATGACATCAAAATAGCACACGTAAATGATGCCAAATTATTAAAAAATATCCAAGCGATATTTTATTGGCATATATTACGGTTGTTAGATTTCTTTTCCAAAGTACAAGATTATTTTATTTCTATTCAATTTAAAGTTTATTACTACATTACCTTATAATATGAACTGGAGGAACTAGCATTTTATATTGTATAATGATGAGATGTAATATCTCTTATCAATCATGGTGCATGGGGACATGTTTAGCATAAATGTCCAACGTATAAATGATAGTACAAAATTCTAGAAGAACTGATCGTTTAAAACTCCAGATGAGTTAGACAATTAAAGACACCAGAAGAGTTGGTGTATCTTTATACAAAAATATCAAATTTTTAATGCATTATTCTTGACAAAGTGTTGTAGAATATTATTTGTCTCGTTGTTACTTTCATCATCTTGACACAATTGATAAGAAATATGCATTACTATTAGTGTTCTATGAAATAAATACTGCCATTTATTTGTATGACACCAAATAAATAAATTTGAGATACAATTGTTCAATAAACCAGAAGTTTATTGAGTTAAACTATTTATCATTGGCATGACCGTAAGATCATTTCAGATCATTTAAATACGAAGAATATTTAGGAATTTATTGAATAATATGGAACCAGAAGTTTCCTAATTCTATAATTTCCATGTGCTACTCATTTTAAAATGTAAATTGTTTTATAAATATCACCATTATTACTTAGGGTTGAATATGTTACTTTGGGATGAATACAAAAATGTTAATCAATGCCTTGAAAAGATAGATATATATAAAAGTATATGTATATATATTGACTCATAACCTGTAGTTTACGATATCTTAATAATGAGCTCATACTTTAAATACTTTCAAATGCATAATTTGTCCCAGTTATACTATTTATTATATGTATCTATTGATATTAGTGTTGAAAATCCTGCAGAATATGTTTATACACTAAATGGTCCTGTAGATCATAAATGAATATTAGCACTTGTTTCGTATATTTGCCAATAAATTATTATATATATATATATATTCCTCTTTGTAATTGATTGTGGTAAAAAATCATGTATTCCCATCTGTGAATTAAATGTGTGTTATTCATTTATATTACTTCACTGAAAAGTAGATGGGATTATATATGTTGCGTAAAGAATATCAAAAGAGATATTCATAATTTGTTGATTTTGAATATCTCAACATTAATAGGAGAAACATGTAGTCAGATGAAAATATTAATTACTTTGTGTCTCTTCTAAGTTTTGAACCAGAAGTTTAAATGTATATAGCTAGGCATGTTTCTGACCAACATCCGACCAATAATGCTCCTAATATATTTGATGTCCCTGAAGGACAACCTGCCACCATCAAAGTATTTGAGACACAATCTAAGCGTGGTAGATAAGTCGATTCCATGAATATGAACTCCTTGCATATGAAAGGAGAAAATTTTTAGATGGTCGTACTATAAAGTTGAGGAAATAAAATTCCAAAAAAAATTTCCAAACATGACCAATGTATTATTTTAGGAGAAATTCAAGTACCTGAAAATAGTGATATTATGAGATCTCATCATAATAGGTCATGATTGACAATTAATAGAATCACAAAAGTACAAGAGTGTTTATGCCCATAGTGGTATTGAATTAGACTGGCTAAAAGTCCGCAGATTCAAATTAATATAGAGTTCGCATGAAAATATAAAAGTTAGTCCGGACAATTAACAAGTACACAGAAAGTGTACATAATTCCTAGAAGGAATTATACAATTGAAGTGTTAATCCAAGGATAGTTATGAATATTTATGAGATGCGAACTATGAAATAAGTATTAATTATGACTCTTCATAAAGGCCAGACATTACTTACGAGAAATATTTCTAATGGAGAGTATGATTAGTTTTTATAATAGCACCCAAGACAATTGATATACATTTGTCTATGTTATCATTTGACACCATATTTATATGAAGCCCCTGATGGACTTAATATGCCTAAAGCATATAAGTAAATTATTTCTGAAGAACATCAAGTAACTATCTTAGTGAATCATCATTGAAGATAATTATGAGAAGATCGAGTCCATGTATGAGGACATATTTACTCATCTTGGTTAATTACACTTGCCATATATATATATATATATATTACTTTTTGCTGATACATTTTAATGAACTAGTGTGCTCCACATTAGGGGAAGAAAATCAAGAATAGAATAATGATATCATATGAGAATATCATCTACCCACGAACTAGAAGTTCACAAGATTGGTCATTTGAAAATAATTACAAACCAAATACTTGATATATTTTACCAAATTTATGATAGTTTCTAATCGATACTCTTATTTGGGTAGATATTTTAGAAGGACAAAATATAGCTTATAATTTTGAATCACGCTTGAAGCGTGACCGAACACTTGATTTACAGACAACTATCCTCTAAAAGGAAGAGGATTGTATGAGCAAATACTATTCCTGAAGAATATACAAAGGCAAGTATCATGATCAAGGTTTTGAAATCAGGCTTTGGTTTGGAATAATAAATTAAACATTCTGAAAATGTTCTATATAGACATGGCACATCATTAATTTTCCAAGTCATTAAGTATTCATATAGATCTCTTGTAAAAGAATATTGAAGAACAATTTAGTCCTGAAGCACTATGACTCTACATATCTAGTGCATGTGTATTCTTGTTTCATATAAGTAAGATGATTATTATAGTTGTTTTATAACTAATGACTTTGAAATTATATATATATTGAGCTTATCATTTGATATCTCCTTCAAATGATTATCTAGAAATCCAACTCTTGTAGAGATGAATATATAAGATATTGATTGTTTACATGCTCCATATAGATCATCTCATGCATTGCTATATACTATGATATTGTGTATATAGACACATATAGTTGTTAGTATATGCCCTAGACAAATTGACTTATATTTATGATTTATGAAGCATGTATTTTGAATTGTATTTTATGCTCTTGGTCATCAAGTATGTGACTTGATAGTAAAACCCTTATTACTAATAAAATACTATTCTTGTACTATTAAACTAGTGTGAAGTTGATTGATGATCAAGTTTTACTGATCACGAATATGATATATAAAATCAATTCCTAAATACATATTGAGAATATTGTATTATACATGACCTAAAGTGAAGAAGAAATATTGCATAGGTTTAAGTCATAAGTATTTCTTCTCAGTTTTGTATTTGGTGTCCTTTGACCTAATGTTTCTAATGCTTCTTGCGTGGGAAGAAAATATGTTTTGACATAGTCAAACATCACTTTAATTAGGTGATTATTAGGACTATTGGTTGGGCTATTTTCTTGTCATGGCTTGAATATTGAAGATAGTGAAAGGGATTTGGCCCTCTCTTTTTAGAGAGAGATATCCGTTGGCCCCTTGATAAGGAAGACTGGAAAATACGCATGGCCATGCTGAAATAGGTATTAATAAGGTGTTATTCATGAAATTTGTCAAAACAGTCTGCCTAGTAATCAAGTAAATGGTTAATTAAGTTTTATAAGGATGACTCGGTCCATGCCTTATACTTAGTTAGGATATCGTGTGATAAAAAGACCAAATATTAAAACTGATGCTAGGTTATTATTACTTTTACTTAACTTGGGTAAGCATAATATCTTGCTAGAGGCCGCTTATGTTTTGTGAATAAATGTCTAGGACATTTTTCATTCACTGCCAACGTTAAGTGAACCTATAGGGTCACATGCATAGACGATCTTGTGAGCATAATGTCCACGTTTAATGAATCTAGATCGTGTCCAGATTCGTTGAACGTATACAAAAGGGGAATCAGATTCCATATTGTATTTTCTGGTAAGTTAATAAGTAACTAGTTTTATTTATCAGATAAATGAAATTAATTACTTGATATTATTCATGCAACCGTTGGATGATTATAGGAATAGATAAACGAGATTAAACTGTCACTAGATGAGAATTAGGGTTCTGATATTGACAGCTATAAAAGGTTATGTTAATCTTTTCTCGGTAGCCGTCTTCATCTAATTAAAAAATAAAAGGCTTTAACCCTATAATGACGATAATAGTATCTAGCCTCCCTCTCTCCAAAATTCGACGCATTACCAGATAATCAGGACTAGTTTTGAACAGTTTTCAAAACGCAGAAGGGTCTAGCATCCCAATCGCTTGCAGAGGAGTTTGTCGCGTGGATACCAGTAGAGGGCGAAGCGTGAACAGCAGTGCCTCCATACCTAATGGCAAAAGACATTAAGGTAATTTCTATCCAATCGACTTTTCTAGTATGTGTGATCCTGTTGGTGGATTTTCATAGTTTTTAGTTTGTATGTTTTGCCTACGGATTCCAACAATAGCATCTACTTCTTTAACTTGTGTTGAAGAAATAATTAATGGCTAGCTAAAATGTGTGTGATTGAAATGAAAAATTATTATATTCGAGATAATATCATCTTAAATAAAATTCCAGTTACATTTGAAAAACCTTAGTGGTGGGGGGCGGGAGGGGGGGAGAGGTATGAATAAGGTTTTTGACTAATTAAAAACTTTTTTGTACAATTTAAAAATAGAAGCTCCGATTTTGTTTAAAGAAGAATTTAATAATTCTTTTAAATAAAATTTCTAACCAAAAGCTCTTTTATGAAAAAGGATCAAACAATAAACATAGAGATAATGAGAAAAACACAAAAGAGAGAGAGACCAAGTATTTATAGTGGTTCACTCTCTCAATAGAGCTACATCCACTACCTTGAGACTTAACTCAAGGATTTCACAAATTTCATTAGTCACAAGCTTTAACAAAATACCGCAATGCGGATCACCCTTCAAGGATTTTGCAGACAAACCTCAAAGATCACAAAACAATACAAGATATCAAAATATCAAAGGATCACCCAAAGGGTTTTTCACAAAATCTTTTATCACAATTTAAGATGAGAGAGTAGAGACGGAACAATATTGCCAAAGAAGCTTGATAAGAAAATGATGCAACTTTGTGCAATGCTTCTACAAGCTTCCTTTCCTCCTTCTTTAAAAAATGATCAATAAATGTAGCTCCAAGGAGTTTTTGTTTTTAATATAATAAAGATTGAATAATGTACTCTTTTAATGCTCTTAAAAGTTCTTCAACTACTGCTTATTTATGGCTAATCAATAGGCATTTTATATGTGAAGGTAAAAACTAGCTGTTACTGTCAGTAGCAACGGTCATTTTTTAAAAATCAGAAACAGGACGACCGGTTTTTAAATGGACGTTCGACTTTCTTGAAGAACAGAAAATCAGATGACTGATTTTCTTGAAGATAAAAAATAGGAAGACCGATTTTTTCCAAGCTTAAGAAATATTCGGACGTCTGATTTAAAAATCGGATGATCAATTTTTTGTGCGAGTCCAAAAATAAGATGTTCGATTTTTATAAGGTAAAAAGGAAATCGGATTAACGATTTTTACTAGAACAAAAATCAGATGACCAATTTTTATACTTAAAAAATTTCGGACAACCAGTTTTCCGGTAAAACAAAGATTTTCCTTCACTTTCAAAATATGTATTTTTAAAGTAACAACTTTAAAACATGTAATACTTTTAAATCATCAAAACTTTATAAAGGGCACTTAGTTTTTTTTTTAAGGATAATTTCTCAAACAATTGTTTCTTTTAAGGAGCTAACATAATTGATTAAAAAATCAAAAAAACAAATTAGAGAGTTTTACATAAATACCTTATAAAGCTATGCCTAAACATTCATCTTGTCTTCAAGGTTTTTAACTTGATCACTTCATCTTCATAAAATCTTGTAATTTTGAGTGATCTTTTGCTTCTTTGTAGATTACT
Organism: Catharanthus roseus; assembly: GCA_028651295.1. NCBI lineage: Eukaryota > Viridiplantae > Streptophyta > Magnoliopsida > Gentianales > Apocynaceae > Catharanthus > Catharanthus roseus. Next base: position 3,935,222 of record JAPQWS010000104.1, on the reverse strand, counting down.
CTTGACACTCCTTTTGTGCATTTTTTGTTCTTCTTATAAAACTATTTCTATTATCACAAAGCACATGTTAATCATAATCAAAACAATACAAATATGCCCTTAGGGCATGCAATCCCCTTCTTTTTATTATGACAAATAAAGATGCAAGATGATGACTATATAGAATAAAAGAACATGGTTAACATGGTTAAGCCTAGAGAATGCTTCAAAAGATCAACATTAAGAATAAAGCATATAAAAAACATGAGAAAGAGAAAGAACTCCCCCTTTTATTTTGAAAATAAGCCGAGGTTTGAAAATAGTTAAAAAATTTAAAGCTCCACCTTAAGGCATTCTTCAAAACAAATATGGCACCAAAAAATCATCCATAAAACTCAAGGACATATAAGTAACAGGGCATAATGCATAAAGTTTCATACAACTCAAAGCATGTTGCCAACTCAAAGTATCAACAATACGAAGGCAACACAACTCAAGTCATCAAGATAATATCAACAAAACAATATGTATATCATATATATCCCCTTTAATGCACCAACTTAATGGCAACAATCATACCAACATAAAGCAACTCAAGTCATGAAGACAATATCAACAAACCAATATGCATATCATATATATCCCCCTTAATGCATCAACATAATGCCACCAATCATACCAACAAAGCATCTTATATTTTTCTCCCATAACTCAAAAAGAAATAAGGAATATAAGGGATCATTGAAAAAGAGCATTGGAACTCTCTTTATTAAGATATCATCATGGAGTTCCAAAATAAGTAAGGAAGACAAAAGTTTCAAAACAAGACTCAATAAGTAATAGTCAATAAGTTCCAAAAATAGTCAATAACCAAAAAAGAAACAAAAAGGTGTAAAACTTAAGAAGTTAAATCATAAGGAATGAAACATAAATTAACTAGCTTGAAACTCCCTTTTTGTTTTGCTTTCTTCATTTCCTCATTTTTCTTCTTCTATTCCTCTTGCTTCTAACCTTATCACCATGTCTTGAATATCCAATATCTTTCAATCTAGGGCATCAAAACGGCTATTCATGGATGCTTGCATGGAGGCTATCATCTATATAAGTTGAAATATACTCCCGGATAATTGACCTTCTTCAACTCTTTCTTGCCTCTTATTTTGTCTTATTTCTCTTCTAAAAGTCTCTTCTTTCAGTTGTTCTTCACTTTCATCTTCATCTACGTTCATAGCTTCTTGCCTCTCATTTTCTTCATCATCTTCGTCACTCATCATTATCATCTTGTCCTCCTCTCACCAACATACCTTCCTCATTTCTTGAAAATTCCATTCTTTTAAAGGTATATTTGTTATAGATTTTTCCAACACCAATATGATCACCAAGTCCAACCAAATTTAGCACAAATTATTGGAAAACTTTAGTGAGAAAACAACCATATGGCAAACATTTTGTAGAGGCAGTCTGAGTGGCTAGCATTTTTCAATGGCCATAAATCCAAAATTCATTCTTCTATGCTCATGTAATGCTAGCATAATAAAATAGTGCATGTTTATAATAGAAGACTTGTGACCAACATTAGGAATGATTTTATTGGAGATCATGTGGTGCAATAATCTTCCATATGCATCAAGTTTATTAACATTTCTATCATCATGCCTCTTTTGAACTTCTCCTTTAGTGAATAATTCTTCAAATCATCTCTCACTGTATAGGTTGGGATCAAAGATTTTTTTTTTTTTTTTTGTATAGAATATATACCATTTTCAGGCCTAATATGGTGTTTTTAGCCTTCTATCATCAAAAGAAATATCTCTACCACCCACCCTAAAAGTGACCCATTGATAAATAATATTTCCTTGCTTTTGAACTCTTCTTTTATGTCAATTTGCATAGAATTCATATATCATTTCAGGATAATAGAGTTCATTAACTGTAAGTAAGGTTCCCCAACCAATATCTTCAAAAAGATTAGGGATAATCTCTATACCTTTCACATCAAATGGATAAACTCTATGGCCTGGAGCAATCTTTCTCTTTTTTCTTATCCCTTCTTCAAAGTTTGCAACTTCTTTGACAGAGATGAACTTTTCTGGTAACCTCACTTTAGTTGCCACTCTATTCCCTTTTCCTTTTTAAGTCCTTCCATCTCTGCTACTTCCTCCTTCTTCATAGTTTTCTTCCCTTCCAACATTGGCATTCTTCACTTTTACCATTTTTGAAGTAGGAGAGTGATGGGTTTTGATAGAGAGTTTTGAGAGAGAACATTTTTGGAGAGAGAGAATCAAATCGATGGTAAGTAGATTGAGAGAGAGGGAGGGTCGACATTGAGGGTGGTTTTAGAGGAGAGAGCGATCGGTTTTTGAGAGAGATTGAGAAAAACGAATGGTGAGGTTTTTAGAGAGAGAAATAGTGAATTTTGTAGAGAGAGAGTAAAACAAATTAGAGATATTCTCCACTTTCTGATATATAAATACAGTTTCTGTCGAAAAATAGAAAAACCGATCGACCGGTTTTTGAAAACAGTCATCTGTTTTTATTATAACAAAAGAAATCAGATGTCCGATTTTTTGGATGCATATGATTTTATAGTCCGAAACTCTCAGCTTTTTCTTGTGAAGAAAAAATCTTGAAACTTTTTTAGGAAAAGCGGACGTCCCGTTTTTCCAAGGCACGTCTGATTTTATGGTCCGAAAATCTTTGCTTAAAAAAATAAAAAATCTAAAACTCAAAACACACATTTGTCATGAAATTTACCAATGCCAAGTAATTTCCTTAAATGATGTTTGATTCCAATATGTTTAGTTTTTGAATGTTGCACAGGGTTTATATTTGTTGCACTTGTGTCATCACATAAAATAAGTATGTTTTTAAAATTAAAACCAAAATCAAGTAAAGTATGCTTCATCCAAAGTAACTGAGAACAACAATAACCAGCTGTTATATATTCCACTTTGGTGATTGATAAGGACACGCATGATTGCTTCTTGCTGTATCAAGACACTAAGCATCACCCAAGAATTAGCAATTTCTGCTAGTACTCTTTCTTTCTACCTTACATCTGACATAATCTGCATCGGTGAAAGCGATAAGATCAAAACAAGATTTTTTAGAGTACCATAATCAAAAATCATAAGAGGATATTAAATATCTTAAAATACGCTTAACAGATATTAAATAAGATTCCTTAGGGCAAGCTTGGAATCTAGCACACAAACAAACAGCAAACATAATATCTGGCCTATTAGCCGTTAAATAAAGCAAGCTTCTGATCATACCTCTATACTATTTTTCATTTACCTTTTTCGTCCTTGTCGAGTTTCAATGATGAGCTCATTGGAGTTCCTATTCCTTTTGCATTCCTCGTCCCAAACCTTTTGAGATGTTCCTTTGTGCACTTCTCTTGATTTATGAAGATGCCTTCTTTGGTTTGTTTAATCTGAAGTCCAATAAAATAGGTCAATTCTCCCATCATGCTCATTTCACTCCTTTTGTATTAGTGAGGCAAACTCTTCACACAAACAAATATTAGTAGCTCCAAAAATAATAGTCTCCACATAAATTTGAACAAGTAGAGAATTATTGTTACAAGAGGTTTTTGTAAAAAGGGTTGTATCTACCACACCTCTTGAAAAATCGTTTGAAGGGAGAAATCCACTTAGTTTTTCATACCAAGCTCTTGGAGCTTGTTTTAAACCATATAGTGCTTTTGAAAGTTTATAAACATAGTTTGAAAAAATTTTCATGTACAAAACTGGGAGGTTGTTCAACATAAACTTCCTCCTCAATATCACTATTTAAAAAATCACTTTTAACATCAATTTGAAAAATCTTGAATCCTTTAAACCAAGCAAAAGCCAAAAGCATTCTTAATGGATTGAAGTATAGCAAGTGGAGCAACGGTTTCATCGAAATCTATGCCCTCTTCTTGATTAAATCCTTGGGAAACAAGTCTAGCTTTGTGTCTTATAACTTCTCCAGGTTCATTTAGTTTGTTTCTAAAAACCCATTTTGTACCAATAGTAGGGTGATCACGAGGTCTTGGGACCAAAGTCCAAAATTTTTTTATTTCAAATTGATTAAGTTCCTCTTGCATTGCAATAATCTAAAACTCATCACATAAAGCATTATATAAAAACTTAGGTTCAATTAGAGATAGTAAAGCAAAGTTTTCAATAAAATACCTCTTTGTTCTTACCCATTGTGATATATCACCAATGATTTCGTCCTTGGTGTGTCTCTTTGGATATATCATATCTTGAGGAAGATTTTGAACTTTTTGATCACTCTTTTGTTTCTCCTCAATCTCTTCTTCCTCCTTTTCATGTTCCTCCATAGCTTGAGTATACAATGGTTGGTTGTTTAAGGAATTATCTATGTCATCATCATCTTTCTTTTAAAAAATGTTAGATTCATCAAAGTTCACATGAATTGACTCTTCAACACATAAAGTTCTTTTGTTGTAAATCCTATAAGTTTTCTTGTTTGAAGAATAACCAAGAAAAATTCCCTCATAAGATTTTCTATCCAACTTCCAAGACTGTCCTTGGTGTTTAAGATAAAGCATTTACATCCAAAGGCTTTGGAATAGCCAATTGGGGGAGTTTTGTTAAAAATAAGTTCAAAAGGAGTTTTCTTTTAAAAAAAAAAAAAAAAAGGACTAAAGAAACACGATTCATTACGTAACAAGCGGTGTTAATGGTCTTGGCCAAAATATCTTGTTAGGGAGTTTTCACAAAGCTTTAATCTTGCCATTTCTTGTAAATTGCTATTTTCCTCTCCATAACACCATTTTTTGTGGGTTTTAGTGGCCGAAAAATTGTGTGTAATACCAAAATCATCACATAGTTTTGTAAAATCATCAATCAAGGAAAGTTTGAACTCTTTTGAAAAGCTTGATAGATTCTTGTGTGCCTCATCTTTTGTGCTTAAAAACAATGTCCAAGTGAATCTTGAAAAATCATCCATTATAACAAAAGCATACCTCTTACCACCAGGACTAATGGTCCTCATTGGTCCAAATAAATCCATGTGAATGAGTTCTAAAGGTTTTAAGTAGAAATCATCTTCTTTGGTTCAAAAGAGGTCTTAACTTGTTTTCCAATTGGCATCACAAAGTTTAGTTTTCTCAAAATGTAATTTTGGTAAGCCTCTAACAAGCTCTTTTGAGGAAAAATAGTTTAGTAAAACCATGCTAACATTGCCAAGACTTCTCTGCCACAAAAATGTATCATTATCATGAACCGAAAGACACTTTAAGGTTTGAGAAATAAGATCTTCAAGATGGAAAACATAGACATTTCCTACTGTTTTTGCAACAAAAATTGTTTTGTTTTCATGCTTATCAATAATAGAAAAAGAATCACTTTCAAAAACTTTGCAACCATTAACATATAATTGACTAATGCTAAGCAAATTGAACTTTAATCCGTCAATTAAGAGAACTTTCTTAATTAAAGAAGAAGAACTGTTACCGATGTCACCTATACCAACGATTTTTCCTTTCTTTTTATCTCCAAAGGTGACGAAGCCACTTTCGGTTTCCTTAAGCTCACTAATAAGAGAAGTGTTTCCGGTCATATATCTTGAGCATCCACTATCCAAGTACCAGTTGGTTGAGCTTGGTTTGTGTTCCTACAACCCATATCCTTTTGGGTCCATGAATGTTAGTTGCTTTTTCTTTTACTTTCCAAATGGTTTTTACTCCCATTTTAATCTTTCTTTTTCTAAAAAATTTAGTGGTCTTTTGACCATTCTTTTCACAATATATGCAACAAAGATGTGAGAAGGATGAAGAAGCTTTTACAAAGCGCGTTTAGTTTGAAAAGGTATTGGAGTGATTATATCCAATACCGTTTTCAGACGGTGATCTTTGAGCGCCAAGAAGTTTTTTAAAATTTTCTTTTCCTTTTGTAAATTTTTCAATACACATGGTGAAGGTCACTCATCTTTTTCTTCTGAAAAACCTTAGAGGGGGGATGTTTAATAAGGTTTTTGGCTAATTATCGAAAAACCTTTGTTAAATAAAGGGTAAACCTCCAATTTTGTTTGAAAGAGAATTCTAAAACTCTTTTAATAAAATTCCAAACCAAACAAAATTTTGTGGTTGAGACAAATAAGTAATATGCTTAGAAAGAAAAGAAGAAGGCACAAGGATTTATAGTGGTTCACTCCCTCAAAGAGTTACATCCACTACCTTGAGTTAACACCCAAGGATTTTCCAAATCCACTATAAACACAAAAGTACACCAACTACAAATATGAGGATCACCCTACAAGGGTTTTGCACACAACCTCAATCTACAACACAATGTAAATCAAAGGATTACCCAAGGGGTTTTTCAACACAAACCTTTGATATCAATAAAAAAGAAAGATAGGTTTAAGAACAATGTTACCACTTTTGAGCTTGTGAAATAATAGGTACAACTCAATGAAATGTTTCTACAAGCTCCTCCTTTCTTCTTCTTTGATGATAATCAATAATGAAGCTCAAGAAGATTTTTGTTTGGGATTGAAAGTGTTTGCAATAAATGTACTTTTTGAAGCTCTTAAAAGTTTTAAATGTTCTAAATGAATATTTCACCAAACTTGTCTCATTTATGGCTGATCAAAAAGTCGATATATACTGTCTTAAAAAAAGTGACCGTTGCATTCAGTGTAACGGTAATAATCTTTTACAGTAAATATAAAAATCGGATGACCGGTTCTTAAACAGAAAGATTCGGACTTGTCCAGCTAGAAATCGGACTACCGATTTTTTTTTAAAGTAAAGAAAATCGGACGACCGGTTCTTGGACAGAAAGATTCGGACTTGTCCATTTGAAAAACGGACTGCCGATTTTTTTATTTAGAAAAAAATCGGACGACCGGTTCTAAAACAGGATGACCGAATTTTTGTTTCTTCAGCCAAGTTTCTTTTTAAGACAAAAGCTTTCTTCATTGTTTCAAAAACATGTATTCTTGACAATCATTTTAAAGAGAAGAAGAACCTTCCAAAAGCATCACAACTTCAGTCAAGAATACTTAGATTTTAACAAAAGTTTATATTTGAGAAAATCGTAAAAGGAGTTTCATATATGATCAATAAACAAAGAGTAAGATTAGGGAGCTTTACAAGGGAGTACCTAATTACACTCTAACATAGACAATGCCTTCAATGTCTTCAATGTCTCCAATGATTTGATCTTGGAATGGCTTGGTCTCTTCTTCTTCATTTTGCCCTCATCGACAAGATATTTTGCTTTTAGAGAGTGTAGACTTGAGACTTCAAATGGTGCTTCTTTTGTTCTATGAAAGGTTAGCTAAAATACTCACACAATCATATGTTAATCATAATCAAAATCATAAGTATTAATGCCCTTAGGGCTAACAATCTCCCCCTTTTTTATTATGACAAACACATTGCAAGAAGAACAAAAGAGCGAGAGTAAAGTATGGTGATGCTTCAAACGATCAATAATAAGAGCAAAGCACAACAATCACCATAAAAGAGAGATAACTCCCCCTAAACACATGCTTTATGTCAAATATGGCTAAAGAGTATTACAAGATCAAACTAAGCCAAAAAGCCCATAGCATCATAACATCACAAGGCATAAGCTGCAACATATAATATCAAACACCATCAATAATCAACATATTATCAAGATTTCTCCCCCTTACATCTTGCATTATTTTCTCCCCCTTTTGTCATAAATCAATAAAAAATTTTAGGAGAGAAGTTTCAAGGGATCATAGAAGAGGTAGCAATAGGACTTTCAACATTAAATTATCATCATGAATTTCATAACAAGAGAGGCCAATCAACAAAGAAAAAGAGCAACAAAAGGATCACTTAGCATAACAAAAGCAAATTAAGATTAGAAATTAGCAAGTTAAAAACCATATCATTAAGAGAATGAAAACAGGAGTTTGAAAGGAGTTATAGACAAAACAAGGGAAAAAGAGAAGGTTTTATAAAAGAATTCTCAATCATCTCTATCTCCTCCTCCTTGCTCGAGTCTCTTAACCCATTCTTGTGTGTCGGTCATTTTTTTATCCAATGTATCAAGCCTTTCTTGAATGTTGGAGACTTTCCCATCCAAAACCTCAAAGCGACCGTCGAATGCATCAAACCGAGTGTTCATTGACGTTTGTAGAGAGGCTATCATATCCATTAGATGACTCATGCTCCCCGAAGATGAGCCTTCCTCTATTCTTTCTTGTCGCTTCTTTTGCCTTGTTTCTCTTCTTTGGATTTCAACCTCTGTTTCTTCATCACTGTCCTCTTCTTCTATATCCATGTCCTCTTGATCTTCATCATCATCTTCCTCATCATTGTCATCATCATCTTGTCCACCTCGGATGAATGTCCCATCTTCATCTTTCTCAAACCCCATTCTTTTGAAGGTTTGTTGAGTGTAGATCTTGCCATGTCCAATGTGATTACCCATGCCAACCAAATTCATCACAAAGTGTTGGAGGATTTTTGTGATAAAGCAACCATACGGCAAGCATTTCGTTGAGGAAGATTGTGTAGCTAGCATATGTTCTATAGCCATAAATCCAAAATTCATTCTCCTATGTTCATGCAAGGCTAGCATCACAAATGCGTGCATGTTGGTGATAGATGATTTATGCCCAACATTTGGAATAATGATGTTAGAGATCATGTGATGGAGCACTCTCCCATAAGCATCAAGTTTGTTAACATTCCTATCATCATGTCTTTTTAAAACCTCTCCCCTAGTGAAAATTTCCGCAAACCGTTTTTCACTGTATAAATTAGGATCAAATCATTTTTTGTTCTTGGTGTAAAATCTTATACCATCTTGAGGAGTATCCAAAATTTCATTTAACAGTCTATCATCAAGTGCAATATCCCTTATCCCTTCCCCCAACTCTAGTCACAATCCATTGATGTGGGACATTATCCACTCTTTCAATCCTTCCCTTGTGGAGATTTGCATAAAACTCATATATCATATCCACATAATAGATTTCATTCACAATTAGCAGAGGTATCCAACCAATTATTTCAAAAAGATGAGGGATAGCCTCCATACCTTGCATATCATGTAAGTCTACCCGATGACCTGGAGCAATTTTCCGTCGATTTCTAGTCCATTCTTCAAACCTGGCAGCCTCCTTCATTGAAATAAACCTCTCTAAAGCCCTAGCTGTAGAAGCCCCAGTTCCAGACGGTACTCTCTTTCCCTTTCCTCTCCCTCTACTCGTTCCTCCTTCTTCAGGATTTTGGCCTTGACCAACTTGAGCATTCTTTGTTTTAACCATTTTTGGAGAAGTTCTTGGGTAGGGTTTTAGAGGAGATGAAGAGTTTGAGATTGGTAGATTGTAGCAAACAAAACAGAGGGAAAAGTAGCTTCTTTGCTGTGTTGAGAGATGAATTTGAAGAAAAAGAAGAAGAAAATTGAAAATCGGAACAAGAAATCGGATGGGTTTTGTGAAGAGGGGGTTTTCGGTCGAGAGAGTGAGAGAGAGTTGAGAGAAAACTGTGAAGAGTTTGAGAAAATTCTGATTTTAAAACACATACCCGACCTTATTTTTTCAGAAGTCGGTCGACCGTTTTTTAAAATCGGTCTTCCGGTTTTTTGGGATTTGAAGAAATCGGACGTCCGAGTTTTTGTGCAGGCGTCCGGTTTTATCGTCCGAATATCTCTGGAATTTTTTTAAGGGAAAAGTCTGAGTCCGGTTTTAAAACCGGACGTACTATTTTTAAAAGAGGCGTCCGAATTTTTTAAAAATTTCAGCAAGACAGAAATAAGGGAAAAACAAATAATACAAGCAACACACATTACTCATTAAATTTCCCGATACCAAGTAATTTTCTTAAATAGCAAAAGCGATCTTCCGAAAGAGGTTTTGTAAAAATATCGGCAATTTGTTCTTCTGTGCAAATATATTCTAAAGATACATCACCTTTAGCAACATGATCTCTAATAAAGTGATGTTTGATTTCAATATGTTTTGTTTTTGAATGTTGCACAGGATTTATGGAAATGTTTATGACACTAGTGTTATCACACATAATATGTATGCACTTAAAAGAAACACCAAAATCAATTAATGTATGTTTCATCCAAAGTACCTGAGCACAGCAACAACCGGCTGCGATGTATTCCGCTTCGGCGGTTGATAGGGACACGCACGATTGTTTCTTGCTGTACCAAGATACTAAGCATCCACCCAAGAATTGGCAATTTCCACTTGTACTCTTCCTTTCTACCTTACATCCGGCATAGTCCGCATCTGTGTAGGCAATAAGATCAAAACAAGATTGTTTAGAGTACCACAAGCCATAATCATATGATGAAATTAAGTATCTCAAAATACGTTTTACATCTATTAAATGAGATTCCTTGGGGCAAGCTTGGAATCTTGCACACAAACATACGGCAAACATGATATCCGGCCTACTAGCCGTTAAATATAGTAAACTACCGATCATACCTCTATATGTCTTTTCATCAACAGTTTTACCTTTTTCATCTTTGTCAAGCTTCAATGACGAGCTCATAGGAGTGCCAATACCTTTTGCATTGCTAATCCCAAATCTTTTGAGAAGTTCCTTGGTGTACTTCTTTTGATTGATGAAGATTCCTTCTTTCGTTTGCTTGATTTGTAGGCCGAGAAAGTACGTCAATTCTCCCATCATGCTCATTTCAAATTCTTTTTGCATAAGTAAGGCAAATTCTTCACATAAAGAGACATTAGTAGCACCAAAAATGATGTCATCAACATATATTTGGACAAGAAGAAGATCATTGTTACAAGAGGTTTTGTAAAAAGAGTAGTGTCCACCACACCCCTTGAAAAATTATTTGAAAGAAGAAAACCACTTAACTTTTCATACCAAGCCCTTGGAGCTTGTTTTAAACCATAGAGTGCTTTTGAGAGTTTGTAAACATAATTTGGAAATTTTTCATGTACAAAACCGAGAGGTTGTTCAACATAAACTTCCTCCTCAATATCACCATTTAGGAAAGCACTTTTAACATCCATTTGAAAAAGTTTGTATCCTTTAAAACAAGCAAAAGCTAAAAGCATCCTAATAGATTCAAGTCTAGCAACCGGAGCAAAGGTTTCATCAAAATCTATGCCCTCTTCTTGATTGAATCCTTGGGCAACAAGTCTAGCTTTCTTTCTAATGACTTCTCCGGATTCATTTAGTTTATTTTGAAAAACCCATTTTGTGCCCATAGTGGGGTGATTACGTGGTCTAGGGACTAAAGTCCAAACTTTGTTTCTTTCAAATTGATTTAACTCCTCTTGCATAGCAATAATCCAAAACTCATCACATAAAGCATCATCAATAAACTTAGGTTCAATTTGTGATAATAGGGCAAAGTTATCAATAAAATACCTTCTTGTTCTTACCCCTTGAGATACACCACCAATAATTTCATCTTTGGAGTGTCCCTTTGGATATATCACATCTTGAGGAAGATTTTGAGTTTCTTGATCGTTTCCTTGTTTTTCCTCAAACTCTTCTTCCTCCATAGCATGCTCTTCCATTGCTTGAGTGTACAATGGTTGGTTACTAAGAGTGTTATCTATGTCATCATCATCAACTTTCTTGTCAAAAATGTTAGTTTCATCAAAATTAATATGAATGGACTCTTCAACACACAAGGTTCTTTTTGTTGAAAATTCTAAAAGCCTTTTTGTTTGAAGAATAACCAAGAAAAAATTCCCTCATCGGATTTTCGATCAAACTTTCCCAAGATTGTCCTTGGTGTTTAAAATAAAGCATTTGCATCCAAAAACTTTAAAATAACCAATTGAGGGGGTTTTTATTAAAAATGAGTTCAAAGGGAGTTTTCTTTAAAGAAGGTCTCAAGATAACACGATTCATAATGTAGCAAGCGGTGTTAACGGCCTCGGCCCAAAAGTATTTAGGAAGGGAGTTTTCACAAAGCATTGATCTTGCCATTTCTTGTAAAGTGCGATTTTTTTCTCTCCACAACACCATTTTGTTGTGGGGTTTTAGCGACCGAAAAATTGTGTGTTATGCCAAAATCATCACAAAGTTTAGTAAAATCTTGATTGTTAAATTCTCTCCCATTATCACTTCTCATAGAGATCAATTTACAATCAAGGGAGGTTTGGACCTTTTTGAAAAGTTTAACAAACTCATGAAAAGCTTCATCTTTTTTGACTTAAAAACAAAGTCCAAGTAAATCTAGAGAAATCATCCACAATAACAAAAGCATACCTCTTACCACCGAGACTAGTGGTCCTCATTGGTCCAAATAAGTCCATGTGAACAAGTTCCAAAGGTTTTGAAGTTGAAATCATGTTCTTTGATTTAAAAGATGTCTTAATTTGTTTTCCAAATTGGCAAGCATCACAAAGTTTAGTTTTCTCAAAGTGAAATTTAGGTAGGCCTCTAACAAGTTCTTTTGAAGATAGTTGGTTTAATAAATCCATACTAACGTGACCAAGTCTTCTATGCCACAAAAATGCATCATCATCATGAACCGAGAGACACTTCAAGTTTTGAGAAAGAAAATCTTCAAGATGAAAGACATAGACGTTTCCAACTCTTTTAGCAACAAAAATAGTTTTGTTTTCATGCTTATCAATGATAGAGGAAGAATCACTTTCAAAAACAACCTTTTTTCCACTATCACATAATTGACTAATACTAAGCAAATTGAATTTTAAACCATCAATTAGAAGAACATCCTTAATGAGAGAGGAAGAATTGTTACCAATATTGCCTATACCAATGATTTTTCCTTTGTTCTTATCTCCAAAAGTGACAAATCCACTTTCGGTTTTTTTGAGATTGCTCATAAGTGATGAGTCCCCGGTCATATGCCTTGAACATCCGCTATCCAAGTACCACTTAGATGGCCTTGATTTGTGTTCCTACAAAAGAAGAAGTAGAAATGATTTTTGGTACCCACAACTTTTTGGGTCCATGGATGTTAGTTTGATTTTCTTTAACCTTCCAAATGGTTTTCACTCCTCTTTCAATCTTTTTGGTCATAAAACACTTTGTGGCTTTATAACCACTCTTTTCACAATAGGTGCAACAAAGGTGTGAGTGAGATGATGAAGCCTTTACAAACCGTGTTTGGTTTGAGAAAATATTGGAATGAGTATATCCAATACCATTTTTATCAAAAGGTGATCTTTGAGAGCCAAGAAGTTTTTCAAAGTTTTCTTTTCCTTTTGTGAATTTTTCAACACATAGAGTGAGATCACTCACCTTTTTCTTTAAGACATCATAATCAATCAAACATTTTTCAAGAAAGGAAATCTTTTCACAAAGGTTTTTGTTTTCTAAAACAAGTTTTTGAAAGTCATCACTTGAGCACTTTTTTTCTTTCTTCAAAACTTCCAAGGATTCAAGAATAGCTTTATTTTCACAAATGAGTCTTGAATTCTCATCTAACAAAAATTGAGTTTTGCTTTTTCAAATCTTTGTTTCGTTTAGTAACCTTTTTGCACTCATCATACATTTCAATAAAGCATTATACTAGGATCAACATCACAATCATCATCAAGGATACTAGAAGAGTTAGGAGGTGAAGATTTGTACCTCATTTTCTAGTGCCATGAAGCATATGTTGGCCTTTTCTTCTTCTTCATTTTCACTTGAGTCTTGATCCCAAGTTCCTATTAGGCCTTTGCCTTTCTTCTTCTTCTTTAATGCCTCAAGCTTGGCTTCTAAAGCTCCCTTTTCCTTTTCAATGGCCTTGGGACAATCGGCAACAAGATGATCGGTGCTATTGCATTCAAAACACCTAGCTTTGAAGAGTGATGAGCTTTGTCCTCCTTTCTTGAGTGGAGGTTTCTTTCCTCTATTGTTGAAACCTTTCTTGTAGAATCTTTTAAATTTTCTCATTATCAATGCCATTTCCTCATCATCATCAACCTCATCTTCATTGTTTGATGAGTATGTTTGATCATCTTCATTTGCCTTGAGTGCAATGCCTTTTCTTCCTTTTTCTTCATCTTCCATTTCATTCAATCTTTTTATTTTCATTTCATAGGTGAGTAGTGATCCTATGAGTTCTTCAATAGGAAGTAGCCTCAAATCCTTTGACTCCTCAATAGCTAGTGTTTTTGGTTGCCAAGCTTTTGGAAGTGCATCAAGAATCTTTCTATTAGCTTCTCCTCTTGAGTACTCTTTCCCATATGCCTTCAGGCCGTTTGTGATGTTGGTGAACCTTGTGAACATGTCACTAATGCTCTCATTTTGTTTCATCATGAATAGCTCACAGTCTCTCACCAACATAGCTAACTTTCACTCATTTACTTGATTTGTCCCTTCGTGAGTTACTTCAAGTAACTTCCACATTTCATGAGTCGAATCGCATCCGCTCACTCTATTATATTCGCTTGCATCCAAGGCACAACTAAGAATATTCATAGCTTGAAAATTTAGAGTCATCTTCCTTGAGTCGAACTCATCAAATTCTTCAACCTTCTTGGCTACTCCATTAATTTTGGGAATGTAAGGACCTTTCTCTACAATGCTCCACAAGTCAAAGTTAATAGAAAAAATATATATTTTAATTCGAGATTTCCAAAAAGTATAGTTTGTTCCATTAAAAAGAGGAGGTCTATTTGTAGAAGAGCCTTCTACATATGGTAAACTAGAATTATTAGCCGGAGTAGAGTAAAGATCTTTTGCTTCAAGGATGTTAGTCCTTTTTAAGAAGCCCTGCTCTGATACCAATTGAAAAACTTTAGAGGGGGGGAGTGAATAAGGTTTTTGGCTAATTATCGAAAAACCTTTGTTAAATAAAGGGTAAACCTCCAATTTTGTTTGAAAGAGAATTCTAAAACTCTTTTAATAAAATTCCAAACCAAATAAAATTTTGTGGTTGAGACAAATAAGTAATAAGCTTAGAAAGAAAAGAATAAGTCACAAGGATTTATAGTGGTTCACTCCCTCAAAGAGTTACATCCACTACCTTGAGTTAACACCCAAGGATTTTCCAAATCCACTATAAACACAAAAGTACACCAACTACAAATATGAGGATCACCCTACAAGGGTTTTGCACACAACCTCAATCTACAACACAATGTAAATTAAAGGATTACCCAAGGGGGTTTTTAACACAAACCTTTGATATCAATAAGAAAGAAAGATAGGTTTAAGAACAATGTTACCACTTTTGAGCTTGTGAAATAATAGGTACGACTCAATGAAATGTTTCTACAAGCTCCTCCTTTCTTCTTCTTTGATGATGATCAATAATGAAGCTCAAGAAGATTTTTGTTTGGGATTGAAAGTGTTTGCAATAAATGTACTTTTTGAAGCTCTTAAAAGTTTTAAATGTTCTCAATGAATATTTCACCAAACTTGTCTCCTTTATGGCTGATCAAAAAGTCTATATATACTGTCTTAAAAAAAGTGACCGTTGCATTCAGTGTAACGGTAATAATTTTTTACAGTAAATATGAAAATCGGACGACCGGTTCTTAAACAGAAAGATTCGGACTTGTCCAGCTAGAAATCGGACTGCCGATTTTTTTTTTTTTAAAGTAAAGAAAATCGGACGACCGGTTCTTGGACAGAAAGATTCGGACTTGTCCATTTGAAAAACGGACAGCCGATTTTTTTATTTAGAAAAAAAATCAGACGACCGGTTCTAAAACCGGATGACCGAATTTTTGTTTCTTCAGCCAAGTTTCTTTTTAAGACAAAAGCTTTCTTCATTGTGTCAAAAACATGTATTCTTGACAATCATTTTAAAGAGAAGAAGAACCTTCCAAAAGTATCACAACTTCAGTCAAGAATACTTAGATTTTAACAAAAGTTCATATTTGAGAAAATCGTAAAAGGAGTTTCATATATGATCAATAAACAAAGAGTAAGGTTAGGGAGTTTTACAAGGGAGTACCTAATTACACTCTAACATAGACAATGCCTTCAATGTCTTCAATGTCTCCAATGATTTGATCTTGGAATGGCTTGGTCTCTTCTTCTTTATTTTGCCCTCATCAACAAGATCTTTTGCTTTTAGAGAGTGTAGACTTAAGACTTCAAATGGTGATTCTTTTGTTCTATGAAAGGTTAGCTAAAATACTCACACAAGCATATGTTAATCATAATCAAAATCATAAGTATTAATGCCCTTAGGGCTAACATCTTCAAATCATTGTAATCAACTATGCATTTTTCAAGAGAAAGAACTTTTTCATAAAGATTTTTATCCTCCATAACAAGTTTTTGAAATTCTATTTTTGAGAAATCCTTTTTGTTTTCAAAACTTCTAAAGATTTAAGAAGAGTTTTGTTTTCACTAGCAAGGTTTGAATTTTCCTTTAATAAATCATCAATCTTGTTTTTCAACTCCTTGTTTCTTTTAGAAATCTTTTTGAGTTTATCATACATTTCAATAAGCATAGAATTAGGATTATCATCATCATCATCAATAAGACTAGAGAAGTTAAAAGGTGAAGATTGTACCTCATTTTCTAATGCCATGAAGCACATGTTTGCTTTTTCTTCTCCTTCACTCTCGCTTGAATCTTGATCCTAAGCTCCTATTAGGCATTTGTCTTTCTTCTTTTTATTTATTGCTTCAAGCTTTGCTTCTAATGCTCTTTTTTCCTTTTCTATGACTTTTGCATAATCGGCTACAAGATGGTCGGTGCTATTACATTCAAAAAACACCCAGTCTTGAAGAGTGAGGAACTTTGTCTTCTTTTTTTGAATGGAGGTTTCTTCCCTCTTTTGTTGAAACATTTCTTGTAAATTTTTTTGAACTTTCAAACCACTAAAGCCATATCTTCATCTTAATCATTTTTATCCTTATTGTCGGATGAACTTGCTTGTTCTTTCTCATTTACTTTGAGTACCACACCTTTTCTTCCCTTGTCTTCTTCTTCCATTTCATTTAATGCCTTAATCTTCATCTCATAGGTAAGAAGGAATCATATGAGCTCTTCACTCGGAAGAAGTCTTAAATCTTTGGATTTTTCTATGGCAAGAGTTTTTGGTTGCCATTCCTTTGGAAGTGCATCAAGAACTTTTCTATTTACTTCTCCCCTTGTATATCTTTTCCATATGCCTTTAGTCCATTTGTAATGTTGATGAATCTTGTGAACATGCCACTAATGCTTTCATTTTGTTTCATCATGAATAATTCATAGTCTCTCACCAGCATGGCCAATTTTGATTCTTTTACTTGATTTATGCCTTCATGAGTAACTTCTAACAATTTCCACATTTCATGAGTCGAATCATAGCCGCTCACTCCATTATACTTATTTGCATCCAAAACACAAATTAATATATTCATGGCTTGAAAATTTAGAGTCATCTTTCTTGAGTCAAATTCGTCAACTTTCTTGACTTTTCCATCTTTTTGGGGAACAAAAGATCCTTTTTCTATAATACTCTAAAGATCAAAGTTAATAGAGCAAACATAGATTTTAACCCTTGACTTCCAAAAAGTATAATTAGTGCCATTAAAAAATGGAGGTATATTTGTAGAAGAGCATTCTATATTAGGTAAGTTTGAGATACTGGCCATTTTATAAAATATCTTTTGCTTCTTAGGATGTTAAGCCTTTTGAAAGAAGACTCGCTCTGATACCAATTGAAAAACCTTAGAGGGGGTGAATAAGGTTCTTCGGCTAATTAAAAATTTTTTTGCATAATTAAAAAATAGAATCTCCGATTTTGTTTTAGAAGGAATTTAATAACTCTTTTTAATAAAATTCCTAAACCAAACAAAATCTCTTTTACGAACAAGGATCAAATAATAAACTAGAGAAAATGAGAAAAACACAAGAGAGAGAAAGTACTTATAGTGGTCCACGCACTCAATAGAGCTACATCCACTACCTTGAGACTTAATTCAAGGATTTCACAAATTTCACTAGTCACAAGCTTTTACAAAATACCATAATGAGGATCACCCTTCATGAGTTTTGCGTACAAATCTTAAAGATCACAAAATAATACAAGATATCAAAATATCAAAGGATTATCCTGATTAATTTGATCACTTCATCTTCATAAAATCTTGTAATCTTGAGTGATCTTTTGCTTCTTTGTAGATTACTCTTGAGACTCCTTTTGTGCATCTTTTGTTCTTCTTATAAAACTATTTCTATTATCAAAAAGCACACGTTACTCATAATCAAAATATTACAAATATGCCCTTAAGCTTACAACATTGTTGGATGATTATAAAGTTTGAGGATATACTAAAGATAAGATATGCATATTTGTACATGATCTCCATAAGAGATGTAGCAATGATATGAAAACAAGTTCAATCACAAAAATCAGGAAGATTTATCCACTAAGACATTACCGATAACAACACTTGAGATCATCCCTGAATACGTATGTTTAGAAATCTCAAGTTATTATCTCATCAGAGGGAGTAATGTTTAACATAGAGAATACTGTACTCTTTTTCCTTCATTAAAGTTTTTTCCCATTGGGTTTTTATCTAGTAAGGTTTTGACAAGGCATGTTCTTATGTAATGGAATCCAAGGGGGAGTGTTATGAATAAAATAATTGTCAATGTCCTTAACAGATAATAATATTTGAGATAAAATCTATTTCCTGAAGAGATAGATATTATGAAGATATAGAAATTTTGAAGAGATAGATATATGCATAGATAAGTGATAGAATTTTAATCCTATCTTAGATATGATAGAATCTATTCCCTATTTCATATCTATCTCTTGTATCCCCAGAGCCCTATGAATAGGGCCAGTACCTTTCAGTTGTAAACATAACTTAGAAAGAAAGCAATAAAAGTTCTCTACTTTCTCTTCTCTCCTTCCTCTTTTTCTTTATATATTCTCCTAGTTATTTTATATATTTTCTCTATTTATTCTCTCCCTCTTTATACTTTATATTTAATATCGATTATTCTATTGTGTCGACAATACAATGCCAACAAGTTTCATAACAATTTTAGTAATTTTAGAATTGTAGTTTTAAGTAATTTCCCTTTCGCTTTTTAATTTTGTTTAGAATTCTAGTTCTAGTATTTTCCTTTTCCAAATCAGGTTTTGAAACCTTTGGTTTTAGAATTTGTAACCTCTATAAATAGAGGAGTTTAGGACTTAGTTTGTTACACAATAATTTTAACAATATTTTACCAAAGACTCGGAAGACGATTCATGGGCGGCTCTCTAGGCTTCTTCTAAACCTTCTTTTCATTTATTTGCTTAGTATGGGTTTTAGTATCTAAGTCTTTTATGACTAAAGCCTTCTTTGAAGGTCGAAACTTTATGCAGTGTTTAATTTTTATTTAATTAAATATTTTTATCTTCTATCTTGTTCTTGGTTAATTGTTATTATTTGTTCTTAATGCTTGCGATTTTCTGTCCAGTTTTTGCATATTCATAAATTATTTCTAGTGATCGAGAGGTACTAGATTTAATTAGATCAATGTAATGACAACACATCATAAGACTGACTACATATAGGTTTAGTTTCTGTGTGCAGTTTCTAATAAGTAGGAAACGAAGTTAGAGAAGGTCCACAGAGGTGTATGGAGTTTCGATAATTAAAACCACGTAGAGATACGATTGGTTTATTTGTGAGGCTAGGAGCTTCTCAACCAAGAGATTGGGTCTAACTTATTCTCGGGAATTCCACCATTAACCAAGTCAAGGATTAATCAAGAATAAATCAAGCATAGGAATAAAAAGGAGTGATTGGATTAAGGGTGCCTTCGTCCGTTGTATATCAATAACTTTTCTTTAACAATTTTCTTTTATTTTCTAATTTTCACTATTAGTTTTAATTAGTTTTTAAATACAAATCAATCACCTTATTAAATCTAGTGAAGTAGGCGATTTCTCTAGTTAGATTGCAATTCTCATAGGACGATCTTTACTCACTACTATATTACTTGCCTGATATTTATATCCTTACAAATTTCACAAGAAGTTTTTGGCGCCGTTGTCGGGATTGTTTTTATCTATTGTGGAATTTAAATACTAAGGGTAAAAAGTTGTACAAATACCTAAACTTTCTCGTTTCTCCATTTTAACATGCGAATTAAAAACGATTGATTTAATACTTTAGTTTTAAAAAGTTATCCAATTTAACAATTCGTCTTATTTAACTGTTAAACTCTAAAATGTCAAGGGTAATTATGTCAACATATCTAATTTCTTCCCTTTCTTCTCCAAAAAATCTACAACCTACTCTTTGTTACTCTTGTTGCATATGGACAAACTCAAAAAGAACTTTCTGTTGTAATCCAATCTCTAGCAATAGTTTTATCCAAAAAAAATAATAAAAATCTCCAGCAATTGGGAATCACTCCCGACACGATAAAAAGTGAATTAATGATAGAAAGAAAATAAATTTGGATATCAAAAAAGATTTTGATTTCATGAAAAGAAACCATCTAAGGAAAAACTGAAGCCATCAAGTCCGAAGAAGCTCATTAATTTCAACTTTTGTTGAACTTGGTCTATAGGTCAAGCATGACACCAGATTTCAAGCAAATCCTGTCCACTAAATTGAAGCCATTGAAGACCTTCCTCAAAAGCTCATAGTTCAAATAAGACCGATCTATGTTTCGCTGCTCCATCTCCTTTTCTCTTCATTATTTCCCTATTTAAACTCTATCCACGCTATTTTCTCCTTACTCCAATGGTCTCCTCCTTCTCCCTTTTTCTCCTTTTTTCCCTCTCCTTTTCTCTCTCATGTTTCATGTAGCTCTACTGTGTTAACTACTCTGTATCTGCTACCACGAAGCATCAACTCCCTACCAAAAGTTATCATCCTATCAACCTGAAGAACCTATGTCTGAGAATCAAATATTTGAAATTTATCTTAAAGAATTTTAGATCTAATGAAATCAATGAAGGAAGAGGTAGATGAAGTGGTAGAGGAGAAGTGGCAGGGAGAAGCAGATTGCGAATCCCTACAATGGGGCCTCCCTACACCAGATTCCAATTCAACCTAAGAAATTCATTTAAACAAGACGATAAGAAGGAGAAAAAGATTGAGAATAAGGAAGGAAGATGGAGAAGAATAGACAGCGTAGAGATTACTGATTAGGGGTTTGATTTGGAAAGCATGAGAGAGAAAAAAATAAAAGAATAAAATAAACTCTCATACTATATTATGACAGAAATACCTCTAATCCATTAGTACTTATCGGCAAGAATGGATGGAAGTGTGAAATTAGAGAGTTTTTTGAAATTAAAGTGTTCAAATCGATAATTTCTTGTTCGAGTGTTAAAATAGAGAAAACGAGAAAGTTTAGGTGTTTGTGGCACTTTTTACCCTAATATTAAACCTGAGGTTAAATCATTTTACTTTTATATGTCTTAAAATTTTATAAAATCCAAAAAAGTCGGTTCTTTTATTTGTTTTATGCATACTCAAAGTTCTACTAACAAAGACGCTTTAGAGTTTATACCCGAAATTGAAGCTTTTGCTCGTTCTCACACAAAGCGCAAAAACAAAGTCATCTATGAGGTGACGAACTCATCCAAAGAAAAGTATTCTTCTAAATCTAAGAGTTACAATCCTAAGATGAAGAACCCAATGACTCTAAAGCATTATACCAAGCCAAAGATGGAGAGGTTCAATTCGGCAACAAACTGCCCAGAAATAACGGATGTAACTTTTAAGATTGAACCAGTATATATTCATATAGTTCTAAACAATCCTTTCTATGGGAAACAGAACGACGATCCTTAGACTCACATTGAGAATTTCTTGGCAAACTAAGATAGTTTTCAAATCAATGGAGTCTGTGAAGACACAAAAAGGCTCAAACTTTTCTCTTTCTCTTTAAGGGATGAAGCGCGAGCATGGGTAAACTCTCTTCCTTCTAATTCTATTTATTCTTGGGCAAAATTACAAGAAGCCTTTTTAAATAATTTTTTTCCTCCTATTAAGACTATCCAAATGCGATCTAAAATTTACAATTTTGTGTAGGAATCCATGGAGTTATTATATGTTTCTTGGGAAGGAAGGAATATCTTAGAATGTGTCCATATCATGGGATGTAGCTAGGAATGCAAGCAAAAAAATTCTATAATAGATGTAATTTGAAGGTTAGATTGGTACTAGATGCTGCGAGTAGAGGAGCTTTTATGTCCAATTTAGAGAAAGATGCTTGGAACTTAATAGAGAAGATGGTGCTTAATAGTTCTCAATGGTACAATCCAAGGGATCCTCCTAAAGAAAGTAGCAAGTGTGATAGAGGTAAATCATAATGAAGGAGACGTAATGGCACAATTTAAGCCCTTCATATACGACTTAATGCATTACAAATGACTGCCAGAAATAACTAATGTGGGCTATGTTATGAAAATCACCTAACAAGTCAATGTGGTCAAGGTAATACAGTAAATTTCAATTTCGAAACTAATGATGTTAATTTTTTTGGCCAAAGCAATAAATATAATGATTCATATACTCCTACATAAAATCCGAGGTGGAGAAACCATCCTAACTTTAGATATTATCAGAATAATCAAATGCAGACACAACCTCCACCACCTCCTTTACAAGAAACAAAGCCAAATTTGGAGGAAGTTTTTGAATAAATTAATGGAGCAAACATCTGCTTCCTTTAAAGCCATAGAAGTGGACAGGCAAAATATAAAGGCTTCCATAAGGAATCTTGAGGTTCAAATAGGGCAGTTATCAACTGCTATTCTAAATAGATATTTGGGATCTCTTCCAAGTGATATAGAGCAAAATCCAAAGGAAGTCAAGGTCATCACAATCATTCATGCGGAGAAAGAAGAATAAAAGAAAGAAGAAACCACTCCCATGGGCCCGGCCCCTAAACCCCAAAGAATCCTACGGAAGGTAAATGTAGAAAAAACGTAAAATGGAATGTAATAATGATAATATTCATATTATTCCCTTCCTTTTCCTAATACGGCAAAATGCCAATTATGGATTCACACCTTAGTTAAGAAGTTTCTTGAAATATTTAAAAAACTAGAATTTAACATTCCTCTTATAGATGCTTTAACACAGACGCCATCATACGCGAAGTACTTGAAGGACATGTTAGTGAATAGAAAGAAGCCAAATGAATTCCAACAATTTTGCTTAAATGAAAAATGTTCGACGATCTTGCAAAAAAAATTCCATCGAAGCTTAAGGACCCAAGGAGTTTTCAAATTCCTTATTCTATTGGTGATTTTTTCTTTAACAATGTGCTATGTGATTTGGGGGCTAGTATTAATTTGATGCCTTTCTCTATTTATCAAAAACTTGGATTAAAGGTAATTAAGAACGCTATTATGGCTTTACAAATGACCAAAAAATCAAAAAAAAAATCCTAGGGGCACAGTAGAGGACGTTCTTGTTAAAGTTGGCAAACTTTCTTTTCCTGTGGATTTTGTTATTTTTGACATGGAGGATGATTCTGCTCTATCTTCGATATTAGGAAGACCTTTTCTGAACACTAGTCGAACTTTAATTGATATAAAAAATGATCAACAAAAGTTTAGGGTTGAGAATGAATTTGTGATTTTAAATGTTTGAGTCATCAAATAATTCCTCTAATGGAGAATCTTTATGTACTTTAAATGTTATTACTGCTTTTATAATTGGTTCTTCTTCTAGAGTAGTTGCAAGAAATAAAATCTTACAAATGCATGAACTTTTCAAGAACAGAGCAACACTTGGAAAGGAAAGTCTAAACAAGAACGAAGAACTTGGAGAAAACAGGGCCGATGTTGAATCTTATATGGAAAAAGGCCATGAGAGGAGAAGACTATCTTCTCAAATATCCTCTTTGATTGTTACACTTAAAAAGAAGTCAAACTCGAGACTATAAAAGAGAACTAATTTTTAATATTTATTTTTTTTAAGTCTTTTTTTTCTTGTTATAGGGTTAAGTTTTTTCTTAGTAATCTAAGTTTCTCTTAGTTTATTTTGCTTTTTCTTAATTCTCCTAGTCCCAAAAAAATTTACAAAATTTTAAAAATTCAAAAGATATTTTCTTGATTTTTGTGGTTAATATTTACACTTTTTTTCTTAATTTTTTAGGATCCGATCAAGCATCAGAGAGCCTTGCGAATGATGCACTAAACCGAGCAAACCTTCTTGAACAAATCATTCTATTTGGCTTAAAAGTTCTCTTACGCTTTGTGTACTCCTTGTCTTTCAATATTGAGGACAATGTTGAATTTAAGTGTTGGGGTAGGCCTCCATATTTGTGGTTATTTTGAAAATTTTTGAAAAGAATGAAAGAAAACGTTTTCAATTGAAGGATGATTTTTATTGAGTATTTTTTTTTTTCCAGAAAATTCTTGAATAAATTGAGATAGAGTGTTTAACTACTAATTTCTGAACTTGGTTGATAATACTTGTATTCTATATCTTTTATAACTTTTTCACAACTTTCACTTGAGCACAATTAGTCATGTTAGTGTTTAATAAATCCTTCACATTGTTTTTTAGTTGCATAAAGTTGATGGGTTCTTTGATGATGTTCTAGAACTTACTTGAATACCTCTTAAGGCTTAGAAAAGGTTTTCTCTTACTTGACTTAGAGACGATGATCATAAGTCTTTTTTGACTCGTTTGTGCCTTTCAAGTATACCTAAATTTTAAAATTTTACCTTCGTACACTTTCGAGCCTTTTATATTCTTTTCTTTCTTAAGTACCTATATATTTACCCTTGATTTCTTAGAGAGCTTGATGCTAATTCTCAATTTTATGGCTCCTTGGGATATATTTTTGTGATTTGGAAGAGATTGATGTATGTTGTAGAAAGAGGTATAAATAGGGACACCTTGAATTATTTGTGGAAAAGAAAAAGAGAAAGGAAAGCAATGAAAAATACGGTGCAAAATACTTATAGGTCAGTGAAAAAGGTAAAAAAAATGACAAAAAAAGAAAAGAAAATGTGGGAAAAAATGGCATACTTGAAAAGGAAAAAAATACGAAAGAGAAGTGTTGTGAATGAAGAAATATTATTATAAAATGGTTTGGTTTATAAAGTTTTTTGGAAAAAGATTTGGAACAAAAGCAAAGTTATAAATCTTGTTTTAGACAATACCCTATCCTTACATTACAAGCTTAAAAGTCCTACATGATCTAAGTTAAATTTGGGGAGCCTCAATTAGTGGAGAGATGGTATGACTAATAAGCCTATAGAACGAGCATTTTTTAAACTTAATTTGCTTTTTGTGATTTGGAAACTTTGTCTACTATTTATTTTTACACTTTTTAATGGTCGTTATCACACTTTACACAAAGTCTTGCTTTAGTTATGAAGGACAATTGAATACTTGTTTTGCTATATCAAATTCAAATATCGGCGGAAGAATGTTCTATTTTGATGAATTTGAGAATTTGATGAAGGATACTTTATTTTAATTACTCTCCATCTTTCTAAGTTTCTTTGCTTGAGGACAAGCAAACATTTAAGTTTGGGGGAGTTGATAGATTGATATTTTAATAGTTTTTTTGCTTGATTTGATATTTATTTTAATTAAATTCTAGTGAAAAATTGAACTTAATTGGAACAAATAACCTCCTTTATACTTTATTTAAATTATAGGGGCTCAAGTGAAGACAAGAAGAACTTAAAGGACTAAAGTGGAAAAAGGAAAAAGCTTGATTAAATCAAACCGGTGTGGGAAACATTTCACTCTGCTACAGAATTGCCTCGCCAAGAACTGGCAATAGATATGTGATTCTTGCGGCGATATGTGATTCCGCTACCGGAATTAATTAAATCCACTTCCAGACGGTTTCCGCGTCTTCAAACCAGGCCCCAGATTGGTTCTAAGTTGAACCGGCACCGGTTCCGTCACGATTCAACAATTTCTATTTTTTTATTATTTACTTTTTTAGAATTTTTTGTTTTAACGATTTTAGAATTATAGTTTAAGTAATTTCCTTTTCCCTTTTTAGTCTGTTTAGAATTCTAGTTCTAGTATTTTCCTTTTCCAAATCGGGTTTTGAAACCTTTATTTTTAGGATTTGTTACCTCTATAAATAGGGAGCTTAGGACGTAAGTTTAGTACACAATAATTTTTACAATATTTTACCAAAGACTTGGAAGATGATTCGGGGCAGCTCTCTAGGCTTCTTCTAAACCTTCTTTTTATTTATTTAAAAATCGAAACTCTTATGCAATAGTTATTTTTATTTAATTAAAGAGTTTTTATCTTTTATCTTTTTCATGGTTTAATTGTTAGTATTTGTTCTTAATGCTTGCGATTTTCTAGCCAACTTTTGCATGTTCATAAATTGTTTCCAGTGATCGAAAGGTACTAAATTTAATTGGATCAAGGTAATAACAACACATCGTAAAATTGACTAGAGATAGATTCGGTTTCTGTGTGCGGTTTCTAATAAGTGAGAAACAAAAGTTAGGAAAGGTCCATAGAAGTATAAACGGCTTAGATAATTAAAATTACGTAGAGATATGATTGGTTTATTAGCGAGTCTAGGAGCTTTTCAACCAAGAGCCTGGGTCTAACTTGTTCTCGAGAATTCCACTGTTAACCAAGTCAAGAATTAATCAAGAATAAACCAACTATAGGAATAAAAGGAGTAGATTGGATTGGCGATGCGTTAGTCCATTTTTTATCATAAACTTTCCTTAAACAATTTTCTTTTATTTGTTAATTTTCATCATTAGTTTTCAAATACTAATCAATCAACTTATTTTTTGTTTAAGTCTGGTTAAATAGGTGCTTTCTAGGGTATCACACACTTTATATGGTGTTTCTATGACATCGTCATTTATGATGATGTGTAATATTATTTTATTTTATTCCCTGCTTAGTATTATTGAGTCTGGTACTCACTTAAGTATCAAAGTAGGAACGAGGGTGTAGGCCCCACCTCTCTTGACTGCTTGTGTTTCTATCACAGGTTAAATCCCTCGATTGTAAGGTCTTATCACATACAATACATTAGTGGCAAGGTGATTGTTCCAAGGTATAAACATTCTTTACAATGTAAAATATTTTAAATTTGAATCACGCTCTTTTCGAGACGTAAATTTTATAAAGACGTTGCATGATAATTAAATAATTACAAAATTGACTAAAGCATAGAAAAAAGAAAAAATCGACAGAATCAAGTAAATGAAAAAAATTAAGGTAGGACCCACCAAGCCTGGCACATTGAAGGACGTGATGATCTACGGAAATCCACACCGTCCAAACTCTTGTTGACCGAATCCCCTCTTTTGGTTATCATAAATATTAATTTTAGCTACCTAATGCAACTTTCCTACCATAATTTTATAGTATTATAATTGTAATATTCTATTCCTTAAAAAAAAATATGAAAAATTATTAGCCAAGTCAAGCAAGAGGTAGTAGGTGAGTCGAAAGCATTGGATAGAAATTACAGTAGCAGTAGTTACAAGCTAGATTGCCAATTGCCATGGTCCAACATATCGATAGAATATGTTTTCAATATATACTAAATAAATTTTCAACTGTTAATTACTACTTATTCAATTAAAACATTAAGAAGTCATTAAATTTGTGTTTAGAAAAATATGGTTAGCATCGTAAATTTATAATAGATAGGTGAGTGACTGTCTATTTTTTAACGTGTTGATTCCTTTTGGGTAAAGGGGTATGCAGGAGGGGAGGGGAGGGGATGGTCGCAAATTGCTGCAGAATGTTTCACAAGTCCACCTCCATCGAGGGTGACGGGAGTAGGTGGAGATGCCTTCTTTTTCTCTTATTTTGATTTTGACTTTCCAACTCTTCACATATCTCAGCCTCTCTCGATGCCCACCAACTACTATAATCATCACCTAATCTCTCTGATTAGTTATACTTACTCCGAACTTTTATTACTTTGAGAAAGTAAATTTGAGTTAATTGTGTGAATTTTATAAAGAGAATGTGTTTTAAATTTTAGAAAGAAAAAGTAAATATAAATTTTAGATAGAGAAAGTAAATATGAATTTGAGGGAAAGAGAGAGTTTCGTGAATTTTACACAAAAAAATTGTCTTGTATTTTATAGAGAAAAAATGAATATAAATTTTTTACAAAGAAAAGTGAACCTGAATTTTAAAAAGTTTGAATATAAAAAATATCAAAACAACGTTTACACTTTCCTTTTCCTCACACTTTTGTGACGAAAAGGATTTTTTACATTTAATAAGTAAATTTTCCTTACTATTTTCCTCATTTAATTTTCCGCACTGTTTTCTCTCATTACCAAACAGAGGAGAAAAATATGGCTATGCTCTACCATTAAGCTATTTCCGCCAACTACGGTAGTGGCGAAGCACTACTGAGCAATTCACGTATCACTTGATACGGACGACTTCTGTTTTTTCGTCGGACCACAGTCTTTGACCTCCGACCTTTTTTGTTTGAAGGACAATCCACTGTCAAACTCAAAGTCAACCCGATGTGAGGAGCGAAGCAACTTCCGGTAGCTACCGAGCGTAGAGTTAGCTTTTGGCAGCTTATGAACGAAA
This sequence comes from Catharanthus roseus, assembly GCA_028651295.1. Lineage (NCBI taxonomy): Eukaryota > Viridiplantae > Streptophyta > Magnoliopsida > Gentianales > Apocynaceae > Catharanthus > Catharanthus roseus. The sequence continues at coordinate 3,906,838 of JAPQWS010000104.1, read as the reverse complement.
GAGGGATTGACTCTGCTACTGGGCTTTGATTTCTTTTTTTCTCTTTGTCAATAAAACTAACTCGAGAATCTAAAAGTTCAGCGCGAAAAAATTCTATTTTCACACGAACTTTCTCTCTCTATCACATATCCTCTCTACCTTCTCTCTAACTCTAACTCATTCGAAATCTCAAATCTATGCACATCCGATTGTTGAAAATTAAAATAAAATTCGTATATCGATCTATACACATTTATTTACAATTTTATCAGTTTAAAATTAAAAAAAAAAAGCATCGAATTGGAAAAAAAATGGGCGAAATTCTATTGAATTTAAAGTCAAGCGAAATTCCTTAAATAATTTTGCCAGGTTAAGTGAAATTCAATAAAAAATTTCGCCGGCATGGCCGTTTCGATTTTTTTAAATTTCTTTTAGTTATGTTTAAATTTATTTATATTTGTTTATGTTATTTAGTTTTGTATTTATAAATTTTTATTTATTTATGTTATTTTATTTTTTATTTATAATACATGCAACCCTATGTTAGTTGTTTAACTTGTTTAGTTAATAATTGTTTGTTTAATTTAATTATGAATTATGAATTAATATGAATGTAATTGTATAATAAAGTCTTTAATGTAATAAAAAATTCACTTGTTCATCGTTCAACAAGACTTTATAGAGAAATATTTAGTTGAAGTTTGAAAAAACAAAAAATACAAGTTAGCTTCCCTATCTTTCCATTGAAAATCAAATACATAACAATGGAGAAATAATCAGATACAAGAAGAAGCAAGTGATGATAATTAGCAAGTGTAAGAAAAAGATTGTATAAGATAGGTTGATTGGTTGAATAAAGAAAGAGAAAAATAGTACACTGTGATAAAAAAGAATTTTTTTTGTCCATATCATAAGCTTAAGAAGGGCTTAAGATAGCAAATTACTGAATCATTTAGTGCTTTCCTAATCTTTAGCTAAAACCAGGTTATTTTTGGTATCAAAAGGTAAAATCCTTTGCTCACAAGGCCTTCATCAGACGATCCGACGTCCAGGTGGAAGATGTAAATCATAATGATTCAGCGGCTCTACAGACTGGATGCCAGGCACTGGTGCGCACAAGGAACCACCATACATTGAAAAGGTTAAAATTTCATTACCGCTGCCAGCACTTAAACCTTAGACATTGGTACCAACTCTGCAGTCCCGAAACCAAGTGAGCTACGCCCATACGCTCTAAAACCAAGTTATTCTTGATTTAAAATTCGATGAAGTGTGTTTTAATGGTTTTTATTTATAAAGTATGTTTTACTGTTGGTTCTCTTAAAATTTTTGTTATGTATTATGCATTTATATGCATCTTCCATTAAACATTTGGTTTTCTAACGTGGCCCTTTCTGACGTGCAGGCCTTCCCTTGAATTTTGAATCATTTGAATCGGAAATATTAAAAAATTATATTTATCAAAAAAATTGTTGCGGAAATTATTTTAATTATGTTATAATTTTTATTTTAAAGTTATATATTATTTTATATATTTTTTATTTAACAAGAAAAAAAATAACATACAGTACAGGTACACCAAGACTCTATTTGAAACTTGAGAGGGTCGGATCTGATTCCATGAATTTTATATTCAAAGTATCTGAGTCTGGTTTTAGTCTGATACAAAGAATATCTTACCGGTTTGAATCCTAAATAAAATCCTTTTGTATTAAATTAATATAAGATCCCATTTCAGGGGAAAAAAAAAGTTCCATCAAATATGGTGAGTGGATCTTTTTTTATCCAACAAACCCCATTCCTCCACTGGCCATTATAATAATTTGCCATCTTCACTGTGTTGTTGGGTAGGCCCTCTAGGTTCGGCCAACAATGTCTTTCTTTCAGCAAAGCGATTTTTTTTCTTTTTCTTTTTTAAAAAAATAAAAATATCCATTCTTATAAGTCCTTTGAGAGTTTAGGCCCCTCTCACTCCCTCCCCATTTAATTAACAGAGGTCCAAATTCCCAACAAAACAAACTTCTTCTCCATAAACAAAATGGGTTCTGCAAATCCAGACAATAAAAATTCGATGACCAAGGAAGAAGAAGAGGCATGTTTATCCGCCATGCGTCTAGCTAGTGCATCAGTATTACCTATGGTTCTCAAATCGGCCATTGAACTTGATCTTTTGGAACTAATTAAGAAATCTGGACCTGGTGCTTATGTATCTCCATCGGAATTGGCTGCCCAATTACCCACTCAGAACCCAGATGCCCCTGTTATGCTCGATAGAATCCTCCGCCTATTGGCTAGCTATTCCGTCCTTAATTGTACTCTTAAGGATCTTCCAGACGGTGGCATTGAGAGGCTTTACAGTTTGGCACCCGTTTGTAAGTTTTTGACCAAAAACGAAGATGGTGTTTCTATGGCGGCCCTATTGCTAATGAATCAAGATAAGGTCCTCATGGAAAGCTGGTAAGATTCTCAAATTATCCTTCCACCATAATCGCGGTTTTTTACTTTTGGGACTCGGCAGTGTTCCCATTATCAGTGACTGTTCAATCATTCTTGTCGCTTTCTCTCGTCATTTTCTTGGTAGATTAGATTCCTGCTCAAGTACGTAAACCAATTTCCGATCCAAGCCATTTCTGGAATTCAATTCTTTAGCTAAACATATCTGTAGCTAATTCAATTTAAAGATGGTTTCTATTAATATATATATATATGTATATATATTTGTCATAACTCATAGTAATATCTATGTTTCTAAGTACTCTACTTAATTTACCTAAAACAAAGAGTACTCTATTTAATTTTTCTAAAAAAAGGAATGATGATCATATAGGAGTTAGAAATTATTATACGTATGTAGTTTCATGGTGAAACAAAATTCAAATATACTCATTTATTATATGGAGGAAACTAAATGAAGATAAAGTTTTTTAGATTTGTAAAAATAAGATAGGTTTGAGTTGTTTTAATTTTGTATGAAAAAAGTTAGTTTAAATTCTGAATACAAATATAAGTGTTGAATTAATTCATAAGAAGTGATTATGTTTTAAAAAATTATAAATTATATACTACTTGTTTATAAAAAAATATATTGATAAAAATTATTATAAAAGTCTCATGATTAGACAAAAAAATGTATCATTTATGAATTTAGATTAGAAATAAAAATTTAAATTCTTTTGTTTTTTTATTAGACCAACATATATATTATACTCTCTATTACATAAAATTTACCTTTTATAAAAATTAAGAAAAAAATATTATTGTTATTCTTATTTTTAATTCAAATGTACTCATGTCAAAGTTGAATTAGGAGGACTTTTTCATATAAAATTTAATGATTACTATTAAGCTTATATTAAATAATTAAATACTTTATAAAAATTATTAGTAAATATATTTAAAAAATTGAGTACTTAATAATATTTATTTTCAGTAAAAAAATAATTTATATTATTAAATACATTTAATTTTATAAATTTATATTAATTTTAAACACTAATTCGAATTATCATTCCGGAACGACCGTGGATTTTGCTCCAAATAATAGTTTGTGGTATTTGTTTGTTTTCTTTTTGGTATTGGGACACGTGGGACCATTGAATAGTGATGCTGTCATGGATCGGCTCGGATCGTCTTTATGTACAATCTAGAGCTCCTGGGCCGTCATCGTCATGGTCATTGGTGGTAGAAGTTAAAAAGAGGAGGGAGTCAATAAATAATAATTTAAAAATTTATAAGAATAGAGCAAAAAAAAATTTTTTTTCCTGTTAAATATTTCTCTTTAACTGAATTCTCTCTAAACTCAAAATTCAAATCTTTCATATTCAATACAAATTAAAAGTAGATACGGATGATTTTGAAAATTTTTTACAAGAAAATATCAATTTTGTGATAAAAAACCCAAAAAATTATATTTTTCTTAACTGTCTGAGTTTCTCCAAGATTGGCGAAATTGATGAGCGAAACTAAAAAAAGAACTTTCATGTAAGAAATTTGAACATGTAACCTTACAAAAAGTAACATAAAAGACTTACTAAAATTTCAGCATAAAACCTTATATGAATTTACAAATATCTAAAATTATATGTATTTTGTTCATGTTGATTACAAAAGAAAGAATTTGTGTAGATATTTGGAAAACTTGAAATATGAATAACTGTGCGATTGGAGGTCTGTTTAATGCGTATGACTACTCGTTTTGATAGTTCTCGTAAAGATAAACTCAATGACATCGCCTAAAAAGTGACCCGAACGTGTTTCAGGACAAAAAATATGTCCCGTAAAGTCAAAAACTTTGACGGGTATAACTTTATGCTGGAAGTCTAATTGAGGCGATTTTTGTGGGCATTTCGGGTATTTTTTCGAGATTTACACGATGGAAACTGCCTAAGTTTCTGTGTCATGTGTTCAATCTCTTACATGAAGTTTTTTTTTTAATTCTCTAAGATTTTCGCCCAACCTGACGAAATTTGTTAGACAATTTCGTCCAAGTGAGCGAAAATCTTAGAGAATTTTGCCCATCAAGGAGAACTTCAGAAATTTGAGAAAAATGTAGCTTTTGGGGTTTTTTTAATCACAAAATTGATATTTTCTTGCAAAAAAAATCTTAAAATTTATCCGTATTTATTTTTCATTTGTGTTAAATGTGAAAGATTTAAGTTTTGAGTTTAGAGAGAATACATTTAGAAAGAAATTTTGACGGGAAAAAATGAACTTTTTCACACTATTCTTATAGATTCTTGAATTATGTTTATCGGTCCCATTTTACCCTTCTTCACCTACACTACCACTATGCATTTGACTTTGCAAAATTCATCTAGGCCCTTAACAGCCGAAGCAAATTACTTCAATTGGACTAATATTATTTTCCATAAAATAAAAGAATAATAAAACAAGAGAAATTACTGGGTCAGAATTGGAAACGTGTTCTTATATTTAATATAATTACCTGGGGTCTAAATAAAATTTTAAATTAAACAGGTACCACTTAAAAGATGCAGTTCTTGAAGGAGGAATTCCATTTAACAAGGCTTATGGAATGACTGCATTTGAGTACCATGGCAAAGATCCAAGATTCAACAAGGTTTTTAACCAAGGAATGTCTAATCACTCAACAATCATCATGAAGAAGATTCTAGAAATTTACCAAGGATTCCAAGGTCTCAAAACTGTGGTTGATGTTGGTGGTGGAACAGGGGCTACCCTTAATATGATCGTCTCCAAATATCCCTCAATTAAGGGCATCAACTTCGATTTGCCCCACGTTATTGAAGATGCCCCATCTTATCCAGGCGTCGACCACGTTGGAGGAGACATGTTTGTCAGCGTCCCTAAAGGGGATGCCATTTTCATGAAGGTTCACTCTAACTACTTCACCTCTCTTTCTTTACTCTTTTATTCATTTTTTCCCGTCTTCAGTTTATTCCAAATTATAATTTTTGGCATTTTAAGAACTACTTTTAATAAGCTACCATCTTGGCTCAAGTAGTAAATTTATACGAAGAAAATTTTAGTGAAATGACCAAGTGATTCTTTGAAATTTAGTCCTAGGCATGATTTGATTCTTAATTTTTTTTTTCAATTTACGATAATTTAATAAAATTATTTTTCTCTTAAATGTTTAATTTCTATAAAAAAAATCACACGAAAATACTCATATACACTAATATAAAGAATAAAATAATTACTATAAGTTATTTTTTTCAAAAAAAGCACATGTGAAGTGCGATTCTTAGACAAGAAACAACTTTTTTATTATTTTCTAAATCAGGTCATATGTATGATTCATTTGTCAGGCATGACTTGCGGTGAATATTTTGAATTTTGTGTATAGAAGTTGAGTATTTGACTACAAAATGATTATATTGAATTACTTTAAATTGTTTAGGAACCATAACCAGAAAAATAAATTTTGAAGATTGAATCATGTCACACTAAGGATTACATAGACTATATTTAAAAAAAATACTATTTAATTTTTAAATGTTTGGAGAGGCTGGCCTCCCTTCCCCTTTGTTCCGCCTTTGCTCTGATATTTGGTTGTTTCTTTTATAGAATATCTGATAGTATAAATGGGTTCTTTCTTTCTTGCAGTGGATTTGTCACGACTGGAGCGACGCACACTGCCTGAAGTTTTTGAAGAATTGCCACGAAGCACTCCCTGAAAATGGGAAGGTGATACTTGCTGAATGTCTTCTACCAGAGGCCCCAGACTCAACACTTTCAACTCAAAACACTGTTCATGTCGATGTTATAATGTTAGCACATAACCCTGGTGGCAAAGAAAGGACTGAAAAAGAATTTGAGGCATTAGCTAAGGGTGCTGGTTTCAGAGGCTTCATCAAAGTTTGCTGTGCTTACAACAGTTGGATTATGGAATTGCTCAAATAATTCTCTTCTTCTTTTTTTTTAACTGATAATATAATATGTATGTACCAGTACCTATTATAATTGCACACAACACTACCTGTCTTTTTTTTACTTGGGGATTTTGAGATTTTTTCTAAGTTGAAATCAATCTCTTTATATAGTGTTTGAACTTTTGAAATCATCATATCATATTATACATAATAATAATAAAAGTTTTCTCCATTTTTCAATATTGGGGCCTTTTTCTGTTTCCATTCAAGAAATTGTACCATGGTTTTTTAGAGGTTTTTTCATTTTTATTGGCCAAAAGAAGAAAAAAAATCAGCAGCAGATATAGGAGTTGATGGGAGTGCATACTCAACGTGGATTAGGTGAGGGTTAATCTCATCCGACAAGAGTGGATTGTGATTCTATCATGATTAAATCTGTAACATTGGATCCAAAGATGGTTTTATTCTCTTTTTTTTTTAACAAATAATTCACTTTAGAAAATTTTGATATTTTCCAACACATAATAATAACAGACTTCATATTTTTTTATAGACTGATCATCTATAAACAATGTCATCTATAATACTAGTTATAATATCTTATAAAGAAAGTATTACACATATCATTATAAAAATCCGAACCATCTATTTATTATGATGTCGAAAATTCATAAACAAATTCACTTACCCTCGATATATGAATAAGAAAATACATGATTACATAGTTAAATTGCCTTGACAAAAGAAACTAACCTTACGTCCTAAACATAGATGACAAAGATATGAGTCACACATGACCCATGAAGAATAAAAATACTAACAAAATTTGACTCAGTCCAAAGAATGGTTAAATTTATTTTATTTGTTGGATAAATACCCACAATATTGAGCTGATTAATTATTTATGTCTTATGATGAATATACAATCTCTCTCTCTCTCTTCTTTGGTTGGACCACTATAAAAGGTCCTTATGTTTTTATCCTAATTTTTCAATCTCTCCTCGCTTTCTCCCTTCTCTCTTGTGGCCGCTGCCTATAGCCTTCTTCTGCCATCTTCACTTTAGCTTCTTCGATGTTCTCCATTTTTTAACTTCGCCAGCTATTTTGGCTTAGCTGGTTCTTAAGAACTATTGAAGCTCTAGTAATTTCTTTAAGAGATTATTTGGAGGGTGCCTTTTGGACTTGTTGAGGACTAATTCTCTAAGGAATTTTTGTTTTTCATATTGTGTTCTTCGCTTTCTACTAACTATTTACTTCTTTTTGAAGATCTTAAATTTCTTATTTATTATCTCGAATTTATTCCGATTTTTGTAATAGATGATAGGTTAATCTTTTGTTTATCTTCAATATTGGTTATAATCGTAATTAGTGTTCGTAGTTTCGTCACCTAATAGTAGTATCAGAGCCTTTGGTTTTCTCTCAATCAATCTTTGAGTTCAGATCTTTGAACTTCGGCGAGAACCGTGAGTTTCGCATCATGGAAGTCTTCTAAGATCGCATCTTTATTTTTTGTTCAAAATATATATTTTTTGATTTTGTGGTTTTTTTTTTTTTTTGCCACTTGATTTTCAAAACCAAAACCGAGCTTGGCAAGAATCCTATTGAGATTCTTTATAACTGTGTCTCGGTATTTTTCTGCTTTAAAAACGAATTTCATGGTATAATTTCTAGTTTCTGTTCATTTTTATTTTTTTTATTTTCTGTATCTATTTTTTATCTGTCTTTATTTCTGCGTTTCTTTTATTTATGTCCGTTTTTTATCTTTTTCTGCAAAATTTTTTTGGCTTTACTATTTTCTGCCCATTATTTTTCTGTTATTTTTTGTTGTTCGGAATTTTGTTGAGGGGCTTATAATATGCTTATATTTATTCTACTGTAATCTGTTATTGGTCGGCTTGCCACCACATTTTATTTTTGAAATTCCAGTCATTGTTCTGTTGGTCGGCTTGCGGCCACTTGCTTGGAAATTTATGATTATTATTACTATTGTTCGATTGGTTGGCTTATCACCACTTATCTGTAATTTTGTGTTGTTATTCTATTGGCATTTTTTCTGCTTTAAGCACTTTAATTTTGGCTTGCCGTCATATTTGCAATTTTTGTATTTTTTGCTTGCCGTCAATTATTGCCTATTCTCTATTTTTCTTTTGTTCTTCATATTTTCGTTTCCATCTACTCTTTGTGGTTCCAATGGCCACTCTAGATTGGAAACCGATAAATATGATGGTAAAAGCGATTTTAGTATCTGGAGAATAAAAATGAGCGTCGTTGTAGTACAAAATAAACTTTTACCTGCTATTTCAAAACCCAAGGATTATCCTTAATCATGGAAGGATGAAATTTTAAAAGAAAAACTTGATTCTGCAAAAAACACAATTGTTTTACATTTACAAAGATAGTGTCATAAAAGAAATTAGAGGTTTAAAAACTGCTCGAGATATTTGGCTCAAAATTGAAAACATATTTTTGAAACATTATTTCAAACAAGATTTATTTAAAAGAACAGTTATTCGGTTTTAAAATGACACCTTCAAAATCTCTTGAAAATAACTTAAATGATTTAAACAAAATTGTACAAGATTTGCAAGATGGAGGTGATGATATTTCTGAAAAAAATGTATGTTGCTATTATTCTTTTAAATTTATTGCCTAGTCTTTTAATGTCAAAACTGCAATTAAATATGGTTATCAAAAGCTTGTTCTTTCTTATGTGAAATATGCTCTTAGGACTAGAAATCTAGACCTTAAGAAAGATAATAAAACTAATGGTGAAAATCTTTATGTTAGGGGCAGACCCGAGAAAAAGGAATTTTTCTATCATAAAGATAGGTCTAAAAGTAGGGGCAGGTCTAAGTCTAAAGGACCAAAAGATATAGTCAAAAGTAAAGCAAAATATTTTTACTTTAATAAAGAAGGACATGTAAAAAGTAAATATTTTAAAAGAATTCGTGATGAGAAAAATAGAAAAAGAGGGAATTTAAAAGATAACGTGAGTGAAAACAAACTTCTTGAGGCTGATTATAATGGCAGCTTTATGTAATTCAGAAGTTTTGTGTATTTCTCACTCCTCTTTTGTATCTGATGATTGGATCCTTAATTCCAGTTGTTCTTATCACATGTGTCCTAACAAGAACTGTTTTTCAGATTTAAAATCTGTAAAAAGTGATAAAGTTTTCATGGGAAACAATAAAGTCTGTCCAATTAAAGGAATAAGATTTGTTTCTATTAAGATGTTTGGTGGTGTTATTAGAACACTTTCCAATGTTAGGTATGTTCCAGGTCTTAGGAGAAACCTTGTTTCCCTTGGCACTCTTAATGACATTGGTTATATACATAAATCAAGAAACACACATTTTTCTGTTTGCAAAGGTTCCTTAGTTATTAAAGAAGTTAAGAAATCTAACATTTACTCTTTAATTGGTGAAACTGTTTTTGAACCCGCTGCTTTAGCATCTAATCATGATGATAGCATGTTATGACATAAATGAATCGGTCATATAACTGAAAAAAGTTTATAATATCTTAGTAAATAAAACCTTCTTGATGGATGTAAAATTCATTTACTTGATTTTGTGATCACTGTGTTTTGGGAAAGCAGTATAAATTAAGTTTTTGTTGGCACACACAAATGTACTGCTATTTTGGATTGTGTGCATTGTGATTTGTGGGATACTCAAAAGGTACCGATATATGATAGAAATGTTTATTTTCTATTTATTGTGGATGATTTTTCAAGGCATGTATGTTTTCTTGTTAAAAACTAAAGATCAAACTTTTGAAAAATTTATTGAATGGAAAACCTTGGTTGAAAAACAAACTGATAAGAAATTAAAGTTTTTAAGAACTGACAACGGACTTGAGTTTTGCAATAAAAACTTAGATGATTTATGTTTTAAATGTGGTATAACAAGACATAAAACTGTTAGGTATAATTCTTAGCAAAATGGTATTGCTGAAAGGATGAATAGGACAATTATGGATAAAGTTAGATGTCTCATGTTGTCTTTTGGTATACCTAAATCATTTTGGGGTGAAGCTGTTAGTACAGTTGTCTATTTAATTAATCAGTCCCCTTCGACTGCCACAAATTTTAAAACTCCGATGGAGATATAGTTTGGTACACCACCAACCTTGTCTCATCCTAGAGTCTTAGGTTGTGCCAATTTTGCTTACCAATGAGAAGGTAAACTTGACCCTAAGTATAAAAAATGTGTCTTTCTTGCTTATCTCAATGGTGTTAAAGGTACAAAGTCTAGCTGAGAAATGAACTAGGGCTGATGATAGTAATTAGTCAGGACGTAGTTTTTAATGAATCTGACATACCTTGTCTTAAGGACGAAACTGTTCCCACTATTACTACTGATCAACCCTTAGTTAGGAAAGTCCCAAATGAGGTGGAGGACACTCCTAGGATTGTTTCTAACCTAGAACCTGAGAATGTACTTATAAGTTCAGATCATATATTTGAAAAATAGTATTAAGCTTGAGTAAAAATATTCTAACAATGATGATAATACTGTTGAAGCCCAATCTAAGGCTTTAAGTGACTATCAGTTAGTTAGAGATAGGGATAAAAGAATCTCTGAGAAAACTGTTAGATATGGCTATTCTTAGTATTTATTATGCTTTAGCTGTTGCATCTTTTATTGAAGAAAAAGAATCTATGTATTTTAATAAGGATCTTAGGTGTTCTAATTCTGAATTGTGGATGCATGCTAGGAATGGTGAAATCTCATCTTTGCATAAAAACAAAACATGGATTTTATTCCTAAACCAAAGCAAAAATTAATTGATTGCAAATATAGTTTCAAAATTAAAGAATCAGATTACGAAAATGAACTGCCTAGATTCAAAGTTAGGTTAGTTGCAAAGGTTTTTCTAAAAAAGAAGGCATTGATTTTAATGAAATATTTTCTCCCGATGTCAAATATAGGACAGTTAGGACATGCTTTCTATTGTTGCTTTCTTTGATCTTGAGTTAGAACAACTTGATGTTAAAACTAGTTTCTAGTGTGCAGATCTTGATGAAACAATTTTTATGAAACAACCTCCTGGTTTTGAGGTTAAAGTCAAAGAAAATTAAGTCTGTTTACTCAAAAAGTCTCTTTATAGACTTAAACAGTCCCCGAGACAATGATTGAGGTTTCAGACCTTTGTACAAAAATCTAGTTTTAAAAGAAGTTGTTATGATAATTGTTTGTACTATTGTGGAAATTCTATTGTTGATGTTGTGTATCTCTTACTGTATATTGATGATATGTTGATTGCATGCGAATAGAAAGACAAACTGATTAGACTAAAAACTCTTTTAAAAGCATAATTTGATATGAAAGGTCTAGGCACTGCATCTAGAATCTTAGGAATGTACATTTTGAGAAATCAAGAAAAATCACTCTTTAACTATTTTTCAAAAGCCATTCTTAAAGAAAATTGTTTCAAAGTTCTCTATGGACTCTTGCAAATCTGTTTATACCCCTTTAGCTAGTCATTTTCAGTTATCTTCTAAATGCTGTCCGAAAATTGATTTTGAAAAGAAAGAAATAGCTAATTTCCCTTATAAAATGGCAATTAGGTTAATCATGTATTTAATGATTTCTACACGACCTAACATTGCTTTCTCTATAAATCTTCTTAGTTGTTTTATAGAAAAGGATCATTGGACTGCTTTAAAATAGCTTTTAAGGTATCTTCACAGTACAATTGATAGAGGTTTGAATTTTAAAAAATGGTTAAAATCTTTTGAACTAGTAGGCTATGTAGATTTTGATTTTTGCCGGTGACAAAGATTTTCGAAGATACACAACTGCTTATTTCTTTACAATTGTGGGAAATTGTGTTTCTTGGAAATCTTAGTTATAGCCTGTGGTTGCTTTATCAACCACAGAAGCTAAATATATTGCTGCAACTAAAGCAATTAAAGAAGGAATTTGGATTGAAGAATTTTTATCTGAATTAAATCTTTTACAGTAAAAAAAGCCACCATTTTTACCGATAGTCAAAGCTGTCTACATTTGTGTAAAGATCCTATTTATCATGATCGCACTAAACACATAGATATTAGATATCATTTTATTAGAGAAAAAGTCACCAATGGCATAATAGACATAAAGAATATAAACACAGAAGAAAACTCTGCTGATTTTGGAAAAAAAAACTGTTACTGCTGACAAGTTTGCTCTTTACATGGATTTACTTCAGATTGATTCTGGTTAAGTTTATATTCTATCTCAATATTGTATTCAAAGTGAAGTTTGTTGGATAAATTGCCCACAATATTGGGTTGATTAATTATTTATGCCCTATGATGAATATGCAATCTGGTCTTCAACATGTCCATTTTGCTTGGGCCTATGCTTGTTGGGATGCCTAGTGAGCCAAAATTTCAACCTCCATTCCTCTTTCTCTCCTCCATTTACTCCCTCATTTATCCTCCCCTTTTTTTGACCCTTGGTCTCTTCACCTCTCCTTTTGACCAAACCCCTCGGTTAATCCCCTCCCTCTCTAACCGATGGACTTCTCTCTCTCTCTCTCTCTCTCTCTCTCTCTCTCTCTCTCTTGATTGGACCACTATAAAAGGTCTTTATATTTTTACCCTAATTTTTCAATCTCTCCTCTCTTCCTCCCTTCTCTTTTGTGGCCGTGGCCTATAGCTTTCTTCTACCATCTTTACTTTAGCTTCTTCTGCATGCTCCATTTTTTAAAACTTCGTAGGCTATTTTGGCTTGGCTGGTTCTTGAGAACTATTGAAGTTCTAGTAATTTCTTTCAGAGATTATTTGGAGGGTGTCTTTTAGACCTGTTGATGACCGATTCTCTGAGGGATTTTTGTTCTTCATATGGTGTTCTTCTCTTTCTGCTAATTATTTACTTCTTTTCCAAGATTTTAGGTTTCTTATTTATTATCTTGGATTTATTCGGATTTATGTAATAGATAGGTTAATCTTTTTTTATCTTCAATATTAATTGTAATAATAATTAGTGTTAGCCAGTTTTGTCGCCTAACATTATTAATATATTTTTTTGATACATTGGAAGAGGGAGAATGTGAATCGAACCAATAACTCATGACATGGTAAGAAATACTTCTAACTAACTGAACTATAATCAACTGAACTATTACTTTGTCACTATTATATTAATATATGAACTTTAACCAAATTTTCAACTTAATAATCCAAACTTCACTTTGTCTAAATATCACATCTTAATTTGTGGATTCGGCTTTAGCATATGATTAGATGACTGGCACATTATGGTCAAACTTGTACTAACAGCATCCAAAAAAGTAATTACCACCCTTTATTAACCCTTGGAATTTAAGGGCAGATAGGTCATTTACACTTATGTTTGACCATGTTGTGCTAGTCATCAAACAATAGTTAAGATATAGAGAGAGATGATAAAGAAACCAAATTAAAAAAATTAGGATGATAATTACATTGGGGCAAACTTAATATGATGGCAAATTGATCAAAGTTCAGAGATTATGAGAATATAAAGTTTACCATTAAAATAGATACTACTTTACCACACCCTCCTCATGCACCTCAAGAATGACCGGGCACAAACAGAATGGGAAGATTGAAAGTTGATTGGGGAAAAAATCTTGTCATTTTTTAAAAATTTCTATTATAGACTTGATTCATGTATGAACGATGATATAAAGTCTTTGATCATATTAAACTACATTATCATTATTGATGACCGGACACAACCCGAATGGGAAGATTGAAAGTTGATTGGGGAAAAAATCTTGTCACTTTTTGAAAAATTCTATTATAGACTCGATTCATATATGAACAAAGATATAAAGTCTTTGATCATATTAAACCAAATTATCATTATTGAGAATATCTTGATTAATAGTGATTTTCACAAGTTGAGGTATGATTCATACAAAAATTGATCTTAATATGTCACTAACGTAACTTAATTATATGGTCCAAGAGTTTTATATCTTTACCCCATGAATCGAGTCCATAAACAAAATTTTTCACAAATTTTAGTTCTTGAAAAGTTCCAAACAGTGTTCTTGGTCAAGATTCCTGCTCCAGAATTTACTGTAATACTCTGCATAGGTGAAATCTCTATACACAACTGACGATCCATCATCTGTAAGAGGCTTTGGAGCACTTAAAATAGCTTCATCGCATGGACAGAGGAAGGAAGCTACAGAAAGTCTTGGTTTATCAGCATTAACAACGGCTCTGTGCCATACACTTTTGTACTTGCCATTACTTAAGGCCTACATAAAAGCAAATTCTACTTCGTTAGTATCACTTATTTTTTAAAAAATAAATTAAAAAAACTATAATGCATTTATTTTGAAAGAGAAATTGGAAAAGAGTGAGCAATAGAGAACAAAATGTGATTTAATGCATAAAATATTTATACAAATAGGGGAAGAAAGTTTTCGTGTGTAAAGAATATAGCAAAAAAATGTCATTTATCTTATTATATTTTGTCAATTTGAAGCTAATTTTTTTTTTCATCAGTTATACCACTCAACATTTTACTGGCAATAAAAAAATACTAAAGCGTGAAGCTTTTCTGATATCTTTGAGCAAAGGTTTCACACAAGTTCTACAGAAAAATTATACAAGTAAAATGTGAGTAAACATGAAAAATGTATGCTTCTAAGTATAACAGATCACTGATTCGTAAATTAGACAGTGTTATGCTGCTTTTATTATTTATGAACAGATTATGTGTGTGATATGTGATGATCCTCGTTCAAAGAACACCAGAAACGACTACGTTTTATATTTTTTTGCTACTTGTCAAATGTTGATTGATGTAAGCGACGACGAGAAAAGAATTAGCTTTAAATTTGCAAAACTTAAAAAGATTAATGATTGTTTTTTATTACTTATTGAGTCAATTAATTATATATCAAATTTGTATAAATTAAATCAGTAAAAAATAAACTTTAAATGTGGTATCATGTCAAAACTAAACATTTAAGACTAAATAGACTCATTTTGTTAATTTTATTCCTTATGAAGTGAATTAATTAGGATCCAATTCAGCTGTATAACTTTTCTAATTGAAAAAAATAGAAGCATACCTGTATCTGATCACCAATATTGATGACAAAAGCATGAGGATGTGGTTTAACGGCTAGCCATTTGCCATCCTTGAGAACTTGAAGACCAGAAACGTTCAAGTCTTGAAGTAGGATGGTGAGGGCATTTGGATCGGTATGTCCGGGCAACCCGTAAGTCAATTCGGGTTGGGGACAAGGTGGATAATAATTGACTGCCATATGTTGTCCCTGTTCACCCATCACTTGTTTGAAACAACCTTTGTATAGTCCTAGGCTTTCTGATATAATTTCCTCCACTCTAAAACCAAGTTCCCTTACTTCTTGACAGTAATTGCTGACCGTTTCCCTATAACGTACATATACATAACTACTGTAATTGAAACTTCATTTTCTCAACCATATAAAAATTTTTTGTGACAAACTCCATTATTTATATGTAAACAACGAAACTTTTTCAATTATAATATAGTTTAAAATTTATGTCCTCACTCGTTAATTGAATAATGAGTGAATTTTTCCTAACAATTTAAGTCACCAATCACTTAATTACATCCTTAATCTGATGATGCATTTGAATCGGATTTCTCTTTTTTTTTTTTTTTTTTTCTTTAACATCTTGAAAAGATGTTATTTGAAATCTGAACGAAGAATCTTTAGCCTTCTTTTACTACTGAACTTCCATCACATTTCTCATTGAAGAATAAAAAATAAAAATGATGTACAGAGATACAGTGTATTTGGAAACATGGCTCAATCAAAATTCAATCCAAATAAGAAAGTTCTTCTAGGATTCAATTTATTTTATTTTCTTACAGAAATCCTCTGGGCTTTGTTATTTTACTTATGTACAGAAAATATTCAAAGGCCCAAGTAAGACTTTTATTTAGAAGGGGGTAAAACTAAGACTTGCTCAAAAAAAACAAAAGAGACTCCCCTTAACTAGTACTATAATTGGGCTTAGGTTTTTTTAGAGGCCTCTACACCCGTTATTTTGAGTGTTGCAATGAATTTATTCTGTGTCTTTTTCTTTTTTTAAAAAAATAAAACTAAGCAATGAATTTACTCTGATCTACTATTTTCGATCAAAAATATAAGTTTTTTTTTAATTTTATACACAAATTAAGGATAAAGAAAATAATGCAGGTCAAATTTTTAATTTTATCTTCAATAAATAAGGAAAGAGAAAGAGAAGAAAGAAGATAATAAATGAATTAAGTATGGTAAAATTAGAAAATAGACATAAATATATATTAAAATTTATAAAACAACTTATAATTTTAAACATTTAATTTTGGTTAAAAGAAATACTCCCTTTCTTTGTATATCCACTACCGGTAAATTTCTTAAGTCAATTTTTTTCTTTTTTTATCTGAATAATTTCTTAAGTCAAATCAAATCATATATAAGAAAATGCACTCTAGTATAGAATCGTGATGGGTCCGTTTCCCCTCTAACTACTACACATAAATTAATGTTTGAATATTAGTAAATATTAGAATATATATATGTGCATGCCTATTAGCTATGTCAGAGTAGTAGAAATTTAACTCTGGAATACTGTAGAATATTATCAATACTATAAGATTTCATGTACTAAAAAAAGTATATATAAATACATGTAAAAGATTCTATTTAACTAGTGCTTCATTATAAATTATACAAAATATTGATTTTTCCTGTCATTTTTACGATGTTTTTAATATAATATTTTATTAATAAATTATATTAAAAATATATATTTAAAAAACATTATAAAAAAATGTTATAATTTTTAATATAATATTTTATTAATAAAATAATATTTAAAAAGATATATTTAAAAAAATTATAAAAAAATGTTACAATATTTTTAATATAGTATATTATTAACAAAATATATTAAAAAAGATCTATTTTAAAAAAATTATAAAAAAAATATTACAAATAATGAGTATTAAAACAAAGTTTAAAATTTATTGATGGCTCTTAAAAGAAAATTTTGAAAATAATTTTGGGCTTATTTGAAATAGGTTTTGATTTTAAATAAGTGAGAATTTTTTCATTAAAACTTGAGTACTCCATCATATAAAATTTATCTCTTATTTTATAAAATTTATATAAATAAAATTAGTATATAAAAAATGCATCTCGAGATCTCGTCTGAAGTTTGGACGTATTTGATATGGGTTGAGCTTGGTTCCCAAACATGTACCCTAAAAGCCGCAATCTAGAAGATTGCTGACCCAGCGCCGTATCAGCTTGGTAGACTTGTTATGCCAAGCCACTGCCGGTAGCCGACAGCAAATGCCACAATCAATATAGTGATTATTACAAAAATAAATAAATAAAATGCTGCTTACGTCAACGCGGATTCTAATTTACGTAAGCACCCGAGTCACTTTTGCCCCTAGTGAGCGGTGACGATGGCGTCATTGACCTTACGTCACCAGCTCATCATAACCGGTCGATGAAATGGCAATACTGGAAAATCACATGGTACAGTTTTGGTAATAATTGGCAGCACATGAAGCGCCCCTATAAACATTTCAGTTGGAAAAAATATTTATATGGATTTATTTTAAACTCACCTCAATACATGTAGGGTTGTAAGTGGACAGGTCTTATTTATACCCGTACAAATTTATATTTATTTATAATAGATAAAATTAAAATTTTATATTCGCAAATCTATACTTGTACTCATATAGATTCTATTGAATGAGTTTGGATAGAATATAATAATATCCAGACATGTAAACCTTATAAACATTTCAATGGGATAAATAATTATACGAGTTAATTTTAAAAACACCTCTAGTTAAAGTACTTGTAATGAATTGGAATAGTATACTTAAAATTTTAATGTAATAAATAAGTATTCAAATTAAGATTTTTTAAAAAATAATAGTTTAAAAAATTTTAATTTTGATAATCAAGTACCAAAATTAGGATTATCTAAAAAAATAAAATTGAACCATCATTTT
Source organism: Catharanthus roseus (assembly GCA_028651295.1). Lineage (NCBI taxonomy): Eukaryota > Viridiplantae > Streptophyta > Magnoliopsida > Gentianales > Apocynaceae > Catharanthus > Catharanthus roseus. The sequence goes on along the minus strand of JAPQWS010000104.1, from coordinate 3,888,495 downwards.
AAATACTTGATTGTTAAAATTAATTTTTTCAACCGTTATTTTCTTTGCAAAGCCCTGATTTGAATATTTATTTGGCAAATTAAAATTTTAAATATTCAATTGAAAATTCACTAAAAGTTCATGAATGTTTTTAAGATTAATCCCATAATTATCATATCAGAATCGTCTGTAACATTTTATTTAATATCTCTTATAACATTTCATTTCATAATATATTTTCCTTCCTTAGATTTATCTTTTTCACTTTAGAGCTTAGAATTTATCTTTTATTTGAAAGATTTTTATTAATAAAATATACCCAATTAGGAATCGTAATAATCGGACCTCTCTAAATTGATTCGAATAGTGTATTATATTTCTTGTATTATAACCTTTTTTTGATATATTTTATTTATAAAACTTACCAAATAAATAAAAATAAATTCTAGAAAAAACCTAAAGAAAGACAAATGGTTATGGGTGCTCTAGATTTAGAGCTCAACTCGTATTTGGATTGGAGGAGATGATGTCCAAATGCACCAAAATTAAAAATTGTCTTCTCTTTCTATTTTTGCTAAATAATTAGAAGTAGTCTTGTAATTTTAAATTTTAAAACCCGAGCGGCCCCCTTCCCCGCCCAACTTTGGTTTTTGGTCGGAGTCGCATGTGGCACGTGGATTTAACTATTAGCGGTAAGCCCTGAACTTTTTGTACTTATGAAAGAAGGACCACAAGTTCTTTTTGAACTTTTTTTTTTTTTTTTTTATGGAAATCATTTTTTTCTTTTTGCCTTACTTTATGAAAATTTTTATTGGTACATAATTTAACTCTCATCTCTAATGACATCATACTCTTTTGGAAGCAAAATTTTGGCAAGGATATACCTCATAATTAAAAGCCCAAAACTATGTTGCCGATTTCCATCATTAGGTGGTACAAAAAGTGACTACTATATTGCCTATGAATTGCTTCTTGCTCCATCTTAGGTAAAAGAATATTCCAAAAAGAACTTTTCAATAGCTTTATTTTTTCTCGAGTCACACTTTATGTTACTGTAGATACATTTGTAGGGTCCATTATTATTTATTTTTTGTTTTATATATTATATGTTTTATAATAATAAATATTTATCTTATAATCAACGTGACATTTCGATATAGCGAACGTGTGTCAATTTAGTTCTCACTTCACCATGCAAACCATCACTCATCACTTGAGAGCAAAAGACAAATAGATAATGTGGAAAAAATAGAAGGAAAGAGACTTTGCTGACCATTTTAATATGCAATTAAGGAGTGTAAGTATTTAGAAAAAAATTTTTAAAAAGAATTGAGGAGTGTAAGTAAGTCTTTTACTTACTTGAAAAGAGGAGGATTAGATGGCCATTCCGGAACATATTTATCCAACGGATAGCAATGAAGCCGAAGGTAATCTCTCCAATTGTGGACCGTTTCTTTCTTCACATTAAAACTCGTTGAGAGCCTCATTGTTTTTGAGGGGTCATCTGAATAAAGCTTCAACTTTTCTTCCACGGGCAGATTGAAAAATTCCTTTGCCACATTCTGCATTTTCTCCACCACATCCTTTGGTACCCCATGATTTATTACCTATAGTTAATTAAAAAAAAAAAAAAAAGACCATAAAAAATCAAATGACATACAAATTTGTGCACCACTTATATTCCTCGATGATGCCAAGAATATACATTTCCAGAATTTTATTTTTTCTTTTTGGTAGATTGAGGAGAGCTAATATCTCTTTTGATACATTCTTGAAAATAATTAGATCATTTTTAGTGTGAGTAAAAGGCGTGGTTTGTATTCACGATCTCTAGATTGAAAATAGGTGTTTATCGCTAAACTACAATTATGGATAGTATCATTATAGATTAAACCTAGGTAGAAATAAAAAAGAAATAAACGAACCTGGAAAAAACCATAATCCCGACAGGCATCGCCAACTTGACGAACTATTAAGGTTCTATCTCCGGAGCCCAAGTCAATAACGGGGACGTTTTGGCAGTCAGAAACTTCGGACAGATTAGGTCTTTCCGATTCCGGACGGACATAACTTTCGGGAAGGCGGGTATGACGGACTCCGCTAGATATAACTTTAGTATCCATTAGATGATCAAAAACATTAAAGAAAAAAAAAGACCTTTGGGGAGGTTTTGGGGTTCTAATTAGGAACGGAATTGGTTATCGGCAGATGCAGGAGCGGAGTGGAGTTAAATAAGAAAAGGGGGTGTTGTCGAGGCTTAGGACAGGACACACGGTTTTTTTAGATTTATAGTTGACCTTGAAGTCTACACCAATGGATAAATTACATCTGTTTCTTTTCCCATTTTTTTTCCTTGGTAAGATCCTTTGCACGAAATTTATATATATATATATATATTTCATGTTTCTGTAAAAAACGAAAAAAAGAAAAAAAGAAAAAAAAATCTATGGATGAACCAATATCTACGAGGAGCGCTCTTTGGAGTTTTTTTTTCTATTATTCTTTTTGGCTGAATTTATAGCTTTGGGATTGGTCTGTCTGAAACTGGACACACTTGAGTCCGGAGAGATATGTCTGAATTTATTTTTGGATATGGATGAAGTAAGATCAGGTGATTAGTTCATTTGATCCCAGAAAAAGAAAAAAAAAAAAAAAAGGATGGGGGTTCATAATTATTTCATCTGCCCTTTTTCCTTTTTCAAGGTTTAAGCCCTTCGATAATTAGTGGCTTCGGACCATCAACACGAGAAGGAGAAAAAAAGAGGACGTTTTATTCCGTCTTTTGATTCTCTGAGAAAATGTTTTTTTACAGTTAAAGTTCATTCTTTTTCTTTCTTGGGCCATAGGTTGTTGGTGAAGGGACGGTTGCAGCTAGTTTAAGGAGATACTAGGGAGGCGAAAATTCTAACTTGGAAACAATGATGAAAACATATCTAGATGAACGCCACGTGTGTAATTTACAACCCCATTACTAATTGGTGTAAGGGCAATAATACGTAGAGTGGTAAATTCGCGATTTTTTTTTTTGGATTCGCGACTTTCAACTACTACTTCTTCTTCTTTTTTTTAAAAAAAAAATTGAAATAGTTTTTAACCTTTTAATGCTTTTTTTGGAGCAATTATTAACTTTATTTAAAAACTAATAAAAAATGTAGGTGAAAATTAGATATGCACAATAAATATCACATCTAATATATAAGGAAAAGGTTGTAGGAGATAAAAATTTGTCTTGCATTTTACTAATAAAAAAAAAATTTTGTAAGGAGAGGTGACGTGAAAAAGTTTTGGAAAAGAGTCAAGAACAGGGAAAGAGTTATCAAAAAAGCACAAAGGAAGAGGAAACCATCAAGATATTAAAAGGTAAAAAATTTAATATTATGGTGAAATAATATTTTATATGTAATTTTTTTTTAACATATAATAAAAATGAAAATTTTATATATATTTGAAATTCGTATATAATAATGACATAAAAAAATGAAGTGTATATAAATTCACTTATAACTAGATCTTTGTATGGAATAATAATGGAAATGAAATTTTTTTATAGAAATTCTCTTATAACTAAAAATAATTTAATAGTATTAAAATAAATATTTATTTGTTGAAAAAATAGTAGTGAAAAAGTAGTTTCATAGAAATATTTTCATTTTGTTTGAAAATAAAGTAGATAAAAGTTAAATAGACTATAAATTAGCTAAAGATTATGCATACAGAATAACGCTATAACTAAGTCAAAAAACGTATGTGTCTCTACTTTTCTGCATGTTAAAAAGCATAACACATAATAAATATGGAATATAAGTGTCATGATTTAGATGTTTCACATATAGATAATTATTACGTTTAATTGGTGTATTTACGTTTAATAAATAGTTTTAAGGCATATTTGTTGATGAAGAATTTTTATTATAATAATATGTAGAATAAGAGAAACATAAAACCTAAAACACATAAAAATATGTAAAACGCATAAGTATCTAGAGGTGCATGCGTTTTAACTTACTATATGTATTTTAGTTTTCTTGTACATTATAGCATATAATACATGTATTTTATGAATAATATGTTAATAGTTTGATGTTAATTGAATGGCTGGACAGTGTGAATATGAGTATTTAAGAAGTAGTAGGAAGGGTAGGGAGGGAGGTGGTATATGAGGATTTCTATGACCCGTTTGATGAAATAATGGAAGATTATGAAGATGGTGAAGAAGGTGATGTAATAGAAGATTATGAAGATGGTGAAGAATTTGATGGTGATGCTAGAGACAATGTTGATGTTGTGGATGCAAATGAAAATGGATTAAATTTGAAAGATCCAAACTCTGATGATATTACTGTTGAGGACGCGTTGAAGATGACATTTGATACTGTGGATGGTGCAGACGCATTCTATAATATATATAGTTGGTGTTTAGGGTTCTCGGTTCGTAGGGGAAATTGTAGAATAGACGAGCACGGTATAACAAGGTATAGAAAATGGATGCGCAACAAAGTTGGTTTAAGGATATAAAGTACTTAAAGAACGATTACAGACATCAGGGTCAAAAGAAAGTTACATGTTGTAATTGTAAGCGGTATTCAAAATTGGCTGTGATCGTAATTTTGAAAAGTACATAGTCAGGAAATTTGTGGAGAACACAATCATTCACTTTCTTCTCAAGACCAAGTGCAATTTCTGAGATCACATAAAAATGTGACAGAGGGAGAAATTGTGCAAGGACAATGCAAGGATTAGGTATCAAGACAAGTCAGATAATGAAGATGTTTGTTTTATAGTCTGGAGGTTACGAGAATGTTAATTTCACAGCCAAGGACCTGTACAACTAGTTGGACATTAGAAGGAGAGAAGAAATTGTTGACCGAGATGCACCGAGCGCCATTTGATACCTAGCAGTGAAGCAAGACAGGGATCTATTGTTCTTTCACGGATATGATTTGGACGATGAAGGTAAAATGAGAAGTTTTTTTGGGTCGATTCACAAAGCAGGATTGATTATGAGAAATTTGGAGATGTCTTGATATTCAACACGACATATCGAAGAAACATGTACAGGAAGCCATTGGTAGTAGTGGCAGGAATCAATAATCATTTTATGACATACATATTCGCTTGCGCCATTTTGTCTGATGAAACTATTAAGACACACAAATGGGTGTTGGACATATTCTTGGACGCTATTTGGAGTAAGACGCCATGTTATGAGTGACAGATAGAGACAACACAATGGGGAAGGGTATAAAAAAGAAGCTTCCTGGAGCTGCGCACAGACTGTGTAGTTTGCATTGCATAGAAATTCTAAGAGCAATATATATTGCAAGGAATTCAAAACGTGATTTCTGAGGTGCATGGCCATGAAGACCAACACGGATGAGTTTGAGGATAAATGGGACACAATGATTCAGTCTTTAGGATTAGAAGATAACAGATGGGTTAAATGGGCTTATGGATGCAGGGATCATTGGGCAGAGTGTTATTTAAGAGGGCATTTCTTTGGCGGTGTACAAGCTAGTTAGAGGTGCGAGAGAATGCATGCATTTTTGTACGGCTACTTGAACAAGAAGTTGAGGTTTGTTCAAGTTTTCTAGATCTTTTGAGCAAGCTATCGATCATTGGAGAAGAACGAGTACCGAGGAAATTGTAAAACCTGACACCACATCAGTTGTTCCTACCACGAATATTGTGTCTCTTGAAGTGGACGTTGCAGATGTATACACTAGAAATGTGTTCTTTATGGTATGCTAGTAGTTGTAGAGACAAGGGTTGTATTATGAGGTTGACAAGGTAGATATTGGTGGATTTGTTTTGAAATATTACCTTTCAAAGTATAACAAACCACATAGGACTTGGGCCATCGAGTGCGACCGGAATTCTGAAATGTATAATTGTTGTTATATGAAATTGGAATCAAAGGGATTCCTTGTTGCCACATTTTGAGGATGCTTGTTTTCTAGCACTAGAATAGAATTCCCGAGGCTTGTTCATACAAGCGAAGGTCCAGGAAAGCATGTGAATTAAGCGAAAAACAAAGTTGCTCACCAAACATACCTTCAAAGGTAACCCAAAGAGCAAGGTTCAAAATGCTGACCGATCTATGCCAACTGATATGCTACTATGCTTCATTCAACAAAGAAGGGGTCTAGACATGTTCAGATAATAGAGCAAGAAACTTAACATTTAAAGTCATTTTGGCTATATAAAAGCGGGGCAATAGGATAAGGTAAGTCAAATGCCTATTCTCTGGTGCTGCGATTGGAGATCTAGTGAAATGCTGACATAAGGGCGACAAGACAGTGGTGAAATCATCCTCTAAGCAAAAAAAAAATCTAGTTAAATGCAGCATATGCAGGTAAATATTTTTCCAAAATATGAAAATATCTATTGATTTGTATTTATGTGTACATTTATTTACAAATAAATGCAATTTTACAGGTCCATTGATCACAATAAAAAGGAAGCGTCCTAATGCCTTTCAAGATGAAGGAATGCAAGATCCGTTTAATGTTAACTATCATGAAGATGCCTTTCATTTTGATTTGAATGAGCTACCGAACAAGCATGATGAGTAACTTTTTATTAGCATTACAAACTATTAGCTTTGAAGCTGTTGTAATTTTGATATTAAAAATTATAAACTTCATCAATATTTTAAGAAAATGACGATGACAAATTAATTTAAAAAACGAAGATAAATAACACTTATTAATTCTTGTAGTATGTTGGATTAAAATAGTTTGACAACAAAGTGAGTGATTAGTCGATGAAATACCAAGTGGTACAATAGAATAGTTGGACGAAAAAATAGTGTATTAGCTGACAAAATGGATAGAGGAAACGGGCGGCAAAATGAAATTGCGAAATGAATGCCAAAAAAAATTAAATTTGAACGTAGTAGGATTTACTTTCCCAAAACTTGAGTCATTTAAAAGATGAAATTTCCTATCCTCTGCTCTTCATTTTTTTTTTTTTTTGGAGGAGAATTTGAAGACTTTACAGCTTGTTATCCCTTCTGGGTTTTTACACTTTTTCTTTGTCTCTTCACTTCCAGTGGAATTTAGGGTTAATGTAGCCTTTTGCTACGTAAAGAGATAAGGTATTATAAGTGATTGTAAAATTTTTAAATTTTTCCTGATTTGTAAATGGAAGTTTTTGACTTAGTTACAAACTGTTGTGTTTTTATTTTCTGTACTTACATGTTGAATGATTCTCTGTTTTACAGATTTTCATATTTGAAGGAGATATAGGGTGAAACAAATCCATCTATGAAGAATAAGGTTCAATCGGGACTGTTCTTACTGACATAATCATTTATTTGTAGCTTGTATTTTGGTTTGAAAGATTGCAAACTTTTAAGAGTAGAGGAACCTAAAATTGAAGGTTTTCTAATGTCTTCTTCCTCGGCTTCAAGCTCAATTAGCCAATGTCAACGGCGAAATTGTTACTGTGGGAAGGCTGCAAAAATTCGAACATCTTGGACAAAAGAGAACTCAGATAGGATGTTAATGGGTTGTGAACAATTTTGGGCAAGAATTTTTTATGTATTCTCTTCTCAAATTTGAATTATTCTGAAGTTTTGGTTGTTTGAAAACCAAATGTTTGTTGGTTTGAAACATGAAAGGCTAGAATTTCTAGGGTTAAATTGTCTGGCAAATGTCTAAAATTGATGGGGTTTATAGTACTCTAAATTTATTTGGTTAGCTGTTTGGGTTTATGGTATTCTAAATTTGGGATTTCTTAACCATGAATGCTTTGAGCTTGATATTAGGTTTGGTAGATTGAGATTATTTATTTTAGAATGAGTTTTGTGTTTCATACCATTCAAATCTAACTATCCGATGATTGTAGGTCGAAAGATGTAGCTTTTTTGAGTGGGTGGGAGATGTTTTATGCAATAGGTCTAAGAAAATAATATCTGGTTTTCTAAAGCGGTTAGATGAGAAGGAAGAGGAATTAAGGAAGAATGAAGGGGAATTAAATGGGAAGGAAGGGGAACTAAGGAAGACCTATGCTGCATTGAAGAAAATGACTATTGTTGCTACAATTTCTTTCGTTGTTGGTGTAATTTGTGTTATAATTTAGTTCCTTAGTCATCCATTTATATTTCCTTAGTGTCTTAGTTTTTGGGAATATGACTGTTGTTGCTACTATTCCGTTGTTGCTGGTGTAATTAGTTCTCTAGTGATAATCGTCAACTATGGACTGAAGTTAGTCGACCATCATATTGTCCTTTTACATTAATTCAGTATTTTTTATCTTTAAGGCATGTGACCACAACTGGAAACAAATTACTTGAATATAGGCCTGTGAATATGAAGGAACAATTTCATGCCTAATCGTCCAAATATTGTTTAAAGAACACTTGAATAAAACTTGGACATAAAATCCTGTCATTGAATTTACAACCAAAAAAATTCCAATACTTAATTGTTCCCTATATCCCAAAATCGAACTATAAAAACATGAGAAACATAAGACACATAGATGAGTAATACTTTGACTTAAACAAAGTTGACTATTCTCTAAACATTCACAGTCTAAAGAGAAAATGCCAAAGGGTTTAGTTATTCTCTTCCTTCAGCCTCTTTTTCAAACTCAGGCACCTCGACTAAGTGACCACCCTCCGTCGGCCAAATCCTGACCCCTGCTTATCATCAGCCTTTTTTTCACCATTAGCTTGGTCGACTAAGTCGTCACCCACTTTATTGACAACCTAAGCTCCATCTTTCTTTAGCATCCAAAATATTTTTTTTAATGTCCTCTCTTATATTCTTAATTTGGATCTGCTATCTCTTGATCTTTTCACTCAAATGTTTGCATTCCTTCTCCAAGTCTTTCTCCCTGTCATCCACTCTTTTTCTCTCAACTTATTCGCATGAAAAATTCTTTCACAAGATGTCCTTTTTTAAAAAAAATTGACTTGTTTTACCATTCATACTTCGAATAATTACCATTCATACTTCACATAATTCCACTCGAAAGTTAACACACTTTGTTAAAGAAATTTCTTATACTTCAGTACAACTAAGGCACTTTCAACATTGTTTCATTAAAAATTAAAATACATGACATGAGAAGTACATGGACTTTTGAGATGAAATGCATATCTAATGAAAAAAATAGCCTATTTCATAACAATGGTAGTAAACACACACCGAGAACCCTAAATAAATGTGAAAACACACAACCCTAGAATGATCTTTGCAGTATACAAGGAACATAAGTACTGAGTCGACTATGTCCTCGCCATTTTTCATGGAGGGATAGCAAAGAAAGTAGCATTGGTCAATTGTTTGTCGACTACTACATGTTCTCCAGCGGTTCTAACCACCTTGCTCCCCTTTCTCTTCTGCCATACGTGCCTGCTGTACTCCTAACTCCCTCTGCATGCAAGACAATGACATCACTAGTGTTAATTCTGCCTTCCATTTATTTAATTGAACCTTGAAGTTTTTCAATTTTTCCTGAATATGTAAACTGTATTCCTTGTCCCGCTTACTTCCAGCCTCCAAGTACCGAACACGTTCTTCTAGTGTACTCAACTGTTTTGGGACACTGGAAAGTTTGAATTCTTAGGGCGGTCTACCATCTTCATTAGTGGTAGGGTTCACATTTGATTGTGTCTTTCGGTCTTGTTATTTCTTCCTAGCATTCTCAAGGTAAGCTAGGTGCCTATTGCCTTAGTAATCCTTTACATCATCTATTTCTTCACCAGAACTGTGACCACCAATGCATTCTAGCAAGTGCATAATAAGTGGCTCGTATGGAAGACTTTGTGATTTGCTTTCTATAGTTAGTTGAAGATTGTGTAGAAACACGTCGCCAAAGTCAATTGGATTCCTAGCAAGAGCATGGTAGGTTAGGATCTTGTTAATGGGTGTCAAGTCACGACCGATATGACATTGAATATAACTGGTAACGATAGAATCGCACGAGCAAGTATTGACATTTCATTTACATTTTGAGTATCAATGGTAGGCCATAGAGAGGCACCACCAATTTAAACTTCACCTTAGACATCTTTGTGATATTGGACACCTTGAAACCTTCATCGACTAAGAAAAAATGTTTATTAACGTCATCGGTAGTTAGTGAAATTTCAGAGTCATTGACATAAGATCTCGCCCACGGCTCCCCACTGTTATTTTATGTTATCCATATTTTGGCGTAAAATATTTGAACATTACATTTTTTATCCAGAATAAGTTTGGCCTTTTTTTATGGTTGACTAAGCCCCGAATGCACACCACACTGGTGAAATCATCTATCGCAGGTGACGTTCCATAGTAGATTTTTGGATGTTGGAAATTATTCTCATATCTTTCCTCAAAATGCCTGCAAATAAACAGAACAGGTCTCTCTAAAGTTATAGATTTTTTTCTGTTTGGTCTCCATTTCATCCTTATTGTTCAAAAGAAGCCAACATTGCAAAGAATCACCCACCGAACCCCTATGAATATGCTCTCACCGTCGGGATCTGAACGGTAGTAGTTGGGGTAGGTGCCGAAACATTCCTTTTCGTAGTTCTCCCTATGATTGATGAAATTATTGTTGAGAAAATATGGAATAAAATTGTGTATGAGAGAAAGAGTTGAATTTCGGATTTGATTTTTCAAGATCAAATCGTAAGGCACAGATTTCATTGATTTGTTTGAAGAAAATCAGATGCATGCAAATTTAACTGGGCATCAGATATGGTATATGATGATTTCATGTGCATTCTCTGTCCTCCTGACAAGTTTTCTCCTAATTTTTACTCTAAGGGATATAGGGTTGGTAGAAATTAATGTTAGGTTTTTCAGGAAAAAAGGTTAATTAATATTATGGCTTCAATTTCATTCAGAGAGTCATATGCGTGGTCTTTTCAACTAATGCAGGAATCAATCGATCAATTATTCAACTAAGTCAAACATAATATGAATTTGCGAACTAAGACATTAAGTAAGTTAAACAAACAATTATATTCAAGTAATAGGACCATAAATGAATTTAAGGATAAAATATTCCATATAATTTATATTTAACATTCAAAATAAGTTGGGTTATATTCAATTTCATATCAAATATGGAACTATTTCAAAATATTAAAACCAAACTATCTCAAAAGATCAAATACACTTCCAAAAAAGATAAAGTGAAATATATAAGTCACATAGTCTAGTGGTAATTCTTCAGGAACGAAGTCGACTATTCTATCTTGCCATAATAAGGAACAATTGCCATAACATCGTTTGTTGAATCATCTTGCACTTCAGCATCTTTCTGCCTCTTTGTTGGCTCGTTTTGAACTTCAGCCTACTCGACTAAGTTCTCATCTTGTTTATTCTCATGACCATCTTTTTCATTGTCTAACTCCTGCAATAAGTCCTCACTCGCCTTTGCTTCATCAGCATCTTGCTTGTATCAGTATCCATCACTAAGTCACGACCTTCATGAACTTTCTGCCTACAATTAGCATCTTTTTCATCAGTTGCTTTCTCGACTAAGTACTACCCTCCTGCCTTTCTTCATTTTTTTCATCAACAGCCTGTTGGACTGTGTCCTAACCATGAACTACATCTTTCTCAACTTCTTTTCTCTAACAGACTCCTGGACTATGTCCTGACCATCATTTTCTTTTTGAACATGAGATTTCCCGACTAAGTCTTGTCCTATTGCTCATCATCACCTTCCCCGACTAAGTCCTGAACCCTTTGCTCATCATCCACCTCTTTTTGAACATCATCTTCCCTGACTAAGTCATGAATCGATTGAGTATCATCAGCCTCTTTTTGAACATCAACTTTCCTGACCAAGTCATACTTCTCTTCATTTCTTCCGGTTGATCATGAACAACTGTTTCAGTGACAACCTTAGCTCCATTTTTCTTTAGCATCTCGAATATGTTCTTGATGTTTTCTCTTATCTTGATAATTTGGGTCCTCTCTCTTTATCTTTTCATTGAGATGTTTGCATTCATTTTCCCAATATTTCTCCCCTACATTAATGGATTTATCTTCACACCTGATGTTCCAGGAACATCTACCCTTGTGCCTAGAGCAGCAACACCATTTTCCCTATCTTTCTTTTCCTTTAATCTTCTTTGTGTCTCAATACCTTAAACACTTAGCTTTCCAATATACTATTTAATTTTCACAGAAGTCTCACCCCATGTACTTATGTTCAGAGCTTTGAGAATCAGAGTTATTATCAAATCATAAGAAAGTTGCCTACTGGGATTCTCAAAAGTTAATCGGAGGTTACGCATAATGAGGATATGGTACTCTTATATATGAGGATATGGTCAAACGGGGTCATGTCTCGACGATTCCTACATTGAATGAAGGCCGTCACTATCAACCCAATCGTCCTTGCCGTTAATGTCATCACGTTCACAACCTTCTCTTCTTTTCCATTGGACAAGAATGTGACAGCCTCATACCTCAATTTATTCCTCTCTTCTATCTCAAGAACCTCAAGCTAAGAAACTTTCAACCCTTCGTTGTCTAAGCCGAGCAAGTTATGACGCTGTTGAAAAGGTTAGAGAAATTTATACTCCATTTACGTATGGCTTTGCCTACCATTCATCATCTTCATTACTTGAAAACCACAAATTGGCGTAGAAATATCTCAACATGTCAGGACGGTATCCGATATATGAAAATATGGTGTCCCATTCCTGGTCAACGGCTAAGGTTTCCAGTCTTTCGACTTTCGTCAATTCAGCCATTTTCGTTGGCTTCCCCCCGGTATACCTCATTGTTTTTTAACTTCTTAGCAAACACTTTTAAAAAATGCCAACAGATGAATTTGTCTCATTGAGTGGCGAGTTCAGCCTTTGAATTTTTGATAGAATCCTTATCTTTGGGGTCAGATGGGACATATAATCTCAACTTGTAATCAGCAGGTAAATTCTCAGGGTTTTGGCCTACTTTGAATTGAAGGCTTTTTTGTTCTAGCCATTTGGAATGAAGAGAGTGCCTTGGAATGTAGATAAGTTTTTCTATGAAGAAAGGGAAAGATCTAAATTTACAAGAAGAAATTCTCAAAACTCAACTATGGACTGCGAAAATGAATTTGCTTCTGCAACTACGACTATTTGAAATTCTCAAGAGTTCATCTACAAAAGTAATCTTCGACGATAGAGAGGAGAAGGATTTAAATAATGTTAGGAATTTCTTTGGAGAGGTATGCTTTGTATCTCTTAGGTCATTATGGTCAACAATCGTTAATCTCCGAAAGGTCTTGAGTTGTCACTAGGAAATATAAAGGTTTTGAGACTCAGGCAAGGAACCTATGTCGTAGTTGACTGACGCGACCCTTCCTTTCAGACTATTTTGCGCATTTTCAAATTACTAATTTTTTAGGGTTATTTAAACTAAAGTACCTAGAGTATAGCCCTTTTGCATTTTAGCACCTTTTATTTTATATTTGTTGTAATAAAGTGCCTTATATGAGTGGACATGAGTCTAAATGGTTCTTTTCGGAAAAAAAAAATACACCTTTCAATAAATAAATGCACTCTTGTGTAATTGGAGAAAAAGAAATTTTGAAAAAAAACATGTTTAGTTTATTATTCTACATCCAATAGAGTTTCATCACTATTGAAAGGTGGTCATATTTAACAAGATAAATGTAGATTTATAGTTTCAAAATCAAGCACACGATAAAAAAAAAAAGTTAATTATAATGGGTAAGGAAATCTTTTGTATAAGGACATTATATATATATATATACATATATGAATAGGAAAAGATACTAAAAATACATATTAAAAAACACCTTGGACATAACTTTAATAAGGTTTTTCTTGTAATCCAAAAGAACCTTGAAGTTTCTAAGCTTTCATGAGAGCGAGTTCCAAAGTTACAAATAAGAATTCTAGTCCAGTTTAGGGGTATCTCTTAGCACTTAAATGTTTAATAGGTAATTTAGACATTTACTATTTCTTTAGAAATGACTCCATAACTTATTCATTATGACAAACATGGATTTTTTAGTTTTCCCAAATAGAATTACTTATAGTAATTATAACTATACTTATAATTTGTATGTAAATCCTCTAAATTATCTATTTAATGTAATGTATATTAGTTTCACTACTAAGTCACAGAATTCATTATTTCTTTCAAAATGACCTCATAACTTATTCATTTCTTATGACAACATGGACTTTTTTTTTGTTTTTTCAAGTAGAATTACTTATATTAATTATAAAATAAACTTATAATTTGTATTTAAACCCACTAAATCGCTATTTTGTGTAATTTATATTAGTTTCACAGAATACACTATTTTTTTCGAAATGATGCCTTAACTTATTCATTTCTTATAACAAACATGTATTTTTTTTGTTTTCTTAATAGAATTACTTATAATAGTTATAAATAAACTTATAATTTGTATTTAAACCAACTAAATTCACTATTTTATGTACTTTATATTAGTTTCACTAAGTTTTGGTGGAATTCACTATTTCTTTCGAAATGATCCCATAACTTATTCATTTTTTTATGACGAACATGTATTGTTTTGTTTTTCCAAATAGAGTGACTTATACTTATTATAAATATACTTGTAATTTGTCTGTAAACCCTGTAAAATCACTATTTTATGTAATTTATATTAGTTTCATTCACTAAGTTTTCACAAAATTCACAATTTCTTTCAAAATGATCCCATAACTTATTAATTTCTTATGATAAACATGTATTTTTTTGTTTTTCCAAATAGAATTACTTATAGTTATTATAAATATACTTATAATTTATCTGCAAACCCACTAAAATTGGTAATTTATGTAATTTATATTAGTGTCACTCTCTAAACTTTCACATAATTCACTATTTCTTTCGTAATGACCTATAACTTATTCATTTTCTTATGACAAACATGTTTTTTTTTCCAAATAGAATAACTTATAGTACTTAGAAATATACTTATAATTTGTATATTAACCCACTAAATTCTCTATTTAATGTAATGTATATTAGTTTCACTCACTAAGTTTTCACATAATTCACCATTTATTTCGAAATGATCCCATAACTTATTCATTTATGACAAACATGTGTTTTTTTGTTCTTCAAAATATAATTACTTATATTTATTATAAATATACTTATAATGTATATAAATTTTACTAAGTTTCTACAAAATATATAACTTATTCACCTTTAAAATTTTATTTTAAGAGTATTTTTTTTGAATGTCTTCGTACCTAATACATCAAGTATGGACTCGAGTTAGTTGACCATCCCGTTGAGAAAGTCAACTTACTTAATCAAGTAGTATTTAAGTAGTTCACTATTGACATATAATTCAGTAATTTTCAACTTTTTAATACAACCAAACACTAGTTCATACATTGACGAAAAATTTAGATACACACAATAGTTGCAGTATGTTTATTTCCGTATGCATTAACCCAAACATACCAAAAAAAAAAAAAAAAAGGACAGGGTTGAATAGGAACCAAGGCGTAACAACTGGCTATATAAAAACATCAAAAAACGTAATCTATTGCAAAATGTTTTAGTTCATCAACTAACTTCCTCATTTACTAATTTGGATTAAATGATGGGGAACACCTCTATAACGTAGGTGGTGCCGAGGAACCAAAGCCAACATATCCTTTTCTTCTTTCTCCATTCCAACCTCCTGTACTAAGTCCTCACCATCCTCGTTATCTTTTGCGTTATTTTCATCATCAGTCTCGTGGACTAATACATCACCTTTATCTTTTCCTTCAGGCACTTCATCGACTAACTTCTCATATTCAGTCATTTCCTCATGTTTTTCATCTTCAGCGTCCTGGAAGTACTTTTGAAGGAGGGGGTGACTAAGTCATCACCTTCTTAGGCATTATAAGCCTCTAGTTCTTTATCAACATCCTCGACTAACTCCTCACCCCCCTCCTTATCATTAGATTCCTTTTGAACAATTACTTCAAACCAGACGCTTCATCGACAACATGAATGAAAACTTATCAAAATAGATACTAGTTGACTATGTCGACTTTTCGCCCACGGTAACCTGTGTCCCAACTCCGTCTGCACACGGCAGCGATATCACTCACCTCAAGTATTCAATTCAGCCTTGGATTTCCTTAATTGTTTCTGCAAACGTATCCTCTAGTCTTTGTCCCAATTCCTTGCAGCCTTGAAGTACTGAACGCGATCTTCTAGGTTACTGGACTGTTCTTGGACCCTAGAAGATTCGCCTTCTTTGTTAGTGCTAGGCTTCACAGATGTAGTTGAGTTTGCGGTTTCAAATTTCTTCCTAGCATGTTCAACTGTAGCGAGGTGCCTGTTGCCCTACCAAGTTGTACATTTATGAACGCTTTCGCCCAAAATATCGACACCGATGCATCAACTAGCGCGTAATAAGGGGTCCGTATGGAAGCGCGCGTGTTCGGTTCACCACAGTTAGCGAAAGATTGTGAAGAAACGCGTCTCCAAAATCAGTTTTATTCATTGCAAGTGTAATGTAAGTGAGAATCTTGTCGATGGGCATGAAATCACGACCTATATGACATTGAATATAACTCTTAATGATACAGCCGGTCACATGGGCAAGAAGTTACATCTCATTGAGGTAATGACAAAATGAGTTTGACCATTTTTGAACGTCGACCAAGCTATGTAAGCTCAGCACACTTGTCAACTCTGACATAACCAGGGGCGTTCTGTTGTTGGTAGTATGGTAACGGAATAGACATTCATACTCTTCATTGAAATGCCTGCATACAAAGAGTTGAGGAGCCCCTACAGCAGTAGATTTTTTAATAATCATGTCCTCACTATCTTTTTCTTTTTTCGGAAGCTGATCTCACAAAACATCAGCCATTGGTCGCGATTGTGAATGTTCTCCTGTGGCTGCCAGAATAGTTGATCTTCTAGTTCTTGCCAATTTCAATAAAAAATTAACTGTTTCCGATGGTTTATGAAATTTATTTCTTGTATTTCTCTTGAGGAAATTCTAGCTTGTGTGAATTTGCTTCAACGATCTTAAAGGAAATTTTCTTCAGATATTTAATGGGAAGTCAGTCATGGATTGTCATATACAAACAAATAATACCACCTTTTCATGCATGAATTGTAATTGAGTAAAGGGTAGGCGACTAGACGTGGTGTCGTAGTCATCGCTTCTTGTCCCAATTTTTAATACATATGCCATGGTTTATGGAAAATAAAACTTTTTATTCAGTATGAAATTATCTGATAAGTATATCCTTTTTATCTTTCCAACCAATGCAATAGTTAGTCGACTTTTGTCCGACCACATCAAAGTCGGCTGCACAAAATAAATACGGAAAATTAGTCAATTAGTCGACTAGCGGTAATTTCACATACAGTATAATAAACCCTAAAAAGAAATAACAAATGAAAAATATTTCATTATAGGATGATATTACACCCTAAACCATCCCATAACAATAGGATAAAAAACAAATGGATCAAAGACACAATAGTTAAACGCATAGACAATGCAGTATAATCACATCAGGAGACGAACTCACTACATGGTTGTTGAACCTGACACTTGTTGGATTTTAGAATTGAAACGAAATGGATATTGATGTTATAGAATTGGAAGCCGTAGACGATGTAGGATGTTCATCATGAGGTGGAGTCATGTTTACATCTTCGTTGAACAATTTCTTCTTAAAAAATTTTCCAAAGGCATGAACGAGCAAATCATCTTCAATATGAACTTCCTGGGGCTAATTAATACCGTCGGACACGTTTATGTAAGGACTGTTTTTCACAATACTAACACATGAAACAGTTGTGGGTGTCTATGGTCTACCTACTAGTAAGAAATAGTCATCAAAAGTGTGGTAAATTGAATACCTATTAGCAAACTTAAATTTTTGCAACACTAAAAAAAGAAACAGTTAGTCGATGAACATTCTAACAGAATGTCTAACAAGGAAAACATGTATGGTGAATTAACTCCGTGAAGTCTTCCCCAAACATTTTTGTAGCCTCAACAGTCACCTATTTTGTTTTTGAGTTCCACTTGAACCATGTTAGACATAGCATGTGTTTAAATTCACCGTACCTTACTCTAAGCTATCTATCTTTTCTTTAACCATTTCAAATGTCAAGTGTTCACCCGTTTCAACATGTAAGCTAGCAGCAAGCTCTTGCAAAAAAAAATAGTTGTTATTAATGCTCACAAACTGATCTTCAAGCGCGTCATGTTTCAAGTGCCGGAACAATGATTTCTCAACATCTCTTGGCCAAGGTGTGAGTGCCCTTATTCAAGATGAAGCCATGTTCTTTGGTTTTCATGGAAAATAGAACTTAGATAGACAAGGTGAGAGCCACGCCTTTGAAAAATTACCTTAATTTCTTTCTTTATTCAATTAAATTTTTTTGAAAAAATCTTTGCAAATTTGGCAAGTGCAATTGAACACTTAATGGTACTAGCTTTATTATCCATTGAATGAAAAGTTGCATTTAGATTCTCTGAAAAAGTTGATTGAGTAACCATTCAACAAATGACACAAATTCACCTCATGTCACGTGAAAGTGAACAGAGTTTGGACAAAGAAATATAGTGTACTTGTAGTACATTAGTCGACTATATTAAGTGAAGTACGGAGAATTCAATAACCTTAATGAAAAAGGAAAAATAACAGCACAAAACGAGACCTACATAGTCAAAGAACATAACAACATGGTCGACCATTTGAAATACTTGGTCGAATTTCACTGCTGAAACGAAACAGACAGGGCAAAAGAATTGGAAGTGGTAGACGAGATAGCATTCTCTTCATCAGCATCGGTGTTTTTTAGATAGTAGTTAATGAATTTCTTCTTGCCCTTTCGCCTATTATATGCGCTTCCCGGAACATCAATTAACAAGTGCTCATTATAAACTTTAACAGCTCTAGAATTAACACCATCTAACAAGTCGGAACAAGGGTGTTTTGTTAATATAAACAGGTGAACTAGTGCCTGGTTTTGGTGGTCTCCCTTCCGTTGAAAACAAATCAGCCAAAGTATGCTAATACACTTTACAATAAACCGAATACTTATTAGCAAACTTGAATTTTTGCAATACTTACACAAGAAATAGTTAGCGAAAAACATTCTAACAAAATGTCTAACAAGGCAAACATGTTGTGAACTATCTCTGTAAAGTCTTCCCAAACATCTTTTGTAGCTTTAACAGTCATCTTGTTGGTTTTTGAGTCCCATTTGAACCATGTTTGGCGTAGCATGTTTTTAAATTCACCGTACCTTACTCGTAAGCAATCTATATTTTCTTTAACCATTTAAAATGTAAAGTGTTCACCTATTTTAACATGTAAGCTAGCAACGAGCTCTCGTAGATAGCTGTGATTAATACTCACAGATTGATCTTCAAGTCTTCCCATTTCAAGTGCCAAAACAATGATTTCTCAATATTTCTTGGTCAACATGTGGTGCCCTTATTCTAATGAAGACATGTTATTTGGCTTGTAAATTACGAAAAATAGAACTTAAATAGAAAAGGTGAGAGACAGGTTTGTGAATAATTATCTTAATTTCTTTCTTTGTTCAATTAAATCTTTTTGAAAAATATTTCAAAAATTTGGCAAGTGCAATTGAACACTCAATGGTACTAACTTTACTATCCATTGAATGAAAAGTTGCATTTAGATTCTCTGCAAAAGTTGATTGAGTGACAAAACAATAAATAACACAAATACACCTCATGTCACGTGAAAGTGAATAGAGTTTAGACAAAGAAATATATTGGACATTCAGTACATTACTCCACTACATTAAGTGAAGTACAGAGAATTTAACAACCCTAATAAGAAAAGAAAAACAACATGCACAGACACAGTATGAGAACTACATAATCAGTGAAAATGAGAACATGGTCAACTATTTGAATACTTGGTTGAATTTAACTGCTGAAATGAAACAAACCGAGCAAAAGAATATAAAGTAGTAGACGAGTCAGCATTCTCTTCATCAGCAACGGCAGTTTTTGGACAGTAGTTGATGAATTCCTTCTTGCCTTTAGCTTATTATACAGGCTTCTTGAAACATCAATTAACAAATTTTCTTTGTTGTAAAATTCAACTGGAACACTATCAAACACATAAACCGAATATCTATTAACAAACTTGAATTTCTGCAACAGTTACATAAGAAATAGTTAGTCGTTGAACATTCTAATGGAATATCTAACTAGGAAAACATGTAGCGAATTACCCTCGTGAAGTCTTCCCAAACATCTTTTGTAGCCTCAACAATCACCTTGTTGGTTTTTGTGTCCTATTTGTACCATGGTAGATGTAGAATATGTTCAAATTCATGGTATCTTACACGTAGGTTATCTATTTTTTCCTTAACTATTTCAACTGACATTCGCTGTCTTGTCTTAATTTACATGTCAACATTCAACTAAAAATAGTATCTAGAATATTATGTCTGAAAAAAAATCGTATGTTTTATTCAAATGCTTGAACAATTTTTTCTCCAAAGCTCTTGTCCATGGGGTTGGTTCCCTTGGAAGATGAGGCCGTAGTCTCTGGTTTGGAAACAATGTAAAATGGCCTTTAAATTGTTAAGGTGAGAGCTAGGCCTTTGAATAATTACCTTCATTTCTTTCTTTGTTCAATTAAATTTTTTTTAAAAAATCCTTTCACAAATTTGGCAAGTGCAATTGAACACTCAATGAAACTAACTTTATTATCCATTGAATAAAAATTTGCATTTAGATTCTCCGAAAAAGTTGATTGAGCAACAGTTTAATAAATGACACAAATAAACCGCATGCCACATGAAAGTGAACAAAGTTTGGACAAAGAAATATAGTGAGCATTCAGTACACTAGTCTGCTACATTAAGTGAAGTATGGAGAATTCAATAACCCTAATGAAAAGAAAAACAACACGCATAGAATGAGAACTACATAGTCAGCGAACATAAGAACATGGTCAACTATTTGGATCACTTGGTTGAATTTCACGGCTGAAACGAAACAGACCGGATAGAATTGGAAGCAGTAGACAAGTCAGCGTTTTCTTCATCAGCAGCAGTAGTTTTTGGATAGTAGTTAACGAATTCCTTCTTTCCCTTTGGCTTACTATATGGGCTTCCTTAAACATCAATTAACAAGTTCCCTTTGTTATAAACTATAACCAGAACACAATCGGACACATAGGAATAAGGGTTGTTTTAATTAACACCAACACGTGAACTGGTGAACAGTGTTGGGAGTCTCTATTTCATTGAAAACAAATCAACCAAAGTGTCGTAATACGCTTCACCATAAACCAAATAGCTATTAGCAAACTCGAATTTCTGCTATAGTAACAAAAGAAACAGTTAGTCTTTGATCATTCTCATGGAATCTCTAACGAGGCAAAGATATAGCGATACCTCCGTGAGGTCTTCCTAAACATCTTTTGTAGCCTTAACAGTCATCTTGTTGGTTTTTAAGTCCCATTTGAAACATGGTTTACGTAGCATGTGTTCAAATTCATGATACCTTACACGTAGGTCATCTATTTTTTCCTTAACCATTTCAACTGATATTCGCTATCCTGTCTTAATTTGCATGTCAACGGTCAACTCCAAATAATAATCTTCTTGAATACCATTGTCAAACCGAAAAAAGAATCGAGTGTTTATTCAAACATTTGAATAATTTTTTCTCTAAAGCTCTTGTCCATGGGGTTGGTTCCCTTGTTGGAGATGAGTTCATGGTGTTTGGTTTGGAAACAATGTAAAATAGCCTTAAAATAGACAAAATTTTAGTCATCTCCTTCCTTGGATAGAATTAATTCTTTAGGCATTCATAGTTGACAAAGTACTTAAATTCATCATAGAATTTTTTGTAGCAATAATTTTTCACCAATTCGGCAAGTTCTTTTTAACACACAATACTACTAAATTTATTAACTTTTGCAAGAAATGTTGCTAAGATATTCTTTGAGTCTTTATTTGATAATTCAATACATGTCACAATCACATTAACCATTTCATTTATTCTCATTAAGCTTTAAGATCTAGATATGGGAAGATTTGATTTGATTTGATTTGATCTTTCAATGCATTTGTTTATAAGCTTTTACTATAGCAAAAGAGAGGAAATAATGGCTTCAACAGGTGTTTAAAGAATGAATTTAAAGTTATGCTCTACTATTCAGTTTTTCAAATATATGTATGAACTTGTTGAAGTTGTAGAAATTAAGTGTATAGTGATTGATAAATGCTTATATTTCGTTGATAATATTTAAATATGCATGGAAATCGTTACCCCTGTGATTTAAACATCATAAATACATCAAGGTAGCTTCTACAAAATCAATAAATGTGATGAAATATTTTCTCCACTTATACAAGAAAGAAATGGCCCACAAGTATCAGTGTGAAATATCTCAAGTAGTTCTGAACTTCTTTTGGCAGTTTTCTTTGTACTTTTAGTTTGCTTACCCTTAATGCAATTTATACGAGTACCAAAATCTTTAAAGTCAAGAGATTGTAAAACTCCATCCTTTACAATTCGCTCAAGTTGTTCTTTTGAAATATGACTTAATTGTTTATGCCATAACAAAAGTGAATTTGCATTATCAAGACTACGTTTGGTAAAAACATTATAATTCATATGCAGGGTAAGAAGAGATTGAGAGAAAGAAGAATCAAGATTTTATTGGTACAACCCATTGGATAAGAAACGACTACCAATCAAATGATTTTTATTAGAGATAGCTAAAGATTTATTCTCAAAATGAAAAACATAACCAACCTTGTCCAAACAAGATAGAGAAACTAAATTTCTAGAGAAAGAAGGAACATAAAAAGTGTCAACAAAGTCTAATGTAAATCCGAAATCAAGAATAAGTCTATAGGTGCCAATTGCTTCAACTTCGGACTACTTTTTGTTCCCAATGATATTTTCTTTCCTGTAGCATTAGTTGGCAGGTTATAAGGAATCCCTACGTATTATTAGATACATGAATAGTTGAACTAGAATCTAACCCCTAAGAATTAGAAGGAACATCAACAAAATTGGTTTCAAAACATTCAAATAAATGGAAATTACCTTTCTTTTGAAACCACGCCTTTCATTCCATGCAATCGCATTGCTTATGCCCCTTCTTTTTGCAAAAAATAACATCTAACTTCGGTATAATCATGAGTAGATCCAACATTATCTTTTCCCTTACTTGGTGGCCTGCGTCCTCTTTTCTTGGTCTTGTTAAGTCTATCACTAGCATGACTCTTAGAGACCAAATAGACCGTTTGTAAACCTTCTCTTTTAAGTCTTTCTTCCTCTTGTACATACATAGAAGTAAGCTCATCCCCAAACCAATCATCTTTTTTAGTATTATAAGTGAAGGAGAATAATGTGGAGGAAGAGAATTGAGAAAAAATTGTACCAAAAAAGACTCGAAGATATTCATATCCAAAACTTGAAGTTGTTAAGCAAATTTCTAATAATGTAATCACGCATGTCATTGACCCCATCATATTTTTTAGTAGTCAAAGTAGCCATAAGCATACATGCAAAAGCTTTATTGGAAGCTTTAAAAAGAGTCTTAATAGACTCATAAACTCACGTGCCTTAGAAGATTCTGGAATTTACTTTCGAATATGTTTTGCAATTTTGCTCTTGATGATCATGAGACTTATGTGATTGGAACGCACCCAAGGCTCAAAAGTTACTTTCTCTCCTTCAGTACTTTCAGGTGTCAGTTGTGCTAGCTCATCCACTCCAAGGCACAAATCTAAATCCAAATATCCCAAGGTAATAAGAACTTGGTCCTTCCAATCAGAATAATTGGACCCATGAAGTTCAGGGATTTTGGACAAAACTCCTGAAAATATGCTGGTGTGATAGTTGAAATTTTGTAAGAAAACCATGAGTTGTCATATAATAAGAGTAATCCATTGCACATCAATTTGTCACCTTTGGGTTAAAATTTAAATGCTAGTGATTCACTCTAAAAGTGAACAACAATTAATCACTTTCTTTTCCTTTATTGTTCAAGTTAAAATATTTCTACCTTTGGGTATAAAATTATTTAACTTGATATTATCATAAAAAAATAAATCACCTTTGGGAAATTTAAAAATTCTACAACTAAACTTTAATGAATAACCAACACTTAAGAAAATTAATTTAATTAAGTCACTTTGGTGACTATTAACCAAATCAATCAAAAATATTTCATATGGTTATAATAAGCTCAAAAATGCCAACTTAAAATACTATGCGGCTTGCAAAATAGTATGTAGAGTTCATAATACAAAATACTAAAAAAAATATATAGTATATATAGTTTCAATAATATAATAAAATAAACTCATTAGAGAATAGAATCTCTAAAACCAAAAGTTAGAGATTAAACATATGTTTACATGCATTTCAAAAACTGACTTAGAAGAAAATATTATAATAACTTTTTCTAACAAAAGAAGTAAACAAGAAAAGATAAAGGTTATAAGTCACGGCTTCAACCTCGGCTCCTGATACCACATGTTAGAAAAATTAGGATCAGCTAAACCCTTATAATACAAAAAAATAAAGTAACATGATATATACCTTGATTTCGTTAAGATATGGTGACCAAAGCTTGGTACTTGATCTTCTCTCTCCAACCTCACTTGAATATGTTGGTGAATAGTGATGCCGTAACACACAGAACTTGTTAAAGGGAGATAGGGACCAAGGACCATATTTATAGCTTAGGAGTGACCCTTCCTACTAGGGTCGTAAATGGGTCCAGATATGTACGGTACTCCCTGTACTAGACCCAGACCTAGACCCGGCAGGAATATATTTTATGGATCCAAACCCTACCCTCTAGGGTCTCGGGTAGGGTCTGGTTATACCCGTTTAGCCTTAGTTTGGTTCATGGATGGGGAAGGGGAGGGGAGTGGCACCATTTACTTCCACTAGCGGAAGTATATTCATTTACTTCAAATTTTTTGGAACGAGTGGGAGGGAGTAAGTCACTTTTACTCCACCCCCTACCGCCCTTCGCTTCCCCCTCCCTCTTCCATTTGGTTGGTGTGAAAAGTGAAAGGTAAATAGTTTTTATTATATATAATTTACTATTATGTCAATTGCACCAAACTATGAATGTTATATATAAGGAGTTTAGTTTAGGATAAATTTGTTATAAACTAATTTGTAAAAGAATAAAATTAACTTTTTAACATCATTTACATCATAATCCGTCTGCTTTGGGAAGGGGCTAATTTGCTGACGTGGAGGGGGACCTCTCCTTATTTACATCCCCTTTACTTTTATATTGTAACCAAACGACGTAAATAAAGTATTTAGGTTTTGATATACATCCTCTCCCACTACCCTCTCTGATTTTACCCTAACTAAGGCATAGAGTAGCCATTTTCCTTTTTTTCCTATTAAATACAATATTTCTGATGAAAATTATAATAGCCATATTCCTATTAAATAAAGTATTTAAAATACAATTTTTCCTATGTTAAATGCAATATTTCTTACAAAAATTATAATATCCATATTTCTGTTAAATACAATATTTAGAAAAGCTATATTTCTATTAAATAAAATATTTAGAATACCCATATTTTCTTTTTTTTCTTTTAGGTAAAAAGCCCTAAACAAAAATTATAACATGATTAACATCATTTCTTTAACATCTCTTCAACAAATACAATCCTTTAACATTTATAAAATAAATAAAAAAAGGCAATATTCTTATTAAAATGATTAAAAGTTCAAGTAGACGCAATCGTCATCAACACATTACTCCAATAAAAAACATAACTCCTAATTCAATACAATAAATATAATTTTATTTTACTATGACCGGTAAACGGGTCTGGTTACATAATACCTTGCCCAGACCCATTCAACAGATGTAATATGGGTGTAGGTATGGGTCCGGGTCCGTGGTATAAAATTTGAACCTTATCCACTATAAACAGGTAAAGACTCGATCGGGTACGGGTAAGACTTGCTCTGCGTACAGTCCTACTTCTCATTATAGGTCATTAGTAGACTCATTTATTTCTTCCTCCATGTAACTCTTGTAACATATGTAATTCATCATCCATAAACTCTCATAAGCTCTATGGTAATTGATATAGTGGAGATTAATAGTTTTTAAACATTAGTATTGTAGTGGTCCTTAAACATGGGCGTTACAACTTTGGTTGTAACTTCTAGCTAACTCTTCATGTGCATAACTTATAGGATTTATTAGTAGTCATAAAGTTCATAATAGTAGAATATTATAAATTCTAACAGGCAATGGATAGCAAGATGAGCAACGGCAAAAATTGAGGTGAGGTAAGGGAGTAGAGTGGAGAATAGAGATGAGAGATTTTGTAGAGAGAGAGTGTGCAGCAGGTGGCTCAGTAGATGAGATGAAGTCTTAAGTGAAGAGTAGAGATGATTTAGGGTTAGGTTTGCAGATTTTTTTTATAGTTGTTATATTAAATGTATCTTTTTTTTTTTTTTTTGCTAAAATATTAAATGTATCATGTTGTATGATGAATATTGAGCCACCACGTATCCAAGATTTGCAAGACCAATACCCAACATTAGGAACCAATGGGGATCTACTCGCTAATGGCTCTCTGATACTTAAGTCAGTATTGAATCAAAGATCGATATCAGAGAGAATAGAAAAGAGTAATCATTGCTCAATATTGAGTACCTCATTAATTTGGAGAGAGGAACCTTTTATAAGGAGGCACTAATCAAGACTGGACTACTTACTTGCAATCTGGGATTTGTATCCAAGACCCGAGTGGATCGGTCCATGTGCCCCGATCCGACCCGACTTGTCCTCGAACTTCATAACGCACGCTCGATATTGGGCCAAGAAAAATGACCCACTTCGGTCTGGACTTTGACCCCAAACATCAAACCCCATCATTTGTCCCCTCCTAAAAGACGTGTCAGCCTCATGAGTTCTCGAATCGCTTTATTTCCTGCCCAGTATTATGTCTTATCATTTGGGGAACTGTGCCCCGCTTTACGCTATATAGAAAGAGCTTAATTGTCATTCTTACTTTTCACTTTTTACTCCCTACTTTCTAATTTTCTTTTATTCCTTACTCTTGCCTCCCGAACTATTTTCATATTTTCTCCCCCAACGAACTTATATCCCATCCTGTTATTGGTGTCTCCAAATAATCCTACTTCTAGTCATACCCCTTCAGGATCATTTGGTACTGATGCTAACACGGGTAACATTGCTATTACTCTTTCTAACACAGGTCTTTTATATTTCTACCTTGAATATCACCTTCTCGTACCCAAACGAACTCTAGGTATCTAACAGGATTGTTCCGAATAATTTGCCTGTGAATTTATGGAGAGAAATACTGCAGAAGATTTAATTCTACAGCGACTATCCATTCTAGCTCTATCACTGAGCAGGACCTCACTGCTTTCCGATCTATCTACAAAATTGCTACGGACTACCATCTGCTCTATCCTTATAGTGGGGGACGGGCTAATACTCCTCCTTTAAAGTGTTACACTATGCATGAAGAGCACTTGATATCAGGCATCAACCTTACTCTTCATAACTTGATAACTAATATCTTGCATTTCTGGAATTTAACTCTGACTCAAATTCATCCTGTTCTTGCTCGGCAGCTAATTAGGTTGCTCATAATTTGCCACTCCTTAGGCATCCTGACCAGCGGCACCTTTTTCAACCGCCACTTTCATACTAGGGTGAATGAAATTGATTTAGGTTGATTCTTCTGTGCAACCAAACAGTGTAAAGCACTATTTTCTGAGAAGCCCACATCTATCAAAAGTTAAAAAGACCGGTTTTCTTTGTTCGCGCTCCTGAATGACCATTTAAAAGTACTTGGACCCTTCGTAAATCCCTACATAACCTAGAACCTAGAATAACTTATGAGCTCCGACCATACTACACTATCCTTGAGCAATATCCCCTTTACCTTCGAATACGGAAAAGTTGGTCCCGCCCTTTATTGGAGCACTGTGGGTTATACAGGCAACCAATTAATAGGACCGCCTTATGTTAGTACTCTTAATGTCTTCATCTACTTCTTCTGTACATCTTCGTATCATTTATGTTGACCTATTCTTCGATTGTGTTATAGGGAATGAATTTATGCAGCACTTGTATGGAGCGCACCATGCTTCTGGGCTTGTCTCTATAAAGAGCACATGCATTTCGACCCTCTCCTATGATGCTACGGTTCTTTCTGATTTCTCAGCCCTCTTTGTTGCTCCTTCATCTTGCACCCCTAGCGCTAGGGCCCCAAACGTATCTTCTCAACAACCCAGGGACAAGTAAGCTGTTTATAAAATTCTGGGACTCTGAATTTTATCATGTGCTATGTGCTCCCTAGTTTGTATATTTATGTAAGTCCTCCCTCACTTCCTCAGGAAAATATGTGTGGAAGCTATGGGAGGCCCTGTTACTCACTCACCACGATTCTGATAAATAATTTACTTTTTTAGAGAATGAATCTGAAAGTAAGGAGAAAGACGGGTCTGACCTTGACACTTGGGGTAGTCACCAATGAAGGCATTTGGCTTCGGGGACCAACTGTCCCTAATCTCTTCTGCATCTGCAGCGGCCCCCTCGCCTATTATCAGTGCAGCCATTCGTCCTGTAGTAGGGAGGACTACTATTCAGGTTATTAGACCCGCTTCAGCCTACTAGCTTAGCAGCCCCTGCTATGCTATCTGTTCCCTCTTCCTTAGCCGAGGAGGCAATATGTTTGTTGTCAACCAATAAGGACAAGTCCATTATGTGCCTGTTCAAATCCGATCCGGTCACTTTCACAGGTATTGCCATCCTTGACAGGTATCTAATCCCATAACTAGATAACAGAGCTGCTACATTTACTTTCTGTCTTGACTGGAACATCGACGTAAATTGCCAAGTAAATGAGCCTGGTATCGCTTTGGAGATGATGGATAAGCTGGTTCTTTCTCAAGGTACTACTTTCGCAGCATCATATAGCTTTTCCGATTTGAAGGAATGTCTTGTTTGGTCCCTAATATAGGTGGTTGCCTTCCTTTCCCTCTATCTTCATATTACTTTCTCTAATGACTTATTTATTTCTTTATCTGCAATCACAAGTATACTGCTGGGACTAGTGAATCAGGCCCAGGTGTTTTGTAGACGGGGCGGCCTCCGCTACTGCAAGTGTTTTTGCCCTGAATACAGACGTAGCAGGACTTTAAGAGGAAGTACATCAACTTAAGCAAAATCAGGCAAAGCCAATAATTGCAAAAAATCGTATCGTACAGGAATGCCAAGAGAACCAAGAGAAAATTTGCTTATTAGAAGGATAACTGAGAGAGAATGAGGCCAAAGAGGCAGATTTTACCACTAGCAATGAACATCACGCAGTCCAAGACAATACTTAAGTACCAGTTAGAAGATCTTATAGAGACTGTGGGATGGATCTCATCCATAAAGACGGCTTTGATCGAACAGGAACATAATTACAAAAGGCCAATGCCAATGTTACAGAGATGACTAGACTTGCTCGCTTGGCCTTCTTATCCAGTAGAGAACTTCAGCCTACCCTTATTTGGGAAATATGTGAGCATTTTGTGCAAATCATACAAATGTAGTAGCTCTTTATAAGTAGAGAGTTATACTAATGCTCGGGATTGTCCGCAATCTGGTGAAAAGTGTCTGGGAGGCCTACCCAGACTACTCTTTTGATGCTCAGACTAACGAGTTTTATTTACATCCCCATCCTCCTTACTGGCATCTAATGCCTATTGGCGACCAAACTGAGAACTTTGATTACCCCTTAACGTACAACTATCCAAACGTTGCTTGCCAGTTGAGATGCTATTTGCGGGATTTTACAATAAGAGATGAGATTTTCTGCCTTCTAGCTTCTTAGTCTTCTGTGGATATTTCTCCATATGTGTTGGATTCTATCGAGGAGCTCATCCTTTTAACAATGCTCTGGTGGAAAGTGGAGACCCATCCCAAGTTGTTTTGATGGATAAATCTCCTGAACCTGTTTTCCCTAAGGATCCACTAGATACAGAGCCTGCCATAGATCCTGAAAATTAAAACTCTAACAAATGTATTGTTGTTCTTCTCGCTTTCATGTTGAGAATTTTTCTATGTGTATTTCTTATCTGGTACTTGTTGCTTGGATTAATATATTTTTTTTATTTCGTTATATGGTTTCCCCTTTTATTTTACTACTTGTGCTAAGTATAAATTCATAACAAACAGTCGTGTTCTGGGTGTAAGAGTCTCCCGTTATGCAATAGAATACACGAATGGGTCTCTATGAGAGGCCCTGATAACTATCATTTACAAAAAACAAACCAATCTTTTGTTCCACAAGCATACTCATGCTGGGTAGTATGGCATGAGTGGGACGTGCTAGCCCCTTCTCAAGCTAGTCGCACGAATTCATATATTGGATAGTCTAGCCCTTCTCACGGGTAGGAGCCCGAGATGCTCTTTGGCAGTCCTAGACTGAGGGCCTCGTTGCTTACATGACTTAAGTACTCACGTGTTTTCATGAGATTTTGGAGTGATGTCAATTAGCGTCTTTTCATCTAAAGTGACGCCTCATTGCCTGTAGCAATATTAATGTTGTTGATTCTAGTGCCCGAAGTCTCATAGCTCGAGGTTAGAGGAGGCGATTCATCTAGCCATCAGTCATCTATAAATGGCTTTTGATGTTTCTAGCATAAGTATTCTCCACACTCTTTAATTCTTTTGTGTAAGCATTGTTATATTAGTATCATGGCTAGTGGATCCTTTTCTTCTGCAGCTGAAAATCCCGTTGTTGTAGGAACTTTGTGCCTGGATGAGCCGATGCTTTCGTATTCGTGAGGCGACCTTAGGGGACATCATGCAAATCATTGTACGCTTAGGGCGCGTATTCGAACTTTTGGACCTGGAAGGCTAAAGTATTGATTGGTTCATCAACATGCTCTCAATTTACCTGTCCTGCTTGTGAGTCCTTTACGAACTCCTTTATCAGGACGTTTTTTGGTTTCATTACCCTTAGGTGTTTCTAGGTGATTTATTATCGTCACTCACCATCTGGTCATCCCTATGAACCGGATTGAATATTTCCTATACTGCTCCATGCAGAGCAATCCTGGTTGGAGACCAGCTGCCACTTGGTGGCTTCCACATTTGAAGCCGGTTTATGATACTGTAGCTTTGGTAACCTGTAAGCTACTGATGACTTTGTAGGGTGGATAGTACTCCTTATGGCGATTAGGGAGATGATGAAGATTGAGGCTAAAAATTGTAATGCTTTTAATAGCCTGTTTTAAGTAGGTCTAGGTGTATAATTCCTTCCCCGGTGTATAAGTAGATGCTAATTAGTAAGTTCCTTTTTAAAGAATATATGAAGTACTAATTTTATGTTGTTCAGAACTAATCGAAATAATAATACCAAATTACATAAGCTAGTTAAAACTAAAAAATTAACCATTGGCTCCCAAGGTTCATAGGTAGTACTTGCGGATGTTCACATCATTCCAAGTCTTTGCAAGCCTCCTGTCTTCTCCATCTGGTAGCACATATGGCCCGTTTCTGTATGCCTTAACAAGCATATGTGGGCCTTTCTACATAGCATCTAACTTCCTTGCAAGTTCTTGTCAGCTATTTTCGTTCTTCCTGAGGACTAAATCCTCGACCTGGATGCTAGATCACCGGATACGGCAATTGTGATACCTTGCCGCTGGTCTTTTGAAATGTTCATCTCTTCGGGTAGTCATATCCCATATTCCATCTATGCACAAACAATTTCTTGCATAAGTCGATCATTGTTCTCCGGGCAATGCCCCAAACTTCTTGAACTTGGAGACCCCACCTTCACAAGTATCAATGCTTCTACCCTGAAGCACAAGCTAAAGGGTGATTCTCCTATGGATTTCCTCGCAGTGGTAGGTATGACCATAAGACAAAAGGTAACTCTTCTACCTAATTAACATTTACCTCATCCAATCTCTTCTTTTGGCCCTATAATATTATTCGGTTTGTGACATTAGCTAGCATATTATTCGATCTCGAGCCCTTCGCAAATGTCTTTCAAGATCTCTGAGTCAAATTGCTTCCTGTCATCTTTGATCAGCACTTTGGGTATGCCATACCTACAAATAATGTCCTCCCAGAAAAACTCTTGCATATGCTTAGATGTGATACTGGATTAGCCTATTGTTCGATGTCTCCCATCTCGTGAAGTAATCAATGGCAACCACTAGAAATTCCTTCTCACTTCACGCTTTGGGAAAGGCCCAACAAATCTATTCCCCATTGAGGACATGGAAAGGGAGATCCAAAGCAATGGTATTCATTTTGTGCCACATGGTGGTCATTCACATGTATTTGGCACTAATGACATATATTCACCAATTTTTTAGCATCTTTTAGAATGGTAGGCCAAAAGTAATGGTACTGAATGACCTTCCTATCCAGTGCAACTGTGCCGATCCCTAAGTGGACCTTTCGTAGAACATAGTTCCCTCATTCTTGGGATATATATTTCAAAAGTGGCCAATCTCCTATTGTCCAATATAACTCTCCATTGGATATGACATACCAAGCTGCGGTGGTACGTACTTTCCTAGCTTCTACTTCATCGGTTGGCAAAGAGCCATTGAATATATAATATCTTTTATGGGGATTATCCAGTTGTTCTCTTCCTCTGCACATTTAACCTCTCCATCAATGCTCTTCTTATGGGCTAAAGGTTCTAACTACACTCCTCGTACCTTTTTCCCCCGAGATGGCTTTCAATAAGTCATCAACTTTCTAATTATGATGTCTGTCTATTTTTTCAAACCATGTTTCTTTGAAACGGGCGATGAGATTCTTAGTTATTTATGAGTAGCGTTTCATGTATTCTTCTTTAGCCTCAAAGGAACTTGTAACCTGGCCGAAAACCACCTTGGAGTCCCCCTGTATAATCAACTATTTTATGTTCATAGCTAGCGCCATTCGCAATCCACCAAGAGCATTTTCATACTCCAATTCATTATTACTCACCGGGAAATTATATTTCAAAACGCGTGCAACTTCTGTACCATGGGCATCTTCCAGCACAAGACCTGCTCCCTTGTGTTGCTAACCTACAAAGCTGCCCACATATAATATCCATGCTTACTTTGGGTCTAATTGTTCTGAAGTAGAGGAAGTCTCAACTACGTTGAGTAAGGTGTTCTCAACTATGAAATCAGCTAACACTTGAGCATTCATTGCCTTCCTCGGCTAGAAGTCTATTTGATACTCACTTAATTCTAACACACTTGGTTATTCGCGCTGTGAGATTCGGTTTGTGCATTACCTGCCGAAGTGGCACAAACAATTTTGATGGGCCTGCAAGTATGGCTTAAGCTTACGTGCAGATACACCTAGATTAAATGTATGTTTTTCTAATGGGTTGTACCGCATTTCCTCTCCTATTAGAACATGACTTACATATTAAACGAGCATCATTCTCTCATTCCTCATCGAACATATTGCATATCTTACTACAACTTTAGTAATTGCTAGGTACAAGAATAGAGTTTCCTCGTCTAACGGGCTAACTAGAAGTGGAGCATTACTTAAGTAATGTTTTAGTTTATCAAAAGCCTGCTGACATTCTCTTGTCTATTCGAAATCAATATTTCCCTTGAGCAACCAATAAAGCGGAAGACTATTCTACCCCATCTTGGATAGGAAGTGGCTCAAGTGTTCCATACACCCCAATAGGCATTGTACGTCTCGCACACTCTTTGAGAGAGGCATCTATCACATCGCTAGAATATTCTCAAGGTCGGGCTCTATCCTGCATTCTAAAACAATGAATCCCAAGTATTTCCCATCAAAACCTTGAACACACATTTTTTAGATTAAGCCTCATTCCGACCCAGCGGATCTTTTCGAATATCTCCCACATGACCACTGGCAACATCTCCACTTCCTTGATTTGAGTCCTTGAACACCCCATTTACCATTTGTTGGAACTCCACCTGAGCATTCTTTAACCCAAAATGTATCTGTGTATAACAAAAAATTCTATTATTTGTTACAAAGCTGTCTTTTCCATGACTTCCACCACTATAGGTGTCTGATGACATCCCTTATAAGCATCAAAGAAACAAAGAATCCTATTGCCCGCCACAACATCCACCACTTGATCTATTCGAGGCATGAAAGGGCTTCTTTGGGATAGCCTTATTTAAATTTGTACAGCAATGCACATCCACCACTCCCTATTAAGCTTTGGAACTATTGCCAAGTTTGCCACCCAAGTCGAGTAGTCAATTCTTTTGATTAACTGCTTAGAGGAGCTCTTGTACTGCGTCCTGAAGCACCTATTGCCTTTAGCGGACAGACACCCTCTTCATCTTGGTGACAGCTGGCGTGCCCTCCAAGATACCTAATCGATGCCCTACTACATCCTGTGGTATTCTGCTCAAATCTATTGGTGACCAAGAAAAGACATCCTGGAACTTCGTTAACAATTTGCCAACTTCGGTTTGGATATTATTCAGAAGATTTTTCCCAATTCGAATTCGCCTATCCTGGTGTCGTACATCAACCCCGTATAATTCAAATTCACATTGAGGCTACAACTTCTGTTTCCATCCTCATTGTCTTTTAGCTTCTCTGCTACCATTGAATGTTCTACTTCTGCTTTAGAAGCAATAAAGTACTCCCAACCCACATGTCGATAATCATGAATGACAAAGAGCCCTATTGTAGTACCAACTTCTAATGTCGAAGAATATATAGAAACAATCATTTTCAATTCAATTAGTGCAGGACTGCCTAGTATCCCGTTGTACGAGGACGGGGCATCATCAATTAGAAATTCCATCTCATATTCCATTCTATGAACAACGACTGGGAGATAAATTAATCATGTAGAATCAATGCTTCATCCAATAAACGGAATCTCATATAGTGTTACCTTAGTTGGGCCAAGGCTCATCTGCATGAAAGCATAGCGGAATAATACATTGGTAACACTTCCCATATCCACTAATATTCAACAGACTATACAGCCACCAATGTTCATTCAGACAATTAGTAGAGCATCCATTGCGTCTTCTATTCCTCGCTTCTTGCTGCTTTGTTGTAGGTTCCATTACTAACATTTATGACCTTTGGTTCTGTGGATTTATCCACAGGACAAGTCCCTTGTTTTGCCTAGTAAACCCATCTATTGTTTTGCCTTTCCTTCTTTTTATCAGCTGCACAGTTAATAAATTTATTTAGATGTCCTTACGAATGGCGTACTCTATCTCTTTCTTTGGTTTGATGCACTGCTCGGTGTCATGCCTGTTATCTCGGTAAAATTCACAGTACTTAGTTTTACTTTGCTGTTCCGGCAAGAAAGCCATTTTTGGTAGTCGGATCAAAATACTTAACGATTCCACCAGGTGTAGTATTTCATTACAGGACTTTATCGGCGTGTATCTATCTTGGTTGTCTTGAGAACTCTGCCCCTGAAAAGAGAGATGATTCAGGTTATACAGAAATGTCAACATATCCCATATAGACTGTCGAGACTGCTCCTGATGGAATGTTTCTTTCCCCTTCCATCACCCATACCAATTTCCAAGTGATCCCACTTATTCTAGACACTGATTTCCCCTCGGATGAACTTATGCACTTCATCAAGCGGTGCATCTATTGTGTGTATATGCTTAGTAGCCAAGACTTTAGTAAGCGATGATGACCTGAGGCAATATTTGTCAGCCTGGATATGCTTCTGGCAATGAGATTCAGGACTTTCATGGCTTTCTTGTTGAATCTGTCTATATACACCTGAACGTCTCATACTGTAACTGTCATACAGTGGGCAGGTGATCAGATCAGATGCGATTATAATTTCCTATTGTGCAACAAAGTGGTTCCAAAACTCTTGTCCCAAATCCTGAAATCCCAAAATTGGTTGGGGTGGTAGTGACGCTAGCCAGCAAAGAGCTATTTAAAAGGTGACACATTTCCACATTAGAAGCATTATGTATCATCATTAGAGCGAGGAAGTTTTGTAAGTGCTTGTCGGGATCTGTTGTTCTATCATATCTATCGAGTCGTAAGATATAAAACTTATCCAAGATGGGAGTTTGCTGATAGGCCTCTCCAATAGAGGACTACACATGACATAATTCAAGTTATTATCCCAAGAAGATGTCGGGGCACGAATATTATCCATGATAATTCGTACACTGGATTTGATAACACTAGGCACAGTTGCTACCCGAGGAGCTAGGGTGAAATGTTCACTGACATCTGAATCGGGTACGTCCATGCCCAAGAGAGACATGATGTATGCTTTTTGTTGAGGGGTAAACGAAACATCAAGAGTATTGCTCCTTGAGGTAATATGGCTCGTGTCCGCTAAAACTTCCTCATCCTTGGGTAACTGATCATCTAAATTTCCTGTACAACGTTCTTCTCTTTCGCAAATACCATAAATTTTAATTTTGTAGGCCCCCAAAAGACAAGATTGGACATAATGGTGGGCACCAATTAATGAATATTGAGTTGTCACGTGTCCAAGATCTACAAGACCAATACCCAATACTCATGAACCAATAGGGATTTTCTCCCAAGGGCACTCTGATGCTTAAGTCAATATTAGACTCAAAGATTGATATGGGAAAGAATAGAACGGAGTAATGATTGCTCAATATTGTAGTTCATTAATGTGGAGAGAGGAACTTTTTATAAGGAGCCATTAATCAAGACTGGGCTACTTTCTTGCAATATGGGATTTGTATCCAAGACTCAAATGGATCGGCCCATGCGCCCTGATCCGACCTGACTTGGCCTTAAATCCCATGACCCACGCTCGATATTGGGCCAAGAAGAACAGCGCACTTCGGTCTAGACTTGGGCCCAAACATCAAACTCCCTCATTGTATAAAAAATTATATAATATAAATAAATATATTATTATTTTATTTTTATGGTAAATAGGTAAGGGAAATATAATACCGTACTCATACTCATTTAATAAAAATTAATTGGGTATAGATACGGGTCTAAGTCTCAAGCATAAAAATTGAATCTTACCCGCTATAAAGATGTATGGTCTTAATAGGGTGCGAATATGACCCGACCTATTTACCACCCTAATTCTCAAGCGCAAATGATAAGACATTATGAAAAAAAGAAAATCCGACTAATATACATTCGTTACTTTATATTCAAATTCTCGTTTTCAATAATGAATAAATCAAACCAAAAGAATGAACAAAGCAAGTATTAATCCTTTAAAGTAGTACCATCAAGAGGTGAATATAATTCAAAAGTCAGCAATACTAATTAAGATTCGAAATGTTGACCTCGACTTTATCAAAGTATATTACAATCAATTTAGATTTACTTGATTATCATGCTTAGTGGCTCAAGAAATAATCTCTTGCAACACAAGAAAATTAGGACTACTTCCTCCGGTCATAAATATATGTTTTGTGCTTGTGTACAAAAATTAAGGGTATTAAAAATAAGACACTTATTGAGTTAAAGTAGCATTTATATCCTTAATAGATAAAGAAAGATAAATAATATGAGTGTAATAAATGAACAAAAATATAAGTATAAATGAAAACATGTAATAAATGCATATTAAAAAGAGTAAAACCCTTATATTTTCAATCATGCTCAACCTCCCTAAATCCTCATACAACACAAGAAAGTATTGAAACATGGTTTTCAAGATTATTTTTTATTGGACTATCTAAAGATACCATCCCCAGGAAATTAAAAAATGCTTTAAACTTTGTTTTTTTCTATTTCGAAAAAGGATATAAATGCCCTACAACTATTTAGGTACGGCTGAAAATGTCTCTAAACTTTACCTTTTACTAATTTTATTTTCCAACTATTTTCGAGCCTATAAAAGTACTCTTTCGACAAATTTCACAGTGGTTTTCGTTGGAATTTCACCAGAAACCACCACAAAATTCACCTGAAACCACTGCTAAATCCATCGGAAGGGTACTTTTAGAGGTTGAAAATAATTGAAAGGTAAAATTAATGAAAAATAAAGTTTAAGGATATTTTCAACACCGCATAAATAGTTGGAAGACATATATAGCCCTTTTCCCTTTTTTTTTTTTGGCCAGAAATGCTAATAATTTATTTTTCAACTTAAAAAGAGAGATTTTATTATAAGATAATAATAACCCAAATTTCAGTTTAGAAACAAACAAAATAAAGTTCCTTCGATTAAAAAATAATTAGAAGTTCCTTTCTATTTCAACCATATGGTGCATCGAATCAAGTAATCGGTTGGCCAAACATCAACTAATAACTATTCATAGTCAAGGTAGGTCCACTATAATGCATTTACATAATTATGCTTATATGTTTTTTAATGAATTATTATATGTTTATTATATATTGTAAAATTACAACACGTCATTATATATATATATATATATATGGGATAGGATAAAAAATTTTCATTATGCTAAAATGATGTCTCTAATCTAAGGGAAAAAAAATTAAAATCACTAGCTAGATAAATAGATATCCCTACTTTTACATTTTCTTCGTTATTTTATTTGTCATATCATATATATTTTTTATTTATTTTATTATAAAAATAATATAATATTTTAATTATATTCTCTTATTAAAAATAAATTTTAACTTCTTTTATTCTTTTAATATGAAAGTTTGGAGAATAATAATAAGTAAAGAGAAAAGTAATTTTAAAGGTATCTAATTTGAAAAAAAAATTAAAAAATACATAAATTTTAAATTTTATAATATTTAATAAGTAAAACAATAAAAAAAAAAAATACTAATTAACCATATGACATGTCCGTAAAAGTCTTCGTAGCGTAAGGAAGGGGATGGAAATATTATGAAGGTGTGAGACTGGAACAGGGCTATATTCCTCGTTTTCCACTTGCATAGACAAGAGGAGGAGGATCACGAGACCCGTAATATATAATGATCATCACGGGCCACCCATCGGTTTTCGTCAGCATGCAATCGGTTTATTTATACAGATTAACAGACAGCGGCGGAATTAGGATAGTGAGTGCACTTATCTTAGTTACTTTACACTTACAAATATTTCTTTTATTTTAATGATTTAATATCAATGGATTAAAAAGGCCTTCAACTTGAGGAGTTGTGTCAGTGGATGGTTCGAGTCTTTAGTAAACCTCTTATTCTAAAATGTACTCTAAACTTGGTTCATTATATCAATTATTTACACAATTTTTAAAAATAATGATTAAGGGATAATTTTATTTTTTGGATAAAATAAATTGAACAAAAATCGATCGGAAATGAGTAATACTTGCTATACTTTAATAAAATTTTAAAAATTAATTTTACTCTTCTATAGGAGGAAAACTGGTCATCAAAATGGAATATAGGAATATAATTAAAAAAAAAATCTCCTCCGAAGCCATCAAAACACTCAACTATCACCAAATCTCATCAGAAGAAAAAAATGACGTGAGTCTTTTTCTCTTCCTTTCCCAAACCCTCAAAAATCATATACTAAAACTTTATCAAGCTATTATTGTGACTTGAAATACCTCTTCTTTTGCTTGTAATTAACTGTAAGGGATAAGAGGTATTAAAGAGATTAAAAGTTCTAACCCCAAAATTTGTAAGATTGTCAAGAAAATACTCTGGTAAGAAGTTACAAAAAAGTACTTTGAACTTTGCCTCTATTGCCAGATTACCTTTTTGACAATTTCACAAATTTTTATTATGTTTTTTCCCTACATTTTGATGGCCAACTTCCCTCTTATGGAATGGTAAAATTGGTTTTTGAATTTTATTAGGCATAATAGACATTACTCATGTCCGATTAGTATCCGTTCAATTCATTTTACTGGGAAAACAAAATTTCCCGTAATCGCCATTTTTAAAAATTAGATACTTAATTGAAATAATATCAAAGTTTAAGATACTTTTCTTAGTATTAACTCTTTTTATAATTCTTAATATAATATTTTATTAATAAGATTTACCATATAAAAAATAAATCATAAGCTAAAAAAAACGATAAACTGTAAATAAAAATGTATTATGTGAGGAATGTCACAAATTAATGTTACAAAGGTTGGAACATAACTCTTTAAAAAAAATGTTACATAGAAATTTTTTTTTTTTTAAGGATTACATAGAATATTACAAAAAATTTTGGGTGTTAGCGTTTATTTTGATAGTAGATAATTATGTGGGTCAAATATAAAAAGAATATGGAAAAGGAAATTAAAAGTGAAAGCTATTAGTTTTTTTCCTTTTTTCTGAATAAAAGCTATTAGTTAAATTCAAAACTTCTTTTTTTCTAAATTAAACTAAAAATAAAGACTGATTAAATACCATACAACAACAAATACATATTTTACTTAATACGCTATATCGCATAAAACTTTTTTAGTTTCACTGGCTCTTGTGCTGTACTTACTATAGCGTGGCTCCACCGCTGTCAACAGAAAACCCGAAACTCTCTTGAAATTAATTGATTTTTTTTTAAAATTATCTGATCTGCATATATAGATTGAAAGAAGTGTCAAGAGACTGTAAAATTAATTTTTGTGGACTCAAACTGAACCACGCATATGATATTATCATTACTATTATTATTATTTCCGCTAAGTAATGTGACATGATTCATTCATTCAGTGCACGTTCATATAAAATTTGGTATTCATCTAGTGTAAGTTATTTTAGGTCGGACTGAACGAGTTCTCTCTACGGCTATTGAAGTGGTTCAAGCCAAGCTACAATCCAGTCCTCTTTTTTCTTCTTTTTTTTTTATTTTTATTTAAAGTAAGTAATATTCTGCAAGACCAAACTCCTTCGAAGGAATTGATCGATGATGGTCGGCTCCTTCATACTTGCTTTGCATATGCTTTTCTTCTGCTAATTCGTTTCCTTAATTATGTCAAATTAATAATTAATCGCCGAAATACAGTGTTAAGAAAATGAGTTTTATGTCTAACTTCCCTTTTAAAAGATACTTTAAAATTTATTAAAAAAATAAAAAAAACGAGTTTGGACTTAATATTTATTATTAAAAGATACCTAATGATACATAATTTAACCGTTTGAGCTATCTACT
Source organism: Catharanthus roseus (assembly GCA_028651295.1). Lineage (NCBI taxonomy): Eukaryota > Viridiplantae > Streptophyta > Magnoliopsida > Gentianales > Apocynaceae > Catharanthus > Catharanthus roseus. Next base: position 3,847,489 of record JAPQWS010000104.1, on the reverse strand, counting down.
GAAAGAGAAGATGGAAAACTAAATCTAAAGGGCACACTATTGATGAATGATCAAAGTAAAACTTAGAAGTTGATCCAAGTAACATGGATACCAGATGGGATCAATCTGGCTGCTAAATTCATTTATTATTTCGTAAAAAGATTTTTATTAACTAAAGTACGTATTTAAGTAACTTGTCTCTTTATTTATGATTAGTTTAGTTAAGAACAATCAATATTCATTAGTACAATTAAGAGAGAAGATTATGCAAATTTTAAAAGGAATAAATATATCTTTTCTTAAAAGAAAAGAGTATATATATATATTCACTAATCAGTTAATTGTGAAATTGTCATGGGAGGAAGACCTAGTCAATTCTAGTAGCTCTTCCTTGATTTCTCTTCCCTTTCTCTTCTTCCGTCTTTTCATTCATTGTCTCACGCCCTCTGTCTGTACTATTATCAAGTCATGGCCAAGAGTGGAGCGGCCACAAATGGACTGCTCCCGTTGTTTTTAAACGGAGATAAGATATTGCGTTATTGGATTGCATCAATTTGTGATGTACATTTTATTTATGTCATTTTTTAACCAAAGAAGATGCTTACTGCTCCACAAACATGGCGGTGCAGCTGGTGGTGGTAGTTGTGACTTGTTGCTTTAATTTTCAAAAGAAAACGTGCTGGCTGGGCATCATCATGACCAAAAGTCCGGCACATATTGGATAACTGTCATGTGCCCTGTTTCTTCTTGTGGTTCCCAGTTAACAGGCGGCCAAATATGGCTAATGTTTCATTAGTCCTTTTCACTTCAGGCTTGTGATTCCTTTTTCTATCTTTGGGACTAGTTGCTAATTTCAGTTTTCTCATATTCCTCCCACCCAAAATTTTATTATATACCCGACCAATCTAGATCTATAGATAGGTAGGATATGAATTTTTTGAGTCATATTCAATGACAAAACACAGTTATCAATAACTTGAATATCTTATATATATATATATATATATATATTTTGGTGAATAAAAATCATCATGTCTTCACTTATCATGTCTTCACTTATGGTAAAAAAGAATATTAGACAATGAGAGATTAGACACCTTGGCTAAGTACTTCTTCCTCAAATACATCCACCCAACTTGTTAAAGTGAAAAAATTTGGACATAAGGTAAAATAAATAAATAAAAAAGAATACCAAATATTAACAAAATAGACTGAGTTTATAATAGAATTTCCTCATCTTCACTCTCACATAATTTATAATGGGATGAAATTAGACACCATTTCAAATCTTATATTTCAATTTTAGGACTCATATCTCATTCTATTTTTACGAAACCTAAGACAAAAATTTCAAAATCAAAATATTATACTTTTTAAATTATACAATTTTTCATATACGTAGTTCAATTTTAATTTATTTTAACTTATTGAACACTAAATTCATAATATAAGTTTTCCCAAAAAGAAACGAAGAAGAATGAAAGAAACTACACATGGAAAGTGCTACCGGCTTCCCATAAACCGAATGGACAAGTTTGCCTTGTTCTTTAGTCGGATCCTTGGGCCAATATTTTCGGATAGATCTTTCAATAAACGTTTTCTTCATTACTTAATTTATATTATTGTTATTACAATAAACTTGTTTTAAAGGATAAATTACAAAGAAAAATTACTATAAAAAATATAATAAAGAGAATATTAAAAAATGTATTAAATAATAATGAGTCATATTTCTTTATTCTTTTCCCGCGGCCGTGGAAATGAGTGTAATAGGATAGAATTTATACTTTAAACTTGATATTTTTATTTTTGTAAAAGTTAAATTATTTATAAAGAAAATTGTATACTTTAAAGTAATAATTTTATATTAATTTTTTTTCAAAAAACTACGACCCAATATATAATCAAATACATGACAAGTTAGCAGGTTGAATTACTCCTTATTTAATAGAAACACCTTTTATCTTTTATCGGTCGTACTGAGTCCCTCCCAGCACTACTCCTCCCCATGCGTAAAAGAATTTAAAAAATCGACCCAAAAAAAAATAAAGACCAATACATATGGTTTAGTTTGGGCTTCATGGTAATCTTTTTAAGAATTACAACTAATGGTTTTTGCGTCATGTATCTTCCGTAACCAGGCTTTACCTTATATAGAATCCCGTGGGCTTTGGGTTTCATTATGGGCCCCTTATGGAAATATGGAAATGCCCATTATTATATTTCGCCCAAAGAACTGAACCCAAAACTCCTAAAGTCTCAAACAACTTCATATTTTTTTCTGGGCCGAAACATTTTCATTGTGTTCTTAGTTTCTTTTCTTCACTATTTCCTCGATCCAAACAGAGCACTAACGTCCATCGTCTTCAGCCCACCAGTCCAGTTTCTGCGACACCCCACCTATTAGTCAAAATTCTCAGCAGCCCAGAACAGAATTTTCCTCTTCTTCTTTACCATAAAATTCAACAAACCATGTTCTAGAGAGCGCGTTAAACCAGTTTTAATCCTTCAAATTCTGAAACATTTCAATTTGATTTCAAGCCAACATCGCAGAAATGGATAATTCATCTCAAGAACCCCTTCTCAGATCCGAAAATTCTGTAACTTATGACTGTCCATATCCTATATATTCCATGGCTTTTTCATCATCTGCCGCTTCCCTCCCCCGCCGCAGACCCATCGCCGTCGGGAGCTTTATAGAGGAACTTAACAACCGAGTCGACATCCTATCTTTTGATGAAGAAACTCTCTCTGTGAAACCCATCCCTGGTCTATCCTTCGATCATCCTTACCCGCCCACCAAGTTAATGTTCCATCCTAAGCCCGCTGCCTCGCTTATTAAGGCCACCGATCTCCTTGCTTCCTCTGGTGACTACCTTCGCCTCTGGGAAGTCCGCGATTCATCCATTGAACCAGTTATCACTCTCAATAACAGCAAGACCAGTGAATTCTGCGCCCCGCTTACCTCCTTCGATTGGAACGACGTTGAGCCGCGGAGAATTGGGACTTCCAGCATTGACACCACTTGCACGATTTGGGATATTGAGAAAGGGGTTGTGGAAACTCAGTTAATTGCTCATGATAAGGAGGTTTATGATATTGCTTGGGGTGAAGCTGGAGTGTTTGCATCGGTTTCAGCTGATGGATCTGTTAGAATTTTCGATTTGAGGGATAAGGAGCACTCGACGATTATATATGAGAGCCCACAGCCTGATACTCCCTTGTTGAGATTGGCTTGGAACAAGCAGGACTTAAGGTATATGGCGACAATTTTAATGGATAGTAATAAAGTTGTGGTTTTGGATATTAGGTCCCCAACCATGCCAGTAGCAGAGTTGGAGAGGCATCAGGCTAGTGTGAATGCCATTGCTTGGGCTCCCCAAAGTGCTAGACATATTTGTTCTGGTGGAGATGATGGGCAGGCGCTTATCTGGGAGTTACCAACGGTTGCTGGTCCTAATGGAATTGATCCTATGTCTATGTATTCTGCCGGGTCTGAGATTAATCAACTTCAGTGGTCTGCAGCACAGCCTGATTGGATTGCTATTGCATTTTCAAATAAGTTGCAGCTCCTAAGAGTGTAAGGTAATCATTTTGTCAATGTCGAATTCGGATGTATTTGTTACTTACCCGAAGCATATGGCTGACACTAATCTGTTGAAAATAAGGTAATCTATTCTTCTCTTTGCCTCGTTGTTGGCTCTCTTCTGTTGAATGTGCGATTATTGGCTGCCTCTATATCCTAATTCTATGAGCACATCTCACCTGTATATTCATGAAGCCTTGGTTGCATATATTGGTACAGAAATTAACTGATGGAATACTTGGTAATACAGTCAAACAAATACTCAATGTTCCCAGTCTATGCTTATTGTTATGGTCTTCTTAGACGTCTGAGAAATGGTTTGCTTCATAAAAGGAATAATATATTCTCAGCTTGAAGATCCTGATAGTACTGGATTGTGAATTACGCATTAAGACCAAACACAAATAAGGTTGAGTTGCTGAAAATAGAAATACAAACTACTCATTGGGTTTAAAGAAGAATGTAAAGAGAAGACGAGGTGTTGCTTTCCCCCATCTATATTTGCTTCGTTGAACAGTTGAGTATGGCTGGAACAGTTCCCGCTTCTATCTAGGTCAAGTTCAATTTCATTCTAAAAGGCCAAATACTAATTTTACAACATTAATTTTCATATTCATTTTTAAGAATTAATGCTTGAAGCCAACTAGAATCCTGGGTGTCATGTGCGCTATATGACTGAGTATTAGCTTGAGTGTCATAGTTGGTGTTTGATACTAGTATTTACTATGTTTAATATCCCTTTTTTCATTATCTCAAATTATTTGTTCCTAGACGCTAAAATTCATGAAAAACCATCCGCACAAAATCCTTCTAGAGTTTGTGACCGGAGAGTAAAATTCTTGAGAGTGCAAATTCATGTTTAATAAAAAGGTAATCCTGTAAGATACAAAAGATATTGTTAACCAGTTTCTCTGTATTCTTCCTTTGAGGCATTGTTAAATAGGGAATGCTGGAGCAGAATACAAATGCTACATTGCGAAAGTGGTAGTTACGTCATCTTTTAGGTGTAAAATATACCTATATTATGTAGAACAATTTTATCCCTCTTAAGTCCTGAGATATGTTTTAGAACTTTTTTATTAGCATTCTGTTGTTGACCTTGAAAATTAATGGGATCTTTAAAATTTTTGCAGTTCTCACACTCTGCTAACTGGTGATTTTAGATTTATCCTTTCTAGAAGATCAAAACTAGAAGTATTTAGAATTGATTATGGTTTCTGATTCATTTCAGGGCAGAATATGTTTGTTATTTGCTATTCTTTAGTTATCCAAGCTTCTTCTTTAGATGAGAAGGCAAAGGGAAAGTATGATTTTGTTGTAAAGCCCCATTATCAATGTTTCTCATCTCAGACAGCAGCCCACCTCTTCTTTTTTCTTGCTTTTGTATGTAGGTTGATCTGGTCTTAAATGGGATGGGAGGGTATCGTTGATATAAAATATTTGAAGTTAAGCCCCAACATATCCTCATCTCATGAAAGATATACATGGCATGCTCTTCTTTTCTTCAAGATATTGCCTGTGGGATGAATAGCTGTATAGCCATCGGCTTGGTTGATTTGTAAGAGCTACAATTACTCTTTTTTAGTTTCTGAGAGAGCTTTTACTTACCTAAGGTTCCCAGACGTGCGTGTTATAGATGATCTGCTCGTGTATACTCAGTGGCTAAGGTTTAACTCTTGTCGTTTCATGGTTTGAACTTTCGACCCCTCAACATTAATATTCACAGTACGTAACTCTTTATCTATTACGTCAAGTTACATTTATTATTGTCATTATTAATGCAAAATAACTATAAAATGTACCTCCCCTCACTTCCCTTTTGCTAAATAAAGTAGATTTTCCTCTTGGGGCTGGAAAATCTTTAGTATTAACTTCAGAACAGTACAAAAGCGCAGAGTTGAGAATGAAATGGGCATAGCCCAAGAAGATAAAGGTTGAGTTTAGTCCATGAGGAAAAACAAGATTTTGAAATTGTCAGACCACAATCCAACCTTCTCAAGAGCAGTAATCTACGGACTCTGAAATCCAGAGGCAAAGAACCAATAATCCCGTTCAAGCAAGGTCGTGCCATTTCATCTCAAGGGCCCAATATTTTGTATTGCTATACCACTAGACGCTAGACCAATCATATTATAAGTTATAACAACATCCCAGAATTTCCTACTACAACACTACGTTATCTTTTTAATTTTTTTGTAAAGATTGGCGACTGGGTGTAGAGGCGATTAATTGCGTCTTTACAAAAAGTAATTGGAAAAAAGATCATACTGTCAAGTAATTGGAAAAAAGATAATACTGTCAGGTTGGGCGAAATTTAATAAAGAATTTTGTCCAAATTTTTTTTCAATCCGATGCGGTTTTTTTTAGTTTAAAATGATAAAATTGTAAATAAATTAGTATAGATTTATGGTTCAATCTTTTTTTAAATTTTTAACGGTTGGATTTTTGTAGATATGAGATTGAATTAGTTTGAGTTAGAGAGAAGTTAAAGAAAGTTAGTGGTGAAAAATGAAATTTTTTGGTGCTACCTTTTTAAATTCCCGAGTTATCTTTATTAATTTCCTTTTTGGTGTTTAAAATAAGCGTATAAAAGAAAAGAAGAAAAATCGAACTCTTGGATTCTGGTATCCTCTCATCAAGTACTCTGTTCTAGCATGAGAGTGAAATTATAAAGGAGGAAAATCATATTTTCGAATTAAGGACGAGCTGTGTTAGATGATGGTAGCGGCGATGAAGGCAAGCTAGGGTAATGGGAGCTAAGGGAAGGCGATGAAGACTTGTATTCCATTTATTTTTTAGAGTATGAAGGAAGTGACGATGCTAAAGAACTCCAGAGTGCAACGGGACGAGAAACAGAGCAAGGACCTATATATAAATACTTTAACAACATTGATAAGTTTTTTTATTCATATTACACATATACAAAATGTGATACCCCGTACCCCTCCGCTAGGTCAACTGCGGCTGGGTAAGGAACTTGCATGCTTCTCGGCACTAGACTTACAACAACACTAAGCTAAGATACATCGGGAAGGAACTAGAATGCGTCCGTCTAGGCTAAACAGCAGAAGACAAAAAGAAATATAAATATAACTTTATAATAAAAGTGTGTTCAAAACTTATACATAAGTTTAAGGCTGTGAAGACCAAAATCTTCATAGATCATCATCTCATGGCTAGAGGTGGAAAACTCCAATATTATTGAATCTAGTGGGCCTATATTGGCTCAACTACCCAGATTTGGTTACAAGTCATCTGAAAAAGGGGAAAAACATTTGAAAGACATAAGCAAAAGGCGCTTAGTAAATTCACGTGAACGTGTGTTTTTTGTGAGTATTTCATTTGGTAAAATAGTCTTTATAAAATGGTTTGTCATGCCCGAAATGAAACGTTTTCATAAAATCTCTTGTATGCAAGTTATAAACTTTCTGAGTGGTTCGGGCGTAGCTGGAAAGTGTGAGCGAATCAAGACACATCGGCGATGCCGCTACACCTGAACTTTCAAAACCATGCATGTACCATGATAGGCTCAACGGATAGAGTCCGGAACCTTAAACGGGGTCATCGGACACAAGTTCCGGCATCACATAGTCAATACCAACGAGAAACCCAAAACATACGAACGTTCAATTTTCACAAACCACCACACACACCATTTATACACAAAATAAGTAACGAGCTCTGGGTACCTACCAAGCTGCCCTGTACTACTCTAGCCGGTGAACCCTTCCTGACCCAATCTACCAGAAAGTAGTCCCACCGTAGAGCATGATACGGAGTCAAACGTAATACCCCCTTGGGCCTAACCCTCCAACAGTACTACGCCTTTTCAACTGGATCCAGATCAAGAGAACACCTACCAAGCATGTCGTTCGGAAGAAGCCCTCGTATGGGGGACTAGCCATGCACAGTGCAATCCTCTCAACATGTTGATCAAAATATATATACAAAGCCACTTCGGCTGGATTAGTATTTTACTTGATTTTTATAATATGCCATCTCTCGGCGATGCATACTTTTTTCATGTATCGAAAATCCCTATTCACTGGGCAAAACCGCAGAACTCGTAGACATGACAAATGTAACATGCATGCAATTCAAACATGTCTTTAGAAAATCTCATCAAAACATTTGTGTTTCCCAGGTATTTTCAAAATCATGTACACAATAAAAGTATGCATATATGATATTTGAATGTAACCTTTAAACAGAACTTATAACAGGTTATAAAATAAGTTATGCCAATTTGATTTTCAAATATCATGATAAATATTTCTCAAAAGAAATTATTAAATACTGCCAAAAATTATAATAATATATGAATAAAACCATTGGAGAAATATTCATTAAGAAGAAATAGTAAATATTCCCGAAATCCTAACGTATGCATATTCTAGTCATAGTAAAAATATTTCTTTAGAAATCTTTTAACTCATGTTAGAATAAACCCAAAATAATATAAAAAACTTTTAAGAATAACCTCAAAGTAATATAAAAATATTTTAATAATTTATACATATCTCAAAGCTTTATGAGAATATTTAAAAATAAAAGTATTATAAAAAAATAGTTTAATAAATCAAACATATCTCAAAACCTTATAAGAATATATAAAATATTTTAAAGGTTATTTTAAAAAGAAATAATAAATACTTTATAAGATAATTCCTCCAAATAATTTTAAATCTCAAAACCTTAAAAGAATATTTAAAATATTATTTCAAAAAGAAATAATAAATATTTTAAAAATAATTTCTCCTAATAATTTTAAATCTCAAAACCTTATAAGAATATTTAAAATATTTAAAATATTATTTCAAAAAAAATAATAAATATTTTGAAAGTAATTCCACCAAATAAACCTTATAATAATATTTGAAATATTTTAAACATCATTTCAAAAAGAAAATTTCCAAATAATTTTAAATCTCAAAGCCTTATAAGAATATTTAAAATATTATTTCAAAAATAAATAATAAATATTTTAAATATAGAACACATTTGGCATAACCCATAATATACCATCGGTAAATATTTTGTAAATTTTGTCAATATCCAAAAATGGAGAAATATGCTTTCTAAATCTCTTGTAAAAGAAAAGGGTTGGTAAACTCACCTTAAGCCGCGAAACGTGTCAAACTTACAAATAATAGCATTCCAAACTTAATCAAATATTAGCATAAGAATATAAACATGTCCCCATGATGACCCTAGGGTTCACCTAAACTTATTATAAACCTAAAAGAACTCTAAAAACAACCTAAAATAATTTCATAATAACTTCTTAAAAATCATGGGTTCCCAAAATAAATTAATAATTATTTTAGAAAATATAACCTAATAATAAAATAAAAACTCCTCATATAATTATATTTTAACTTAGAAAAACAAAGACAAAAAGAAATAAAAATTTACTTCAATTGGGGGAGAGAGAGAGAGCCGAGAAAGAGAGAAGAGAAAAAGAAAAAGAAAAGAGAGAAAGTGGGAGAGAGTCGGCTGGGAGGGGGAGGGAACCGAGAAGAGAGAAATTGGGAGAGCAAGGAGAGAAGAGAAGAAAGAATGGGAGAGAGAGATGAGAAATTGCTTCACTTCATCTCTTATATATAGCTATGTATGTATGGCTTGGGCTTGTGTGGTCAAGACACATGGCACCTACTTGCCCTGTGTCCATAAATCACCACCCCACTTGGTACTACTAATTTTCATAATTGTACTAAATTCTTCTAAAATTTTCGACTTTCTACGTAGGCCTCAAACCTTAAAAATGACTTAAAACTCATATTAAACTAAAAATCTGAATCTCCAACTTAAAGCGTTAAACACTAATAATCTTAAAATATGCCAAAAAAGTTTTCAACGAGAAATTCTTCTTTAAATTTTCTAAAAATTACCATATGACCCCAAAACTTTCTATTCTTTATAAAATAACCCCAAAACTTTTGTTTGAACTCACCGCATCTTATGTTAACTTTGAGGTGCTTAGTCGGGATGTTACATTCTACCCTCCTGTCCTCGAAATTTTTGGATTCACATACCTAGAATCTCTGGATATTTTTTACATAGAAACTCCTCGGTTTCCCATGTTGCCTCTTCAATGTCGTGGTGTCTCCATAATACCTTGCACATTGGAATTCTTTTTCCGCGTAATTCCTTTACGCTCCGTTCCGCAATCATACTAGGCTTCTCCTCGTATGAGAAGTCAGTTTGTAATTCCAACAGGTCGTCGTTCAGAACATGCTCGGGCAATGTTCAATATTTCTTTAACTGGGAAATGTGGAACACATCATGAATGCCTGTTAATTCTTCCAGTAACATCAGTTTATAGGCTACCTTACCAATCCTGTTACTTATTTCAAATAGTCCAATATCTCGGGGGCTTAACTTCCCTTTTCTTGAGTGTCTGGGGTTCCCACGGTGTGGTATGAGTTTTAGAAAAACTCGATCTCCCATTTCAAATTCCAAACCCCGCCGTCGATTTTCGGTGTAGTTCTTTTGTCAACTTTTACCTGCTCAGAGTCGTTCTTGAATTATTTTTACCCGTTTCTGTGTCTCTTCTAACTCTGGCATCCAGCTCTTCTGTCTCAAAAGGGAACGAATTCTAATATCGTCCCAATACAAAAGTGTTCTACACTTCTTCCCACATAGGGCTTCAAATGGCGCCATTCCGATTGAGGAATGATAACTGTTGTTATAAGAAAACTCCGCCCATACTAGGTTATCAATCATTTGTTCCCAAACTCTAAAGCGCATGCTTGCAACATATCTTCTAGAGTTTGGATTGTTCTTTCTGATTGTCCATCAGTCTGGGGGTGTGCGGCGGTGCTATAACTTAGGTTAATCCCCAATGCTGCTTGGAATTTAGGCAAAAATCTTGAAGTAAATCTTAGATCTCGGCCTGACACAATGTTCATAGGTACTCCGTGAAATCTCACAATCTCCTCCACATAAAGCTGGGCTAGCTTTTCCAAGGAGTATGTTATGTTGATAGCAATAAAGTATGCTACTTTCGTCAAAAGATCAACTATAATCCAAATGGCGTCCTTGTAACCTTTTGTCCGTGGCAATCCAGTGACAAAGTCCATCGTAACACAATCACATTTCTATTCGGGGATAAATAATAGCCGTAAGACTCCTGTGGGCTTCTTATGCTCTGCTACCTTTGACAAGTAAGACAAGCGGCCACATACTCTGCCACATCTCTCTTCATACCGTTCCACCAAAATTTCCTCTTGAGGTCCTAATACTTCTTGTTCTCACCAAGGTGTATGAAATACTTACTTTTATGTGCTTCCTCCAATATCTTTCATTTAATCTCCGCGTTATCAGGTACACATAGCCGATTTTGAAAATACAAACTTTCATCAGTATCCAAGACTTGAAAGTCATCTAATTTCTTTACCTCAACTTGAGCTTTAAGCCTTTGGAATTCCTCATTACTTTTTTGCGCTTCCTTAATCTCTTGTTGCAAGGTTGAAGTTAAATTGATGCTTGCTAACTTGACACTTCTACTCAAAGCATCATCTACCACGTTTGCTTTCCTAGGGTCATAGTTAATTAGGCATCGATATTCTTCAAGCAGTTCAATCCATCTTCGTTGCCTCATGTTTAGGCCCTTTTGGGAAAACAGATACTTTAAACTCTTGTGATCGATAAAAATCTTCTATTTAGTCCCATAGAGGTAATGTCGCCACTTCTTGAGTGCAAATACTATATGGCGGCTAGCTCCAAGTCATGCGTTGGGTAGTTTTTCTCGTGGTTCTTCAACTTTCAAGAGACATATAAAACCACCTTCCTATCTTGCATCAGTATCGCTCCAAATCCTTCTCCAGATGCATTGGTATATAAGGTAAACTCTTTCTGCAGATCAGCCAAAGTCAGCACTGGTGTCGATGTCAATCGATGCTTCAACTTCTAAAAACTTTCTTCACACTTCTTTGACCATTTGAACTCAACAACCTTTTGAGTTAACTATATTAAGGGTCTAGCAATCTGAGCAAAATCTTTAATAAATCGCCGATAGTATCCGGCTAGTCCAAAAAAGATACGTATTTCTGTAGGGGTTTTAGGTGTCGTCCAACGAGTTACAGTTTCCACCTTGGCTGGATCAATATTTATATCTTCACGTGTGACCACATGTCCTAAAAAATTTACCTTCCCCATCCAAAACTCACATTTACTGAACTTGACGTACAACTTGTGATCTCGTAGGGTTTGCAGCACACTTGGAAGGTGTTGCTCATGTGTCACAGTAACTGGCGAGTAAACTAAGATATCATCGATGAAAATCACCACGAATTGGTCCAAGTATGGGCGAAAAATTCTTTGCATCAAATCCATGAATGTCGCGGGTGCATTGGTCAAACAAAAGGCATTACTACACACTCATAGTGTCCATACCGAGTGTTAAAAGTGGTTATTGGGATATCTTTTTCTTTTATCCGCACTTAGTAATATCATTGTCTTAAATCCAACTTGGAATAGCAACCTGTTCCTCGAAGTTGATCAAATAATTCATTGATCAGGGGAAGAGGGTATTTATTTTTTATAGTGACACTATTCAACCCTCGGTAGTTGATGCACATTCTAAGGGTTCCATATTTCTTTTTGACAAACAATACTAGTGCACCCCAAGGTGATGTGCTCAGATGAATATAGCCTTGCCGTAATAATTCCTGTAGTTGATCCTTTAACTCCTTCAGCTTCTCTTGAGCCATTCGATATGGTGTTCGAGATATTGGTGCGGCACCAGGTACTAGGTCTATGCCGAAGTTTACTTTCCGTTCAGGTGGTAGGGTTGTTAATTCTGCAGGAAAAACATCCAAGAATTCTTTCACCACTGGGATGGTTTCCATTTGTACTTCTTCTCCCGTTTTGTTGAGCAAGTATGCCAAAATATCTTTGGCATCCTTTCTTGATCTATTTCCTTGCTTTAATACCGGAGATCAAATGGTTTTCTTTCTTGATTTTATCTCCTTGAAATTCTATGGTAGGTATACCTGGTCGAGTAAACTTAACCATTTTTTTTCGGTAGTCTACTTGGGCGTAGTTCTTAGACAACCAATCCATTCCTAATATTACATTATATCCCTCAAAGGATAAGGTGATCAAATCTCCAGGTAGTACCACACTCCCTACGTAAATCTTACAATCGGGGTACTTTTTCTCAGTGACCCGACTCACTCCCATACGTGTGCAAACAACCAATTGGTAGGGTATGCTAACAAAGATTTTAGGGATATGTTTTATGAAATGCATGCCCACAAATGAATGCGGAGCTCCAAGATTAATTAATACTTTAGCAGGGTGAAAGAAGATACGAATAGTACCTTCAACTACTTTTGTTCCACCGTCCAAGGTGTTGCCCGTCCAGGGTGTAGACCTTAGCTTTAACTTGCAGTTTGTTGTTTCGGCCTACTGGCATTCCCACGACATTCGATGGTTGTCCCACTCCTCTGGGCGTTCCTGAGATTGTTGTCTATCCTTCAGGGCACTGTCTCGCAAAGCGTCCTACCTTTCCACACTGAAAACGTGTTCCTCTCTTTTGATAATATTCTTCCACCGTGTGTACCCCATGTCTACAGTACGTACAACCCAGACAAGGGTTTCTTGTCATAGGGTTCTGGCGGTTCTCATTCCCCGTTCGAATATCATTTTGTGACTTTTTTGGATATTCGGGCCTCCAACGTCCTTGTCCAGGTCGTTTGTGGGATTGGGATAAATTACTCATTGCCACTGCTCTCTGTTTTTCCATTTGATCAGCTATTTCGATTCTTGTGGCAGCTTCAACCGTAGTAGCGAAGCCCATTGGTGGTAGAGGGGATAGTGCACGTTGCAGTTCTACTCGTAACTCCTGCTCTTCTGTGTCTATGAGACGCAGACAATACTTAGCTAGATGATTAAACTTCGCAGTGTACTGTGCTACTGTCATCCCTTCCTGCTTCAGCTATTGGAATTCGTCCTCACGGCGCTCTTATCCAACGGGGTATGTATTCTTGTTTAAATTCCTTCTGAAAATCATCCCATGTCCACAGTTGGTTTCTTAATACTTGGGCTTCAGAAATCCTTAACCACAAGTCTTTTGTTGCTCCCCTAAGCCGAAAAGCGGCAAAAGTTACCTTATTGGTGTCCTCATACTGCAAAGTATCATAGATATCATTCAACTGTTCTAGAAATAATTCTGTCTTGACTTCCTGTTCAATTTCGCCATAGAATTTTGGTGGCCGAAATTGTAAGAATCGTTCCAAGGCCTCGTCATTATGGGTATTCTGTGTTCGTTCCCCTCTTTGATTTGCCAAAGTAGCTTCCAACAATTCAGTCATTTTTGCCATAAAATTTTCAATTATTTCATGACTGGTGGTTTCCGAATGTGAATTTTTTTACATAGCTTCGTTTCCGTGACTTAGGGAGTGTGATCATGATATCTTCCTAAGCCAAGGATAATTTCGATCCCAATAAAAGCATAGGAGTGCTAACCTTGAGTTTGCAGATATAGCTTACACGTAACACCCCATAGTTAAAAGAGATATCAAACTTAAAACATAACATAATCATATAGAAAACATACTTTATTAGGCATACTCACTCAAAAGACACCAGCTGATGGAGAAAATCTAATACAAGTCGAGCTAAAAATGTTGCACCAAATACAAAGACATCAAGCTTATTTAGTATGTACCATCTAAACACTGAGATCATAGGACGTTTGCTAAGACTCTAACTCTATCGGGGAAACTGACTACTAAATCCTCTTCAGTGAGCCTCGCCCGCATCTGGGGTCTCTTACCGGTCTATTCGCCAATCCTACCCAAAGTTGTCGAGTCATAACCTGCTGCTGAGCCTCAAGGGTTTCTTCCATCAATGCTACCTTAGCTGTCAACCTACCTGCAGTCTCTAACTATGAAACTTGATGGGACGGGTAAAACTACTAAATCTCCAAACCATTGAGTCAAAGCAGTAAGCTCTTAAAGCTCATCTAGGATCTAGAGAACCTAGTGTAAAACATATAGCTCTGATACCACCTGTGATACCCCGTACCCCTCCTCTAGGTCAACTGCAGTTGGGTAAGGTATCTACGTGCCTCTCAGCACTAGACTTAAAACAACACTAAGCTAAGGTACATCCAGGTGGAACTAGAATGCATCCATCTAGACTAAACAGCGAAAGAAGACAGAAAGAAATATAAATATAACTTTATAATAAAAGTCTGCTCAAAACTTATACATAAGTTTAAGGCCGTGAGGGAAAAAATCTTCATAGATCATCATCTCATGGCAAGAGGTAGAAAACCCCAATATTACTGAATCCAGTAGGCCCATATCGGCTCAACTAGCCAGATTTGGTTATTGAGTTATTTGGAAAAGGAGACAAACATTTGAAAGACATGAGCAAAAGGCAATCAGTGAGTTCACGTGCACATGTGTTCATAAAATACTCTTTATAAAATGGTTTATCATGCCCGAAATGAAACACTTTCATAAAATCTCTTGTATGCAAGTTATAAACTTTATGAAGGGTTCAGGCGCAGCCAGAAAGTGTGAGTGAATCAAGACACATCGGTGCTGCCGCGACACCCGAACTTTCAAAACCATGCATGTACCATGATAGGCTCAACGGACAGAGTCCGGAACCTTAAATGGGGTCATCGGACACAAGTTCCGGCATCACGTAGTCAATACCAGTCGGAAACCCAAAGCACAATGTATGAATGTTCAATTTTCACAAACCACCGCACACACTATTTATACAAAACAGGTAACGAGCCCTGGGTACCTACCAAGCCGCCCTGTACTACTCTAGCAGGTGAACCCCTCCTGATCCAACCTACCAGAAAGTAGTCCCATCGTAGAGCATGATACGGAGTCAAACGTAATACCGCCTTAGCCCTAACCCTCCAACAGTACTACGCCCTCTGTCAACTGGATCCATATCAAGAGAACACCTACCAAGCATGTCGCTCGCAAGAGGCCCTCGTATGGGGGACCAGCCATACACAGTGCAATCCTCTCAACATGTTGATAAAAATATATGTACAAAGCCACTTCGGCCGGATTAGGGTTTTACTTGATTTTTATAAAATCATAGGCCATCTCTCGGCCATGCATGCCTTTCTCATGTATTGAAAATCCCTATCCGCCAGGCAAAATCGCAAAACTCGTAGACATGATAGATGCAACATGCGTGCAATTCAAACATGTCCTTAGAAAATCTCATCAAAACATTTGTGTTTCTCAGATATTTTGAAAATCATGTATACAATGAAAGTATGTATATATGATATTTGAATGTAACCTTTAAACATAACTTATAACTGGTTATAAAATAAGTTATGCCAATTTGATTTTCAAAGATCATGATAAATATATTTCTCAAACGGAATTATTAAATACTGCCAAAAATTATAGTAATATATGAATAAAACCATTGGAGAAATATTCATTAAGAAGAAATAGTAAATATTCTCGAAATCCTAACGTATGCATATTCTAGTTATGGTAAAAATATTTCTTTAGAAATCTTTTAAGTCATGCTAGAGTAAACTAAAAATAATATAAAATACTTTTAAGAATAACCTCAAAGTAATATAAAGTTATTTTAATAATTTATACATATCTCTAAGCTTTATGAGAATATTTAAAAATAAAAAATATTATAAAAAAATATTTTAATAAATCAAAAATATCTGAAAGCCTTATAAGAATATTTAAAATATTCAAAGGTTATTTTAAAATGAAATAATAAATACTTTATAAGATAATTCATCCAACTAATTTTAAATCTCATAACCTTATAAGAATATTTAAAATATTATTTCAAAAAGAAATAATAAGTATTTTAAAAATAATTTCTCCAAATAATTTTAAATCTCAAAACCTTATAAGAATATTTAAAATATTATTTCAAAAAGAAATAATAAATATTTTTAAAAAAATTTCTCCAAATAATTTTAAATCTCAAAATCTTATAAGAATATTTGAAATATTTTAAATATCATTTCAAAAAGAAAATAATAAATACTTTTAAGATAATTTCTCCAAATAATTTTAAATCTCAAAGCCTTATAAGAATATTTAAAATATTATTACAAAAAGAAATAATGAATATTTTAAATATAGAACACATTTGGCATAACCCAAAATATACCACCGGTAAATATTTTTTAAATTTTGTCAAGATAAAAAAATGGAGAAATATGCTTTCAAGAAATAATTAAATCTCTTGTAAAAGAAAAATGTTGGTGAAATCACCTTGAGCCGTGAAACGTGTTAAGCCTACAATAATAGCATTCCAAACTTAATCAAATATCACCATAAGAATATAATCATGACCCCATGATGACCTTAGGGTTCACTTAAACTTATTCTAAACCCAAAGGAATTCTAAAGGCAACCCCAAAATAATTTCATAATAACTTCTTAAAAATCATTGTTTCCCAAAATAAATCCATAATTATTTTAGAAAATATAACCTAATAATAAAATAAAAACTCCTCATATAACTATATTTTAACTTATAAAAACAATGACAAAAAGAAATAAAAATTTACCTTAATTGGGGGGGGGGAGAGATCCCCGAGAAAGAGAGAAGAGAAAAAGAAAAAGAAAAGAGAGAAAGTAGGGAGAGAGGAGAGAGAGAGAGAGAGAGAGTCGGCTGGGAGGGGGAGGGAACCGAGAGGAGAAAAATTGGGGGAGCAAGGAGAGAAGAGAAGAGAAAGAATGGGAGAGAGAGATGAGAAATTGCTTCACTTCACCTCCTATATATATATATATATATCTAAGTATGCATGACTTCAGCTAGTATGGTCAAGACATGTGGCACCCACTTGCCATTGTCCACAAATCACCACCCCACTTGGCACCACTAATTCTCATAATTGCACTAAAGTCCTCCAAATTTTGGGCTTTTTATGTTGACCTCAAACTTTAAAAACGATAAATTTTTTCTTAGATTTTCTAAAAATTACCACATGACCCCAAAACTTTCTATTCTTTATAAAATAATCCCAAAACTTTTATTTGAACTCACTGCATCTTATGTTAACTTTGAGATGCTTGGTCGAGATGTTACACAAAATCTAAGGATTTTAATGTTACTAAAAAATCTAGTTCCAAAAGAACTGGTTCTTTTCTAAAATATCAAACTATTAGTTATGATATAAGTAGAAACATAAGTAATTATATGCGATCAAAGAGGATAGAATACCCTGCTCGTATTTGAGCAACTTTGAGAGATAATGGAATGGGGCAAGTCTCAAAAGTTATGGAACAACACAATCACGAATTACACTCATCTATATCCCAGTTTATGCTTGCTCATAGAAGTCTAAATTCTAATTTGAAGAGGAAACTGGAAATGCACGACACGGCTAGAGTAAGACCAAGCAAGGGTGACAATTTTAGAGGTACAAGCTGGAGAATCGGATAAATTGGGGTGTCTATTTAGAGATAGCAGGAACTATGTCAAGAAGGTGAGAATGTTGAACATTGGAGTTGGGGATGATTGCATAAATAGAATGTTGTTCATTAAAATGCATCGAAAGAATAGTGATTTCTTCCATTTAATTCACATGGATGATGAAGATAGACTAGATAGTGTTTTTTGGGTGCACCTTCGAAGTAAAGTAACTTATGAAGAGTTCACTAATGTGGCTTGTGTTGATTCAACATATCTTGTTAACAAATGCAAGATTTCGTTTTTGACTATTGTTAGAGTCAACCATCATGGTCAATCCACATTATTCGTTTCAACACTCCTAGCCCACGAGGACACATACATATATTTAGTTTTTCAATATCTGGCTTGCAGCAATATGGGTCAAGCGCTTGCTGCATTTATGACAAATCAATGTGAGAGCATGGGAAATGCAATTTAATGCCAACGACAATTTGGAGGTACTGCATTTGGCTTATAGTATGCAAAATTCCAGATAAGTTTAAGGGTGTAAGAGAGTAGTTTCATGAGGCAAGAAAGGAGTTCAGATATCTTGTTTTTGACAGTTTGACAACATCAATGTTTGAGACTAATTAGAATCAATTTATTGCTAAGTATGGACTTGAAACAAATCAGTGGTTGATTAAGTTATACAGTGAGAGAGAACATTTGGTGCCTGTGTATTTGAATCACATGTTTTGGGTAGGGATGTTGTCAACTCAGAGAAATGAAAGTATGCATGTCTTTTTTGATGGATATGTCCGTTCAACTAGCAATCTTACACAATTTGTAGAGCAATATGAGATTGCAATCAGGCATAAGGTGGAGAAAGGGGTCTATGCCGATTACAAATCGAGCAACATTTTGGTGAGAACGGTGATCGTCTATGATTGGCAGGGGCAGTTCATAGATGCATACATAATGAATTGTTTGCAATTTTTTTAGGGTTAAATTCAGAAGATGTTGTACTACAATCATTTGGTTGGAGATGATAATGAGATTGGATTTGAGGAAGAGAATCTGGTCGAAGAGGAGTTTGAGAAGTTCAGGATAATAATAATACTTTAGTGAATTACTTGTATGTGAAGGAGTTTGTGCACACCGTTCTATACGTAGGATATTTTTTGAAGTGCAATTGTAGACTGTTTGAGTGCATTGGGTTGTTATGTGCTCATATATTAAAGGTTGCTTCAATTAAGAGAGTGGACATATTTCTGAAAAGATGTGTACTTAAAAGATGGAGGAAAGATATACACTGTAGGCACTCGAGGATTTTCTTCGATGAAGGATATCCCCACATGACCAACGAGTTTGAGAAGATGAAAGAAAGCTTTTAATGAACTATAAACATAGTACTTGCAACCCCCACAAGACTTGTGAGACTTAAGTAGGCTATTAAGAGCACCAGAGAGGAGTTATTAAATTGGAATGCACTTGATTGCAGGAACTTGAGCAATCCTCAAGTGACAGCTCCTAGGGAGGAAAGGGGAATTCTGGATCCTCAAGTGATAGTTCCTAGGAAAGACCTCAATGGAATTGGTTAAGGTCTAACAATGAAGTTGGTGTCTGGAGAAATAGTTGGAGGCGAGCTTCTGGTGGGAATTCTAATTCTCATCAAGAAGATAGGAGAATGAATTCGAGTAGGAATTCTAGGTGCATCCGAAGAGGTGGCGACCAAGTATATTCTTTTATCATTTCAAATGATTTATTACAGATTTGTTGCTATCATAAACTAACTCGAATTGTGTTATACGTTTGTATCAATTTTCTAAAGTTCAGTCTCAAGTTCTAGTTTCTTCTCATAGTACTCTATGGACAAAACTTGCATTTGAAGAGGATAATGAAGTGGCTATTCATTTGAGTTTAAGACTAGGAGTGGTACTAAATTCAGGAACTCATATTGTAACAATTTTTTACAAAGTGATATTTATTTAGGTCATTTATTTAAATAAACCGGCAGTTATACTTGTTACATTAATACCATGATTAATTTTCGTAACTTGGATGTGAACATTAACTTTTGGACATCGGACTGACCGATCAATATGGTCTTTTCCTTGGCATTATGCTAGCCAAGCTGTCTGACTATTTTTTCGTCCACAGTGAATGTCCGTGTTGTATGGTTTTTTTCCCTCTGCCAAGTTGGCCTTATATGTAGTTACTAAATTATATACCATTATTTGTTACATTAATTCCATGCTTACTTTCGTTACTTGGATGCAAACATTACCGTCTGGACACCGAGCTGACAGACCTTTATGGATCTTTTCATTGGCATCAAGCTAGCCGAGTTGTTTAACTATTATTTCATCCAAAGTGAATGAACGAGTTGTTGGTTCTTTTCCCTCTAGTGGAACTAGCCAACATTAATGTTTGGACCATGAGCTGGCCGACCTATATGGTTTTTTCCTTGGCACCGAGCTAGTCGATGACTATTTTTTCGCCCACAAGAAATGTCCGAGTTGTATAGCTCTTTTTCGTCTGGCTGAGCTAGCCTTATGTCTTTATTCCTTGCGGATAATTTATGTCCGACCTACCATCACGGATAACCAAATCGAGTGGGTCACCAAGCTGGCCTTCTATGTTTATTTTTCTCGTGTATTATTTTTGCCAGGTTTTCACTCGAGAAAATGGAGGCAAATATCATCCAACAGTTTACTAAATTAAAAATCAACATCCAAAGTACGAATGACTTAAAAACATTTGAAAATACATTAATAAACTAACCATATTGCACACTAAGTATGTTAAACAATATGATAAAGAGAAATACTAAACAAACGGAAATAAATATCATCCACTTCTTCTGTTGGTGGTGTCCAATGTTTTGCAAGAAGAAACCTATATAAAAATCACCCGTTTGACAATATCTTCAATATTATTCTTCATTATTTCGTAATCAGCCTTAATTTTAGCAATTTCTTCCTCCATTTGAACAAGTTTAAGTTGATTATCCACCATATTTGAAGGATTATTATCAACAACAGTGCAGGCCTCATCTAACTAGGGCTGTAAACGGTCCAGACCCTCAGGGTACCCCCAGACCCAGACCCGTACCCTTATATTTAAACTTGGACCCAGACCCAGACCCATACCCTCCAGGGTATAAAATTTTGGACCCAGACCCAACCTTCTAGGGTCCAGGGTAGGGTATGGGTATACCCATACCCGTATGATATTTTTTTTTTTATTTTTTTTCCCTGTTAAACAAAAATATATAAAACCATGTATAATCCTAAATTAAAATTTTAACATGATTAACATAATCTCCTCAACATTTCTTTCAAAAAATATAATCATTTAACATATACATAAATGAATAGGGATATAGACCCCTTTAACTATATTAATTTCAGTCTGTAATCCAAATTCCTGGACAACCTTTGAGCAAAGAGTATATGTAATAATACGGTGTCGCCTAATAGATAAGTCAAATAGTAGCATATAAGATAGAGAACGAAAAAGAAAAATAAAGAAAAAGATTGTCCTTTTTGTCATGATCCATATTTTCAGCAATTCTATGAAATAAAAAATAAGGCAAAAATATTACTATCATAAATTGCTTTTACACGGGATGAAAAAATATATTTTTATATTTAGTAAAATTAATTATTTGTGAAATGACATTTGAAATAAAGTTGAAAATAAATAAATAAATAATTTGAAAGGGGTTAGTTGGGCCAAATCCATCAAATAAAGAGATTCTATTTAAGACTGAAAAGGAGAAAAAAAAAAGAGAAAAGGACTGAAAATGAGAAAAAAAAGATAAAAGGACTGAAAATGAGAAAAAAAAAAAGATAAAAGGACTGAAAAGAAAAAGAAGAGAAAAGGAGAAAAGAAAAAAAAGAGAAAAGGAGGAAAAAAAAAGGTTTAACTTCTCCTCCCTAACCTCTCGGCCAAACCTCTCTATATATCTTTAATATCTTCCATCTAATATAATATATATTATTATTTTATTAATACGGGTCTACGGGTATACGGGTCTAGGCATCACCATACCCTGCCCAGACCCATATATCAGTATAAATACTGGTACGGGTACGGGTCCGCGGGTATAAAATTTAAACCTCACCCGCTAAAAATGGGTACAGACCCGCGCGGATACGAGTAAGACCCTCCCTGTTGACAACCCCATCTAACCATTTGAAACCACATGATCTCTCAGATCCCTATGAGAAAGGAGATTACTACTAATTGAGTTAAATTTCTATAGTTACAATTAACATAGAGGACATAAATTGAAATGTTCGATAAAAATTTGTACCTTTAAATTGGCACATTTGAAAAACTTTCTTCATATAGTCTTGGATGTATTTGAAGTCAACATTGGAGCTAGAAATCCATACCAACATTTCAGTGAGGAATTGATTATGTGTTCAAATAGGAAGTTTTTTGTAGATGAGGATGTGCTTTGGCAACCTTTTCTTGTGGCCATTTCTCTCTTTCTTGATGGAGTTGAGAGTAATTAAAGGATCAAAATAAGGGTAGGAAAGTATTAGAATTGAATTGGGTGAGATTAGGCACTAGGACTCAAATCAAATAATGAGTCCTAGAGTTGTAGGCATAGTACATGCTGGAGAAGTAAAAGAAGTTGATTTGATGCAGTAAAAATTGGGGAGAGAAGCCTTTCTCGGTTTTAGCTAGCCACTTGGTTGACTATAGTTTAATTACTCAAAAGTAAGAAATTCATGTTTTACACAAGTAAAATAACAAGCTTAGTGGATGAGATTCTAAATATAATCATAACACTACATTATTAAGACATATAAAATGATTATTTCAACTCACTATGTTAATAAAAACACACATGACACATTATTATGGTTTTTTTGTTACCGAAATGCAAAATATAATAATAAGACTAAGTTATTGTATCACTATTATGTTTCATTTAACTTATTAGTACGATATATAATCATAATTATGTAAGCTATATTGTTGATAATAACTCATTTAGTATATTTGTACACACTAAGAGCAGTAACACCATTAATTATATGCTGAAAACAATCATAATATTAAGTTATGAAGTGAAATTATGACAACATGATCTTGGCGTCTAATAAGAACTAATTTAGTATATACTATACAAATTACTGTGAGTATTTTCATTAGTGACATGTTGAATATAATCATAATAATACGTTATGAAGTCAACCAAATGATAATATGATGTATTATGTTTTCAATAACTAATTTGGTATATATGATACACATTAGTATGAAGTAATTTCATTAATGATATGCTGAAGATAATCATAATACTATATTGTTATTAAATGAAATAAATGATTATATGATGTTTTATGTTAATAATTAAGAATTGCAGCGGTATGATAATTAACCGATTAACGGTACCGGTTATCTATCGATAACTCATCTTGTTATCAATACTGAAACCTTTTGGTAAATGATTTTTCCATCGAACCCTTTTACTAAAATTAATTGTTTTCGGTATCGGTCGACCTTGGGAAATAACAAACTGTAACAGATTTACCATTGGTCAAATAGTCGGTCGGTTACCAAAGGAAATCCGAAAAGAACCGTACAGCTGCCATATGAAATAATATGAATTAATTTCATTAATGACACTCTGAAGATAATCATAATACTATGTTATTGTTAAGTAAATAAATGATTATATAATGTATTATGTTAATAATTAGAAATTGCTACGGTATGGTAACCAACTGATTAACATTACTAATTACCTATCAATAACTCTTATTGTTACCAATACTGAAACTTTTTGGTAACCGGTTTATCCCATCGAACCCTTTTACTAAAACCATTCGTTTTCGGTATTGATTGACCTTAGAAAATAACAAACCGTAATAAATTTATCATCGGTCAGTTACCAATCGAAATTGGAAAAAAACCGTACAACTGCAATTCGTAGTTAATATGATTCATTTCATTAATGCCATGCTTAAAATGGTCATAATATTAGGCTATGAAGTGGAAGAAATGGATATATTAGCTATTATGTTAATAACAACTAATTTAATATATATTATACACATTAATATGATTTTTTCATTAATGACATGCTGAGTATAATCATAATAATTCATTTTCAAGTCAAATAAATGATAATATGATGTATTATGTTCATACACATTAATATGAATTAAATCCATTAATGACATGCTGAAATAAATTGTTATACGATGTATTATGTTTTTTAAGCCAATATATATGATGTATAATGTTAATAAGAACTTATTTAGTATATATCATACACATTAATATAAGTTGTCACATTAACGACATGTTGAATATAATAATAGTTGTATGTTATTAAGTAAAATAAATTATAGTATGAGTTATTTTAATATAAGTACTCACTATGCAAGTTATTTCGTAAATGATTTATTAAATATAACATAATACTACGTGATTATGCCCAAAAAAAGAGAAAATATTATACATCCTTTTATGAAGCTTATATTTACACATGCATATGAGTTATATGCGATAATGGCATACTTGATATAATCATAATAATACGTTTTTAAGTCATTAATATGATCTATTATAATGTTAATTATTAATTTCATGTGTTAAAAAACTACTCTTCAATTTATCTCTCTTCTAAAGTTTCCCACAAAAAAAGTTTCCCTCCAAAACATTTCCAACAAAAAAAGGAAACAATTTTCACTCTTCCATGTTGATTAGACAGCATATTTGCATCATCATTATATATGGTGACAAATTGATGATAGAGTCAACAATGTGAAGATTGTGTTCACACTTACTTTTCTGACAGCTAGCTAGCGAGCTAGCCAGTAAATTGGTGGAGACCTTCTAGTCGTATAAGTTTAGTAACTCCATATAATGGCCAACTCAACATTGGGAAAAGATACATACAACTCGGATGTTCAATATCAGCGAACAAATAGTCATACATCTTGGTTAAAAAGAGATAATACAGGTAGAGAAGAGTGACCTTGAATAAAAAAAGCCCAACTGCATGGCATTTAGTGCATTAAATATGATATGATAGATTTAACATCTTACAGCTGAAGTTTAACATGTAACTGTAAAATGGTTGGCTAAATTAACACGCAATGGTAAAATATGAATCGATTAATATGCAACGGTGAAATAGTAAGCTAAATTAAGACGCAACGGTAAATATGAAACATATCCCATAAAAATGACTGCATTAAATGCAATATAGATGGGATTGGTGTGTCAAAGCGGCGCAACTTAAATATAACAAGTGCAAACCCCATGCATATAAACAAGTGCCTTGCGCTCCCAAACTCAGCCTTCTTTTTTTAAATATTTTTTTGAAACTTTTATACCTATGAATCAATTTCCAGATGTTGCTCATGCTCCTGTGCGTAGATAGTTGCAAAGAGAGTTAGACGGAATTATCTGCCAATTTCGAGATTACTACTATGATAGTAGTGATGTCACCTTTATTGTGGTGCATATGGGCTTGGTCTTCTAGTATTGTCACCAAAACAATACAAGTTTCATGATGTTCTGAACTATGTTTTGTATATACCTAACCTTGTTTGAAGATGAAGGCCCCTATGCTCTTTACTATGAGCGGTTCTTTCGTGTTAGCTATCCAGTGACAATAGATGATAGTCTATTTTCAGTGCCAATTGCTACTTGCATTTCCATCCACATCGCCTAGAATTCTTCCTCTCTTACTTCTATATGGCATCCGAATAGAACATTGATCAAGCTAGCGTCAATGTAGAAGCCGCAAAGGCATATACCATATTTATTTACCGTGTCTGGGGTGGACCGGAAACCTCTTTGGTAAATACAATGTATGAAATAATCTATGAGTCTTTTGTTTGCTGGCTAAGATTTTGAATGATTGGGGCCCTTTTTGTGATAGATAAGACTAACACTTTTTTTACAATCCTATTCTATTTCCAGTGATAAAGTTGATAATCCATAGGAACTATACAATTTTTTATAAATATCACCTATTACATTGATAAAATATATGAACTATATAATTGTTTATAAATATCACCTATTACATTGATAAAATACACTGGAGTGACTACACAAAAGGATTAAACATTGAGCTCGGCTAAAGATTTATAATCTTGGCGATGTCACTTTATAACTATTTTTTTAAAAGATGAGCTCAATTATAACGCAATGGGTGAATAGGCTAGCTCGATTTACGATTTGTAAATATAAAAAATAAAACACCAAAAATACCAGCTCTTTATGCCGATTTACAATGTAACTACTACCAGAGTAGCCCCTTTTTAAATGGATAGAGATTCAGAAGATTTCTAATTTACCATTGTGTGTTAATAACTTTTTTACCGTTGCACTCTTCCGACACCTAAAATGGTATTGACGCCTATTAGCCTAGCTCGACTTTTACTTCTTTGGTAGAGTTGAATTAATCGATTAAAACGTAACATGAACACTGGCGACCTAACCCGATCAAAATTAATCCATTAATACAAAGAAGTACAGTAATTGAAGCGACGCTTCTTAAATGCAATGGATGCATGTTCATCGCAATGGGTGCATCTTCATCTCTACAAAAAAAGGCTTTTTGCTTTTGGTTATCTTCAAAACTCGACCTTATTTGGTCATCTTCAAAACTCGGCCTTTTTTACATTTAAAATTTTTGCATATGGATCAATTTCCAGATACAGCTCGTGCTCCCATGCTAGGATGGTTGCGAAGAGAGTTAGGAGGAATACTCTGCCAATTTCCATATTACTAAAATATTGGTAGTAATGTCACCTTTATTGTGGTGCGCCTGGGCTTGGTCCGCAAGTATTGTAACCAAAGAGATATCAACTTTATTACGTTCTGTACAATGTTATGCATGTGCCTGACGTTATTTGAAGAGTAAGGCCTTACACTTTGTACTACGAGCTGTTCTTCTATGTCACCTAGTAGGTGACGATGGGAGATGCTAATGAGATTTACTATTCCAATAACTACCTATCTTTCCTCCTAAATTGCCTGAGTTTCTTCCGTTTTTACTTCTCTAAGGTATTTGAATGGGACCTTGATAATATTATCAGCAAAATAGTAGCTTGAAGCCATATTTCGCAGCTTTTTGCCGTTCTCATGGTGTGTTTGTAGCCACCATGTACGTTTTGTAATATTTAGTTTTTAAATGCAATATGTAATTGTAATATTGTTTTTAAATCTGTAAATCAACTAGTAATGTCAAGAACATAGCGAAAGTACAGAACATCAACAACCACAAAACAAATCTTAACTAACACAGCAACAGTCAACAATATCAACAACCACAAAATGTTAGAATTATCTAACAAACAAACAACTACTTACATTTGCTGAAAACTAAACAATGTATTTATTCAAGTTTGAATTTCTCAGTCGAAATCATGCTAGTTGTTGTTGAAAGCCCAATGATTCTTGCTTCAGATCTTTTCCTCCTTTTCTGAGTAAAATCATGCTTAATTTTGAACAGTTTGCAGGTATGTTAGGGATCCTCATGGTTTACCTTATCCACAATAGATTTACAAGCAAGGGACGAAAGGCCATTTATGCTAAGTAACCTTCAATAAAAAATAGTGGGAACATGGTTGGCTCGTTGCCATTCACGAGTTCAACAATAAAAGATTTCAGTTCGCCGTCATCCTCGCCAGAGGCTACTGAACAGATGACACGCTTGCAGTACTTGACGATCTTCACAAAGATTTCACCTAAAACATTTGGGATGAGAATAGGGTCGCTGTTGATGAAGGGTTCCTTGATCATATGTTTGATGGTCACATATTGCTTGGCCATTACATCGTCTACCTTGAATGTCTTATCATCGCTCCTCTTGAGGATGATTTTGTCTGAGTTTGATGATGAAAAGAAAGCCATGCGACCTTGACCTATAATCCACGACCTCACCCAATTAATGAATTTTTTATGTATCATTTAAGTTGGCGAGCTACGACGTTCCAATTAATCCACGTTGATGAACATGACATGGTCTTCCAATAAACGTGTCAGTCAATTAGCGAGCGCGATAAACACGTTAACACGGTAAATAGATCACTATGCAACTGGCCCTATATAGGTGTCAGAATTTGAAAGACATTGCATCAAAATTACCGCAGTAAATGCAGCAATTGGAATTAGTTGTAATCTTAAATACTCTGAATTTCATTTTATAAAAAAAGAAGGCTTATGGTTTTGGTCATCTTCCAAACTGGGCATTTTCATCAAATCTTTGAACATTTCTTTCTATCGTTGAACTTCCTGATATAGATATGGTCCTTTCGTAATGCTTGGGTAGAGAGTTTAGTAGGGTCATCCGCCATAAATCAGATTTCTACGATAATGGTAGCAATGTGACTTCCATTATGGTGAGTCTTGGCTATATCGTCCAGTATCGTCACCAAAGAAATATCAATTTTAGGACTTTCTGCACTATGTTGCACATATACTTTACCTTGTTTGAAGATGAAGGCCTCTACGCTCTTTACTATGAGCGGTTACTTCCATGTTAGCTACCCTGTGATGCTTGAAGATTGGTTTTGATTAAGTGTCTACTTCCTGTACTTTCTCCCACAATGTCTGTATTTCTTCCGCTTATACTTTTTTGAACCTAGGCTGTGGAAACATGACATGTACTGCAACGTGATTGCCGATGATGCAGCTACTGGGTTAGCTTGTCGAACTTGGGGTTTAATCAAGAACACAAGGCCCCTTGGTGGCTACATGATTGTTTATCCACGTTATGTAGTCTTTCTATGAAGACGAAGTGGTTGCTGGTTTTCCGTGAAGACGGAGTGGTCGTGATGGGTAGACTACGTAATAGTATAGAATATGTAATAGTATATTTTAATATTAATATTAATGACTATATGAACTTCTAATTTTTCCAATCAAGCAATTCATAACCTCCAGTCATGGCGACCGAAAGTTCTCTACCGAAAACTCTATTTACTGGCGAGGTCCCTCCAGTCATTGTTTCTGTGAGCAAAAACATTAAAACATGGCGACCAAAAGGACCAAAATGCATGCTATAATAATATGCAACAGTAAATAATTCCACTATGCCCGATCAGGATATGGGTGTTAGAAGATAAGAAACAATCGCATCACAACTAGTGTTGTAAATGCAAACCTAGTAAATGTTTTCGGACCTTTGATCTTATCTTAATTACTTTGAATCTTCATCCTTGTCAAAAGGCTTATCTTCAAAACTCGGCCTTTTAATCATAATCTTTGAACATTTTTATCATGGTTCAAACTCCTGATGCGGCTCGTGCTCCCTTTCTTAAATAGTTGCGTATAGAGTTAGGTGGGATGATACACCATTACCATGATTACTACTAGTCTGGCAGTAATGGCATTGTTGACAAAAAAATGCCAACCTTATGACATTTTGTACCATGTTACACATCTACCTTACCTTTTTTGAAGATCAAGGCCCTTATGCTCTTTACTACGAGCTGTACTACAAAGTTTGCCTCCCACGCCCCCATATTGTCAAACAAAGGCAATATTACAGTGTCTACTTCATGTACTTCCACCCACAACGTCTACATTTCTTCTGCTTCTACTTTTCTGAAGCAAGGTGGTGGACAAACAATCTGTACTGCAGCTTACCACAGTTGGGGTCTACCTGATAATACTTTCTTTTACATGGTTCTTGATGAGGATGGTGAGGTTGTGTTCTTGGGGGTTCCCACTAATTCAAAAGATGACGAAGAGTAATGCATCGCTCCTTCCTGTGAGTGCAGCTTTTGTTTATTGCATCGGTTTGTTGAACTGCCCCGGCTAGATGTTTATTGTTCAGCTCACCAAGTTAATACCAGGTCAATACGAGACAACGAACTTTTTTAAAACAAAGAAGAATTTATTAAAAAAATATAGCAAAGTAATATTTTCATTAAAGAGAAAAAATCAAAACAATATTACAATATTGCAAAGTTAAAGCAAAGTAAAACAAACTGATGGGGAAAAAAGCTAAAGCAAAGATAAAACATTCCAAGCACTGCCAAGCTTGGTATCTTATTCTACACACTTCTTCTTCAACTGGATCCTCTTTCTCTTGTATTTCTCTTTCTCTTCCTGAAGATTCTCATGAGTATAAATATCAAAAGTAGGAGAGCAAAAGTGAAGACCGCACAATTTCTGAAAATAAGTCGCTAAATCTAAAATGGCACATGATCACGGGTGGTTCTTGTGATATGATGTCCATCATAAATGCCTATATGCTACTTCAACTCATAATTTTTCACTTCCACTCCCACAGTACTATTCATATATTTCAAATATAGCTTCAGAAGAATAGTAAAAAGGTCAAAAGAAAAGGCCTGGTGTAGCCTCATCAATTTCGGAATATCAACATGAATGTATTTTTTACTATTGTGTTCGTGCAGTTCACAAATACAAAGGTTAGTAGTAGAGAGGAGAGGATCAGCTAAAGGCTTATGGGGTACATTTGTATTCCATCAGTTACTGTGGCGAAGTCTGGTATCTTGAGAGTAAGCTAATAAAGAGTATAGTTTTGCAAAGGATTTAGAAAGATAGTTTAAGAGGAGATTTCAGATGCATTATGTATTTATAAGAGGAAGAGTAGATTCCATAAGTCTAACATAATTGCTCTTGGAAACCCACATGATTATTTGTTTTTACAATAATAAAGATGCAAAGTAATAAGAAATGCCGTAATTGCATTAAAATCAATCCCAACAAAATTGCATTAAATACAGTAAATATGATGCGATATTTTTTTAATTCCAGATTGGTTGATCATTAGCAAGTTTTTTTTGGTGAAAAATAAAAAAAAAGAGAAATGCTAATATCGACAAAAATTAAAACAAACATATATTCCAAAATAACAAGTTCTTCTTCTTCCTTCAGTCCCTTATTAATGGTGATTCCGGCAATCTTCTTCAAACTTTTCCTTTTCCCTCGGAATCACCAGTCTCGGTATCGTTATCAATCTTTCTCTTCCAATGCATCGTAACTGCAACAGAAGATTGGGCACCAATCTCTATTGAAGGACTATCGTCGTCACCATTATCATCCGAACTTGAATTGACGTCTGTGCTATCACTGTGTGTCATATTGTTGATCTCTGCTTCCAAATTATCCATTCTCTCCATGTAGTTTGATCCATATACTCTCACATCGAATTTAGACGGTGATCCAAATATTGGCCTAAACCTTAAAGAATCCCCTTTTTTATACTATGATATCCTATGAAGGTCGACAATCAGTGAGTAAAAAAATAATTTCGATTAACCTCTTCCACATCTACATTCCAAACACGTAAACGAGTAGCATGGTCTGACAGATAAACTTCATTTGGAAATTCATAACTTCTACTGTGGATAAACAACTTCGGGATACACTAAATACACAAAATATTACATTTAGTCATCCTTAAAAATTTATATACAGTTAAAAAGAAATTACTCAGCAAATGTATAAAAAAATAAAATGGAATACCATTGATACGAGATTAGCAGAGTATTGAATGAAATGGCAGAACGAAGTTTCGGGTTCTATGTTAGCCATTCTCACGCTATCAGTATGTAATCTACTACTTTCTTTCCGACCTCAACAAATATTTTCTTCTCTTAGAATTTGTAGTCTGGCAAAGCGTTGTTGTTCATTAAATAGGAAACAATTACGTTGATCAAAGGAGTTGGAGTTAAGTATGTATCTTTTGGCGTCTATTCATTTACAAGATTAAAGGATTTATTTATACAAGCATGGATGCATGTTTTTATTTTGGCCTCTATTCATTTTACATAATTAAATGATTTATTTATACAGACATTAATAAATGTTTTTATTTATCAATAACTTTGTCTATCTTTTGCTCCGCTAACTAAATTTGATGCTCTACTTCTCTTTTTATAAAATGAGATTCAGAGTTATTAAGATTACAACCAATCCTAACCGATGCACTTACTGCAGTAATTGTAATGCGATGGCTTTCAAACTTCTGACACTTATACATAGCGAGTTGTAGAATGAGCTATTTACTTGTTAACGTGTTTGACGAGCTTGCTAATTGACTGGTGCGTTCGTTGGAACACCACATCATATTCATCAAGAATAAACAATTGAGCTCGTTTTTTACGATTTGCTTATTATTGAGTTATTTCTATTAATCGAGCTCGCCTTCACTCCATTCCATTTAGTATGCATAACAATTGAACAAGTGACCATCCTTGTCTTGAAATTTGAAGTAAAACATGCGTATAAGTACAGAATTTAAACTTTGCCTTGAAATTTCATATTTATATAATATTCATATTAATATATTATGAGCAGAAGATACTTACATATTGCAACAAAATTAAAACATATTAGAGGACACCTAACACTCAGAATCCCAAGAAAAGCACAGTTTCCTCGGGGATGAGAATACAATTGTCACTGTCAATAGAGGTATCCTGTTTACCCCACGTTGGGTAAATATGCGCATTATGTGCATCCAATGCTCTAACATTTTATGAAAACTTCATCATATGTCCATTCGGATGCCTCATAGAAGTAAAAATGGAAGAAGCTTAGGCACTAGGGCTTGAACTTCATGTAGTAAATGAAGGGATAAATCCTACTATTCCACATTTTCACGGGGTGGGTGACACGGAAGAACCACTCATAGTAAAGAGTGTAGCGACCTTCAGCTTCAAATAACTTCACATAAGTGTGCATAAGGGTGCAAAAGGTCATAAAGTTGACCTTTTCCCGGCCACGGTATCGGATGGCAAGGCTCAAATGCATGAATATAAAAGTTACTTTACTACCATTATGGTAGTGATCTGGGTAATGGCGGATCTCCCCGTCTAACTCTAGTTTCAAAGGATAATGTAAAGGGTGAGTTTGGATGAAAATGCACATCTTTTCCTAGCTTTTTATGTAATGATGAAGATGCAGTTGCTTCGATTAAAATCGATCATTTAAAAAATTCTTTAAACTCATAATTCTAAAAATAATAATAATTCCAACTAGAAAGAGTCAATATTTTGAATGGCAAGTTCATGCTCAATAATGTCAATTATGAATTACGATGTGATGCTTCAACTACATCTAAACCCAACTGCTCCATCTACCCAATTATAAATTGAGCTCTCCATCTAAACTTTTAAAAATAGTTCAATTGTGGTTTAAAATGGGACTACTCTAAATTAACATACACAGGCAAGTAAACATATCAATGTAGTACTAGAGAATATCTTGGGTTCTCGAATTCAGGGAAGGAGAAGCTATAATAATGACAGTTTCTCTAAGGTTTAATCAAACGAAAATGAGTTGAAAAGAGTTTTTAACTAAGAAAAAGTAAAACAATTTAAAAACAATCTGAAGTAAGTAGAAATCAAGTTATAGAAAGAAGTATTTAAAATGTGAAATCCCCTAGAATCCCTTAACTAATTCATTGGAAATTTTGGAAAAATAGTTGAATTGTTGATCGGGTCTCACTCATATATTAGGATTAACCCTATCTCTAGGCGAAAACCCACTATTCCCCTAATTGATTAGAGAAGAATCTCTTCTCTCCCTAACTTAATTATGAATGAATAAAATGTCAGAGTGAACTAGATTTCTCTATTAGACCTACAAGTCATAGTCATTATCTCTAATTAATTACCAGTTCCTATTGTTTAATTAAGCCCTAGATATTCTTCTTTTTTCAATTCTAAAAAATCTACTGTGATAGTATCGACTACCAATAAAAATCGATAACACAAGCACAACAATTAAACAAAAGTCAACTCTAATTCAACAAATAATTCCATAGAATCAAATAAAAATAAAGCTAAGATCATCTAAGGTTAAACCCCACTTAAACACAAAAGTAAAACCTAGCCACTAAACATCATAAAGATCATAAATTTCAACAAGAAGTTCATAATAAATAAGAGTTTAGAATGCTTAGGTGTTTTTTATTAAAGAATAAATTATCCAGAATGTTGCTCGAGCTCTTCTCTCAGTTCGCCCGAAGAACCCCGAATCTGCCCTGAAGAAACTCTTCATTCTAACTATCGAAACTTGAATTCAAGAACTAAACTATGATCTAAGTTAATTAGTTGAAGTTTTAAGGAAGAATTTTCTCTCGAAAATTGTCTCTCTCAGCCCTCAAGAAACCCTAGACGAAGATAGATTAAATTAAATTGAAAGGCTATTTAAAAAGAAGTCAAAATTGTAGTTTGGTCCCTACTGCACGACTGGCTAGGTCTAGAAAAAAAATACTCTAGGTGTGCTTCGACCGGGTCCCGCCACATGCTGAAATTTTTTCGTCTCTTCTCTTTTTATGTCTGTTCTTGTTCCGTATGCTCCCGTTTCACCTCATTCTTTCTTCTAACTCATCCAGGATATACCCATAAACAAAAGAGAAAATGGAGGATAAATATACTATTTTACTAATAAAATACTTCGAAAACCGAAGAATAAACACTGTAAAAACATATATAAAATGGACATATCATCAATCAAAGCAAAATATAGCAAAGTAAACTTTTCATTCATAGATTTAATCTGATAAACAAAAGCTAAGTAGGTATTGGAATATAACTAAGAAGATATCTTCCTCTGTTTATCTTTTGCTCCACTAGATTCTCCAACATCAATCCTATCCCTCTTACTTTTAATTTGAAGTATTTTTAGCATCTCCATTGTCACCATTATTGTCAGCATCATCGTTGTTATCCGATGATGGATGCACTCTTTTCTCAATAAGAAAATTCCGAAACACAGTGATATTGTGGTCGAAATTGTAGGGTCCGTATAGTCTGGAAATAATGTAATCACCATGCAACACTAAGTTCTGATCTAGGAAAGCCTGCCAATTTTTAATGAAAAAGTGCGTATTGTTCTTGTTCTGCATACCAACCTATGATTACCACCCGCATTTGTCAATGTAAAATGTTTAGGAAAATAGCTTGATCTCGCTACTACGTAGGAATTAGGAATCTCCTGGGGAGATCATTTAAGAAATAATTAACTTAAGAACAACAATGAACTTCACTAAAACCATAAACAATGTAGTTGATATGATTCTAAATCCTTACCTTGATGATGAAATCTTAATTTTTTTAATTTTTGTCATAAATTTGTAATCCTCCTTAACGTTAAAAGCCGTGGTCTCTGCACAATAGAAAATTCTGAAAAATCAAAGGTAAAAAAGTAATGTTTTCAAACAAGAGATGTATAATATTTTGTAATTACTTCATTTATGATTATTTATAGCACAAAGAAGATATATTAAGTGGAACGTCGTGGTTGTTTCGTTTGGTGTTTTAGGGAAGTGTTGCAAATTATTGATATCGAAATGTTATATTAATTATATTTTTTTGGGTTAATTTTTTTCACTAAATGATGCTTTTTGAGACGCCTGAGTGAAATAATGACGAAACTTAAACTCTGCTCCTCATTGGCGAGATATGCACTTTCATGTGGCGTTCATAAAAGGTTAGGTCGGTTAGCTCAGTGAACAAACCTTAATTTAGATTCCAAGTTACGGAAATCAAGCATGGTATTAATGTAACAAGAATAAGTGTCGAGGTATATAAGCTCACCATAGAGGAAAAAAACATACAACTCGAATGTTCACTGTGAGAGAAACAATAGTCATACAGCTTGGCCAACTTGGTGCCAAGGAATAGATACATATATGTCAGTCAGCTCAGTGAACAATCATAGAAACAATTGTATAGTTTAGTATAACTTGTAGAAACAGTTTACATGGGTTACCAGATTGATTATAATGATATATTTCTAATGAATAGTTTCATGTTACCTTAGATGAATATCTTTTCTTTTTTTTTTTTTAATGGGAAATGATAGCTTAGCTTAATCTTGAAGTCTCCAGTGTGTATAAGTTCGTGATGATCGAGTCATTATTATACAATTGCACTATTTTCGAGATTGTCTATTTTGATAGTTGTGTGTTAGTCGATTCATTAATTTTTGTGTTAATGAGCTTGCATTAGGATTCACAAGAACTTTTTTATTCCTATTCCTTGTTTATTATTTTATATTTTTCTTTAAGGTCGATAGATTGCATGAGAGTTATCTTTTTATGAATTTCGAATTCGAAATAGATGCATACTGAAAAATAAACAGAGGGGTGGGAAATTACAAGTACAATTGAGTAAAAAACCTTAAGAAGATGTTTACATATCACGATGAAGTAAAATAAAATAATTAAATCTATGCCAAGAAAGGCTAGATCCAAGAATATGGGATCATCTGATAACCCAACTCCTCTACAATGCTACCGATTTTAGGTATACCCCAGCTATAGTAAATGAGCACGATAGCTTCATCTTGTGATGCAATGATGTAGGTCCAGGATCATAGATCCATTAGTTTGTCCGAGGGAAGTAAAAATAGAAGAAGTTTAGTCCAGGTGGCTTGAAAAGCAGGCAGTAAATGGCACCGTGAATATCACCATTTGCCTTTGTGACAGGTTGAGGATACGATAGTAATAATCATAGTAAAGAACGTACAAGCCTTCAAACACGTCCAGGTAAATTGCCAACGTGTTGCAGAAGTTCATAAAACTGACATTCTTCCAGTAACAATATCGCCTGACAGAGCCTAGACGCACCACAATCAGGGTGAGATCACTGCGGCTTTTGTAATGAAGGATCATCTCTTCCAACTCTCTGCACAGCAATGTACTTAGTGTACTACAAACACCACAAGGTAATTGAGCCATAGAAAGAAAGTTTTTGTTGTAAGTTGATAGGAAGAAAAGTGATGAAGAATTAGAGCATATAAGAAGCATCGCTGCAACACCTTCAGATTTCACTTGTAAATGCTTTTTTATATGAATATATAGCTCACATTTTCACCAAAAAAGAACCACTGCTTCGGTTAAATCAAATCCCAACCGTGTTGTATTTAGTGCATTAAATATGACGTGATAGATTTAAATCAAATATGATATGATAAATCAAATTTTTTTCTCTTTTATTTTTCTTTTTGGTAGGGATCAAACGTCGCTTCTTTCTATTTCCAATGATGAAGTTGAACTAAGGTGAGGTAAAAGACTAGCCTAGAATGATAGTGGATAGACAGGCCTATTATGTTGATAAAAGTACATCAAGTACATTGGAGTATTATTTAATACGGTTGAGGTGGTGCAATCTATGTACCGAGCTCGCCAAGATGATCCATGTTTAACTACATGAATGTATTAAACATCAAGCTCTACTAAAGATTGATAACATCGGCGGTACCACATTACAACTATTTTTTTTAAAAGACGAGCTGAATTATAACATAACGGGTAAATAGATGAGCTCGATTACAATGCAATGGTCAAAAAGAAAAATACCAAAAAGGTGAGCTCCTTATGTCGATTTACATCCAAATACTACCCAGTGTAGCCTTGTTCATATGCATGGAGATTAAGAGTAACTATGAACTAATCTCAAACACATTTGAATTTAATGTAGTAACTATGATGTGAAAGATTTCTAATTTACCGTTGCATGTTAATTAACTTCATTTTTTTTTATCGTTTCACTCTCCCAACACCTAAATAGGATTGACTGACACATGTCAATTGAGCTTGCTAATTGTCTGACGCATGTTGAATTTAATACAGTGAATATGATGCGAAAAATTTCTAAGTTACCGTTGTGTGTTAATAAAATTAATTTTTGTTTGCCACCATACTTATGAAACCCTCTATCCATACAGGAAGTGCATTTCTATTTCTGTTACTATTGCTTGTGCTCCCTTTCATAATTGGTTATGTAGACAGTTCCGGGAAATAATCTACCATTACCAAGATTACCTAGTCAGCAATGTGTGATCCATTGTGGTGTGTCGCGAAAATAATGTCAAATTTATGAAGTTCTACACGATGTTGCGCACCTACCTCTTGTATGAAGATGAATGCCCCTTTGACCTTTACTACGAGCGCAAATTTCGCGTCTATCATCCCTGGGCCATCTGCCATCTTGCTCTCCACTCAATCTACTTGATGAACTTCTAGCCACAGCGTTTGGAATTCTTCCCCTTCTTCTTTAAAGAAGCGGCACAGTGGAACAATAACCTCTCCTACAACTTGGTTGCCAATGATGTGGTGACTATGATAGATTACCGCATATGTGGTGAACTCAACACCTCCATGGTCGATGATAGGCACATCATTCAATAATATTGGTTGAAATATGTAATAGTATATTTCAAAGGCAATAAAGTTTAATTTGTTACGTTATTTTAATTGATATATTTTCCTTTGAGATTTTAATTTTGTCATCTAAGTCATTGAATCAGATTTATGTATTTGACAATGGTTATGTAAGAACCAATGAAGAAGAGAGATAGATTAACACGTAAAAGTGAATATTCCACAATGCACATGGCCGAGCTTGCTTGATTGATTCATGTTCATTGAGAACGGCAAAAAGCCTTTTTCACCATTTCGTGTAAATCGAGCTCGGTAAACAACTTTTTTTCCATTGAGTGTTATTCTGCATATCTAAACCCTAAAAAATAAAAACATTTTTGTAAATATAAGGAGATGCTTTGAACCCTATGGTACAAAATACTCTTCCCAAGAGAACTGAAGTTTTACTTCTCGTAAATTAATTTCAACCATCTCCCGTTGCCTAAATCAACCACCCATGGCCTCTTCGTCTGCCACATCTTCATCCTATGAAGACATTGATTCTCGGATCTTAATACACACTGGCGGAAAATAGAGCTAAATTTGGTCTAATTACTGTTAGCGGCAAAGACATCGATTGGGCTACTTCCGATCTGCTTCTGAACAACCCTAATTGGAGGTTAAGGCTTTTGAGTACAAAATTCCTAGTTGGCCACAAAAGAATTCTTTATACGTTGAATGGTTTAGGAGGGTAATTGAAACATTCGGCGAGATATAGCGTGATTGGGAAATTTATGACCTTGTTCACATCACCAAGGACCGACCTACCATGGACCATTCACTGCTTACTGCCATAATGCCTTTCTGGAACCAAAGGGTTAATGCATTCATCTTCCACTTTGGAATGATCTTGCCAACTATTTATGACATGTCGGTCATGTTCGGTCTTCATGCTGCCATCCAAAAATTTCTTCGGACCCACTTGAGATCCCCACCTATAAAATTTACCTCAAAAAACCTAACTAAATTCATCCAAGACAACATGAACAAAGAGGACAATGAAGTAACGGTCACGGAGCAAAACACTTTCCTGATCGTGTGGATGGGCGAGTACATAGCTTGTACCACCTCTACACAAGTTATTCTGAGTATAATTCCTATGTAACCAAGATTATGGCCAAGGATATTGGTGTCTTGAATCTTTGATCCTTTCAATGATGTCCTGATTGCTGTTTGATATTTATATAGATATGAAATCAATGTTGCAAAAAGGCCCAGTGTGGATCATTCAAATATGGCTCTACCAATACTTCCCTGAGTTAGGACTCCATCGGTTTCAATGAATGAAGAAGCCAAGAAGGGCCTTCTTCCTTGCTTTCAATTACGTGACGTTCCGAAAAAAACTTGAAAGAAACTATGTTTATATTTTCGAAACTCTCTAGAAGATGCAATATCGCCCATCAGAATTGCGGCTCTTTGTGCCGATCGAAAGGTTGAACCTGAGTGGTTAATTGCAAAATCCTTAGAGATATACAATTACAAAAAGTTGGCATCACATGGGCCCATTATCTAGTTTACGATAATTGGACTAGGACAAATGTACGTCACGGTAAGACCTTGTAGCATCATACAACCCACACTACTTAGCTCTGTAGCTTGGACTCATACAGGATGTCCCTGCCAATCTCGTGCTAGCCAAGGTGGACGAATAGGTGGAGATATCCACAATCAATCCCTTAAAAGAAAAGATAAAGGAGATTGGAAAAAGGCTGGACCTATTTAACTTCATTAACTTCCAACCCTCCCCATCTATTATAGAAAGCTATAAGCTCTAGTAGAAAACTATCTCTTCCTTGTACTTCCAACTTTCTCCAGCAGACGCCTTATCTAAGATAGAGAATATTAAGATTGGTGGGAAAAAAGCAAGGAGAACTAGAACCAGAGTCGACTAAGATCGAACAGTTGGATTCATCCAGCCTGATCCAGAGGTCAACGAAACGAACCAGTAGGAAAACTATGCACATTTCTGGTGATAAATATTTTCTTTAGATTTTCCTAACATCCCCTTTATATCGGTCAAGCTACTTATCTATGTTTTTTCGTTCTTCAGGCTCCTGCGCAAATTGTGGATGAAGCACCACCACCCAAGAAGGCTAGAGGGAAGCAAAGTAAATAAAACCAGACTAATCCTGAAGCTGCTCCTTCTGTTGCAAATTTTGTATTATTTGCCTTCCTCAATATTTTTTGCTTTATTTATTTTATAGCTTATTATTGTTTACTGATGTCTTCCTCGAAAAGCAGAAGAAACCCAGGAAAGCTAGACTACCAGCAACCTCTTCTTTTGGCAATAAGAAAAAAGGAGTTACTCACAATAACTCGCCGCCCGACACTGAGGAGACACCTCCTCCAACTGATGTCAAAGTCTCATGAGACTTCAACTCCTCTTAACTACCGTACAAGTTTCCCAACTTCACATTCTGGAATCTATTTCAAGACCAACCGCGAGAGCTATTGGTCGTCCTTTCAAGTGTATGGACAACTATTTTTTCCTCTCCAGCAGTTGAGACATCCCTATCGATTGAACCCCAGGAACATATCAATATATTCAATAAATATTTTGATTCAATAGCTTTTCCAACTATAGAAGGTGAACGAAAAAAGCTTATGGTTGGCATTGAGGCTTTACAGAGTATACAAAATGAATTTCTGGCACTACATCACCACAGATATGCAAGGAAATTCAACTAAAACTTGGAAATTTGATGTCTAAATATCGCTTCACTGGAGAATTTTTGGCGACGGCCAATGAGAAATTTCACAAGCTAAATAACGTGACACAGACGTTGAAGAAATTGCATGATATCTACGAGAACATCAAGATAGAACGCCAATTAGAGGAAGATAATATTGACATATAGGACCGTCGGGCAATTGATATTAGAGATGAAATTAATGGCTTCAGAAAGATTTGCAAGATGTTGAAGCATCGGTCAAGAAGAGCAGAGCTCGTCTAGATCAGCTTACAGATGCTTTTTACGATATTACTGAGAAGTCCTATCAAGGTTGAAATTGACCATTGATCATTAAGAAACCCAGTTTAATGACTAAAAAGTAATTGGGTGAATGACGTATTGAATGGGTAGAGCTAAAAAAACAAATACATGAATCCTTAGATAAGGCTGTAATTGTGTCTTCTATAGTAGAGGATGAGGAAACTTCAATTATGGGGGTGCAAACTTCCAAATCCGTGCCCCACCACATATCATCAATGATAAATCATAGATTTATCCATGTTTTATACACTTTTACACTTGACTTTGTGTAGAAAATATATTTATATATATATATTTTAGAGCATAAACTTGTATAAAAGACTCACTATAATGTTATAATGTTATTTTGATCTCATGGGCATAATGGACATTTTACCAGGCAAAAAGAGCAAAACAGTACATCAAGACTGAAAAGGGGAAGATCGGCACTGGACATGTAAAAGACCAGCACCAGACTTTGAGCGTTTAATAAAGAAAAGTAAAACAGAGAAAGACCGGCGCTGGACATTGCAAAAGACCGGCATTGAACTTTATTTTAAAGGGCCTTATCTAGGAGATTCTCCAAGGATCTTTTCCTTATTTTCTTTGGATTTTGTCCGATTTTATGCCTCCTAAATTGATTTCTTGTCCTATTAAATTTCTACTTTTACATTTTAGTGATTTCATAACTCTCCTAGGGTTAGCGACTCTATAAATAAGGCTTTTCTAGCCATTAGAATTAGTTCTGAGAGTTCTGGGAGCTTTGATGGTTTTTAGAATCATTATTCAATTATGTAGTTCTTTAGTTTAAGGTTTTATCCATTAAGGCTAAAACCATATTTCTTATTTTCTTTAATTCCTTGGAGATCGAGACGGAGAAGAAGGAGATCGAAGACAACAGATTCAAGTTATCTCTTTAAGGCTTGTTTTGTTTATTTACGATTTTCTTTGTTAACCATTTTTATTTCTAAAGAATATGTTTTTATTTATTTTCATGGATCTTTTTGGCTAAAGTTCTTTAACTAGGGCTTACGTGAAGATTATGTGT
The DNA here is from genome assembly GCA_028651295.1 of Catharanthus roseus. Lineage (NCBI taxonomy): Eukaryota > Viridiplantae > Streptophyta > Magnoliopsida > Gentianales > Apocynaceae > Catharanthus > Catharanthus roseus. The sequence continues at coordinate 3,805,355 of JAPQWS010000104.1, read as the reverse complement.
TTTTATTAATGTTTATGTATTGATTAATTCTCTTCACCATATTATTCATGACTAATCCTTATTACTTGATCTTAATGCTTGTGATTGATTGGTCATCTCTCACTTGATATAATACTTGGTTTTGAGACCTGGCAGATATAAATCGAATAAGAACTAAGTAATAAGAACATCTTGTAACATTGGCAAGAGATTGTAGCAATTTTTAGGTGCGGTTCATGTGAGTAATCAATTTATGACATTGTGAAAACTCAGAATTCCACAGTGTAATGCGTTTTTAGTTACCTAATCTACATAGAGATATAGTAGGTTATTAATTAAATAATTCACTAAGTAGATATTAGCCCTTATTAATCTTTATCTCATGAATTTCCTTCGTTGCTTTTCATTAGTTTTAATTAATCATTCACTGAAGTTTGGTAGTTTTGAATTAAGTTGAATAGTAATAATTGATAATTGGATACAAATCCTTGTGGGATTGACCTTGATTATACTATAATTAAACTAGTGCATTTTCTAGGTTAATTTTAGCGATATCAGTCAACAACGACGGAGCGAGTTTCCACAACAATGGAAAAGAAAGTTTCACCAAAAGTGGCAAAGAAAACTCCTCTCTCAACTTCAGAGGCCAATTAGCAAACTTCCCCAGCAGTGAAAGATTCCCTAACTTCTGAGGACGCTGACCAAGTTTTTTCTAACAAAGTTTTAAACCCAATACTTGCAAGTGAACAAGATCAATGTAATACGGCAGTATTCCGGTATCGAACCACAGAGAAAGGCTTAACTACTAAAATTACTATCTTCGTAAATTAATTGTATAAAAAAGAATAATCAAAGTATATTATTCCTAAATTAAGTAAAAATAATAAATAAAATAACTAAACTAAAAAATAACAAGAGGTTTACCAAAGAGATGATTTAGAACCTTGAATCCACCACTAACCTATATAACAATGATTTAATTTTATTTAGGAGAAAAGATTAAGCCTTTATGTGGTGATCTAGGCTACAAACTTCGATTCACTAAAGAAATATATTGTGTTTAAATGCATGACATAACCCATCTAACCATTAGCATGACTTATTCAATTCTATGACATAAATCATCTAAAATTAGCTTGAACTATTCAGTTCTAAAACCCACAATATACTCGCAAAAATCACAAATCTCTCATATTCAAGACTACAAGAATTAAGCATGGATTAAAGTATCAATTAACCTAAATAATTATTCTACAAGAACAATCACAAAGAATTAATTGCATCAAACCAAGAATATCCCAAGATATGTAATCACATAAATAATATAATCAATCTCAAAAAATAAAATAAATCAAAGTCACATGGCTAGGGTTTTATCAAGATTATAAAATGAAAATTAGTTCATGGTTAAAGGGAAAGAAGGAACTAATTTGTAGATCATGGTTTTTCCTTCCAAATAATTTTTCGCTGCTGCTCCTTAGATTTGCTGCTTCAAATTGTGGCCGTCTTGCGGCTGCTTTTCTTTTTCTCTCGTTGCAACTCGGACAGCTGCTGCTATCTCCCCCCACAGCTCTCCTCTTTTTTTCTTGATCTTCCCCTCACCCTTTTTGTGTGGCTCTTCTATATATAGACAAAAGAGAAGCAAAATCCTAATCCTTAAAGGATTTAACTAAAATCCTAATTCTTAAAGGATTCTACTAAAGTTCTAATCCTTATTATTTTTTATCTTCTCTTCCCCAATGACCATGCGCACTCTTTCTTCCCTTTACCAAATTTAATATGGAATCTTTATTTTCCATTCTTTTTTAGAAATCTACACAAAGATAAATAAAATAAATTAAATATAACTATAAAATATTTCCAAAGGGTAATAATTAAAACTTAAGGTGTTTATTTGTATTAAAAATCGACTCTATTAGCCACCTGGAAAAATTCCCAAACAGTGACGGAGAAACCTTCATCAATTAAGGGCAAGCATCCGGATTTCGTAACTTCTTTGGTCACCATGCAAATTGCCTTTTTCATGACTGATATTAATTCCTCAAATACCTCGCCAAGCAAAATTTCTCTACATCCGCCCTTCCTACTGTCGTGGAAAGCGTTTAGGCAGATGTCTAAATCTCTCGAGCCTCAACTCGGCGACTTTTGTTCTATGACTTAGTGTTTCTTGCTTGGTCTTTCTTTTTGGGGGTAAAAGTAATCTTGTTTATTAGATTACAAAAGTATCCTCTTTTATGTTATGTTAATTATAAATATTTATTGCAAATTTTATTTTTGTCTTATGTCTTTGATAAAACTATCATTTGCAATAACTATTAGGCAGAAAAGGATTTGACTAAGAGGTTTTCCCCGAGTCCAATGATGAAAAGAGCTCAATTAACGCATAGAAGAAAATAGCCCACAATGCACATTACCGAGCTCGCTGTACTTCTATTTCCTGTTAATTGATTCACTCCCCTTTTAGGTTTCCATTTAAATCGAGCTTGATTTTTTTATTATTTAAGGTTTATGGTTAAGTGTTAGTCGAGCTTCGGTTTATTGTAAAGTCTGCCTATGATCTAGGTATGGATTGTGTTGCTAGGAGGAATAATGGGGGCATTAGGTCACTTGCATGAGAGATGGTTGAATGATGTTAAGAGGGCAGTTATGATTTTATGGGGGTATTAGAAGGAGAGGCGTGCCTTGGTTTTTGAAGGGAGAATGAAAGAAGCTGCTCAGTTGATAGATGGAGTGCAAAACTTGTCGTTGGAATTTGGAGGTAGAATTTTTGCAGCAGGAAATGTGACATGACGAGAAGTTGCTACTGTTGCACCATTCTTGACTCCGCCTACTGGAAGCTGTTTAAAGATAAATATTGATGCCTCCTTTTGTCTAGACAAGGGGGTGCGGGTGCTACGAATAGGGATACGATTGGAGCATGTTGGGCAGATGCAGTAATGCCTTTAAAGGCTGTGCTCCATGATGAGCATTCAAAGATGGTAGGTGTAATTCTTGGGATTAAGCTAGCCAAGAATTATGGAATTGACACTTTTATTTTAGAATGTGATAGTTCTAATGCAACAAAAAAATTTACTATGATTGGGACCTGATTTTTCAGCGGTTGGTACTTTTGTTTCCCACTTTCAAAGGGAGATTCAAGGTTTGGAATTCCAATGTTTTTCGGTTGTTAGTAGATTTCAAAATTATGTTGCTGATAGCTTAGCTACTTTTGCTAGTTCTCTTTATGGTGACCTCGATGATTTATCGTGTCGTATTAATCAAGAACAGTAAGAAATCTATTTTACCGTTATCATAACCAAAGCAGGTGAAGAGTCTCTTTGACTGTTGTATGTGAATCCAGATTTTGTCCCCAAAAAAATAAAAAGAAAAAGAAAAAAACATTTTCGAATCGCCTTTACTGGTAAGCATATCCTTTCAACCCTAGGGTTAAAATCAGATTTCACATCTCGTAAGCCAAGGTTAAATTTCAAGCTTACTTAAAACCATCTCTCGTTGCTGACATCAAACATCCATGGCTTCTTCATCTACCCTATCCAAATTGATACTCGGATTCTAATCTACATTGCAATAGGAAAGCAAGCTAAGTTGGGTCCTAATCTGCTCCAAGACGAAGGGGACGAATATATTACTAGTGACGAATTGCCTGCATCCAAACTACTCCTGAATGACCACAAATGGAAATTAGATCTTTTGGGTTCCAAAATCTATAACTGGCCACAGAAGAATGAGCTATATGCAAAAAATTGTTGAGGGTAATAGAGGAATTCAGTGATACTTGGCAGAGTTGGGGAATTTTTGACCTTATACAAATTATCGAGCTCCAGCCTAACATCGACCGTTCGCATCTTTGTTCTGTAATGCCTTTTTAGGATTGACGATTAACGAGTTTGTCTTCCCCTTTGGCATGATCTGGCCATCTATTTATGGCATGTTAGTCATGTTCGATCTTTCTTCCTTTGCTCCAGAATTTTCTGCCAGCCTACTTGAGACCCCGACCCAAACATTAGTTTACACTCGAAATCTAACAAATTTGTCCAAGACAACATAAAATGGGCAAGGCAATGTTAAAGAAGCACAAAGCTTTCCTGCTAGTGTAGATGAGAAAGTACATAGCTTGAACCACCTCGACAAAAGTTATTCTTGAGTATTTTTGCTACGTAGTGATTATGAAAGGGAACACTGGTGATCTTGCCTCTTTGATCCTTTTGATGATGTACTGGTCATTGTTTGAGATAATATGAAAGGCCTCATTTGGATCATTCAAATGAGGCTTTACCAATACTTACGCAAGTTTGGCCTAAACCTAATTCAGCCCAAGAATAAAGTGGCTAAGATCAGACTTGTTCCTTACTTAGGGTTAATTCTCTATCCTAAAATGAATAAGAAAGTGAGGTACATATCTTCCAAGCTCTCTATAACATGCGAGAAAAAAGTTCCAATTCATTGGCTTCTTATTCCAGTCAAAGCGTTGAATCTGAGTGGTTAATTACAAAACCGAAGTCACAGAAATACTACTACAAAAAAGTAGGCAATGCCTGGGAATTATCTGGTTTCTAGAGAATATCTTATATGGGACTAGGTCGACTGTTTGTTCTACCAAGTCCTCATACAAACCATACAACCCACACTATTTTTCTCGCCATCTTGGACTTATTTAAGACGTCCCTGATAGTTTAATAGATAGAGATGTCTACAACAGCTGAAATAATTCAAAAGGCAAAGGAGATCCAAAAAAAGCTGGACAAGTCTAACTTCCTTGACTTCGACCTCTTCCCATCTGTTACCTAAAACTATCAGGGCTGGTAGAAAATGATCTCCTTTTGGTCTTCGTTTTTTCTTCAAAAGAATTTGTAACAATGTCTCTCCAAAGCACGCTCCAGTGGCAGGGCGGGCAAAGCCGGCAAAGGAGTCCACTAAGATCGATCCATCTTCCCCAGCCACGATCGCAAGGTCAAGGGGACGACCTACTGGGAAAACCATGGACATTTTTTGTGATAAATCTATTCTTTAGTTTTTCCTAACATCCATCTTATCTCGGTATAGCTACTTATCTATGTTTCTTTAGTTCTTCAAGTTCCTGTGAAAATTGAAGATGAAACACCAACAACCAAGAAAGCTACGGGAAAGCGATCTAAACAGAATGCAGCTATTCGCAAAGCTACTTCTTCTGCTCAACCAGTTTCCATATTATTTGCCTTCCACAATGTTTCTTGCTTTCTTTCTTTTAAGGTTTACTATTGATTTCTTCCTCGTAAAGCAGAAGAAATAAAGGAACACCAGACCACTGCGCGACCTCTTCTTCTGCCAATAAGAAAAAATTAGTTACTCAGGAGAACTCATCGTCCAGCACTGAGGAGGTACCTCCTCCAACTAATGTTGAAATTCTCGAGAGTACAACTCCTACAACTACTGTACGAGTTCCCCAGCTTCGCGTTCTGGAATCCGCTTTGAGACTAATTGTCAGTGATGTTGCTACTCTTTTCGAGTACATAGACAACTTGTTTTCCTCTCCACCATTTGTGCCAGTTGTGGTCTCAACCCAGGACTAGATTGATAAATTCAAGAAATAATTTGGGTCCACAGATTTTCCAACTACCAAAGTAGAACAATAAGAGCTTCTGGCTGCGGTTGATGCATTCCAATGCTTACCAAGTAAATTTTGTCACTAGACCTCCGGCAGATATGCAAAGACACTAAAGCTTAACGTAGCAATTTGATGTTTCAATATCACTTATATGGGCACAGTTGGGGGTTACCAGTGAGAAACTTGGTTTTCTAACTACCTTGAAAGAGAATATTACTGATATGTGCTTAATTGTCTATATTTATATATGTTATTTTTATCGTTTGTTGTTTTTAATATGTAAAAATATATTTTGGACTAATACCCTTTATTCTTATCTTAGGTACTTTTAAAAACAGAAAACGATGAAATAAAATGAAAATAGAGCGAAAACGACGAAAATAGAGCCAACAGCATCAATGGAGCTGACGTATTGCCAGAGATAGGCCAACCTACCACCGACGGTAGGTCTCGAAGCCACTATTGATTTCAAGACAGAACTCTACTGGCGATGGTAGGTCCCAACAATAAAGAAGGATTTTTTGGTAGAACCCTACCGCGGACGGTAGGGCCCAATCTACCGTACACGGTAAGTCCTGACTAGAGCAGATATAATCCAATTTTAACTAGGTTTTGATATAATTTTTCCCTATTAATAGGTTAGTCTGCAGTTAGTGATAAGAAACAGCATTTAGGAATAGTCAATAAACAACTAGGATTAGTTTACGTTAGCCAATTCTTCAATTTTTACATTCACTTAGTTAGGTAAACATTAAATTTTCAGTACATTAGTTTCTTGGAGATCAAGATTTGAAGATCCAATTTCAAAATTTGGAGCTTTAATTGGGTGACTCGAGCATGAGTTCGGGAAACATTTGAGACTTTGATTGCGGCCTCAATTTTACTCCTAACCTTTCTTCTCTTTACTTTGTTATTGAATTTAACGTTTAATTTTAGTTTTATGACAATGAATAGTGAGTAGTTATTTATGTTTGGATGAGGTTTGAACCCTAGTTCTTATTTGATCTTGGTTTAAGTTTGATGGATTAGATGTTTGTTCTTAATTAAGTTGTTCTACAATTGTGCTTGTTTGAAATTTAATTGTCACGAGATTATATTTATCTCAAGAATGCTTGGAATTGAAAAAGGAAGAGTGTTCTAGGGCAACCAATTGGGGTTAATTTGGGGCAATTGACTAGAGATACGATTTTGCATTTTAGGTCCTTTAAATCACCTAAATTTACTGCACTCAAATTTGTTAGGGAGAAAAGAGATTTTTCTCTAAGGTTTAGTGAGTAGGATAGCCTTCGTCTAGAGATAGGGATTGTCCAATTGATAGTGATGACCCAACTTAATTAATTCAATATCGTTTTCTTTAAAATTTTCTAATGAATTAGTAATAAGGATTAGGGGGATTCCACCATCCAAACCTTGTTTTTATAAGTTTTTAGACCTTAATTTTATTGATTGCTTTTTTTAGTTGTTAAATTATTTTTACTGTTTAGTTTAATTCTTTTTCAAACTGACTTTTCTTAGACTAAATACTCAAACACGATTAGTACTTAAGCATTTACCGTCCTCGAGAGATTCGACATTTGGGTATAACTTATTTACTACAGTAATAGGTCAACTTGCCTGTTGATTAGTTTAGTAATCATTCCCTTGTTTGCAAAACTCACACATCAACTACGGATTTGAAAGATACTTACGAGAACATCAAGACTATTAAAAAAACAAACAAGAGCAAGATAATATTTACAATCAACACCATTGGGCGAGCAAGATTAAAGCTTAAATGCCGATCTTGAGAAAGAGTTGAAAAAGGCTGACGCATCAGCCGACCGGAATTTAGCTCATATAATTGGCTTATAGATGTATGTTCTTGTATTGCTCAGGGGTACTAGTTAACTAAGTGTGAGTTTGACCAGTTGAACATTCAGAAACCCCTTTTGATCTCTACTAAAGAAGCCGGGAAAAGAAGTATGGCAAAAGTTAGAGCTGGATGGGTAGAGCTCATAAAACGAGTACGTGGAGTCTTAGAGAATGTTATAAGCTTGCCTTGGTGCCCTCGCATACTTCCCAATATGTTGCCCACCATACATTGTCGTCAATGGCAGAGCAAGCTTCTAAAACAGTGGCGAAAAAGTAACCTTTACCAGTTGGGGGCGACCAAATGGATTCCCTAACCCAAGAGGCCACCTTGCAAACTTCCCCAACAGTGGGAGAGCTACCTTCATCCAACGTGGGCGAGCAAACAGATTCTGTAACTTCAGAGTCCACCTTGCAAATTGCCTCTATGGTTCTCGAGCAAAATTTCCCAACATCCGACCTTCCTACTATCAAGAAAACCTGTTAGGCATATGACCAGCTCGCTCCAGCCTCAGCTCAGGATCTTTTGTTCTACAACTTAGTGGTTTTTGCTTTCGGGGTAAAAGTAAACTTGTACATCACATGATATTAGTCTCTTATGTTATATTTCAGATTATTTGATTATTATGTACTAATAGTATTCTATACCTTGTTCAGTTATGTATTATATAGCTGAAAGAAAAAACAAGAGAAATAAAGAACAAATGCGGAACTTGAATTATTAGCAAAAAAAAATGTTGAACTTGAACTGACAACTTAATGATGTACACGGCCCTGCTACAGCCATTTACTCTACCTAAAGCTATGATGGTTGTCGCATCTGATGGGGTGGGAAAGGTGTGTCCCATTTTTCGCCTATAAAGAGACTCAAATTTTGGACCCAATTAACACATACTAACTCAAATTTCTCTATCTTCTCTACTCACTAAATTTCTCTATCTTCTTCTACACAATACAAGAAAAAATGGAGCAAAATTCCCTAACATCCCTCCTACAACCAATTCTGAATCACCGTTCACCACGGCGAGCAAACTTATCGGTGGTTTCACCTACCAATGCAAGCCTAAGTAGCTTGAAAAACCTTTATAAAAGGTACTGCAAGAATTACCTGGAAACAAAGGACGAGCTCGGTATAGTGCTCGAGAATATGGTCTTGCAAACAGATCTGATTTTGTTAAGGAGCTCCTATTCGAAGAGCCCGAGCTACACACGTCCTTCTCGCTTTTGAGCGACATCAACGACAAGGTCAAGGCACATTCCAATAAGAGGATGAGGCATCTTGAAGTTCACAACATAAGATCCTCCGACTTGAATAGATCCTGAGGATGAGCGCGTTCATTTTTAGAAGGTCATCGTGGTAGATGCTACTAACATCGTGGTAGATGCTACTATGTTCCTTTTTTTCTTGTAGTATCTACTACTCGGACGTATTTTGTGCTTCTGTATTTAAACTCTTGGGTTTCATATTTTTTTAGTTTTAGCTCAGAGAACTTAGAAACGTTATTGGATGATATTCTCACACCAGATCCCTCAATCGAACTGAATTAAATAGCATAACACTCAAAGCTCTCATGTACAAGAGTACAAAAATGTACATCACCTGTTAATTAGGGTCATTTAAGGGTTTACTGTTCATTTTAAAGTTTTATAAGTCGAATTCAGTGCCAATAATCCACTCAAATGCAAAATTTTCCCTTGAATTTTACATCTAACTCAAATGTTATTTTTCCCAATTTAAGTGAATTTAGTATTTTTTTTTTTTGTTTACAATCGATTTATAAAGTCAATATTTAGTGCCAAGTTAACCCCCTAAAATGTTTTTTCCAATAAATTTTACAGCCACTTACCCAACTAAAAATGAAGCGTTTAAGCGAATTTGGGTTTTTTTTAAAAAAAATTCATTTATAAGGTTGATGGATTTTTTACCTTGAGATTTTACATTCCAGTCATCTCTAACTAAATAAAAATGTGTTATAGTGAACTTAGCGTTCATTTCTTAGATTTATTATTCATTTATTAAGTTTAGGGTTAATGCCAATTTAACCCAGTCAAATGTTTTTTTTCCTTGAATTTTTACAAAGAAAAAATTACAAGTTTTTTAAGGATTTACAATCCTTGATTTTGGTGATCTATATCCATTTTATAACACTAAATTGTTTTTCTTAAATCTTTTTCCCACTCAAAATTAAAATATAAGTTTTAGGGCTAATAATGAGAATTTTAGAATCATTAGCATTTATTTATTTACCATTCATTTATGAAGTTGATTTAGTGCCAATTTAACCCACTCAAAAGTTTGTTTTTTGTTGAATTTACAAAGAAAAAATTACAAGTTTTCAAGGGTTTACAATCTAAGATTTAGGTGACCTATATATATTTTATCAAACTAAATTTTTTTCTCAAATTTTTCCTCCCACTAGAAATTAAAATATAAGTTCCAGAGTTAATAATATAATTTTAGCATCATCTTAGTTCTATCAGCACTAGATTAACGATTTCGTTTACTATCAATAAAATCATAAACGACATCGTATTATGTTATTAGGTTAGAAAAAAACGAAAGATTAAGGTTTCGGAAAAGGCGCCTCTGACACACTCTTTATCACGACGTGCTCTGCCTGACTCGAATTTGTGGTGTATTAAATGAAGGACTTCAGTATACTCCACCTCAAATGTTGATTTATATCTTCTCTCTAATTTTTTGGCTCGCCATCTTCCCTCTACCTTCTCCTAGCCTTTCCTCTCCTACCCTACTATTTATAGGAGTCTTTTCAAGGCGAGATACCTTACACAAGTTTGAACTAGAAAACACACTCAGTTGGAGTTTTCATCCTCCATCTTCCTTCTTTCCTTCATCCTTCTCCTTCCTTCTTTCCTTCCTTCATTCATTACAAAAAAGCCACTTATAAATGTCTTTAAATGACGATGAAACCACACTAACACAAGGTCTTCAAACTGACCCCCTTCTTGGCTCCCCAATCGTCCTCAAGTGCCTCTATGCAAATGAGAAGCATGAGAAACAACTATCTTAGGCAAGGAATCAACAATCTTAGGCTTGAGAGAAGCAATATGCTTGAACGCATGATAAGGGATAGGAGTGCGGTGGTAACTAAGACCAAGACCCTCATGGATACCACCTTTGTCATTTCTTCAAGATGGTATTGGAAATCAAGAAAAAATTCTGGCAGCAAAGGTAAATGTTGCTTGTCTGGAGTACATCTCTGGAGGCTGTTAAGGTAGAGGATACTCGCACGGAGAAGGCTGCTCACCAGGGTTCTGGTTGCAAGATGGTTGCTCACCAGGGAAAACTCGATTGGGGTCTACTCTTGGTAAAACTTCAAGGAAGAGGAGGCTGAGAAAATCCTCCTGCAATTTACTGGGAACTCATACTAGGGTTCCTCTGCTGCTACTCATCCTTATGATGATACTATCCCCCCTTCCTTAGTTTATATTTATATAGTTTATGTTATTTTCTTTGTTTTCTACTTTTGTTATTTTGAGTTCTTTTTGGAGAACGAGATGATCCTTGTTCTTATTTTGTAATGAAAGATTATCGTCTATTAATGGAACCCTTGTTTTTATAAATATTACTATCTTATTGTCCTTCTCATTTCTCTAAGTTATGTTTATATGTTCACTATGATCTTTGCTTGAATTTTTGTTTAGTGTTTTTGTTTCTCTGGGTTGAGATTGGTGTTTGAGTTAGCTAAAAAACTTTGAGTAATTTCTAGGCTTTTATAAAGTTTCCTTGTCATTCTAGGTCTGGTTGTAATTTTATTACTCAAAAACTCTAGGATAACTTTACTTTAATAAAAAAAATTAAGGAGAATAAAATGAAATTAAAAAAAAAAAAGAGTTAAAGTTAACTAAAAACTAGCAAGCTCGTAAGTCCAGTCTTAACACTGGCGAGCTATTAATGGAAATGAACACTCAATGGAGTGCGAGGAAGATTAAGCGCAAAGTGACCAGGTTGCTTGGCGAGCTATTAGCTAGATGTTAGAAAATGGACGTTGGCAGAGCAAAAAGACGAAACGAGAAAGTGAACAACCGAGCATATTGAAAAAGTTGGTGGTTTCTTGGAAGCATATGACTCATGCCTTAAAAATTTTTGGGCTTTTTTCTTTTTAATTTTCAACGTAATTCTAGGTTCACTTGTAAGCTCTACACTCAAAAGTTCTCTAGTAATATTTGAATTGTCAAATAACTTTACTTGACTGAAAAAATTAAGGAGAAGGACATGAATATAAATGTAGTTCGAGGGAGACTACATGCTAAGTGACAAGGTCTCTTAGCGAGCTTGTAAGCACTAGATGCTAGAAAAGAGATGCTCTGATAGCAAAAGGACGAATCAAGCGAGAAGTATATGAAATTTTAATTTTAAGTGGTTAATTTGTATTGGTTATTCAGTTCCATTTTCACCTATAATTTGAATACTCAAAAGTTCTCTTCTCGTGTAATCTTTATACTCAAAAATAATTTAATTTGCTGTAGAAAAACTGAGGAGAAGAAAATTAACATCAAATTAGCTCAATCAAAGGGTAAGGTTGCTAGACGAGCAGTAAGCCCAATCTGCACACTACAAGCTCATTAGCTCGATATTATAAATAAACTCTCCACTAACTTTACTTTACTGAAAAAAAATGAAGGAGAAGATAATGAATTGGAGCAGACGAATGGAGGATTGGATGTGATTTGCAATTAAAAAGTTGCCATGCTCCCGTAAAGGAGGCGTCATAGTCATTACTTTTGTTAAAATTTAAACGCGGTTCAAATTCGGCGTGTAAAGTTGGTAAAAGGACAAGTTAGTAATCTTATCACTCATTGTTTGGTGATTTTACAAATTTGATCCCAACCGACGCGATTTGTTTAGACACGAGGTGATTTCGCCTCGGTTTAGACCCACCTATCACTACTTTTTTTATAAAAAAAAAAAAAAGCATTTGGACTTTTGGCGCAATTTAAAATTTTCTGAAGATAAACTTTTCCTAACCGTATTAGTTAGTATGCAGCATTTGTCATAGCAGAGAGAATCCAAACAGAGAGAGTTGCCAATCAAGCCACTGCCTTTTGACTACTCCAACTCTTTCAACCATTAATAACTTCTTCTATATATATATATATATATATAAGTTATATATGTATGTTGTATTTAGCTAACGGTTACTCAGGACTTCCTTCGGTAAAAAAATATAAGGAGTTTTAGGATGTTTAAATATTTATTACATTTTTTCTATTTTTATCAATCTCTTTATCATTTATTAGATTTTTTTATTCATCTATTTTCTTATTTATTAAGGGTATAAAAAATATTTTATTTCAAAACTTATTTTCAATGTGCTTAATTCTGGTGCATCATTCCAAAACCCTTCATATCTCAAGATCACATCTTCTTTTATCACATTTTTTTCTTAACTCAACATCACAAAATCAAAGCAGACTGGAGCTCAATACCGTATGAAAAGAGGAACAAGAGACGAACGAAGTCCTACATCGGTGTCTGCCAAAGTATTGAGAATGTGCCATTGCTTTACTGTTTATGAAAAACCTTAACCGCATATCCAGACCTCCAAGTGTGAAAATCCAAGTAAAAACTTTGAATTGGGAGGGCGATCCGACATGGCACCACTTGAAATTCCGTTTAAAACGGCCGATTTTTTTTTAATTAAAGTGATTATCCAACCATAAATTTAGAATAACACCTGAAATCTTGTTGAAGAAGCTTTAGCTAGACGAGCTTAACAAGAGATCTATTCTACCGTACCACATCAACTCATCAAATGGAATTGGATGCTTTCTTCGCCTGATCTTTCTTCTTTAAAGTTAACGAGCCTGATCGGGGGTCTTGCCTCATGGCCCATTCCTTTTGGGCTTCAACCTCCATTATTCTTAAGAAACCAACACAAAAGGCCCAAATAAGAGGGGGAAAAGTACAGCTAAGAATATTTTTGTCTTTTCGTATTTTTTAAATAAAGGTTTTTTCGGTGTACTGGAAGCAATTTTATTGGCCAAATAAAGAAAGAAATATCTGCAGAGAACTTCCAACCAATTTCTGATCCTCAACAGTCGTTGGATTCCAACCTCTAATTCCCGCCCCCCAATCTCCAGTCTTGTATTGATGGCCTCCTCACCGTCCCTACTACGATCATTGTATTTGGCGCACTATCTGTTAAGAATTTCCCACCTGTAATGAAGTACATGTCTTCCCATCCACCACCACCACTTCCTCCGCCAACACCACCCCCGCACCACCTCCACCACGTTCAAACCCACCTCCCCAGAAAGTCCATTTCTTTACTTCCCGACTTCTTTTTCACCGCCTTTTCTCTCTTCCTTCTCTTCTCTTCCCCCAAATCTATCACCACTGTTACCCTTCTTCCCAAACTATCTTTCCCTCTTAATCCTCGCCGTTTCTTCAAAATCCCCGATATGTCCTCTCCTCCTTCCACTTCTATAACTCACAAAATTCCCAATTTTCCCAATCCTCAATCCCTTTCCGATTGGCTTAAGCCCCGTTTGCCCTCCGATTCATTCGCATCTTGGGGGGTCAAACCTGGTACCAAAAACATCCACAACCTCTGGCTCGAGCTCTCGGAGGGGGAAATTTCAATTGCTGACTCAACACCTCCTGTTCGGACCGTGGAAGTCGTGGTTGTTAGAGTTATTGGAGAAGATAATAAAGTCCTTGTTGAATCACATCAAGAATTGTCAAACGGCGATGTTCGTCACCGTTGCCGGCCTTTATCGGAGAAAATGAAGCCTGGCGAATCAGTTGAGGCCGCAGTTTGTAGGGCGGTGAAAGAAGAGCTTGGCTCTATTATTAGTGGAGGATTGGGATCTTTTGGGTATTTTGGTGACAATGGCATTGTGAGGATTGTTCCCAATTCTTATACCAAGAAAGTTGAAGAAAGGTTTTCTGTCTCGTACCCAGGACTGCCGGCTTGTTATGTATTACATACAGTAGATGCTGTAGTTGAAGGCTTGCCAGAAGGTGACTTCTGCACTGAGGAGGTCGAGGAGTACGAGGTTTCAGATGGGAAGAAGTTGGCTGAAGAAGCAGTGTCCTGTAAAAAGCATTATTGGAAGTGGGTTGAGTTTGATTCCACTTAAAGTTTTAATCTTTGATATGAGAATGAGAGGTGAGTTTTGACATTTTATAGAATAATTTTTGTTCCCCTTTCCTGCTTATAGTTTATTGAGTTTTGTAGGATAATGGAGATGATATTTTGACCGATTGTATAAATACTAGCGTCAATGAATGAGAATACAATTTTGCTTCAGCTTGTTTTCGCTTCCTTCATTCAATTTATATTCTCAAAATATTTTTGTTTGAGGTAGTTTCTTTCTTCTCTCTTTCCCCCCTCCCTCTACCCTGCTGAGCTTGCAACTGTGAGAAAACAATATAGTTTGAAGAGGAAGAGAGGTTGGGCTGAGATGTGCTGTTAATGTAGGCAATGTAGGCAGGGCCATTTGGTTTCTTGGATGTAATGTTCTTTGCGGAGGTTGATCATTTTAGTTTGTGTTTAATTACCAGAGATCAAGAGATGAAGGATCCTTAATTTTAGGGCAGCATAGTAGGCAGTGATGGTAGTGACTTTTGTGCCAATGGTTGGCAAGCTCAACAAGTTCATCCCAATAGCAGACATTGTGAAATGTAAATCATGGATTAGTGGACAATTCTTATATGCATGGGAATATTAATGATTCTATAGTTAACTTTTTAGCTCAGCTAAGCATGGATGGCAGTTGAAAATTCTCAGCAATACTTCTAAATTATTGTGTTTTTTCGGTTCAGCTGGTTAAACAACATTAACAGGGATTATTCGTCCATCGTGGTGTTTTACTCAATTTCCTCTTTTCTTTGTTTGATTTTGAGTATAGGATACATGTCTCATTCTTGACTCATGAGTCAACTGTGTGAATCTTTTTCTAATACGAGATTTCAGGTTTCATTCTGTTGAGCACTCGAGTTTTTTAAGATTCATGAGATCCACTTCTATTTTATGTGAATGAAATTTAGTGTTTCTGCTTACTCTTTTCAATATGAAATGTGATGTGGCTTAATCTTGAAATTTCATAGAGTTTCAGAAAACTGACTTTGGGCTTGAGGGTGAACATGCTAGACTTTCAGGAGCTGATTTTCGGGGTTGGGGTTGTATATCTGATGCTTATCTCTAAGATTGGGCTACAGCCTTTGGTGGCCATTATGTGGAAGGCATAATTTTCTGAGGGTGATGCAACAACAATTAGACAAAGCAAAGTGCTACGGATCATGTAGGAGGTAGTGACAGTCAACTAAAAGCACCACTCCACAGTTACTCTTTTACGGGGGAGAGCAATTATGGAGATAGTTTAGAGAATTGGCTGATTGATTGTTTACCTTGTTCTGGTATCAGTTTAGTCTGTCTCTGTCAAGTACTGTTAGGTAATGACCATTATGTGCAGACGCATTGATTAGAGGAAATCTATTACAATCACCCATAGCTATAAAACCCACTTCATGTCGAGGATCTTAGTTTTTCTCGCATGGTATGGTTTTGCTTTTTGGTATGGTTACGACGACTTATTTAAGCATATTGCGTCACTCAGCAGTTCTGCTTGGAATACCCTCTTGTGGTATTCTGAACCATCTTTTAACCTTCCTCTGAATCTTTAATGCTTACCCGACCTGCATTTGGTGTTTTATGATCAAGTTTGCTAGAAAAGGCTGGAAATGGAGTATTCTCTGTGCCGAATACAGAATACTTTGCTGACTGATGTGAACCTTTAATATAAAGAGTCACTGAATGGCTTGAACAATGATTCTGTGTTTTCAGCTTTTTCCTTTATCTATTTAGTTGTATTCTGACCACAAAGTGATTATTCCAGAAACAAATAAGTATTAGATTCGAAGCCTAGTACAATCACTGATTATGATTTAGAAACTCTCCTCTAGTACTCCATGTTGCTCAATGTAGGTGGAAAAGCATTTGAAACCTAACACCTAACTTAGGATACCAGTTGGAGAGCTGCTTTTTCCATAGATGAGATATATAAACCTTCCAAAACCTTTAAGATAGTTGTGTAAGGGAAAACAGTGGAAACCATCGTTGGGGTACTGATTTTTGTCCCATGTTTATCTTCTTCTTCTAGTGTCTTCTGCTGGAGTCTTATTAAAGATGGAATCTTGACTAACAAGAACCCTTTGTTTGTACAAGACTGCTCTTTAGTTTGGCAACAATATTTGTATGATAATGCTCATCTTCAGAGACTATCATTATTGTAGAGATTAGTGTTCTTAGTCAAGATGTTTTCATTGGTTACAATTGGTGATTTTTTTTTTTTGATAAATGGTTACAATTGGTAATTGGTTTCTTTTTGCTTTTATATCCACGGTTTACTGCCCAAATTTCACATCATGACAGAGAAAAAGAAATCTGTGATACACATCTTCTATTTTCTCCTGTTTTGTTTTCATGTTTTATGCATTACAAAGGAGGTTTATCGTCATTGTATTCCTTAAAAGAAATATTAGAACACTTTTCTCGCACATCATAAGCTCAGTGTGCATCAATCTGCCAAGAGAGGCAAAGCAAAAACTTGGTGGAATGTGGGTCATTCTACAACTTCACAGAAAGTTTGTTAGCTTTTGTACCCACGTTTGTTTTTCCTTCCTTTTCTAGTGAGTTAGAGTTTTTGGGATTCTTGTCACTATATATTTTCTTTGATACCGCATTTTTTGAACTGTTCCTAACGTTTTGGTTGCTAGTCTTGTGACTGCTCACCATAGCAGAGCAAGATTTCTAGACCGTAAGCAGGCTCAAAATGTTATGGAATTGGAATATCTAGAACATCTGGAAAAACACCCTCAATACTCTTACCGTCTATATCTTTTCAGATATTTTTGGGGTATTTTTATTGAGTGATTTCGGGTGTTATTGGCAATCTAGCTTTCTGATGTTCAAGCCTGACTGCTTCCTACCTCGCTAAAGTTAGTATGGATTTCACCAGGGAATAGGCTCTATTTGATTACAAAGGACCCCTTTTTCTACATCTTTTTGTGGATATGAATGTACAAAGATCCCATTTCTGGAGTCCAGACCCAAAAAAAAAAAAAGACTATTGGTTCTGTTCTGTGACATAGGCAACAATGAGAACAACCTGACTGAGGAATCAGTGAAATAATGTGTCCAATCTGTGTAGGAAAAAAAATACTGATGAACAAGTTAAGCTCCTAAGAGTTTGGCATCCATAAAAGCTGTAAGGTCCATTCTTGTGAGGCTAGTTGAGTTTGGCACTCTTGACTACAGAATCACCCCAAGATATGTAGGTGATTGGAGTCTCTCCTAATCTCATCAAAGGTCTCGAGTTCAAATATTTGAAATGCAGTTGTGTTTTGTAAGAGAGTTTTTCGTTTTTGTGGTTCTGCCTAACTCGAGCGAGGATCCTCAATCTGGATGTGGTATGGCTTAAAGACGTCTTTCTTGTGTGTATAGACCTACTCAAAGATGCCTTATATCTGATAAAAGGAAAAAAAAAAAGGACTATAGAATCACTCTGGGATATTGTAGATTCCTCTGCAGTAAAGAGTAGACATATTCTTCCTGACTTTGTATGATTTTTCTTTGTATCTCATCCTTGGTGCTGTTTCTAGCCTAGGGGAACATTTTAAGAGCAAAACCATAAGTTTCCACCACATCCATCCAATTGAACTTTTTCCATCACCACTGAATGCCAAAGTTATAAAGATAAACAACAACAAAAAGGCTTTTCTGCATTCATATAATTGCTCTCCTATTATCATCACTGATTGCTATTTCTTTACATGCACTGATTAATTAACAACCAAAATTATTGCCTTGAATATACTATAGAAAGCAATTCAAGATTCAAAAGTGAAAAAAGTTATGCAGATGATACTACTCTACTGTCTATTATACTTACTTTTTACTATAATACTTGAACAGGAAAATTTACAGTCTTGAAGAACTTCAGAAATCTCAAAGGGTGGTAGAACACTGAGTCCCCTGTTTTGTACTTAAAGGACCTGTTGGCAGAGAAGGGCCAAAAGGCATGATTGCAAAGCAATTGACAGTAAATCTATATCTCCCAGAAACCCAAGTTCCCACTTTCCACCTTAGCCTGCCAAATGCTTTGATATTCAAAACAAGATTTCCAGCAATTTGATCTCTTCCCACTTCATAACCAAAAGAAGGAGCCACTGGCAATCCATTACCAACAAGAGAAGCAGAGAGAAGATTATTCTCTTCATGCCCTTGATAAAAAGGTGGAAGAGAAGTATCGATTGTGATTTGTTGGCCTTTATAAGAAGCATAAACTTGTAAAATATCATAGTAAATACCAACTTTTTTATTGGGATTATTAGATAATAAAGTGACTTGAATTGAGGAATTCAATAGGTGAGGACCAGAGAGGTTCAGTTGATAAATATCAGCTTCTCTTAGTGAAAATTGTGGCTTTGAGGGATGAAGAAGAAGCCAAACAAGGAAGATGAATGCTGATAGAGAAAGGAAGAAAGTTGAGAAGGTACAGAAGAACTTCTTGTTGAACTTGAATTTTTCAGATGAAAATCCTTGCTTAGCAGCACAGTGTTCGGGAGATTTTGCATTGATTGGAGACATTTGAAGTAAGGAAAAGGAAAGGGAGAGGGAGAGGGAGAGGGAAAAGAGGAAGAGAAGGGAAGTTTACAATGCTAAGGAAAACAAAGTGATGGATAGATGGGGTTAAATAAATAAAAAAAAAGAGGGTGCCTTTGCAAAACTGAAAAGGAACAATTATTTTGTCTTTGCTGCTTTTGAATATGGCCTCTGCTGCTTCTCTGCTCTGCTTCATATTATTATTATTATTATTATTATTATTATTATTATTATTATTATTATTATTATTATTCCCCTAATTTTATAGACAAAATCAAACCTTAAGCTTTTTTTTTCCAGATTGTGAATGTGATTCAAATTCAAGATTTATGGACTTGACATTATGGATATGGCCTAGTGAAGTTTATAGAAGGAAGAGACGGTTAAGAATCCAACATGGCTATTTGTGAGAAAATATTATTCTTTATAGGTTTGTGTAGTTCTTCTTTTGTTTGAATTACATTTTAAAGGTGGAGCATGTCCAATCTTAATTTTTTATTTTAACTTGATGTTTGAAATTTCTCAATTAATTCAGAGGAAATCTAAGAGGTAAAAAATTGAAAATTCATTTAAGATTTCTTACTTGACAAAATAAATAGAAGTACTTAAGTTAATATTATTTTGTCATTAAACTGTCCTGCATGCATGTGGTTGTCATTCAATCTTGATTTTTAATATGGCATTAAAATCACTTAATTTTTTAATCTTGGATTACACAGCAGTTAAAAATGCTGTCCTCTCTGAATATCTCTGGAATGTGCTACAATATTCACAGTCAACTCATCTTTAATTAGTTAATTACTGATGCAATCATGTAGCTTTAGCTGCCATAAACTTCTTTTGCAAAGTTTTTTAAATTAAATAGATTTCTGTGGCATTATAAATAAGTTGAAGTTGAATTTAGTAGGGATAGATGTAAGAGGAGGAGATGGGAGAGATAATTATGAAGCAGAGGAGAGAGTTAGAGTTAGAGGCAGACACGATTAACCTTTTCCAAAAGCAAAAGAAGTTTTGGGATTGAAAAGTTGCTATTATTGC
This sequence comes from Catharanthus roseus, assembly GCA_028651295.1. Classification (NCBI taxonomy): domain Eukaryota; kingdom Viridiplantae; phylum Streptophyta; class Magnoliopsida; order Gentianales; family Apocynaceae; genus Catharanthus; species Catharanthus roseus. Next base: position 3,785,273 of record JAPQWS010000104.1, on the reverse strand, counting down.
ATTTAACTTCATCATTGATTGATTGTCTTCTTAATTTCCATATTAATCATTTTTTTTTTTTTTACTGTGATATTTTATGTAGTAATTAATTAAGACCATCTTTTTCTTTCTTGGTTAGTTCTAGCAATTGGTGCGCTGCGCATGCATGGTGGTCGAGGGAGGGGATTGCTTTTGTCCATACATCACATACATGCTGTTGATGCTGATTGGTGAATTCCAGCAGTCACTCCCCAAGACATGTGAACGAACCAACATTTTTAATTTGGGGACGAAAGTTTATATAAAAAAGAAATTTTTAATGGTATAAAAATTACAAAGTCCTTAATTTAATTTTTTCCTTGTGCTCAAATGCTTATTTATCACCTTATACTTGTGAGTTTTAAGGTATAATTTACATAAATCTTTAGATTTATAACTTGCTATGATCGTGAATATTGCTAGAAATATTTTTTCAATATATCTTGATTTGATATATATGAAATAGACTTTTGTATTTATTTGGACTTAGATCGACTAGTCCTTAGTAAAAAGCTTATAAATTGGCAAAACAAAAGATTGAGAAAGTCTAATCAAATACTTGTATGAACATAACTTAATTGATTTTGGAGTGTAAAGTTATTATTAAGAAAGTCCAGTCAAGGATTATTGGAAGTTAACTATGTTAAATAAATAGTTTTTCATTTTTGTCTCTTTTGAATTTTTTTTGACATCGAGAGTCTTTTTTTTCCGCTGAAATTTCATTATATTACACTTATATATTATTCAAACACATCACACTTATTTCACGTAACTATTCCCCTACAACTAGGTATTATAACAACTTGAGTGACTTGCTAGTAGGAACATATATAACCCATAATGAATATGCAAAATTCAAATCGCAGTTTGGCAATCATGCATGATTTAGAAAAATAAATGTATCCTTAAAGTGAGAAAAAAAGAAAAGGAAAATATCCAACAAGTAAATGATTTGATGAAAGAAAGATACGGGGGTATATCTGGCTGATTCAGGCTCTCTCGGTCATGAGGATGGGATCCAATTGCGCTTTCAGAATGAATAATTGCAGAAGAAGATAAAGTTAGAGAGTCTTTTTAAAGTGCTAAGAAATCAGGGCCTATCTATTATATTTGGGGGGGGCGGGGTCGGGGAACGGTACTAGATTGGAGTTGCGTGACAAACTCGCTTGTTGCTTATGTTTGATCAAAGTGGCGCATTATATATATCATTTTAGGTCATGAGGAATGGTTTCTTAGTCTTCTCTTCTTTCTTGCTGTCTGCAAGTCTTTATTAATTTATATAGGGCAGTTGCAGCAGGGGAAAAAGAGTTCAAAGGTAAGAGGAAGACATGGAGAATCTAATAAATTGACTTTAGTTAAGAAAGGACCCCCCCGGGGCAAAGATTGTGTGTATATATATTTTCCTTCTTTTCTTTTGCTGTTACTTTTAGGTTATGAAAAAGACTTTGTTGGGGGTTATTTTACGGTTTCACAGCTGATGCATGAGGAAAATCATGGACCCTGGTATATTGTATTGAATTCCATTTTGAGAAGTTTGCCTTAAAGTTTGTATCACTTTTACTCCACAAAATTATACTAAAAGTTGTTATTAGTTGTCTATACAACTTTACTATAGATCGATCTGTTAATATTAATGCGAAGTTACGAGTTTATTATATATTGAAAAAGATTTTAAATTAAATTTTAATTTTCAAATGAAATTTTATAAGCAATATTCGTGTACTTTTAGATACCAAAAAAAGAAAAAAATTCTACCCAAATGATCAGAGTTAAACATTTTAATAAAAGGTCGGAATCTAACTTAAAATGTTATTTCTCATCTCATTATCTAATTAGTGATTGCCCTTCAAACCCAAATGGGGATCTTCAAAAGAATATTAGCGCGTGTGTGGGTGCTGTAGTTCTCCTATTATCAATTCAATCAATGAGGAGAAATTAGCTTTGGTTGGTCCGCCGCTCATCATTTCAATCTAATATTTTCCTCTCTTTGAATAGTCAATTTCTTCTTCTATTTGGGACCCAATTCGGGGCCTACTTGTCTCAATTTCTAGTTGGGAAGAAAGAAATATCACTTGAAGCTTTTCGGTTTTTTATTTTTTTTCTTTATGGGAAGCAGGTTAGCTTTCGGGTTCGTTTCTTCCATGCATGCAAGTACAAAAGCTACTACAAAGATTGATATTGCACGCTTTCCAAGTGTTACAATCTATTTTTGGACATAGTCAGGAAAAAGGAAAAAAAATCAAGATTTTTGCTCTTTAAATAAAATGAAGGCAAGAAATGACACTGTTAATATCGAGCACAAAGTAAGATTTATTGCTAATGATCAATCAAAAGGAAGTAGTAGGATGAAAAGAAAGAATTGAGTAAAGACGTGGTGGAGTTAGATGGAAAATATCAGCTCCAGAATAGAGATGGAGTTTAATGGGAGTATGGAGGGTTTACAGCCTTAAAGAAAACTTTTTTTTAACGATCTATTTATATGTTATGTTGATATTAAAAGCAATTATGAAATTTGGTCTTTATAAATTTTTTTTTGTTGTTACGTAAAGAAAGAAAAAAATTTTGACTCCTAGATTAAGTTTTAAACTCTGTTACTACTGAAAAGTAGTTAATACAATGACGAACTCAAGTACTCAACCTCCATTTTTTTTTTTTTACTAGATGTACTAGCCTCATTTACACTTTAGTGGGGAAGCTTGATTATGCGTTTTTGAAGAGTCCCAGGCCAAGGGATCCTTTCCCTTTCAGTTTCATAGCCCATCAATTTACTACTACTTTGTCTCAAAGCATTTGGATCTATTGCAATTGGATCTACATCTACTGCACCATAAAAAATGAATTCCCTCTCTACTCTGTTAATGCCTCTAATGTTAATGCGATGCGACATTTCATTTCTGTGATGTTGAAATAAAGTGAAGCAAGTTGGTTCACCAATACTACAAAGAAACAAAGCCAAAATCACTTTCCATTCGTTCATTCCAAATCCTCTGCCAGTGCCAAGTGCCAATCCTCTCCTCGAGTTTCTCTCCAATTCAGAGAAAGCAATCCTCGCCCAGATTGACCAGCGGCCATTGCGATTCCAGTGCCAAAAGCTAAAAGATAAAAAGGTTCCTTCATGTACTTGATTTCGGGTTCCATACCATCTACTCACCCCATATGCCATCATAAAAATTTACATGAAAACAAGTTAACCCAAAAGGGAAAGCGATAACTAGATTATAAGTATTAAAACTATACATAATTGTGTCACATAAGTGAGCTATAATTGGGTAATATGTTTCCTAACAGAACAACTAGGAACTAATTTACTCCAATTCTAGTCATGGGTGAAAGAATTCTTAAGAGACAGGTGATCTGTAGGCTACATGTATGTGATAAAAGAATGTACCTATGAACAAGATGAGAAGAGAAAATGGCAACCCTCCAATAGATATAGAGAATGCGCAATCGCCATACCCATGGGGAGAAAACAGCTATATTACAACAAACGCTTCGCCCTATGAATTAGGGGAATAAACAAGGGAGTGATGCTAGCTAAACTCATACTGCTAACACCTACTTGATATTTTTTAACTTCAAAAAGTGTACAGACAGGCCAGAATATCAGCTGGTAATTTACGGTCCCTGGATTTTCTCTATGATGTTTTCAAAGGAGTTGAGTTAACCTGCTGATGAGTTACCGGGTGGAGATTCATTTTGCACTTGCCGAACAAATTGTCCCTTAACTCTTGGCCGTTTCTCAGCCAGTTTTTTCCTACTTTCATACCGCACCTGTGAAAGAATTCAGGAAATAGTTAACACTGGGAGAAGATGGAAATCACAAAGGAAAGGGCAGAACCAAAAGTAACAATGTCTAAAGAGCAAAACCAAGGGGTACAAAAGAAAGATGTATTTGTTCTCTTTTTCATGTGCACGCCTAGCATTGCAGCCATGCTAGAAAAGTAGAAATCATTAACAAGCAAGTCGCATTTGTGATGTAAGAGAAGAATTGGCTGAACATAGAAGAAAGCATCTATCAAAAGTAATTCATCAATTTGCACTATGGAAATCAGCTCAGATAATTATCCTATGAGTTCAGGAAAATCAAGCATTGGACATATATCATGCACCAACCGTCACACATTTTTCATCATATTAGTTCTAGATTCTTAAAGTGAGGTAGAAATGACCAAACGAATTGTCAAGTTCCATGTTTTACCACACAGTTATCTGGTTGTTATATTGAACACGGAGCATCAAAATAGTATCCATCCACATGAAACCAAATTATAAATTTTAGCAGGGGTCTCCAAATTATATTTGTCGTAATTGGTTGTTTTTAAGATTCACCACAGCAATGTATCTTTTGTCCACACCAACTATAAAAGGTTACTTTTTTTAATCACCGATGGCGATAATGAATTAGTAGGCGCACCTTTTTCTCAAAGCATCTTTCTTTCCTTTTCAAACGGAACTTGGTAAGAGCCGCTTCCCTCTGCACAGACCGAAGAGAGTTTCCATCATGGATCCGGAAAGCTTCTTCATTAACACATTCCGTGGACATAAATGGAACTGTATCTATTCTGCCATTGCCTCCACAGCCCAGGTTGTGAAGATTAGTCAAAGTGCCATTACAGAAACTGCTATTTGCACTCTGATCAGTTGCAGAAGAAAGATGTCCCCGCTCCTCGCATGATTCCAAGATATGCCCCTGTTTATTCTCACTGATATCAGTGGTATCATTGGCGTTTTGATTCACTGAGCCACGGAACTGCTGAGAATCTCCACTTTGATGATTCAGAAAATGAAATGAATTCATTTGGAAAGAAGCCTCCTGATGACTAACTGAACCTGGACTCTGCATGGGTGACGGACTCGTTTGTGCACAGAATGCTGGAGATATCAAGGAACCATAGGCATTGCTCAGGTTATGGAATCTTACACCTCTTACTGGGATAGGGGCTCGCAACGATCTTTGTTGATGGCTAGGAAATTGAATTTCAGTTTCTCCGGGTTGAATAGCAGCCAAATCGATGCATTTAGGAGAATTGATTATCGTCTCACAAGTGTCAGAAGTATTATTAACAGTGTGATTGGGTAATTGTTTATCGGTGTCAGTTCCGTGGTCGTTCTGTTGGCTACAAGTGTTAGGTGATGTTGAATGGCTAGGCGGTCCCATCTTGTTGACATAGCTGCACGTAATAATTTCTACACCAGTCAGATCAAAACAGAGCAAGAATGTATCACCAGATATTGTGGGGAAGAGAGGGGTTGGAAATCATTATAGATTATCATTTAATCTACCTCGTATAATTGATGCATTAGAGAGCCAGAAAAAGATTGATCTTGCTTACTTGGCAGAAAATTTTAATTTCGTAGAAGAATAATCAAATTTGTAGAATGATAATAAATCAAATACAAAAAAAGAAAAAGAATTACAAGTACAACATGAAACTAACCTAATACATCAGTTATCATACAGATCTTGAAGCAAGAGTCATGCACGAATAGGCAATGTTCATGGCATGTTAAAGATAGGCCAGACTAGAATTTTACTACCCATTTTTATCTTCCAAGAAAAGTCATAAAAATGTGGATTTGTTTGGTGATATAATTTACTAAAATATTCCTCATGCAAAATCATTAATTAGAACTTGTTATAGTGTAATAGTAACGTTGTAGTTTCAAGAAGTTGAAGGAAGATGAGAAAGAAACAAAGTAAAACAGAGCATCCTTTTTAGAGCAACAAGTGAAACTTATGCAACAACATATGATCCTGACTAGAATCAGACATCAATCACCCACATCTTTTCCTCTTATAAAGAAAAAAGATTATATTGGACAATATTACCACAATTATTATTCAATTGTGATTTTATTATCATGCGTATGCATCTGTCCCAGCAGCAAAAATAATTAACATTCTCGAACTGATATAGGGCGAAATGATTCGAATGTGAACTTTACTTTGAGGACTAGCACAAACAGCTTGTCCAACTTTCAAAACGCATCAGGTTGAGTTTATCATTTCTCGTCAAATACCCAAAATAAATAGAATAAAGCAAGAAAGATATGAGACTTTCAACACAAACTCAATGAAGGGTCAGAAAGAGAAACTGACCGTGAAAAGGCTGATCCATCAGAGTGTTTTAGCCTGCGTCTATCATCCGTGTCTTGATTCACAGAGCCACTGGCATGAGATCTTCTCAAGGAAAGATCCAATAATGGCAATGACTCAACCCTGTTTGAAGCAGTGTTTGGACCACTGCTTTTATTCAAACACTTGAGGTAGTTATCAAAGGCTCCAATTAAGTCAATTGCTTCTCTAGAAGGGTTTGCAAGGGCACCGTTGCTGTCATAAGCTTGACCAACAGCACGAAATTGTTTGAAATGATCATCTGATGCGACCTCTTGTCCACATGTCATCCTATCAGCATCAACTCCAGTGGCTTCTCTTGATCCTGTGTTGCAAATGACACAGAACCAGAATCATGTACCTGCGTGCTAGTATATCTATAAAAGAGAGAATTTACAATAAAACTTTACCCTCATCCTGATTGTGGTATTGTTCTACTTTCTCGTCCATAGAGTGATACTCTTCATGTTTTTCCATATCCAAATAACCTGATAGTGGCTTGCTGCATTTTTTGTATGAGAGGTCTTGCAGGCATCCTATTTCAGCTTCATCGGCATCCAACTCTGGCTTTGTACAAGAGCTCTGGACAAATAAAGACAATAGGACAAGTCATGTTAAATTTCAAAAGATACCAAGTTTCATCACCAGACTATATATTCCTCCTAATCCCATGTTCTGCTCCAACGTGTACAACTATCCTTTTTTAAAAGATATGTTCAGAAAGTTCACATGATATTGAAGTCCATCAAACGGACTTAGCTAAGCTCCATATAATTAACATGTATTCTCCTACATTTCTGCACAATTTAGTTTCTGCACCCAAGTGATTCATCCTCCTAGTGCCTACTAGTTTCCAAAACCTGTTCCAGATGACTTCACTTTAGAAATAGTGCAAGCGCAACCTATAACATCAGTATCAGATATTTTTCTGTTCACTAGAATTGCACAGGGTTGTCATTTAGGTGTTCTTTACATGTTTTTGAACAAAGTGCATGCTGCTAAAATATGCACAAGAACATTTCTTAAGGACACCTTTGAGCTTGAGGGTACGCAATTCAGCTTCAACTTAAAAACGAATTTCATCAAGAGCAAGAACTATTACCTGAGCATCAGTTCCTTTCTCAATGTATTCCCTATTTCTCTGAATGCAGGCCATGTAATCACTTGAATGATTACTAATTGCGTTATTTTCAGCTGTGGCTTCATCCTTTTGTTGTGCAACACTCTCATCTGGGGGCCCAGGTCCAACACTACTTGACTGAAGCAGATCATGAAATTGAATACGATCCCATAAGATTGTTATTGCTGCATCGGCTGAATATTAGAAAGGAAAATTGTTGGGAAAAATTGAGTGAGAATTGCACTTACAGCTTGTCTCCTCCAGACGTGCTGCCACAAATTTCTTAGCTCATTTTTTCGAACAGGTTTGACCAGAAAGTCAGCAGCCCCCCTCAGCATACATTTATATACAGTACTGACTGAATCCTGCGAGGACATCACTGCATGAAAGGTAATTAAAGTTAACTCATGTACCGACAGTAACTTGATGTAAATCAAGAAAATTGGCGTACAGCTGCAGAGATTATATCATACTTATTACAGGGATATTTTTGCAAATATCATGCTCCATTATTAAGGTGAGAAGAGCAAATCCAGAAATCGACGGAAGGTCAACTTCAGTCAATATGAGATCTATGTTATGGTGTCTTCCTTTCAGCACCTCCCATGCCTTCAAGCCATCAGGAACCGCAGCAACTGATCAAGGAAAAATTATTTACAATTTCAGCTTGGAGGTATGCTTGATTAGAAGAGAAACCAGTCTTCACAAATAAAATCAACATGCATGATGAGGATAATAAATCTAATTCAAAATCACTCCCCTAATATCAGGAGCACACATGAGAGCCTGGGTAAGTATGATTACTCTAACGATGTGCAACAACATAATAATGACAAATCAAGTTTTGAAACAAACTCCAACAACTGCGAAAAGTTACAACTGCTTGAACTATATGCCTACATAAGTTGAAAAAAAGGACATGATCTATTCAAATTTCAGACGTCAGGTACTAACAGAAAACTCTTGAAGATTTAACATCAGATAAGTTGCGACAACATTGTGATTACTTTTATACACAATAGTATACCGCTCTTAGCATACTAAAGCAAGCAAGCAAGTTTGCTTCAGAAAGCTTCTAATACTTGAATTTACATCTACCGAAACAGAATATGTATTGTCAAAGATAATATAATCGCACATAAGACCTGGAGCCATAGTTTCCAGGGCATATCCCCATGGCAGAGAAGATCACAACTGTTACTACTCGCCTCTGATAGAATAAGCAATTTACAAAGAGATTATATAAAATATTCATATAAATTCAATTTTTGTGTTAACAAATTCTCAATTTGAAGAACTCAATTCCCAAAATTAATGGAGAGAATGCGAAGACCAACAACCGTACAAACAGTAATTTTATTTTCACTGTACTAAGTGATCATTTAGAAAAATCGATATACATAATTGAGCAAGTCCTACCTCTGTAACTGCATTTCCTGAGAAGTGCAGCGATAATCTGCCTAGTAGAATCATCGGCTTCGACGAGCAACACTCTGAGCACCATTTTGGGCAGAAACCTCTCCCACCTCACAAGAGCCGAGCTAGTATCAACCGCCGGAGAAGTCGAATCATCATTCTTCTTCTTCCCCGTTTCCGTCATAGTTGTCGCCTCTAATTCCACCGCCGTTTCCTTGACTTGCAATTCCATTCTCATTCCGTTCCCAGTTTCACTGCTCACCACAACCTCACCCATTCTTTTCCTCTTCCGAGATTCCAGTAGAAAAATGACCACGAACAGCAGCAAGGAATAAAATCTTAGTGGTAATTGTTGAAGAAGCTAGCGGAGGAGCTAAAGTCGCATAATAGTGCTATTGCTGTCTTCTCAATCCTTTCCTTTCCTCTTTCTCCAAAATTTCAACCCAAAAATATCTAAAAACAAATCTAAATAGTCATAAAACAAATCCAATGGTGGTCAATGGTTCAATGCCTTTTAACCGCCTCACATCTAATGGCTCACATAATTCCTAATTATTAATTCCGAATACAACTTGCGAGAAAAGGACGCAAAATATCTGGAAGCGGGTTTAGTATGTGGCCCGAATTGGCCACGTCGAACCCCTTTCTGATCAAAAAGTAGACCCTCATTGGCTCTCCTTTTCTTCTCCCTATGGCTTCGGTCTAGTGGCGCTAATTTTTTAATGTCAAGGGGGAAGGTGAGTTGTTTATTTATTTTTTTAGATATTTTCCGCGACGCCTGGGGGACCCAGTTGAGAAGATATTTTGAGGTTCATGGATAGGACCTTGACACGTGGAACTCCATCTTAGATCTTTAATTGTGTGGCTTGGATCATTCGATGTACTCAAAGGCGAAAGGACCCGTATTTCATAGTATTAAATTTTCCGCCCTCGTGAGAGTACGTCATCAGATGTACTCGCTTTGTTATTGGACGGAATCGTATTATACCAAAGAAAGTTCTCCGGATTCGTAATTAGTGGTAGTGGTTGATGCTAGTTTTCTCCTCCTTTTTTGGGAATTTACCGCAATGCCCTTGATGGTGTGTGGAAAGAGAAAAAAATATCTTTGATTTATCAATGGTGCTATTTATTTACCCCCAAAAAAAAATAGTCGGTCAAAAGAAAATAGTTTTACACTAGCAAATACTTTTCCTTTAATAAAAGGGAGTTCACATGGATTATATTCTTCTTCATAAACTTGTGTCTTCTTTCTTGAATTTTGTAATCAGTATATTATTTACGAAAGAGTATATAAAATTTTATTTAGGGAAATAAATTAACATCTGCCACGTACCATAATACGAATGTACAAATACCTAATAAATTATAAAACCTTAAAACATTATATCCACAAAAAATGTTTATTAAATATGTTGTTACATTTTAATATTCAATGTACATACATGTATAATGTTTGATGAATGTGTTTTAATATAATGATTGTGTCTTCATTAATGTACAATGAACTTAATAATGAATTAAACGATAACTGAAGAGTTATGTATCTTCTTATGAGGTCTAGCCATGCCTTGATAGCTAGTCTTAAATGGACATAAAATATTATTTTAACATGTTGATATCTATATTCATATACATATATATTGAGAGAGAATATTAGTTGAAGAAATGTATTCTTTTGGTGAAGTTTGTATCCTAGAGGGGACAAGCAAGAATGTTATTATTTGCTGCATTGGTTAGAAAGTTTCTATCTACCAAAGAGGGCACGAATCTCCTTAAAGATAATGAGATATTCGGCATCATCCTTATAGTCTTGTGTTTTCGTGCATTCTCCATTATTCATCTTTTACGTGTAAGTTTTAATCCTTAGGTTTCATTACATATTGCACTTACAAATATAAACTATTATATTTAAATTTATCCATAATTCTTTCTAGCGCGACTCAAAATATAACTTTTAATTGTTTAAATGTAGTATTAGAATACAATTCAAGAGATAATGCACCCTGAAGGGCGACTACTGGACCTGAGTGACATCACCATTGCTAAACTATCAGCAGTTGATCAGTTGTATATGTGCACAGAGGTTACAGAGGCAAAAATCAAACAAGTAGTTTAGGACATGCATCCAACTAACGCACCAGGATCTGACAGCTTCTCCACTCAATTCTACCAAAAGTTTTGGTCTCATAAAGGTCCATCGGTTCACGCATTGGTTCGAGGTTTCATGAACCAAGAGATCTCGCTGGAACAAATAAACAAGACATTTATTATGCTTATTTCAAAAAGTGCAAACCCACAGCTAGCCAGTGACTATAGACCGATAAGTTTGTGCAATATAATCTATAAGATCATTGCCAAGGTTCTTGCTAATATGTTGAAATAGGTTGTGGGGGAGGTGATAAGTGAGGAACAGGCAGGCTTTATCTAGAACAAACTAATTTTGGATAACATCATTATGGGTGAGGCGTTTCACACGTTATAACATCACAGAAAATTTAAGCGGCAACTAATGGTGGTAAAGTTAGATATTAGTAAGGCATATGACAGGGTGGAGTGGGACTTTCTAAGAGAAATGATGAGGAAAATGCAATCCCCAGAATACTTTGTTACTCTTATCTTCCAGTGTATTCAGTTAGTGGAGTTTCAGATTCTTATTAATGGGCATCCATCACAGGCTTTTGCTCTGAAATGGAGCCTCCGACAAGGTGACCTTTTTATCTCCATTTTTATTCCTTATTTGTGCATAAGGTTTTTTAGGCCTTATCCTGTTGCATGTGCAACGAAGTATATGGCAGGGTATTAAAATGGGTAGAGGGGCTCCGATGCTTACTCATTTACTATTTGATGATGATAGCTTACTCCTTTTACAAGCATCAACAGAGGGAGTAGCAATGTTACAGTGTATGTTATTGTGATATGAGGAGCTTTTGGGCAACAGGTAAATCTACAGGGATAGTCAAATTCAGCTTAGTGCGCTCCTTAATGTCCAAATGATAGACACGAATCATGGCAAGTATTTGGGCCTCTCTTACCTGATCGGACGATCTAACCAACAGGCTTTTCAGTACTTGCAAGTTAGTATCATTACGAAAGTCAAGGGATGGAAGGAAAAGTTATTATGATAGGCAGGATGGGAAATCATGGTCAAGGTTGTCCTTTAGAGTATTCCAGTGTATATTATGTCGGTTTTTTTGGTACCATAGGTGGTAATACAACAGATTGCGACACAAATACGCAATTTCTGGTGGGGATCCAGAAAGCAGGGGCGATCGGGGTACGATCTAGAAGAGCTAGAAGTGTTTATGCAATCCGAAGGAGCAAGAAGGATGGGTTTCGGGACTTACAAGCTTTTAATATAGACTTAGTAGCAAAGCAAGCATGAAAGATCATCATGGAACCCCACTCACTTTTATCCCAAGTTAAAGCTAAAACATTTTCCACACATAGATCCAATGGAATTACATGTAAGGAATGGATTTCTTACGTGTAGAGGAGTTTGTTGTATGGGTTTCAACTTGTAAAACAAGGCCTTAGATGGCGGGTGGGGGATGGATTGTCTATCAATGTAGAGGGATCCCTGGATCCATAAACCATATCTTTTGTAAACCTCAACCCTATAATCAGTATTTGGCAGAAAATCTTAGAGTGGCAGATCTTATTTTAGGCAATAGAATACTCAAGTCTTACAATATTTTTTCTTACCACATAATGTTTAGAGCATTCAAGAGATCCCACTTTGCCAGTCTCCGGGACCTGATACATAGATTTGGCATTATATGGAGTCGGGTCAGTTTACTGTGGCATCGGCATATAGATTAGCTAGAGAAGGGCAACTATGGCTCCAACAATGCTAGACTTTGTCGACATCACAGAATCAATATGGATTTCAATGGAAAGCTCTATGGAACCTTTGGGTCCCACATCGAGTAAAAAATTGTGTTTGGCGATGGTGCAACAGAGCCATCCCCACCAGAGTCGAATTAGCCCGCAGACATATTCTCACGCCCAACATAATGTTACATGTCCAGAATGCCATAATTAGCACTGTCAAAACGGGCTCAAGCTCGCGGGCTGGCCCGGACCGCCCGCGATATGGACAGATATGGTTTTTAAAATTTAGGCCCGTACAAAATGAGCCCGGATCAGACCGAACCGTTTTTTATGCGGGTTTTTACGGGCCGGTCCGGTCCGGTTGGCGGGCTGGCCCGTTTGTGAGGCATTATTTTATCTATTATTATATGAATTATTTTAGGACCTAATTTAAGTTATTTATTTTCTTAGGGACTTAAATGAAAATAATGTGTTTGTTTGTAAACCCTACTGTCTGAAAGTTCAGACAGCCTCCTCCCCTCTCTCACTCTCAGTCTCTCGTCTCTCGGCTCTCTCTGTCTCTCATTCTTCTTCAATTTCGACTTCTTCTTCAGTAATCCTCAGCTCTCGCCGCCGCCTCTAGCAGCTCTCACCTCTCGCTGCCGCCTCCCGCAGCTCTCGCCGCCGCCGCCCGCAGCTCCGCTCTGCTGCACTACTGGTCCACTGCGCGGCTCTGCAGCAGCACAGACGCCACATCGTGACAGGGGAACTCCATTTAAAAAATAACCTTACAGATGGTATCATTCTATCCCCTGCTCTGCTTCCTTCTCTTTCAATCACCACAACCACCAAAATGTAACAACTTATCATTTTGATCCAAATTTTAGACTCAACTTGGATTTGTTCTCAAGACCAACATTTTTTCTTTTTTTTTTTTTTTCCATTTAGGGCCTCACAATTCCTCTTACAACTCATTCATTTTTTATGAACTCGAAGAATAAAATATATGTTTTTAAATAAAAAATCAATCTAAATTTGAACCTTAGAGGAGTCCTGGAACAAGTCCGTAACATAGGCAGTGGTCTCTGGCTGGCAAATATAATAAACGGCGGGACTAAAAGAGGATAGAAGAGGGAGCCGTTGTGGGAGGATTCAACCCTTTAATAACCCATTCTTTATTTATTTATTTTGCCAGGAATCCCCATTCTTTATTGGTTGTTAAACCTTTTTGTAAAATTGGGGAAATTTGATACCTAAGGAATCATGTCTATAGCTTAAAGAATGAGCTAATATTTCATGAGCTTCTTTATGCGTATATATACATAATCAGAATTATTCATTTTTTTAATGCATGTTATTCATATTTACAAAATAAATAATATAATAAATTTTAATTTTAATTAAATCATAATATACTATAAAATACCAAATTTTATTGATTATTACTACTCGAAAACATTAAAACATAAAAAGCTAATAACACCATAGTCATTGAGTTTAGTTTTAGCCTACTTGTCATTATGTATCTTATTTTTATGTTATTTGTTATCGTGTTTACGTTGAAAATATTAGTATGAATGTGTATAATTTAATGTGCTTTGATTGTTTAATTTTTTTGATCAATTTATTTTGGGAATTTCTTATGCTTGAACTAACCTTACAGATGGTATCTTGACATGCTTAACTGTTTCTTTGATTTGGAACTGCTATCTACGTTTTAAATATAAATATAAAAGATGTCCTACAGCTACGGTTTGGTGTGTCTCAATGTTTTACTTGGGCACTATATTATGTTTTAATGTTTATGTGATTGTGTTTGTGTAGTGTTCGCTATGTGAATGTGTTTGTGCATTGAAATACTGCAGAAAATGGATAAAAATGTTGGTGATGATGAATCAATTGCTGAACAATCTCAATCTTCAAAAAAGGTCAAAAAATCTAAAAGTTCAGATGTATGGACATATGCTAGGAGTATAGGTGAGAAAGATGGTGAGCCGAGGGCCGAGTGTCTTGGTTGTAAGAAAGTGTATATTACAGGGAGGAGTACACATGGGACATCTACTCTTAAGCGTCATATAGATAAGTGTCTTCCTTTAAGGGCTAAATTTCGGGATGTGGGTGATATGATTATAGACAATACTACTGGGAAGGCAAGAAAAAGAAAATTTTCTCAAAAGGTTCTTCGTGAAAAAATAGCTTTGGCAATCATAAAGCATGACCTTCCTTTCTCATTTGTTGAGTACGAAGGGATTAGAGATATTTTCACCTATCTCAATCTCGATGTGAAACATATCTCAAGGAATACAGCTGCATCTGATGTGTGGAAAGTTTATACAAATAAGAAAATTTGCTTGAAACAAACTTTAGCCGATGTTCCTAGTCGTATATGTCTCACTTCCGATGTTTGGACTGCTTGCACATCCGAAGGTTATATTTGTTTGACTGCTCACTTTGTTGATGCTACGTGGAAAATGAATAGTTGCATACTTGCTTTTTCTGATTTTCCACCCCCACATTCAGGGGTTGAATTGTCTAGAAAAGTTTATGATTTGTTAAAAGAGTGAGGGATTGATAAGAAAATATTTTCTATAACCTTGGATAATGCCTCTTCTAATGATAATATGCAAGATATTTTGCGTGAACAACTTTGTTTGCAAAATAGTTTGTTGTGCAATGGTGAATTTTTTCCATATTCGTTGCTCAAAGACATATCTTGAATTTGATTGTGCAAGAAGGTCTAAAAGTAGCTAGTGAGGCTTTGTCTAAGATTAGAGAAAGTATCAAGTATGTTAAGGGCTTAGAGGGGAGAATGAAAGTTTTTGAAGAATGTATTACACAAGTGGGATTAGAAATGAGGGTTCATTTGAGATTGGATGTTTCTACCCGATGGAATTCTACTTTTATAATGCTTGAAGGTGCTTTAAAATATCGACTTGCATTTTCTAGTCTTGCTTTAAGTGATAGGAATTACAAGTCTTGTCCTTCACAAGAAGATTGGTCAAGGGCTCAAAAGATGTGTGATTTTCTCCGTCCTTTTTATGAAATGACTAAGTTGATCTCCTGGTTCTTCTTATCCAACTTCTAACTTGTATTTTGAGCAAGTTTGGAAAATTGAAACCATGTTGGTAAAGTATATGGATCATTCCCGATGATATCATAAAAGACATGGTCTTGCGGATGAAGATTAAGTTTGATAAGTATTGGAAGGACTACAGGTGTCATTCTTGCAATTGAGGGCGCTTTTTTTTTATCCTAGAGTGAAATTGAGAGTGGTGGAGGCATGTTATGAAGCGCTTGATCCAAGTCATCGTTTCGAGAAGATGGATCTTCTCAAAAAACATTTTCATATGTTGTTTTCACAGTATTCAAAAACATCAAGTACTTTCTCACAATCACAAGCTCAAGCTACTAGCTCACAAAGAAGTGGAGATACCGATGATATTGTTGTAAGTTTCTTATTTTTTAAAACAAATGATTTCTACTTTAAATATTATCTCCTAAACATATGCCACTTTATTTTTGACTATTTTATTTGTACTTGTTTTCTTAGGATTTTATGTCACTTTCTAGGAAAGTTGTTAAAACTAGTGGGAAATCTCAATTGGAGATTTACTTGGAGGAACCACATTATGAATGGAGCCATTTTGCAAGATTAGACGTTTTGACATTTTGGAAAGATAATGCATATAGGTTTCCCTGAATCGCTTTTAATGGCTTCCCGATATTTTGAGCATTCCAATTACTACCGTGGCTTCAGAATCTGCATTCAGTACTGGTGCTCGAGTTCTTAACAAGTATAAGAGTTGTCTTCTTCCCCGACATGTACAAGGTTTAATATGTGCACGTAACAGGTTCCATGGTTTCATTCCTCCTGAGACTGAGAGTAAGTAAAAATTTTCTTCATTTATATTTAATTTATAATTATTATTTACTAATATTTTATTTACTTTGTATTTTTACAGGTAATGATGAAGAAACAATTGAATCGATGTTAAATGAATCATTGTCCTCTAAAGTGGATTCAAATTTGTTGAATGTTTCTGAAGATGAAGATAATGTTGAAGAATAAATACTATGAAATGTTTATTCTTGTATGATTGTTGGGTAATTATTATGTACTTATTCTTATTGGAGATTGTTTGTTGTTATCTTGTTTATTTTGGTTTTTGTTTTGGGAATTATTTGGTACAAATTATTTCGGTTTATGTGTTGGGAATTACTTGTTATCTTGTTTATTTCTAAAATTATTATGTATGTTTATAAGTTTATAGTTTATTTAGGTTTGTAATATTTGAATTTTAGACCAATATTTAAGTTTTTTTGGTATTTAGGTGTTTCAATATAAATATACTATAATTAGGGGACTAAATTTGAAGAATATCTTTGTTTTTTTTGGCCAAGCTCGTGGGCTGGCCCGTTTACCCGCGGGCTTGGTGCGGACGGATATGGGTTCCTACAATTTTGGCCCGCCAAAAAACGAGTCCGGACCGAACCGGACCGATTAGGTGCGGGCCTGATGCGGTCCGGTCCGGTCAGGTTCGGCCCGTTTGACAGTGCTAGCCATAATATAACAGAACATATTTTTATTTACTCTTTCAATGCAAGACTACCCGAAAGGTGTGGAGAACTTTGAATACGTATCTTAGATGGGCCTGGCGAAGTGCAGCTTCTTGTGCCGAAGTATGGAGACGCTAGTCATTCACAGAGATAATTGTCCTCAGAATTTTTAGAATAGGTGGCAGCGATATGGTGTTTGTTATGGAAAATTAGGAATAACCTTATTTTTCGACAAAAATAGGCTTCAGCCAATTATATAGTTACCTCTGCATCCTCAATACTTCAAGAATTCTGGGTACACCAACCAAGATTTAAAGCTAAGTTACTTCAGCATAGTTTAGACCCCCTGCTAAGACCAAGTGGCAACCGCAAATAGGAACCGGGGTTGTGGCAAGAGACAGGCAAGAAAATATCCTGGTAGCATTTGCGCAAAATCTTCCAAGATGTGTTTTCTGCCCTTGCTACGGAAGTACAGGCAGTAATTCAAGGATTGTACTTGTGTCAAAAATATAATTTTTGCCCGGTAGAAATTGAAATTGACAGCCAATAAGTGTTTTGAAAGTGATGTTAAAAAATGTGGATCGATCACTGGCGGGAGACTTCATACGGGCCATTTGAGACTCCCTAGGTTTCTTTCATCCTCAAGCTGTGATGCAATATGCGAATCAAAAGGCTGATGCGGTGGCAGACAGGTTGGCAGCTATGGGCTCCCAATTGAGAGTTCCAAGAGTTTGGATGCAGCATTCTCCCCCTTCAGATTGGCTCGGTTAAGATTTCATTGTAATTTCAGTTCGGTTATGTTCTTGTTGTGTTCTGTTCTAGTTTGTATATTTAGAGCAGTTTAGGATTATGTTGTGGTAGTTTGTCGGTGAAAAAAGTTAGACTCTAGTGTACAGTGCAATTATTTCAGGTTCAGTTAATTACTTGATTTAGCTGGTTTCTTGACAGGTCAAGACTAGATTGTTTAAGAATTCCCCCAGTATTTAATTTTTCCCCAAGATCTTTGTTGGTCTTTGTAAATAAAATTATGGGATATTAAAAAAATTCAAGAGATCATACTTTAACAAAAATCATATAATCTGTCAAAATCTATCAGAAGAGAGTCAATTAATATTAGCCAAAGGAACACATCAGAAATACAATAAGAAAAATTACAAATATATCGAAGTACACAAATTATACTACCTCTAGTCTTCCCACAATGAAGAAAAATAATTTTTTTCTTGTCTCCCCATGCAAGAGGAGTATCTATAATTTATCCTCAATGAAAAAACCTATTAGAAATTAAATCCAAACTTTATATTTATGAGTAAGAGTTTTTAAATTTATATTTATAATTTTTTGACATTTTAAATTAATAATTAACTTGTACTGTGTAATCTAGTGCAATTAACTTTCTTATGTAAATTGCACTAACAACTCTCTCATCTCACTATGAGAATGGCAACTTATAATTTATTTGAGCAAATAAAAGTAAAAACTTGTATATTTTCAAATACTCTTTTATTTGTGATCAAATTTTAATTGTTTTTCTCAAGGCAATTGATAAATTTATGCTTATTTTTTAATATTCAGGTCAAGTTTTTTAAATCCAATTTTATCCTTACTATATATTTTTCACCCCTCCAAAAAAACCAGGAACTCTAATTAGACAGCCGAATGACTATATTTTGCACCTCCTTCTTTTAGATAAAATTTCTCTCTCCATTCTCTACACATCCACGAGCAGCGGCAACAGCGATGCACAATCAACCGGCATTATCAACTGACCAAGCAGCAGAGGAGTCAAGGGAAAAAGAGATCGGGAAAAAGGTTAGGGGGCATTACCATAATCAGAGACATGGATATAGCTCTCTTTTTGTCTTCGAAGAGTTGAGATATTGGTAGGAAAAGAGGGGGACGTGACAACAAGGTGATCTTCTGTTCCAGGTGGCCATGGAATTTGAAATTTTTTTATGCTTTCTAAGTTGGAGGAAGATTAATAATGAGATATGCCATCAGTTCTCAAGATCACGTTATTGGGATAATAAAATCAACTTAAAAATTGAAAGTTTCCTGTAGGGAAAACAATCTAATGTTTTCTGTCTTATTAATGCCAAATAGTTTACATTATATACTTGTCAATGTGACAAAATCCTAAATAGATTATAAGCAGGAAACTAAAAACACAATTATACATGGTTTAGAATTTTATGAGAATAATCCTATTTTAATTTATACATAGCAATCCTTAATCCTTTGATCCTTAATACTCCCCCTCAAGTTGGAGAATGAAGATCAGAAATACCCAACTTGGAAGTTAAATGTTGAAATTGAGTAGGATGAAGAGCTTTAGTCAGAATATCCACCGGCTGAAATTCGCTGCGAATGTAGGCGAGAAAAATAACTCCAGCTTGAAAAGCATCGCGAACAAAATGACAATCCATTTCGATATGCTTTGTACGTTCATGGAAAACAGGATTTTTGGCAATATGAAGAGCAGCTTGATTATCATAATGTAGCGAAATGGGTTGTGTAATAGGCACATGAAGATCACATAGGAGACCAGATAACCACTTTAACTCACATAAGGTCATTGCCATAGAACGATATTCAGCTTCGGCAAAAGAGCGAGAAACACTATACTGTTTCTTTATTTTCCAAGAAATAGGAGACCCACCAAGGGAAATAAAATAGCCGATAATAGAACGTCGAGTAATGGGACAGATAACCTAATCAGAGTCACAATATGCAGTCAATAAAAGTGGAGATTTAGATTGAAGAAAAATGCCACGACCAGGACTACCTTTGAGATATCGAACAACTAGGATAGCCTAAACCCAATGAGCACGGTGAGGGGCGTGCACAAATTGAGCAATCGTATGGACCGTGTAGGCGAGCTCAGGTCGAGTAAGAGTAGACAGATCAGCTTACCGATAAGTCTACGGTAGTGATCCGAGTTATCAAAAAAGATCCAGAAGCTTTTTCCAACTGATGATTAGGTTCAATAAGAGTAGAGGCCGGCTTGGCCCCTAAAAACCAATTTCAGGGAGAATTTCCAAAGTGTATTTCCGTTGGCATAAAAATAAACTCGAGGGGTTTCTTGCAATTTCGATACCTAAAAAATATTTTAGTGGACCTAAGTCCTTCATATGAAAGCACTTATTCAAGGAAGCTTTGAATCTATTTAGAGTAGATAGTGAATTTCCAGTAATTAGTAAATCATCCACAAAAATGAGAACCTATAGTGAAGAGAAAATAATCTGCATAAGACTGAGAAAAACCACACATACGAAGAGCCGTAGTAAGTTTTGAAAACCAGCACCGAGGAGCTTGACGAAGGCCGTATAAAGATTTCTTCAAAAGACAAACCTGTCATTGGAAAGAGGGGTGAAAACCAGGTGGGGGTCGCATATAGACTTTTTCCTATAAATCTCCATGAAGAAACTCATTGTGGACAACCATCTGATGGATAGGCCAGTTTCGAGCAGTATCAACAGAAAGTAAAGTGCGAACGGTGACCATTTTATCAACTGGAGCAAAGGTGTCTGTGAAGTCGATACCTACCATTTGTGTATTTCCTAAAATCACCAAACGAGCTTTATATTATTAGATAGTGTCATCTGCTTTGCACTTAATACGAAAAACCCATTTACTCCCCAAAGCACGTTTTCCAAGAGGCAAGGATGTCAAGGACCACGTGCCATTCTTTTTGAGTGCATCAATTTCTTGGCGCATGGAAGTGCACCAGAGATGATTAGAGACTGCTTCAGAGTAGGTGGTGGGCTTGGATTCTGTGGCTACAGATGTTAAAAAGTACCTGTGGGAAGGAGAAAATTTTTCATAGTCCACAAAGTGTTATTGGATAAAGGACCGTACCTGAGAGGTCCAGAGAGGGTAAGAGAGCATGGAAGGAATGGGATATAGAAGATTTCCATATAGCATTGCAGTCATAATCTCGGAGTCTAGTCGGAATAGTTTTAATTCGAGTGATTTTTCTAGTGCTGAGAGTGGACTGGTTTTCCTGTAGATTTGCCAGCCCAATACTGGATGTTGCTGCTGGTGCCGCTGCCTGGGTGAACTGTGCTGGTGGGTTGGTGTTTGCTGGCCCAATACTTGATGGAGCGGCTGGATATTTTGCTAGCGAAGTATGGGTCGCTGGGCCACAGGAGAAGTCAAGCGATGCATCACTGGACTGAGCAGACAGAGCTGGGCCGTGAGGAGAATTCAGGCTTACTGGGCCGCAGGAAGAGTCCGGCGCAGAAGGGCGTGGGCTGCACAGAGCTGGGTAGCAAGGATAAACTATAGCTAGGCCGCGCGAAGCTGGGCATGAGGTAGAGTCCGGCGTAGAAGGGCATGGGCTGTGTGGAGCTGGGCCGCGCGAAGCATCTGGGCCGAGTGTGATGTCTTCCTGCTGTGGGCTAGAGTTGGATGCTGGAGCTGGGTCGTGTGTGCTATCTTCCTGCTATGGGCTGGAGTTGAATGCTGGAGTTGGGCCGCACGGCTACTGGACTGGTAGGCTGTTACTATCTGGATCGATACTCCCCCTGTCTTGTATAAAGGTTTCCTTGGAGCCCAAAATTTGTTCTCCAAAATTGTATAAATGTATAAAATTTGTAGGATGTATTGAAGCGTCTGGTTTTTTCTTTGTACGGAAATCTTATCTCATCAAAAACCACATCTCGGGACACAAGGAATTTTTCTTTTTGCAAGTCATAAAATCTCTAACCTTTCTTGTTAAAGGGGTAGCCAAGGAAGACACACATTTGACTGCGGGTGCAGAATTTATCTTTAGGTGTATCATGGTCATGGACATAAGCTAAACACCCAAAACTTTTAATATGAGAGTATGAGGGTTTTTTTTTTTCAAATAATAACTCATAAGGAGTTTTGCCGTGTAACAACTTTGAAGGTTGATTAATGAGATATCCGGCTGTGAGAACACGTTCCCTCCAAAACTTTATTAGCAAGTTAGCCTGAAAATGCAAAGCTCGAGTGACATTCAAAATATGACGATGCTTACTTTTGACCCTTCCATTTTGATGCGGAGTACCAAGGACAGTTGTTTGGTGTATTGTGCATTGAGTAGAAAAATATGATTTGAGACAGATGAACTCCGTTCCATTGTCACTTCTAATTATTTTTATGGTTTTGTGAAATTGGTTTGGACCATTATGAAGTAATCTTTTAAGGCAGATGCGACTTTGCTTTTCTCAGAAAGTAGATATATCTAGGCAACTCTAGAATAATCATCTAATATAATAAGAAGCTCCTATGGTAGATGCAGTTTTGTATGGGCCCCATAAGTCACAATGAACTAAATCAAAAATTGTAGAAGCTTTATTTGTACTTAAAGAAAAACGGTCACGTGTCTATTTGGCACATAAGCAGACATTACAAGGGCCAGTCTTTGTCATAGAGGATCTCAACAGATTATTTACTACAAAATCCGAAGGATGATCCAATCGAATATGCCATAATGTGCTGGAATCAAGAATTTCACTAGAAAAGGCAAATAAATCTGGCAACTGCAAATGTTTGTAGAAAAATATCCCATTCTTTTGCTCACCCACTCCAATCGGCATCATCGAGATACGATCCTGTATAACACAATAATCATCAGAAATAGTGATAAAACATCGAGAGTCTCGAGCCAATTAGGACAAGAAAATTAAGTTGCATTTAAGCTCAAGAATATAGAACACACTAAGAAGTTTGAGTCTAAGGTTTAAGGAGACTGTTCCTTCTTGTAGGGCAATTGTCTTAGCACCATTAGGCAAACCAATAGTATACGGGTAAATATTATTTAAATTTTTTAGGAAATCTTTTCTACCGGTCATATGATGAGAAAATCCTGAATTCAAAATCCATAAATTTGTCATACCATATAATTTTTCGGAGCGTGTGGCATTTTTGTCACTAAGCATGGTCAACAATATTGACCATTGTTCTTGGGTCAAACTTGGAAAGTTGTTTTGAGATTCCCACTTTCCCGTTACTTTTGTCTACTACATCGGTTGTTGTTGTTGTAAAGCAGCCATGGCTGTCTTCTTCTATTGCAGCTTTTGAGCGTCGGACTGTGACGGTCTTAGCCCACCCGTTGGCGCCTATCTCTACTGCCTGTTGTCCTGGCTGCGGCCTGCTTGCTCCAGCTGCTTTGCCGGTTTGGTGAGCTCCAGAGATGGTGCATCTGGGTTTGCTTTTCCCTGCAGTCGGCGTTCCGCAGCCGTGGCTGGTCGGAGTCAAGTGGCTGCCTGGGCTGAGGAAAGTGCTTCGGGGCCACCAATCTGGATACCCTATGAGCTAAAAACATCCTGAGATATCATGGCCACTCCTATTACAGTGGCTGTAAAACAGGTTGGAGGTTGAAGATGAACAGAGTGTTCTGGCAACGGCAAAGGCGGCGCTGTCGCCTCCGTGTTCCGTCATTCGTATTAGATTCCGGTGCTGCTCTTCCTTACATATTTGGGCAAGAATTGTCTTTAATTTTGGTATTGGCTCTTGTTGAATCAGATGAGATCTAGCAGTGCCATAAGTTGCACTATTTAATCCCATTAAAAATTGGAACACCCTTTTTTCTTCCCTTCCATTCACAATTGCTGCCAATAATTGTGTGTCATTTGAAGATGGGAGTTAAGTATAATTTTCTAACTCATCCTAGAATTTCTTCAAGCGCGAATAATATTCATTTGCAGAATCTCCTCATTGTTTACAGTTTGCTAAAGCTATTTTTAATTCATATTTTCGCGGTCTATTTCCAACTAAAAATCTCTCCTTTAAATCTGATCATAATTCATTAGCCCTCTCAGAGTAATTTATGGAAGATCTGAGTAAAGGCTCTATAGTATTGAGAATCCATGAATTTACCAAGATGTTAATCTCCTACCATTCTTCTTCTTTGTCAAGATCGTCTTTTGGGATGGGAATTGTTCCATCTACAAATCTCAATTTTTTCTTCGCACGTAAGGCTAAGCGTATAGCTTTTTCCTATTCAGCATAATTATTGTCTTTGTCGTTTTCTTTCAATTGGACTGTCGTGATGATCAACCCGAGACTGTTTGATGATGCTACAAAGTAAGCATCTTTCTTCATTCTACGAATATGACTTTCTTCTACCATGTTGTTATCAACATTACCGACATCTTCTCTATCGTTATTCATTATGAGAATTTAGACAAAGGCTCAGATACCATGAAAGTTTCCAGTAGGGAAAGCAATCTAATGCTTTCTGTCTTATTAATGCCAAATAGTTTACATTATATACTTATCAATGTGACAAAATCCTAAATAGATTATAACTAGGAGAATAAAAACACAATTATACATGGTTTGGGATTTTATGAGAATAATCCTATTTTAATTTATAAGTAGCAACCCTTAATCCTTAATAATCCTTAATAAAAATCTAAAAGTTTAGCATAAAAATAATTTATTTTTTATTTTCAGTTTCTAACTCTATCTATCTTTGTCTTATCTTCTATATAAAAAATATCTTCAATTCTTCACTTCGAAAATTATAAGAAAATACACAGATAATTTTGAAGATTATTTATAAGAAATACACAAAAAATGAATTTCTCCCAACCGGGAGGAATTTCTCCAAGCGTGGCGTGAAATTCTTGGAATTTGCCCGATCGGAAGAAACTATTTTTATTGTGTTTTTTAAAAAAAAAAATTTAAAAACTCCAATATCGCCCAAACCAGAGAAATTCTTCAAGAATTTTGCCTCGTCCACCCAATTGAGAGAATTTCGTTGGTTTGGGCGAAATGCGTGCAAAATTCATTTTTTGGTTCACCATAAGTGTTTTTTTTATCTCTAAATCAATGTTTTCTTGTGTATAAATTTTAAAATCACTCATATATAACTCCCTACGAATTTCAAAGTAAATAATTCAAAAAATTTTGTAAAGAAAAATTAGAGAAGAGAGAAAATGAAGGAAAAAATGAACTATTTTTGTGTTGAACTTTTAGATTAACACTTGCGCTATTTACTTGATAGATGGTGATGATTCCAAGAAGAAAGAATAAGTTTTTTTTGCTTTTCTTTTTAAATAAATGAAAGAATACTTATTAATGGTGGAATTGGATTAAAAAAGAAGTTTGCCTTGGATTTAAAAAAATTACCCTAAATTTATCTTTTTTTTTTAAAACCTATATAATATCAGCTCATATGTAAACGTACAATAAAGTTTAGCTGATCAGGAAAATCATGCATTGAAATCGGGGCTATCAATTGGGAGTCCAGAATCGTCAAGCTATTTGATGTAACATTGTCCTTTCTATGAATATATTGTATTGAGGCATAAGAATGTAACTCATTGAGGAAGTCGCAAATGGCCTGGATAAAATCACCTACCGACAAGCAATTTGCATCTCTTGAATATACTTTTTTACACACCAATTGACTATCTGTTTCAATTGCTATCGGGACCCTAAATTTATCATTTGTTTTTTTTAATCGTTAGGTTAAAATAACAAATAAGATTTTTTTTTTGGAGCCAAAAAGGTTAGGAGATTTTTTTTCAAATGGCTATCTTTTTAAAGAAATGGCCTAAACTAGCCTTGATTTGTGAGAATGATACACAAAATAGCCACAATGCATGATCCTTTTTGGGTTTTTTCTTAAAATGTCCCTTTTTTAAAAAGGAAATCTGAAGTAGCTATATTGTAAGACTAATTGGCCAAAGCCACCTCCATATCATATTATTATGTTAGTCCCTCATCATTATTTATTTTTTCTTTGGGGGATCAATAAATGCAACTCGGGAATCTATAAGGATAACTCGAAAAAATTCAAAAATTTTCATTTTTTCATAAAAGTTTTCTCTCCCTAAAAAAAATTCTCTAAACTCTCTTTATGACTCTTCACTTCAATCTCAGATCTTGGAAGATCCGACCATCCAAATTCAAAAAAAAGGTTAGTTATTCAATCTATATTCAATTATTTACAATTTTATCGGTTTAAATCACGAAAATATACTTTAAATTCGAAAAAAAATCGTACTTTTAGTTTTTTTTTACGGAAACGGTGACTTTCGCTAGCTTGGGCAAAAGTCACCCTACATTTTCGCCCAGTCAAGCGAAAATCACAAGAGACTTTCGCCCGGCCTAGAGAAAATGCACGGTGACAATCGCCAGGCTGGGCGAAAATTGATGGTAACTTCCGCCAGCCTGGGCGAAAGTCTCCTGGATTTATTTTTTTATGTTTGTTTATTTATTTTAATTTTTTTCCATAATTATTAATAGTGTTAAAGAAAAGAATAACGGATATAAATAATAAACTAAGAATAAATGTGATTACAAACGTTATTTAATTTTGTACATGTAGAATAAATGTTACATGTTTGAAATTATTTTCTTATATTTATGTGTTTAATATGAGAAGGTGTGTTATGTAATTGCTCAACTATTTGAAGGTTAATTTGAATTGATCGTTATTCTTGACCTTAGATTTTAGGGTTTAGGGTTAATAACTATGTATAATAATAACTATTACTACGTAATATTAGTGATGAAATAGAAAAAATAATAATAGTAGTAGAAATTAAATGGTAGTAAATAGTACGAAATAAAATAAAATAGTAGAAATAAAATAACATTATCCTGATAAGAATAAATAATAAAATAATAATATAGTAAAAATTAAATGTTGTAATGTATAAAAATATTTATTAATGCGTTTGAATAAATAATATATGGTTCGATCTAGCGGCCGTAGAGGAGATGATGATCTTGGTCCTGTCACGGACAGGACATGTAGAGTTCATGATCGCACTGTCACAGTTTCGTCCAGAGCTGTGAGGGGCGACATAGTACATCAGACCTCCCGTCTACCCCTACCCCTTTTCTTGCTGGCTTTCATTATGATACAGGTGCACCCGGGTCTTCTACCCAACCGCCACCTGTACCTTTTAGATCTCGATCTCCCCTCTCATCATATTTGTATCACACCCTTGTACAATATGAGGCATACGGATCTGCACATCCACATTCACAGCCACCACCCACAGTGTATGATCCCTACCTAGTAGCTCCCACTGTACGTCCTCATATACCATACAAATCTTCAGCTCAGGAGCCTTTGACTGAGTTAGTGGTCTAGCGAGACAGTTAGGGGCAGATTTTTTTTAGCAGATGGTTGGCGCTGTCCAACCCCACTCTTCATATTGTACACATGGTTATACTGCCGGAGATTATGGCGTTTCATCTTCTAAGCCTTTCATGGGAAGACAGTCCGCAGATTTGAGGTTTGAGGGTGATAGGGGTTTAGGCGAGGAGCCTGATAGAGTCCGCTCTCTGCATATTGGGGGAGAGAAGAATGAGAGAGCTGATGATAATGGCGATGGTGATGGAGATGATAATGATGATGATGGTGAGGATGCTGGAGACGAGGAGCAGCCTGTGCCTATGGCACATGTGGTACCTGCTAGTGGATCCGATGGGTGGCCTCGTCACGGGAAAGGAAAAGGGTTGACCGGTAGTTTTATGTCCATCATGAGTAATTCAGGGTCTCGCGACAAAAGAACCGATAAAGCTCTTGATGTTCCGGCTCCTACACAGAGGAAGAGAGTGAAGGTTTCAGATTAGGAGCAGACAGGGCCAGCAGAGGGAGGTCCTGTTGACCCGGAACTCATCCCATCATACGGTGGGCTTGTGGCAGGCCCGATATGGCGTGGACAGGTACTTATCTTTATCCTCCCGTATCCATGTTAATTTTTTTTTATTAAATTTTTTTTATGTAATTTCTCAACTATTTATATTATATGTATATTTTTTTAATGACTTATTATGTAGCGCTAATAAGAAATTGATTTGTTTTATTTTCAGGATCGTGGTTTATTGAAGTGCCGATCACGCTACATGGCACTTAAAGGGTGGAGCCTTACTGATGCAGAGGTTGTTTTATTGGCGACCGGGACAGGACTCATGCATTTGCATTCCTGCATGTTCCAACACCCCAACTCGGCATTATTATCGGCATTTGTTGAGAGGTGCTAACCGGACACGAACAGCTTCCACATGCAATGGGGTGAGATGACAATTACACTACATGACGTGGAGCTGATACTCGGGGTGCCTGCATGCGGCCGAGCCGTTGATCTGCACTTATCATGGGATCAGTTGGTCGCAGTTATCCAAGGTGATCTCGGTTTAGGGTTCACTGGTGGAGGGATAAATGGTCAGGAGTTATTTGATGTTGCCACTGGCTCGTGGAGTACACTTTCCAGGAATGACAGAGCTGCATGTTACATACAATATTTGCTAGGTAGCTCGTTGTTTACTGATAAGAGTGGCAACATAGTTCCTTCCAGACTTTGGCCACTGGTGAATGATGTGAGATCTTCTGGGAAGTTTGCTTGGGGTGCTGCAATGCTTACATATATGTATAGGAATCTTGGTGCGGCCTCACGCGTAGATGCAAAGGAGTTGGCGGGTTGCTGGTCACTATTAGAGGTATTATTTATGTTCATTTCTTATTTATTGGTTATATTTATATATTTAATTATATATTTATTAATTATATTTATATATTTATTATGATTTGTATTGCATATTATTTATTTTCATAGAATTTAGGGTTTTTTATAATTTCATTAATATTTATGTAAGTACTTATTTGTTGTATTAGGCATGGATTTACATATACTTTCTTATGTTTGCACATGGGTTAGACCAGACACTCAGTCTTGCAAGCAAACATCCAGCAGTATCCCATGTTGGGTTACAAGACTGAGCATAAACTGTTTGATATTCGCCTGCTGCTAGATATGATGTCAGCTGATGAGGTTAGATGAACGCCTTACAGACTTTAGGAGATTCAGGATTGTTGGGCTTCCATGTGACACGGCTTCATTGCATACTTCGATTGTGTTGAGCCATATATGCTTGACAGGGTCGTTAGACAGTTTGAGTATAGGTAATGTATTTCTGCACACCCTATCCGATCTCAGGAGGCATACCGGCCCGCCAACAGCAGAATGTACTTCGTGAAGAATTTATTTGTTGAGACACTGTGGCTTGAGGCACCATCGCATTTAATGACGGAGACCTGGACTAGTGTTCCGGCTATTCTTCCCAGTGCCTG
Organism: Catharanthus roseus; assembly: GCA_028651295.1. Lineage (NCBI taxonomy): Eukaryota > Viridiplantae > Streptophyta > Magnoliopsida > Gentianales > Apocynaceae > Catharanthus > Catharanthus roseus. Next base: position 3,756,173 of record JAPQWS010000104.1, on the reverse strand, counting down.
TACGGATGACTACATGCAGTGGTTCCTCCCTCGTAGTCACCCTCGCATACAGAATCCCGTGAATATTTCTCGTGGATTTCACGTACCAGTTGATCCCCCGATGCCATCCCAGGCTCTGTTAGATTTGATAGCCCGTGAGGCTAGGCGAGATGATGTCGGGAAGGAAGAGAAATTTGATAGGATGTTAGATTTACTTATAAGACATTACCGTGGTAGTTAGTACTTTGTTATATTTATTGTCGCAGTGGAAATTTATTATTAGCGGTTCTCTTATGTTTATCTTTTAATATACGATTTTTTTTAAGGGAATAATGAAATAATAATAAACAGAAAACTGTGGATGTAATAATAATATAATCCATGACATGAATAGAAAATAATTTCACATCGTACAACATATATATAACTAGGGAATAACAACATGAGTAGAACCCCGTGTTGGATTTGAGGTACGTGATATCCAAATCCATTATGCAATATGTTCATAATATTGATCTGCCCACCCACTGACCCTTACATCTCGATAATATTGCCATTGCACATGCATTAGATGCAATGGGCATCAATCTTGCATGTGTAACTGTATAACAAAAAAACGAAAAAAAAAACCATAAGATGGATAAAATCCTAATAATAAATTACCAAGACAATAAACCGAAAGGATTATCAATTACACATTCTTTACACCTGAATGAAACGTTGTTGGTCCAATATGAATTCGATACAAAGTGTTCCAGTAGTGCAATCCATATTAGAGGAAAGGGGAACGACAGTGGTTGACCCTAAACATGCAATTAAAACCACGCAGAAATTGATTGTGTTGGCAATGACATAAAGATGATCAGGGGTATCCAACCAGTGCTCATAAGGCACCGAACACCTCATCCCAGCAGGTCTTGCTTATCAGCTCATACACACGTTCCACTGATCCGAACAATGACACATATATATTCATATAATGGTGCTAATCATAAGACATTTTTTCTACGAATTTCAGGCAACTGATTTTCATCCCCGAATAGAAAATTGGCTACTACCCTAAACCTATAATTACCATCACCTACTGCATTCTTCCAGTTTTGAATGAACTCATACACGAACCCGAGAAATCCACCACTGAATGGGAATGTCGTCGAAGGGGCATTCGGATTTACAACAGAAGATAAATTGCTTCGTCCACTATTACGTCCTCTGCCCCTACCCCTACCGAAACGGGGAGGTCTACCTCTACCACGTGGAATAGGACCAAACCCTGAACCGGAGCCGCTTCCCAAACTAGACCCTGAACCACTTGACTTTCCTATCTTCCTATGTGCGATGGACACGTGTTCCAGTAAGACTTATCCCTTTTGGTTAAATTCGTCTTCCATCTTCCCTTCGTGACTGCGATTTCGGGAGGGTTGTCAATAGAGCACAAGGATCGTCAGGCAATACCGCACTTATAACACCTTTGATAAGACGACGCACTTCCCTGACTTTCGATATTGGACCCGTACTTATTTCCTCTAACATGGAGGTGAGATCATGCATTTCGGAATACATGTCTCTCTCATGTAAATTTGGGATGTCAACACCAATTTCTAATTTTCTCTAAAAGATATAAATATCTTCTGCCTGTAGTGGAAGTGCATGTACATACCTACCAACCAGTTCACATGCACAGGGAAGACCATGCGACTTCCTTCAATAATGCCCACACTTAATCTGCGGATCATCTCTTATCTCGCCAGCTCTATTTATCTCAAGCCATATCTTCTTCAAAGCCAAATGACTGATGTTATTACTTATATTCTGCAATATGGGATTACTCTTCGCGCCATACTTTTCTTTAAGTTTAGAAATCTCCAATGAGGATTTTATTTCGGTGATTTGGCCTTCGATGAGAGGGTCAATATTAAGAAACACGGTGTTAAAATCACCATTACACGTGGAGAGCCAAAGCTTCAGTACCGAATGTTCATTCTCAGCACGGTTCATTGTCTCAACACCGAAATGCAACACTTTAGATGTCCACACCCTGCAAAATTTATGCGCAAGTGAATTCAGCCATGTGTTAAACATGGTAAAAAGTTTAGCCTACTTTGCCACCTTGACTTCAAAACTTCCAATTTTTTACGGTATTCGACCTTATCAATTACATTTATTAATTTGTGTCATGAGCCATTCACGAACCGTTGTGCAACCTCTTCGTCTTTAATGAGTTCTATTAACTTTGCAAAAACATTCTGATCGATGTGCCTTCTACATAACATATGATATGCGTTTTTGAACACATCATCAATCACAGACATGAGTCCACCTTTCCTATCTGTAATAATAAAAATTGGCTCACCATCAAGAATTGAACCATTCCTGGATGACATAGCAAATGAAACATATATGTGCTTGATTTGTTGCAGTACCCATCTATATGTAGTAGCCTGTTCATTGCACATAAAAGCGGTTGCCACTGTGAAGTTCTTTCCAGTGGGAGTCATTCCGACAGCTTCCAATAGTGGCATATTGTACCTAAATTATATTTATACAGGAGAAAATTTATAATTACAATGGAAACTGTTTAAAGTGATATTTAAAACATTTTTCACTATTTCAAAAAAAAATTAAAAAGCAATATACATTTAAATTAATAAAGAGATTTAATAATACAATAATCCACTAAAGAACTTACTTGTTCGATTTGTACATGGTATCTATTATCAGTACATATGGCCACGTTCTAATCATTGTAATTGATGTTGGGTGTGGAATGACAATATCACTTAGTACGTTGCTCTCTTGACGGTTTCTATAGAATACCGTGTAACCCCGTTCTGCACTTAAGGAAAGAACTTCATCTACCGCGTTTCGCCCCTTTATCCTGTTCTTCTTAATTTTTGCAACAACATTGTATTTTTTTGTGCACTACATATATCATAAACTTCGTTATATTAACGCAAGAAACACAAATCTAAAATACTTTAAAACAATATTAAAAATAATTCCACCCTAACATACCTAACTGCACAACCAACGTTTTTTTCACAGAAAAATCATAGGATATTACGAGGCGGCACATGACTCTTCTTGAACTGCTCAGTCTGTTGCAACTGCTCCTCTATAAGTCTGGCAGTCTAAGCATGACCATGATTGTAAACAACTATTTTATGGTTGTGCCTCCCGTTGGGTAAGAACAATTGCCAATTCTCACTTGTAGCCATTTGCTCTCCCTTTAATTTAAATGGACACCCACATTTTTTTGTCCCGTAAGGTCCCTGTCTTTTGATTGGCACTTCTTCTTCTTCATCATCAACTATTGGTTTCATCTTTTTTCTAACTGCACCTCCACGCTCACAAGCCAATGTAACATACGGTGGACAGTCAGATGCTCTTGATTTCTGATACCGATTGACGATCAAATACGTGTTAGCTTTCATCGCAGTTTGTTTTGCCCAGTCCACCAACTCATCTTTTGAATTAAATTTTCGGTCTCTTGTGAATAAATGTCCATGATCAATATATTCTTCCAGTTCTAAAAATTCTTCGAACGTATTTGGATCTTCATTACCCTGTTACTGTAAAACAAAAATATTAGCAATGCAAAAAAACAAAATTTAAAAAAAATCTGAAGATCCTAAACCAAAAAAAAATTCTGGACCACTTTCGCCCAGACGAGTGAAAAGTCCAAGTAACTTTCGTCAATCTCAGCAAATGTGCTGGTGCATTTTTGCCTAGATGGGCGAAAGTTGTTTGGACTTTTCGCCCATCTGGGCGAAAGTGAACTAGAACCTGAAAAAAAATTAATCGATTTTCTTACCTCTAAACTAACATTTTCTTACAAACAATCTTCAAAGGGATCCGTATATTCTTCTAAGTTTGCTTTAATATTAAAAGTTGCTATTTTTGTTAGAGAGAGGTTGGAGAGAAAATTTTTAGAGAGAGGTTGGAGAGAAAATTTTTAGAGAGAGAAAGTGAAATGTTTAAAATGAAATTTTTTCAAGTTATCCCTTAGATTCTCGAGTTACATTTATTGATTCCCTTTTCTTTTTACATTTTCAACTGTCATACTTCTTTTTGTATTTTTCTTCTAAAACAAATTTGGATAGAAATCATTTATTCTTTCTTGTACGAAAATTCTTCTTTTATTTAATTGGAAGAAAAGTATTAATTCTTATAATATTTCATTCAATCTATATTTTAAAAAGTCAAGATTAAAAAAATAATTTATATTTTTAAGAATTTAACAATTAAAAATAAAAGTATTATTCATTTCATTAATTAAAATTAATGTCTTTTAGACACGGCTTGTTTAAACTTTAAAGTATATAAAAGTATTATACTTGAATTTGAATTTGGATTTGTGTTGGTCTATAATTTGTAGTCCATTATCTTACTCTATAGCTCTTGAATCCTCATTTTTAAATAATATTTTTCAAAAAACATATTTATAAATTTTAAAGTAAAATAAATCACAATATAATATCTTAATTCAATTAAAAAATACTCTATAATCATTTTAAAATTTTATTTATAGTAACATTATTAATACAATTTGAATCACAAATATTCAAATTTAACTAACATTACTAATACATAAGAAGTTAATTTCTAAAAAGTTTAAAATAATATTTTATTATCTAGTTTTCAACCTTTTAATCTTCTTTAAGGAAACTAGTCAAAATACAAAATGATACATATGTAAGATAATAAAAACTATTTCTATTTTCATAACCGTCTAACTAAAAGACAATTTATTTTAATTAATGAAATTCATAAGACTTTCAGTTTTAATTGTTGATTTTTTTTTTGAAAATGTTGAATACTTACATAGATAAATTATTTTTTAATATTAACTTTCTAAATATGGATGGAATAATATATAGAGAGAATAGAAATAATATGTAAAAACATTGTACTTTAATTAAATAAAAGGATGATTTCATTTAAAAAAAAAAGAATGAATAATTTTTTAAAGAAAATAAAACAAATATGACATCTCAAAAGAAAGAAAGAAAAAAGTAAAAGTAAAATTGAAGGGAAGACTTAAAATTAAATTGTAAGTTGGCCAAATGTGAATTATTTGGGGATAGCTTCTAAAAAAATATGGCTAAATATAACTACGTTTTTCAAAGGTGACCGATCTTAAAAAGATCTCAAAAGAATAAGATATTTAACGGATAAATTTATTTAATAAAAGAAAAAGAAAAAAAGTGGTCTTAAAGGAGGACGTGTGAATTAATGAATGCATGCTCCCTATTTGTTAGACCACGAGATATATGGTATGGAGGAATGTACAGTGACATTATGACCTTTTTGTCCATAGCTTCTTCTTTCTCGAACCTCCACCTGACTAATCTGCATTCAATTGTCTGAAGAGAAAGGAACGATAAGCTTGGGAAATTCACTTAAATGGCAAACTTTGTCAACGTGGCAATTACAAGGTTGCTGTTTACATAAAAGGACAATCCATTCATAATTCTGGTCCTGACATTGGCATTCAAGAGTGGTAGTGAAGTTCTAGGGTTGTTACTCTAAATTTCGCCAACAAAGTAAGCCAAGCTGTGGGGGAAACAACTACTCTTATTAAATTTATTTGTAACTCTTTTAATTTTTAATATATTTACCTTTTTTGCACCAAAAAAAAAAAAATAAAATATTGGCCAACAAAATTCCTTTAAATATTTTAATATTCCCTCATTTTATATTAGATATCTTATATTAAATATACGTGGTCTTTGAACATGACACTCTTATTTAATGGATGAATAGTCTAAATGACTCTTACTTGGAAATATAAATTTATTTGAATTATGTCTAAGAATTTATTAAATTGTATCATCCTAATAAAATAAAGAAGGATATATGTGAAAATTTTTCATTTAATACTCTTTTGAATTACTAGAGCAACAAATATTTTGAAATGGAAAAAAAATATGTCCAAATTACAGATAAATTGAAACGGAAGGAGTATTTGATTTTTGTACCTTTGTTTAATACTCCTTTCGTTTTTTAATTCGTTATCAAATTTGAACAGTACATTATTTAAAAAATTACTAAATTTTATATATTTTTTTGTACGGATTAAAATGTCCTTCAAATTATTCTTCTTTCCTCATTATTATTTTTACAAGTTTCTATGTTACTTAAAAGATATTAAAATTTATTTTTAATAGGAGGATAAAATAAAAATTTTTTTT